>JARJEI010000019.1:2601250-3901875 GCA_029955415.1 Lottia scabra | reverse complement strand
TTAAAAACGGGGTCATTGTTGAAAAATAGTGTCTATATTACGTATGTTACGGTCTAACATTGACCCTGTTTTATTTAATATTGATAGAATGTCAAAGACCTGTGCCTGTACTGAGGTTTGAACTCTAGCAGACTTACCCCTAACCAATCCACCGCTGACGATATCGACCGAAAGGAAACAACAATGATGATGTAATGAGAAGTTACTAGTTTACTATAATATCGACTGTTATCAGTTTAAAAAGGTCATTGTACCATCCCCGCTCTTAATAAGTCACTGTAACTTTGTATGTGTATCGGGAACACTGATAGCATCAATTTGCGCCATTCCAATTTCCATTCCGACGTCTGCTATCAGTGTCGTCGATACACATACAAAGTTTAGAGAACCTCTTTACAATCCCTTTAATAGCTCGTTGCATCAGACCATTGCCACTCCGACCCGACTCAAGTGAGTTAGACAATTAATTGCCCGCTAACCTGAAGGTCCAGGGTTCAATCCCGACATGGGTCGAGATGATATCTTCTGATTTTTTCAACCCAATTCCCCCTGTCAGTGATGCAGGTCGGAGGATCTGACATGGAAAAAGCGTCTAGTCGTTCGGTTGGTGCAATAAACCGTGTGCTACAAGCTGTGCACGTTAAAGATCCCTCGACAGTTGGACATGGAAAATAAGAGCAGGCTAATGCTACTGTACTGGCATTCCACTAATTCATTCGGCATGCCTTTCCATTTTAAATAAAGATAAGGATACATTACATCTGATGAACACACGTGTATATTGTATTGAAACGTTAAATGTGCCTATAACTGTATAAAAGAAGTGTGTTATATGCCATAATATTGTCTTGTGTTTTGTTATAATATGTGCTCCTCGCTTCTACATGTCTTATATTAATAAAACCATTCAATCTTCCAGATTTGTTATAATATATAACTATATAACAAGACTATTTGTATGATAACATGTTCGTCCCAAGGCAACATGACTGTAGAAATCCTAGTCAATAACACTGGCTATCTAAAGTTGGTCAAGTAAATAAACAATGGCAGGTTATTGACCGCAAACCTGGTTATATCAGACTGCGTAAAGGTCAGTAGTAATATCTCATCATTGAAAACATCCAAATACCAATAGGTCATAGGTCATATAAGTCATAGGTCATATAGGGCATAGGTCAACGACCAGGTGACAATATTGGTACTGAATAAAAATGAAATGGAGTTTAACGTCCTACTTTTTCGTACTTCCCAAATGCTTTGCAGTAATTAAGTCTGATTCTTTTTAAATCTATTGAACAAAACGTTCAGTTTCATCTCTGATAACTATACTAGAATATAGATATATTAATAAAGTATACGAAGAAAACGGTGAATACACTAACTTTAAGGAGTAGGCCTAGCAGTTATATACATGAACTACTCTTCCTTGAGATGAAAACAAAAACAAATTGTAAACAACCGACACATTTATAACCCAACAGTTGAAATTCCAAACGCTCTTTGGAACGCGCTTATATTCTTCTTTTGTTGCACCTGTTTGGTGATGAGTACGAACAAAACGTCATGCAGTGTGCAATGAGGAAAATAAAGCAAGGAATACTAGTTCATTGTAATAACGATATTTGCTACGGAATTTTAACGGCCTTTCTCTCTGTACCTGTGTGAGCTAATGAAAACGTCAAACGCCTCGCAGTGTGCAACAAGGCAAATTATTCCAGGAATACCAGTTTATTGTACGCAGCATAACAATACGGTTTACTTTTTTTCGCTTAAGCTTGCAAAAGGGATGACAAAATAATTCAGTCTTACCTGTAAGTAGTCGGGATATAAAGTAGAATTCTGTACGAATACAAGTCCTCTATAAGCTACTAGAATATTAAACTATGCCTAGTTATAAACACTATAATATATAGTAATACCCAATATATAACATTCGGTATAACTCTTATCAATGTTCGAGACTACAACATTATGACTCGGTCATGATACAGGGAATCCTGTCCAGCAAATGGGCAAGAGCAGACAATTCTCATTCAAAGATTGATTTTGATAGCCTAATTCAAACGCAGAATCCGACAACTCTGTCTGAAAAATGATTTTGATTGACTGAACTATTTCATTTTCAATATGGCGATCTCTCAACAATATACGAGATTATTATGTAGTAAGCTAATACCGAAGTTGATACGAGTGAATGACTACATGTTTCGCTATTATTATAGTATATCTATGTATATTTCTATTATTAGAACATATTTGTTGATACAACACCGTAATCCAATTTCAAATTGATAACCTCATTTTCGCGGTCATTGATCGACTTCAACTGTAATAATATACATAGTATATAGTATACCTTAACTTAAAGTGGAACAGGCTTCATTATCGTGGGTCGATTTTTCCAAGTCTCAGAAACGGGGACGTTTTTAGTTCAGCAATTTAGCACTGGTTATCACAACTCACCATTGAAATTTGAGCCTTCAAATCCATGTGCATCCATAATTATTAGCGATACTATGCAATATATAGAAAAGTCATCTATAGAAATAGAAGGAGAAATGTCTAATTTAAGATATTTGAAGGAAATATGCAATTTTCGTACATTTCTAGTGCCTTTGAAGGATACTTAAGTATATTCAAGACCGAAATCAACCAATAAAAATGAAGACTGGTCCCCTTTAAAGGGATATGTTCACAACTCTCCCTCCCAATTTAAACCATTAAATTCTCGTGTATCCAAAATTATCAATGTATGAAAGTCAACAATACGACTCGTAGGCTAAGACTATGCTTTATATAGAAAATACATATACAGGAAATGAAAGATTAATGTTAATGTAGGGATGACCTTGAAGGGATTATGCGATTTTTGTGCAGTTTTAGTACTTCTGGAGGCTATTTACATATATTCAAGGTCCAAATCGACCCTCGAAAATAAACAACCTTGCATGTATGCGCTAATCAGCATTTTCGAGGATCGATTTTTATGTAAATATCCTTCTGATTTACTGAAACTGTCCTCAAAATCTCACAATCCCTTCAATTGTACCCCTACCTTAACAGTGATACCTTAATAGGAGGCATAGTCTTATTAAACGACGAGTCGTATTTTTGACTTTCAAACGCTGATATTGATGGATAAGGATTCATGGGGATTTGAAGGCTTACATTTTAAAGGAGATTTTGGAACATTATTGTGGATTATAGGCTATAGTCTAAAATCCTTGCCAACACACAAAATGTTCAAGAACAAAGTGAAAACTGTTTTATTTAACTCTTGTTAACCTTTATACCTTTTTTGTTCGCGCCATGAGCACACATTTTGTGTGGAGTTTAGCGATATATAAATATACACATTATTATTATTATTAGCTAAAAAGTGTCAGAGAATAAAAGTATTTTGGTCGAACAGTTAGTGTACATAGCCCTTTAAAAGCCAATTTTCCAAGATTTTATTACATATAAATATTGCAACCCTTCTATAAAACATTTGTAGTTTATAAACCCAGTCAAGTGTTTATTTCAGTCAACAGAATTAAAATCTTGTATTCATAAATATTATATTCTCTTGTTAAAATTATATTTTACGCACTAATACCCAGACATAAGTGTAAAAAATATGTTTAAAGGGGAATGTTCAGCATTTTCGAGGGTCGATTTGAGCCTTGAATAAATCTAAATTACCTCCTGAAAAACTAGAAAATCCCAATTTATCGCACAATCCCTTCAATTAAACCCCTACATAAACATTTATTTTTCATTTTCTCTATGTTTTCTTTTTCTACAAGGCATAGTCTCAATGAAATACGAGTCGTTCTTTTGACTTTCAAACTCCATTTCATTCCTTACGGTTATCTATACTTTCTAAGTTGGATGCCGATCTGGTTGAATCCCAAAACGTTGACCTTTATAGTAGTGGTGAAGCAGACCATGCTTACTCTTTTTGAAACACCTGATGGTTCTTCTCTTTGGACAAGTCCACTACTATACAATGATTTTGCCAATGAGTAAATTTTGGTTAACGAAATTGTCTAGCTGGTACGTATTTTTATTATTATCTCAATCATGTGAAAAATCCAGCACTCTAAGGGTCTGCACGTATCATGTGCTCTTGACGTTCCAAGTGTTCCGTTTCGAACAAGCTTTCGAGTAATTCTGGATTTGTTCTGGACAGGTAGTGTAAAGTTCTGTACGGAACTAAAATCTGAGTAGTTCTAGACAGATTCAGGACAGGAAACGACTGCAATCACTGCACTGAAAAACGGTTGCGACATTTGCCGCCATCGTGATTTTGTCACTGTTCCTGCTGCACCACCTTGCTAGTTGGGACAGAAAATTTTTGTACGGAACAGTGTTCCAGTTCACTAGAATCCAGTTCCGACAGTTCTGGCTGTTCTGGCCTATGATTCGTGCAGACCCTAACTCACTATAGAAATAATAACACAAGATATATGCATGGCACGCATGCGTTGAACTCACTTAACTTCCGGTGTCTGTAAGAAGTCATTTAATTTCAAAGGCATGTTAAAAGAGATCTAATTATACCAGAACATCCAGTCTCTCTGCCACAGTATTACTAGTCAACCATAAATAGAAGCAGAAGTTCACGAGACGATGAGAAGATTTAGATCCAGCCTTCTCAATTAATTTTTGTAAAGGGCCAAATGCATTGTAAGAAAAAATATAAGGACCACAAAATAGAGCTTGACTAGCATAGCGAGCAGAGCGTTTTAGACTTCCAGTCCTATTATATTTCTATGACTATATATAGCCAGTCGACCTCAATGTTAAACAAGTATGTCCCTTTAACACGTTGACTATCTGTAATCATAGAAATGTAGATAGGGAATTGTAACACAAGTTTTATGCTTGGTACGCATGCGTTGAATTGAAGGTATGCCCATAACTTCCGGTTTCTGCAAGAAGTTATATTAATTTAAAAGCCATGATAAACGAGATTTAATTCGAACGGAACGTCCAGTCTCTCTGCCACAGTATCACTTAGAGTCAACTTGTCCTAGTGGAGAAACTAGGTCAACCATAAATTGAAACAGAAGTTCAGTAGACGATGAGTACACTAAGACTTCCAGTCTTATAGATTTCTATGCTGTAATGATGATGAAATCTGAACTACAAACTAAATTAATATCTTATCATATTACTAGAGATATAACTCGTAAAAACAATAACGTCTAATATCAAAGACAAATATATATTTTTTAATCTACAGCCCATATCAATAACACAATCGTATCAACTTCAGTACGAGACTCGTGTATGAGATAACCTCGGGCAATACAAGGATATCGCCATATTGAAATTGAAAACAAATAAAATAGTTCAGCCATTCAAAATCAATTTTGGGTTCAAATCAACAAATTAAAATCAATCTTCAGACATTAACCGGTCAAAATCTTTGCTTAAATTGATATGACTTCTTGCAGAAACCGGAAGTTAAGTGGGACTCCAGAATTCAACGCATGCGTGCCAAGCATAAATCTTGTGTTATTATTCCCTATCTACATTTCTATGCATAAACTAACAAATGTTAATTATAACTTGTATTTTTCCAAATCATTAAAAAACCTCTAGTTTTTTTTTATGTACATGTATAAACATTCTCATTTTCATAAATGGAAATAGGGAATATAACACACTTCTTAAATAAAGTTAGGCACAGATGTCACCACGTGTATCTTGTGTTGAAACGTTATGTGCCTAACTGTATTAAACAAAGAAGTGTGTTATATTCCATAATATTGTCTTGTGTTTTGTTATATGTGCTCCTCGCTTCTATATGTCGTTCAAATCTTATATCAAAAATAGAGAAACTCATCTTTGTATTATTTCATTTTCCATTTTTTTAATTTTTAGTATTATAACCTTCTCTTCAGGTTCACTATTATTACCAGGGGCGGATTTAGGGGGTGGCGTGGCGGGCGTGCGCTCCCCCTAAAATTTGCAAAGCATGGGTTGTCCGCACCATTTTACCACAAATGTTTCTCGCCACACTTCGTTTGACAAGATATCTATCTACATTGCACCCACTCTAGAAGAATATTTCAATAACTTTGATTATTTTAACCTCAAATAATTCTTCGCCTCGCTACGCTCACCCAAATTTTATTCTGCGCCCCCCCCCCCCCCCCTAACGTCAAATCCTGTATCCGCCCCTGATTACAGTGTTAACCAAGGCTGTCCAGCAACCCAAGGATTATACTGTTTATAAGATACAGTATATAGAAATAGGCATAGGTAACAAAACACAAGATATAATGTTATGTTATTTACTTCTCAATTAAAACTGCCTGTATGAGCATCTGAAACGTTGAGTTAATAAATGTCAGAAATAGTATATCTATATATGTTGTGCTTTGTAACCCAAAGATCCCCAGAAAAATCCTGATTTTTTTGGTTTGGCCAAAATTCTTTAAAGTAAAAAACTGAATTAAAGGGGAAATCCTAGAAAAGCCCTATTTTTATATATCTATATCTTTACTCTTTTCATTTTGAAAAACTCAGTCGAGTAGTGTATCTTTAATAGACAATATGTCTACCGTAGCTGTCTTCAATTCTAGCCAGTATCTTCGACAATTATTGTTCGTCACGTTTGCCTATCTCTTAAACCTAATACACGTGATTATGGAGACTAAGGCCGTGGTCACACATACGTACGTAAGTGTACGTAAATGTCCGTTTTTTTTTTCTCTCTGTCAGTAGAATACGTAACTTACAATTAAAACCTGCATTGTTTCGCATTCGTTTAACGTACACAATTCTGATGTACGTATGTGTAACCACGGCCTAAAACGGCTAAAATCCCACGGCGCAGTACGTTTCTTGCAAATGGGCCTGCCTATGACACCGGGAACAGTGTAAACCTAGCATAAAGTGTTAGGAGTTGCCGATGAATGAAATGATTGCTTTTGATGTTACCTTCCTTGGAATGGGGCCCTTATTTTACATAGATATCGTCTGTACAAACAGATTAAAATTTAAATTTAAAAAAATAAAAGATAAAAAAACCAAGGTTGTATTGACATTTTTTCATATCTTTTTTTACAATTAATTGGCGACAGTGTAGATAACGATAGATAATGAGCTTATTGCCAAGGTCAAGGTCGTAGGTTCATTGACACCTCGTCAGGGCAGTCATCATCGGAAATCGGAAAAGGAGACGGTTACATTTACTGCATGCTTGAACAGTGACATTTTTAGAACTCAGGACTGAGACTGAGACTGACCCTTCTTTCATTCTCAGATATTTTACACGGACCCTTCACTTCCGTCTTGTTCTGTATATTAACGTATTAAAAATTGACAGTATACAAAATTCAACATATGCGTTCCAAGCATAAATCTTATGTTATTATTCCCTACCATACGGTTCAATCAGACAATCAGGGGACTCAACGAGAATACTGGAACACATTTCCAGACCACAAATAAATCATATTCATATCGAATCAGGGAATCTTGTACAGCTTAAATCTTTTCCAATCTATAATGACTGACGGCTGATGAAATTACATTTAAAAGGATTGTAAAGGTGATATTTCTAAAACAAAAATTATGCATCGGGGACACCCATAGAATCAATTTTCATCATTCCAATTTTCAATCGGACATGAATGGTTCAAGCAATCCACTTATAGGAAAACCTCCTCTTAGAATGATCGAAAAAAGAAATATTCTATTTAACCAGTGATTATCGTTCCATAAAGCTGTGTCTATATATTGGTATAATATAATGAGATGACTATATTCCATGACATTAGTGGACTAAGACATATATTAAATGGAGAATATTGATTTTAGCTATATAAAATAACTTACCTTGAGAGAGTTATTGTTGACTATATATTGGTTTGTAGCTGTCGATATATATATATATAGCTGTAATAATATACCTATTCCATTTATCCAGACTGAGATTAAAATATCGTGAATGTTATATCATCTACCGATATTCATGACGTATTTCAAAAAGTATATGACGTCATTAACCAATGGATACCTTTGTTTAAGAAAATATTACTGTATGTGTTATTATAGATTTAATAAAACAAATATCTGTTAAAGAACTTGGTATTCTGAATAGTACATCTATAATTAAAGAGGAATGTTCAGCAATTTCTAGTGTCGATTGTAGCCTTTAATATATGTAAATAGCCTCCAGAGGTACTAGAACTGCACAAAAATCGCATAATCCCTTCAGTTATATTCCTTCCTCAACATTTATCTTTCATTTTCAGTATTTGTCTTTTCTATATAACGCATAGTCTTGCTAAACGGCGAGTCGTATTTTTGACATTCAAACGCTCAAAATTATTGCTACAAAGGAATTCGAAGGCTCAAATTTCGAAGGAGAGTTGTGATCATTGTCATGGATTACAAAAAACTAAAAAATTCCAGGTTCTGAGGCAAAAAATTTATTTAAGTTAGTGAACATATCCATTTAACAGTTTACCCACAGAACGCTGATAGAGGGTCACGTTTACCATCCGTTTCTGAAATCATTTATGTTGATAATGTTTGTTCCAGGGGGAATATTCATTATGAGGACGAAATATACAGTCACAGAACAAGAGCATACAAAACTATCCTGGGTTATTCCCGTTTCGCCGCTTTACCCCTTCCCACTTCGTTCCCAAACTATTCCCATTTTTGCCTCTTACCATTCTGTCCCTTCCCAATTCGCCATTTTTCTGTTTTGCCCCGTCCCGATTCGCCCCTTTTCCATTTCGCCCCCTACTCCCAAATCGGCCCTTACCACTTCACCGCTTTCCAAATTCGTCCCTTCCCATTTCGTCCCTTTACCATTTCGCCCCTTCCCGTTAATTCCCATACCACGTTTAAAACCAATTATATACAAATTAGTTGAACAATTCGTTTTTATTGAACAAGCACACTTCAGTAAGTGGCATTAGAGGTTTTAAAAGTGGAAAGGGGTAGGGGCGAAATGGGAAGGGGTGTGCCGCAAAAGGTGAAACAGGCAAGGGGCGCAAAGAAAAATGGGTGAAATGGGGCGAAGTGAATATTGTCTAGTATGAAAAAATGCCAATTCGTATTACACATCTCACACACAGCGTAAAAAATACAGGGAACACGTGATCAGTTTAGTTCAGCCAATCATTCTTTAGAGTATATCGTCTTTTCATGCGTTGTCAAAAGTTGTCTTCCCTTGTCCATTTACAAGATGACTGCTTATCGTGGCCGAGTCATTATATCTAACATTGACGAAGGTTAAGCCAAATAATACATGATGACAAAACAAATGTACCATCAGCTCCAAATTATCAAAAAATAAATCTATCAGCTGGTACAGCAAGTTCCAACAATGGTGTTCTTCATACCCTCAACCGTTTATAATATCGGGTGGGCCTAAAGTAATGTCCCAACTTTTGACCTTCACTATTATCCAAAGAATTTACTCAAATGGACTGAAATTTTGCATATGATTAGTTTATGATAGTATCTACCTCTGGTGGCACCATGCACATGCACATGCAGGGATAATTTCAGAAGACTCCGGTATTGTATTTTTCGGCCTCTGATTTTGTTTTGTATGCCATTTAACGGTTAATGATGCTATATCATTCAAACTCGCACCAGAGGTAGATAATATCATAGACTAATCATATTGTTTATTATTATCCATACTCATGCAAAAAAGAAACTGTACATGGGTATCAGCAGGAATAAAATACATAACATACATTTTATTGCTTACAATAATTTCAATACACCTTTTTTAAAAGAATATTCTGTAACTAAAACACATGTCGAATTCATTTGCAACCAAAATATCATTGTATGGACAAGTTGAAAACACATAGCACGAATTCTTGATTAACAGCAGTTAGTAGCGAGTATGAACACCATTTGCGTCTATGCATGCAATTCAACGAAAGAAATAAGACTTTGCAGAAACGCTTGGGGAATATTATTCCAAATGTTTACAAGCGCTGGACTCATTTCCGGTAAGGTAACGGGGATTTTGACGAATATGCAATCTCCGTTCTATTTCTTCCGGTAAGTGTTCTTTAGAGTTAGCATACCCTGCCAGATACCACAAACTCAATTTTAATTCCAGAACAAGACATTGGTAGTATCAAATAGAGTATTCATATCACAAAGTTTATCAATAAATAAAATAGTATTTCATAATGAAAAGTGATATCGGGTGTCTAGAGGAGTTAGCATGCCCTGCTTGGTGCCACATCCGCTGCTGCTGCGATATGGTTGGATTTGTACGTCACAAATACAAAATTGCATATTTCCTTCAAATATATCTTTAATTAGACATTTCTCCTTCTATTTCTATAGATGACTTTTCTATGTATTGCATAGTATCGCTAATGTGTAGTAGGGCATTATAACTTTCAAATGCTAATAATTATGGATGCACATGGATTTGAAGACTTAAATTTCAATGGTGAGTTGTGATAACCAGTACTAAATTGCTGAGCTAAAAAAGTCCCTATTTCTGAGACTTGGAAAAATCGACCCACAAAAATGAAGCCTGTGCCACTTTAAGAGTCACGGAGAAAATTGACTAATTCCTAGGTTCCCAACCTTTTGGACCCTTCATACCTCTAGGCAATCTCCTGGTACCCCTTTGCCAATCCTAAATAACATTAAGAGCCAATATGAAAGTAAAAGGATATTTGTTGGTTGATGAGGTTTGATATTTTATCCATTCCATACTTTTGTCTAAGAGGCTTCTCTCTGGTACCCTGTGGGGTGTTCGCTTGTACCTCTGGTTTCGGACCGAGGGACTAATTCAAACGTGATAGCACGTTAGACCAGTTATAATATGGGGGATTAAAGAATTAACTTGAATGCAGCGGTATTTATTTCTCGTATATCAACCATTTATTGTAATATCACGTAGTGTCATACATTCACTTAACAGCTTTATCTCTGCTCTGTGGTTTAATGAGGCAGACTCGTGTTCACTAACCTGAATTCCCGGAGTTTGATATCCGCATGAGTTGAGACAAAAAATTGGGATTTTACCTATCAGAAATGCAGTTTAAATCGGAAACAGTAGGTTAATGCCGACGCATGTAGCGGCAGAAATATACCTTGTAAGAATGGTCAACACACAGGTGTAAATAGAGACAAGACAGCAACCCCTCCCCCCCCCCCCCCCTCTTACCGGTCTTAAACCGAAACGATGCATTGCTGGTAACGTTCAAGTTAAGGGCCAAATACCGCAAGCAGTTCAATCGTAGCCCACTTTTCCAACATTTATGGCTTATAATGTCGGTCTGTTAATGTTGTCACCTGACAGCACTAATAATTGCTTTGAAAGTCGCCTATTACCGAGGCCTGGTGCACTCGTATCTACTTTGGAACTAGACTTGTAGCTAGATAACCTCGTACACTATATGGTAGTCGCCATGTTGAATAAATTATAGTTCAGCCAATCACAATCAATCTTGTTCAGAGAGTGTTGTCTTCTTTAGCGGAAAAAAATTGACAATTAAAAACAATCTTCGAACAAGAGTTGTCTTTTCTTGCCCATTTACCGGACACGATGCCCGCATATCTTTTCAGAGTCATTATAAAGTCTCGAACAATATGACGAAGGTTGAACCGAATGGTGCACAGGGGCTTGTCTTTAAGATGATCAAATATCGGGTTGTGGCGTACTTGAAAAAAGTCATATTATAGACCTCTACTAAAGACAAGCCCCTGTGGAATGGTGGTCATTCTGACTGCAACAGATTTGATGTTGTCGTTGGGAAATGAGTCAATGGTAAGAGATGTAATTGTCTGTAACGACCGGTCAGGGAATTGTCCAATGATAGACAAGTTGTAATGATGACATCATTATGATAACCAATAATTGGTGTCGGAGGTCTTTAATACACCCTAATTATCTCCCCTGTTGCCATGTTATATTAATTACCTCCCTTGCCTCTCCGCTCTTTATTAAATTATATAGCAGAAAGCGTGGTGGCGAATCTCATACTTACTGCTTTGTTGTAACTGTTAATATCCGCTGACCTATCAGTATATGGCTATAGATATTTCTAGAAGATTAAATATAGTTTTAACAATCACCCAGTACCGTGCAATATATATTCGTACATAGAAATAGGTTGCCTTTTTCGTCTCGGGTGTATACTATATGAACCCCCTTCGTTCTACACGCTTCTTAAAACTGGCTAATTGTACTCCTGGACAAGTCCAACGTTTCTGATACATAGGTGATGTTTTCCCCCTTTGTAATAATTTCCAAGCGATGAGCAAGTATGTAAGGTCGTCCCCGGACACTCAGACCGGAAGGTCACATAGTGCCCTTTATATCACAGCCCCCCCCCACCCCCCCGCCGCTAACATTTCCTTTCGGCGTCCCTGACCTCTACCTTGTAATATATTATATTCAAGACCCAGAGCACCCAGTGGCGTTTCTACAGAGGGGTCATGCCCAGTCCCCACCCCTTCCCCACCCTCCCCAATGTTAAAAACCAAAGTGTAAGTTGACCAACTAAATATTGCAGTTTTACAATGTAACCGTAGACCTTTTAAACGGTTTTTGCCTTCTAAAATTATTTACAAAACCAAACTACTTGATAAATTCTTATCCAGTCTAATTAAAATCAGACCCTAATTTCGTTCGTTCGTTTTTTTTTTAAATCCGGTTTTTTAACCACTAAAAACCGGATTTAAAAAAAAACGAACGAACGAAATTAGGGTCTGATTTTAATTAGACTGAATTCTTATCAATCTTAAGCGTTTTTCAAACACTCCTAATAGTTTTTTGGATAATTACTGATTATATTGTATACTCATGACACCAGGGAGGTCTTCTATCCTTTTAGCTAAGTTTAATTTTTTGTTCATTCTAAGAGGAGTATCAGGCCCGTAGGAAGCAATTTCAGATTGGGGGGGGGGGGGGGCAAATTGTGCAAAAACTCATTCTTTAGGGTAGTGCTGCTATATTCAATGCTGCAGGAGCCTATATAAAGCAATATTGATTTATTGGCCCTAACAACATACCAGTAATTTATTGTTTTATCTTGGAAATTTTTTTTTATTATTGCTTCAGTCATTAATGTCAAAATTATTGGGGGGCGAATCACCCCCCCCCCCCCCTGTTCCTTCGTACGGGCCTGAGTATCACTTTAAAGCGACACTACCTCTTAAAATGAACAGAGTTCTCAAACTTGGCCAATAAGGTAATATATTCATCAAAGGTATCAACAATCAAAAAAACATAAAACTAAGTAATTTTCCATACAATTACAGGTTGTTATTGAAAAACGCTTAATAAAATGCTTAATATTTTGTATTTCTTGTAGTAATTACAATATATAAGGAAGTTTTCTAGATTTTTCAGATTATACAGGTAATCTATTGTAAACAAGACGAGATGCCTGATGAAAACTCTGATTCACCAAGTTTGAGAATTTTGCTTTTTGGTTCATTCTAAGACCTGGACATGTCCCAGACTGGGGACATTTGGACATTTTTCCGGGGACAAAATCTGAGCTATAGGTCTGAAAGAATATGTAATATTTTGTATTATTTGAGTGGATATGCATCAAATGTCCTTCCAATGCCCATACATGTTCCTTCAGCAACGTTAGAAATGATAGCCGTTGCTAAAGGAACATGCTGCCCATAATGACTTTATATACAAGTGACACGATTTAAGTTTGTATTAAAAAGAGAAATGCTTAGATTTTATCATGCTGTGAAATTACATGTTTTCTATGACTTCTGGGGACAATTCAGGGACAATTCAGGGGACATGGTAATTTTCCTGTGCGTAATCGGAGACATTTGAGAAAACCAGTTGAAAACCTAGGTTCTAAGACGCGGTATCACTTTAAATAACATGGATGAGATCAATGGAGTCGTTAAGTTTCGAATTAAAAGTTATAATGATGTCATCACGATAGAACTGACCTCTGATTATACGTGGAAATCAATTAGATTCTCCCCTCCTTTCCCGCCCATCACAGTATCATTCCTATAAATACCGTTTATTAGGAACCATTTAAATCATTAGACTCGTAGACTCCATAGAACATCCTGCAAGTATCAAGTTTCACATTTAATAGTTCCAATCCATCTTTGACAATGGTTTGATATCTGGACATCGTAAAGTTTATTTTAGACTACTTATTTTATTTGAAGTTTGGAGATTTTTGTTTAACACAAGGTAATATTTTCTTTTATTTTTTCGTGATCAGTCTCAATTTTTAGCTTTTTTTATTTTTTCACTGAATTTACGGGATAGGTCATCTCATTCTTTCACGATAAGAGTTTCGGATAAATAATTATCACCAGGACCGCTTAATTGATAATGGGGTTTACGTAATGTGAAATGAATTTTTTTTTTTCTTAAAAAATGAATTGATTTGAGGTCATGCTGCTCATACTGGTTCCGGATAAACAGTCCCCACCAGGACAGCTTAATTTAAGGGGAAAGAATTTTTTTATTCTTTAAAATCATATGCAATAATTAACCTAACATCTAATATCAACCGATCCGCTGATTCTGACGTTTACTGGGGCCAGTTTCACAAAATCCTAACTTAAATAATCTTAGTGTTCCAGTTTTATGATTGGTCAATCACTAAAATCGATTTTAAATGTTGGTTTATTATTCAATCAGATTACTGTATTTCTTAAAATCTGGATTTTATCTTGGTGAAATTTTGTGAAACTGGGCCCTGCCGATTACGATTACGACATCCATTTTTTGCTAATTGAAGAACATGACTTAATGGTAACTGTTGGCGATTGCTATTATTTCGACCTCGATACCAGAAAATCCAACATGTCGCCTTTGTCGAGACTGTTCTGATGTAACGCTTTGAATTGCCAGTTGGCCTTTTATTTTATTGAACGAAATCACCTGGTATTTGATAAAGAAATAAATATTAAAATTTCTAAATTCGATCAGGAAATGAGAGCACTGCACTTAATTTCAATTTGACCATCTTTAAATGTGATACGAATTTAAAGGGATATGTTCACTCACGGGTTCGACCAATAATTTTTTTGTCTCAGAACCTGGAATTGTTTAGCTATTCTAATCCATAATAATGTTCACAACTCTCCCTCGAAATATAAGCCTTCAAAGCCCTGTGTAGCTATAATTATAATTAATTATATAAAGAAAACATAAATACAGAAAATGATAACTTTTTAGGTAGGGATAATGAGATTTTCGTGCAGTTCTAATACTTCTGGAGGCTATTTAGATATATTCAAGGCTCAAATCGACCCTCGAAAATGCTGAACATTCCTATTTAAAATCTAACAGCGGATAAAGCATAGAAGTATAATATGAGGATATATCTACATTAAAAAAAACTCAAGTAGGCCTATTTTCATTTTAGTAACATCTTTGGAAATAAATTTTGTTACTTAATAACTTCAAATAAATAGAAAATGTGAGCAATTTGATGTTTTTCAATAATTGTTCTAATGCTTGTTCAATTTAAGAAGAATCCGTAGCTCATGTAAAAAAAAAAATGTTTTTATTAGTTTAACTGCTCCGTGGAAAATATCTTATATAATAGATAGTTTAAATTATTAATACAGATTAAGTTAGAGATGTATTTATTCCTTTCCAATAGTTCAAGTTGTCATTTTTCTTACATTAAGACTAATGGCAGAAGTCAATATACATCAACAAGACCTAGACTCAAATATCAGCCTTAAACAAATTCCTAAAAGTTAAGATTTTAAAAGGATTTTAAATGTTTTATATAAATAAATAGAGGTTTTAAAGTTGACCTTAAAGAGATTGTGAAAATCGTCTGATACGACTGTGTTTAAATCCCCAAGGTTTTCTACAAACCCATTATCAAAGCAGCTTTATTAATTAGACATTTAAGAATTGAAAGAGAGTGGGCTGAAGGTGCTAGTATACGTGGTAAGGTGCACGGTGCGTGTCCGGTCTAAGAATTTTTATACAGCAGAAAATAACACAAAAGAATATTGTCCGGACCGGTACTCCATGTATTCGGTTCGTCCATTTTCCCATTTTCCCAAACCGGATACTTTACCGAGCACCGTAATCGACACTGTACAGGACACGGTACCGAGAACCGTACTCGACACTGTACCGAGCACAGGAATGGACACCGTACCGAGCACAGTACTGGACACCGTACCGAGCACAGTACTGGACACTGTACCGAGCACAGGGATGAACACCGTACCGAGCACAGTACTGGACACCGTACCGAGCACAGTACTGGACACTGTACCGAGCACAGGGATGAACACCGTACCGAGCACAGTACTGGACACCGTACCGAGCACTGTACTGGCAACGTACCGAGCACAGTACTGGACACCGGAATTGACACCGTACCGAGCACAGGGATGGACACCGTACCGAGCAAAGTACTGGACACCGTACCGAGCACAGTACTGAACACCGTACCGCGCTCAGGAATGGTACCGAGCACAGTACTGGACACCGTACCGAGCACAGTACTGGACATCGTACCGAGCACAGTACTGGACACCGTACCGAGCACACGAATGGACACCGTACCGAGTACTGTACTGGACACCGGACCAGACATCGTACCTCGTGTCCCAAACTATTACATAATTCATTTTTACTGGGTTTTACTGTAGCAGGTAAAATCTGTAATCAGGATTATTTGACACATAGGCAGTGCTGGACAGACGGTAGGTAACGGATTGACATAAACATTTTAAAATTCGGACAGTGAATCGGGTCTGACACCTGGATCTTACCACAATGGGTATTTTTTACTAAAAGATCTGCCCCCAACACCCCTTCCCTTCCTACACAAAACAAAGGAAACAAACAAAAGAGATCCCACAAATATCAACCGACGCCCTACTTTCATTTCCAACACGTTTTCTTTATTTCAGCAATCCAAGACAAAACCAATTAAAAACCAACATGGCAGACGTTTACAGTAAAAGTTTCCTGTTATTTGTGTGTTGTTTACATTTAATACGAGCTCATCCCTGTGGTGAAAATCCATTACGAGGCTTTATTTCTCTATCCCGTGTCACAGGTAAGGGCATTTTTGTGGTTTATAAGCGATAACACCTTTTCCAAGGAACAAAAAAAAAAATTAAGTTTTTAATCTTGGCCAATAAGAGTATATATTCATCAGTGGTGTTATAAATATACAAATAGATACCAATAAACCCTTAAAACTAGGTGATTCCATAAAATTACAGGTTATTATTGAAAAACGCTTAAAATTTTGTAAGCGTTCCTATAATTATGTATATATGATATAGTTTTCAGGATTTGTCAGATTATATAGGTAATTTGTTGTATGTTTATGGTTCCAGATAAGTTGCTTGAAGGGCCATTCTGCTTTTTTGAAAAAAGTTTCCAATATCAAAAAAAAAGGAAAGGCTACCTGAGAGTATTTTTTAAGCTTGCTTATTGTATCTTTATATCTTCTTGATCAAACTGAATTTGGTTTTAAAGGGTTAATTACAAACAGGGAGTACTTATTGTTAATTCAGCAATTTGACCTAGTTTTGGTGTTTGCCCTTTAAATGGCTGAATATTTCAGACTGAAATCTTTTAAATACACAAGTGGGACATTTCTCTACCATTAGGCGTTGGCGTTTATTTTTACTCAAATCCGTTCAGTAGTTTCCTATCAGCGTCCAAAAAACATTACACACTTAAAAACCTTACGTAAGGTTTTTAAAAATTTTAGCATGTTTTTAGCGTTTAAAAATTAACGGCTGGATTTTTTTAGATAAAACTTTCAGATACATTAAAGGGCACATAGTTACAGATTTTGGTGTAAAGTTTTCACAAATTTGAGCAAAAAATATTTTTGACCTAAAAAAAAATCAGACTGTCCCTTTAATGAATATAAACTCTTCTTGATCAAATTTGAGAATGAGAATTTTTTTTTATCATTCTAAGAGGTAGTATTCCTTTAAGCAGTTACATGATCCTATCGGAATATAACGTCTGAGGAAGAGGGTAGGGCAGGCGGGCCAGACTTGATGAGTTATTACTCCCACCTTAAGGACTTGTAAAGAGGTTTTCTAAACTTTCCCATTTCCATTCCGACGTCTGTGATTCCTATCATTCTGATCAACAGAGAAATTCTACCTTCTTTATCTGCGACACATACGGAGCTAGGAAAGATGCGAAGTTTCGTATGTGGTTTCTATAAGTCTCTGGTCCTAAACCTTAAGCGTTTTATGACGTTAATAAAGCCCGTGGCGTAGCCAGGTTTTCGAAACTGGGGAAACCGACGGAATATATTGACATTGTGATTGGAGTGAATAACGGTTGGGGTCCAGAGGCCCGCCCGATCTTTGTGGGAGTCCGGATATCAATAATGACCCCCCTCCCCCTCCCCTCTAACTACGCCACTGACTAAAGCGGAACTGCATATTAATAAGCAGCTACTTTGATATACATGTATAATAATATGCAGTTCCGCTTTAGTGACGTCAAGAACCACAGACTTCGAAATGAAAATTTTAATGGTGCAAATTGGTACTATAAGTGTCATCACTACATTTAAACTTTTCCCTAACCAGAACTTTGCTCTTCAGCGCTGGGAGTATGAGACGTGAACAGAAGGCGCTATCCAAAGGTTCAAGGGCGTGGATTTAAGGGGGGGATTGGGGGGGCTCTTCAACCCATGCTGGTTGGTCCCCCACACCCCAAATGTTTTGACAAATCCACGCCCTAGCAAAGGTTCCCAAGTGACTTAGACTAGATTATCAAGTTATTTTCATTGAGATAAGGGCAAAGGTCAACTTGACGGTAAGATACGAAGGTCGCTGTTAAACTTACTGTAGTGGCACATACAAACGAATACAAAACAACTTGGACCACTTTTCATGACCAGCTCGGACCACTTCTTTGAATACTAGGATCCATAACTACGCCCCCTCGGCCCACTATTATCGAGACTCGGATCAAGTACCGTACAGCTGAACGAAACAAAAGTTATATCTAATTTTAATTAGACTGAATTAGCGTGAATTTACATTATTATAAAATAAAGGAGTTGCAGGTTGTCCTGATATAATGGCTGTAATGCTCGACCTTTCCAGATCTCTAATTTAATTATACACGAACTATACTCCCAGGATTTTCAATTTCTCGTGGCGTGGGTTCGAATCCCATGACTTCCATATCAGAATGTTAATGATTTTATTTGTGTAATTGTTGCAGGTCGCGATGTCAACAGACTCCTGGGTATTTTAGAAAATGCCAATGCTCCATTATTTAAACGAATTGAAGGCGAGTGGCAAAATTACGCAAATTGTGTCGGCATGGTGGATACAGGTTATTTTAAAAGATCTCCCGAGATTTCACGAGATTTGAAAGACGAGAATTCTCGAGAGTCTTCGATATTTTTATTAAAGAAATTATACAGTGGTCTCGGTGAGGACGAGAAATCACGAGATGATAAATGGACCAATGAAAACGAGAATGATATCATAACTAAATGGTTGATTAAAAGTTTGAGCCCCGAGTTTAATAAATATAAGAAAAGGTAGTGGTTTTTTTTTCATTAATGACAATTAATTTCAATTACAACTCTATTTGATGGCGCAAATTTTGTAATTGTAATCAGGTAATGTAGGATATATCCTGCCATTATCACAGGGGCTTGTTTTTAGGATGGTAAAATGTCGGATAAAGGCCGTTGTCACAACTTATGAATAATGTATCGTGCAAGATGGCAGCCAATCGTGACCGAGTCTCAATGTTAGCCTCGAACACTGACGAAGGTTGTGCAGAATGTTCTGAAAACGTATTTTGAAAGATTCATGCCTCAATTCATCAATAGCTAGAACATAATTCAAATTTCCGGGCGTTCTGTTATTTCTTTGATGACAAGATAACAATGTTTCAACATTCGGCTCAACCATCGCCAATGTTGAAACTAACACATTATGACTCGGCCATGATAAGCAGCCATCTTGTCTGTAATATGGACAAGAAAAGACAACTCTTGGAGATTGATTTTGATTGGCTGATATTAACGCATGAGAAGACAACTCTTTCTGAATACTTATTCCATTGGCTGAACTATAATTTACTTAATGTGGCGATATCTAGTCTAGTTTCGAAGTTGATATGAGTATATGTTTTATATTTTTCAGTTTACTGGATAATCCACACCAATCCTGATAATGACTGGATGATCGAATTGTGATTTGTGTTTTGCTCAAAAGACAATGAAATCGAATTAAAGTGTATCAACATTAATATATTTTGTGACAAATTTCAACTATATTCCTTTCGTACTGACGTTTATACAAATTCTACAAAATAATATATGTGAATTTTGCTATCAAATATTATTTGTTACAACATTCAAAATACGTCACTTCCGGTCCGATCTACGCCGACTAAAATGAAATGAATTTTGAAGTCTAGCGTATACTGGCATTATGAATATAAAAATAACGATGTATAGGCCTAACTGAATGCAAGAATAAAATATTTAAATTAAAGTACATGTATTTTTGTTATTTGATCGTCTAAGGCCTCGGTTCTCACGGTTCTCAATAAGGGGTACTAGTACCTCTTGGGGGTACCAGCGAACACCTCAAGGGGTACCTGAGAAGCCTTTCAGACACATTTTCTTGGGATGCTATGCCCCAACCCCCCTTCAAGATGTGGGCGTTCTAAACAAGAATTCTGTTTGTAATAGCCTCAGATGCAAAGGAATCAACCCTGGTTTTCAAGATTTTATCATTGGTAGAATCCATGAAATCTTCCTTCAGTGGCAAACGTTTAGATGTTCGATGCCTATTCTTTATAGGATTGGGGGTCTGTAAAAGGAAAAAAAATATTTAGCACCCTCCAATTTTCATTTGCTTCCTGGGAGAATCCCTAAAACCTTCCTTCAGTGGCAAACGTTTAGATGTTCGATGCCGTATACTTTATAGGATTGGGGGTCTGTAAAAGGACCAGTTTTCATTTGCTTCCTACGGCCCTGATGAGTTTATCACCCAGCCAAGATTTAAAATAGTTATGCCGGTGCTATAACACTCAACAAATGCTGTGTTTGAAGGGATATGTTCACTATCCGTTTGATTATTCATACCTTAAACGGCCATCTTGGCCGGTAAATAGGCAAGAGAAGAAAACTCTTGTTCAGAGATTGGTTTTGATTGGATGTTTTACCGCGAAAGAAGGCAACACTCTCTGCAGAATGATGTGATTGGCTGAACTATAATTTATTGAATATGGCGATCAGGATATAGTATACGAAGTTACCAAGTTGATACGTCTGTCCCTCTCACTTGTATCAACGGTATACGATAATTATCGCCATATTGAATACATTATAGTTCAGCAAATCATTTTTCATAAAAAGCTGTCTTCCCGTGCGTTATTATCAGCCAATCAAAATTAATCCGAGAGCCTTTAGTTCCCCCCACTGTTCCCCCCTAAATCCACGCCCTTGTTTGAAATAATACTCCAGGTAAGAAGGTAGACCAGAACAATAGGAACAGAAACATTCTTTCTTATTCCTCTCAGGACCAAAATTTTATTTCAAAAATTTGAATTGTTTTTATAGTTTAATTTTAAAAGATTGTAAAGAGATTTCTTAAATTTTGCATGGGGGACAGTGATAGTATCAATTCCCATCATTCCAATTAGCAATCAGACATTCCATTTACACTCAGTGTATAAATTTTCATGATTCCAATTTTTAATCAGACATTTTTGACTACAGCTATTTCATATACACTACGCAAATTGATGCTATCAGAGTGTTGATGCTATCAGAGTGTTGATGCTATCAGAGTGCCTGATAAGTTAAAAAATAGGAAAGCTTTTCACAATCTCTTTAAATCTGTTGCTAAGATAATTTAGCCCTCTCTTTGGCTAATTTTCGTTCTAAATATCGTTTTTTCGCTTCACTTAAATCATTATCAGCAGTTTTTCTGGCGTATTTTATTGTCATTTTGTCTTCATTCACTGATGTTTTCTCTTTATCTAAATCACCTGAATTCTTAGTTAACACATCCTCATTCACCCCATTGGCTGACCCCTCTTCTGTCCTTGACCTTTCAGATACCTGGTCACTTGCTTTTGGTGCAGGACTTTGGTCTCCAGAGAGAGATTCCTTCGATTTGTTGTCTTTAGAACTAGACCTTCCTTCAATAGATCTTGGTCTTTTTCTTTCTTTTGACCTTGACCTATTCCTTTGCCTTTCTTTAGACCTCCGTTTTTGCCTATCATTTGACCTTGACCTTTGGCGTTTTCTATCATTAGATCTTGACCGACGTTTCTTTTTATCTCTTGACCTTGACCTTTCGTTTCTCTCTTTTGATTTATTTCTTTTTTCTTTTGACCTTGACCTATTTCGTTTTCTATCTCTTGACCTAGATCTGTAAATTTTTCTGTCATTTGACCTTGACCTTTTTATTCTTTCTTTCGACTTAGACCTTTTTCTGTGCTGCTCTTTTGACCTTGACCTTTGTCTATCCAAAGACCTTGACCTGTCTCTATGTGTCCTGTGGTCTCTGACTTCTGTTTGACTTTCTCTAGTTGGGGAGGTTGAGGTATGTTTTCTTTCTGGACTTTTTGTGGTTTTATTCCTGAAAAATACACAAAATAGAACATCATTACCAAACATTGACAAGTAATCTACTAGCAAACAGTTCTATTATTAGAATATTATTAATACCGATCAATCAGATCTCACTTCTGGAAGTAGCCGTGAAGAATATTACGAGATGCTAAAAATGCTACCTTCTGTTTTCTCTGCATAAATAGAAAACATGTATGCTTCGAAATTGCTTGAATATCTATATTAATACAATTCATGTTGAACTGAATACGCAATGTAACAAATTTCTGCTGAAATTATATGTTTTTTGCAAGTTTAGTTGAAGGACTCCCCCATGTCTAGTTTGTCGAGTTTCATACCTTGTCTATATTATATCAATAAGGATTATTTTTTTTGGCACCAGTCGAGAAAGCCTGTGTGAATATAAACTCTCATTCGCCAAGTTTGAGAATTTTCCTTTTTTGATCATTCTAAGAGGTTATATTCCTTTAAAGGGATTGTAAAGAGGTTTTCTAAACTTTGTATGTGTATTGGGGACACCGATACATCAATTTGCGCCATTCCGATTTCCATTCCGACGTCTTTGGTTCTTGCAATTCAACTATAACTAACGAGTTTTATGACGTTACTATTGATATCGTTACCGATCACTGTTAGTGACGTCATAAAATGCGTTAGTTTTAGTGGAATTGCAAGAACCACAGACCTTGGAATGGCGTAAATTGATGCTATCAGTGTCCCCGATACTCATACAAAGTTTAGAAAACATCTTTACAATTCCTTTAAGTCAAGTGTCGAGAGTAGATTGATTCGTACCTTTCAGGATGTTGAGAACTAGAGTCACCATCAGAGTCACTATCCTGAACACTGGAGTCATCTTTATCTAAATCTTCATATTTCCTAAATTATAAAACAAAATTTGAATACTGGAAGCTGAAGTGTTTAAATGGCATTTAGCAATTGTGAGCACAATATATAGACACAGCTTTATGGAACAACAATCACTGGTTAAAATTTTCAAAGTGTTTTCCCCAAAATTGTTTAAGAGAAAGTACATATTAATTGAACAAAAATTAACAATTATCTTGCCATTATTTCTGAAACAATTTGAATAATATAACCCAAGCACAAACTATCAAAATCGTAAAAAAAAATCTTGCAACATTATTTAAGTTTTTTGACATGTACAGCATCCTCTGTTGCATAAAAAAATAAGGTGCAGAATTTAAAAAATTCATGTACACCTATACCTACGTTTTATCAAATTTTTCTTCCGTTTTTTCATCTTGTTTATCAGCAGTTGTTTCCCCTGACGGATCTCCTGTAGTTTCACGATATAAATAACGATAAAATCCACTCATATCTTTCTGTTTCTTTACGTCCAACAATTCTAGAAACAAAATATATCTCCAGTCATTTATCGATACGAAACTACGTATATTTCTTAAATTGAAACTGAGTGAACAACCATTTTGAATAATATTTAGACATATTAAGTTGATTTTCGAAAAAATGCTATAATAGTTCATCTATGTGTTACAATTACCTTTGAAAGCTTAGAAATAATTTTAAATATAATTTGAAAACTTATTGAAATATTATTCAAAATGGTCTTTTAATTGACTGATATAAACCATCAATGCATGAGAAGACAACACTCTCTGAAGAATGATTGTGATTGGTTAAACCATAATTTATTCAATATGGTGACTACCTTTTAGTATACGAGGCTATCTATCACGCTAGACTAGTTATGAAGTTGATAAAAGTGAGATGTACGTAGCTAGAGTCAGTAAATTACCTTCCATCTGAGCCTCGCGTTGTTCTCTTTCTTCCTCTGCCTGTTGCTCTTCCATTTTCTTTTTGTAAGCAGATGTGACAAATTCTTCTTTATCAGCGAACTCTTCACCTTCTGCTTCTCGTTCTTTCTGTACCTTTCTCTCCGTCCTTCGTTCTATTTCCTTCTTTCTGACTTCTGCTGCCTTCATCAACCCAGCTATATATCTCGGCTGAAGATACAATAGTGAACTAGGACCTTATTCTTGAAAACTTAACTTAAGATGATTTTAGTGATCCAGCTATCTGATTGGTCAATCACTAAAATCGATTTTAAATTTAGTATTATTTTCCAATCAGGAGCCTTATTCTCGAAAACTTAACTTACACGATTTTAGTGTTTGGGTCATCTGATTGGTCAATCACTAAAATTGATTTTAAATTCAACTTTACCATCCAATCAGATTGCTGTATTTCATAAACTCTAGATTTTATCTAAGTAAAGTTTTCGAGAATAAGGCCCCAGATTGCAACATTTCTTAAAATCTGGATTTGATCTAAGTAAAGTTTTCGAGAATAAGGCCCCAGTATGCTATTTTAAAGTCTAAATTTTACTAACATTTAAACTGTGTAGTGATGATTCTTGAAATTATTAGTTGGAGGGGCTGTAGAGGGGCCTACAGAATTGTCACACAAACATTATCAAGACCAAACAGCCCCTTCGCCAGAGGTGAATTGATGCTGGGGCCTGGATGTTGAGTCCTGGTCGGTCTGTAAGTCGACTCTCAAGAAATTTTGAAAACTGGAAGCGTGGACAAGTGGAGGACGCATTTTTAGTTTTGTACTCAGTCTACTGTGACCAAATAAAATTCATCAACTATGTCAGGCCTACATAACTACAAAAAATTGTAATAATAAAAAAAAATACGATTCAATTTTTTATTCGAAATCAGTGCAAAAACTGCCTCTGGACAACACCCCTTAAAATGCTTTGCTAGCTTAGCTCTTCTCCCTTATATTAAACTTATTGAATGCATTTGGTCCAAAAATTAACTGAGAAGGCTTGAACTATGTTGTCTCTCTGAAGACCACAAATCAACATAAAAAATATTTACCTTTCTATCAACAATCTTCTTGGATTTTTCAACTTTCTCTGTTTTTTCAGCTTTCATATTATCATAAAGACTATCATATTCATAAACTGATGGATCTTCGGCTAGAGCTTTATCTATTGCTATCTGAGTCTACAATATAGAGTTTTAAGCTCATTTGTATGGCAGGGGAAAGCGACAAACACCTAATGCTATGTAGAAACGTCTAATAAACACATAATATTATGTAACATAATGCAATACCAAATACCTAAAACTTCTAATGCAAAAGACAAAATACAAGAAACCTCTAATACCTAATACCTCATACGTCTAATTTAAAAGACTAAGTACAAGAAACCTCTAATACACAATACATTTAACTTCTTATGCATTATTGATTTTACAGTGTGAAACACCGTTAGCATTAGACGACATATCTCGATAAACTTACTTACATTTGTACTTTGTAATATCTTTATTTTGGGTCAATGTCAAGGTCGGACTATTTCCCCCGCCATAATTCGATGCTGAGGACAAATATTTCAGAAAAAAACAATTTTAATCAGGCTTAGCTTTAATAGAAATAAAGGCCAACTTATCAAAAAGTGTATCAAAATTAAAGTGATTGTAAAGAGGTTTTCTAAACTTTGTACGTGTATTGGGGAAAACCACTCTTCATAATCCATTTAAAAGAATGAACGGAATTAGTCTATATTTAAAGATAGTGGACCACGGCCATATACGCCTAACGAAAAAGTCGAAGATGGAAAAAATTTAATCAGGAGAAAACTAAACTTTCTCAAACCTTTCGATTTCGGTCCAATAACATCCATTTTAAGTTTCATCAAAATCGGTTGAAAACTAAGAGAGAAATAGCATATTTAAGATTTGGGGCAAGGGCAATAACTCTGCTTGTAACGATCGAAAATAGCTCAAATTCGAACTTGATCTTCGTTTTCTGAATATATATACACATATCAAATTTCATTTGATTCCGTCAAAAAATCTAGTTTTTAGAGCGTTTACAAGCAAATGTTGATGGACGGACCGACGGATTTGGGGCAAGGGCAATAACTCTGCTTCTAACGATCGAAAATAGCTAAAATTCGAACTTGATCTTCGTTTTATGAATATGTATACACTTATCAAATTTCATTTGATTCCGTCAAAAACTCTAGTTTTTAGAGCGTTTACGAGCAAATGTTGACGGATGGACCGACGGACGGACTGACGGACGGACTGACGGACGGACCGACGGACGGACAGGGGTGACTACAATATACGTCCTCATAGAGAGATGAGGGTGTATAAAAACAAACCTGTTTTTTAATTTTATCTTGAGATGTGACTGTTTTTCTAACAACTGGAACATTTTCATT
This sequence comes from Lottia scabra, assembly GCA_029955415.1. Taxonomy (NCBI): domain Eukaryota; kingdom Metazoa; phylum Mollusca; class Gastropoda; family Lottiidae; genus Lottia; species Lottia scabra. Next base: position 3,875,070 of record JARJEI010000019.1, on the reverse strand, counting down.
CTCCTGTAAAATACAATATCAGATATTTTTACTCAGTTTTAAAAAACCTATATAAACCGAAAGGCAAAAGAAACAGGACTTCTGAGAATAATGATATTAATAATGGCTGTTACATGTTCTATGGTCAATTAGCGCTGAGTCAAATTATTGAAATAATGGATTATCGACGCTACAAATTTATAATTTCAAATATTGAATATCAAATTTTATAATCCGATGTAAATTCATAGTCAAATTTTCATTCAAAATTATATGCTACATGATTATCAGACAAATTGTAACCCGTTTTATCATGATGATCAAACAAAATTCTGGACGTTACTTCTGTTTCATTTGTCTTCGATACCTGATATTGACAAATAACAAACAAGTACAATGTACAAGAAGGTAAGCTTACATCAACAGTCGAAGATTAGAAGATTTCTCAATTATAAAATTTTGATTATTAATCAATTATTGAACGTTAGATAATCTATCTCAATTTGGTAATCAATAAGCAGCCCTATTGTCAATAACTTTCATCGTTCTAGAGCTTCTATTCATTGTCATAGAGGACGTTACTTCAGTTTCATTTGTCTTCGATACCAGATATTGATAAATAACTAATATTGGGGTACGCTACAAAAATGTAGACCAGCAGACAAAGATCAGAAGATTTCTCAATTTTTACATTTTGATTATTAATCGATTATAGTCTGATCTGTAATTGATCTTAATTTGCTAATCGATACGCAGCCCTATGGTTATTGGTCAATAACTTTCAACGTTCTAGAGCTTCTATTCATTGCCATAGAGGGAATTATTTTTTAAACAGCTTATAGTATACCTCATCACTGTCTTCCCCAAATATATTGTTAGTCTTCTTCACCAACGTAGTCTGACCTTTCTTAGGTATAAACAACCCATATCTGAAAACAAAAACGGTGAGATGTGAGATTATTTATTTCATTTTCACTTCATTTGGTTTCAGTATATTTGTAATTGTACACAGATTAACCTCAAATAATTACAAAAAGTGTACTGACCACATTATGTTCTGAATTTAAGTTTTTGTCGCTTGTTTCAAATATTTAAAATATTACTTCAATTGCATGCCATCTGTCTTAGCAGGGGTGGATCCAAGAGGGGTCAGGTATTGAGCCCTTCAACCCTACAATCAATGAATGGGCATCGTTTCAGAAACGTTTGTCGTATCTTTTTTCATAATAAATTTTGCTTTCAGATGAACAAAGACGTTCGATTTCAGATTTTCGCTTGAATTTTAACATTAACATTTGTCTCAGTACATTTTACGTAAATACGAGATACAGAATGACACCCATCATTGACAAATTACATTAAAAATGCATAAAAACAATAAATTTGTACTCACTTTTTGTTTTTGTCCGCCATGTTTGTTTACATGAGTGCAGGAATGTCAGACCGGTCGGACCATTACTGTGTCGGACCATTACTGGTTCGGACCTAAAAAAAATTTTTATAACCAACTCGGACCAATGATATTTTTCTCACTACCGACTCGGCCCAAGGTTTTTTTCTCACTACCGACTCGGCCCACTAGACTTGAACAATACCTTAATGACCTGAAGTAATATTTACAGACTCGGATACAAAACGGTAAGAAAATATTTTGGTAAAAAAGGTAACAAAATAAAGAATTTATTCCTCGGAAATATTCAAAATGTCAAGGTCGTGCGAGTAAAATAATATATGGTATCAAATCGGCAAAATTTGATGTGGTCTTACTTTCGCCAGAAAAGCCGTTTTTTGGTTGGTTTTTTTTTTTTATTAAGAAATGGAACTAAATCAATTAATGATTAAGAGGTTGTGTGAATGTAAACAATGAGAGAACGTTAATTTGTCACACCTTAGATTAATTTCCTCAGGAGGGCTTGGATTCAATATAGAAACAAAGGCGGCAATCAAGGTTGATTGTTACTATAAATAGAATCAAAGTGCTGACATAGAATATTAGCAGAGAAGCAGACGACATAATGCAGATTTAATATCTGAATTCATAATGCAATGATCAAAATGAGCTTCAAATAGATCTATTTTGATTGCGTGACAATATCTCTGCTTTTGAAAAACTCAAACTTATCGACTAGATTTGCCTTTTTTCAGATTTTTCAAGATTCATACGCGTGCGACCTTGAGTCAAGGTCATCACGGGAAGATAAAATACAAATAACATCCATATAAAAAAATTAAATTTTACTAATTTATAAAGACAATATAGGACTCTCAAAAACATTTTGAGGATAATATTACAATTCATTCAAATAAAATGGGCAAAATGTGATTCAGCAAACGATATCTTGACAATGCCTGCTTTGATGTCCATGATGGGTTGTTTGGTATCCATTGATATTTTACCGACAATTCAATTACGAAACCTCATGTTGTGTAATAATTGGTTGAGTATTGGGCCGAGTCGGTAGTGAGAAAAAATCATTGGGCCGAGTTTGTAATGGTCCGACACAGTAATGGTCCGACCGGTCCTGATTCCGAGTGCAGTCCCTTGACGCACTAAAGGGAGGTAATATGTGTGAAGAGACACGCCCACTTTTCTTATCAGAAATTGTGTAAAGATACAATAACAATGCTACAAAGTTGAAAAGGTGAATTGTGCGTGTGAAATTGAGTTGATTATTATAACGAAATGTCTGGCGAAGGGAAAACTCAACTAGGAAATGCCATAAACATTTTGAAACTTCAGAAATTAGGTTAGTAAATGTCTTGCTTGAACAATTAAAGAGGCACAGGCATCATTTTCGTGGGTCGATTTTTCCAAGTCTCAGAAACGGGGACTTTTTTAGCTCAGCAATTTAGTACTGGTTATCACAACTCACCATTGAAATTTGATCCTTCAAATCCATGTGCATCCATAATTATTAGCATTTGAAAGTTATAATGCCCTACTACACATTATGAATACTATGCAATATATAGAAATAGAAGGAGAAATGTCTAATTTAAGATATATTTGAAGGAAATATGCAATTTTCGTACATTTCTAGTGCTTCTGAAGGATACTTAAGTATATTCAAGACCCAAATCGACCAATAAAAATGAAGACTGGTCCCCTTTAATGTTCTTTTATAGTCAGAATTCACTTGACTTGGAGTTAAAGAGCTATCACACTGAGCACTGGATAGACACAGGGGCGGATCCAAGATTAAGGGAATGGAGAGGGGGGAGGGCTTTTAAGGTGCATGCGGCAAATTTTTAGAGGGTTCTGACATCAGTCAACCAAAAATAGGGGGGGGGGTGGTGCTTGGATCTGCCCCGAGACATGCCTTCGTATATTAAGGACCCATCTTTGCTTCTATCAATCACACAAGTTCTGCAACAAAATTGTGTAAATGCGTTCATCTTGGAATTACAGTTTTGTTCATGGCTTGCAGCTCTACTTTCCTTTTTATAGTGTGGTGAACCCCTTTCAGAAATATCTCTGCTCATGTCTATTTGTAAACATTTATAATTGCAGATTTAACAATTGGTATATTGGCTAGTTTGATAGTTCTGTATGTATTCCTAGCCGTCATTATTTATAAACCAATCAGAATCCAAGCTTTAACAACTTCACAACAAATACAGGAACCAATGCAGCATCATCGACGGTCCTCTTCTGTTCTCTCCAGTTCAATATCATCTTATCAACCTTAAAAGGAATAGATCCTCTTAGCATGAACATGGCCTGGCCAATAAGAATATATATTCATCACTGGACATCAGTGTCTCAATCAAAGTAAATCCATCAAATCTAGTAGAAATTAAAAATCGCTTACAAATCCATTAAGCGTGATTCAAATGTTAGTGTCTGGTAATTCCGTTGGAAATATTAAGGGGAAGTAACTCTGAACATGTGACAGGTACTCTATTCAGGTATTTTAATTTTCAGCATTTTCGATGGTTGATTTGAGTTTGAATATATGTAAACTGCCTCCAGAATCACTATACCTGCTAAAAAATCACATAATTGTTTCAATTAACTGCAAACAGTACTGTTTCGGCCTTCTGGGCCTCATCAGTGCAGTGGTGATACTGGAGTTGAGGTTTGGCTATATAGCCACCTCAGATGATCCCACATATGTGATACCATTGTACCATGCCAATTATATATTTATTATATATAAATTGTGTTATTTTTTTGTACTTATTTCTTTGATGTTTCAGGTAATAACCTTTGAACATGTGATAGGTACTTTATTCTGAAGTACAGGGTTTACAGACAAGACTTCAAGGGCGTGTATTTCTCTCAAACATTTTGTGAGACGAACCAGAACTAGGCATCGATTTGATGCATTTTCAATAATCTTTCGGGATTGCCAATCAGAGTATGGGTGGGGGTACCAAGACCCTTTCGTCTCTGCTTCTGAGTTGTAAAGGTGTGGGACACATTCCCCACTAACCCCCTAAATCCACGCCCTTGCAAGTTTACATTTGAGGGTCAAGTTTTACTTTTTTCTTCTATCAATTTAACTTTTCAAGATTAATGTTGGAATAATTTCAGTGTTCAAAACCAATCATAAGTGACATACTTCGTATAAAACACAATGTGTAATATTATATACAACTTCTTGTCACAATATATAGATATACTTTACAATTATATACATGTACAGTACCGTGCAATCAATATTTGTACAAAGAAATAGGTTGCCTTCCTCGTCTCGGGTGTTTTCTATGTACGTCCTTCGTTCTACATGCTTCTTAAAACTTGCTAATTGTACTCCTGGACACGTCCAACGTTTCTGATACATAGGTGATGCTTTTCCCCCTTTGTAATAATTTCCAAGCGATGTCCAAGTATGTATGGTCGTAGAGCAAATGTAATGACGCCACCATTTTGTACGAATATTTATTGCATGGTACTGTATATCCTTATGTGAAATATGAATTTATTTAAGAAACAGTAAAAATGTGTCATAGGTCATTATCCTATACGTAAGAACAATAATTAGTTCTGTATGATGTTGTAACATGTAATGTCAGATCTGACCTTATAAGGAGCTGTTGCGCCTCGGGGTAACAGCACAACTCTTTCAATCTAGCTCAGGGGAATAACAAAACTGATACTCAACAACAATATTTAATTTAATAACAATAAATAAATATATCACATCTATACATATTTACATAAAAGTAATAAATTAATATAGCATCTATTCATATGCACAAATAAAATAGGTCATTAATATATTTTAATTCCTTAAAACCTTCATAGACATGTTAATATATTTTCTTTATATTAGCATTACAATAATTTATTATAATTTATTCAAGAGAAACTAGGTTAATATTTTATAAGTAGGTGCAAACGCACTAGAATAATACAGTTGATTAAATTTCAGTGTTAGGTGGTTGGTGCCTGACGTTAGGCTTCGAATGACTGCAAGTGCAAGGTCAGGACAAGGTTAGGTACTTTGTGCCTGATACATTGAAGTTAGTAAGCTTTACGGTGCCTGTCGTCGTTAGGCGCTCTTTGCCTGACGTTAGGTTTCGACTGCCTAGCTTATTTACACTATCGAAATTATGATAAATTATATCTCACCATAGGTGCTGCCATATGGAATCCTGCCTATAGGTATTTGCTGCCTGTAATTTTAGGTCTTGATCGACTGAGAGCGGACTTCTTCGGAATCGCAGTCCCCCGATCACCTTGACCTATGCCCTTATATAGGCCTCATGTATGACGTCATGTATGACGTCATTGAGTTCTTGACAACAACAAAGATGGCGGCGCAAAGATGGCGGCGCCCATGAAGGCGACGAAATTTGGCAATCTAGTTTTGGCTAGAGAATGGCATTCATACACAAACAACAAAAACCGGGTAAAAAGCATCGTTCTAAATACAATAATAAATTCGGTTATGGTATAATGAAAACCCAAAGATCATTCCCAAGCAAAATATTTACAGTTAACATGTGAAGAACCTAAACCGGAAATGGCTCGCTAAAAGTAAACAACATAACGGTAAGTGGAAAGATTGTGCATCATTAAAATCCTAACATTACCCCCTCCCCACAAAACGTTCGTCCCGAATGTTGCAAATGTCAAAAAAATATGTACAATCAATGCTGAAAGAAATATAATAATTCAAACAATTAACAACTAGCCTAAACGTTCCCTTGGCCTACACTTACTACACAGTTTCTCTAGTCTCTAAACTAAGAAGACTTCAGTTCTGTAGGCTATACCTACTCTTGCTTCCACCAATTGCTGCTATCTAATCTTGAAGCTACCATGCTCTTTAAGTCCTCGATTTCATAAAAACTGGCTTCATTGTATAATTCCTGTAGTTGTTTAGTTGTATGGGGTAGATAGTACTTAGCACGTCCCATGTCCTTATTCCGTAGATAGTCTAAAATAGTTGAAAATTCTTTTGGATTTCTATCGATTATAAATGTTGTTTCACCTTCTATACTTTTAGGTTTGAATGTAGAATTTGGCTCACACATAGCTGACAGGAGACTTCTTTCGACCTGCAAGGTTGGCTTACTGGTTTTAAAAGGAAAACCTCCAACAATTAAGGTAATTGGATTTTCCTGGCTGTTTTGAAGGCGAGTGAGTTTTAACTCTAGGCGACTGGTAGGGTTGTACTCAGCGTCTGACTGCTTTGATTTGACAGGTTCTTCAGATGAAAAAGAAAAATCGGACGATTCGGCACATAGTGACAAGATATCAGCTTCCTGTTGCTGCATTGAAACCGGAAATTTGTCCATATTGAGTTGCAGCATATTCTCTCTAGGTTTCGATACTGGTACTGCACGGAAAAATGGAACAGGAGATGGCGGTTGTACTTGAATTTCTGTGAGAACCTTTCTTGGCGCAGCTGGCTCTAACTTTCTCTTTTTATTTTCTGAGTTAGGTCTTCTAGGTCTTCTACCCTTATTTACTTCTATAGGGTTGGAGGCAGGCCTTCTAAGTACTTCGATATGATTTCTCTTGTTCACCTGAAATTCTTGATACTCCTTTATTTCGGCATCACCAAACAGAAGGTTTGTTCTTTTAACCAATTCCATACGTGCTCCTGGGCAGTTCGTATGAGGGAGAGATCTGTTGTGAAGTTTCTTGCATAGGCTGCATTGATAGGCAAAACCTGAGTGAGATGCATCTAAATGTCTTTCAACAGTTTGTATGTCCAGGCATTCTCTGCGAATTGGGCAAATTTTGCAGATGTATCTGGTGATCTGCAATTAGAAAATTGAAATATTTGACTCATTCGTTCTTTTCATTTTATTTTTTTTTTTTATTTCAGTTTTATGGCATTTGGCTAGTGGAAGGTTCATTGACTTGGAGAATATCATCACCCAGGTAAGGTTTTAGAAAATTATGGTGCACTACCTTGGGTTGTGAGCACTTAGTATCTTTTTGAATTTTATATATTACATCGTTTATGTGCTTGATTATAAGGTAAGGCCCTTCCCAGTAGCGATTGAGTTTGGCCCCTTTTTCTTTAGTTTTGTTATAGTTAAACCACCAAACACGGTCACCCTCTTTATATTTCACTAATTGAATACTTTTATCATAATCTCTTTTCATTATTTCAGCAGAGAGTTTAAGTTTGTCCCTAATTATTTTATGTATTGTTTCAAACTTTTCAGTTAGGTTTTGAATATAATCAGAATTAACTTGTTTTAATTTATTTTCAGGCTCTGGAGCTCCAAGGACAAGGCTTACAGGTAACTTAATATTTCTACCAAACACAGCCTCATTTGGTGATATGCCAGTTGAGGAATGTTTCGAAGAACGATAAGCCATTAATAACATATATATGTGTTTGTCCCAGTCTTTCTTATTTTTGGAAACAAATGCTGAAATCATATTGGCTATAGTTCTGTTTGCTCGTTCCACTAGCCCGTTTGAGGCAGCTCTATGTGGAGTAGTACGAGTTTTATCAATTTCTAAGAGCTTGCAAAGTTCCTGGAATACTTGGGATTCGAAATTTGTGCCCTGGTCTGAGTGCAATTGCATTGGAGCCCCAAACAGGGAGACAACTCGCTCTACAAATTTGTTAGCCACAGTTATTGCCTGTTGGTCGGGCATTGGAATAGCATCAACCCATTTTGTAAAGTAGTCTGCTACAACTAATAGATATCTGTTGCCTTGCTCGCTTTCTGGCAGTGGCCCCAACACATCGATTCCCCAACGTTCCATAGGCATCCCGACTAAGTAGGTTTGCAGTGGAGCTTTGGGAAGTTTTTGAGGGGGCTTTCTAGATTGACAAATATCACATTTTAAACACCATTTGTTGATATCTTGTCTCATTTTGTACCAGAGGAACCTCTCTTTGACCTTTGACAATGTTTTATTTGTTCCTAGGTGTCCACCTGATGTTGAATTATGAAGTTTTGTTAGAACTAAGTTAATGAGTTGTCTTGGAAGAACAAGTAAGTCATGTTCATCCCATTTGTTAACCCAAGTGTAAACAAGTACACCATCTGACAATTTGAAACTATTATATCTCATCCAATAATATTTTACCGCTTCACTTGTATGAGAAACTTTACACCAGTCAGGTTTATGTCCATCTTCTAGCCAATCTATTAATGTTTTCAGATCAGGCTCTTGAAGTTGGAGATTTCTAATATCACTATTTGAAAGATCTGACCAATTAATTTCATTTCCTTGATTCCTAGATTCTTTATTTACACTTTCGGAAGCATTAACTTCAATTAAGTCGATAAAATAATCATTGTTAGGAATGTCCAGAGTTGGGCAGTTTGGATTCTGTTCAATTTTTATTAAATTTTTATTTTCTGCCAAGACACAGTGCCTACATGTTTCGTGGCATGGTCTTCGAGATAGAGAATCACAGTTGCCATGCACTCTACCAGCACGGTAAACTATTTTGAACTGATAACTCGACAAAAATTCGAACCAACGTGCTAGTTGGCCCTCTGGGTTTTTAAAGTTAATGAGCCATGTCAGTGCCCCATGATCAGTTCTTACTTCGAAGTAATGACCGTATAAATAATGGTGAAATTGTTTTATAGCTGCAATGATAGCTAAAAGTTCTCGACGAGTCACGCAGTAATTTCTCTCTGTTTTGCTAAGAGCTTTGCTAAAATAAGAAATTACTTTTTCAGAACCATTTTGGACTTGATTGAGTACAGCACCAATACCAGAATTGGAGGCATCTGTATCTAGTATGTAGAGTCCCTTATTATCTGGAAGTGCCAAAATAGGTGCTGAAGTTAATCTTTGCTTTAGATTATCAAATGCATCCTGGCAACTCTGACTCCAGGTTAATTTTTCGTGCTTTTCAGTTAATTTGTGAAGAGGCCTAGCAATATCAGCAAATTTGTTAACATATCTTCTATAATATGAACATAAGCCTAAGAATTGTCTGACTTCTTTTACTGATTTCGGAATTGGCCAATTTGAAACAGCTTTAGTTTTCTCAGGGTCAGTTGCAACCCCATTTTCATTTATGATATGGCCCAAGAATGAGACTTCTCTTCGAAACAGAAAGCATTTTTTAGGGCTCATCTTTAAATTAGCTTGTTTAAGCCTATCGAAAACTAAATCAAGGTTATCTAAATGTTCAGAAAAGGTTTTTGAATGTATTATGATATCATCAAGATATACCAAACATATATTCCAGTTTAAGTTTGATAATACTTTTTCCATTAGACGTTCGAACACTGCCGGAGCATTAGTTAGTCCAAAGGGGATTTTCTTGAATTGCCATAGGCCTCCCCCAGGAATTGCAAAGGCTGTTTTAGGCCGGTCATTTTTAGCCACTGGACATTGCCAATAAGAACTTTTCAGGTCAATGGTTGATAGAAAATTTGAACCAGAGAGTGCATCAAATATGGCTGAAGTAGAAGGAAGGGGATGTGAATCCTTCTTCGTTATTGCATTCAGTCTCCTATAATCGATACAAAATCTCAGACTATTGTCTTTGCGACGAACCAGACAGACCGGCGAAAGCCATGGGCTATTTGAAGGTTCTATTACATCCTTTTCAGCCATGTCGGTTATTTCTTGTTCGACTTCTTTTATAACAGAATTTGGAATACGTCGTGGAATTTGGCGAATTGGTTGGTGTCCCTGAACATCTATTGTATGTTCTACCAAGTTTGTTACCCCCAAGTCATTCTGTGACTTTGAGAATGTATTTTGATATTTTATTAATAACTGTCTTAACTTATTTTTTTCGATTTCAGTTAGTCCCTTCGAAGACTCGTTATACAACTCAACCAGGTAATCTGGGAGCTTGTTCAGTTTATTTTCACTACAGGTATCAATTTTATTAACATATTTGTAATTTTGACTGTCATAGCACTCGGTTACAGGATCTATTCTAGCAACCACAGTATTTTTGTATAGCTTACATTCATTGTCTTTTACATTGAGCAATCTGACAGGCACTGAACCCATCTCAGGATTGACTAAGCTACATGCTAATAACAGTTCATATTTTTCGGAAAATTTTTCAAGTGGTTCCATTATAGTGACTGAGCCAGTGGGAATAGGGTCTAACAAGTTCCCTTTCACAATGATCTCAGTATTTGGAGGAATTGTGATATTTTCTGCAAGACACACCCTGCTACTTATTTGGTCTTTGGCCATGTCCTGGTATCGAAAAGTAGGTATTTCTTTGTTCCGTAGGAGCAAACAGTTTCGAGCTAGAATTATGGAAACTTCATTCTTAGTAAGAAAGTCCATTCCAAGAATGCCATCTTGGTTTATTTTGGCTACATGGAATTCGTGAATTAATAAACTCTTTCCCAACTTTATTTGCAGAGAACATTTACCAAGTATTGGTTCATGTTCACCAGTTGCAGTGATTAAGTTTAGTTTTACAGGTTGGAGTTTGATATTCGTTCCAAGCCTTTTAAAGAAACTTTCACTAAGTATGGAAACTGTAGCTCCAGTGTCCACGAGTATTGAGAGGTTGATCAAGCCTTCAATTGTGGCATGGACAAACAAACCCTCTTTTGTCCTATTAACACTTCTAGCTATTATATCAGATGTAAAATTGATGGGTCTAGTTTTATTACTTAATTTGTCTGCTGACCCTCGACCCCAGGAATCAGCACCTAAAAGTTTCCCTGTTTATGATAACCACTATTTCTATTTGATTCAGGATACTTTGATTGTCGAGAATTATCTCCCCTAGACCATGGGTGATATTTCCCATGATTATGCCCGGAGGAGTTACCTCCCATATTCCTGTTCTGACTGTTGTTATAGTTATTATGCCTAGGATTATCATTAGGTTTCCCATTCCAACAATTTCTTGGTCTAGCTGACTCCCTTTGTTCAAGGCTTTTGTTATGTTTAAGTGACTCTGCCAAATCTTTTGTAGTTTGTTCAAGGCATTTAACACTGCTTTTTAATTCTTCGAGCTCTGATTTTTCGATAAAGGTTGGAAGGGCATTCACATGATCCACCTCAATGCCATGGATGCCACGTCCTCTTTGTTTATCAGCGAGACGGTGGGCTTCCAAGCGGATGGCATGTGTTTCGGCCTCAAGAATATCTTTTGGTTGGAGCTCGCGGATCCTTAATCTCATTTCGGAATCCGGTAAAGCATCTACAAAGTGGTCTAATGCTAAAATTGTTCGAAGTTCTGAACTAGCAGTAGGATATGATTGACGAACTAGTTTTCTGACAGCTTGAGCTAACTGTGGAATGCTTTCTTGCTTTCCCTTCACCCTGTTCTGTAGTCTTGCTCGATAAACTTCACATTTTGCTACAGAGCCAAAGCGATGTTGCAAAGAGCTTGTCAGAACATCATAGTCCTGTTTTTCATTAGAGGTTAATTCAGTTAATACACCTCGTGCACAACCAGTCAGACTACTTGCTAGATACATGGATTTTTCATGATAATCCCATCCATTCAGTTGTGCAATTATTTCGAACTGACTTAAAAATTCATCAAGGTCTTCCTCATTATTACCACTATAGGGCTGAGGTTTTATCTTTAGGCGATATTTCTCATTAGGTGCCTTAGTAGTGAAGTTTGAAAAATTCTGGTTTTTATTGTTTGAACTGTTAGGCATTTCATTATTACAATTTGCTTCTATTGAGCTTAATCGAATGTTTAAGGAATCTAATTTTTCACTAATATCCTTCAACATTAATTCTGAACTTGTTACATTTGTTTCATTATCTATTTCAGGTGGAGTTAGTGAGATTTGACTGTCATCACCATCAACTTCATCTTGGTTACCAAGTTTTATAACTATTTCACTCTCTGTTGCCATCTTTTATTTCTAATTATTAAAAATCTATTTGTTTTTTTTGTTTTTAATATATTATAAGTCCCCCTCTTGATTTTAGGGATGGAGTTAATGTTTAAATAGTCCAAATAAAGTCGTTAATACCTATTTTACTAGAGCTCTATAGTATTTCAGTGATTAACATGAAAACTTTATTCATCTTATTAGAATTCAATTAATTAAATTATGCTTTTTGAATTAAATGACTCTTGGTACTTATTTAAATTCCACATAAATGTAACCACACCTGATAATGTTAAGTTACCGTATTCTGACCTCGTTTATTCAGTTACGTAATTAATGAACCTAATAAACACTTTATTTGGATTAGAAAGTTAACTATTTCCTATCTGTTTATATCTAAAATTATTGTCAGTTTGTTTTCCCTTCTGGTTAGTTTTGAAAGATATTGTAAGGAATGGAATAGCTTATTTGGGACTGATATATTTCTATCAATTTCAACTATTCCATCCCACTCCAGCCACCAATGTTGCGCCTCGGGGTAACAGCACAACTCTTTCAATCTAGCTCAGGGGAATAACAAAACTGATACTCAACAACAATATTTAATTTAATAACAATAAATAAATATATCACATCTATACATATTTACATAAAAGTAATAAATTAATATAGCATCTATTCATATGCACAAATAAAATAGGTCATTAATATATTTTAATTCCTTAAAACCTTCATAGACATGTTAATATATTTTCTTTATATTAGCATTACAATAATTTATTATAATTTATTCAAGAGAAACTAGGTTAATATTTTATAAGTAGGTGCAAACGCACTAGAATAATACAGTTGATTAAATTTCAGTGTTAGGTGGTTGGTGCCTGACGTTAGGCTTCGAATGACTGCAAGTGCAAGGTCAGGACAAGGTTAGGTACTTTGTGCCTGATACATTGAAGTTAGTAAGCTTTACGGTGCCTGTCGTCGTTAGGCGCTCTTTGCCTGACGTTAGGTTTCGACTGCCTAGCTTATTTACACTATCGAAATTATGATAAATTATATCTCACCATAGGTGCTGCCATATGGAATCCTGCCTATAGGTATTTGCTGCCTGTAATTTTAGGTCTTGATCGACTGAGAGCGGACTTCTTCGGAATCGCAGTCCCCCGATCACCTTGACCTATGCCCTTATATAGGCCTCATGTATGACGTCATGTATGACGTCATTGAGTTCTTGACAACAACAAAGATGGCGGCGCAAAGATGGCGGCGCCCATGAAGGCGACGAAATTTGGCAATCTAGTTTTGGCTAGAGAATGGCATTCATACACAAACAACAAAAACCGGGTAAAAAGCATCGTTCTAAATACAATAATAAATTCGGTTATGGTATAATGAAAACCCAAAGATCATTCCCAAGCAAAATATTTACAGTTAACATGTGAAGAACCTAAACCGGAAATGGCTCGCTAAAAGTAAACAACATAACGGTAAGTGGAAAGATTGTGCATCATTAAAATCCTAACAGAGCCTTATACTCAAAAACTTAAAGGGATTGTAAAGTGGTTTTCTAAACTTTGTATGTGTATTGGGGACATTGATAGCATCAATTTGATCCATTCCAATTTCCAATACGATGTCTGTGGTTCTTGCAATTTCACTAAAACTCATGCGTTTTATGATGTCACTGACAGTGATCTGCCGGAAGCTACTTTTGATATTTATGCAGATCACTGACAAAGTTTAGAAAACCTCTTTACAATCCCTTTAACATAAGATGATTTTAGTGTTCTAGTCGTCTAATTGGTCAATCACTAAAAATTAATTTTAAATTTTGTTTTATTATCCAATCAGATTGTTGTACTTAATAAAATTTAAATTTTTGATCTCAGTTAAGTTTTCAAGAATAAGGCCCCTGATTTTTAGCAATAACTAAACATTCAATAAATATAAACAACGATATCAGCACTTTTCACTTTTCACTTCCGACCTTTCTTTCGTAAACTTTGTCCTTGACCAGAAAAAGCTTCAAAATCTGCATTCACCTGAAATAATTACCAAAACAAATTAGGATTTATTCACAAATTACATTTTTTTTTTTTTTTAAATTTCTAGCAGTTGTAATTCATATAAAGCTACCAAGGTATCAAGCTATCAAGGCACACAGGATCTTGGTTTAATGTCCCATCTGAACAAATATTCATTGCAGCATAGAAATGTAGATAGGGAATAATAACACAAGATTTATGCTTGGCACGCATGCGTTGAATTCTTGATATCCATTTAACTTCCGGTTTCTGCAAGAAGTTATATTAATAGAAAAGACATGATAAACGCAATGTAATTAGACCAGAACATCCAGTCTCTCTGCCATGTATCACTTAGAGTCAACTAGTCCTAGAGGAGAAACTAGGTCAACCATAAATTGAAACAGAAGTTCAATAGACGATAAGAAGACTTCCATGCTATATATTTCTCTGATTGCAGGGAGTGATAGTTGAAATGTAAATAATAAACAATGCTCCTTACCTCTCCATTATCTGTATTCACTGGTTTCTGGGTTCTTATAAAGGTTATTGTTCCTTTTTTATAATTATAGTTTGGTATACCCCTACAAATAGATAATAATATAATAGACTTTATCATACTTCGAAATTGCTTATTTTTGCAGACAATTCAGGGGACATAGTCATTTCAATGTGCGTAATCGGGAAGTTTGATAAAACCAGTTGAAAATCCAGGCTTTAAACTGAGTTTACCTGCGAACCATTTCTGTATCCAAGGCAGCAGGACAACTTTCGGTATTTTTTAATTTTCCATCTAATCTGTTACCTTGACCACTAAACGCCTGAAAACCAGAAACATTTTCATTCAGTTTCAAAAAATCATTCCCAGAGTTGATGTATTTCCATAAAAATGCTAAAAGATTTTCAGGCACTACATGTATATCTTCAAGCTAATACAGGGTGTGCAAAAATTAAGGTAATATAAATCACTGCTGAAGAATTAGAGTTTCAAGGTTACCGTATATTTCCGAATATAATGCGCACTCCATGTATAGTGCGCACCCCTTGTTGATGAAAAAATTGAAGTTGGCATAACGCAGACACCAAAATAGTGAGTGATAAAAAATCAAATTTCACGTATCTACCTTACTATGACTAACATGGATTTTTTTTTAAACACAGGGTAAAAAAGTGCGCACTATACACGGAAATATACGTTACTTACCCTAAATGCAGCATCCACAAGATCATTGGAATCCATTGGCTGGAAAATAGAAAATAATTCAGGAGGTTAATCAGAGTTATATTACATATTTACCAACTTGAGATCAATTAACGATGGCAGACTACCGATCAATAATCGATTATAAGATTTGAACGACATATAGAAGCGAGGAGCACATATCGGGTGTCCCCAAAAAAACGTCCCCAACTTTGACGCAAAGTATCTCAGCTGCTGATGAGCCGATCTCTTTCAAAATTCTCACAGATCTACTTCAACATGTCCTTGGCAGACCCTGAAAATATGAAAGTCATCTAACTAAAATTGTACCAGTAGTGGCTCTAACAAAATAGCATGTCAAAAAATTCAATATCAGAGCAAACTACATATTTGAATATGTGTTCATTGTGCCTTCACCACATCAACCACCAATATCAAACATTTTCCATCCTGATAATCTCTCACAGATCCCATCTAAAGGTACCACTTGAGAAGCGACTATCCTGCCATTCAGTTCCTGTTTAATCAGTGTGTCCTTCTAACCCAAGTGCAATACACCTGTTTCTTAAGAGAATCCCACACTGCCCAGAGTCATTACCATCACCAGTGGAACAAACTAGATGAATAGGGACTTAAAAGCAGGAAGGTAGCTTTTTGGGAGAAAATATCTTAAGATGAGATTGGTGAGAGCATTTCAGGATGGAAAATGAATGATATTGGTGGTCGATGTGGTGAAAGCACAATAGACACAGGTTGAAATGTGTAGTTTGTTCTGATAATGATATTTTTTACATGCTATTTTGTTCGTGGCAGTACTTGTACAATTTTTATTCGATGACTTTCATATTTTCAGGGTCTGTCGAGGACATGTTGAAGTAAATCTATGAGAAATTTGAAAGAGATCAGTTCATTAACAGCTGAGATACTCACCGTCAAACTTGGGGACGTTTTTATTGGGACACCCGATATAACAAAACACAAGACAATATTATGAAATATAACACACTTCTTAAAGTTACGAACACAACGTTTCAACACAAGATACACGTTTCCTCACCTGATGTAATAATCAATTAATAATCAAGATAATTTAATTGAATGTTTGTTATTTATCAATATCTGGTATCGAAGACAAATAAAACTGAATTAAAGTCTCTAATTTTTATAATGATCATGATATAATAGGATGTGACTTGTTTGATATTTTAACTAAGAAGTTAAAACGCATAGCATCGATAATCGATTATAAGATTTGAACGACATGTAGAAGGGAGGATAACATATAACAAAACACAAGACAATATTATGGAATATAACACACTTCTTTAATATAGTTAGGATATTCCATAATATTGTCTTGTGTTTTGTTAGATAATCAATTATTTTACCCAGAAAATAAGAACCCACCTCTTCGTCTGCTTCAGCCTCTTTCTTGTCTGTCGCCATTTTTTTATAATCAGGTTCTTGATAGCCCACAGGGGGAGCAAAATCTACCTACAAATATATAACAAAATTGTTGTCATAACTAGTATGTATACGTCTTTGAGGGCTGCAGTGTCTCAGTGAGTTAGACCTGAAGGTCCAGGGTTCAATTCAGGCATGGATGAAGATGATACATTTAGATTTTTCAATCCAATTTCCCCCTGTCAAACTTTGTGCTTAAAATCTTAAGTCGACTCAGTAGGAAAATCTCAAGTCGAATATCGGACTTGGACTTACTTAAATGCTAGGAACCAGACCCTGGTCGGAGGGGCTGACACAGAAAAAGTGTCTAGTCGTTCAGATGGCCATGTGTGCTACAAGCAGTCCACAGATCTCTCGACAGTTAGAAATCGAAAACAAGAGTAGACAAATGGCACTGTCCTGGTAAAATTTTCCTCATTGTACAAAGCATGGTGTTTGCCCGTTTAAGACATCATTTCATTTAGTATACATCTTTGTGCTGCATTGCAACCTCTCTTAATTTGTAAGGGCAATAACTCTGATTATTAGTACTTACTAGTGCTACGTATCGCGATATGGGACAAAAATTAACATTTAATTTCTAAATAATGTACTTTAGCTATATCATTTTGAAATTTTGTAATTTAGTTGATTAGATGGTTCATATCCTTGTCTGATTAATAGGGCCTGAAGATGCGATTCGATACGCTAAACGATACACATTCAACGATTCGATTTATTGCGATTACAAATCGCGATTCTTGAGTTTGAAATCGGAAAGAAAAGAAAACCTTTAATCGTTAACATTTTAACACATTTTTGACATAAATTTCATTTCATTTTCATTAAAAACAAAGATTTAAGATGATAATAAACAAATTGATACGTAAAAAGCAATTTTCGAAAATTTTGATACGACATAAATTATAAAATGCGTGAGGATTTCTTGTTCTCAGTCAACAAAAGAGTTAATTAAATGAATCAAAATCGGGGCCGATGAATCGCGATTATTTTTTTCTTACACGATGCATCGATAAGGAGGAACGAATCGCGATTCATCGATTCTACGATGAATCGTTGCAGCCCTACTGATTAATATTGGCTGACTTGTGAAACAATCCTCAATTTTAATGGAATGGGAGGTATTGTCAATTATCAATATTAGACCCTGTGATACGATACGTGTATCGTTGCATGTCAAATTGCGATACATCGATACAAAAGTATATCGTGCCAGCACTAGTACTTACATTCATATCACATTCTATAATAGAAACAGCTTTTCCTGGTTTTGTTTCTAAAACACACAGTTCATAAATCTTCTCGTTATATTTTATAGCTATAACATCTGTAGTCGTTAAACACGCAAAATTACGTAATCCATTTTCCAGTCTACAGGTTGAATTAAGGAATTGTAACGGGAAAATCAGGACTATATAATACCATCTTTACAATGTTTAATTGGCTCAACCTGCGTCAATGTTCGAGACTATATAATGACTTGGGAATGATAGATGGCCATCTTGCAAAATAGAACACTGTGTGCAGGATACATGTGCTACTCTCTCAGGCGAAGTTTTCAATGCGTATGCATAAATGACAGACTGGAGAGCAAGTAGCTAGCACTATTGGCTGGTGCCAAATTTTCTTCATGTGCGGAGGTATGAATACCGTGACATTGTTAGGTGGCATGATGAACAATACCAGGCTCTTGTAAAGATAGTGGACCACAGCCATATACACTAAGCACGGCATGCGGATGGTAAAACGAAAAAGCTTTAAATTTAATCAGAGGTAAACTAAAACATCCATTTTTAGTTTCATCAAACGATTTAAAACTCCAAGTAAAAGCATATTCAAGACTTTGGGGCAAGGGCAATAACTCTGCTTCTAATGATTGAAAATAGCTCAAATTAGAACTAGATCTTCGTTGTATGAATATGTATACACTTACTGAATTTCATTTGAATCCATCAAAAACTCTAGTTTTTAGAGCGTTTACAAGCAAATGTTGACGGACAGGGGTGCTGACAATATACGTCCACATAGAGAGATGTGGGCATATAAAAATAGGAATTTGAAAAGGATACACAGCTTTAGGGTTAGTGATATCAAGAAAATCTACAGACTGAGGTTGAAATTTAGCAAAGGTTGCAACTGAAAGCGAGACATTTTCAATCTGAACCAATCCTCCTTCATCCAGTAGTAAATTCTGCATCATCTAAAAGTTAATCAAAGTGGAAAGTGTCAGGACTAATCTCTTTATCAAAAAAAAAAAGAAGTGGACAAAAATGTTCTTTTTCTAGGAAGAACAACACTAATCTGACAACAAATAGTACATTCATGTAAAGTTAGATTTTAAAATGTTTAGTTTAGTCATTCTTCTTTTCTGTTCCAGTACGCAGATGTAAATGGGTACGGAAAATCAATGCCAAATATAAGTGGCGATGCCAGTGGGCAGAAGGATCCTCGTATCCTGGACTAACTAGTAGAAAGGATCCTCATGAACCTAAGTTGTTACCTTATAAAATCAAATCCAAAGAGATTTTAACAAAAACCATCTGGTCAACAAGGGACAATGCCCTTTCAGAAAATCAATTGTGATGGCCAATACATTGCCCTTTCAGATATATTATGCTAACTCTTCTAGACACCTGATACCACTTTTCATTATGAATTATTTACTCATTTATTGATATACTTCCTAATATGAAAAGATCATTAGCTGTTACCAATTGCCAATGTGTTTACACGTTTTTGCTTGGTTTTAATTATTATATTCAAGTCTGGCAACAGGCTTTTTCTTACCCAATAAGGAATATAAATTCTACCCTCATCAGCCACAAACTCTAACACTCCACAATGTGTATCTCTATTAGATTTCTTATTGGTCAATTTAAACAACATAGGATACTGTATATTAAGGCGAGCTAAAATTTAAACAACATAGGATACTGTATATTAAGGCGAGCTGAAATTTAAACAACATAGGATAGTGTATATTAAGGCGAGCTGAAATTTAAACAACATAGGATACTGTATATTAAGGCGAGCTGAAATTTAAACAACATGGGATAGTGTATATTAAGGCGAGCTAAAATTTAAACAACATAGGATACTGTATATTAAGGCGAGCTGAAATTTAAACAACATAGGATAGTGTATATTAAGGCGAGCTAAAATTTAAACAACATAGGATACTGTATATTAAGGCGAGCTAAAATTTAAACAACATAGGATACTGTATATTAAGGCGAGCTGAAATTTAAACAACATAGGATACTGTATATTAAGGCGAGCTAAAATTTAAACAACATAGGATACTGTATATTAAGGCGAGCTGAAATTTAAACAACATAGGATACTGTATATTAAGGCGAGCTGAAATTTAAACAACATAGGATACTGTATGTTAAGGCGAGCTGAAATTTAAACAACATAGGATACTGTATATTAAGGCGAGCTGAAATTTAAACAACATAGGATACTGTATATTAAGGCGAGCTGAAATTTAAACAACATAGGATACTGTATATTAAGGCGAGCTGAAATTTAAACAACATAGGATACTGTATATTAAGGCGAGCTGAAATTTAAACAACATAGGATACTGTATATTAAGGCGAGCTGAAATTTAAACAACATAGGATAGTGTATATTAAGGCGAGCTGAAATTTAAACAACATAGGATACTGTATATTAAGGCGAGCTGAAATTTAAACAACATAGGATAGTGTATATTAAGGCGAGCTGAAATTTAAACAACATAGGATACTGTATATTAAGGCGAGCTGAAATTTAAACAACATAGGATACTGTATATTAAGGCGAGCTGAAATTTAAACAACATAGGATACTGTATATTAAGGCGAGCTGAAATTTAAACAACATAGGATACTGTATATTAAGGCGAGCTGAAATTTAAACAACATAGGATACTGTATATTAAGGCGAGCTGAAATTTAAACAACATAGGATACTGTATATTAAGGCGAGCTGAAATTTAAACAACATAGGATACTGTATATTAAGGCGAGCTGAAATTTAAACAACATAGGATAGTGTATATTAAGGCGAGCTAAAATTTAAACAACATAGGATACTGTATATTAAGGCGAGCTAAAATTTAAACAACATAGGATACTGTATATTAAGGCGAGCTGAAATTTAAACAACATAGGATACTGTATATTAAGGCGAGCTAAAATTTAAACAACATAGGATACTGTATATTAAGGCGAGCTGAAATTTAAACAACATAGGATACTGTATATTAAGGCGAGCTGAAATTTAAACAACATAGGATACTGTATGTTAAGGCGAGCTGAAATTTAAACAACATAGGATACTGTATATTAAGGCGAGCTGAAATTTAAACAACATAGGATACTGTATATTAAGGCGAGCTGAAATTTAAACAACATAGGATACTGTATATTAAGGCGAGCTGAAATTTAAACAACATAGGATACTGTATATTAAGGCGAGCTGAAATTTAAACAACATAGGATACTGTATATTAAGGCGAGCTGAAATTTAAACAACATAGGATAGTGTATATTAAGGCGAGCTGAAATTTAAACAACATAGGATACTGTATATTAAGGCGAGCTGAAATTTAAACAACATAGGATAGTGTATATTAAGGCGAGCTGAAATTTAAACAACATAGGATACTGTATATTAAGGCGAGCTGAAATTTAAACAACATAGGATACTGTATATTAAGGCGAGCTGAAATTTAAACAACATAGGATACTGTATATTAAGGCGAGCTGAAATTTAAACAACATAGGATACTGTATATTAAGGCGAGCTGAAATTTAAACAACATAGGATACTGTATATTAAGGCGAGCTGAAATTTAAACAACATAGGATACTGTATATTAAGGCGAGCTGAAATTTAAACAACATAGGATACTGTATATTAAGGCGAGCTGAAATTTAAACAACATAGGATACTGTATATTAAGGCGAGCTGAAATTTAAACAACATAGGATACTGTATATTAAGGCGAGCTGAAATTTAAACAACATAGGATACTGTATATTAAGGCGAGCTGAAATTTAAACAACATAGGATACTGTATATTATAGCAACAGTATAATAGTATAATTTAAACAACATAGGTTCTGAATGTTAGACACTTTCTCACTTAAGTGTGTTGGACCTAATTCTGACACATGTAAAAAAAATAGTTTTTTATTTGTTTTTACTACAACTGGCATTCGTATTTCATATAAGATTCGCTCCTTGGCTCAATCCTTGTTGAGCACTCTATCTGGAGTGTACCATTGTTGTTAGCGTTATGCGTAGCCCACTAGCTTGCCAGTTTGAGCACACTGGCATGGTACAATGCATGTTCCTTCAGCAACGTTAGACATTTGCATTATCTACCGTTGCTGGATTGACGCGGTTTTCTCGTTATTATCAACTAATAACCTTGTTTAAAAAACACTACGTCACATTCAATTGATGACCGTTGAGACTCGATTATCACAAGGTAAATTTGCTACAAGAAATTTGACGTCTGGTCATTCGAAAGTTTTCCCGCAATAATTTGTTACAAGGAATATAACTGGTCGAACCATTATCGTTCGACCAATCAAAGTTAATGACGAGAAAAACTTATCATGATAGCAACGGATTAATGTAATGAAATGAAATGATAGCTGTTGCTAAAGGAACATGGGTACAATGGTATCACATATGTGAGATCATCTGAGGCGGCTATATATAGCCTAATCTCAACTCCAGTATCAGTACTGCTTTGATGAGGCCCAGTAGGCCGAAACAGTACTGTTTGCAGTTAAGCTTAATATAAGTAATTTATATAAAAACGGCTACTTACTGAGCTGATCTAGAGCTGAAGGTGGCATAATAACTGAAAAATACCAAAATACAAATCAATAATCTATACACCAGGGTTCATAAAGATATCTGAGGTAATTTTCCCTGACATTCCAAACAACATTTAAGGGGATTTTAAAGTGATTTTCTATACTTTGTATGTGTATAGGGGACACTGATGATAGCATCAATTTGCATTTCCATTCCAACATCTGTGGTTCTTGCAATTCCAACAAAACTAACACGTTTTATGACGTCACTGACAATGATCTACCGGAAGCTACTATTGATATCTATGCAGATCACTGTCAGTGACGTTATAAAAACCTTTTAACATGCAAAGTTCCTAAGTTGATATGAGTATAAGCTTATTGTAATTGTTACTTACTTTTCCCACCTCTTTCAACATCTTCTCTGTCACCTAACATACTGGCCGAATAACATCGATAGTTTGCTGAGAAATTTCTTCCCAATTCAGGGAACATTTGACCAAAACCAAACTGCAAAAAAATCAAGATAATAAGCAATATTACATATTCAATGATAAAATCTCCATTTTGAAGTAGAAATGTACCGTACTGTTTTTTTTTTATAATTCTTT
Organism: Lottia scabra; assembly: GCA_029955415.1. NCBI lineage: Eukaryota > Metazoa > Mollusca > Gastropoda > Lottiidae > Lottia > Lottia scabra. Next base: position 3,851,744 of record JARJEI010000019.1, on the reverse strand, counting down.
GGTATAGGCCTACCTTAGTCAGATAAAACCTGCCGTTGAGCGGGTAAGGCCTACCTACGTTAATTGATTAATTTACAATCGTGAATCTCTTTGTATGTAACTCTGAACTATTCAATTCAAATCATCTAATCCCTTAACTAATCTCATTGAACAATTCAAATCAAAGTGATATATAATTAATACCTGATTGAGTATTGTTAATTAAGACTTGGTCCGATTAAAAAATAAAGTTTCATTGATATGACAAATGAATGATTTGGCAAAATGGACAACAATCGCAACAGAATGAACAGATTGATGAGATTGTACAGAATCACTCACCATTTCTTAACAGGCGAACAATAAACTATCAGACTAAAAATTATCTATCGTTTCACGGTTTTCTATGGTTTTCAGCTTCTTAATCAATTTTATTTGGGTTTTATTATCGAAAATATGAAATTTTAGAAATGAGATCAGCTGGAATGAAAAGCGGAAGTTTACAAATTTGTGTCATGCACACTGAAGTGTTTCCGGTGCAGACGAATTTTTATATATTAAGATTTTTGATTGGTCAATATTTCTTCTCAACCAATCACATCGAATTTTACTACTTTACAGGAAGTTGCAATGTTGACATTTTTTCGGCGCCAGACGCAAAGTGAATTTATTGAAAACAAATGAAAAATGTTTGTGAAAGACTTTAAAAAAGATTTCTATGATGTTATTCTTCATCAGGTAATTTGTAAATCCCCACATACCCAATACCAGAGCTTTCAAGATTTACATTAGGTTACAATTAATACAAATACACGAAAGAGCAAAGTCATATTGTAAAAAATAATGAACCAAAAAATCGTAGTCGTAGAACTACTCGCTCAGTCTCTGACTACGAAAGGTTCAGAATCGAAATATTGGAGGCTTATGAATTACTTGATGGCATTTGTCAGTGCATTCAACTTACTGCAATTGTCTTCGAGTCCATTAAAATTGGCTTTGAAAGAATGGTCTCACCAAAGTTTTCATATTAGCCTAATTATTGATTAATATATAAACTAATTCTATGTGCTTTCCGTTTCAGCGAGTTTTGATTTTAGTTTCCTTTGATGTGGATGCCTTGTGTTCTTGTAAAATTCTTCAGGTTAGTTTTAAAGGAATGCTACGTCTTAAAGAAATAAAAAGCAAAGCATCAAAGTTAGTGAATAAGTAGGGCTGGGCGATATTGGTTAAAGTGGATATCATGATATTCATCATTAATATATCACGATATGGGTATATATCGCGATATTTTTAAGAAAGGTTTTTACTGGTTTTTGAAACAAAATGTTCATGTTTTGTTCTATCAAAAAATCTTCAATGCAAGAAAAACAGTAAATATCTGTCAAAAACAACCAAATCTTCAATAACATGAAAAAACACATCTTTTTCAAATATCTAAAAGTATTAAGTTATGTGTTAAAACTGTTAAAATGACTTTATCTTGACCAAAATTTGACGATATATCATGATAATTACATATATCACGATATGGCGATATTTCGGTATTTTTATTTGAGGCGATATTACTAACGATATAAAATCCTATACCGGTATTTATTGCGATACCGTTATATCGCCCAGCCCTATGAATAAGAGTTGTCTGGTGTCATAACTAGACTGTATGATCTGATAAATCCAGAAAACCACCATATATATTATAATTACTACAAGATATTAAGCGTTTTATTAAGCATTTTTTAATAATAACCTGTAATTTTATGGAGAATTAATTAGTTTTATGGTACATGTATTATATTTGATTCTGTTTGTATAATCCAACTGTAGATGGATATATTATGATCTTATTAATAAATTTAAAGATAGATGAAATTGATGAATATTTGATTCTGTGTTATATTTGTCTGTTTTCAGTATTTATTCCAATGTGATCAAGTTTTATATACCATCATTCCAGTAACTGGTAAATCAGAATTAGAGAGAGCTTATATTGAAAACTCTGAAGGGGTATGTTCATTTTCAGATTAAAAAAAAACCAAGGCCCAGTTCCTAGCATTTAACCAAGTTTAGGTTTGATGTTCAACTTGAGATTGTCTTACCAAATCTTGCATAGGCAAAAGTTGACTTGGGGTGTAGCAGAAAATTAATCTGAAGCACAGGGGCCTTATCCTCAAAAAAAATTTAACTTAAGATGATTTTAGTACTTTTGTCATCTGATTGGTTAATCACTAAAATTAAATTTAGTTTTATTATCCAATCAGATTACTGTATTTCTTAAAAATCTGATTTTTTGAAGTTAATTTTTCCAGAAAAAGGCCCCAAGATAGGAACGGCCCTGATATTTAGACACCTAAAGTGCTTATTACAGGTTTTCTAAATTTTGTATGTGTTTCTTTTAACATGATCTGTAACACTTTATCAGACAAGTTACATCCCAAATTCTAGACTTTTAATTTAGTTTCATTTGTCTTTTGATACCAGATATTGATAAATGTGAAATATTCAGGCAAAAAAATGTATATCAACAGACGCAGATCAGACGATTTCTCAATTAAATTATTTCGATTATTTATTAATTAATCTCAATTATTGATCGGCAATGTGCCTTCGATAATCGATTTCAAATTTGGTAATCAATACAGTTTTTGTACTTGTCTGATCATCATCGTCATCATCAGATTTTTGATGCAGGTGCAGGAGCGACATCAAGTAATGGTCTCACTTCCAGGTAGCTGGCTATCTGCATAGCAGTTTTAACATTGATCTTTGTCATAAGGGTTGTTTGTGGATAGCTGCTTTGTATTAAATATGACAATTTCCTTTCTTTTTTCTTTTTTTATGTTTTTGTGGGTGTGAACCTCCTTTGTATAAAATAAGTAATTGTATGTATTGATGATTTAGATTAAACATGTGGTATTAATAAACTGTGGAGGAGGATTAGATCTAGTAGAATTATTACAGCCAGAAGAACCTGTTAAATTTTATATCTGTGATAGGTAGGTTCATTTCTAAACACTGTTTCTAACGTGCACGCCTATAGATGACTTGCTAGTGACGTCAGTAAACGTTGTGCCTAAATTAGAGAAAATAAGATGTTATATTCTACATCTAATAGGTGGGTTCAGGCTAAACACTGTTTCTAATGGGCAGGCCTTTCTATTACATGGTATTATATATACCATCTTGTACTATATTTCCTCACTTCACCTGAAGATGACAATGTAGATTGTTGAAACGTTGTGTGTAATAAAACTAAGGAGTAGTATACCATAAAATTGTGTTCCGTTATTTAATGTGATCTCTACCCCTAAATGTCACTTAAGGATTATATTACATGATAGTGACGATGGAAAACGTTAATGCCCAAATAAACAGTGTCCAAATTAGCTGAATAAGTGTAGGCTAATTCTACTATCTTGGCATCAATTTTCTCCTTGCATGGTGTTTGTCAATCTTCATTGGTCCAATAGGTGCAGCAAAGAAAAAAGTTAAACTCCATTTCAGTTAGCCTACCGTCCTATTGATATAAACAAAAAAGACGTGATGAAGGTTTTGTATCTGAAACATGTATATTTTATTCCAGTCACCGTCCTATTAATCAAACAAACTATCTTGATGATGGTGTTGTATTTGAAACATGTATTATTTTTTATTCCAGTCACCGTCCTATTGATATTCATAATATCTATAACGCAGTCCAAATAAAATTATTGATTAAACAAGAAGAATTAACAGATGTACCAGAATATGATGTTGTTTTCAGAGACGATGAGGTAAAGACTGTTTCTTATTTTACAAGAAAAAGCCCTGGGCCCTAATTCTAGAAAATTTAACTTAGATAAAATCAAGATTTTAAGAAATACAGTTATCTGATTGGATAATAAAGCTGTATTTAAAATCAATTTTAGTGATTGACCAATTAGATGACCCGAGCACTAAAATTATTGTAAGTAAAGTTTTTCGAGAATAAGCCCCCTGTTTGCTCAGCAACTCGCTCAGCTCGCAGGTGGTTCAAAGCTGGCATAGGGCAAGATAATAAGGCCCTTTAAAATAATTTTTGCATGTAAAATATTATCTTGTTTTAAGCAATATTCAAGGATATATTTCTTCTGGAGAGATTTTGTGAAAAAAGGGTCATATACATACAACAGATGACCTGTATAATCTGATAAATCCAATAAAAAAAACTTATATAATTATTGAAAAACGCTTTTAAAATATTTCAATAATACTCTGTAATTGTATAGAAAATTACTTAATTGGTTTATTTGATTCTGTTTATATACTTGTATTTGTTATGTTTGTATACTGTTGATGAATATATACTCTTATTGACCAAGTTTGAGAACTTAGATTTCTTGTTCATTTTAAGAAGTGGTATTGTTTTAAATACAGACGTGATATTTCAGCCCTCTGTATCTTTAACTCTCAATATTTTACAGTCTGATGACGATTCAGGTAATGATAGTGATACGTCCGAGAGGTCGGGTAAACGACGGAGATTTGATGATGAGGCTATTGAAAAACGACGAGAAAAACGTCTTTGGGTGGACAACAGGTAAGGGCTGTTCCAGAAAAGAATACATCCTCCTCCCATATCAACTTTAGAACTAGACTAGCATGCAAGATGACTTTGAAAACTATACCGTTAAAAAAAAGACTATTTTGTTCCAATAAAACAGTGGTTCCCAACCTTTTCAAAGCTGTGTCCCAAAATTACGAAGCTCCCAGAGTCATGGCCTCCTGTTCCATTCCAAACTAGGACAAAATATGGAATATAGCGCAAGGGTTGTTGTCTTGTGCCTCCTCATCAGCATGATATCAGACCACAAGTTTATACTACAAACCTTACACAGCAAAATATAGTTACATAAAAGATAGGTTAGAGAAAAAAATGAAATACATCCTCATGTGCCATGTCCCCCAGACAAACACCCCATGAACCCCTGCAATATAAGTATATTAGTATATTTTGATTTCAGAAATAAAGTAATATTTGACTATGATAAGTTTACAGCTTTTGGTACATCAGTAAGTTGGATTTTTTTATCTCTTAGTTTTCAATACCAAGATCAATTCTAGAGACCTCCATTCTTGAAACTTAACTTCTGAATTCAAATTTTAAGATATTTAGCTTTCTGGTTTGATTGTGGGTTCTGGCAAGGGCAGTGGCTCGGTGAGTGAGAGGCTTGCTCAATACCCTAAAATCCAGGGTTCTTTCCCAGCACAGTTGAAAAAAAAAACAGATCTAGATCCAGACTTGAAAAACATTGTTCAAAAATGACTGAAATGCATACAAACCTATCGAGTATTGTTTGAAAATAGTATCTTTGCAGTGGCGTAGCAAGAAATTTGTTCAGAGGTTGGACCATAGCATGAAAATTTTAAAATTTTGCAAATTTAAATGAAGTGGGCCCCTCGCTAAATACTCCACTATATGTACATGTGTTATGAAGTTTTGTTTTGATTTGATTAGGGATACAAGGTCTGCGGTTTCAGATATGGGCCAAATTCCAGGGATTGATGTACCGTATATTTCCGAATATAATGCGCACCCATGTATAATGCGCACCCCTTCCTTATCCCAGTACATGTATATCATGTTATATATTTGAGTTTTATGTGTTTCAGGCTTCTCTGATAATGTTTGAATTGGCCTGGAAAATGTCTAAAGATACCAATGATTTGCTGTGGTAAGAGAGACATTCCTTATACATCGACTTTATCTTTCACAATCCTCATTGTCTCATAGATGCAAAGAGAGCCACAGCCTTCTCAATCAATTTTGTAAAGAGCCAAATGCATTTTTATATGCCTTCATCTCTCTATGAGGACGTATATTGTCGGCACCCCTGTCCGTCCGTCCGTCAACATTTGCTCGTAAACGCTCTAAAAACTAGAGATTTTGACGGAATCAAATGAAATTTGATATGTGTATATATATTCATAAAACGAAGATCAAGTTCAAATTTGATCTATTTTCGATCGATACAAGCAGAGTTATTGCCCTTGCCCCAAATCTTAAATATGCTATTACTCTCTTAGTTTTCAACCAATTTTGATGAAACTTAAAATGAATGTTATTGGATCTAAATCGAAAGGTTTGAGAAAGTTTAGTTTTCTCCTGATTAAAATTAAAGCTTTTTCAAGATTTAGGCCTCTTTCATCAGTTTTGAGGAGTTTTCTCCCTTTAACCTCTATACAGTAAGTGCTTCTATCAACATCAATTGCTTGTAAAACGCTCTAAAAACTAGAATTTTTGATGGAATCTAATGACATTCGGTTTGTATATACATATTCAGAAAACAAAGACTTTTTCGTTAAGCGTATATGGCCGTGGTCCACTATCTTATGAAAATAATATCAGGGCCAAATAGAGCTTAGCTAGCATTGCGTTTTAGCAGAAAGGGTCACTCTTAACGGACTGCCATTTGAGGACTTCATTTCATGTGTTTATTTTAGGTTGGGTATAATAGGAGTTACTGATCAGTTTGTACATTTTCGAACACCGCGTGATAAATATATAGAAGATGTCATGGCTCTACAATCTCACGTTTCACGACATAATCACAGGTATATTCATTGATTGATTTATTTATTGATTGATTGATTGATTGATTGATTGATTTATTTATTGATTTATTAATCTATTTATTGATTTATTTATTTATTAATTTATTTATTTATTTACAACAGATTGACATGAAAGTACATTTTGTTTTATTCATTCCCTTATTTCATTATTCATTCATTTATTCATTCAATTGTATTCATTCATTTATTAATTCTTGCATTCATTCATTTATTAATTCTTGCATTTATTCTTTCAATTGTATAATTGTAGAGGAGAGAATGAAGAGAATCTACTGTCAGTGAATTGTTTACGACTAGTATTTGATGATGAATTACAACTGACTCTGTATAGACATTGGTCTCTGTTTGAATCACTCTGCCACTCTGTCAGCACTGCCTGTAAATTTAAAGTCTGGACGTTGAAAGGGCAGAAGAGATTGTATGAATTCCTGGCCGAAATGGGGTAAGTTAAAGGGGAATGTTTAGCATTCAATTAATCCTAAATACTGGCTTAATCATTACGTAATATATACCCAACAAGCTGGAAAACTGGCCGTCATACAACGTTAACGTTATACACTTGTTGCTGGGAATTCAGGGTCTATGACGTTTTAGCCCAAAAAAAAACAGTTGGAGTTCAAAGGGTTAAATCTATGTAAATAGCCTACGGAAGTACTAGAACTGCACAAAAATCGCAAAAACAAAGTTATTATGGCTTTAGGGACAAACATAGACTCTTTATCATACATGGGTCAGATTAGATACAATACACCAAAGTGACCCAGGTCGTGTCCAAAATTTGAACCAATGTGACAAAGGTAGATATAATAAACAATACTAAAGAGGAATGTTTACTATTTTCAAGCCTGCAAAAATACTAGAATTGCACAAAATTGCACAATCTTTTGACTTTCGAATGCTGATAATTATGGATCCACATGGATATTAAGTCTGCAATTTTGCAGGAAGATTGTAAACATTATAACGGATTGGATAAGCACAAAATACAATGTTCTGAGACTAAAATTTTATTGGTCGAATGGATGGTGATGATGCAAAGAAATAAATATGCTAGCTAGAGAATTGGACGTTGCACTCAATGATTTTTGTTCTAATTTCAGTTTGCCACTGACTCAATGTAAACAGAAGTATACTGCTATGGATACTAACTTAAAGGGCAATATTAAACCTTTAATACAAGAACACATGACCAAATATGGGTAAGCTTTTAAGGGAGCCTTCCATGGATAATCAGTCTCAATTTGGTAATTGATACCCAGTCCTAGTTTTAAAGGAACTTTGCCAGATGAAAAAAAATATGTATTAATTTTTCTCAACTTATGTTTGGAGAGGGGTAATATAGACTTAGCCTGTTCCCCAATCCTTTTCATAATGTATATATTTTGAATATGTTTTATTATGAATAAAAAATGGTTTACAAAAAAAACCCAATGCTCAGAAAAATAGGGTGTAAAACTTAGGGGTGGGCGGTATTCCGGTATTACCGAAAATACCGGTTCTCAAAAAATACCGGTAGTAATACCGCGGCTAATTTAAAAACCAGTATACCGTGAATATCGTGAATTCTCAATAAAAATACCATGATACTGATTATCTGAGAGTCACTGTCAAGATATTGTTGAAAATATGTGTTCTTTATGCTTATCTTAAAATCAGCTGATCTTAGTTTGATTTTTATCATGCCTGTCTGCCACACTAGTTCATTGTGGTGTGAAAATCTTGTTAATTTAGTGCCTGCTTGGATAGTCTTTAACATACCAGAGTATAAAAAATATAGTACTGTTGACAGCAGTTAAGAAAATCAAAACATTGTTTCATTCTATTGAAAAAATAAATAAATAACCACCAGTCACCTCTTAAATAAGATTTTGAAATATTTCCACATCAAGATAAGAAACATAAACTGTCAGCCAACTCTATAGAGAGTTGATATTTCAGTGGAAATGGGACTTTTTTCACACAAAATCACCCCTTACCCTTTCTTTTGATAATAGAATATTCCGTCATGCACAAATAAAAAGGTCCGAGAGCCATTTTGGCAAAAATGCAAATGTTCCAAAAATACCGTGACTATACCCAGTATTATATAAAATACCGCGGTATTTGAAATTGGCAATACCGCTCACCCCTAGAAAACTGCAATTTTTTTATTATTATTTTTTTTTTTTTATTGTTCCTTTATACATTTTATTTCTTTTCATTTCCATATTTTTTATGATTTTTAGGTTGAATATGCAAGATGTGGTGGTCCCATCATTCTCAGCTCAATATGGGTTTAAAAATAAACTGGCAGCAGCTGATGTTGTTTATGCCACTGCCTCTGTTCTTGAATCCATTGTAAGTTCAGTTTATGCTTATATCTTTATCTGGGACCTTATTTACTTAAACTTAAAGCGTTTTATGACGTCACTGACAGTGATCTGCATAGATATCAATAGTAGCTTCCGGTAGATCACTGTCAGTGACATCATAAAATGATGCAAGAACCACAGACATCGGAATCAGTGCCTCTGATACACATACAAAGTTTAAAAAACCACTTTACAATCTCTCTAACATTGTCAAATATTTTTTGATACTAATTTGTTTCAGGAAAAAGGAAAAACTCCAAATGATAATTTTCTCAATGCTCTAGATGTTTTGAATAGGTAAGAAGATTTGAGTTATTGCCCTTGAATAAAGTGCTTAAGTGCACCTAAAGATGCCTTGACAGTTAGAAATTTTTATAGAGTGAACTAATGGTGCTTTCTTGTCAAATTGTATCTCATTGCACACTGCATGGTGTCCCTATCTTCATTAGCGCTATCAGATGCAAAAAAAAGTAGAACATTGTAAGTTTAAGTATTTCCGATGTTACAGTGAAACCTCGTTTACCTGCATATTTGAAAAACTGTCCTGTTTAACAAATTTCTGAATTGTTGAAACATGATATGTTATAGCTAGAGTTATGTTCCTTATGTATATGTACATTATATGTATAAATGGAATGAAATGAAAGACTTTTATCAGTGACGTAGTGGAATTTTTTTTTTAAGAGAGAGGAGGGGGTATTTTATGAAAATATCAAATTTTACAATTTTTAAGTATAAAAATTTTGCAAATATTTCAACCCCCCTAATTACACTTTTGGGTTTTACGTGCTACTACTCTGTAACTTTTTTTATATTACAGAAATAATGTATCAACATTAGAGAACGCGTTAGAAATAGCCAAGAAACAGCTGATAGCCGTGGTGAATCAAGTACAGACCTTTCTTGATATGCATCAAGTCATTTCAGCTGGTCCGTTTCTTTATAGTTTTATACAGGAGGTAGGGTGGTTATTACTCTATTCCATTCAGGGCTTGGCAATGATAGCCAGCCATCTTGCCCAGTAAATGGGCAAGGGTAATCTTTTTTGTAAATCAATTTTGATTGGCTTTTTTTACCACGAAAGAAACTTAGTGGGATATCATCTTGTAATGCCTTATTTCAGCCATTTCATGTGACCTTGAACTTCAGTGACCTTGAAAGTTTCAAAATAGAATGTCCTTGACCTTAGCTATCTATAGGTGCTGATAGTACCTTATTTCAGCCATTTCACCTCTACATCGTATGACCTTAATTTTGGCTATCTGTAAGTGTGATAATAGATGATAGTGATTTATTTCAGCCATTTTACTTTCTATATCATTTGACCTTGACTTTCAGTAACCTTGAAAGTTTCAGGGTAGTATGTTCTTGATCTTTGCTATCTTTAAGTGTGATATTAGATGATATTGATTTCTATTTCATTTGACCTTGACCTTGAGGTTATTCCAGCCATTTCCCTTTCTACATCATGCCATCTTGATTTTCAGTTTTATAGTCATCCCAAAAATGAAAACTGACTAAATAATTTGTTATTGTAGGGTATTGGAGATGTGAAATATTTCTCAAGACCACAATGTTTGACAAGACTGGCAAGATTCACTCTCGAGGCCCACTGTTCTGTGGTAAGTACAATTATATTTAGTGGTGTAAACAGCTTTGTAGTGTGGTATGATGTAGAGTATGATTACTCTTATAAACACCTGATAGCACTTTTCATTATGAAATATTTACTTATTTATTGATATACTATTTGATACTACCATTGTATTGTTTTGGGTTTAAAATTGAGTGTGTGGTATCTGGCAGGGTATGTTTACTTTTCTTGACACCTGATACCTTTTCATTTGGATGTATTTACTTATTTATTGATATACTTCCTCATATTAATAGTTCATAAGCTGCTTCCGATGTATTGTCAATATGATGTAAATTTGGTTATGTTTTGCAGTTTGGATCGGAATTTTTCAGAATTGTTTTCATGTTTTGGTTAATGACACAATACACCTTTCTATTTTGATTTGTTGAGAATGTTCATGTATATTTTATCTATTGTTTTAGAGTAGAAGTAAGAAAGCTAAATCTCTACCGCTGGTATTAGGAGCCCCGCTAGATCTGGAACAGGGCACTATTTTAATTATTGGTATACCTCCATTGGAACTAGATGATGAGAGAAAAAAGTAAGTTTTTCACAAAAGTTTGTAGTTTCAATATGACTATTGATGACTACTATGTGAAATATTCAGCAATAATGAAATATATTAGCAATATAATGCTCACCCCTTCATAGGTACGATTTTATAAACTTGATGAAAATAACATGTAAATGAAATGAAATGAATGGAGTTTTACGTCCTACTTTTCTGAACCTATTTGGGCTAATTGAGGACGGGCAAACGCCATGCAGTGTGCAGTGAGGGATATTTTGCTAGGACAGCGGCATTAGCCTGCTCTTATTTTCGATTTAACGTGCACAGCTAATAGCACACCACGGGGCCTCGGTTTATTGTCCCATCCGAAAGACTGGGCGCTTTTCCATAAAATAACATGTTGAAGAATAATAAAATGATTAATCAACATTTTCCAAAGAATCTGATGATCAACTTGTTGGTAAATTTCACGAGGAATCTTAGAATGAATCTAACTGTCAACTTTTTGAACATTAAAAAAAGAAAACCGAAAATCTATTGATACATTGGGTCTAGTTATAACTTGTAACTCGGGGCCCTGTATTAAATTCTTTTTATTGAAGAGTAGATCTAGTTTATGATATTTGTTAAATCCACTATTTTTTTCTAGTTTTTTTGGTAAAGCGTTTGAACAAGCAGCATTAAGCACCAATTCTAGAACTTTACATGATAATTTTGATTCTCACAGTAAGTTTTTTAACATTTTCTTTTGGGCTGCAACACAGTACGTTTTTTAACATTTTCTTTTGGGCTGCAACACAGTAAGTTTTTTAACATATTTTTTCTTTTGGGCTGCAACACAGTAAGTTTTTTAACATTTTCTTTTGGGCTACAATTAAGCCCAAATTATTCTGCTTTACATCTTTGAAACTCCCTTCAGCAACATGTTCGGAACATTAAAACCCAAAGTCCCTTTTAAAGCCCAAATCAAATCTGATCTTTTTAAAGACCCTTTCCACTGTTCAAAAACTTTTGTATTGTTGCTTGTCTATATAAATTATGAACTTATTAGTATTTTTTTCTCTTTCAATATATATTTTTTAAATTCTAATTCTATAGTGATGGAAATGAAAACGGAAGACAGAAGTAAATTTTTTGATGCTTTGATAAGTTTGATGCAGTAGACAGGAGTTTCAGGAAAAATATAGTGCTACAAAAACTGAAAGGACAAAAATATTGTGACTCAGTTCAATCCATGGACTACTTGATCACTTCTAGATACACATCCAGACTAAGAGAGGCCATTTTAGTTCCAAGACACTATAGTATTGTTATTTAAGCCGACATAAATCACCTCGGGTTAACAAAAAATTACCTAATACCTTGTGAGATATAGCAATTGATCTGACACCCTTTAAGTAGTTTTCACAACGCTTGTCTTGAAAGTATTACAATGGGTGCTCACAGATACAGAGAACTGTTCTTGGTCTAATGGAAGTTGTCTGTGTTCAGAATGCAGCTAGTAGTCCGCTCAAGGAAATATCTTGAATTAACAGTCAGACAGATTGGCAAAAAACAACCAAATCAGCAGTCTTGAAATAGTTTTGAAAAAAATGCAACCATTTTGAACAAGGATAACATAAGTTCACAAGGATCCTTTCTACCAGCTGGTCCTTGACCAAACCCCTGACATTGATTTTACAAGGATAACATGTAAGGTTCACAAGGATCCTTTCTACCAGCTGGTCCTTGACCAAACCCCTGACATTGATTTTACAAGAATAAAATGCAAGGTTCATAAGAAACCTTTCTCTCAGCTGGTTCTTGGCAAAATTTCTTGGCATTGATCTTTCTCAGATTATCTGTACCCATTTACAGCTGGGTCTATTAGATGAAAGATGACTTATTCAATGTCACAAGGCTATTACATTATATCAGTAAACAGCCTTATTAGATATCCAGTTACACTAGGCTATCTTCCCAGGGATCTTTCTATATATAAAACTACAAAAACATATTTATAATAAATAAAAAAGAAAGGAAAAAAATTGATCATGAAATGAAGATAGCACATCAAATCATTCTACATGTATACTGCAAATTCATTTATTTTGTAGATATGCATCTACAATCTACAATCTATTAAGTTGGTTAAGCCAGAAGCTCGTATCTGGTTTCCATTATGCATTAAGTTCTGAATAATTAACTTTCTAAAGCTATAATGTTATACACATGTATATAATCATATGTAAATTATATGTAAATATATTCATATATTGTAAATAAATTTTTTATATCATATTTTTTGCAATCTTTTAACTTGAATTTGAACTGGAAATCTTGTAATGGATTGTTAAGAGGATGTTGGTTGGTTGGTAGATGACAAGTTAACGTTCGCTTCCAGCTTCAGCTGATATCACAGACTAGGTAGTTGTTGGTAGATGACAAGTAAACGTTCGCTTCCAGCTTCAGCTGATATCACAAACTTGGTAGTTGTTGGTAGATGACAAGTTAACGTTCGCTTCCAGCTTCAGCTGATATCGCAAACTAGGTAGTTGTTGGTAGATGACAAGTAAACGTTTGCTTCCAGTAAACTGATATCACAAACTAGGTAGTTGTTGGTAGATGACAAGTTAACGTTCGCTTCCAGCTTCAGCTGATATCGCAAACTAGGTAGTTGTTGGTAGATGACAAGTAAACGTTTGCTTCCAGTAAACTGATATCACAAACTTGGTAGTTGTTGGTAGATGACAAGTTAATGTTCGCTTCCAGCTTCAGCTGATATCACAGACTAGGCAGTTGATTGGTTAAGAGGATGTCTCTACTTTTTGCATGTGTACTGGGACACCGATAGCCTCAATATGCCTGCCTCCGCAGACAACCAATGAAAGACCGCTGTTATGAGTATGCACTTATGAGTAATTGCAAGTAATACCGTAGTTAACAAGTTACAATGCATTTATGTGATACCATAGTTATTACAATGCACTTATGTGATACCATAGTTATTATATGTTATTAATAGTAACAGGAAATGTTCACTGTTCACTTGGTGTTATTGAATCTAATCTCTTCTGGAACATTCCAGATACATTGAGACTCATAGTTTAACCTTCTATTGTTTTCTGGAATATTCCGGAGTTATGTAGATAATTCATGAATCCATGAATTAGTATATAAAGCCATGCCATAGGCATGTTGGGATCACTTTTAGATATGACTTTGATAAGTTAACATCTTGCTTTGTTATTCCATAACTTAGAATAGTTTGGTTTGTGTCAAGATTATGTTATATTGTAAGTTGGTGTTTATGTTTGTAATATTTTGCAATTCAACAAATAAATAATTATTGTTGATCACTAATTGTTCAACTTACTTCTTTGTTACGTTTTATGTGCCACGCATTACAATTGATAATTTCATAACGTAACACCGCTATTTTGAATACTTAGCAACTTCGACGTGCCGCCATCTTAAAAAACCTAATCGAATCGCCTTATCACCACCTGGGGCGATTAGGTCTCTTAGAAATTTACCGATAAGCCTAAACGTCCTGGCTCACAAATGTACCGATAAGCCTAAACGTCCTGCCTCTCAAATGTACCGATAAGCCTAAACGTTCTGCCTCACAAATATACCGATAAGCCTAAACGTTCTGCCTCACAAATATACCGATAAGCCTAAACGTCCTGCCTCACAAATGTACCGATAAGCCTAAATGTCCTGCCTCACAAATGTACCGATAAGCCTAAACGTCCTGCCTCACAAATGTACCGATAAGCCTAAACGTCCTGCCTCACAAATGTACCGATAAGCCTAAACGTCCTGCCTCACAAATGTACCGATAAGCCTAAACGTCCTGCCTCACAAATGTACCGATAAGCCTAAACGTCCTGCCTCACAAATGTACCGATAAGCCTAAACGTCCTGCCTCACAAATGTACCGATAAGCCTAAACGTTCTGCCTCACAAATGTACCGATAAGCCTAAATGTCCTGCCTCACAAATGTACCGATAAGCCTAAATGTCCTGCCTCACAAATGTACCGATAAGCCTAAACGTCCTGCCTCACAAATGTACCGATAAGCCTAAACGTTCTGCCTCACAAATGTACCGATAAGCCTAAATGTCCTGCCTCACAAATGTACCGATAAGCCTAAATGTCCTGCCTCACAAATGTACCGATAAGCCTAAACGTCCTGCCTCACAAATGTACCGATAAGCCTAAACGTCCTGCCTCACAAATGTACCCGACACACAACATCTTTACAACCTCTTTAGTCTTTCCCTTCCCTTTCTTAGTTCTAGCCCCTTTTATTGAAAATAGTTGACTTAAATAACCCCACGTCCTTTAGAAATTTATAAATAAATAGAATAATTGTGTGAATTTATTCGGACAAACAATCTAGACGTGGTTCGTGGGAGGATCTCAGTTGTGTTCGACACGAATACAAAACTACGTGTCGTTCTTACGACACTAAAAGGTTTCTGTTTAATAGAGGAAAAACATTTATATCATTTGCCGATTCCCCCAAAATTTATAACAAAAATCTGTTGAAAAAAATTTATCTTGATTCGGAGCCAATACAAAGTTTTTAGGTTCCAGAGATTATAAATTATTGAGAGAGAAATACAAACTTAGAATTTTGATAAATTTTGATGAAATTGTTTATTATCACCCAGGGATAAGCATCCTTGTGGAACGGGTTCAATTTTGAATTCATAAACACGCCACAAGGCAAATCTCTTTGCAGATGTGAAATTTTTCATTTTATTATTAGCCTACTCAATACTTCTAAATGAACATTAAAAAAATGATAAAATATTTAATATCTTATTAATCGAACACTTGAGGGGCGGATTTAGTGGGTGGCGTGGCGGGCGTGCGCCCCCCCCCCCCCCCCTAAAATTTGCAAAGCATGGGTTGTCCGCACCATTTTACCACAATGTTTCTCGCCACACTTCGTTTGGCAAGATATCTATCTACATTGCACCCACTCTAGAAGAATATGTCAATAACTTTGATTATTTTAACCTCAATTAATTTTTCCACTCGCTCCGCTCGCCGAAATTTTATTCTCCGCCCCCCTAACGTCAAATCCTGTATCCGCCCCTGCACTTAGTGAAAGTGGAAATACTGAAACCATAGACGTCTGATTGAAAATTAAAATGGTACAACTTGATGCTACCATTGTCCCTGATACACATTAAGAAAAACGTCTTGGAAATCACTTTACAAACAAAAAAAAAATGTTTTGAAAGTATATGGCTACAGGACATACATGTACATTGAAATATTTCTGGCTAAGGATGGTTGCTGATCTGTCTTTTCTGGATTTCTTTTTAATTTGGGTGAGAATTTGCATAATATCAGCCTTAGAATGTTTTTGCATTGATAAAAATATTATGTATGAATACTTGTTATATCTTCAAAATCTGTTTGAGATTTTGGTGTTTAAAAAACAACGAGTTACTACACAACAGAAGGCACTAGCACACTGAGGATACTTTTCGACGAAAATTGTCTTTTTTGAAATTTCTAGGAGAAACATGTATTTCTTTTTAACAAAAGATATATTATTTATCAATGCAGAGACATTTTAAGACAGTAGCATTGTTAGGACGGTATCCCATTTCTCATGACAAATGGAAACAATTTATAAAACATTTTAGCTTGAGCAGACAACAATTCAAACAAAGTTGCCAGTGGGCGTATATCAATGTTATCTTGACTTGCATGCTATCTTTATA
Source organism: Lottia scabra (assembly GCA_029955415.1). Lineage (NCBI taxonomy): Eukaryota > Metazoa > Mollusca > Gastropoda > Lottiidae > Lottia > Lottia scabra. The sequence goes on along the minus strand of JARJEI010000019.1, from coordinate 3,834,946 downwards.
AATATACAAATAAAGGCCTCTACACACTTACAACATGTTGTCGAAACACCTGGGCAACACAGATTTGATCCTGCACACACACACACACGACAACAGTTCGGCAACATGTTGCTGAATGTTTCCGAACCTGCAATATTGGCTGATTTATATGGTGGCTGATATCGTCCTTTTCGATCTTCGCACTTTTGCGTTATGAAGACAAAAAAAATGAAAAGCGAAGATGCGAAGATGCGAAGTTGTCTGGCTCAAAACGGCCACTTCGCATCTTCGCGTTGTCATTTTTTACTCGAGTCAAAAAGCTAAGATACGAAGATGCGAAGCAAATAACCTTCGCATCTTCGCTTTTCATTTTTCATTTCTACTTTATAATTTTCATAATTTCAAGACGCGAAGATGCGAAGTGGCCGCTTTGAGCCAGTCATCTTCGCATCTTCGTATCTTCGCGTTATCATTTTTTTCGAAATTGATATATAAAAAATGTAACACGAAGATGCGAAGATGCGAAGATGACTGGCTCAAAGCGGCCACTTCGCATCTTCGCATTTTGAAATTATGAAAATTATAAAGTAGAAATGTAAAATGAAAAGCGAAGATGCGAAGGCAATTTGCTTCGCATCTTCGTATCTTCGCTTTTTAACTCGAATAAAAAATGACAACGCGAAGATACGAAGTGGCCGTTTTGAGCCAGACAACTTCGCATCTTCGCATCTTCGCTTTTCATTTTTTTGTCTTCATAACGCAAAAGTGCGAAGATCGAAAAAGGACGTTATCAGCCACCATACTTAACTCTTGACCGACATCAAACACAAAAACTTCAATTTCAACTTTTTATCTACTTATAATAAAAGCTTGGTGTTTTATATTTATAAGCTTTGTAAGAGTACTTTTCAAAGTTGGTCATTCATTCGTCTCGCATCTTTGCTTTCCAGCGTTGTTTGGGCATTACAGACGATGGGATATCACAGTTTTAAATGGGTACAGATAATCCGGGGAAAAGATCCAGCTATACTGGACCGACTTGTCCTCCCCCCTACCCCTCCCAAAGAAAAAAGTTTTCTCCAGATTTAAATTTGAGTTTTCAAATAGCTGATAACCAATACATTCATGCGGACGCGTGGGTATTTGACTCTTCCACTTTTTGAATTCCAATACCGACAGTCCCCCCTCCCCATCCCCCTTTTAATCAGCCTGCCCTCTATTTGTACACTATTTCAGGAAACTGCTATGACACCGGAATTATCCACTACCGTAGGACCATCAATGGGTCTAGTAGATAAAGGTCTGGGTCACAGTCTCGGACTATGTTTGACTTTATTTTTTTTCTCAAGGGTATTTTGTGATTTTTGAATATATGAACGTGTAATTTTGAATGGTTAACTTGTCAAATTAACTATTAACCTGTATTATTGAAATAGCCGTTATGCTTCAAAACTCACTGTCAAAAACAACTTTATTTAAAAAATAAAAAAAATATATATAACACAGATCGGCAGGTTTGAAAAAAAGGACGTTCTAAGACCTACATCTAATCGATTACAGTTACAGTTCGCACATTTCGTTTTGCGTTGCGCTTACAGATTAATGAGGAATATATATCGGGTGTCTCAAGAAAAACGTCCCCAACTATTGAATTTTTTGACATGCTATTTTGTTCGTGGCAGTTCTTATACAATTCTTATTCGAAGACTTTCACATTTTCAGGGGCTGACGAGGACACGTTGAAGTAAATCTGTGAGAATTTTGAAATAGATCGGCTCATCAGCAGCTGAGATACTTATCGTCAAAGTTGGGGACGTTTTTTATGGAACACCCGATATATTTTTTCATAGATATTCTCGTAGAAAGCGCTCCCCTTTTGACCAGGGTTTATTGGGAAAATTAGGCCTACCCATAAAAAAATATTAGGGTGTAATTCCTTGCATCTGAGACCTTTCCTAACTGCAGAAGACTTGGATGGATTGTACCCCAAGAAACTATTATAATTCAACGTTGACTTACATGCATCTGAGGCTATTGCAGACAAAATTTCAAGTTAGAGACATACAGAGGTTATCTCTGAAGTAAGCTACTGTACACAAGATTTTCGACAACATTTTAGAGAACTTTTTCGTAGTAGGTTCTAGGTTTTAGGCCGGCCCGGCCTTGGACCCCCCACTTTGAACTTTTCGTATAATGTTAAATAAAGATGGTATGTGCTGGTAGCCCCCCCCCCCCCCCCCCCCCCCTGACAATTTTGGCCCTCCACCTAAAAAATCCTAGAAACGCCACTGTTAAAAACATTTAAATTATAGCCATTTATTATTATATTGCCCACACAACAAGTTTTACAGAACCAATTGGTGTATTCAGCCCTTAAGCTAACAGCTAACGGCTATAAACTCAATGATATTTCAATATGAGTCAACAATTTGATCTATTTCTCTAGATAAACCCATCTTAAAGGGGAATGCTCAGCATTTTCGAAGGTCAGTTTGGGTCTAGATTATTGCCCGATATTCGCATAATCCCTGCAAACCTTTTACCTGCAAACCTTTTACTAAACATTTGTGAGTTCTGTATATGGCAGTCTCACTGAAATAGAGTCGTATTTTTTGTACTTTCAAATGCTGATATTTGTGAAGTCTTAGATTTTGAGGGAGAGTTGTGCACATTAGCACAGATAGGGCCTAAGCTTAGCTCATTAGCTTTGAAAAATTCCAAAGTCCGAGACTATGATATTATTGGTTGAATGAGTGATGAACATTCCACTTTAATATAAATAATATAAGGAGAAAAAATGTTCTCTTTCTATATCAAAAGATTGATTAGGCTATTAATCCACGCCCTGCTATTGATCGATGACATCTAAAATAAAACGCGATGTTGGAATTTGACGTCCACATTTTCTGCACTTGTAAATGAGAACGGGCAAACTCCATGCAAATTTTGCCAGGACTATGGGATTAGCGTAGTTTTTTTCAAATTTTCTTTATATTTACTTATCACATAATGTAGACAAATTTCGATTATCCGTAACATTTGAAAAAAAATCAAAATCAAACGTCTTGTTGTCTTACAATTTTGAAAAAACAGGCATGTGATCATTTGGTTGTTACAACAGTTAATAAAATTCTGTACAAGCAAAACAATTCCGTTAATCAAAATCGCATCTAAAAAACATGGCGAAATCGAGAAATAGTTGTTTAGTAGTGGGCGACTCCAGAGAGAAGTACCATCAAAAAAATGAAATGGAGTTTTACGTCCTTTTACGTCCTTTTCTTCTGCACCTGTATGGACTAATGAGGAAGTGCCATCAGGTGTTTCGAAAAGAGTAAGCATGGCCTGCTTATACAGTATTAGCTATCCGCGTCACCTTTACCTTCGACGTCCAGTTCGCAAACAATTGAATAAGTCCATTTACTACGGTGCGAGCCAGTTATGAGCCTTTTAGTGAGACTATGCTTATAAATAGAAATCAGATATAGAAAACGAAAGATAACTGCAAGTTAATAAGGTTGTAAGTTGTATAATTGAAGGGTTTATGCGATTTTCGTACAGTTCTAACACTTTTGAAAACTATTTACATATATTCAAGATCTAAATCACTCTCGAAAATATTTATGTCCCCTTTAAATGACAAAAGTATTTTTAAGCTTGTTGATTCAACAAAAATATGTTATGAGTTTTTTTTATTGATGAGTGTGTTTTTAGCCTTGGGGTCGGCCAAATTAACATTTTTTAAGTCTGTAACGCTTGGTTGCTTAACGGGATTGTAAAGTGGTATGTTTAACGGGGACACTGATAGCATCAATTTTACGACGACACTGACAGTGATCTGCACAGATATCAATAGTAACTTCCGGTCAATCATTGTCAGTGACGTCATAAAACGAAAATGGAATGGCGCAAATTGATGCTTTCATTGTCCTTGATACACATACAAAGTTTAGAAAACCTCTTTACAATCCCTGTAAACATATGGTCGTGTGAGCCTGCAAGAAGATGAAAGACGTTTTACATCCACCAAGCTTCTGAATCAGCGTTCGCGTCGACATCAGCGTTCCCGTTTGAATTAGTTCTATGTTTTGGCATACAAGTGTTTCGACCAGGCGTTTGCGTCAGCGTTGTAGGCCTATTTTCTAATTTTTGTCGAAAGATCTTTCACATGAATATAACAAGGGTCATTGTTTTGTAGTCTATAGAAAGGTTAAAAGCCTATAAAAATTTGGTATATAAAAATAAACCTTATTTTAAAAACTGGAAAAGCCGGTTTTCGGCGTGATTGTCCATAGGAATTTGGAATTATAACGCGTATGATTTATATAAAACTGAAATATTTTTTATTTATTTTTTTTTTCTATTCAATACATTTGAGACCTACCCACAAGTGGCGTAGCCAGGTTTAAGAAACTAGGGGTGTGTAACACTTCTGCGATGTTCGATATTAAAACTATTTCTTCTTTGGTTATAGATATTCAAATTACAGATGGAAATTTGGCAGGATAGTGTTGAAAATGAAATGAAATGAAATGATTTTCTGCACCTATATTGGCTAATTGAGGACGGGCAAACGCCATGCAATGTGCAATGAGGGACATTTTGCTAGGAGAGCGGCATTAGCCTGCTCTCATTTTCGATTCCAACTGTCGAGAGATCTTTAGCGTTCACAGCCAATAGCACACGGGACCTCGGTTTATTGTTCCATCTGAACGCCTAGACGCCTTTTCCATGTGTAGGTGATATATTTAACATACTCAACCTGTAACAAAAATAGCTTCAACCTCTACCATTCGTGTTTGAGTGACCGGAAGTAAGCATTCGGCAAGACTAGAATTATGAGAAGCCCATTATAGAGGCCATCTTGCCCAGAAAATGGACAAAAAAGACAACTGTTGTTTGGAGATCGATTAGGATTGGCTGTTGTTAAAAGCATGAGAAGACAATACTCTCTAAAGAATGATTGTGATTGACCACAAGAAAGACTTCCAGCAAAATGTCGTTAAATGATAGTTGGGCCGAAGAAAAAAAATGATATACTTCTTCATGCCCATGCACCCCTGACAAACACCCTATGGCTCCCTAAGAGGTCGTGGGCCCCCAGGCTGGAAACCACTGATCTACATCAACTTAGTGCCTATTTATATTGTCTCCACTTTTGTAAAAAAAATATTTTCATCCCACTGTTTTTTTTTTTGGCAGAAAACATGATAGGCCCTATATCCCCTTCAAACTTCCTATATGGACGCCCCTATTGCACACACGAGGAGGCTAATTCTGCCAGTCTTTTGAAGTCCTTTATTTGCACAAGAGCTAGGAGGAAGATGTATATAATAAGGTTTTCTTTGTAACTGTATATGTTTACTTTATTTCTTTTTAGGTAATGTTTGATTTACATGCATAATTCTTTAAAATTCCACACGTCTTAAAGTTATATAGTCGCCTAAAAAGAATAAGAAAGAAATATCTATATTTTACAAGGATAACAACTTGGGTTCCGTGAGGATCCTTTCTTCCAGCTGATCCTTGGCCAAACCTCTTGGCATTGATCTTTCCCAGATTATTCGTACCCATTTACAGCTGGGTGGACTGGAACTAAGAGTGAAGATGACTTACACACACCCTGATCGACAGCGACAAGAATTATCAACCACAACAACCTCAATTTGCTCGTGACGTCATGTTTGTAAAGAACGACACTCTAACTAACTGTGCTATACAACCTCTATGGTCGACTATAATCTGGTCTCATTAAAGTACGAATTGAGAATATTTTGGTAGCTAATTAGAAGGAACAGATTACTTTGACTTAATCACGAAAAATAATATTTTTCATCCTGACTATCTATTTACATTATATTATCATGACTAGGGCGAGGCTGATACAACCAACCCCTTTTTGATGGTTTTCCCATGTGATCAAGTTTGTCAAGACATTGCGAGGGCACGATTTTCTACAGGTTTATGGTGAAATATATTTTAAGTTCATAGTGACCCTAATGTTGGCTTTATCATCTGATAGATCTCAATTTCAGCTATCTGTATAGTCATCTAAATATCAACTTTACCGGTTGATAGAGCTCGATTTCAGCTATCTGTATAGTTGTCTAAATATCAACTGTACCGACCGATAGAGCTCAATTTCAGTTATCTGTGTATTCATCTTAATATTTACTTTACCAGCTGATAGAGCTTAATTTCACCTATTTGTATAGGGGTATAGATATTTACTTTACCAGCTGATAGAGCTTAATTTCACCTATTTGTATAGGGGTATAGATATTTACTTTACCATCTGATAGAGCTTAATTTCACCTATTTGTATAGGGGTCTAGATATTTACTTTACCAGCTGATAGAGCTTAATTTCACCTATTTGTATAGGGGTATAGATATTTACTTTACCATCTGATAGAGCTTAATTTCACCTATTTGTATAGGGGTATAGGTATTTACTTTACCAGCTGATAGAGCTTAATTTCACCTATTTGTATAGGGGTATAGGTATTTACTTTACCAGCTGATAGAGCTTAATTTCACCTATATGTAAAGGGGTCTAGATATTTACTTTACCATCTGATAGAGCTTAATTTCATCTATTTGTATAGGGGTATAGGTATTTACTTTACCATCTGATAGAGCTTAATTCCACCTATCTGTATAGGGGTATAGGTATTTACTTTACCATCTGATAGAGCTTAATTTCACCTATTTGTATAGGGGTATAGATATTTACTTTACCAGCTGATAGAGCTTAATTTCACCTATCTGTATAGGGGTATAGATATTTACTTTACCCGCTGATAGAGCTTAATTTCACCTATTTGTATAGAGGTCTAGATATTTACTTTACCATCTGATAGAGCTTAATTTCATCTATTTGTATAGGGGTATAGGTATTTACTTTACCATCTGATAGAGCTTAATTTCACCTATTTGTATAGGGTTCTAGATATTTACTTTACCATCTGATAGAGCTTATTTCACCTATCTGTATAGGGGTATAGGTATTTACTTTACCATCTGATAGAGCTTAATTCCACCTATCTGTATAGGGGTATAGGTATTTACTTTACCATCTGATAGAGCTTAATTTCACCTATTTGTATAGGGGTATAGATATTTACTTTACCAGCTGATAGAGCTTAATTTCACCTATTTGTATAGAGGTCTAGATATTTACTCTACCAGCTGATAGAGCTCAATTTCACCTATCTGTATAGGGGTATAGATATTTACTTTACCCGCTGATAGAGCTTAATTTCACCTATTTGTATAGAGGTCTAGATATTTACTTTACCATCTGATAGAGCTTAATTTCACCTATTTGTATAGGGTTCTAGATATTTACTTTACCATCTGATAGAGCTTATTTCACCTATCTGTATAGGGGTATAGATATTTACTTTACCAGCTGATAGAGCTTAATTTCACCTATCTGTATAGAGGTCTAGATATTTACTTTACCATCTGATAGAGCTTAATTTCACCTATTTGTATAGGGGTCTAGATATTTACTTTACCAGCTGATAGAGCTTAATTTCACCTATTTGTATAGGGGTCTAGATATTTACTTTACCAGCTGATAGATCTTATTTTCACCTATTTGTATAGGGGTATAGGTATTTACTTTACCAGCTGATAGAGCTTAATTTCACCTATCTGTATAGGGGTCTAGATATTTACTTTACCAGCTGATAGAGCTTAATTCCACCTATTTGTATAGGGGTCTAGGTATTTACTTTACCAGCTGATAGAGCTTAATTTCACCTATCTGTATAGGGGTCTAGGTATTTACTTTACCAGCTGATAGAGCTTAATTTCACCTATCTGTATAGGGGTCTAGATATTTACTTTACCAGCTGATAAAGCTTAATTTCACCTATTTGTATAGGGGTATAGATATTTACTTTACCAGCTGATAGAGCTTAATTTCACCTATTTGTATAGGGGTATAGGTATTTACTTTACCAGCTGATAGATCTTATTTCCACCTATTTGTATAGGGGTATAGGTATTTACTTTACCAGCTGATAGAGCTTAATTTCACCTATCTGTATAGGGGTATAGATATTTACTTTAACATCTGATAGAGCTTAATTTCACCTATCTGTATAGAGGTCTAGATATTTACTTTACCAGCTGATAGAGCTTAATTTCACCTATTTGTATAGGGGTCTAGATATTTACTTTACCAGCTGATAGAGCTAAATTCCACCTATTTGTATAGGGGTCTAGGTATTTACTTTACCAGCTGATAGAGCTTAATTTCACCTATCTGTATAGGGGTATAGGTATTTACTTTACGAGCTGATAGAGCTTAATTCCACCTATTTGTATAGGGGTCTAGGTATTTACTTTACCAGCTGATAGAGCTTAATTCAGCTATTTGTATAGGGGTATAGGTATTTACTTTACCAGCTGATAGAGCTTATTTCACCTATCTGTATAAGGGTCTAGATATTTACTTTACCAGCTGATAGAGCTTAATTTCACCTATTTGTATAGGGGTATAGGTATTTACTTTAACATCTGATAGAGCTTAATTCCACCTATATGTATAGGGTTCTAGATATTTACTTTACCATCTGATAGAGCTTAATTTCACCTATTTGTATAGGGGTATAGGTATTTACTTTACCAGCTGATAGAGCTTATTTCACCTATCTGTATAGGGGTCTAGATATTTACTTTACCATCTGATAGAGCTTAATTTCACCTATTTGTATAGGGGTATAGGTATTTACTTTAACATCTGATAGAGCTTAATTTCACCTATCTGTATAGGGGTCTAGATATTTACTTTACCAGCTGATAGAGCTTAATTTCACCTATCTGTATAGGGGTCTAGATATTTACTTTACCAGCTGATAGAGCTTAATTTCACCTATTTGTATAGGGGTTTAGATATTTACTTTACCGGCTGATAGAGCTTAATTTCACCTATTTGTATAGGGGTATAGATATTTACTTTACCAGCTGTGGAAATGAAGGCAGTTATTGTCCGGGTGTGAAAGTCCGATGATCTTGAATAAGTCATCTTCACTCATAATTCCAGTCCACCTAGATTTAAATGGGTACGGATAATCCGGGAAAAATCAATGTTTGGCCAAGGACTAGCTGGAAGAAAAGATCCCCATGGAACCTAAGTTGTTATCCTTGTAAAAAAAAATGTTTCTTTCTTTTTTCTTAAACAAAGGAAGAAAGATATCAGTCTTATAAGAAAACAATAGCATTTTTTAAAGAATGTTTATTTAAAAATATTGTTAACAGTTGGAATTAAAAAAATAAAAATCTAATAAGAATATGCTGCGTTAGTTATGCACACTTTTGAATAGGCTGAGTTTAAAGGGGATGTTAAAAATGGGGTCAAGGGTCACAATGGTCATAATTTGGTCCAATAAAACATATCTTAGTTAGGACTCATGTAAATAGGTCAAGTCATGGCAAATATTACATATGCATATAGGTCAAGTCATGGTACGTCATTACATATGCATATAGGTCAAGTCATGGCACGTCATTACATATGCAAATAGGTCAGATTATGGCAAATATTACATATGAATATAGGTCAAGTCATGGCAAATATTACATATGTAAATAGGTCAGGTCATGACCATTGTGACCCCTAAAATTGCTAATGATGATTTCAAAAATGCCTGTCAGCTCACGAGAGCTTCATATATGGCATTGAAACATTCATTTTCGATTTATACTACATTAAAGGAAATGGTAGAAAAAAATTCAAAAATTATGAGCGGAAGAAAACGGCAATGCAGGCTACCAATAGACTACCAAGTATGGAAGCGTTGATTCCACTTGCTGAAAAGAGAAAGAAAAGAAAATAAAAATTAATTAAAATGAAGTCACGATATAAACAAAACGCCTGAATGGCTGAAAGGTCACAATCGGCCGATAAAATACGCCGGGTACACGAGCGAATTTGTCGGAGAATTTAATCGCCAGTGAAAACATCGGCCACAAATATCTAACATTTTTTATGCCGGCGATTTGTGCAGCTGTAAAAAATCGCCGTCGATTAGACCGGGAACACGAACGTATTTTTTCGGGCGATTATAAAATTCCCCGCGATCTGGCGAAAAAATACGCTCGTGTGCCCCTAGAATTAGTAGATGGACAAGAGCAGACAACTCCGGATCAGAAAAATCTGTTTGAAGAATGATTTTGATTGCCTTTAGTCTGCTCCTGAAGTTGATACAAGTGAAGTCTAAAGTACACGTGGTTAGAGTGAAGTCTAAAGTACACGTGGTTAGAGTGAAGTCATAAGTAGGCGGGGTTAGAGTGAAGTCAAAAGTAAACGTGGTTAGAGTGAAGTCAAAAGTAAACGTGTTTAGAGTGAAGTCAAAAGTAAACGTGTTTAGAGTGAAGTCAAAAGTAAACGTGGTTAGAGTGAAGTCAAAAGTAAACGTGGTTAGAGTGAAGTCAAAAGTAAATGTGGTTAGAGTGAAGTAAAAAATAAACGTGGTTAGAGTGAAGTCAAAAGTAAACGTGTTTAGAGTGAAGTCTAAAGTAAACGTGGTTAGAGTGAAGTCAAAAGTAAACGTGGTTAGAGTGAAGTCAAAGTAAACGTGGTTAGAGTGAAGTCATAAGTAGGCGGGGTTAGAGTGAAGTCATAAGTAAACGTAGTTAGAGTGAAGTCATAAGTAGGCAGGATTAGAGTGAAGTCATAAGTAAACGTGGTTAGAGTGAAGTCAAAAGTAAACGTGGTTAGAGAGAAGTCATAAGTAGGCGGGGTTAGAGTGAAGTCATAAGTAAACGTAGCTAGAGTGAAGTCATAAGTAGGCGGGGTTAGAGTGAAGTCAAAAGAAGGAGTGGTTAGTGTGAAGTCATTACTGGGTAAGAGCGAAGTCAAAACTGGACGTGGATTTGAATCAGTAAGATAACTTACCACTGCTGCAGCCTTGAGTAAATTCTGCAGCCTTTACGACCGCCTTTGCGGCATTGATTCCGACTAAGTTACATAAACCTGATTGTTCTGTTGTTTGTGAATCTACACATTTTTTCCAATCTGCAACAGCCCTGAAAATATAAACCTCTCAGTTTTAGACATATTGATATTTGGTATACCCAAATCTCAGTTTTAGACATATTGATATTTGGTATACCCGAATCTCAGTTTTAGACATATTGATATTTGGTATACCCTTATCTCAGTTTTAGACATATTGATATTTGGTATACCCGAATCTCAGTTTTAGACATATTGATATTTGGTATACCCGAATCTCAGTTTTAGACATTTTGATATTTGGTATACCCAAATCTCAGTTTTAGACATATTGATATTTGGTATACCCGAATCTCAGTTTTAGACATATTGATATTTGGTATACCCGAATCTCAGTTTTAGACATTTTGATATTGGGTATACCAGAATCTCAGTTTTAGACATATTGATATTTGGTATACCCGAATCTCAGTTTTAGACATTTTGATATTTGGTATACCCGAATCTCAGTTTTAGACATTTTGATATTTGGTATACCCGAATCTTAGTTTTAGACATTTTGATATTTGGTACACCCGAATCTCAGTTTTAGACATTTTGATATTGGGTATACCCGAATCTCAGTTTTAGACATATTGATATTGGGTATACCCGAATCTCAGTTTTAGACATTTTGATATTGGGTATACCCAAATATCAGTTTAAGACATTTTGATATTGGGTATACCCGAATCTCAGTTTTAGACATATTGATATTGGGTATACCCGAATCTCAGTTTTAGACATATTGATATTGGGTATACCCAAATATCAGTTTTAGACATTTTGATACTTGGTATACCCGAATCTCAGTTTTAGACATATTGATATTTGGTATACCCGAATCTCAGTTTTAGACATTTTGATATTGGGTATACCCGAATCTCAGTTTTAGACATTTTGATACTTGGTATACCCGAATCTCAGTTTTAGACATTTTGATATTGGGTATACCCGAATCTCAGTTTTAGACATTTTGATATTTGGTATACCCGAATCTCAGTTTTAGACATTTTGATATTGGGTATACCCGAATCTCAGTTTTAGACATTTTGATACTGGGTATACCCGAATCTCAGTTTTAGACATATTGATATTTGGTATACCCGAATCTCAGTTTTAGACATTTTGATATTGGGTATACCCGAATCTCAGTTTTAGACATTTTGATACTTGGTATACCCGAATCTCAGTTTTAGACATTTTGATATTTGGTATACCCGAATCTCAGTTTTAGACATTTTGATATTTGGTATACCCGAATCTCAGTTTTAGACATTTTGATATTTGGTATACCCGAATCTCAGTTTTAGACATTTTGATACTTGGTATACCCGAATCTCAGTTTTAGACATTTTGATATTTGGTATACCCGAATCTCAGTTTTAGACATTTTGATATTTGGTATACCCGAATCTCAGTTTTAGACATATTGATATTTGGTATACCCGAATCTCAGTTTTAGACATTTTGATATTGGGTATACCCGAATCTCAGTTTTAGACATATTGATATTGGGTATACCCGAATCTCAGTTTTAGACATATTGATATTGGGTATACCCAAATATCAGTTTTAGACATATTGATATTGGGTATACCCGAATCTCAGTTTTAGACATATTGATATTGGGTATACCCAAATATCAGTTTTAGACATTTTGATACTTGGTATACCCGAATCTCAGTTTTAGACATATTGATATTTGGTATACCCGAATCTCAGTTTTAGACATTTTGATATTGGGTATACCCGAATCTCAGTTTTAGACATTTTGATACTTGGTATACCCGAATCTCAGTTTTAGACATTTTGATATTGGGTATACCCGAATCTCAGTTTTAGACATTTTGATATTTGGTATACCCGAATCTCAGTTTTAGACATTTTGATATTGGGTATACCCGAATCTCAGTTTTAGACATTTTGATACTTGGTATACCCGAATCTCAGTTTTAGACATATTGATATTTGGTATACCCGAATCTCAGTTTTAGACATTTTGATATTGGGTATACCCGAATCTCAGTTTTAGACATTTTGATACTTGGTATACCCGAATCTCAGTTTTAGACATTTTGATATTTGGTATACCCGAATCTCAGTTTTAGACATTTTGATATTTGGTATACCCGAATCTCAGTTTTAGACATTTTGATATTTGGTATACCCGAATCTCAGTTTTAGACATTTTGATACTTGGTATACCCGAATCTCAGTTTTAGACATTTTGATATTTGGTATACCCGAATCTCAGTTTTAGACATATTGATATTGGGTATACCCGAATCTCAGTTTTAGACATATTGATATTGGGTATACCTGAATCTCAGTTTTAGACATTTTGATATTTGGTATACCCGAATCTCAGTTTTAGACATTTTGATATTTGGTATACCCGAATGTATACCCGAATCTCAGTTTTAGACATATTGATATTGGGTATACCCAAATCTCAGTTTTAGACATTTTGATATTTGGTATACCCGAATCTCAGTTTTAGACATTTTGATATTGGGTATACCCGAATCTCAGTTTTAGACATTTTGATATTGGGTATACCCAAATCTCAGTTTTAGACATATTGATATTGGGTATACCCAAATCTCAGTTTTAGACATTTTGATATTTGGTATATCCGAAATATCCACAAAATAATAGGTTATAATTGAAAAAGGGTATTTTTTTGGAATCATCGGATTCTACAGGTAATCTGTAGGATGGTTATGACATCAGACAAGTTACCCAATGAATATAAACTCTTATTGCTTTGAACGAAAGATGTGTAACTATTGAAAATATTTGGTCGAAGTCAAAACTTCTTGACAACACGGAAACAATATATCGACGAAGATGATATATACACACACTTTTTCAAGAAATAAAACTGAAATCATGAATATGGACTAGCATGTTCCTTTAGCAACGGCTATCATTTCATTTCATTACATTAATCCGTTGCTATCGTGATAAGGTTTTCTCGTCATTAACTTTGATTGGTCGAACGATTATTGTCGACCAGTTATATTCATTGTAACAAATTATTGCGGGAAAACTTTCGAATGACCAGACGTCAAATTTCTTGTAGCAAATTTACCTTGTGATAATCGAGTCTCAACGGTCATAAATTGAATGTGACGTATAGTGTTTTTTAAACGAGGTTATTAGTTGATAATGACGAGAAAACCCCGTCAATCCAGCAACGGTAGATAATGATGGACTAGTAACTTACTCGCAAGTAGCCTTTGTGGAAGCGGCGTAGGTTTTACGGCAATCGTCTAAATGACACTCCTCAGTAGCAGCATAGCTGGCAGCAATCATGGCTGAAATAAAAATGAAATACATAAAAAATACATACATAAAAATACATATAAATACATACATAAAAATACATATAAATACATATAAATACATAAAAATACAATGTTGGGACATGACTAAAACTAATCTCAATTTAAATTTAGACTGTACAAAGTAAAAATGAAATGAAATTTTACAGCCTGCTTTTCTACATTTTGGGATTAATGATGTTAGGCCAATACAAACCAGTGAGACAATTTTTCCAGGATAGCAGTATTCGATAACTGGACAAAAGATTAAAAATATTGATATTGATGTCTAGTCAATATTTACATACTCTGTGATTGGTTCAATTGAACGTCTCACGAATGCGGCATGGGTATAAATTTCTTAAAGGGGTAGTACAGAGGATTTTGTGCCTTTTTATTTGAATAGGAGACAAATAGGTGACCGTGGTTTGGGTTTTCCAGAAATACTTTACTGGATAATGACGCACGCCCCGCTGCTACGAAGCTCCAGACCACATATATTATCTATATATACACACATTATTATCTCCCTTACAAGATGCATAGCCAGCGGTACACCATGTTCCTTTAGCAACGGCTATCATTTCATTTCATGCCAATGTCTAACGTTGCTGAAGGAACATGGCGGTACACTTAAAAAGGCTAGAACTCCTCTTTACAATCCCTTTAAGATTACAACAAAGATTTTAAGATTATTTTTTATTGTGTGTTAGTCACTAGTCCAATAACAAACAAAAGCGTAGGACGTAAAACGCCATTTTTACATCGTTTCCGTGTCGAGCCTTTGCTATTTGTTTCAACTTATTTTTATATACCTATTACGTGATTTAACAAAAGAAATATATTTTTGTTTACTAACAGTTATGTTGTTGTTTTTCTCATATTATATAAACATGTTTTAAATCATTTTGTTTATAGTTTAAAGTGTAATGAGTATGATATCAAACTTGTAGGTCTACTAACGGTTCAGGGTTTAATTTAAAGGAATGCAACCTCTTAGAATGAAAAAAAAATAAGTTCTCAAACTTGGTCAATAGGAGTAAATATTCATCAGGGGACAAACCTAACTATAACTATAACCTAAGCATAACTATAAAACAGATTACCTAAATAATCCAATTTAAGACATTTATCAATAATATCTGATATTGTATGGAAAATTACATGTTTTATGGGTTTATTTGATTCTGTTTGTATACTTTGGACACCGTTGATGAATAGATACTCTTATTGACCAAGTTTGAGAACTTAATTCTTTTTGTTCATTCTAGTATCTCTTTAAGAAGTATCGCCTTCCCCGAAACTTATATAACACAGGTAGAATTAGGGATAATTTAATGAGAAAATCGTTTTGGCTTTCCCTTCAATGACAAAAACTTAAAAAAGTAAGGAGGGGGAGTCACAGTGACTCACAATTAAGGTGGGGAGAGGCGAATCTCAATTCTTGGTTGGTAGACGACTTAACGTTCGCTTCCAGCAGCAGCTACTACTCATTTCTTACACCCTGTCAATTCTTTTATACAACCCTCCACCCCCCCCCCCCCCCACACCTCTTTAAAAGTGATACCTGTAGTATATAAAATACTAGACTTTGTTTTGTTGAGGGTATATCATGTGATTAATCATTATTAAAATTGTCACAAGTTAATTAGTAACATACAATCAATGACTAATATCGACTGACCTCATTTCGAGGTTATTTTCTACGTTTTTACATTCATAGTCGAGCTGTTCAAAAAGAAAGAAAAGACGAATTTTACAAAATATCAACACAGTGATCCTTTATACAGTGGTTCCCAACCTTTTTCATGCTGTGGCCCAACTTCACGAAGCTCACAGAGCCATGGCCCCATGGTTCTATTCCAAATAAGGACAAAATAGGAAATATATCGCAATATCAAGTGCCTCCTCATCATCAGGAGGTCAGATTCCCCCCCCCCCCCCTTTTTCCGTCGGAATTTAATGTGGACGCCCCTGGGACGGTCCATGTTTAGGCTATAAATGTAGAAAGATTGTTATTTGTTTAAACCGACACACCTCACCCTAATTAAAGAATTCTCGGACGGACACAAATAGTTCAAGTTTTTATTCAAACATGACAGGTAGATAATTTGAGAATGAAAACCAATTTTGTCGCCATGACAAAGATAATGAGATGCGAGGATAAAACTGTTGGTCCATATAATATTATACGACACACGATCGCCCCTCTTAAATACACAAGGTCGTCCAAACAAGATTTAATAAAGGGCGTGGATTTAAAGGGGACCAGTCTTCATTTTTATTGGTTGGTTTGGGTCTTGAATATACTTAAGTATCCTTCAGAGACACTAGAAATGTACGAAAATTGTATATTTCCTTCTAATATTTCTTAAATTATACATTTCTCCTTCTATTTCTATAGATGACTTTTCTATATATTGCATAGTATCCATAATGTGTAGTAGGGCATTATAACTTTCAAATGCTAATAATTATGGATGCACATGGATTTGAAGACTCAAATTTCAATGGTGAGTTGTGATAACCAGTACTAAATTGCTGAACTAAAAAAGTCCCCGTTTCTGAGACTTGGAAAAATCGACCCACGGAAATGAAGCCTGTGCCACTTTAAGGGGGCACGGGGGGACGTGAAATGAAATGAAATGAAATGAGTTTTAAGGCCGTGGTAACACATACGTACGTCAGAATTGTGTACGTTAAACGAATGCGAAACTATGCAGGTTTTATTTGATTACGTATTCAACTGACGGAGAGAAAAAAAACGGTCATTTACGTACATATACGTACGTATGTTTGACAACGGCCTAAATCCTACTTGTCTGCTTCTGGCTGGAATAATCAGTGCAGTGCGCAATGATGGGAATAATTTGCCAGTTCCGGAGATATTAGCTTTATTCCTTTGAAGTTTTCACCTATACTATTTATCTTCTATGTTAAAAAGATTTTGATAGTCTCGAACAAAAAGCTAGTAGCTCATTGATAGCGACTACAAGATATCTCTTTAATGAAAAATACTAATTATTTTTATTGGTTGCCAGGAAAACGATAATTTACCGAGGTTTTGCTTTAAATCAATGTAACAGTAAGTAAATAGAAGAAGGGATACCAAATGTCCAAAATATTATTTCAAACAATTTTTTATTATATTTTCTTCTACGTTTTAGAGGGATTAGTAGCCTACATTCGAAGGATCTAAACCATTTTGAGCAAATGGAACGGAATTTTTTCAACCTAAAGTTCTGAACTATTTTGAGTCAATCTAATGGAATTTTACATCTAAAAGATCTCAACCATTCTGAGCTAATGGGGTGGAATTTTACATCCTAAAGTTCTGAATCATTTTGAGCTTAATGAATTTGAATTTTACATCCTAAAGTTCTGAATCATTTTGAGCTTAATGAATTTGAATTTTACATCCTAAAGTTCTGAATCATTTTGAGCTTAATGAATTTGAATTTTACATCCTAAAGTTCTGAATCATTTTGAGCTTAATGAATTTGAATTTTTACATCCTAAAGTTCTGAATCATTTTGAGCTTAATGAATTTGAATTTTACATCCTTAAGTTCTGAATCATTTTGAGCTTAATAAATTTGAATTTTACATCCGATTTAAGTTCAAATCCAAATTGTAAGAAATACAATATTCCAATTGGATAAAAAAAGTCAAATTCAAAATCGATGTTAGTGAATGACCAATCAGATGACCAGAACTTTAAATTATCTTCTGTTTCGAGGGCCTCTGAACCGTTTTGAACGAATGGAATGGAGTTTGACATCCTAACATTTTGGATCATATTGAACTACCGGGTTGTTACAATGGTTTGGCTAGGTACGTGGTGAGTATGGTGTGAAACAGTAAAATATTTTTCGTCAAACATTTTAAACAGTGACACGAGGAATTAAAGTGATACTTGTAATTTAAATCGTATGTAATTAAAACAGAGTCGATACTGGACTACTATGTGTGCAGATCATTTACATAAACAAACAACTATACGGCTCAACATTTGTCATTGTTCGAGACTATGTTCGAGACTATATAATGACTCGGCCATGATAGGAGGCCATCTTGCCCGGTATTTGGGCAGGAAAAGACAACTCTTGTTTCAAGGTTGATTTTGATTGGCTGTTTTTTCCGCGAAAGATGATGATGGTGGATGGTGGTTGTGGTCGGTTGAAACTCCTTGTTTTGACGAGCCTGTTTGTGGGAAAGCAGTAGAGGGTTCCCATGCAGACTGATTTGCCACCTGCTCCGATAGAGCTCCTTAAAATGATTCGTTGCAACTGCGGAAGTCTGAAGTGCACTAGCAAGTGCTCAAACAATTACAAACAATATAAAGACTTACAAAGAAAAAGGACAAAAAAAATATAGTACAATAACAAAATATTCGCAATTAAAAAGTGCTTCATACATTAATTGTAGAGCGATACAGAAAGAACACTGAATAAGTTTACAGTCAGATGACAGCCTATTTAAATCGACCGCATCAACTTCCACCCAGACCCCTTAATAATACCCTATTCAAAAAACCATCAACTTCCACCTAGACCCCTTAATAATACCCTATTCAAAACCCCGTCAATGTTAGATTAGGATCAGATTTCTTATCATGTTTATCTGGGTCATTTAAAGGGGTCAAGTTAATATTAAAAACCATTCACCATTGGTTAAGTTTGATTCGGGGCAGTATTACGCCTTAAGTTTAGTAAAAGAAGACAGTCATTCTCATTCGGCAATCCTCGGCAAATTCCGTGAACCATAACGTAGAAAGGTGATAATGCGTCTTATTGACCGTTTCAGTTTGAGTCATATCTATACACCTCCGGAGGCGAAGATATTCACTAACAAGTTCATGAATATTCATAAATATTATATGAATTTGATTGGCTGAGATTCTAATTTGCATAAAGCCTAGACATATTTTGCCCGGGATTTTTCTTTTCTCAAAAATTAAGACGCAGTTTTATTTCAACAAAAAATATGTGCCCCTCGTCCACGCCCTTCAAAAAAATTCTCTATGACGTGGCCCACTACTGAAAAGTTTTGAAAATAGAGATTCGTCTTTCAATTGATAATTAAACGTAAAAATTTCGAAATTTCAAAGTTGGGATTTTCGAAAATTCGAAATTTAGATCTGATTACAACAATTTCTCAAAGAAAAAAAAGAGGAATTTCTAAAATTTGCGATTGAAGGTTTATCAATTTAACAAAAAATTGAAAGTTTGCCAAATTTTTTAGTGTCGAAAATAACTCACGTTATTAGAACAGATGTTTACAATTCAAGCCAAAATGTATACCAGATTGTCGGGGGAAGTTGTATTTTTTGTATATACATTGCTACAAACGTTCTCAGAAATTTTAAATTTTTCTTTCACAGAATGTTTAATAATGCATTCAGAAAGAAACACCAATAACAGTTTTCATTAAAATACCAATTTTACAGACAAGTTCGCATACGCAATTAAACTGTTTTAAGATTAAAAGTTAGTACGTTTACACAAAATTAGCCTATAGTTTAACAGAAAAAATTACAATATCTACAATTCTTACACATTCTTGATAAAAAAAATTCATTTTTAACAAACTTTTATGATCAACACGTTTTTTTTTTATCTTTTTTTAACGTTAAATTTGATAATTATAAAAGTTAAAATTCAAAAAATATTGTAAGTTTTTATTTACCTAAATTTGATTTAAAACATTACATATAACAAAAGAAATGTCCGAAAAATATTTACTCAAACGGCAATTTTATACAGTAAATGATAATGATAAAAAATTCCTGAAAACATACCTGCGAAAACGGCGATGACTAAAGTGTTCATGATGAAGATCTAAAATCCTGTGTGTGATACTGTGGCTGAGATTGTTGTTAACTGTACAGCGACTAACTGAAAACTGTCTATATACCTATGGAGCCTGATGACGTTCTACGGTTTTATCCGTGACCCCGAATGACCCCCGGCTACACGTCAATCATTCGGAGTTAAAAATATTTGAAGTTTTGTATTAAAGGTCAGCTATGTTGTATTTTGTATTTTATATTAGTAATTTGGGTGTAGTCCACTGTTAAATTACCTTGATTTCTGGGTTGTTTAATCAACAGAGTTTTCACTGAATGTAGACGTAATGAG
Organism: Lottia scabra; assembly: GCA_029955415.1. Taxonomy (NCBI): domain Eukaryota; kingdom Metazoa; phylum Mollusca; class Gastropoda; family Lottiidae; genus Lottia; species Lottia scabra. The sequence goes on along the minus strand of JARJEI010000019.1, from coordinate 3,814,492 downwards.
ATCAATTTATTATTTGGCGACCAAACGATGCTGAGTTGAAAGAATACAACCTCTTAGAATGAACAAACAATCTTAATTTTCGAACTTGGTCAATAAGAGTATGAATTCATCAGCGGGTTTACCTGTGTCATAACTATACTACAGATTACATATATAATCTGATAAATCTAGAAAACTGCGTTAGACACCGATACAATACATGAAAAACGCTTACACAATTTTTAAGCGTTTTTCAATGAAAACAAATTGCATGGATAATCACTTAGTTTGATGTATCTTTTTGATTCTGTATATTTTTGACACCACTGGTGAAGATTTACTCTTAATGACTAAGTTTGAGATTTAAATTGCATGCTCACTCTAAGAGGTAGTATCACTTTAAGGGAATTGAAAAGGGGTTTTTAGAACGATTAGTACATTTGTAAAGTTGTATATGGTTAGGGGACAATGATAGCATCAATTTGTCCCATTCAAATTTTTAATCAAAAAGTCAGAAAACCTTTTTATAAATGTATTTATTTAATGTAAATAAAATTTGCATTTTCACTGTTTTTCACGTTTGAGTCAATTAAATTTATAATGCACATTATGGGATGGGTTGGTTTGAGATGAAACGTACTATACAAATTACAAGCAAATACAGTTGTTGTGGTTGTGAGTTTTTACCACAATCGGTGTGACCTTGAAAACGCCATCTTCGCTCATTATTCAAGCCGACCTTATAGATATGTAAATTTGTACTGATAATCCGGGGAAGATCAATGTCAAGAAGTTTGGCCAAGGACCAACTGAAATAAAGGATCCACTTTGGAACTTAAGTTATTGTTGTAAAATATAGACGTATTTTTCTTGTTATGTCCACGATATTGGCTGATCGATTGAGAAATGTTTTCATTGGAGACCAATTGTGGCATGGGCCCGTAGCCTGCCAAGTACTTTTAGGGGGGCAAACGTCCAATCAAGGGGGGCAGTTTAGATATCCACCCAAAACACCCCTATACCCCCCTTTTATGGAAAACTTTGTTTTATTGCAATGCATTGTTACGCCATTACATTGCCATCTGTAGAGTTATTTCTACATTTATTGGTACAGTCGAAAGCCTGGAAATGACATTTTCTAAAGTTTGGGGACCCCTAGAAAATTTAGATAATTTGACTCCTTGAAACGCGATATCCTGACATTTCCCGATATTTTCCAGCGAATCTAAGGTTCAAGATTATTTATATTTATAGGTTCAAAGGGTTCTTGTCTGAAAACATTTTGAGATTTAGACGCCAATTAAAGACTTCTCCCGGCGAATTTAGGGTTTAACCTTATTTGAATAGGGTATGAGGTATGTCACTCAGAAACTTGAATTACACTTGAGAATTACACACCTTTTTTGCTGTCAAGAACGCCAATTGGAAGTCTGGAAACACGATTTCCTGAAGACTCTTCTAGAAATTTTTGAGAATTTGACTTTCTGAAACGCGAATTCCTGACATTTCCTGGTGAATTTAAGGTTTACTTGTAGAGGAACTGTGTGACTAAAACATAGCAAAATCGAGAAAAAGATGTAAAACATTCCTGATATCTCCCAGCGAATTTAAGGTTCAAGATTATTTCTATAGGGTCAAAGAGATCCTGTCTAAAAAAAAGAAAGAAGAAATTTAGACGCGAATTTCAGACAGGGTTATAAGGTTATTTGAATAGGGTCTGCGCTGCCGAGAACGCCAATTGGAAACACGATTTCCTGAAGTCAGGGATCTCTTTTAGAAAATTTCTAGAAGTTGACTCCCGGAAACGCGATTCCTGAGGTTTAAGGGACTGCGGGACGAACACTGGAAAATTTTGAGAATCAGATACCTGAAAACGCAAATTCTTAACATTTCCTGCTATAAAGACACCCCTTGACTAAGTAAAATGAATTAATGTATCTTTTAAAAATAACACTTGAGATTTTTTTTAGATGGTCAAGATTTAAATTAGGGGGGGCAAAGACGCACCAAGCCCCCACCCCCCGCCCCCCTTGGCTACGGGCCTGATGTTAATTCTCAAATTTTGCGATTTACAAGAAAATAGAGCATCGTAAGGTATTAGGCTGCCTAACTGAATGTAGTCTTTTCTCTGAACATTAATTATTTAAAGTTTAATGGTCATCTCTGTTCCTGTAAAGTACTATCATCTCCAGTCTATGTATATATGTCTTTAAACTTTTGGATTATTTGTGTTTGTCGGGATCCGCGGTGACTAAGTGTGTTAGACGCATGCTCGCTATACATTATGTAATTTCATATGAATTAATGTTTTAATTTATAACTCAATTAAGGAATTATACCTGTGATATTGTGATATTATATATATTTTTATGCTTTAATAATAATGATAACTGTGATATAAGTATGTAATATTATTCTATTATTTTGTGTTGTATATCATTACCTATGTTTAATACATATTTACAAAATAGACACTTGCTCGCTAACCTGAAACAGTTTAGCCCCACAATTATATAATATTACATACGGTTACCTTGCGCTGGTAGCCCCTTATTTGGACCAACTCTCCCCCCCCCCCCCCCCCCCCCCACCTAAAGATTCCTAGAAACGCCACTGACGTGAAAGTCTATGGTTCAATCCCGGGTCGAGATGATACCTTTTCATGGAAAAAGTCGTTCGGATGGGACATTAATTAACCGAGATCCCGTGTGCTGTTGGTTGTTCACATTAAAGATCTCTCAACAGTTGGAAATCGATAATAAGAGTAAGCTAATGTCGCTGCCCTTGCAAAATTTCCCTCATTACACACTGCATGGCGTTTTCAGGTCCTCAATTAGCACATATATAGGTGCAGAAAAGTAGGAAGTAAAACTCCATTCATTTCATTTCATTTAAATAAATATTATTATTATTATTAACTAACATTACATGACGTTCTTATAGTTGATTAATAATGTTCAGTGGGGTCTGGTTTCATGCTTACATGGATTCAAATTACATATCACATTTTAATTACAAAGTTTTAATTTACATTCTGTAATATAAAGGTCATATTGATATACAGTAGTCTTGTTAGTAGATCGGTTCTCGATCAGGGTGTTGTACACGTTAAAGATCCCTCGACAGTTGGAAATCGAAAATAAGAGCAGGCTAATGCAGCTGTCCAGGCAAAATTTCCCTCATTGCACACTGCATGGCGTTTGCCCGTCCTCAATTAGCCCATATAGGTGCAGAAAAGTAGGACGTAAAACTCCATTCATTCATTCATTCATTCATTCATTCGATCAGGGTGTGAAAGTCCGATGTCCTTGAATAAGTCAATTTCACACATAATTCCAGTCCACCAGCTGTAAATGGGTAAGATAATCCGGGAAAGATCAATGCCAAGAGGTTTGGCCAATGACCAACTCGAAGAAAGGATCCTCACGGAACCTAAGTTGTTATCCTTGTAAAATATAGATGTTTCTTTCTTTTTCTAGAGCAGGCTATTGCCTGGCAAAATTTCCCTCATTGCACACTGCATGGCGTTTGCCCGTCCTCAAGTAGCCCATATAGGTGCAGAAAAGTAGGACGTAAAACTCCATTCATTTAATTTTTTCTAAAGGAGGACATTCAGTAATTTTGGGTACTATAGTTTGATTTGGGCCACGAAAACTGTAATATCTTTTTCAATGTACTTTCACTTTCTTTTTCTTGTGTTTTTTTTTCTTTATCTAACGCATTATCACTAAACTACGAGTTGCTTTTAACTTGGATGGATACATTATTATGGATTTGAAGGTTTAAATTTGGATGAATAATTTGCAAGTTACTATTTACTATAGTTACTGCTAAACTGAAAATTCATGTTTCTGAAACTAAGGTACGATAAGTCCAATGGATAGTGAACAGGTCCCTTTAAACTAATGTAAAGCATTTTTTAGAATCGATTTGGGCCTCAAATTTATGTAAATAGCTTTCAGATTTACTGGCACTGGCCGACTTGCCTGAATTCTAATAATGTTAGCTCAGCTCACTGGTCCGAATTTGCCCGATTCTTTGGGGTGGGGGGGGGGGTGTCTACGGTTGGTCAAACGGATGGTGACCGTGTCCCTTTAAACTAATGTAAAGTGATATGCCAAAGGCATTATCTCACAAATTGTTTTAAAAAAAGGCTGAAACGATATACATGTATACGATCTTATAACATACAAAAACACTGTCAGTTTGTTTATAATCCGAACAAATCTCTGACCCCTTATCGCATTATCTTTATTATTCACAAGAGAAAGTTGACGTATTTGGTGCGCCAAGGGCATAAATCGTATAATGTATGCTAATATTAAACATACCGGTATCAATAACAGAAATTTCATCCAAATAGGGCCTATGATTATATCTGTGACTGGCGGATTTTTTTTGTTAATGGGGAATGTTCAGTATTTTCGAGTGTCGATTTGATATAATTTATGTAGGCTAAACAGCCTCCAGAAGTACTAGAACTGCACAAAAGCGCATAATCCCTTCAATTATATCCCTATCTAAACATTTATATTTTATTTTCTGTGATTTCCATATAACGCGTATTTTTGACTTTTCAAACGCTCATAATTATGGCTACACTGGGATTTGAAGACTAAAATTTCGAAGGAGAGTTTTGAACATTATTATGGATTAGAATAGCTAAAAAAAATTCAGGTTCTGAGACAAATTATTTTATTGGTCGAACAGTTAGTGAACATATCCCTTTAAGTGAAGGGCAATATCAAAATGTGCAAAATTCAAAATAACACGAGAACTATGTGTTGCATTTTTAACACCATTCATCCAACCACCCCAACAACCTCCGCCCCCACGCCCACGCTTACGCCCACGCCCTAACGCCCTACCCTCAAACTTTAACTCGGGTCTACAATTTTGTTCTGTTTTCTCTTAAAAATTGCAAAATTTTAGGATTTTTTGCCAAATGTTTAGATGCGCGTAAAAAAATGAACGGCTAATTGATTTGTTCATCCTAATGAAACCATCACAAAGTTTTGATGAAAGATTAACTGATTTTTAATTGGTTAATGACGAGTTAATTAGGAAAGGAAAACACTTGTTTTTGGGGTGGAAATTACTAGAATCTGAAACATGTGGATATTAGTAATATTTTTACAGGAATTCGAGATCCAAGGTGTGGAGACCGAATAAGCGAAAGATCCTTGTAGCAATCAAAAAGTATGGGAGATCGAATAGAAAAGTAAACCAAGTTGAATCCGGACCCGAATGCATAAAACTTAACCCTCGAAAACCATTATACATCATTAGTTAATTTTTTATGTATAAGGACCCCAGTAGGGGCCAAGTGATGCCTTTCGTAGGGGCCGCCATAGAAAAGGCATCTAGAGGGTCTTCAGACAACTAAAGGGGAATGTTCAGCATTTCCGATGGTCGATTTAGGACTTGAATATTTCTAAAAATAGCCTCCAGTAGTACTAGAACTGCTCGAAAATCATACAAAATCTTCAATTATACCTGTAGACCTATACCTTAATATTAATCCTTCATTTTCTGTATATGTGTTTTCTATAACGCATAGTCCTACTAAACGACGAGTCGTATTTTTGACTTTCAAACGCTGATATTTATTGATATACATGTGTTTGAAGCCCCTTGTTAAATGTCGTTTGACAATTGAGAATCAAACAATATTAGACTAATGCACCTTTCCTGTCAATAAATTTCCCTCATTCAACACTTCATGGTGTTGCTCGACCTCAAAAGCCTAAATATATAGTTGGAAAGCGTAGGCTAATGTCACAGTCCTGGCAAAATCCTCTTCATTGCACAACGCATAGAGTTTGCCGTATTCATTAATTCCACATTCACGAGAGTTAACGAATACAGCATGAATCAAATTGCAGCTCACTTCCGGTCAAATCAAAATGGCGACGATGGATGAACCTTTGACACTCGAGAGAGGTATTTTTCATTTTTGCGCTTTATTTTCTTATAATTACACATTTAATGCAATAACATTTGCATCTTCGAGTGTCTTCTTTCAATTTGATCTGTTTCTTTGCGAAATATCAGAACATTTTAAGCAATATGACGTAAGAAAGGAAGGCGTTTCCCCCTTTTATTTACACAACTTTTTCATTTGAATTTTGATACATCACACAAACATATTTACGAAAAGCTACGACAAAGTGAGTAAACAAATGTAGTTCATCTTTTGAATTCTGATGAAAAATTGTCTAATTTAACTCTTTGAATGAATGTTGATTGCTCATCTTTGCCTGTGAACATCTCTGCACAAATTTCCTATATCCTATCTCCAGTCTGTTATTTGTTTTTAATAGGTCTTGCTTATCAATATCATCCATCATCATGAACCCTATTTTTTTGGCCTACTTATCAACAATTATTAATCATATATTTTAGATGTGACCAGAGCTGTGGAACTGCTTGATGTTTTACAAAGAAGTAAGTTTTCAAATATTACAATCTGGTTAAAATGGTTTCATAATTTTGATTGGAAGTGAATTCACCTGCTTAAAAAAAAGAAGCATAGTTTAAAATTTAATGCATTTTAATCAGATTTGGAAGTATATCTATATCAACTGTTTACTAAGCCCTTTTGTATTATACTAATAAACCGGTATTTATATTTCCTAATCTTCAACCAATATCACCAGCACTGAGGTGTAATTATTTGTATGTAAATATGTTTAGTTTAGTTTAGATAATATATTTATTACGTTTCATTTCATTTTTATTGTATAATTTTTGCACGTATAATGTAATGATTTATTTTTTTTCGGGAGAGGGGTAATATAGGCGAAAGCCTGTTCCCTAATCCTATTCTTTATGAATAAAATATTGTTTACAAAAAAAAAACGGTATTGAAACATTCCTAAGATTAAAGCTATAAAGCTTGAGGCATGATATTATTATGTAATAAGTTCCATTTCGCCTGATGACGATGATGAGTGTAAATTGTTAAAGCGTTGTCGGTTGTGTACAATAGAGCTCAGCAGTAGTACTAGTACGCTTATACCATAATATTGTGTTCAGTTTTGTAAAGGGATTGTAATGGGTTTTCTAAACTTTGTATGTTTACGTGTATCCGGAACACTGATTCCGATTTCCATTGCGATGTCTGTGGTTCTTCCACTAAAACTAACACATTTTATGACATCACTGACAGTGATCTGCATAGATATCAATAGTAGCTTCTGGTAGATCTGATCTCTACCTCTAAATGCTACAGTCTGTTCCTTATATTCAAGCAAACAAGACTGTAAATATTATTATATTCCTATAGGTGGTGAATTCCCAGCCGCTAAACTTCAAGCATTACAGAAGATCTTACAGAGTGAGTTTCTAACAGCTGTTCGAGAAGTTTATGAAAATGTCTACGAGACAGTTGATATATCAGGAAGTCCTGAAGTCAGAGCTAATGCTACAGCCAAGGTAAGGAACCTTTTCTTAAATTTTGGGTCAGTTAGGAGTAAGGCGATTACCAATTTGTATAAAATTGATAATGCTACCGTACAGAATTTAGGGGTAAGGCTGTTTAGCAGTATAATTGATTAGGAGACAGCTAATGTATGGCCAATTTTTTAAGTTTTGGGACTAGTTAGGGCTGATTTAAGAAGTGAAGGAATGAGGCACAGGTCTAGAAATGCTGTAGGCCTACTTGGTTTGCTTTCTGCTTTGTTATACTGTATTGATAAGCCTGTTAACCTTAGGGTTGAGTGAAGGGCAAATTCTAGTTCCACGGGTGGAAAAAATGCAATTTTTCTCGGGAACAATATATTATTCACTACTCAATTTTTACTGTGAGTAATGGCTGCAAATGGCACTGGAAAATCACTTTTTCTTGCAAGTGGCAACGATTTGCCAGGTACAAGGTTCTAAGCCATGCCTAGTTCTCGGTTCTAGACCTTTAGATTAAATAATGACAATAAAGGCTGTGCCCAAATTAGCTGAATCTCTAGACTGACTTGATTGCAAAATCTAGTAATTTGATATCTTTGAGCATTAGATATACCTCTCTCATAGCTTTTGTAGAATTGCAAGAATCCCACGTATGTTTTACTGAAAAAACTTGCTGCTGTTCTGGCAAAATTTCCATCATTGAATGCACACTGCCTGATGCAGGTACAGAAACATCATAAACTTTATTTCATTTCAGGCAACTGTGGCTGCTTTTGCTGCTAGTGAAGGGCATGCCCATCCCCGAGTGGTAGAACTGCCCAAGACTGAAGAGGGGTTGGGATTTAATGTAATGGGGGGTAAGGAACAGAACTCTCCTATATATATTTCCCGTATAATACCAGATGGAGTGGCTGATAGAGCTAAAACTCTGAAACGTGGAGATCAACTTCTTTCAGTTGATGGAACAGTAAGTTTCTTTACATTCTGTATTTAATTTTTTAATTCTATGAACTTTTTCTAAGTGATGATACCTCTGAGAATGAACATGAAATTGAGATTTTAAACTTGACCAGTAAGATTTAATACAAAACAGACTTAATTTCCTTCACTGCATACTGCATGGTGTTTATATTGTATATTTTAGAGTGTTGAAGGAGAGAATCATGAGAGAGCTGTAGAACTGTTGAAACAGTCACATGGTAAGTTCAGATATTTAAACATTAAAGGGGAACAATCCATATTTTCAGATTTTGATTTAGGCCTTCTCAATCAATTTTTGCAAAGGGCCATATGCATTTTTTGAAAAAAAAAATATAAGAGCCAAATAGTGCTTAGCTAGCATAGCGATCAGAGTGTTTTAGAGGGAGGGGTCACTCTTGAAGGGCCATTGTTAAGGGCGTTTTGGGCCGGATTTGGCCAATGGGCCGCCATTTGAGAAGGCCTGATTTAGGGATTTGAATGTGAAAATAGTCTTCACATCTCAGATACACTTAAAGATTTAAAAAACAACTTTTTAGATTATAGATTTGATGGTTAAAGGGCCATTCTGCTTTTTTTTTAAAAAGTGTCATTATCAAAAACATCGCAAATTTTACCTGAGAGTATTTCTTAAGTATGCTTATTATATCTATGTACCTTCTTCATCAAACTGAATTTGTTTTTAAAGCTTTAATTACAAACAGGCAGTAAAAAAATTCAGACTGTCCCTTTAACATAATTTTCCTTTTTATGTTGACAGGAATGGTGAGGCTGGTAGTACGTTATACACCTAAAGTACTGGAAGAAATGGAATCCAGATTTGACAAGCAACGAGCAGCTAGACGCAGGCAAACACCTTAAGTTTCAAAAGCTGCGCCCTGTTTTTTCTAAAATCTAACAATGAAATTTATTGTAAGGAATTTAATTATAAACAAAATATTTTTTGAGAAACTGCTCCATGGTCTTTGTTGTTTGAAAAATTAATTTAGATAGAATAGAAATTTGAGAAAATACACTGTATTTTAGTTTGATTAGCTAATATCAGATGATTTTTTTAAAAGGGGCCAATTTCTTTCCATTTGTCATAAGGCTGGTGTTGTAAGCCCTAGGGGCCTAGAGACTTCATCTTGGGATTAATAGAATTGACACTGTTTAATATATACAGTAACGTCCAATAAATATTCGTACAAAATGGCGGCGTGGTTACATTCGCTCTACAATCTTACAGACTTCGACATCGCTTGGAAATTATTACAATGGGGAGAAACCATCACCTATGTATCAGAAACGTTGGACGTGTCCAGGAGTACAATTAGCAAGTTTTAAGAAGCGTGTAGAACGAAGGGGGTACATAGTATACACCCGAGACGAGAAAGGCAACCTATTTCTTTCTACGAATATTTATTGCACCGTACTGTATTTAGAGGTTTTTTTCATATCTTATTCAATAACCATGTAATTCTATAATATTTCTTTATTTTATTTTCATACTTTTTGCAATAACCATGTAATCCTATAGAATCAGTGTAAATATTTCTTCATTTTAAGTCAATTTCCGCTTTTATTTTTGGATAGGTGCAGAAAAGCAGGACATAAAACTCCATTCATTTCATTTTTTTTTTGGTTAATCTGCTTGCATTTTGCTCATCATTTAAACCTTACTTGCTATTATTAGTTTTCCATGAGAATTTAGAGAAATTATAGATTATCTTAGTAGAGAATAGTATAATCAAGTTTTATTTTTATAAGAGATGGCAAGGCTGGATATAATTCGTTGACCACCTGAAGAACTTTTGTATTGTTTTGTGAGATGTATATATATATTTTAAAACTTAATTTAAATAGTCATGCCCTGAACTTTATGTTCTTATTCTGTAGAAAAATAGAATGGAAAACACCTTTACATTTTCTAATAAAGGATCAATGAAAAATAACTTTAATAGAGTCAGTAGTCTGAAGAAAGCTTTATATAAAGGGGTATAAAGTAGTGCTGGGTATTGCCAGCCATGTCATGATACGATACGTATCGCGATACAGAGGTCACGATACAATACTTATCGCGATATGTGATTATGTGTTATCTAAAGCTTTAAAACTTCTAATTTGGTCATTTAGTTGATAGTAGTGATCCATGTCTTAAAAGAAATATTTCCCGACATCAATCAATTTTGTTAGAAAAAATGTGTGATTTCATACGCTGACTTGTAAAAAATCCCAACTTTTTATGAAATATGAGGTATCGTCAAGTATCGATACACGACCTCGCGATACGATACGCGTATCGAGGCCTGCTGTATCGCAATACATCGATACAACGATATATCATGCCAGCACTAGTATAAAGATGCAGTGACATTAGCTGAACTGAAACGTTCTCGTGCTGCTATCAAATTCGCAATTACGGTCCGAACCCTTTTGACTAAATCTAGCGTGTGTCACTGGATAATGCGCCCCTGATTTATTCTACCTATATAAAAAGTGAACTGTTGGCGTATGTTTTGAACGGTAGCTAGATGTTCAATTGGCAATCCTCAGAACAATCGTAATATCGTAAATATGCCGGCCAGACAATGTTAGACAATGGCCGCAGTATATACGATTGTTAGACAATGGCCGCAGTATATACGATTGTTAGACAATGGCCGCAGTATATACGATTGTTAGACAATGGCCGCAGTATATACGATTGTTAGACAATGGCCGCAGTATAAACGATTGTTAGACAATGGCCGCAGTATATACGATTGTTAGACAATGGCCGCAGTATAAACGATTGTTAGACAATGGCCGCAGTATATACGATTGTTAGAAAGTGGCCGCAGTATATACGATTGTTAGAAAGTGGCCGCAGTATATACGATTGTTAGACAATGGCCGCAGTATATACGATTGTTAGAAAGTGGCCGCAGTAAATACGATTGTTAGAAAGTGTCCTCAGCAGCTACGGAGATCGTTTGTTAGAAGTGTTTAGCTACATATTTTTCTTTTTATCATAATTATTGTATCACGAATATAGCCTATATCATATCAATAAATTTCTCCCAATCAATCTACTGTTGTTAAAGTCTTATTCAAGGGGAACACTCGGAATTTGCTGAGTTTGAATTTGGTCTTAAATGGATTGTAAAGAGGTTTTAAAAACTTTGTATGTGTATCAGGGACACTGATACCATCAATTTGTGCCCTTCCAATTTCCATTCCGACGTTTTATGATGTCACTACCAGTGATCTGCATAGATATCAATACTAGTTTTCGGTAAATCACACTCCCTCTCAATATGTTCAACATGCCACTTTTAAAATCCAATTGCGACTTTACGGCTGTTGTACTCACTTTCAACATTATAATGTTGAACTAATAAGTTAATAAGTAAATCAGATCCTGCAATGCCACTTTGTTGGATAGATAGAAGTTATATTTGCTTTTGAAAGGTTGGTTTGCCGCAGGGACTACCCACCACTCGTCGGTTTGCCACAGGGTCATCAAAGCGACCAATGCAGCACCCTCACCCCACGTCTCTTCAACCTTTCAAAAGATTGTTGGCATCCCATATAATTATGATTTTTGTCGAGCCGCTGTTGGAACACGGGCAACATAAATGAAAACCAGGGCTTGCCAGGCAAGGTAACATACGCCCACTGGCAGCTGTCGGAAATGATCATATTTTAATTAACGATAATACAAATTTTATTATAAAAGTCAAGGACAAAACTCAAAAACTGTTCATCAAAAATGCATCAAGTTAGAACTTGTTCAGGATCTTATCAATTGCAATGATCACACCAAGTTTCATTAGAATCAGTTCAAAATTGTAGCTTCAATCCTGTTCACAAACTATTTTTGACGCATTTTGACAAAGTCAAGGGCAATACCTCAAAATCCATTCATTAAAATTGTGTCAAGTTAGAACTTGTCTGAGATCTTATCAATTCCAATGATCACAACAATTTTTAATAAAATTGGATGAAAACTGAAGCTTAACGATCAATTTTACATGTTTTATCAAAGTCAAGGGCAATAACTCAAAATCTATTCATCAAAACTACATCAAATTCGAGATCTTATTAATCTCACGGAGCATACCAAGTTTCATCAAAATTAGATGAAAACTGTAGTCTCTAGAGTGCTCACAAACCAAATTTGACGCATTTTTTCAAAGTCAAGGGCAATAACTTAAAAATCGTTCATCGAAAATAGGTCAAATTCAAACTTGACCAAGATCTTATCAATCTAAAGGATCATAGCAAGTTTCATCAAAATCAAATGAAAACTGTTGTCTCTAGAGTGCTCACAAACCAAATTTGATGCATTTTTTTCAAAGTCAAAGGCAATAACTTAAAAATCGTTCATCAAAAATAGGTCAAATTCGAACTTGACCAAGATCTTATCAATCTAAAGGATCATAGCAAGTTTCATCAAAATCAGATGAAAACTGTTGTCTCTAGAGTGCTCACGATCAAAATTTGACGCATTTTTGCAAAGTCAAGGGCAATAACTCAAAAACCGTTCATCGGAAATACGTCAAATTCAAACTTGACCAAGATCTTATCAATCCAAAGAATCATACCAAGTTTCATCAAAATCAGAAGGAAACTGTAGTCTCTAGAGTGCTCACAAACAAAATTTGACGCGTTATTGCAAAGTCAAGGGCAATAACTCAAAAACCGTTCAAGGGAAATACGTCAAATTCGAACTTGACCAAGATCTTATCAATCCAAATAATCATAGCAAGATTCATAAAAATCAGATGAAAACTGTAGTCTCTAGAGTGCTCACAAACAAAATTTGACGCATTTTTGCTAAGTCAAGGGCAATAACTCAAAAGCCGTTCATCGGAAATACGTCAAATTCGAACTTGACCGAGATTTGATCAATCCAAAGGATCATAGCAAGTTTCATGAAAATCAGATGAAAACTGTAGTCTCTAGAGTGCTCACAAACAAAATTTGACGCATTTTTGCTAAGTCAAGGGCAATAACTCAAAAGCTGTTCATCGAAAATACGTCAAATTCGAACTTGACCGAGATCTTATCAATCCAAAGGATTAAAGCAAGTTTCATCAAAATCAGATGAAAACTGTAGTGTCTATTGTGCTCACAAGAAATGTTGACGGACGGACCGACGGACCGACGGACGGACCGACGGACAGGGGCGACGACAATATACGACCACATATTCATGTGGGCGTATAAAAATGAAATGAATGAAGCTTTACGTCCTACTTTTCTGCACCTATATGGGCTAATTGAGGACGGGCAAACGCCATGCAGTGTGCAATGAGGGAAATTTTGCCAGGACAGCGGCATTAGCCTGCTCTTATTTTCGATTTCCAACTGTCGAGGGATCTTTAACGTGCACAGCCAATAGCACAAGGGGCCTCGGTTTATTGTCCCATCCGAACGACTAGACGCTTTTCCATGTCAGCCCCTCCGACCTGCATCACTGACAGGGGGAAACCGGGTTAAAAAAAACACGGGCAACATATTCTGGTATAAAAAAAAAATCGTAAATAGTTACATAGTATATAATAACTCTTATAGGCCAACCCTATATACGATTTGTTTTTCCCAGAATCTGGTGCTGTGTGTTGGAATGATGTCAGTATTTTAAGTGGGCTTAAAGGGAATGTTCAGGGTGGCCTGGTGTGGCCTGGTGTGGCCCCGTTCAGTGGCGTTTCTACGGCCATGCCCCTCCCTAGAATTTAGTCTGGCCCGGCCCTCCCCCTACCCACTTTGAAATTTCGTATAATGTTACATACGGATATCTGGTGCTGGTAGCCAAAACCCCCCGCCCCACCCATGACAATTATTTTTCCTTAACTAAGCCCCCTCACCTTAAGATTCATAGAAACGCCACTGTCCCTGTTACACATAAAACATCATAAACAGTTAAACCTCCTTTATGTTCAAACAACTAAAAAGTTTCATGTGACCACGTTTTATTACTTCCGTAGACTGAACTTGGTGGGGCTTCTAGATTTTGTAGCGTCCACGTGGATCACGTGGGGGTCTCTCTTACTCCCTTCAATGGTGAAGCTGTTGGAAGTCACGTGATATTCTTTTCCTGAAAATACAAAAGATAACGGGGGGTTTTATGTCATGTTTAGGAATCAACAATAGTTGAATCTATACAAGGGTTAGATCTGGCCTACACAAATGGCGGACCAAATCCGTCCTGCGACACCCTTGAGAATGGCCTTTCATGAGTGACCTCTTCCTCTAAAACGCTATGATCGCTATGCTAGCAAACATTAATTGAGAAGGCCTGGGTTAGATCTACAAGAGTTGAACCTACAAGAATTGATTTGTATACCTCCAAACACCCCCTGCCCCAAAAGCTGGAAACAAGTTTGAATAACATCATTGCCCCCTCCAATCCATATAACCCCTCCCCCACCCTCATCTGAATGAGGATGGACGAACGCCATGCAGTGTGACGTAAGCGAAGAATTGCAATAAAAATATCAATGCCAAGAGGTTTTGGTCAAGGACCAGCTGGGTGAAGGATCCTTTCCAACTGAAGTGATCACCCTAACAACATATCGATATGAAGGTTTCCTTTCTCTGTATGAAATCCTAGATTGGTGATTAAGATCTATATTTACCATAAACGTCTCTCTTTCGTCTGTCCTCTGGTACAACAGCTTTAGAACAGGAATTCTGAAAAATAATACATTTGTATATTTAAAGGAATATTTCCTCTTAGAATACACTTGTCCTACGGCTAATTTTTGTGTTTTATAGTGACCATTGGGTAAATAAGTATGCATCTGACACTTTTTCAACTTTGAAAAAGCAACCATAAAACTATATTCAGATTTAAAAAACAAAGTGAGCAAGCGATGAATCCGGTTAATTTGGAAAAAAAAGTGTCTGGTTAATCAACGCTAAACAGGGAAAGAAAATCCATCAATGCGCAAGCGCAAGATGGCAGTCTTTTTCCTGTGTGAACCACAGGGGTTCGTAGTTATATTTTTTTCAGAAGGGAGGACACTAATTTTGGGGTTCAAAATTAAAATAGAAATTCAAAGAAGAAAGATGCCTAATTTCTATTTAAATTTTGACCCCAAAATTAGTATCTTCCATTCTCAATTCTCTTATTACCGTATATAACATTATTTAAAAAAATATATAACTACGAGCCCCTGTGGTTTAAACCAAAGAGAGTTACTTCCCCTTAAAGATTACCAGACACAACAATTTGATTTTTTGTTGAATCCAGATTCAACAATTAATCATTAATAATTTAATTTTGTAGATTTAACGGATTCTAGAGGGATTCTAATGTATATTTATGACACAAGGTAAGTCCAGTGATGGATATATACTGTTATTGGCCAAGTTTTGGTGAAATTAGAATTTTAGGTTCAATCTAAGAGGCAGTATTCCTTTAAATAGTTCTCCCACGTCCATCAACACAAGAACCAATATTTGCTAGATGGTAAGGTCGGATGTAGGTAATTTGGTCACAGCAATATGAGCACATGGTATTATGGTCACAATAATACGGGCCCCAAGGTATTTTAGACACAGGAATACGGGCACAAGGTATTTTGGTCACAGTAATACGGGCACAAGGTATTTTGGTCACAGGAATACGGGCACAAGGTATTTTGATCACAGTAATACGGGCACATGGTATTTTGATCACAGTAATAAGGGAACATGGTATTTTGATCACAGTAATACGGGCACATGGTATTTTGGTCACAGTAATACAGGCACATGGTATTTTGGTCACAGTAATACGGGCACAAGGTATTTTGGTCACTGTAATACGGGCACAAGGTATTTTGGTCACTGTAATACGGGCACAAGGTATTTTGATCACAGTAATACGGGCACAAGGTTTTTTGATCACAGTGATACAGGCACAAGGTATTTTGGTCACAGTAATAAGGGAACATGGTATTTTGATCACAGTAATACGGGCACATGGTATTTTGGTCACAGTAATACGGGCACATGGTATTTTGATCACAGTAATACGGGCACAAGGTATTTTGGCCACAATAAAAAGGAGACATGGTATTTTGGTCACAGTAATACGTGCACAATGTATTTTGGTCACAGTAATAAGGGCACATGGTATTTTGGTCACAGTAATACGTGCACACGGTATTTTGATCGCAGTTACACGGGCACAAGATATTTTGGTCACAGTAATAGTAATACAGGCACATGGTATTTTGGTCACAGTACCAGGGCACATGGTATTTTGGTCACAGTAATAAGGGCACGAGGTATTTTGGTTACAGTAATAAAGGGCACATGGTATTATGGTCACAGTAATAAGGGCACAAGGTATTATGGTCCCAGTAATACGGGCCCCAAGGTATTTTGGTCACAGTAATACGGACACAAGGTATTTTGGTCACAGTAATACGGGCACAAGGTATTTTGATCACAGTAATACGGGCACAAGGTATTTTGGTCACAGTAATAAGGGCACAAGGTATTATGGTCCCAGTAATACGGTCTCCAAGGTATTATGGTCCCAGTACTACGGGCCCCAAGGTATTTTGGTCACAGTAATACGGGCACAAGGTATTTTGGTCACAGTAATACTGGCACATGGTATTTTGGTCACAGTAATATGGACACATGGTATTTTGGTCACAGTAATAAGGACACATGGTATTTTGGTCACAGTAATATGGACACATGGTATTTTGGTCACAGTAATATGGACACAAGGTATTTTGGTCACAGTAATAGTAATACAGGCACATGGTATTTTGGTCACAGTTACACGGGCACAAGATATTTTGGTCATAGTAATAGTAATACAGGCACATGGTATTTTGGTCACAGTAATAAGGGCACGAGGTATTTTGGTTACAGTAATAAAGGGCACATGGTATTATGGTCACAGTAATAAGGTATTTGGTCACGGTAAAAGGCACAGTAATAACACGATCTTTTAGAAACATGTACTATTGCCAAACGACATTAAACTATACTTACTCCATCACAACTGCCTTCACACGACACAAATTTACAGGAGTAAACTAAAGATGGGTTCCCACGAAGTCGAAATGCAGGGAAAAACGGACTGAACATTTGGAAAGATTTGGTGACAAATCCCATTTCTTTTTTAAATACAATTCCATCACCACAACTTAAATATAAAAAATAATGTTAAAGGGGAATGCTCAGCATATTTTTGAGAGAAGAAAGTTTCAAGTTCAGAGACTTGATATGATTGGTCGGCATAGTGAACATATCCCTTTAAAGAGTCTGTTTGGTTCAAATCAAAACAAGTTTTTTTTTTTTTTTTTTTTTTTTGAACATTTTCCCCAATCTGGAGAGAGCAACTTTATTTGAACTGAATATCACATGGCGATCATCATGGCCCTTCGGATTAGCGAACCAATCGCCTACCAAGTATATCCTAACGCAGGTCTTATCAAATGGCAGTCAGAGGGCCAAATCCACGAAGCCCTCAAGAGTGGCCCAAAAACATAACTACATCCTCTCTATTTGGTCCTTATATTTCATTCATAAAATGCATCGGGTTCTTTACAAAAATAATTGGGAAGCCTGACCTAAGGCCTAGCGTTTGAACCTTAACGTGTCCCACCAACCATCTTCCCGTGGTCAAGTTATTCTCTTTAACTACTGTACATCTAATACCTTGACAGATAACCCCGAGTGAATCTCGGACAGTTGTCATCTATTACAGTGTAACTAATAATAGCAACCAATCAAATGTACTGTAGTATCCAGTTATGGCCATATGGCGACTATTACAACGTAGTCTTGGTTAACCAATGAATAAAATTTGCAATTCATTCGACGGCTGGATGATAAGAAATAAATAGCTTTTATGCGTAAAGGTCGGTTATTTGCAGGCCCGTAGGCAGGGGGGGTGCGTCGGGTGCGAACGCACCCCCCCGAAAAATTTCAGAGTTCCGCTTTTTTCGAACTGAATTTATTTATGAACTACGTACGCCCACTTTACTTTGTCTTTTTTTTTAAGAATGGGGAGAATACGAAATCAAAAATAACTAACCCATTAACGTTTACTATAAAACATACATGGTCCACGTCAGAAACCGTTAAATTAGTACAATTTATACTAAATCTATGTTTTTAAGCCAAAAATTTTTTCGCCTCGCATCGCTCGGCTAACATTTCAAGCAACGCCCCCCTTTCGAAAAACATGCATTCGCCCCTACTAGTTCCGCTTTCAGGCTGTAAGCACCCCTCCATTTAAAGACCTGGCTACGGGCCTGATTTGTGACAGAGGTTTTCATTGGGACGTGTCGAATATTGTCGCCAATCAAATTTGTCCGTATTTCTATAGTACTATTATCGGTCATGGCTTTTGACGTACATAGTAAAGGAGAAAGGTATGACATTGGGATGATGCCCACCAACATGCCAGTCAGTCGTCATGAAAGAAGATGACCACGAGCCTCCCACCCCTTCCACCAACCCCCTCGACACAAACTAAAAGCCAGTGCGACTCCCCACAGGTTCCAACTTACCCAGCTAATAATATAGAATGGTTATATATTCCATTACTCGCTGAACAGGTCAAAGGTCGAATGTATTGATCACCTACAATGTATCGAATAATCTATTATCATAATCAAGGCACCAGAATCGGTAAAATCCTCTTATTATATCTAAAACCTTTGACATTCGAAGAACAAAATAACTGCTTGCGTTCCTTTATATTTAGATACAATAAATGAGCTTTCCACCCTGCTTTTCTGTACGTTTATCTCGTACACTGAAAGATCAATCTTATTTTCTGCACAAAATAACGTAGACCAGAACCAAATGTTCAAATCGTGTAACTTAAGTTAAATAGTATTCTTGATCAAGAATTTGGCATAGTCCAGGGTCCGGTTTCTAGCATTTAATTAAGTCCAAGTCCGATATTCAACTTGAGATTACCCAACTAATTCTTGCATAGACTCAAGTCGAATAAGGGTTTTAAAAATTGATCTTAAGCACAAGGCTAGGAACTGGGCCCAGGTCGCTCAAATTTTTGAAGTTTGACTTTGGGTCACCGAGAAAAATTGGTTAAGACCGGGGTTATAACGTAATAAATTATTTACCGGAAGTGACGTTAGCAACTAATCTAATAGTTGTTCCCAATGGTACGGGACTGCTGGCGAGGTCGCCATTCGCTTTCTCCAAATACAGTTTAATATCAGCTGTTATTGACCCTCCAATCTCCTGAATATGTTCTTGAAAACCTATATTACTGAAACAACAATTTTCACTCTTAAAGTGATACCTTTTAGTATGAACTTGTCCTCAAACTTGATCAATACGAGTATATATTCATCAACGATGGCCAAAGTATATACTAGTAAACAGAATGCAAAAAACCCATGAAACTATGTAAATTTCCATATAATAACAGGTTATAATTGATGAAAGCCTTAAATTTGATTAAGGGTTTTCCAATTATTGTATATAAACATTGTTTTTTGGATTTATCAGATTATTTAGGTTATCTGTTGTTTAGTTATGGCACCAGGTAAGTCCACTGATGAATATAAACTCTTATTGACCAAATTTGAAAATTTTGATTTTTTGTTCATTCTAAGAGGTTGTATTCCTTGTATTAAAGATCTAGGTCAATTACAACATTTATTGGTCGATATGCATTATACATAAATTATAAGATTTAAGATTTTAAAGAGATTGTTTTTCGAATGCATCAAAAATGGATATTTGGTCAGTTGGTGTAAAATGAAATTATAGTTAGTAATGTCAATTACGTGGTTGTGGTCTGCAAACAAGAATTACTTCCCATGTATGAGATTTTATTAAAAAGGAACCGTAGACAACTCTGAACGTGGCACAGAACTGAAACCGAACTCACTCAACAGATATTTCCTTTTCTTCAGACACAGAAGAGCCTTTCTCGTCATAAGTACACGTGACCAAGAAATCTTCACGTAATTGTTTAATGATGATTCCCGTGTCTTTGTCGATCTGAGATATATACATCAACACCGAATATATATTGGCGCCAACCTTTTTCTGAAATAAAAACAAATTCAAAACTGTTTTCTCAAAATGTTCAGCTATGACACAACCTAGGGGCATGAAGCATTTGTCAGGGGTGTATGGGACATGTAGACGTAATTCAAGGGCGTGGATTTGTCAAATTTTGGGGGTGACGAACCAGGATGGTTTGTCAAAGTCGAAGTACGTCGCGAAGCGAGACACTTTCTCCCCCCCCCCTCCCCCTTTCTTCCTAAATCCACGCTCTTGACGTAATATACCATTATTCTCTAGCTCAACTTTAATTTTAAATAACATATTTCCCTAGGTAAGGTCTGTAGCTGCTTGTGGGCAGATACTTAAAACCTTCAGATGATGAGGGGCGAAACGGCAACTCTTGCGTTTAATTTCAACCTGGTTTTTTGAGGAAATGAGGACGGGTCAACAAACATACAGAATATACCGTTTTTTTTCGTTTCTCGACCATTTGTCTAGCTAGGCCTAGGCCAACCTTTTACTGAGCATCTAAACCTTGTTCCAGAAGTTTGTTGGACTCAATCGTGCGTTATCAAAATTGTCACAAATCTTTTCATACTTACATTAAACTGGCAAGGTTCGTCGTCTGCTTCACCAAACGTCACTTCCTGTATGTAATGGACCTTATCTACAGAAACAGGCATAGCTACGTGATCATTCCGGCAGACGATACTAACTTGTACGTCCTGTGATGACGTCACTGTTATTCTCGTACGACCGGATACGGTTGCTGCACAATCAGTTTGAACTATAAATAGATTGTTGAAATAAAATGGGGGTCACAGCACAAGACATTCAAAGATTCACCCCTACACGCGCCCCTGTTCCTAAAGACGCGGTGATTACTTACTATGTAGAATATCGTCAGCGTCCTTTTTTCCGTCATCATAAACATTGAGCTCAGTCGAACTGGTCTGAAATGAAATGAAATGAATGGAGTTTTACGTCCTGCTTTTCTGCACCTATTTGTGCTAATTGAGGACAGGCAAACGCCATGCAGTGCGCAATGAGGAAAACTTTGCCAGAACAGTGGCATTAGCCTCGATCTGTTCTAAAGTGAAAAAAATATATCTAATGGCTTTAGCGATAATCACAGAAAGCTTGGTTTTAACGGAAATTGGAATTGCCAGAAACACAATAGGAATGGTGCAACTCTGTAGATGGAGTTTAAAAAACCAAACCGGCCTACCGCCTCTACTGCACCAACCCGGATATGAAAACAAATCACCAAAATTAGTATTGTTTAATTAGAGAATCGTAGATATCGTACTACAAAACGAAACATTTTTTATTTGCAAAACACTAGAATTGGTGACGTCATTTTTTTTTAAAAATCGTTCATTCCATAAAATTGACAAGCTAATGAACCGTTTTGTAGCATGAAAATCTAGAATCTTTAAATTTAACAATGTTATTTAAGCGCATTTTTTTATATCCGGTAGGTGCAGTAAGAGTAGTAGGGCGGTTGGGGTTTTCAACCCACCCGGTTTGTAGTCATGTAACAATGTTGATGAAAAAAAACGGTAGGATTTCTTACCAAAGTTAGCAAACAGGATGAAGTCAATAGCATACACCACAACTGAAATTGATAGAATTTGTTCGACATAGATTTGGGATCTGTACATTAAAGATACCATATAGAGGAAAGAACGACATACTGGCTATACAAATGAGTGAATGAAATGGAGTTTTACGTCCTGCTTTTCTACACAGGTATGTTCTAATGAGGACGGCAAACTCCATCAGTAATTTTGACAGCGGCATTACCCTACTCTTATTTTCGATTTCCAACTGTTAGGAATTTTCAACCTACACAGCATGTAACACACAGGTTTATTGTCCCATTCGAACGACTAGACGCTGTTTTCATGTCAGCTCCTCCGACCTGCATGATTGATGCAAAAAAAAAAAAAAAACGCGTTGAAAAATCACTCCAAGATTAAACCCGGGACCAGGACCTGTATGCATAAGGAATAACTCCGGGTTAAAATCAAATTCTGAGTTAAATTAACATTGATTTATACAGGGTTTCGAGTGTTCAATATTGATTTAACTCAGTGTTAAGTTTTATGTATATGGGGCCAGGGGCCCTATTCTCAAAAACCTAAGATAAAAATCAAGATTTTAAGAAATACATTTATCTGATTGGATAATAAAGCTATATTTAAAATCAATTTTAGTGATTGACCAATCAGATGACCTGAGCACTAAAATCATTGTAAGTTAAGTTTTCCAGAAAAGGGCCCCAGGTTAGCAAGCATGAGATCAGTTATTGTCTTCGAATATCTGACGGAAAATCGACTGATTCAACATTTAACACGTTGGAGGATTTCAAGACATGTGTCAAAATGGTTGCAATTTTTATTTTGAAAGATTATATACAGAGGAAAACTTCGAGTTGACACACAAATAAAAATTTCTTGTCGAATATACACGTAATCACCTTTTTTTTATACAAATAGTTTATAGATTTATGTTGACGCTTTTATCTCATATTCTCTCGTATTTAACTTATATAATGGCTAAGGTCAAATCTCGTGTTAGTGTTCCGTGTTAGTGTTAACATGAATTGAACACAACATTTGAACTCATTTTTTGTGTTAATATAGTACTTTAGGGAGTGAACACTCGATATGGAAGCCCGAACAGCCCAATATTAAGACTTCTTAATCCTTAATCCTTAGTTGTATATCTTTTACATAATTAAGTGTTTCAATATCAATCAAATAAGGTAATATTGGCATATGACCCAGTCCAAATTCTGTACTAACATCAGTGTTAACACTAACACGGAATCTGACCTCACCCACTGTAACTTTTAACTGGAGATTAATATTAAAATCTTAAAAACCAATTTCACTCACCATCTTGAAACAGTCAATATCTCACCAGATGAACAACCAATATTAAGACGAGTGATCAATAGTCAACACTGCACGTGCATATTGATTGACCCCGATACAGTTCAGCTTCAGCCAATCAAATATCATTTCTGGCGAATCACTTCTACTTCCGGTTGTAACACGGTTTGATATTCAAGTACAGATCGACCAATAGATGAGCTGGGATACCATTCGGAATCCAGAGTTGATATTACGACTATCAAAAACTGTTATTTTTTGTTGTAAACAACCCAGAAACTGCCAGTGTAAGTATGTTATTTTGCTCTATTTTGAAATACTAAAATGAAAATGATAGTTTGACATTGCTTTCTGAAATGGAGTCATTGTCTGACTGTTTAACAAAAATTTCAATTTGTCAAAATAAGAGCCTTGACATCGTTGAAATAAATATCCTGGCATCTATCCCAAAGACAATGGTCGAGATGCTATTTTTTCAATCAAGTTCCCACTCAGGCACCGCCCTGTCAGTGATTTGGGTCGAAGGTTGGAGGCACGGTCATGGAAAAACGTCGTGTCGTTCGGATGAGACAATAAACCAAGGTGTCCGGTGTTACCATAAGGATCAATTGACAATTGGAAATCCAAAAAGAACGTGATGATGCCTCTAACCTGACAAAATTTTCCTCATTGCACACTTGATGATGTTTGTTCTTCTTCCTAAGACAGTTGCATAATTCGATAATAAACCAAGAGGTGGACTTGTGTTTAATGGAAAAAAAGTACGACGTAAAACTCCATTCCATTTCAATTTGTTTCTAGATTGGTTGTCAGTGCTGAAAGTATGAAAGATGTCGGGTCCGCTCAATACGCGAATGTTACAAGAGAACCTTCAGACCGAGTTGTCATGTATAGTTGTTGCTCTTTCAACTTTATTCATACTAGGTAAGGCCTTGTTTCATTCAGTTATATTCCAATCTAAGCTGTTCTGGTATGTTTCATGCAGTCATACCCAATTTCAGAACGTCCTGGACTTGTTTTTTAACACCTAATGTTACTTCTCGTGTGGAAAGTCCACTGCTATACATGTATATACACCCGATTTTGTCATGCTCTGGACGAGATTTTTGATTAACAGAATTGTTTTGCTTGTACATGTACGAACTTTTATTATTATTGAGTTATATTATGATCCCGAATGTACAGATATTATTTCATTCAGTCATTCCAATCCCAGCCGTTCAAATGGTATTAATCTAATAGACCTCATCGTCGCCGAAAGCACACTAGAGAGACCGAACCATGGTCAATATAAACGAATCAAAACTGTTAAAGGGATTGTAAAGCGTATTTCTAAACTTTGTATGTGTATCGGGGACACTGATAGCATCAAATAGCGCCATTCCAATTTCCATTCCGACGTCTGTGGTTCTTGCAATTCCACTAAAACTAACGTGTTTAATGACATCACTGTCAGTGATCTGCATATAGACATCAATAGTACCGGAAGGAAGATCACTGTCAGAGGAAGCAGCTCCCTGAACCAAATCATACCTTTAATAAGACAGTAGAAAGGGGGGTCATACAGCGCTAATTTATGCAGAGATGTTGCTAGGCAACGCGTGCGCTGCGCATGCGCGCGAGACCCGGTACGTGACGTCACGGAGCGCGTGCTGATAGTGACGTCACGGAGCGCGTGCTGATAGTGACGTCACGGAGCGCGTGCGGATAGTGACGTCACGGAGCGCGAGACTCGGAACGTGACGTCACGGAGCGCGAGACTCGGAACGTGACGTCACGGAGCGCGTGCGGATCGTGACGTCACGGAGCGCGTGAAGAACGTTACTTCGCGGAGCGCGTGAGATCACGATCTGTTGCGCTGACGATATCGATTTTATATAGACTGATAAAAGAGCAGACGATGTAAGATAAAGAGACAAAGGAATTATAGATTTTGGACGGAAATAAATTAACATTAGACACCAGGGCATTTTGGTGTCCATACTAATCGAGCTATTATGAAAAACTTAACACGACAGTCAATCTAAAATCACAGGCGTGGGATTAAAGCGTGTACACATTTGATACTGATAGAGCTATAACGAGACACAATCAATTTAAAACCACGGAAGTATACATATCGCGCTACACGGTCATTGTTACCAACTTCTAATACAGACATGCTAATTAAACACTTAAGGAGTATATAGATTATAACAATACTTAATTGACTAGAGGCACTTAAAAAAAAAACCACGGCCGATCTTAAACCATAAGGGCTTAATTGTAATCTAAAGATAATATTTTCCATCACGACGAACGCAGCATGCACTCATCATTAATTACTTTAATTAATATATCTAATTAACTGTAATTAAGTCACTTTTGAATGCTCTATGTCCCTCTTAAAATATAAAACAAATACATTTTTAATAATACTTTATGTCTACAATACGACACAACAGGGTCGTGATCGTTTTCGAAATGATTCGATGGGTAATTTTATAGCAGACGACAGAAGATCGTTTCTGAAGCTAATAAATAAACAATACGTCGTTAGCCTTATGAAAATAAGTTTCGATATGAATAAATCTCGGTTTAGCCATTTAAAGGCAATTATCGTCTATTGTATCCCCAGGCTATTATTTGGTTCGGCTTTATCATTTTGCCCTTTATACACATAAGTGCTCTATTTAACGCGAGCAGATGAGACTAAATATTTCACCACTTTACAATTACTTCGCTACGACACTTTTATATTAACTTCTTTCGACGGGGGGGTTTTCATACATTAATTCTACGTTTAGCGAAAACTCTTGTGGAGACAATTTCTCAATCAATTCAATACAACATTACAACGTATGATTGTGTAATGCGTTTTATAGTTTGTATTCAATAGACCAAAAATTAAAGACAACGACAAAACAGACGTATGTATAAGAAATAACTATAACAAATCTAAAATGGGTACTAAATGACTAAAATATTTGGCTTGTGTGCTGTGGTCAATTATCTTTTCTAGTCGTCAATTTTAACATTCTAGTAGTTTAAACGACTCCACCGTGAAATTCATTACACACACCCGAGAGCAATCTTTTGTTTAATCTATCGTTGAATTCTAGGACCATTTTTAAAGACAAAGAGTAACGATACGATATTCTTTATAAATAATAACCCTTAACTTCGTATCTATGTAGTTTTATCAATTAAGTTATAAAGTACTCTAGCGGACATTAATAGAAGTACATTTTAGTAGGCTCGATATAACTACAGATCGTTAGACTCGTGTACTGTAGTAAATTAGCGTTTAGATACGGGTGTCGTGGAACGGGCGTTAGGTCTTATTGCTTCATTAAGAAATTAAACACTTAAAAGGTATTTATCGTCACAATTAATCCGTGTCCGGTCGTTAAATTGAGGCCGTGGGTAGTCAGTGCGATCGATAAAGAGGTAATTTTCGGTTTTGTCTCCAGCCTATATAAGATCACGTCTCAACTGAAAATTCAGTTACTTTTTAAGTGGTCAGAGAAAATGGCTTATCTTTTACGATTGGGAAATCAGAAGCAGAGTCGTAGATTCGGAACCAATTCTATTTCCCTTAATATCGACTTTCATCAGAATTGGAATCATATTATACCGAAGGATGTACCTGAGAAATTAGAAGAGACTTTTAGTAGTATTATTCAGGACATAGGAAATTACCTAAATTGTGCGCCTCATCATAGAGTTCGTTTTTCTTTCCAACACCCGGGACTTAAATCACCTGCCTGGATACCTTTTAGACAGTGGTCGTCCGTAAAAGCGGAAGATTTACTTAATCCAATAGCCAGAATATTACAGTCTAACGAAGAATTTCGATTAGATGAGCGGATGACACTCGAAGTATGTCATGTTAAGATTCCGGAAGGAGCCGGTGAAGGGAGAAATCACGTCACCAAGCGAAATTCCGCTTCCTTGGAGGATTACTTGAGACGTAAAAGAGCGATAGTGGTAGTCAAAAACAAAGATGAGTTGTGTTTTCAACGAGCTATCGTGATTGCCAAACATTATGCCAATAAAAATAACTCAGCCGAATGGGAAGCTGAAAGAAAACGTCTCACCAAAAGCACGGGACCTACCAGCTGGCAGACAAAGTGCGCCTATCGTTTGATTCGGGAAGTAGGTGCTAGCGTCGAAGCTTGTCGAGGGCTAGAAACTTGGGAATCGTACCAGAAAACGCTGACGCAACAAGGCTTTCAACTTTACGTCTACTCGAAATCCTTGTGCGGAAAATTATTGTTTAAAGGCAAGGTTTCCGGTACTCCCAAGAAACTACGTTTGTATCATCACGATGAGCATTACGACGTTATCACTTCAATGCCTGCATTTTACGAGAGGGCTTACTTCTGCGATTTGTGCGAGCAAGGCTACAACAACAGGGAAGATCACAAGTGTTCCAGCGTGTGTAGTGCCTGTAGACGTTCCGGACCCGACTGCGCCACGCAGACGGCACGATCCTGTCCAAAATGTTTCCGGACTTTTTTCAACGAAGACTGTTTCCAAGCTCATCGGACCGCAGCTTCCCTTAATACCATTCCGGTGTGCCACAAATGGAACAAATGCGTATCGTGCGGCAAAGAATGGGACACTAGGAGACAAGGTCGGTCTCTGGATCAACACGTTTGCGGGGAATACAAATGCAGGGTGTGTAAGGAATTCCACGCCAAAGGCGACAGATGGTGTTACATTCAATCGCTCAACGTCGATAAAACACGTGTGGATGAACGACAAGAAAAAGAGGTCACGCGTTTCGTGTTTTACGACTTTGAGTGTCAGCAGCAAACTGGAGTGCATATTCCTAACTTGTGCGTGTTACAGCTATGTTGCCATTTTTGTATCGACAATACCAACGCACCCTGCACACACTGCGATTCGAGTTGGAACCACCAAAAAGAAGTAATATTTTCGGGACCAAATACCTTGGATGAAGTTGCAAAATTTTTCGTCTACCTGTCGGCAAAATCGGTAGTCCCTGGGGGTAATATCGATACCAACAATAAAGGTATCGTGGCCGTAGCGCACAATTTCAGGGGCTACGATGGCATGTTGATATTGCAAGGTATTCATAAACATTGTATGGAAGTTCCGAGTGTTATTTTAAATGGTGGAAAAGTCATGACAATTCGGCTTGGTTGCCTCAAGTTCGTGGATTCTTTGAATTTCCTGTCCATGCCACTCAGAGATTTGCCAAAGACATTCGGTATTGAAGAATTGAAAAAGGGATATTTCCCACATTTTTTCAATCGACCTGAAAATGATACGTACATAGGGCCAATTCCTGATGCCACTATGTACGATCCTGATGGAATGAGCGTTGGGGAACGAGGGAAATTCTACGAATGGTACCAGCATCAGAAGACCGAGACATTCAATTTCCAAGCTGAATTGCTCTCTTACTGCCAAAGCGATGTAGACATATTAAGAAAAGGTTGTGGAGCATTTCGCACTCTCTTCATGGCAGATACTGGCATAGACCCATTTTCGGACAGCTTGACTCTACCAAGCGCGTGTAACAAGGTAAGTCAATTTTTTACGAACGAATGTCTTATGGAAAAGAAATGTAGTATGTAAGAATGTACGAATAAACGAATATACGTCTAAACGCATAAACGAATTATATTCTATTTTTCAGGTTTTTCGAGCTCACTATATGCAACCCAACACCATCGTAATCGTACCTAGAGCTTTAATGGAGGCCCCAAACCCCGGTGAAGACTGGAAAAAGTTCCAACCAAGACAACAAAGTAATAAAGCGTTGCGCTGGTTGGAATGGAAACAGCACCAAAAAACCATAGAAGCTCTCGGTCAACAGCATCCAACACCTAACATACGACACGCCAGAAATGGTGGTGAGGTGAAAGTGGGGCCTTTCAGTTTAGACGGATACGACCTCACCGATCAAACGGCATATGAATTTCATGTAAGTTAGATTTTAATTTTCGTGACTCTATTTGGAAGCGTTTGTTTGATTTTGGCGATGGTGTTTACAGTGGTACATTGGAACATTTTATTATATCTTTTCAGGGATGTTGTTATCACGGTTGCGGTACGTGTTATCCTGGACCTTTGGAAGATGTAAAACATCACCACCCGTACGATCCTTCCAGAACCATGAGGGATTTAAATCGACACACTATGGATCGATTAGAAAAATTAAAAACCTACGGTCTGGAGAAGATTGACGTTATCTGGGAATGCGAGTTTGAGCGGCAACGTCAGCATAATCCCGAAATGGACGAATTCATAAGCGGATTGGAATTAAGTGGATGGCCGTGCCCTGATCCGCTGATGCCGAGAAACGCTTTCTTCGGGGGAAGAACCAACGCCATACAATTAATGGCGGAACCCAAAGTCCAAGGCGAAGAAATTCGTTACGTAGACGTCGTATCGTTGTATCCGTATATTTGTAAGTACGGCAATTTTCCTATAGGTGAACCAACAATTATCACACAACCACAACTCGATAGCTGGCGAGAATACGAAGGGTTAATACAATGCAGAGTTCTGCCGCCCAAGAACCTGTACCATCCCGTTTTGCCCTACAGAAACCAAAAGCTAACGTTTCCATTATGTAGGACCTGCGTGCAAGACTATATGCAGAAAGACGATATCGCAGAATATCGAGCTTGCAATCACGACGACAAAGACAGGTCCTGGGTGGGAACTTTCGTTTCTTTGGAATTGGCAAAAGCCGTAGAGATGGGTTATCGTATTCTCGACATTTACGAAGTCTGGCACTGGGATCAATGGAGCCAATACGATCCAGTGTCTAAGACGGGTGGTTTATTTACAGGCTACATCGACCACTATTTAAAGATGAAAATGGAGAGTAGCGGTTATCCGGAAAATTGTCGGACAGACGAGGACAAACGACGTTTTATTGACTACGTTTTCGAGAAGGAAGGAATTCGTCTAGAAGCAGACAAAATTGTGCTGAACAAAGGACGAAGAGCCTTCGCGAAAGCCATTTTAAATTATTTATGGGGGAAATTTGGACAGCGAGACAATTTCAGCCAAACCGTGTACGTTACAGATCCGTCCGAATATTTCAGAACGATGTCCGACGCTTCTGAAATCATCAAGGACGTTCAGATCGTGAACGAAGACATGGTTTTGGTTGAGAAAATAAAAAAAGACCAACACGTACAGCCCTGTGACATTACCAACGTAGTTATCGCCGCGTTCGTAACGGCCCAAGCACGTTTGAAATTATACACAGTGCTAGAGCCCATGGGGGACAGGGTCTGCTATTTCGATACGGACAGCGTAATATACAGGCACCAACCCTTGGGGTGGAATCCGGCCGAAGGCTCCTCCCTGGGCGAATGGAAGAACGAATTGCCCGAAAATGTGCACATCGAGCATTTCGTGGCAGGAGGACCTAAGAACTACGCTTACCGCCTTAGTAACGGCGAAACGGTGTGCAAAGTGAGAGGGTTTACTCTCAACTACAGAGGAAGTCAGCAGTTAAACTTTGACACCGTGAAAAGTATGGTTCTCCATCTGGAAGAGAAAGAAAGCGTCTCGGTCGACAATCCGCATAAAATTGTCAGATCCAGGGACCGAACGTTACGGACTCGCCCGGAATCCAAGATTTATAAGCCGGTGTTTACGAAAAGAATGGTCATTCTAGACGAGGCTGGAACACCCGTGAATACTCTTCCATACGGCTACCTACTTTGACGATGGACGAAAACGATTCCAAATTATTAAAAGACCTGTTAACGGCTAGTCGTCAAACCGCTTTCGTTTGGAAGGAAATGGAAAAGAAATACCCTTTCCTTCCGCATTTGACGTGGTACGACAAAGACAGCGTCGTTTTTCATATTTTGGACTATTTGGTCGGACGATACAATCCTGGGACGATACAAAAAGCGATAGACGACTGGTTTTCTTCACGAGACTTGACGGGTTTACATATTTCTTTCAAGGCAGCTTTGAAACGTACGACTAAACCTCGTGACAACGCTTGCTTTTTACTCTAACGATGACTTTCGACCACGTGACACTCGAGACGATAAATATCGCGGATACGATACGATACATCATTTAGCTCTTAGACGTCGAACGAATGCCTTCGAAGACGGACAATGGAAAGTGTTTCAAATGCGGAGAGACGGGACATTGGGTCCTTGAATGTCCATTGCGAAAAGAAGTGGTCAGAGAAAAAGAGGAAGAACGGCGAGACATCTGCTTCGAATGTCACCAAAGAGGACCTTGGGCTCTCGACTGCCCCGTACGAGAATCCAGACGTAAACGACGGGGGAGCTGTTTCATCTGCGCCGAAGAAGAACATTGGGCCTGGGAATGTCACAACAAGAAAATCCAGCACCTCGAAAAAAACAAACAGAAAGAAACTCAAACTAACGATTCCCCAGATGAAGAATGGTTCGGTTCTTACGGCCCCGCCAAACCCAGGCACCACATTCAAAGATACTCTTATTGAAAATTCGAATGTGGTACAACTGTTGGCGACGCAGAATTTGGCGGAGGCGATCATCGTTCCGTTGGGAAAACGTGGGTTTTGCCACCAACCAATCTTACCGAGGGCACCGTGGAACGAAAACGAGTGGACAATCGTAGTGTCGACATTGGGAGAAATACAAGATTGGGTGATAGACGATTCCCTTCAAATGATGTGCGGCTCCGTGTTTTGGATACCTAAATGTCTTCGCCACAACGCTTGGATACGAGACCAAATCACGAAAAAAGAAGAAGAGTAGACCCAGAATTGTACATATCGTAATTGTATTATAATGTTATATAAAATTTGAATGTACAAAACGTCTTTTTTTCTATAGTAGGGATAGTGGGGTCTCGTGACGCAATTTGATTGTCCCTTATACCGAGTGTATAAAAGGAAGGATCGGTGCGTGTCGAAGCATAACAGTCATGACATTCGATACAACACTAGGACACCCATTTACCATGATGGTCTCGGGGCCCACTGGCGTCGGAAAAACGATTTTCGTTCAAAAATTGTTGCAAGCCCAATCTTTTGATCCAGTACCCGAACGGATCGTTTGGGCCTATGGTGAATGGCAGAAATCGTACGAAGCATTCCCATTTACGTACGTACGTGGGTTGGGTACCATCGATGATGTCATAGCCGAAGTAGAAGGTCCACAAATTTTAGTCGTCGACGATTTAATGGGGGAGGATACTGCTACGTTAGAACAATGGTTTACGAAAAAAAGTCATCATAGAAACACGAGCATAGTTTACATCGTGCAAAACTTGTTCGATAAAAAACAACGCACTATTAGTCTCAATGCCCATTATCTAGTCTTGTTCAAAAACCCGAGGGATGCTTCGCAGTTGGGAGTTTTGTCCCGTCAAATGTATCCCGGACATGCACAATTCATGCAAGAAGCGTATACCGACGCTACCCTGAACCCACGAAGTTATTTACTGGTCGATTTAAAACCCGACACACCGGAAGAGTTGCGATTACGTACCAGAATATTACCTTCCGAAGCCCCGGGGTACGTTTACGTGAGAAAAGTATAAAAGGGTAAGGCGGTAAAACCCCGAAACATTCAAAATGGAACGTTTGGCGAACACCGAAAGAAAAAAGTCATTTGCACCCGATTTAAGAGATCCAACGCGTAGTTTAGCTAGTACTGATGCGACGACGGATATAGCACCTGCTTTACGACGCGGACCCGAAAAGATTCGTAAGATCGAACATCGTAATCGACTAACCAAATCGTTAAGTAAAAGCGAACTAATGAAGGAACACTCGACATTTATTAGGCGTTTGATGCGATTGAATCCCGAAATGGTCTACAACCAATTATCGCGAAACGCGGGCACCGTGCGTCTGGGATTACTACAATGGTTTAAATTAGCTGCGCATCATTTACTGGAAGGAAATATTCAACCCCTCCACGCGCAACACGTAAGATGGGTCGAAAGAAATAGGGATGCTTTAAACCGATTGACTCGAAACGACCCGATTTCTGATAAATTGGACATAGTTTTGAAACCGGGAGGACGTGGATTTTTTGGTGGAGTTTTGATACGTATTTTGATACGTTGGAAGGAAAGATTACAGAAAGAAAACGCTAAAAAAAGGGGACACCCGCAACTATAAAAGGCAGATCTGTATTCCAGTCTACCTTAATTCGATAACATGGCCCCTCGTCGAAGCATCCAATGCGTGTCTAAACAGTGTAAGGCTATTCTTAACGGTAAAACTCGACTACATCCCCAACATCGTAGACTTTTGAACCCGTACAAAAGAGCCCTGAGAACTTTAGCTAATTCCCGAACTTCCGTTAAGTCTAAAAGAAAAATACTAAATCAAAGAGGTGGATTTTTGGGGACTTTGTTAGCTTCTTTGGCCTCTGGAGTTTTAGGACCACTCATCGGGGCCATAAAAGGTTGAAGGGTATATAAAGGACAATTCTAGATCCAACGTCTCAGTCATGAGACCTACTCGTACTTTGGACGATTTCATGAAAACACCCCTCAATTGGCGTAATTATATTTTGAACGACGAGAAAGTGGTCGATTGTTTGTGCGAGTGCATCGGTAATTTAATTCGCGGAACGATACCGTTATCCGCAACTGAAAAGAGACGGCTACGTTCGAAAGCAACCCTTTTGAGACGTTTGGGTACCTCGAAAACACCCCGAAAAATTCGAAAAAAGTTGCTTCGACAACACGGTAAAGGATTGTGGAAGCCCGTGTTCCATCCATTGCTAACGAAATTAAAACGATTATGAAGTTTGCACGTAAAATGCGCTTGGTACCCGCGGACGAACCGAATGAGATCTTGACTGTAAAGCCTTACGAACCCGTTTTCGATCGAAATCCGGTTCGAGAAGCTTTGGAAGAATTGAACGAGGAGATGACCCGTTTACTCGAGTCCGATACTCCGGACGACATCAAGATGCTGAATTACGGACAGTTGTTACAACGATATAGAGTTTTACGAGATAAAAGAAGCAAACGGGTGACCTCTGAGGTTAAAAGTGCCCCTATACCGCTAGTTCCAAACGAATCGGAAAAACCAGACATTTTGACTTCCGTACCTAAAACATACCACGGTAAAGCTCGAATGCTACTTCGACATTTAGAAGAAAAAACTCCGTACTCTTGGAACGACAAGTACGAATTGACGCGTAACGGTGATGCTTTGAAGGGTACTAACGTAGTGGATATAGTAAACGATTTCGTAAGAAATCGCAAAACGACCGAGGCCCCTAGCGGATGGAAAAACGTCATGCGAAGTTTAAGAGAATCTAACATTCCTCGAGAAGCCATAGGTAATGATAAGCGATGGGGAATGTTATCGCCAATTACCGATTACACCGAAGAGCTCCCGAAGACCCCAACGAGGCCAATCAGCAAAAAACAGATGAGAAAACAAAGAAAATGGTTATCGTTCGACACGCTATAAAAGGGCTTCGTAGTGCAATGGGGTTGCGATTAAAGATGAAGAAATTAGCCAGAGTTTATTTCGATCCCTCTCACCCAGCGGGATTCGGCGGCGCTCGTAAACTGTCTAAGGCGACCGGAGTATCTTTGAAAAAGGTCCAGACCTG
The DNA here is from genome assembly GCA_029955415.1 of Lottia scabra. Taxonomy (NCBI): domain Eukaryota; kingdom Metazoa; phylum Mollusca; class Gastropoda; family Lottiidae; genus Lottia; species Lottia scabra. The sequence continues at coordinate 3,779,691 of JARJEI010000019.1, read as the reverse complement.
GTTAGCGGGTCAACGGACCTATACTTTACACAAACCTCTCAAGAAGAAATTCGAACGATCGCGTACTTTAGTAGCGGGGATCGATCACCAATGGCAAGCCGATTTGAGTGATTTGAGTAGCATCGCCAAGAAAAACAATAGTTATCGTTTTCTGCTATGCGTTATCGACGTATTTTCCAAATACGCTTGGGTCGTTCCCATCAAAGACAAGACAGGCGCAACGTTGGTAAAAGCTTTTCAGAAAATAAAACGCAGGAAACCGTTGCGACTGCAAACGGACAAGGGGACGGAATTTTTAAACCGTAAATTTCAGACCTATTTGAAGAAAAACGACATTCATTTTTTCGTTACTCACAATGCCGAAACCAAAGCCAGTGTCGTGGAAAGATTCCAGCGAACTTTAAAACAACGCATGTGGAGATATTTCACGTACAAGAAAACGGAACGTTACGTAGACGTTCTAGATCAGCTCGTTCGGGGTTACAACGCAGCGGTACACCGTAGTATAGGAATGGCACCCAAAGACGTCACGGTTCAAAACGAATGGAAAGTAAGTCAGAGGTTGTTCGGGGACGAGCCTAAGAAAAAACGAAACATCGACTCGGCCGTACGTCTAGCACTCGATAAACAGAAAGCCTTCGACAAAGGGTATTGGCCTAATTGGACTTTGGAAACTTTTCGAGTCAAACCGAGCGTAGGGTCTCGTTACAAATTGATCGACGGGAACGGGGAACCGTTAGAAGGCTCCTTTTATCCCGAGGAATTACAAGAAGTCAAAGAAGACGAGAACGAAGAGTATCCAGTCGAAAAAATCGTAGAACGTAAAGGAAAGAATCTTTTGGTAAAATGGAAGGATTATCCATCGAGTTTTAATTCCTGGATCCCCCAATCGGCCTTGGAGTATAAATAGAGGAGACTATCAACGATGTTATTCATCATGCAGAACGAATCCGAGTCGACTTCTTCGATAGCCTCTAGATCCTGGGCTTGTATGGGAAGCCGGGTGCCTCGATCCGAAATCGTATTTTTCTGTCAAGTGATATTGGTCTACATCGTGGCTGGTATTGCCCTGTCTCAACTCGCTCTGAAACCCGACGGACCTCAAACCACTTTGTGGACCGCATTGTTATCCAGCAGCTTGGGGTACGTATTACCGTCCCCTCAATTGAAGAAAAATGAGCGATTTTTACCTCACTCTGCCTAGCGACAGTTCTATGGAAATGTATCCGGACAATACTATGTCCACTTACAGAACTCATTTGAACCCACCCATCAATCTGAATCATCGCGAATGGGAAGTAGGCGTAGCGGGATTGGCATTTCCCACGGACTGGTACAATCTTTTGGACAAAGACAACAAGATTAGATTAAAAGTTTTTCCATGGACCATTACGCCTAATATGAGAACCGTCAAATGTATCAGCGACAAATGGTACGAAATTGCGGAGTGCCGCGAAGTTCTTAACAGCGGCGAGGGATTCACGGAAATCGAAACTCGTATGGAAACTAACCGATACAAAGATGTAGAACATTTACTAAACGTATTGAACACTATCATGAATGGTTTGTGGAAATGTAAAGAAATACAAAAACACGTTTTTAGAAAACCAGTTAGGTCTAAGCCCGATATCGAAGAAATGACGCCTCTGGAAAAGTCCGAAGAGGCCGAGTATAGGGACCGCCTAAGACTCGGTAATAAAGCTAAAAAACATCCTTACGCCTCTTTTAAATTAGATCCCTTAACTAAGAGGGTGTATTTGTCATTCGATAACCCTGACGCTATCAACTTTATGCGGGTGTTACCGGCCATCAGTTTCGAAATCGAAGGGCCTATCGTCGGTATGTTAGGATGGTCTGGGTTTTCTCGAGAGTTTCTCTTGCACAAGTTATGCCGAAAGTATCAAAGCGAAAACAAAATCACCGCACCGTATCAGCCCTCGATAGAAATGACTTACGACATGTTTTACTTGTATACGGACATCGTGGAACCGCAACGTGTAGGTGATATTCTGGCCCCGATCTTGGACGTGTTTCATAGTAAAATAGATTATTTTCGACCATCGACCATACATTACGTACCTCTCAAATACGATCGGCTGACGGCTATTGGAATGTATATAAGGACCGGTCAAGGTCAACCCGTACCATTTGTGCGGGGCAAAGTAGTGGCCAAACTTCACTTTAGAAAGAAACGATGACGTTATTGCGAGGAGGAAACATCAAAGTATATCGGGGTGGGGTATTAAGACAAAGAGGGTCTGGATTCTTGTCCGGATTAATGAACATAGTGAAAAAAGGTGCAGCGACGGCTGGAAAATCCTTATGGAACGCTGGTAAACGGGCTATTCGAGAAAATCTACCCAAAGTTGGAAAAGAAGTTATGAAAGTCGTCGAGGGAAAAGAAACTGTAAAGGGTGGCTTAAAAAACATTTTTAGTGATGCCGTCAAACCCGCATTGAAATCTACGGTTTCCGAGGCGTTGAAGAACGTCGTCGGAGGTATAAAAGGAGGTGAGACTCGACGAAAACGATCAAACCCGACTACCTCTCGATCTCGCAAGAACAAGAAACGCAAGAAAGACATTTTCGACCATGGCTTCGACAATGATGCGTAACGATTCCTGTCCTTGCGCTAGAGACGAAATACAACAACTCTTTACAGTTCCAGACACTCAAACAGCCATCACGAAAGTGACCACTGTTCGAAAGTATCCGCTCACGAGCGATTTGAATCACGATGGACCTCTAGAATTTTTGATTCCCAATTCGAGTACGGATTTCATCGACTTGGCCAACATCAATCTATACCTTAAACTGAAGATCGTCAAGGGAGATGGTACGAACGTCGCTGCTGATTCGAAGGTCGGGCCCGTTAATAATTTCTTTCACACTTTATTCAAAGACGTCAAAGTTCGCTTGGGTAAAGATTCCGATACGCTCGTTACTGCATCGTTACCTAATTATCCATATCGAGCTTACTTGGAAAATTTGTTGAGTTTCGGGCGAGGAGCCAAACGCGATCATCTAAGTCAACAGGTGATGTGGGAAAAAGACACCGCGGCTCATATGGATAGCTCACAGGCCGTTCGGACCGGTGCTGGCGACGCTGTTATTCCTATCGTTAACGAGGGTTTGGGCGCAAGAAGAAAAATAATGGGAGAAAGTTTAGAGTTTGAATTGCAGTCCAGATTACACGTTGATTTGTGTCTACAAGACCGTTATTTATTAGACGGGGTAGATTTGAGAATTCAATTGGAAAAACAGCAGCCCAAATTTTATTTGATGTGGAGAGAAAACAACGAATCGTACAAAGTGGAATTTACCAAAGCTTACATGGAAGTACCTTTCGTCACGCTAGCCCCCTCTACGTACACGAGAATAACCGAACAACTACAAACTACCAACTCAAAGTATCCGCTCAAAAGAGTTGTCGTAAAAGACATCAGTATTCCTATTCGACGACGATTTCACGTCTTTGATAATTTGTTTATCAACGAAGTCATGCCTAAACGTCTTATTCTGGGTTTAGTAGAGAACGATTCCTACGATGGCAATTCCACTAAAAACCCATTCAAATTCCATCATCATCGACTAGAATACGTCAAACTGATGAAAAATGGTGATATGGTGGACGAGTATTTGACGGATTTCGTGAATCGGCAAGCCACGAGTCCGTATTTAGACCTGATGAAAAGAGTTGGTATATTAAACACCAAAGAAGACTTGGATTTATCTTACAACGACTATATTAATGGTTATACTCTCTTTTGCTTCGATTTAACCAACGATCGCGGCGCAGACCAGTCAAATTTTCACCCTAAATCGTCCGGCAGTTTGTCTTTGGAATTGAGATTCGAAAATCCTCCACAACATCCCCTTAATCTATTGCTATTTGCCGAATACGACAATGTCTTGGAAATCGACGTCAACAGACGCGTTCTCGTGGATTGGTAGGCCTTTGTATTCGTCGCAACTGGAAGATGGCTTGAGTCGTCACGTTCCCGATCAGTTTGGAGGGGTCTGGGCTAGAAATGAATTGTTGCAGTTGAATCCAACGAGCTACCCGAAGTGTTACGTAGTGAATACAGCGGATCGAGGCCACACTGGGAAACATTGGACCGTTTTCGTCTGCGAAGAAAACTTTTGCGATTTCTTCGATTCGTACGGGTGTCCGCCAGAAATATACGGAGAAGAATTTGCAGACTTTGCTTCTAGACACGGTCCCGTAAGACATCAACCTCGTTGGTTGCAAGGTCTGAAGAGTGTCGTTTGCGGACATTATTGTATGTTTTATTTGTGTCATAGATTTCATTTTCCTACTAAACACGCTTTGTCCGTCTTTACAGCGAATCGTCTAGAAAACGATCGTATGGTTCACCAGTGGACTCACGATCATTTTCCCTTAGTGACTTTTGAAGACGGTCAAAAATGTAGAGGTTTTTGTTCGTAAATAATGTTGTATCGTATTATAGAAATAAAGTATTATTAAAAATGGCTATTTATTTGTTTTATATTTTAAGATGGATTTACGCATAGTTTTAACCACCTATGTTACGTGGACGACCGTGGGATTTTTTTGTTCGTAAATGTTGTATCGTATTGTAGAAATAAAGTATTATTGAAAATGTCTATTTATTTGTTTTATATTTTAAGAGGTACTTGGGCATAGAGCATCCGGAAGTGACTTAATTACAGTTAATTAGATTAATTAAAGTAATTAATGATGAGTGCATGCTGCGTTCGTCGTGGTGGAAAATATCTTTCGATTACAATAACGCCCTTATGGTTTAAGATCGTCCGTGGTTTTTTTAATTGCCGGTAGTCAATTAAGTATTGTTAAAAGTCTATTTCCGTCCAAAATCTGTAATGAGAGAATTACAATTGGTCCCCTAACAATAGAGCTATTCCTTTGTCTATTTAAGATTAAATACATCGTCTGCTCTTTTATTCAATCGTCTGCTCTTTTATCAGTCTATATAAAATCGATATGGTCAGCGCAACAGATCGTGACGTCACGCGCTCCGCGAAGTAACGTTCTTCACGCGCTCCGTGACGTCATGTTCCGCGCGCGCTCCGTGACGTCACGATCTGCACGCGCTCCGTGACGTCACGATCCGCACGCGCTCCGTGACGTCACGTGCCGGGTCTCGCGCGCATGCGCAGCGCACGCGTTGCCTAGCAACATCTCTGCATAAATTAGCGCTGTATGACCCCCCTTTCTACTAAGACGTCAACAAATCAAAACGCAACACATAGATCAGGCCTTCTGAATTGAGTTTGTAAAGGGCCAAATGCATTTTATGAAAAAAATATAAGGGCCATATAAAGCTGAGCTTGCATAACGAGCAAAGTGTTTAAGTGGAAGGGGTCACTCTTGAGGGGCCATTCTCAAGGGCGTTGCGGGCCGGATTTGGCCAATGTGCCGCCAATTTGAGAAGGCCTGACATACAGGTAGATTTAGATCAATGTCATTGATTATGCGGCAGTGTATATATAGTGTTTATCATTTTAACATGACATCATAGAAATGTAGATAGGGAATATTAACACAAGATTTATGCTTGGCACGCATGCGTTGAATTGGAGGTATGCCCATAACGTCCGGTTTCTGCAAGAAGTTATATTAATTTAAAAGCCATGATAAACGCGATTTAATTCGAACAGTCTCTCTGCCACAGTATCACTTAGAGTCAACTAGTCCTAGAGGAGAAACTAAGTCAACCATAAATTGAAACAGAAGTTCAATAGACGATGAGTAGACTAAGACTTCCAGTCTTATACATTTCTATGATGACACTAAGAGGAGTTTTACACCCGACTGTATCTATTTATAGGTCTACAGATTGGATATAGTTTATTAGAGGCGGGTATCTCTAGGAGTAGAAATGTTTATACCATTATTACAAGAAACACCCTACTACTCTGTAAGTAAAGATGTTGACCTATATAGTAGTGGCGAAGCAGACCATGCTTACTCTTTTCGAAACACCTGGTCGTACTTCTCTTTGGAGTAGTCCACTACTATAGAACTATTTCTCTCGATTTTGTCATGATTTTGGACGAGCTTTTTGATTAACGGAATTGTTTTGCTTTACGGATTTTTAGTACCGCCACACTGACAACATTTTCGACTACATGTTGACCAACAAATCTGGGCAACAAAATATTGGTTCAACACGACAACATGTTGCGCAAATTGTTATCATTCTCTGGGGGTAACTCCGTTTTTATTTACATCACATGACTTCAGACATATCATGGGATTTTATAGTCAATATCTGATTGGATAAAACTCAGCAACATCATTTGCATCTCAAAAACAAAAATAAACTTGTATTAATTCAGCAACACGTTGGCTAACAATTGAAAAACATGTTGCCGAATATTTCCGAACTGTACACACTGACAACATCTCGACAATATGGTATTTCGGCAACAAGTTGGCCATCAGTGTGTAAAGAACGGAGATTAAGACGCACGACGCCATTACTGTTTCATTGTGTTGTAGTTGAAGTATGTGTGTTGTATTGGGTAACTGGGCATGCGTTGGCATTCTCTTCTGGTAATATGGTTCTCGGTTATCAAGACTTCTGGTTTGGAATGCGATTAAACAGGGGCGATTACTCTAGATGGTTATTTGGATTCTGCCTCTGTCTAACCAGTACGAATATAATAGCCACATCATTGGTCGAGAGAGTTCGGTTTGAAACTTTCTTCCTAATCACATTTTTGTCTGTGGGTAGGTTTATTTGATTCATTACCTGTTTGATTTTTTGGAATTTCAATGAATATTTTCAGTACAGCCTTTGACCCCTGGAGAAAGGGGAGTGATGGTGCCTCGGCACTTTACCTCTGAGGTCTCGAGCCAAATCAGTCATATTTGGAGGTACTTCCTTCAACATGTTTTCCCCTGTAAATGATGCAGGTCAGAAGGACTGACATGTAAAAAGCAACTAATCGTTGGGGACATTATACCGACCGAGGCTGTGCCGACAGTTCAAAATTGAAAAAGGCACGTTTCTGCTTCTACCCACTCGTATCAACTTCAGAACTAGACATGTCAGATAACCTCGTATACTATACCTAGGTTGCCATATTGAATAAATTAGAGTTCAACCAATCACAATCATTCTAAAGAGATTGTCTTCTTCTTTCGCGGTAAAAGCAGCCAATCAAAATAAATCTCCGAACAAGAGTTGTCTTTTGCTGCCCAAATACCGGACAAGATGGCCGCTTATCATGGCCGAGTCATTATATAGTCTCGAACAATGATGAAGGTTGATCGATTGTGTTTCTGCACTGTCAAGATGTCCTATATGAGTAGAAAGAGTTTGAATCAATCTATTTTATAAGAATATCATTTTAATCAACATTCATGAAACACATACATGTACCATTCGACACAGCCTTCGTCATTGTTCGAGACTATGTTCGAGACTATATAATAACTCGGCCATGATAGGCGGCCATCTTGCCCGGTATTTGGGCAGGAAAAGATAACTCTTGTTTCAAGTTTGATATTGATTGGCGGATTTCTTTCCGCGAAAGATGATGATACTCTCTGAAGAATACTTGTGATTGGTTGAACTATAATTTATTCAACATGGCAACCACCGTACAGTATACGAGGTTATCTAGCATGTCCAGTTCCGACATTTTCCGACTTGTTTTCAGGATTTGTTCAACCAGTAGTGTTACATTGGATGTGGCACGAGGAAGGTTGGTTAAAAGATTCCACAACCTACGATTACCAGGTCTGTCTTTCCATTATTGCATTATATGCATTCTATATTCTTATCCATCCTTCCAGCATAGGATACAGTAACTAAAAGTCCTTCTGAGCATTTATCAATTGTCTGTCTCACGGGTTAATTCAACATTATAGCAAGCAAGGTTGCAATGGCGTTTCTACGGGGATGCCCCCCCCCCCCCCCCCCCCAGAATTTAGGCTGGCCCGTCCTTGGCCCCCTCCCCCTCCACCCCCACACTTTGAAATTTTCGTATAATGTTAATTACAGATGGTATGTGCTGGTAGCCCCCCCTGACAATAATTTGACCCCAACGCGGCCCCTCCACCTAAACATTCCTAGAAACGCCACTGCAAGGTTGTTGATCTCGTGATGCTAATTTCTCTATAGGTGGCAGGTGTCGCGCGAAATTGAGACCATGCTTGTCTCCCTTTGTTTGGATTTTTATCATAATTTTGTCAGAGCCAAACGGTATAAACCATATCAAAGCCAAGGTTATAGGGTATGCTGTACATGTCGATTCTTATTTTCACTCTTCAGGATTTCTCAGGAGTAAGTTGTGTACATATTTACAGCGGAGTAGTCGGGCTCATTGGTTGTATCCTGCTGAAACCTAGAATTAGTCGATTCCAGTCTGACCCGTATTCCCGGGCACCAAAACCATTCCACGGACACTCTAAACCGGTAGGTAACCACCCAATATCAGTAGAAAGAAAGAAAAGAAACCTTTATATTTATATTATAGTATAACTACTTAGGTTCCATGATGATCCTTTCTCCCAGCTGGTCCTTGGGGTACCTTTTGGCATTGACCTTCCCTGAATAATCCGTACCCATTTACAGCTGGTTTGTAGGGAGCAACACAGTCCAATCGACAATATTGCAATCCGTATTATTGACCTTTACCACTCGCCCATTGTCATTTTCAAGGATCCTGGGTTCCATTCAGTCTTGGTGGGGGCGTAGAAAAGGTGTCCGGCTACCTAGAAATCAAAACAGATTGAACCAGGGTTGTTATCTTTGTTTTTCGTAACCAAAACCATTCAAAGCATCAATTTATACTCAGTCCAGGACGGCAAGGTGTGACACCAAAAGATCAAAGTTCAACGCTTCTCCGAGTTTAAACGAATAACTGTCGAAGGAAATCTGGAAGTGACATCTGATGGGATCTAAATGATGCTCTTATCCATAATGCATCATTCTGATCACGGTGGAAAATACACAAACGTCACTTCCGGTTATGGCTTTTTCAGTTAATCTTTATTGGTGGTTATATGATACTGTCTGGTTTATTGGCATTACGAATATTAGCTGGTTACCAATCCGGCTCGCCACAACGTTTCGACGAGGTTGCAGTGGGGTTGATAAATACATTGATAGCTACGAGTGCCTGTGTGTTAACCAGTAACGCTATTTTGGTAATGTTGAATTACTGCGGTACCTACTGCTGTAAGGTAAGAATTTACAACGTTTCGACAAGATTACACTGTAACATTGATAGCTACGAGAGCCTGTGTTTTGGTAAGAATGTCTCTGCATCTTGTGGGTCAGGATCTGCACAATTAAGAATATTTTCAAATTTCAGAAGGTCATTTTCAACAGCAGGTAGGCCTAATATTATTGTGCAATCACCGTTATAATTTTGTCAGTATGAATGGTGTATATGTCCACATTTACGCCATGACGAAATATATAAATGATTGCTTCCCAAATTGGTTGACAGTTCACTCGGCCAAAATTGTCTGTACAACTACAGTTACAGTTACGGATGCGTATTTACAAAGACCCTGCTCATGCGACCACATTTATTCCGAAATCATCTTCAGTAAAGAAACCAAGTACTGACGATCCGAACCGCAAAACGAAACTCGAAATCCAAAAGGACATTTTGACGAAACATAGGTAACAGCTTAAGAACTTTTCACATGAGGAATTATATCAATCATACATGAGTAAGTATATCATAATGAAAAGTAGTATCAGGTGTCTAGAAGAGTAAGCATACCCTGCAATGCGACTACAATGAATTCCACTACGACCATAATACCATACATTAACTAATTATAATGTGTATATCACAGGTTGGAGAGAGACATGGCTGGTTTCTGTTGCTGACGGCTATAAATTCTGCTTTATCTGGTGTGGTAAGTTTGATACTTATAACGGTATGTCATCAATATCTTGCACCCCCCCCCCCCCCCCCGCCCTGCACCTCCAGCCCGTACGCCTATGATATCTTAGTGGCATTGCTTTAGAGGAACAACGCCATCTTTGTACTTACTTTATTGTTTACGTTAACTTTTGCATAAAAACTACTAAAGATCCAGACATCAGCAAATCATTTGATTCCCCCAAACTCTGTCGTCAAATCATTATATCATCGATTTGCGTCATCATCCCTTTAAAGGAATTGTAAAGATGTTTTCTAAACATTGTATGTGTATCGAGGAGTCAGTGACGTCATAAAACGCATTAGTTTTAGTGGAATTGCAAGAGCCACAGACGTCAAAATGGAAATTGGAATGGTGCAAATTGATGCTATCAGTGTCCCCGATACACATACAAAGTTTAGAAAACCTCTTTACAATCCCTGTAATTCATGCTTATTTAAAGCTGCGTCAATTCCACTGAAACTGTTCCATCACGACATTAAATACCACTAAAACTGTGCTATCACGTCATTAAATTCCACTAAAACTGTGCTATCACGTCATTAAATTCCACTAAAACTGTTCCATCACGACATTAAATTCCACTAAAACTGAGTCATCACGTCATTAAATTCCACTGAAACTGTGCTATCACGTCATTAAATTCCACTAAAACTGTGCTATCACGTCATTAAATTCCACTAAAACTGTGCTATCACGTCATTAAATTCCACTGAAACTGTGCTATCACGTCATTAAATTCGACTAAAACTGTGCTATCACGTCATTAAATTCTACTAAAACTGTTCCATCACGACATTAAATTCCACTAAAACTGAGTCATCACGTCATTAAATTCCACTAAAACTGTGCTATCACGTCATTAAATTCCACTAAAACTGTGCTATCACGTCATTAAATTCCACTAAAACTGTGCTATCACGTCATTAAATTCCACTGAAACTGTGCTATCACGTCATTAAATTCGACTAAAACTGTGCTATCACGTCATTAAATTCTACTAAAACTGTTCCATCACGACATTAAATTCCACTAAAACTGAGTCATCACGTCAGTAAATTCCACTAAAACTGTGCTATCACGTCATTAAATTCCACTAAAACTGTGCTGTCACGTCATTAAATTCTACTAAAACTGTGCTATCACGTCATTAAATTCCACTTAAACTGAGTCATCACGTCATTAAATTCCACTAAAACTGAGTCATCACGTCATTAAATTCCACTAAAACTGTGCTATCACGTCATTAAATTCCACTAAAACTGTGCTATCACGTCATTAAATTCCACTAAAACTGTGCTATCACGTCATTAAATTCCACTAAAACTGTGCTATCACGTCATTAAATTCCACTAAAACTGTTGCTATCACGTCATTAAATTCCACTAAAGCTGAGTCATCACGTCATTAAAGTCTACTAAAACTGCGTAATCACGTCATTAAATTCGACTAAATTGTCAAATACCTAAAAGTATCTATCGTCACTATATCTTTCAGGTATCGTCTGGTGCCGGATGTGACGTATATTACCCCTGGGCAGCTGGTGTGACAGGATTTATCTCTGGTTGTGTTTATATCATCTGGTGTTTCTTACTACGCTCCTGTCAAATTGATGATCCCCTAGAAGTAGGATCAGGTAAATACCGTGTCAGATCGATATTACAATCCGTACAGGCCAAACAGTTCCATTATATCAAAGTTACCTGATGGTACTTATGTTTTGCGGGACACACAACTATACAACTATTACTATTGCAATGGATTGCAAAGTGGTTTCCTAAACTTTGTATGTGTATCGGGGACACTGATAGCATCAATTTGCGCCATTCCGATTCCCATTCTGACGTCTGTGGTTCTTGCAATTCCACTAAACACTGATGTGTTTCATGACGTCACTGACAGTGATCTGCATAGATATCAATAGTAGCTTCCAGTATATCACTGTCAGTGACGTCATAAAACGCGTTAGTTTTAGTGGAATAACGGATTTTTATTACCTAGCACGCTAGTTGAAGTTGATACAAGTGTGACAACCCCTCAGAGGTTCTGATCTTAATATTTTTGTATCTCACCTCAGTTCATCTAGGTTCAGGAATATGGAGTTTGATTTCGGCGCCATTGTTTAGCACTTCCGGTTTTATTTATAGTCCCGGTACAAACCAGTTGATGGTAAGTTTGTGTTTCTGAAGAATGCTTAACGATCTGTACCTAGGCTTTCATTACACAGGTAGGTAGGGCAGGACGGAACGGTACAGTGTATAACAGCGTATCGCTTTGCTCTGCTCTCCTCCGTGCTGAGTCGTTCCAATTGCGTTGTAAACAGCCGAGCGTCTGTACATTTAAAACCATCTGTACATTAATGCTGCTAAAACCGTAAACCGCTCAGCTCCGCGCCGCCCTGCTCTGTCTGTAGTGTGATCAAACCTTTACAAAATATATTATTACTGAGCATAGCTGATTCCAAAAGTACTGAAGTTACTGAAGAGAGGGTGTGATTTGAGGGGTGCTGGATATGGGCATGAAATTGCTGAAATATTGCAATTTTCAAGTGAAAATGGGCAAAATATTAGGCCCCGACGTAGCCTTCTGCATGCCGTCGTTAGTAGGGGTAATAAATAATCCTGGGATTTTGTAGGTATTGGCGTGGAATCTAGCTGGTATTGGTGCCATAATGATATGGACTGGCCTACCATTCCTTGGTCTGTTTATCTCTTTACGATTCTGTGGAGTTTTCCGAGTTTCTGAACATTTAGAAGTACGAGGTGAGTTGATATAAACATAGAAATGTATAAGACTGGAAGTCTTAGTCTACTCACCGTCTACTGAACTTCTGTTTCAATTTATACCTAGTTTCTCCTCTAGGACTAGTTGACTCTAAGTGATACTGTGGCAGAGAGACTGGATGTTCCGTTCGAACTAAATCGCGTTTATCATGGCTTTTAAATTAATATAACTTCTTGAAGAAACCGGAAGTTATGGGCATATCTTCTATTCAACGCATGCGTGCCAAGCATAAATCTTGTGTTATTATTCCCTATCTACTTTTCTATGATATAACGTTTTGTTTCAACGATCACAAAACCTTCAAATGTATCAACAATCTTAATGAACGCTTACCAGGGGACTTATTATCGGAAACGTAACTGAGACAAAAATCAGGTTACTTGAATTTGCAAAATTGCTCCCATTGCACACTGCATCAAGTCTGCCCGTCTACATTAGTCAAATAGGTGCAGAAAAGTAGGACGTAAAACTTCATTTCCTTTCATTTCTTTATGATTTCCTTTATTGTACATTGTAGTATTGACTATTTCTGTAAAGATGTTTTTTTTGTGTTGTTTTTAAGGTTTGGATGATTATCATGAAGAAGTTGCCTATAACATTAAACTTCATAACCATTCGGACCAAACTTCAACAGGTACTAAAATGAATGGTAAGAAAGCAAACTCACTCATATCAACTTGGGAATTAGACTTGCTAGATGACCTTGTATACTGTACGGTAGTTTCCATGTTGAATAAATTACAGATCAACCAATAACACTAATTCTTCAGAGAGTGTTGTCTCCAAACAAGAGTTGTCTTCCCTTGCCCAATTACTGACAAGATGGCCGCCTATCACGAATAATGACTAAGGTTGAGCCCAATAAAAACTGATAGTTGGTGGTTAGCTTAAAACCTTATTGCAAGAATAACTGTCAGATGTAGGATAGCTCTATTCTTTCCCGTGCTGTGTAGTCACTGGATAATAAAACACTAACCCGAACTTAAAACAAATCTCGAAATCCATGAAAATATATTGATGACAACTATTGCTAGCCATCTTGGATTAGCAAAGATAAAACTTGAAACTCTATTGAACTGTTTTCTGTTTTCAGACTTGAGCAGCCTATATTCGTGGCGACAGTATGAAAGTACTCGTTCTACTATTAAACATCGGCCATCTTTAAAATCCAATATGGCGAGTACGTTACCAAGGAAATTATCCATCAGACGTCAATCTCATCCTTATATACCTACAGCGCCACCTGCATCATCACGTGATAACCCTAACTGGAACTGGTTGAATCGGCCATCGTTTCGTCGCTCTAGGGAAAGATCGGCCTCGTTTGGTAAATCTGGTATTGGAAGATATTCGTCTGCACGCCGATCATTGGATGACGTCAACAGACCGCCAGCCCAATCTGGAACAACGAGGGATAACTCGAATTGGAATTGGCTTGATCAGCCGTCATTGCGTCGCACACGAGAAAGATCTGCTTCGTTTGGACAAGCTGGAATTTTAAGGTCATCGTCTGCTCGTCGATCTATTGATCACGACACAGCTTCGTCTGCTCGTCGTGGATCCGTTCAGGATTCGTCTAGACAGGTATTGAGAGGTAAAGCAGCATGGTGGGTGGATCCAACTACGGGAAGAAAGTTCTATGGGCAGCGTCCTGCAGAATGGAGCTCTATGCCTAATATAAATCAAAGTTGAATACTAAATAAAGATATGGTTTTCATTGTACTGGGTTGATTTTATTTTCAAGATTTCTTGGCCTGGATTGTACCGTTAAAATATCTCTTATCTGGATTTTATGTTCCGGTCTGGAGGTCGCGGTGGCCCAGTTAGATGCTTACTCGCTAATCTGGAGGTATCGGTGGCTCAGTTAGATTCTTGCTCGCTAACCTGAAGGTCGCGGTTTCAATCTCGGCATGGGTTGAGATGATACCTTCGGATTTTTCCAATCCGGTTGCCCCTGTAACATGTAAATCCCTCCACAGATAGATTTGATTTTTTTTATTCAAACAGATTTTATTACAAGAAATGTAAAAGGATTTGACAAATGTTACAAAAACTTACAAAACTGCCATCCCAACATTATATATATATACATATACATTATATGTTGTATAAAATCTGGGAAAGTGTTCAGAGTGCTTGGTTGGAAATCGAAAATAAGAGAATTCCTGGTATCATTAAAGATAAAGAAGCAATAATCTGCAGGAAGGTGGAACATTTTCATCTTCATGTTCAGTATAGTTTTTTTGCAGTATTTTCAGCACACCATTCCCCCCTTCCTTTCCCCTATGCTACTTTTATGCTACCAGTACAATAAAACTCTCCTCCGCCCATTCCCCCCCCCCCCCCCCCCCCCCGCCCCGCTCCGCCCCGCCCCCCAATCCACAAACCATCACACACACTTCGTGACGCACCCAAAACCCAAACATTAGTGCCAATTTATAGATGGTAGAAGTTTGTAGATATATAAAAGTGTGTGTGTCCGCTGGAAGAAACTGCAATTCATACCCATCCCAAACTAAACAATAGCGACTATGATATGATATATGTTTCCAGGTCTATAACGAGCGTGTATGTCCTGTTCTAATTACTAAATTTAGAAAAACCCGTAACCCTTTTCCCCCCACCCCAACTCTTCCAAACAAACTGCAATTCATCCCATCCGAAACCAAACAATAGCGACCAGATCTATAACGAGCGTGTATGTCCTGTTCTAATTACTAAATTTAATAAAACCCTTAGCCCTTTTTCCCCACCCTCAACTGCAATTCATCTCCATCCCAAATGAAACAATAGCGACTAGTATAAGATGTTATAAGTTTGTAGATCTATAAGTGTAAGTATATCCTGTTTGAGTAGTACATTTAAGTATAGAGTATGATAAGACGTTTCCTTCCGGAATTCGTAGTGTATCTTGTCATAATTTCACATGATATAATATTCATAGTTTATTCGTAATAAAGCCAATAGGTTAATGCTGCTGATGTGGCCAAAATTTCCCTCATTGTACACTGCATGGCGTTTACCTGTCCTCATTAATCCAAAAGGTGCAAAAGAAAAGGTTAGACAATTCGATAAAGGAATACTATACCTCTTTGAATATTGTTTATAAGACATAATAATATAGAAGTAGGGAGATTACATTAAAACACTAAGATATATTGATATACTACTTCTGAGTTAATTACATACTACGTTTCATTTTACTTGATAACGTTACCTGTGTGTGTTTCGAAACGTAGTATGTAATAAATGCAGAAGTAGTATATCCATATATCTTAGTGTTTTAATACCTTTGTTAATAAAAGTAGGCCTATATATTCATCAGTGAACTTAAGCGTTTTTCAACAATAACCTGTAATTTTAAAGAAATTGACTTTTATGGGTTTATTGGATTCTGATTGCACACTTTTGACACATTTGATGAATATATAATCTTATTGGCCAAATTTGAGAACTTAAATATTTTCAAATCACTGTCAGTGACGTCATAAAACGCGTCAGTTTTAGTGGAATCGCAAGAACCACAGACGTCGGAATGGAAATTGGAATGGCGCAAATTGATGCTATCAATGTCCCCGATACACATACAAAGTTTAGAAAATCACTTTACAATCCCTTTAAAGCCCCTAAAGCCTCACCTCCTAATTCGCTAACCTACTTGAATCTTATATTCCATTCATAAAATACATTTGACCCTTTACAAAATGATAATTGAGATGGCCTGCCTTAATCTGTGACGTATAACCAATCAAATGATTTTAACTATACAAGTGAAGATCTGATACAAGTCGCGGTGTATTTTATGAGATTTTGACCAGGAAGATATTTCAATCTTAAAAACAGGATACATGACAGGCGATAAAAGGATTTAAATTTGGGTGGGGACAAAGATCTGTATCTTACTGCTGTCCTTTAATTCACTCGAGACTGATAATTTGAGCAATTGCATCATTATATGCTCTTTCAGGACGGTTTGTGTCTTTGTATTTAAGATTAGGAATGTGATGTCAACTCTTTCAAACGTGAGTTTTGAGAGTTGATAAATTCAGAGGGTTATATTTCAGTTTTTGGCACAGTTTTTAGTTTGCTGAATCATTAGTTTTGGATTTGGATATATTCTTATGTGCTTTATTTACCAAAATACGACTAGAAATTAGGCAAGCCTCGTCTGTAAGATTTTTAGTCTGTGACACCCAGACTCTACTTACTACAACAAGGATATAGTAGTTTAGGAATTGACTTTTATGTTGACATAAGCCGATAAGGGACTGGACGATAAAGGCTTAACGATTGTACTTGATTATAGCCTAACAAGGATTTTAATTACGAATACTAACATATTTAGAAGACTTAATTCCGACGTGAAACATCTTATAAAAGCCTCGCACAAAAGGATCCAAATTACGTTTATAAAATTATTAGTCACTCCGTTTTAAAGGATAAACTGAATAAGTTGAAATTTCAGGGAAACAGTGTTTAACACAATAATTTGTGACTGAATTGAAAGGGAAAAGTGCTATATTGAAAGTTTGCATTAAAGACCTGCTTTCTTCGATGTGAAGAGGAAATTCTGCTTTAAGAACCAGCAAGGAACCGGCCCTAGAATATACAAAGTTATCAGAAATATTAAAAGTTATAAAATACATTAAACTACACCTACTCGAGTGGAACAGATCTTACATAAGTAATAGTGGGTGCTGAAAATGAAATTCAAATATTGGATGATGATATTTTGGGTATTTTTTCTGTGTTTTCAAATTGTGGATTCTCAAACTACTAACACTAGTAAGTTATCTTTATCTTTTGCCGATTTTACATCATGTACATTTAGCAACGGTGTACGATCTTAACGATCTAGCCGTTGCTTGCTCGAGACACCTTCCGCGGCATAAATGAAACTTGATAGAAAGATACTATACATTTAGTAGTATTATGTGTCCCAGATATCCATTTTAAATTACAGCTTATTCTAAAGCTACCTTCCATGTTAGATCAAGTTTCAAAGTTTTTTAGGTGGGATATTTTTCCTGATATTGCGAAGTAATATGAATTTAATCTAAATTGTTCTGTAAATTTGAATTTTAGGAAAGGGGTCATATAGGCGAAAGCCTGTTCCCTAATCCATTTCTCTTATGAATAAAATATGTAAAAATAAAACCAAGCACGAACAATCCCAACCGTAAAAGTAATCTCGAAATCCATGCGAACACATTGGCAATATATTGGTAACATCTAATAACCTTTCATTTGAGGAAGTATATCAATGTATGTAAGGGCAATAATATGTTTGAACCACAACAGGTACCCGTATGTACCATTATACGAAATCTGAAAGTGGGGCTGGTCATTTCATTTCATTCAACCTCTTTCTATTTGCAGGCTGTGCTAGTAATCATTACGCCAGTGCAGGAGGCTGTATAAAATGTGGTAACTGTGTTTCGCTGCCGTGTGGTGCCACTAGAGGGCAGTGTGGTGGTGGTTGTAAGGCGGGGTTTCGTGGCGAAAGATGTGATATTGGTGAGTCAAGCGTTCTTATCAATAAAGGGACAGGCCGGGGTTGGGATGGGGTGGGGTACGCGGGATTCTGTTTGTCTCCCTGCATCCTACCAATGTGTCCCACCCAATGACATGGTTTGAAACTATTCAGACCAGATATTGTCAATGAGAGATGGGACAGATCTATTTATATGTAGAATAGCCTATCTCCAGGTTTTAAAGTGTCATATTAAGAATACACATGATTCTAAGGCAATATTAAAAATAAATGGAATGAAATGAAATGGTGTTTTACGTTTCACTTTTCGGAACCGATCGGGCTAATGAAGACGGGCAAACGCCCTGCAGTGTGCTATGAGGAAAATTCTGCCAGGACAGCAGAATTAGCCCAATCTTGTGTGTGCACAGCCTGTAACACACGGGGGGCCTCATTCAAATGACTACACGCTTTTTCAATGTCAGCTTCACCGACATGCATCATTGACAAGGTATCATCTCGACAATTTTAGAAAGAAAATGAGCCATTATGATCAATGAATATGACAATTGTGGATAAGCCTCTCGATAGGATTGTAAAGAGGTTTTCTAAACTTTGTATGTGTATCGGGGACACTGATATCATCAATTTGCGCCAGATCACTGTCAGTGACGTTATAAAACGCGTTAGTTTTAGTGGAAATGCAAGAACAACCGACGTCGGAATGGAAATCGGAATGGCGCAAATTGATGCTATCGGTGTCCCCGATATACATACAAAGTTTAGAAAACCACTTTACAATCTCCTTAAGAGTCAAACTAGGAATGGGTATGGTAAAAAGCCATCCACAGGAAGTAAAAGGTTATAGTACATATCACCAAAGTAACACTATTGAGAACTAGCCAATCTAGAGGTTGTGAAGGATCGTATTTTCTATTGTCAGAATGTGAGAAAGGGCGGTATGGGACAGGATGTCAGAACCGATGCAGTACAACATGTTTAGATAACAACTGTAACTCGGTATCTGGTAACTGTAACGACTGTGAAATAGGGTACTCAGGGGAAACTTGTGATCAAGGTAAGTGATTTCTTATTCTGTAATTAGTCATTCTGTAACCGTTCGACTTTTTCCGTAAAAATTTCCGTACTCCAATCTAAAAACAATACGATCACGGTGGGCCGTATGGTAATTAGTGTAACTTTCTTCCAATCGGTCTCAGTAATGAATGGTCTTCATGGGGGCTACATTGGCTTGTAGTTTGAGTTATGTTTTTGAGAATAGGAGCCGTGATGAGTGTACAATATTTCCCTTACGTCCTGTGTTTACAACTGAGTTTCTCACAAAATGCGCATGGAAACGATCATGTCCCCTGAATTGTCCACAAAAGTCATAGAAAACATGCAATTTCGAAGCATGATATAGTCACAGCATCTTTCGTTTCAATACAAACTTAAATTGTGGTCATTGCAGGCAGTGGACACTGATATTGCAAGATATTACAAGATATAACATATTCTTTCAGACCTATAGCTCAGTTTGTGTACCCTAGAGAATGTCCAAATGTCCCCAGTATGGGACATGTCCCCCAAGTTGAAAACCCAGACCTTGCGTTCATGCGTTATTTTGTTTATTTTAGAATGTAGCCCTGGTACTTATGGCTGGAGATGTGAAAATAGCTGTGCAGGTTGTCTGAATAATGAATGCGACCCTAAAACAGGACATTGTTTTAGATGTCCCAATGGCTATATTGGAGAAAAATGTACCATAGGTAGGGTCAATATAGAATTTTCTTCACTCATTTTTACTACTTTAGAGGGTACAAGAAAGGACTTATAGAATAAACATATAATTTAAATTCTGAAACTTGATCAAAAAGAGTTTATACATCAGTGGACTATACAAAACTATAAAATATCACTACTATTGTTCTTGTGATTTAGTTGGACGGACGATTTAAAGCGATACAACCTCTTAGAATGAACAAAAATCTAAATGTTCAAATTTGGTCAATAGGGGTATATATTCATCAGGGGACTTACCTAGTGGCATAACTATAAAACAGATTACCTAAATAATTTAATAAATCCAGAAAACAATGTTTAAATACAATAATTGAAAAATCCTTAATCCAATTTAAGGCGTTTATCAATTATAATCTGTTATTATATGGAAATTTACATAATTTTATGGGTTCATTTGATTCTGTTTGTATACTTTGGACACCGTTGATGAATATATACTCTTATTGACTAATTTTTTTTGTTCATTCTAAGAGGTTGTATCGCTTTAATCCAGCTCTAGTTTACTACGTGAGCTACTGACTAAAACTCGTAAAAAGTTGGTACCACCAGAATATTATAAACTACTTATTTATTTGTCTTAGACTAATGGAATTAACTGCACACTAACATAATTATATAGCTCTAGATCAGTGGTTTCCACCTGGGGGCCATGGGATGTTTGTCAGGGGGCCATGGGGTGTTTGTCAGGGGGACATGACGCATGAAGATGTTTATCTTTTTTTCTCTAGCCCAACTTTTATTTAACTATACATTTTACTGTGTAAGGTCTGTAGTTGCTTGTGGTCAAATACATCTGACCTCCTGATGATGAGGAGGCACAAGACAACAACCCTTGCGCTATATTCCCTATTTTACCATAGTTTGAAATCAATCAGGGAGCCATTGCCCTGGGAGCTTCGTGAATTTAACCTAGGCCAGTGCTTTTTTTGTAAAAAAAAATTCATAAGTCACCCTAAAACTCATCATACGCCACTGCCTCTCTCCATGAATATAATATTTGGATATATTTTAACTCTAACAATTTGAAATATTTATTCCAGAATGTCCAGACAGCACTTATGGAGAGAATTGCACCCATAGTTGTCCTCATTGTTCGGGACTACAGTGCAATAAAACGACTGGTCAATGTTTGACCGGATGTAGCAGCGGTTATCACGGCGATAAATGTGAAATGGGTAAGCATTCGGCTCAACCTTTGTCAGTTTGTTCGAGACTATAAAATGATAGGCGGCCATCTTGCCAGGTAAATTGACAGGAAAAGACAACTCTTGTTCGGGGATCGGTTTTGATTGGCTAATATTATTCACAAGAAGGATCATGATTGGCTGAACTATAATTTATTCAATATTGCTATCTCTGTATAATATACAGGTAATCTGGGTCGCTAGCCTAGTTTCGAAGTAGATACAAGTGGATTAATCCCAGTTGGCACAACTTTCGTCAAATTTCCTTAGTTGAAAAATAAACATTTAGACCAGGCCTTCTAAATTGATTTTTGTAAAGGGCCAATGGCATTTTGTGAAAAATTATAAGGGCCAAATAAAGCTTAGCCAGCTTGGCGAGGAGAACTTTTTAGCGGAAGGGGTTACTCTTGAGGACCGCCATTTGAGAAGGCCTGATTTAAACTCTGACCTGATAGCTGACATCTTGCCCGGTAAATTGACAACTCTTACCTGAAAATTGATTTTGATTGGCTGATTTGAACGTATGAGTTGTAGCTCCAATGGCGGCGTCACTGTTCCAAGTCTAAGTATCGCAACATCTTTCTTCCAATTCAAATCTTAAAATCTTGTGAAATTTTATTATATTTCTATCTTTTAGATCATCTGAGTTTTAAACATGGTTTAATGTGTAAGTTTTAAATTTTTATTTGACATATTAGACATTTCTACAAAAAAAACAAAAATCAAATGAATTATAATCACGAAAAAAAATTATTAGTGCCAAAACTGTTTTAAGCCTTAACATAGCCGTAAGGGCCCACGACTCAACAGGGGGGCAGACTGCCCTGCTCTATATTCAATTCCTCCATATTAAGATTCTTTTATACACAGTAAGAATGTGGAAAAGTAGGCTTATGGAACTGTTCTGGATAGGTCAAATAGGTACAGAACAGTTAAGTGTGAAAGACAATTTCAGTACTGGAGGAATATAGTGGGATGTAAAACTCCATTTGATTTAAATTTCTTTATTTATTTAAGATGGCTCTATACCACTGGCTATTCTATTGATTTTGGTTGTTTTCTTGATATTCTTTTTATTTCGGCGACAAAAACAAAGGTAAGATTCTCACTTGTTTTCATAGAAATGGCAAAAGGGAATGTTCAGCATGTTCGAGGGTCGATTTGGGGCTTGAATTTATGGAAATGGACTCCAGAAGTACTAGAACTGCACAAAAATCGCACAATGCCTTTAATCATATCCCTTCCTAAACATTTATCTTTCATTTTCCGTATTTGTGTTTTCTATAAAAGGCTTAGTCTCAATGAAATACGAGTCGTATTTTTTACAAAAAAATGTCCAAATGTCCCCAGTCTGGGACATGTCCCCCAAGTTGAAAACCCAGGGACTACAACAATTTCAACTAAGTCATACAATTATAAGTTAAGAAATTTCTAAACGACTCTTTTAACATTTGTTGACTTCATTTCAGACGCAATTCTGAGCAATCTGTGTTAAATTTACAACGTATACAACGTCGTATTGATGGATATACAACTTACCCATTACGAGAAATGAAGGGAGAGAAGTCAGATGATAAATCAGTCGATTTGTCTCCCCCTGAGTCACCAAGGTAAGTCACTTTGTTAAAATGTTTTCTTTATCTGACATTATAGATAGTGAGTACGTCAGGACGAAATTTGGAACCGCGGTGGCTCAGTGAGTTAGACGCTTGCTCGCTAACCTGAAGGTCCAGGGTTCAATCCCGGCTTGGGCCAACCCGGGTTCCCCCTGTCAGTGATGAAGGTCGGAGGCTGACATGGAAAAAACGTATAGTCGTTCGGATGGGACAATAAACCGAGGTCCCGTGTGCTATTGGCTGTGCACGTTAAAGATGCCGCTGTCCTGGCAAAATTTCCCTCATTGCACAGTGCATGGCGTTTGCCCGTCCTCAATTAGCCCACATAGGTGCAGAAAAGCAGGACTTAAAACTCCATTCATTTCATTATGGGATGAAGTTTAAGTTGGATTGTAACGAAACGGACACAACATTTCTACAACTATAAAATCTTAGCTTCTATTGTCTTAAAATTTGGTTTCTAGATGTACAATTCCAAGCTTAAGCTAATCTTTAATCCTAAGATTATGATTTTTATTCACAAATTAGATAAATTCAAGTACATGTGGTCTGATTCCTAGCATTAAACTGAATCTAAATCTGATATTCGATTGAAATTTTGTTTTCCCAAATACTTGCATAAACCTAAGTCGAATTAGGGGTTTAAGCACATGGCGATGGAAAGCGGCAAAAACCTAACGAAAAAGTATTGCATTATGTTACATTTGCAGTCTAATTAAAATCAGACCCTAATTTCGTTCGTTCGTATTATTTTTAAATCCGGTTTTTTTTAACCACTACATTAGGGTCTGAGAACCAGGCGCGATAAGAAACGTTCACGTTAACTTTGACCTAACCTTAATGACCTTTGTTTTAACCAATCAGATCTCTGCCCTCTCCAGCGCTGGGATTTTGTGACGCAAACAATATGTGCATTTCAAAGTGCCATAGTCTCGTTTTTCAAGTCCATTTTGTGTACTGTGCCGAACTCGGTTGAAACACGTTTTTTTATTGGCTGTTCCATATGATGTCATTGAGATTTGATTGGTTAAAACAAAGGTCATTAAGGTTAGGTCAAAGATAACGTGAACGTTTCTTATCGCGCCGGTTCTCAGACCCTAATGTAGTGGTTAAAAAACCGGATTTAAAATAATTAGGGTCTGATTTTAATTAGACTGTTACATTTGCG
Organism: Lottia scabra; assembly: GCA_029955415.1. Lineage (NCBI taxonomy): Eukaryota > Metazoa > Mollusca > Gastropoda > Lottiidae > Lottia > Lottia scabra. The sequence continues at coordinate 3,755,745 of JARJEI010000019.1, read as the reverse complement.
TTTTGAATTAGACATTTCTACATAGCATAGGTTTTTGCCGCTTTCCCCCGTCATATTAAGCACAAGGCTAAGGACCGGACCAGATCCTGGTATACGAGCAAAGTTCAAAGGAGAATGTTCACCATTTTCGAGGATCGATTTGGCCCTTGAATTTATGTAAATAACATTCAGCTTTACATGGAACTGCCCAAAAATCGCACAATCCCTTCAATTATACCTGCACATTAACTGTTATCTTTCATTTTCTGTTTTCTATAAAAGTCATAGTCTTTTAAACGAAGAGTCGTATTTTTGACTTTCAAACGTCGATATTTATGGGTACACGTGTGTTTGAAGGCTTAAATTTTGAGGGAGAATTTGTAACAATTAGATTGGCTAAAAAAATTCAGGTTCTGAGACTAAAAGTTTTTTGGTCGAACAGTTTGGTGAACATATCCCTGATGAAAGATGAAATGGTCGTAACATATACAGTGAAACCTCGTTTATCCGCACATTTCCGTTCCCGATAAATGTATATCAAATTGAATTGAACTGAAAACTGAAAATTTTATTACACTTTATTTCAGTCCACCCGAGAAACGGAGACAATTTGGTTCTTTTCTGTCGAAGAAAGTATCAAAAGTCAAATCGAAGAAGTCAGACCGGAGCCAGAGGGTTCACAGTTACCAGATACAGACGCCATGGACGGCAGACAATCGGACTGCAGACAATCGGGATATATTTCCGTGTTAGCTAAACCGGAAGTGATGTCAGATGATGGCTATCTTGTGGTAAATCACCCACATGCCACGGAAGAGGATTATGTGAATATGAGCGATTTTCAAATTGATTGAACCAACATTAACTGTCAGTGAAGAGATTTATGAGAACACTGGATCAACACAGTCTGTCGTGGAATCGCAAAAAACCCGCATAGACTCTCAGCCTCTTTATGAGAATTTCAGTCCCGGAAGTAGCTAACCTAGTAGGTAGTATGCGTATTAATATTGAGAAGATGACGTTCTCCTGTTCTCCTGTGATGTCTGTTTATTCACCATACAAAGTTTAAATTTCATGGTGGCGGGTGACGAGCGCGAAACAAAACGTGCTTACTCTTTTCGAAACACCTGATGGTACTTCTCGTATGGGAAGTCCACTACTATATAATTATTACACCCGATTTTGTCATGCTCTGGACGAGATTTTTGATTAACGGAATTGTTTTGCTTGTACAGATTTTTATTATAAATGACCTTTATCATGACATCGTTGTGCTGGCAGAGCTCATTTCAAACCCGGGAACATGTTTTAGAAAACTTAACTTAGATAAAAGTCCAGAATCTAAGAATTACAGCAATCTGATTGGATCAGCTGTTTACATCGCAAGCGAAACGACTCGGCACGAAGGAGAGCAGAGCAAAGCGATACGCTGTTCCTTGCTTCACCACTCCGCTCTGCTCGCCTGTAGTGTGATTACACCAAGGCCTTCTCAATTAATTTTTGTTAAGGGCCAGATGCATGTTATGAATAAAATATAAGGGCCAAATAAAGCTGAGCTAGCATAACGAGCAGAGTGTTTTAGCAGAAGGGATCAATCTTGAGGGGCCATTCTCAAGGGCGTCGCGGGCCACCATTTGAGAAGGCCTGGATTAAACCCATAGGCGTACGAGCCGGGGGGCAGGGGGGGGGGGGGGGGGTCGACTTGTCGGGCATCTATATTTCGCTGTCGGGCAAATTAGCATTAGTTGTCGGGCAAATTGGTTTTGCCCCCCCCCCCCCCCGGCTCAACTAACGCCCCGTACGCCTATGATTAAACCCTAAGAGGTACAATTCATTTAAGAGATGGAACCGATGTGCTCATCTGATTCTTTGATTTTCAAATGTAAATATTGTATAAAATCATGTATAGAGTATTATTTACCTCGTTATCATATTTTATTGGCTAAGGGGGAATAACTCAACAGCGAAAAAAACAACATTTATCAACTTTTAACAAAATTACGTTTTAAAGGAGAACGTTCACTGACTCTATTAGACAATCGACCCAGGTCTCAGAAAGGCAACGAACGATCCCAACCGTTTACGGTTACGGGTTTTAAGATGTTACTCCGAACAGTTGATCAATGATATCATTACTGTTTCTTCTCCTAGCCTCTTATAGTATGTATATACCTTCGGATTTTTAAACCCGTTTTCCCCTTGTCAGTGATGCAGGTCGGAGATGATGACATGGAAAAAGCGTGTAGTCCCGTGTGCTATTGGCTGTGCACGCTAAAGATCTCTCGACAGTTGGAAATCGAAAATAAGAGCAAAATTTTCCTCATTACACACTGCATGGCGTTTGCTCGTCCGCAATTAGCCCATTATAGGCTAGAAGCAGGACATAAAACTCCATTCATTTCATTTCATTTCTTGCGGTATAGTGGGTGAGAATAATGCCAATTCCCATCCCCCCCCCACCCCCCCCCCCCCCCCCCCCCACCCCCCTCTTTGGCCGACAATGTTTGCTATTCGAAAATCGCACAAATTTTAGCATTTCATTGTCATGTCGCCCCTTTCTAAATTAGCCAACCCGGGCTTGTCTACCCTATCCCGAACAATCCAGTCTGGCTATATGGACCAACCTACCCTACATATCTCCTACATTGGTGTAAGTAAAAGGTTATCATTTAGTCAAACAGAAGCTCTAAATTCCCCAGTCACCAGGCAGAGATAAAAGGGGCTGAATGACACTAGAAAATAAAACTCTACCGCTTTCAATTGTGTGAGACCACATCAACTCCGAAAATTCGTGTGTGGTTGTTGTACAAAAAGATCTTACAGCTATACCACCTCTTAGAATGAACAAAAACACTTGGTCAATAAGAGTATATATTCATCAACGATGTCCAAAGTATACAAACAGAATCAAATAAACCCATAAAACTATGTAATTTTCCATACAATTACAGGTTATTATTGAAAAACGCTTAAAATTTGAGTAAGCGTTTTCAATTTTTGTATAAAAACTAAGATTTGGGTTATTATCATCGGATTTGGGCGTAAGTTCTGAGTTCTGAATCGGACGTCATCTACCATCCAACAAAGAGTTTTTATTGAGAAGGGTGGGGTAAGGAGAAGGGTGGGGGTAAGGTTTTTATCATCTGGGAATCCCACCTAGTTGACTCGCTAAAACGTGTCTATTTGATCAAGACTTAGTATAATGGGTAGTAATCTCGGACAATCCAGTCTACCTCAATTCCACAAACATCTTAACGATAACAGTCTCTTTTAACTTGCCGATTTACCAACATCCTTTAACTTCTTTGCTTTCTACCCAGTTTCCCCCTGTCAGTGATGCAGGGCGGAAAAGTTGACTTGGAAAAAACGTCTAGTTGTTCGGATGGGACAATAAACAGAGGTCCGTGTGTGCTCTTGGCTGTGCACGTTAAAGATCCCTCGACAGTTGGAAATTTCCCTCATTGCACACTGCATGGCGTTTGTCCGTTCTCATTAACTCATACAGGTGTAGAAAGCATGACATGAAACTCCATTTCAATGCTAACGTCCATGCTTTCTACCAGTGGGGGGGGGGGGGGGGGGGGGGGGGGGGGGGGGACCAACCAGCATGGATTGTAAAAATCAAAGTACGTCGCGAAGCGCTGCCACCGCAAAACCAAACATATGGAGAAAAAAATGGAAAATGGAAAATTGAAGGGATAGGGCAATTTTAGTGCAATTCTAGTACGTCTTGAGGCTATTTACATATATTCCGAATTGACGGCACCCATGTCAATGCCAGCGACTTTACAACTTTACAACAAAAGGAATTGAGAAGATAACTGTGATTGTTCTTTGTCAACATATTATAAAATTCTATATAGGATTTAAACATTATTTGATAAAAGCTTTATAGTGAAACATTTCATTAAAACTGCTTATCTAAAATACACAAATCTTAATATCTATCACGTGATATTATCCCACCAATCAAATACGATTGACAACCTCCTTCAACCTGTCTGTCAGCCATGTTGATCACGTGATGTCCATCATCCAATAGAGAACGAGATATGATAAAGTTATGTTTGCATTAAAATTACAGGTAAAAAGGAGAAATAAAACAATGAATATTATATTAATATATGTAACGGTGTGATACTTGATATTGTCGGCAACATCAAACGATTTACCTGTGGTATATCACTAGGATAAGATGACCGCAGAACTCTAAAGAACATATATAGTCACATACAAACGCAACGCATATATAGTGATTCTAGAATTTTTGTCATCATTTCTAAATGTGATCTGTGTTGGAAACATTTTGGTTTTTATTTATCATAGGATGCGATTACAATTTCCCTACAATCGATTCCAAATATCCAGGATTAGATGACAGGCCTATTCCAGTGAGCAGTCGAATAGTTCTAAAAAACAGTTTCAGATTTGCTGGAGATATAAACAAAAGGTGGAATTAATAGATCATCATAAAATCAGTGTAAAAAGACCAAAAGGTTTGGGAGAAACCCTAACGAAATTGATTATCAATTTCGATTACAGCGGATTATTGTGATTTATGAATTTTAATTTTATGTCAACTTTCTACTTCCACTAAAGTAATATTTCATTACCGAGCGGATTTTTGTTATAACCTTATGCCATTCTGCGATTGTGAAAGTCAATCCCTTTCGAACGTCCCGGTACACAGAGTGGTTTTGTTATAGGATAACGAAGTGAATTTTGTGAATTCGTGTGTCATTTAGAAAATTTTAAATGTCTTTTGTCAGGTGATTTGGGTTGAAAGCTGACAACGGGTCGTCTCTCAAAAACACTGGCCGTGGCATTAAAATTGTTCTTACCTAGGGGTACACGGAATCCACGGTACCTAGCAGACATCAAATCAACTCGCTACCGATTGAGCTATTCTATGAAGTATCCATCATATAATTCTGAAATAACTGTTTAACTTTTATAAGTTGTATATCCTTGCATAATTTTCACAAAAGAAAAAAAAAAAAAAGGAATAGTTCTATCGTGTTGTTTACGGTACCAAAATTTACATCCTAAATTATTCTGATACCTGTTCCATCTGACATCTTTTCAAAGTTTTTTTCGAATTCAAAAAACTGTAAAAGAGTGAACACGACCAATAAGGACCTGATTTGTTCATAAGATAATTTTGCAAAATTGACCAATATCAACGCAGAAAAGTGAACAAATCTGAATGAAGTGGCATCGAAATATGCGAACTATTTGCAGAACAATAATTGAACTTTGACTTGTGGTTATTAAACAGATATTTCAAAAATTACTCCACAAATCACAAAATGCCTGGACAAGGAAAACGTGTATTTTCTGTAATAGAGGATATTAATATGTTACCAAGAAAACGGAAATTAAAATCAGGTAAAAAAACATTTTTTGAAATTTATTCAAAGCACATAAGTCTACAAACAAGGAGTGATTTTAATGTTTTTATTTTAGTTTAGTTTTTAGGATTCTATTTACAGACATACATTGGGATTTGGTACTAATGGACTTAAGCCAGTGGATCCCAACCTTTTGGGGGGAGGCCAGATGTATTTGACCTCATGTAACTACAGATTCAACCCAGTAGAATATACAGTTAATTCAAAGTTGGGATATAAAATGTTTCATACACTACCACCTACCCCGCCCCCCCCCCCCCCCCTGACAAATGTTACATGCTACATGGACCCCTGAAAAAAGTTTCACACCCCCTTGACAAATGTTTCATGACCCCCTGAAAAAAATGTTTCTACGGTGGCTCAGTGAGTTAGACGCTTGCTCGCTAACCTGAAGGTCCAGGGTTCAATCCCGGCATGGGTCGAGATGATACCTTCGGATTTTTCAACCCGGTTTCCCCCTGTCAGTGATGCAGGTCGGAGGGATGGGGCAAAAAACCGAGGCCCCGTGTGCTATTGGCTGTGCACGTTAAAGATCCCTCGACAGTTGGAAATCGAAAATAAGAGCAGGCTAATGCCGCTGTCCTGGCAAAATTTCCCTCATTGCACACTGCATGGCGTTTGCCCGTCCTCAATTAGCCCATATAGATGCAGAAAAGTAGGACGTAAAACTCCATTCATTTCATTTTTCATTTTACAAAGAAGAAAGAAAACAACAATTTATTAGGAGAAATTAGGTTCCTAGAAATCCCTTCTTCCATCTGATCATTAGTCAAATTTCTTGGTACTAGTGATCTTTCCAAGATTATATGTTTATGTTTACAGCTGGGAAGAAATGGTTGACCGTGTTGTTGTTACTAGCATCATTTCCATCTTTTTCATTTTATAAGTATAAAATTTAGGATTTACATGTACATATGAATTTCTGTAACGGCAACTGTTCATTTCCTGCAGTCGGGTGACGTTATTATACAATCCTTACACGAACAACTCCATTGGATGTATTACTTTCCGATATACGACTAAATAATTAAAAAAAAAATATGTATTAATGCCGTGGTCACACATACGTACGTAAGTGTACGTAAATGTTCGTTTTTGTCAGTTGAATACGTGTCGCCCCCTCCCCTGCCCCCGTGGTTCCGGCGCCCCTGGTGACCACGGCCTTTACTTGGGTCAGGATAAAGTTCATTGAGTGACATCCAATCCTTCTCGTATAAGCAAAGAAGGGGTTTTCACTGAACAGGATCGAGAATATTCGACAATCGTCCCAATTATTATAAACGTGAACATTACTTGTAATAAATAATATTCAAAATGGTGGATAATGATTGGCAGTATAAGTGCGAGATGACATTCGACTGGGTCCTTTACTAATTTTAAAAGGGTTTTGATTAAGGGTCGATCAGTTAAAATAAATATTGAATGTCCTCAATATGCAGTGATAACCATTTATAATTTATAGGCCAAATAATGTCTGAACAGTGTCAAATCTGAGTTGGTATTAATTTCGTAAAAGGCAGAACATTAAAATTTAAATGCCTCCAAGGGTTGTTACAGAGATTTTCGGATTTTTTTTTATGAATATCAGGGACACTGAGAGCAACAAATTGCGCCATTATAATTTTATTCAGACGTCTGTGGTTTCAGCAATTTCATTTAAACTAAGTGTTGTCGATGTCACAACCTGCAAAATATACTTGTATCACATAAGACCTCATCTTGGATGATCTTGAAGGATAATTCTTGGACTTTTTTATGCCTTGTTCATTTCTCTAAAATCTTGATTTTCTAAAGAAAAAAAGAAATGAAATGAAAATGAAATGAATGGGGTTTTACGTCCTACTTTTCTGCACCTATATGGACTATTTGAGGACGGGCAAAGGCCATGCAGTGTGCAATGAGGGAAATTTTGCCAGGACAGCGGCATTAGCCTGCTCTTATTTTCGATTTCCAACTGTCGAGGGATCTTTAACGTGCACAGCCAATAGCACACGGGGCCTCGGTTTATTGTCCCATCCGAACGACTAGACGCTTTTCAGCGAGTAAAAAAAAAATTTTTTTTTTTTTTACTAGTAACTGTTCTGGTGACTGTTTTGTCACGTACATGTAGTTTGTTAACGTTTTGGTCAAAATGTCCACTTCTAGATAGATGACTTCCTAATGAAATGGTGCAGAATAGCAGGACGTAAAACCAGGGGCGCCGGAAGGAAATGTTAGCGGCGGGGGCGAAGCTGTCATATAAAGGGCACTATGTGACCGAGCAATGCGAAGGAACCTTCCAGTCTGGGGATTCGGGTGGCGCCGTAAGCCCCCCGAGAAAATTTTGTATTTTAGAGCTTCTTAGATCACTTCTTAGGTATACCAGAACGTACGTCATGCCTATATTTTGGGGCAAAGGGACACAATAAATTTTGCTGGAACAAATTTGCTTGAATCAATACATTGTACGGAGAGGGTCCGTGAACACCAGCTGCCTGCAGGTCTGGGCTGCCCTATGGTTTATAGTATCGGTCGGCTCTTATTTTGGGGGAATGTGAGCCCAGTCCAGATAAAATCCCCATTTTCCGTCTCTTTCCTCCGCCGGCTGTAATTATTAAGACATAAAAAATGTCAGTGTCTCCGTGACAAAAAGGGCACATATTCGCCCCCCTCGCCCCCTCAGTTGAAGGGTAGGGGGGGGGGGGGGCAGTCGCCCCCTCTGCCCCCGTGGTTCCGGCGCCCCTGCGTAAAACTCCATTTCATTCCTAATGAAATGGAAAGGGGGGGTAACTTTCCAATATAGACCGAGGCAGTGGCGAGAAGTCAAATGACACGAAGATTGCTAACGTAATGGTCAGAGCAAAGACATATTTAAAATATTTGTGTCCACTTCTAGCGATAACTTCCCACTGAGAGTCTCAGCCACATTCAATAAACGTATCAGAGAAACATGATTCATATAGATATTACAGACTAGGGGCAAGATAGTGTGGGCGTCGTCTCGGACAGTATCTAGTGTTTGATGTCATACTACATCAGGACTGAAACAAACAACAATGGAGTTTTACGTCAAAAACATCGACACCAGGACCCGTAAGCATTAAACTTAAGACCCAGTTAAATTCATATTTAAACCTCGAAAACAAGATTAAATCAATAACTTTTTTTTCGGGGTTTCATCGCCGATAAAGCAATTAAAATCTTTATAAAAGAATTTTCAAGAACATTTTCACATTATATTCCTCTATAAACATGGGTGTTCTTATTCAGAGGGATATGAGGCATTACCACTTAAAATATAAACTTTATTCACATTATCCCCGAATATTGGTATTATCTTTTAATATTGACATTATCTTTGAATATTGACATTATCCTTGAATATTGACATTATCCTTGAATATTGACATTATCCTTGAAAATTGACATTCTCCTTGAAAATTTGCATTATCTTTGAATATTCACATTATCCCCGAATATTCACATTATTCCCTGAATATTCACATTATTCCCTGAATATTTGCATTATCCTTGAATATTTGCATTATCCTTGAATATTGGCATTATCCTTGAATATCGGCAGTGTCCTATAACATTGGTTTTATCCTTGAATATTGACATTATCCTTGAATATTGACATTATCCTTGAATATTGACATTATCCTTAAACATTGACATTATCCTTGAATATCGGCAGTGTCCTATAACATTGGTATTGTCCTTTAACATTGGCATTATTCTTTAATATTAACATTATCCTTGACTATTAGCATTAGCCTTGAATATTGACATTATCCTTGAATATTGACATTTTTCATAATATTGGGATTATCCTTAAAATTGGCATTATCCTTAAATATTAACATTGTTAAAAAATGGCATTATCCTTTAACTTTTGCATTATCTTTTAACATTAACATTATCCTCTAATATTGACATCATACTTGAATGTTATTAACATAAAAACTTAAGCAAACTATTATGAAAATTAGATTTTCAGAACACACACGTGCAGAAAACCCCTCTAAAAACCTTAAAATCTCAAGTGGTGACAAATCGTTTGTTTCAGTATTAATGTATTGATAATACTATAAAATAAAACTATTATTTCTCATTTTTAATGTTTCTAGATTGTTATTATTATGTTTTATAGGAAAACCAGGTGAAAAGAAAAACAAAGAAATTCTGAATTTATGACAGTTTCTTGTTGTACTTTCTTGAAGTTGATTATTTCTGACACTTTTCTTATTTTGTGAATTTGGATGTGGTATATTTTTGCAAAGATATCATTAATATATTTTGTGATAGTAACATAGGGCTGAGTTTTAGTGGAATTGCAAGAACCACAGGACCCAGTTTCACAAAAAAAAATAGAATCTAGTTTTTAAGAAAACACTATTCTAATTGGATAATAAACCAAAACATAAAATCGATTTCAGATAATTTGCCCAATCAGAAAATTGGAAGTCTAAATTCATATTAAGATCTTGTGAAAATTGCCCCTGAAATCTTTGGCAAATTAGAATTGTGCTACTCTATGCTGTGAGTGTCTCTAAAAAATTCATCTCCAAAAAAAACATATTTCACAACGGAATGAAAATAACACAATGCCTTGTTCAATCGATTTTCAGATTTTATAAAATGATGTTGATATTTGTGGACTAACTCAATGCACCACTGCGACTCCACCCCCTATTAGAATTATCAATATCCGTTACATATATTATTTAATTTAAATACCTAGGTTTTATATAAGTTAATATTCTAATATCAATGTGTGTAATTAAGATTATGATTAATTAAAAATTAAACAATGTAATACAATGTGATAATCTTAATGATGAGATATTTACCACTTATTACCCTTCAGTAAACAACTCATCGTAATCACTGTAATATATATATTACTAACTGATAGGGGTTGACAACCTCGCCATGTCGTTCAACCCGAACAGATCTTGTGAATTCTCAATTTACCAAAGCTACAGCACAGTTACATCCAATTGAACCAATTCATCTACTTCCACTACAAACAACTAAATATAGACTATACCAAAAACTACCTAATTTATGATATCATCATTTTCTGGAAGCAAACGTTAACTTTTCATGTTCCTACCAATTATTTTAATTTTTTGTTTTCAACAAATTCATTTCATATTTGATTTTTACCCCGTTTCATTTCATTTCCTTATTGTTCGTTCATTTTTTTTTCTTTCTGATTTTCCCTTTGTCTTCATTTCATTTCTGACTTTCCTTCCATTTAACTTCATATCACCATTTCTTACATTTAATTTCTCCGCGCATGACATATCATATCCAATTTATTTCATTTCTCATTTTCATCCATTTCATTACATATCCAATTTTCTCTACCGTGCGTTTCGTTTCATTTCTGATATTTTCCTTCATTTCATTTCTGATATTTCTCTCCATTTCATTTCATTTCTAATATTTTCCTTCATTTCATTTCAGATATTTCTCTCAATTTCATTTCATTTCTGATTTTCTTATATTTCATTTCCTATACAATTTTTCTGATATTTTCCCCCATTTTATTTTTGATTTTTCTCTCCATTTCATTACATATCAAATTCTTTCTACTGTGCGTTTTATTTCATTTCTGATATTTTCCTTCATTTCATTGTGATATTTCATTTCATTTTTTATATTTTCCTTCATTTCATTTTTGATATTTCTCTCCATTTCATTTCTTATATTTCTGTCCATTTCATTTCTGATATTTTCCTTAATTTCATTTCTGATATTTCTCTCCATTTCATTTCTGATATTTCTCTCCATTTTATTTCATTTCTGATTTTCTTAAATTTCATTTCATATACAATCCTTTTATTACATTTCTGATATTTTCCTCCATTTCACTTTTAGTTTTTCTCACCATTTCATTTCGTTTTTTGTTGTTTTCGACAGATGGTGATTCTGGAGCTGGAAGCGATGAGGAGAGTGAGAAAGAAGAAGAGGAAAATGAAGGAATAAAGGGGGAGAAAGAAGGAGAAAAGGAGAGAAAATCCGTGGCTCAGATTATGCGAGATAAAAAGAAACAAACCTCATTAACTTTACAATGGTAAGCTGTTTTGTCTGTTCTCTGCTCACTCTTTCTAGAACACCTAATACCTGATGCCACACTTCATAGATTAAAAATGAAATGAATGAAGTTTTACGTCCTACTTTTCTGCATCTGCATGGGCTTATTTTTTTTATTTTTTTTTTTTTTGTGTCTATATGTTGTATATTGTATCTATGTTTGGGCTGGGTGTGAGACAGGACCGTTATCACTCGTATTGGGCCTAATTCTGACCCATGTAAAATAAAGAGTTTATTATTATTATTATTAAATTCCATGCACTGAAACTGACGTCACTGACAGTGATCTGCATAGATAAAGTATAGCTTCAGGTAGATCACTGTCATTGACGACATAAAACGTGTTAGTTTTAGTGGAATTGCAAGAACCACAGTCGTCGGAATGGAAATTGGAATGGCGCAAATTGATGCTGTCAGTGTCCCCGATACACACACAAAGTTAAGAAAACCTATTTACAATCCCTTTAAGCAAGCGTAAGGATATGTAAGAGTAAATAATAGTAAAATGAAACGTGATCTATATGGTTAAGACTAAATAAGGTTTATCCCCTAAAACCCGGATTTAAATCCAGCTAGATATATTTAATATATAGTCTTTATTTATTTAATCTCATTGATCTCATCTAACTTGTCAATTTAAAAATTTATTGACTGATTTGGTTCATTAGTTTATTATTGATTTCATTTTTTTACCAGACATGTCTGGCCAGAACCTTAAAATTCCCATCTTTAATTTTCCTTTTTTGATATTTTGGAGGATAGAAATAATATTGTGAATTTCAAAATTGTAAAACATAAAAAGGCACGTTATAACTGTTTTGATAATACAAATAAAGACAGTTGAATGTGGTCATGTATTAATGATTTTTTTTAGTATATAGAAGTACACTTTTCGGGTATACGGTATATGTTTTGAGCGACACGCGTATACCTAAAATCAAACAAGTAATTTCATAATACCTAGTCACATAAGAGGACACTAATCGAAAACTAAGTATTCCTACGTCTATTAAAGTAAAGTGTAGTATAGTAGGAATCGTGCTTGTTCGAATTTCAAGTTGTGCAAGACGTCTTATGGACATTTGATATTTCCACAAAGCTCAAATTTTATATCTACCAATAAATGTTGCTTCAAGTAATATGTTCACCATCTGTTCGACCAATAATTTTTTAGTTTCAGAACCTTAACATTTTGAGCTAGTCTAATCCGTCATAATGTTCACAACTCTCCCTCGAAATTTTAGCCTTCAAATCCCTGTTTGAAAGTCAAAAATACGACTTTTTGTGAGAATATGTCTTAAATAGAAAATACATTATACAGAAAATGAAAGATAAATGTTGAGCTACGGGTATAATTGAAGGGGTTGTGCAGTTTTAGTTCTAGTACTTCTGGAGGCTATTTACATAATATTCAGGGCCCAATTACCGCCTCTCAAAAATACTGAACATTCCCCTTTAAAGGAATTGTAAAGAGGTTTTCTAAACTTTGTATGTGTATCGGGGACACTGATAGCATGAATTTGCGCCATTCCAATTTCCATTCCTAGTCTAAGAGCCTGGAGAAAGACCTAGACAAAATTGCAACAAAAGCTTTTATTGCATTTTTAGACTAGGTAACATGTAACCATTGATGAAAAAAAAGCCTACTCAAATTTGAAACCCAGAACAATCCTTAATTTGCATAAATCCAAAATGGCGGCCAAAATACCTTTTTGAGGTGAACATTTTTGAAGTTTCTGCTGCATGTAAGCATCTTTTCTTGGGATTATGACCCTGATAGTGAATAGAAACAATAGTCATTGATTTGCATTGAATATTAATAATTTTTTAATATCTCATCGATTTATAGTTCACCGATGACGTCATTATAGGCAACAACAATGCAAAAAAAGAACCAAACAGAAAAACGAACTTTCGTTATCATTATAAACGTCATTTGCAAATAGTTTTTTTTTTGTTAATCACTGGTTTCGCAATGCTCATCGTCACTGTCTACATCTTGTTGTTGTTTTTGATCATTTGTGCAGCGTCCTGACTGACAGGGTCCACATACACTATTGCATTTTAGGCCCATTTTTCTGCAAGTGCATCGGCCACTTTCGCAACCTGTGATGCAATTGCAATGAATGATTTTCAATAATTGTTCAGGGGCTGGTTTTGTGTCCATGAGAATTGGTTGATATTCACCGTTATCTTCCTTGAATCCCCAGTCTAAAGGATTCAAATCGCACTGTTGTCCAGTGAAAACCATGACCTGATGGTAACATCGCAAGCTGTGGAATTTCACTGCTGAAGATGTAGGTGGTAGTTTGGCAGGCTCTACAAACGACTTTGCTTTTATCACTTTTGAACTAAGTGCCCTACAACGTATTTCATGTAAGTTTGTCCTGTTTTCATCATACAGGTAACACATTGCTCGCTCACCATGATTTATGATAAGATCACGATTTTGGCCGGGTACCGAGAATATACGTGCACACTCCCGAAGTGTAGAATTATCTTTCAATAATTTCTTGAAAGCAGATTCCTTGCCTATTCCAAAGATCCGCGACGTTGAATCGCACCCCGAAAACGAGTGTAAAAACGGCAGGGCAGTACACAATTGACCTAGTTTGTCCGCAATTTCATGAATGTTATGAATTACTGTCGGGTTTTTTAATAATTGTCTATCCGAATAGAAAAACAATTCCTTCCGATTCTCTCTTTCCAACATCGTATGACTATAATACACACAGAGAACAAACAAGTCAGTATCTTCCCCTACAAGTGAGGTAGTGTACATCTCCGATGATGATATTGCCGTTGTGGCAATAAGAACATCAGCATCATCAGCTGACTGGATAGTTTTGATTCCAAGCTGGTGCATTTCGCTCATGATGAGATGAATTAAGCGTTGTTTCTGTGAACCATGGGCCAGGAAATTGTCTCTTTTGCCATTGAATATCCCTGTTGGATTAACTAAAATCACTGAATTAACGTGTCCGCGCTGCCTCCATCGGTGAGTATTGTCTTTAGTACTCGGTGAGTCACTGTATCCATCAAACACCACTGTGGCTTTGCCATACTTGCGTAAGGTAAAGTCAGCATACGATTTGGCTATATCAATGTAGGAAGCACCTGGTTTCCAAGGAATCTTTCTGAGCAGGGATCCTCCATCGACGACGACTTTTTCCGTTTTGGGTCTGATTGATATTGTCGGTAAATTCACATACTTCAGTACGGCACTCACTAGTGGCGGTTTGTCAGCTTTGAGCATCATCAAGGGCGAATGAAACAGTGCTGGAGGATATGTACAAAGTTCAAACTTTAATACATCTTCAAAAGATAGCTCACCATTGTTAACAACAACAAGGAATCGCTGGAAAAGTAACCCAGGGTCGATCGTTTTGGTATCTGTTACTTTTACTTTGTGTTGTGATGACAAATTTACCACTTTAAATTTTCTGTTGAAGGAGTACAAAAAAATGTTTTCTCCAATTAAGTTTGAAACAGTGTCCAATCCTTTCTCATTCCAATTCTGGACATTTACATCTTCATGGGCTATTTCTCCGGTTATGATGTTGCAAAGTGATTTACTGTCCAGAGAGAATGGAGAACAAGCGAGAACTTTTTCATTTAACTTGGCCTGATCTGATTGATCCCGATTCATGCGAGCTCTGGTAAGGTCCTTATGCTGTTCACTAGTCTGATAGGTTTTCTCTGTGAAATCTTGCATGGCTAAGTTCACCTCGGCCAAAATAGGCATAGACATAGTCCAAACATCACGCTGGTTTTCTGTCATGCCACTTCCCCTAGTAAGTCCACCAGTAGTTTTCAGCGCTTTCATGAAACATTGTTCAATGGTGAGATCACATCCTAGTCCAGCCCAAAATTTATTTGTTCTCCTCACAACAAAATGTCCTTTCTGGAAAACTGCATGAACATTAGGGTGCGTATTCTGTAAGTTTTGCATCTTTTGAAGATACAGATATGCACTTTTGAGGTAAAGATAATGGCCAGCAGAGGCAAAGAGAGGGAGACAAGCCTGAATCGACGCTAAGTGATCATTCCATTTTCCGGATCGGTCTGCAGCAACTAGATTGCGAGCAAGCTGTACGGCCTCCATGTATCTGACCCACAGCTTAGAAGTATCACCAGATTCTGATAGTTCGTCACATAACTTCTGTATCAGTCTTTTAATTTTATCCAAGCTCTCACTGTGTACCCAACGCTGGTGCCCATTTGAATCGACAAATTGAGTATAGCTATGTTCAAGATCCACCATACATTGACTCGCTTCGGTGTTGTCATTGCCAACGATAAGACTCAATAGATTTGAACTCAATGCACGATCGAGCATTTGATGGGCCCTGAATGCTCTCTGTACCGATTTTCCTTTCAAAATCTGATCCACAGCGTTTTCTCCATAGACCGTCGAGATAATCTCCTTTATGCCACTCCCTTCCATCAAGTAACCTATCGCTCCCAATACATTCATAAGTGTATGAAACGACCCGAGCATCACTACTATCTGTTTAAGGTAACCCCCTTCAGACCTTTCGACAATTTCTGAGGCTTTAAAGAATAAGGGCTGATCGAATGTGACCACGCATGGAAAGTCGTGTCTTCTAGAGAAATCTTCAAGAAATGACAGCGTAGAGTAGATGCAGCTTAGGTCACCAGGATAGAGATCAATCATTGGTAGAAAGGTTATGGAGGATGGACCAGGATGACTGTCGTTTTCATGAAAGATACTCATCATTCCAGACCAGTTAGGAGTAGTCATTGAGAACCGCACAGCATACCTCCAAAGATAATCAAGGTTTAAATCGATATATTCCAGGGTCAAACTTTTTAGAGCACAGAATTTTGTTTCACTGGCGATTTGCTGGCAGTTACGGAAATCCAGGATTGGAACTCTGGTCATGTCCGACAAGTATAGTTCTGAAAGCTTCCGACGAGGAACATTTTTCAGTTTGAAATCCATTGGTTTTGTAAATGCTCCCAACATTGCCATTCCATGGAAGGAACCTCGGCCATCTAAAGTAAGAACATTATGGTCAGCATTGTCCGCAACCAGCAACAGGGACCCATTGGAGTTATGACTGGGTTCTTTGTTTAGAATTGTGTCAGAATGATGAAAGGCTGCGTTCTTCTCGAAAAGTAGCACTTCGTTGTAGGACACACTGAACCCCATTGTATTGAGAGTATCAATGGCGAACCGAGACTTAAAGAGATGGTGAAACTGAACTGCTAGTCCAAGCTGTAACGGTGCAATCACGGCTATAGGTCTGGCTGCTTGTACGATGGCTTGACCAATTGAAGCAATTTTCTTCATCCTTTTTTTCCCAACGAACACCTTTTCACAAAACATGCGCAGTGACTCTGGCAAATATTCTATAGCGGTTTCCATATTTAATTCAGTTGGCGATGGATATTCACAACCAAGTCCGTTAGATGGAATTAACTGCTTTATATCATTTTTGATCAACCGCGCTGCAGACTCTATAATCCATTCTTTTCTTGACTGGTCACTAGCACCATACTGCGATTTTTCATAAAAATCCCTAAGAATAAATTTCTCCTGCTCTTGCATCGTCACTATATCATTCCTCCCATCTGATCCAATAATTTTTATACCATTACCATATCTCGCCCTCAATTTTCGCTTCATATGTTTTGCAGAATATGGAGTGGAATCAGCATTGTCAAGAAAATGAGTCATTTTAGATATCAAATCCGACATAGTAATTTGCTCATCGTCATTTCGCTCAAGATAATCACACATAGAGTTGAATGCAAATTCTTGATCGTCGTTTGAAGGTCTTCCAATCTTTAGTCGTTTTGAATTTATTTCATCATCCGGTGGCATGTGTTGCTTGGGAATGAATTTGCCAGTTCTGAAATTTACACAACAGGAATGGTGGTAAACCGTGTCTGTCGCATGTAAATCCGATGCCCGGAACTCAATTCGACCCTTGACTTGGACACCCCAATCATCTAAACGTTGATCACAAATTTCTTTTATGGTTTCAGTGAATGTGTTCGTATGGACGCATGAACCATCAATAGGTCTGTTTGCTGAATCAAAATGGACTATTTGATCACAAAACAGGCACTTCGATTTAGCATCATTTTGAAAATCACGGGATGAACTTCTTTTTACTACTGCAGGGGTATTTATTTTTTTATTTTTTAATTCAATTGCACGTGTGTTTGTGTAATTTTTGCGACAATTTCTATGCACCTTATTTCCAGGGACTACAGATATATTTTCTCCCCGTTCAATACTGGCTTTGTTGACAGAATGTGCTCCCTTTTCGCCTAGTTTTTCATATTTTCCTGGACTCAAATCATCCATGCATATTCTGCATAAATCTTCGCTGATTTCGGCCTCCATTTTTACGTCATTCATTTGCAATTAATCATACTAGAACATAATATAGGCTTCTCAAAATAACGTCGTATCGTCTGCTAAAATATAACTGTAGGCCTATCGCTACGTCAAAGTAGTTATCTCCCTTTATTTCCCCATTCAAACTACGACGTCATATTTTTCGGAATCATTTGATTTTCCTTTTAGGGATATTGAATATTCTTTCAAATCATACACTGTTATTTCTTTATTCATATGTTTTAACTAATAAAAAGTAATTGTGTTTGTTTTGTTTCTAAAATTTTCTTTGTTTATAAAAAATATACCTTGTGCCCAATAGAACGTACACTGGCACGAAATGGCTTGACGTCGTTATTGACATGTTAGATATTATCACTAATTTCTCGGCTTACAGGTGTCCGATTTGAGTAGGCTTTTTTTTGGATACGGTAAACATGATAGCTATTCGAAATATGCAAAAAAACCTTTTGTTGCAATTTTGTCTAGGTTCCATGTATGCTTTCCGCCAGCGGCCTAGACTATCCGACGTCTGCGGTTCTTGCAATTCCACTAAATCTAATACGTTTTATGACGTCACTACTAGTGATCTGCATAGATAACAATAGTAGCTTCCTGTAGATAACTGGATGTGACGTCATAAATCGCGTTAGTTTTAGTGAAATTGCAAGAACCGCAGACGTCGGAATGGAAATTGGAATGGCGCAAATTGATGCTTTCAGTGTCCCCGATACTCATACAAATATTAGAAAACCTCTTTACAATCCCTTTAAGGATTAGTTTTCTTGCTATAATCAGCAGGGGACAAAGCCTGTGATCTTTTCCCTTATCAATATTGTACCATTTTGTACAGGTTACTTCAAGTGAAAAAGCATGTTATTTCATATTTCTCATATCTATCTAGACTTCTATTTATTTTCTGTATTTTCTAATCAGTTTAAAAGATTTAGATCTATATCAAAAGTGTTGAATAACCGTTTTTAATAAATGATTTTACTTTTACTTTACACTTGAAGTTGCGTTTGAGTCAACAGTCGCTTGAATCCATAATAACGTAAGATACATATCGCTTACATCCTTAACAATAGACATGCTCTTGATTATATCGTAATATATTATGTCAACAAAAATACTGCCTGGATTATCCGCCCTTGTTTATAACTTCAAAGTTTGAGAAAATTAACACAGAATGATTTTGGTTTACTATTTTTATTATTCAATTAAAATAAAGAGGTATTATTCTTTGGTGGTATAACTGCGATTCTGTTTTTCAATTGAACATTATGTTTTGTTTGCTAAAGGTTATTCAAGTTAAAGATCCCTCAACAGTCAAGAGTCCGCTTTCCTTGCATAATTAACCCCTTTTTACAGGGCATGGCATTTGCCCATTATTACCCGTGTGCTACAGACTGTGCGATTTAAAGATTCGGCCCTAGAAAACTTCTCTCATTGCCCACTGTAGGCTATGGCTCTTGATCCTTATTTCAAACAGAAAAGCAGAAAAGTACGTCGTAAAAATCATTGTATTTAATTTTAATATACAGGTTGGAAGAGAACTACAGTATTTGTGAAGGAGTTTGCCTGCCAAGATGTATTTTATACGCCCACTATCTTGATTTCTGTCGCAGAGAAACACTAGAACCGGCTTGTGCTGCTACATTCGGAAAGGTTTGTTTTTGGCTTGTAAATACATTGAAGACCAATTTAAAAGAGAGGGTATAGAGTAACTTTGTCAAACGCATATAAAGAATTTATTTTAAGTTTATTGAAATAGAAGTTTTGTTTGTTTCGTAGGAAGGTCACTGCGACATTATAATTTGGTATTAGTATTTATTATTTGATCAAAATGTAGCAATATTTTTTATGTGTTTATAGCGTGTTTTATTTTCCAGACAATTCGACAGAAGTTCCCTCATTTAACAACAAGAAGACTTGGAACTAGAGGCCATTCAAAGTAAGATATCCTTCTTCATGCTCTTCCCTCAAAACTATCTTTTTGCACTCCATTTTTTCTAAGCTTCTTACACCCAGACACACCCAGGTCCAACTACATGGTTCGGGTCACTTGTATCAACTTCGGAACTAGACATGTTAGATAACCTCGTATACTATACAGTAGTTTCCATGTTGAATAAATTATAGTTCAACCAATGACAATCATTCTTCAGAATGTATCGTCATCTTTCGCGGAAAAACAGCCAATCAAAATCAACCTTGAAACAACAGTTGTCTTTTCCTGCCCAAATACCGGGAAAGATGGCCGCCTATCATGGCCGAGTCATTCTATATTCTCGAACATAGTCTCGAACAATGACGCAGGTTGAGTCGAATGGGTTCGGAGACCTAAACCATGGCAGCATGTATTTTCACGATTTGATCAATATTCTATACAACATATTCCGATTTTCCATCCAATTTCCTCCGTCCTTCGGGTCATTTTTCCTCCCCACTACTTCTTGAATCCCTCCCTGGGTGATGACATTCCTTCCGGTTAAGGACCACTGAACAAAGTGGTAGGGGCACCTTTTACTTATACTCCCCTGGGTCCTTACTAATCAAGGATGTATTTTTGTTTGTTTTTTTAGGTATCATTATTACGGTATTGGAATACGAGAAACCAGTCAGTATTATCATTCTGTTTATTCTGGGAAAGGACTCACTAGGTATTTATACTTTATATATTGAAAGGGGAGGGGTTGGAGTGTGTGCTTTTTGTTTTGGACCTGTGAAGGGTACTTAACACGTTGACAACTTTCTCAATACAAGGTGCCCAAACTTAACTTATCTTTAATTTATTTTTGCAGGTTTTCTGGAGCCAAGTTAAAGAATGAGGTAATATTCTATTTACTTATACCGAATATACTGGTATTTATGTGCAATGAGGGGAACAACTTTTGATAATTGTTCATTTGTATAACGTGTTTAGCGTTTCCGTTTGCATTCACCTCTAATTCAATAGTAAACCTTTCCAGTAGAATTTAAAAAAAAAAAATCAAATAGTTCTGGTTATGAAGCTACTAATAACTGTTGTGTTATTTCAGGGTGGCTTTACGAGGAAATATTCTCTTAGTTCAAAAACAGGAACTTTACTGCCAGACTTTCCCAATGCCGAGTTCCTGATTCTACCTTTAACAGTATCTAGAGAAAAGGTAAGCTCATATATTTCGTTGTTATTTTTAAATAAGATATGAAAATAGAAGGATTTCAACCACTGTTTTTGGAATCTAAAGATAAATAGTTTGATTATATTTTGTTTACATGATTAATCTTAGATGCAAAGACGAAAAAAAGGAAATCATGAATAAGCTCAGCTCATTGGTCAATATAAAAAAAAGCAAAAACAAATGAAAAAGTACGAAAGCATTGCTGCAGCATAAAAAAAATAAGAATTGTGACTAAATATTTTAACCCATTTTTGAAAACTTAATATGTGTTTAATAATATTGTAGGCCTAATGTTATATTAGTCTTTTAATTAAGATCAGAAGTTTTAAAAATTCAAATTAGTTTTTGTAGGTTATTATTTTTAAAAAGTCCGATTTTTAACAACAATATTTTGCTATTCCTCACGTTGACTATACGATGATAGTAAATATTTTTTTAAAAAATTTTTAAATGTGAGCACAAACCATTCTTTTTAAGATGGTCTTCATTAAAATCAGGTTTTATGAACTTAAGTCAGTTATAACTTCCACAAAAAATCAACCCTTTGTTAGCGTGGATTTGAGCACCCTGACATTTATAAAAACATAAACATTTTCTAAATTCGTTTCCTAAAATGAAACCTTTTCTAGTCGTAAATTATACGTGTCACTGCCGGTTTTCTTCTAAAAATAATTTATCAAGAGCCTCTACTCAAACTGATCTCCAATCGTACAATTTAATCTTTCGTTTCAGAAAATAAATCATATCAGTTTAGCATATTGAATTTGAGTTAACCATTAATTTGAAATGGAATGATAACAATGACGTGTACCACGATAATAAAGTAGATTTTAAAACGAGGCAGATTGTCACCCCCTATCTTATCTGGGTAGAGTAAACAGTGTGTGTTGACTCGCCTCGATGTGAAATCGTGGCTTGTGAAAGGACGAGCCAATCTATCATCAATTAATCAAATGTTTTCGTTCCATTTTAAACTTCAGTTGACAATTTGTACGTTACATATCAAACGACAACGCTAATAAATTATCGTCTGCCTTTCCCTAAGTCACGTCAAGCCTGTTCCGTGTTTCGTACGAATCCACTCTGGAAATTTTGTTAATGTCATTTGTTTGACCGTATTTTTGAGAAATTCTTTATCTGATTTCCATCAGAGTCCGTCGTGGTATTTCTTAATACAAAATTACACACTCAAAGCTAATTGTTATATATAACATATATATGGAACATATTCGATGCTTTCTAAAACTGGGATAAACAGCCAAGGGCTCTAAAGGGGGAGGGGTGGACTGAAGGGTCTCGGTATCCCAATTTGGTTAGAAAGATTTTGTAAAGAGTACAAATCGTTCAGATGAAAATCGGAGTAGGAAATCCCGACTACAGCTCTAATCCAGAAATATATTTCAGAATGCACCAACTTAATGCCGTTTTTTGTTTTTTTTTTGCACGAAAAGGAAATTCTGTTGGTGCTCGCCTGATTCGTCCCCCTTCAAAATCCACACCATTGTTAATAGCAGAGCAACTATGAGCATGTTCTTGCAAAGTTGTGCTACTGAAAGGAGCTATATATTGGGATAACAATGTGGACTCCCCTAGATGATTACTAAATAAGAAACTAATTCACGAGTTTTCTCGATATTTCATCCGTAGTTAATGAACCCCAAACCCAAGTTCCATCTACAAGAGATTCTCCGATTTCTTGCAAACATTCTTTTAACGGTGTTTCTGATCTTTGATTTCATTTGCAGAATACTAGTAAACATGGATGGGAAACATCCAAATTGGTATTTTAAATCAGATTGCAAAACAAAAAGCTGCATTTAGTATATATAGCTTGTCTATTTATGCAAAATTTTGACTTGATCGAATTTCAAATGTAATGTAGGCCCTCTTTCGTCGGAGCTGTCGTAGACAAAGTGGGACTGTGTGATAGAGGCTATGCGATGAGTGGCACGGTGGGTAACGCCGATATCCAGTGATTAGCGTTTTTTGCGCAACGTCATTTAGTGAAACTGTGGCGATTTTTCGCTCGTAGACGACTGCACATTTTTTTTTTAATTTTAATTCTTTCTCAAATTAATAAAAAGCACTTTCCAGGGAAATTTTAAGGGGTGCAAACACCCCCCAAACTCCCCGGCTCCGTTTGCCCTGCAACCACCTTTCCTCATACCACCTCCTCTTTTTTTTCATAGAGATGTCAATCTTTATTTGATTTTACATGCTGTCATTGTTTTAATTACCTACTACTTTACAATCTCGCCTCGTCTCGCTCTTCACGACAAACCTCGAGAACATAATTTATGACAGGCGCGTGCAGACGTTTAGGTCCCCAGCGACGAAACATTTCATATTTGAGGCGCCATGTTAGATATTTGTATTAATGAATGATTAAAAGATTTAAGATTTTAAAATGGAGATATCTCGAAACTAGATACAATGTTTCAACCTTGTTTGTTTATAAATAAAGGATCAAAGGCAAGGGACACTTTAAAACCCTTTTCATCATAAACGTATAAAAAAAATAGCGCGAAAACGGGATGGGTTCTTGCATTTAGATTTTAATATTGATTTGTACAAACAAGACAAATTATTATTCAAATTCAAGTCCAAAGGATGGCAAAATCGAAAGAAAATGTTGTATTGATCAAAGAGAAGTACCATCAGGTGCTTCTCGGCAGTGAGAAATGTTCCGAGAGGAGCTGGTGGAGACTTTTTAAGTGAAAGCTAGCATGACACCATTCCCCCCCCCCTCCCCCCTAAATACTGCCACTGCTTTGTGTGTGAGAGGTCCGCCATCACTGTACGGAGTTTAATGGTGGCCATATTTACAGTCACTATGCATAGATCTTAACTTGATTGTAATATGGGGCTGTCGCAAAACCATCAGCGTTCAACAGCATATCACAGTGTTTAATGGTGACAATTTTTTACTGTACTATGTACTATTTGTCACATGATGAGATTAACGTTTTTTTTTTTTTTAATTTTCAGATAGAGACGTTTATTATGATGTATAAAACACACTGTCAATGTATTCTAGATACCGCTATTAATTCTAACTTTGAAGAGGTGAGATATTGTATACTTTGTTTGTTTTTTCCGACGAAAATGTTTAAATCTGTTCTCTTGTACCCGGATGCATCTATCCGTAACTGTATCAATTACAGGCCTTCTCAAATGGCGGCCCGCGACGCCTTGAGAATGGCCCCTCAAGAGTGATCCCTTCCACTAAAACGCTCTGCTCGTTATGCTAGCTAAGCTCTTTCTGGCACTTTTATTTTTTTCATAAAATGCATATGGCCCTTTACAAAAATTAATTGAGAAGGCCTGCTATACGTCAAGATCCACCAGCGCACAAGAAAAAATGGTTGGCATGCATCAAGTGACAAGTCAAATAGCCTTTGCCAGCAAGCATGAGAGGAAAACATTTTCATGGTGTCTGTCCAGTGTCCTGTATGGTTTTGACGATGATTATAATACTACACCGCTATACTGTTACCGCTTACCAATGCTGAATTTTGCAGTGGCGTTTTTACGGGGGGCCATGGCCCTCCCAGAATTTAGGCTGGACCGGTCTTGAACCACCCCCCCCCCCCCTCCCCACTTTGAAATTTCGTATAATGTTACATACGGATGCTGGTGCTGGTAGCCCCCCCCCCCCCCCTGACAATTATTTGGCCCCAACTCGGCCCCTCCACCTAAAGATTCCTAGAAACGCCACTGGAATTTTGATATTTTAGATCCAGAATTTCTTGCTTCATTTCTGGCAAGGATTACCAGAACACCTGCTCCCACTGGTGGATAATGAAGTGGTGATTGATATTATCTGTGTTTGTGATTCTATACTATATAAGGTATGACAACTTTATTCAAAAAAACTTTTCAAGACCTCAAGCCGACTGAATTATTGAGGTGGCGAGAGAAATGAACGAAGGCTGATGACAATGGGGTGTTGTTCGATCCTACCAGATCTAACGATTTTTAACTAACAAAACCATCATTATCAAACAAAATCATGATCCTACAACCAACTAAAACAATTACCAGAGATATCAGTTTTCTTTTTTGGCGTTTACTACAGTAGACTAACCTGCCCGTGCCTGTGCTTTCGTAGCATTGCTTAATCGCAACGTTACAACCTATAATTCCCACCATCATTCTCTTTCTCTCACAAAACGAAACAATAATGTTTAGGTGTACGAATCATTCCATCATTTAAAAATTTCTTTTTAGGTGTTGACCGAAGTGCTCATTCCATCAACAATGCAAGAAATGCCAGAAACGTAAGATTCTTTTAAATTGTGTGTAAGCATTTGAAATGATGAAATGCACCTACAGCATTGTACATCTCTGATGGTTGACGCCAATGGTACTTTCCTTTCGAGTTGTACACTACTATACAATTATGTCTTTCGATTTTTTGCCATGTTTTAAATGAGATTTTGATTTACTTGTACGGCATTAATTTCTATGCCCAACTACGGAAGAAATTTTGGGTATTCAATATTCAAATAATTCGGAAGGTCTCCGCTAAAAACAATGGTGATACAAAGCTCTAGCATAATTTTTAGGAGACCATTTGATTCAGATTGTATTAACGAATGTATTTTCTCTATTTCAGATCATAAGCTCAATAGGAGCAGAAAAGTGGGACGTAAAACATGATTTTATTTTAATTTTATTTCCATTTCAGGTTATTATGTGACATCAGAAATTTTGCCAAACATTGGGAAAGTTGGATCTCGTCTGCTCTCGAGAATCTACCAGAACAACTGACTGATTCTAAACTTCCGGTGGCCAGACGTTTTGCCCAATCTTTAAAACGTCAAACTTCATTTCTTCATCTTGCCCAGGTAAATATCGAGATCGAGGCTTTGATGACATCGAAAATGATAAAAGTAGCAAACACCTGATGGTACTTCTCATTCGATGATTCCACTACTATAAAACTGTTGCATTGTATCATTCCTTAGACGAGATTTAGGGGAGGATTTAGTGGCTCAGTAGCCCGGGTTAATCCATAGTGTTTATATGAATACCGGACTGGCCCTGATAGCCGGGCCTCCTGGTCTAGAAACCGGGGAGCCCGGTACTCTGGCCGGCCCGCTTTCCATATAAATGCGTTAGAGCAAATCAGTAGAAATTGATTACAGTGACGTCAGACCGGAGACACTCTGCAAACCGGGCCAGACCGCTTAACCGGGTTGGTCCGTTACATATAACCAGACCTTAAGAGGTGGTATCGTTTGAAAAAACGCAGACAGGGAGTAAAATTCCATTGTATTACATTTCAGACAGCCAGGCCGGTATTGTACGATGCTGAACTAGTCAATCAAATGATAAACGACGTCGAGAGAATAGATCTCAGTTCCATCTCAAGTCACGTGGTATGTAACCAGTCCGATTGCGACCAAGATCTAGAGCTTAATACTGAATGTAAGTAGCCGTAGCAGTAATACTTGCAATCAAGTCATATAAGACATATAATCGCAATCCATATCAGGTCACACGTAACCGATCTGACTGCAAATAAGATCTAGGGCTATATATTGAATGTAGTTTATCGTTTTCGAAAATGGCACGGTTCGGTTGCATGATAAGATCGTACACTGCATTGAATAACGGACGCCGTCAAATAACGATCTCTGTGAAAGTTGCGCTAGCGCTCTTCAACGGAAACTGCCGAGGATTGCCGATAGGGACTCCGTATGAGAAAAACGAACTGAACTAAATGGTGATTTTATGTTATTGTTTTAACAGTTTTAAAAGAGTTTAAAGAAATATTAAGAAAACAAGCGACTGTTGAGGCGTTTACAGAATGGTTGGACATAGTGGTGGAACAAAGGGTAATTAAGGTATAGATAATATATTATATACCTGTGGGGAGAGGGGGAGGGGAGAGGGGAGAGGGAGGGAAAGGGGGGGGGGGGAGAGGGGAGAGGGGAGGTCTTTGCTCTTCCAGTATCCAATCTGATCTGACCAATCTCTTAAATGCAGATCAACACTAACCCGGTCCTTATTAAATTGCATGTACATGTAACTTTTCTGACCTTATAATTCTTAGTCTCTATATATGAATCAGCTTTTTGCGGATGTAACACATTCGGGTCCGTTTTTCCTGAAACATGTTCGAACTTGTTCCTGTTCGTTCGAACAGACCTGATGACGTGTGTTTAACCCATTATCACACCTTCTCTGACTATATACTTTTCCGTGTACCCTATACATGTATATACCTCCTATATACCCCTTATAAACCCCTATCTATCCTTCCTACCGACTTTCAAAACTTTTAAAAAGATAAAGAGTAAATGTTGACAGAACGTATTAAATTTTGACAGTTAAACTTTTTAATATTTTTCTCCTGTGATTGAACTATTGTTTTAATGTTGATTTTAAAGATAAGATATTAAACCTCGAATTTAGTCCGGGTACAAAGTTCATTTTTTCTTCAATTTTTATGAAATGACTCATGGGGAAAAGATGGATTGAAAAGTATGAATAAAGCCTTTTAGATCAGAGTAGCCTATAGTTAAATTCTTCGAATTCAACATTTATTTTACAATTGACCATCAAATGCAAATCTATGATGCTATATTTATTAAATAGTAGATCAAATTGAGCAAAAAATTGAAATTCATATCACTGTCTGAGAAATCGTCCTTTCAAGCTACACTGACAATATGAATCATTAAAGAGATTGTAAAAAGGTTTTCTAAACTTTGTATGTGCACTGTTATAAATAATCGGGTAAAATTACCCCAAAAATGACGGGCAGCAAAGTTGCCCGTAACGTTATAGTAAAATAACAATGATGTGTAAAAAACCTTTTGCATGTAAAATTACAGTTTGTAATTTTACCATGCATAGTTTTTTAACTCAAGCTGGTTATTTTACCATACATGTTACGGGCAACTTTGCTGCCCGTCATTTTCGGGGTAATTTTACATACGTTTTTGTTTACCATTGCTGGTTATTTTACCATACATGTTACGGGCAACTTTGCTGCCCGTATTTTTTGGGGTAATTTTACATAGTTTTTGTTTACCATAGCTGGTTATTTTACCGTCATTTTAGTGTGTAACATTCCACTTCATGTCAACATACTTCTATGAATTATATACAAGACAAAAGATAGAACATATCAAACGAATTTATTGCAACATAACTAAAATAACAAAGGGAAAATACAGTTACAGTTTTTAGTAACATACATCAAAATCAATAAACCAAATATCAATTGAAACATTTTTAAAGGGTTTGTAAAGAGGTTTTCTAGACTTTTAATGTGAAACAGGGGAATTGAAAGGTTTAATCTGCACAATTCCATTATTATCTATCGAATGTTTAACTACCGTACTAATTTGCACCGTAAACTTAGCCTAGCCTACTCACCAATATCTTTCTGCGACTGATCTAAATTTTATTCTAATTCTTTAATGAGTTGCTTCTTCGTCTGTCTGTCTAGAATATTCTTTTTCCCACTAAAGTCAAGCACGTGCTATCGGAGCAGCATTCGGCTGTCGTAACTCAAATCTTTCTAGATGTCAAATACAGACTGAAACCAAAAGGCTAATAATACCTTAGCCTTCTAGGCCCATATTATAACTTATTGAAATCTAAAATCCAACCAAGAAAACATTTTTAAGAAATATACCAAGATTAATATTTTGCGACATCTTCTCCTACTAGGCCTACTGTTAATTTGCATTTTAAATGAGTGTAATTTTACACGACCCTGGTTTGATTACCAATTGTTTTAGTAGAATCCATCAATATAGTAAACTGATCTATTAGTTTCGCAATTTGTTTTTAACTAAATCGATCATTAGCTCGAAACTTGTTGACTTGATTCCAGCCTCTGATAGCTATTTTGACAGTATAGTTTTTGGCTCCACTCGAGAAACCGTCAAAATAGCTATCAAAGGCTGGAATAAATAAACCAAAGCTCCATGTGCTACAGGCTGTGAACGTCAAAGATCCCTCAGCAGTTAAAAATCAAAAATAAGAATCTAGGCCAGACCTGTTCAGACAAGAACACATAAAGAACAGGTACAGAAATGTAGGACGTAAAACTATCACTCCATTCATTTTTATAACTTAAAATTAGGCCTACATTTTAAATGAGTGTAAATTTACATGACTCTGGTTTGAATACCAATTGTCTAAGTAGAATTCCTCAAAATAGTAAAATGACCTATAAGTTTGGTAATTTTTTAACCATATTATATGGTATTTTTACATTTATTTCTTACTTACATTTTAAATGAGTGTAATTTTACCCGACTCTGGTTTGAATACCAATTGTTTTAGTAAAATCCATCAAAATAGTAAAATGACCTATAAGTTTGGTAATTTTTTAACAATATTATATGGTATTTTTACATTTATTTTTAACAGTGTGTATCGGAGACACTGGTAGCATCAATTTGCGCCATTTCAATTTCCATTCCGACGTCTGTGGTTCTTGCAATTTCACTAAAACTAACGCGTTTTATGACGTCACTGACAGTGATCTAACGGAAGCTACTATTGATATCACTGTCAGTGACGTCATAAAATCCATTTAAAGCTTCACCATTACCAATAATTCTAAAAAACAAACAAATAAGGCATGGCCTGTCGTGGAACACTCCGAGATGAACCTTCTTGAACTGATTGCTATTAAATTGTATTTCGTTTTTAAAACTAAATCCTGAAAACCTGAAAAAAAACGAGTCTGGAGACATTCATTATCCCTTTCTAATTTCAGCCCAGTAAACAGAATGGAAAATGTTTTAAAAAGAGAGCTCAAGATTATTTATTAAAATGGTCGTTTTTCGGGGCCAGAGTTATGCACAACCTTACTTTGAACAATGCTACTGGTTTTGGTAAGTTTCATAACTTAAAGCGATACTACCTCTTAGAATGACCAAAAATCTAAATTTTCAAACTTGGTCAATCAGAGTATATATTCATCAACAGTATCCTAAGTATACAAACGGAATCAAATAAACTCATAAAACTATGTAATTTTCCATACAATTACAGATTATTATTGATAAATGTTCAGAATATAATGTTTTCGGGCAAAAAATCCCCCAAATCTGGCAAAATATCATTAAAATTCGGGCAATAAGTCGGTCTGTCCCCCTGTTGAGTCGTGGGCCCCCACGGCTATGAAACTCCATTCTATTTGCTTATTGTAGGTTCATTCCACCTAATTCGTATGTTACTAGACGAGTATGTTTTACTAGCGATAGAATCTCAGCTACATCTAGAAAAAGACGAGGAACTACAGAATTTACTACATAAGCATCTTAAACCAGGTTTGTTAAAGCTATCACGGTTTCATTAGTTTAAGTTTAATTCCTCGGTCTCCATTATTTAAAGCTATCATGCCTTAATTACTTTAGGGTTCTTTACAAAAACAAGTTTTCTCATTCGCCATTATCTAAAGCTACTATGCCTTCATTAGAATGGGTTTATACAGTGGTTCTCAACCTGGGGGCCATGACCCCGTGTTTGTCAAGGGGCCATGGGGCCATGGGGCCCAAGGATGTATATCATTTTTGGTATATGCAAGGTCTGTATTTGCTTGTGGTCAAATGCATCTGACCTCTTGACGATGAGGAAGCACAAAACAACAACCCTTGCTCTATATTCCCTATTTGACCTAGTTAGGCCATGGCTCTGGGAGCTTCGTGAATTTGGGCCACGGCTTGAAAAAGGTTGGGAACCATTGGTCTATAAGCTAACAGTCGTTTTAATATCGCACTATCCTAAAAGCTATTAATATTATCTTTCATGCTTTCATGAGTGGATGTGAATTCTTTAAATCAAAATATTGGTTAAAATTACTGTATATTATATTGCAGACGATACTGGTTCCAAGCCCAATCTTTCTCAAGCACCGAGTACATGTTTCGTGGCGACTACAGCTCGGAATAATCCACCTCGACCAGGGGCGTTACCTGCTATTATTAAACGAGAACAGTATTTAGATCCAGCGTACCCTACTGCCTTCAACCCCTCTTTTAATAATGGGAGAGAACCATTTTCAATCTCGTCTCATCTATCTTCACTTTCTTCCATAACTCAGGTAAGTAATTAGGACAATTTTAGAAAAAGAACAAAAATCATATTTCCGTTGATCTAATTCTAACAATTGCAGAGGCATACCTGACATTCATTCGGCTTCGTCAATGTTCGAGACTAACATTATTACTCGGCCATGATAGGCGGCCCTCTTGCCCGGTAAATGGGCAAGAAAAGACAACTCTTTGCCTCTGAATGGTCTCTGTATAAAATACAAGGTTATCTAGCCATTAGTCTAGTTCCGAAGTTGATACAAGTGATTGGTCTCTGTATAAAATACAAGGTTATCTAGGCACTAGTCTAGTTCCAAAGTTGATACGAGTGATTGGTCTCTGTATAAAATACAAGGTTATCTAGCCACTAGTCTAGATCCGAAGTTGATACAAGTGATTGGTCTCTGTATAAAATACAAGGTTATCTAGGCACTAGTCTAGTTCCAAAGTTGATACGAGTGATTGGTCTCTGTATAAAATACAAAGTTATCTAGCCACTAGTCTAGTTCCGAAGTTGATACAAGTGATTGGTCTCTGTATAAAATACAAGGTTATCTAGGTTCTAGTCTAGTTCTAAAGTTGATACGAGTGATTGGTCTCTGTATAAAATACAAGGTTATCTAGCCATTAGTCTAGTTCCCAAGTTGATACGAGTGATTGGTCTCTGTATAGTATACAAGGTTATCTAGGTTCTAGTCTAGTTCTAAAGTTGATACGAGTGATTGGTCTCTGTATAAAATACAAGGTTATCTAGCCATTAGTCTAGTTCCCAAGTTGATACGAGTGATTGGTATCTGTATAGTATACAAGGTTATCTAGCCATTAGTCTAGTTCCCAAGTTGATACGAGTGATTGGTCTCTCTATAATATACAAGGTTATCTAACATGCTAGTCTAGTTCCAAAGATGATACGAGTATCCTGTCATTAAAACCCTCTTTGCGTAACCCAGTATGGTTTTTTTTCAGTCTGTGCCAGGAAGCAATGCGATCCTGACGCCCCCTGTTTCCCCTATCATCCCTAATCCAATCAGAAAGCCGGTATTAAATCAACCCAGTCTACAGTTTAACAATAATCACCAGTCTTCTACATACCCTTATCTAGGTAAGTTTTTTACACATGTACCAAAAGTTCCCATTTCCCCTATCAGGACAAACATGACCAGCTTTAATTACTGAAAAAAAAACGTCAACTCTTTACCCAGCGTTGCAAACATGACCTATTAACTCAATTTTTCAATGTTTCATTACTGCGTTGAGTACCCCTATTCAACTAGCATCCCCATTAACTAGTGACACCATGGAGTGTGCAATGAAGGAAATAATGCAATCTCTTTTTTCCATTTTCAACTGTCCAAGAATCTGTGAGAATTAATCCACCGTTATCATTTCAATTTCAGCTCAACCCAACAATTACAATAATTCCAACACCGGAAGTCTGCTGGGCAGTTACAATACCGGAAGTTATGATCCACCAACGTTCCGCAGCAATCACTATAGCAACCAATCGCCATTTTCTTCATCAAAAGATCTAGATCCCTACATCTTTTCAGACCCACCGTTTCAAGGAGACCCATTTTACTCAAGTTCTTTTAATTATCCTTCTACCGGAAATATCAACTACCCTTCCGGAAGTGCACATTGTCAGGGTAACAGCGGAAGTGCGTTCGATGTTGTGTCCAGCTCCAGTTATTTTAATTTGCCACCATCGTATAGTTCCACAGGTATTTGCTTGATAAATTTGCTTCTGTTAAAGAATGTAGAATTCTTTTGATTGAGTCTTTGATATCTTTTGGGTATTTTTGTAAACTCTTCTTAGCTGTCAAAGGGTATTTTGGTAAACTCTTCTTAGCTGTCAAAGTTAAATTTTTTATGAACTTTACATTGAGTTAAAACCATATTTAATCAATGTTTAATTTCACTCAGAATTTGAATTTGAGTTATTTTCTAAGCATACGGGCCCTGGAACTTTATTCTCAAATACTTAAGATAAAATCCAGATTTTAAGAAATACAGTTGTCTGATTGGATTACAAAGCTTGATTTTAGTGATTGACCAACCAGATGACTGGAACACTAAATTAAGGCCCTGAATGTCTTATGCTAATGTAGACGATCAATGTAATGTAGTACATTTCACCATTTTTGTGCTCTTGCCATCTGATTGGTCAATCACTACAATCGATTTTGAATAATGTTTTAGTATCCAATCAGATTACTGCATTTCTTAAAATCTAGGGCCTTATTCTCAAAAACTTAACTTAGATAAAATCCAGATTTTAAGAAATACAGCAATCTGATTAAATAATAGTACTTGACTTAAAATTGATTTTAGTAATTGACCAATCAGATGACTGGAACACTAAAATTATTGTAAGTTAAGTTTTCGAAAATTGAGGCCCTGAATGTCTTATGCTAATGTAGACGATCAATGTAATGTAGTACATTTCACCATTTTTGTGTTCTTGCCATCTGATTGGTCAATCACTACAATCGATTTTAAATATAGCTTTATTATCCAATCAGATTACTGTATTTCTTAAAATCTTAGTTAAGTTTTTGAGAATAAAACCCCTGGACTGTTACATTGGCATGAGCGAAGTTATTTCATTGTTAGAGAAGTCATTACAAATTAACAGAATTTATTTTTCATTTTTACAGATATATACTCGGGAGTATATCTACCACCGAAACCACTGGCCGAGCACGTATCAGTAATACAACCTAGGAACCCTCTGGTACCACATTATCATTCCGACCATAGAGCACCACTGTCGTACCACAATGAACCCCGTACACCCCTCACCTACCACACTGATCTCACCGACCCCCTCAATATACTGGATAAACCAATCAGACACCGGGAAAGTGTTCTAGTGTTTGGTGGTAACCATGGAAACGGCTCAACACCTGGTCAAAATCAGCATCTAGGTAAGTATTCCGTTACATCAGCACCACCAAAACATTATGCTTCTACATTTGAACTGCACAAATAAACATGCCTTTCGGGTGCTTCACTTGTAGGCCTGTGCATTGCATCACGGTGTTTTTGAAAGTTATACTTCCCATTTCAAAAGGTGGGAGTATCAGCTTCATAAAAACGGGAAATTGTGACTTTAATACTTTAAAATATGCTCTGTAATACTTTAACCATACGCAACTTCGTGACTGACCTAGTTAACAGAATCAGACACGAACATAGTAAGAATCCATGTTGTACCCGAACTACTTTTCTAAATCCTAGGATGAGTATTCACGTTCAGTGAGACCTGTGGCTTTGTTCACTCAGATAATTATGTTTTTGATAATTTCAGGATCACACAATGTTGGTGAAGATTTTCTATCAATAGGAATGCTTTCAGGAGATCCCGATTTAAATTTTACTG
The DNA here is from genome assembly GCA_029955415.1 of Lottia scabra. Lineage (NCBI taxonomy): Eukaryota > Metazoa > Mollusca > Gastropoda > Lottiidae > Lottia > Lottia scabra. Next base: position 3,721,285 of record JARJEI010000019.1, on the reverse strand, counting down.
ATCCAGAGCGCCCCCTACCTTCTATTAATACTGTGTTTGAAGCACATAAACCTTGCTATTAAGGACGTCATTGAAAAGTTATGGAGTTCGAAAACTGCTGATGTGGACAACAACTAAACTGGGTGCTTTATATGAACCTTGCTATTAAGGGCGCTATTGGAAAAGCTATGGAGATTGAAACCTGTTAATACGGACATATTATGTCATATGGCTACTGAATTTGCGATGCTCATTACGTGACGCCAATTTTGGGGCTGCTATGTGATGCTTTAACACCTGCAATTGTGGACAGTGCCTTGCTATTAAGACCCGCTACCTGCTTCTTTGGCCAACTGTGTAAGGGATACTTTGTAAATAAACCTTGTTATTAAGGACATTTTTAAATTTAATACCTGTTAATCCGGACAGTTGTGGATTGAACATTTTATAAAAACCTGATGTTGAAGACAGGTGTGTAGGGATTACTTTGTTAACATTAGGTCCAATGAACTTTGTTATTACGGACACACACATTACACATATTGGCATGATTTTAAGCGTCAACAAAACCTTGTCCACAGCCTTAGGCATCAGAAACAATAATTGTCACAGACGGTGCATCGTAAATATCAAACAAATTCCAATTTAAGTTTTATGAGTGACCAATATCTAGTTGTTTAGTATTTTATTTATATCCATGAAAGAGTGTAAATTAAAACCTGATTGACATTAGTCAGTATTTCTTTTAAAGTGCTTGTACACAGGTTAGACTAATTAACGGGATACAACCTCTCAAAAGGAACAAAATATCTTAATTTCTAAGCTTGGTTAATAGGAGTTTATATTCATAAGGCAACTTATCTGGTGGCATAACTATAAAACAGATTACCCTGAATAATCTGGTAAATCCGGAAAACCATTTACAATTATTGAAAAACGATTGCTCAAATTTTAAGCGTTTTTCAATAATAACCCGTAATTGTATGGAAAATTACATAGTTTTGTGGTTTTATTCAATTCTGTTTGTATACTTTGGACATCGTTGATGAATATATACTCTTATTGAACAAATTTCAAACTTAATTTTTTTGTTCATTCTAAGAGGTGGTATCGCTTTAACCATTGACATAAGCAGATTTTGAAAGGTTAAAATGGATTTAAGTCGAGGTTCGTATGCATAAAACTTGTGTTAAATACCAAGGCTAATTCGCTCTTGAAAACCTAGTTACATTTGTATACATACCGGCCTATGTTTCAAATTCCTTGATTTCTCTCTTATATGCCTCGAGCTGTCAGTGATAATATTCATTGGCCAATCGACCTCAAAATTTCATATATGCCATTGTAGGCACTACATAACTAGAAGTGCATGTTCCTTCAGCAACGTTAGACATTTGCATTATCTACCGTTGCTGGATTGACGGGGTTTTCTCGTCATTATCAACTAATAACCTCGTTTCAAAAACACTATACGTCACATTCAATTTATGACCGTTGAGACTCGATTATCACAAGGTAAATATGCTACAAGAAATTTGACGTCTGGTCATTCGAAAGTTTTCCCGCAATAATTTGTTACAATGAATATAACTGGTCGACAATAATCGTTCGACCAATCAAAGTTAATGACGAAAAAACCTTATCATGACAGCAACGGATTAATGTAATGAAATGAAATGATAGCCGTTGCTAAAGGAACATGCTAGAAGTGAGGCTGTGACACTTTGGCCGGAGGGGAGAAAATGACATAAAAGGCCTATCAGTGTTTCCCAAGCCACAAGAAAAAGACGATGTTATGTTAGTTTGTTACGTTTTATTTCTTACTATGTTACATTTGATACACAAAGAGGATTTCCATTAAAATAAGCAACAAGACGATAACTCTTAAAATAAACCAACAAAAAGGGATATAACCGGATATAGCAGAATGATATGACGTCATGATATTATGCTGGTCATGATATAATATTTACAATGATTTCATGTGGACGGATAAAATTATGAAATGTGTAATGAGAAGTATCAGAAAACGAAACATTATAATTGACTGCAACCAAATTTCAAATAACCACAACAGTAAACGAAAAAACAATACCCATGGGGAACGGAAGCCCAATTGAATGCAGGTTCAAGCACAGCTGTATAGCAGGGGCCTTATTCTCGAAAAAAAAAATTGGAGTTCTCGTAATCTGATTGGTCAATCCTCAAAACTGATTTTAAATTGTGTTTCATTATCCAATCAAATAACAATAGGCCTATTTCATAAAATCGGGCTTTTATCTTAGTTAAGTTTTCGAGAATTAGGTCCCAAACCCTGCCATCGTGCTATATAATAATCGCATAATCAAGAAAAAAATAAACATTAAGTTTTCTTAAGAATCCAATCTGATTAAATGCAACTTTATATTTTCGTTTCGTTTCGTTTTTTTTTTTAATTTTTTGGGTTTTTTTTTAACGTTACCGTTGATTAAAATTTTTAATGATTAACAAAACGAAACGAAATAAATTCCATTTTGATCAGAATGCAATATTTGATGATCCACAACCAAAATACAATTTAAAATAGTTCAAGTTGGGACAGTAAATGCAGTCTATCCAATTTGAAGCTGCAGAGGGATCTCTGTCCATCCCAATACCATGGAGCTAGGTAAATAGGGTATAAGATATAACTAAATAAGTAACCCTTGTGTTCAGTTAGCAAATATTCTAAATCGATTTCAAGTTTTCTACTGAAACAATTCAGTCATATGAATAACTCGAGTTAAATTTTCTGATTTTAAGAAAAAATGTCTAATATTACACGACTGACGACTGTTTCAGTGGAAAATACCAAAACGCTACAAAACACGCTACTTGAACATAGGGCACTGTTCGATACTTCAGATACATAAATTATATTGCACTATTTTAATGAGACTAGGACCATAGTCCAAATTTTGAACATTAAAATGTTGATTATAATCACAAATGTAAACTTATTATAAACGCATAGAAATATCTTATAGCTAATTTCTGAGAATAGTAAATTGCTTACAACCAAAATTTTTAACTATTCTTCATATGTATGAAATATCGTGATTATAATCACTGATTGGCCAGTTTAAAATTTGAATTAACCAATCAGGAATCATGAAAAAGGGAAAGTATCATAGCATTTTGACAAAGGAATGGTAATATTTAACATAATAAAACTTAACATAACTATGTTTTAGTGAAATTGAAGTTAAACTGACAAACACAAAGTACACAAAATAAAGTGCAATCGGTAGTCCCAAAAAGATAAGCAAACCCTGCCTTGCTAAGAAAACGCACAAAATAAGTAAGTGCCTTAAAATATAACCGAATATCCTGTGAGGCAGCTATCTCAGTCTTTAGTTTTAAAACAATAAACACATGGAAGCCCAATTAAATTCAGTACCAAGCACAGATAATTAGCAGTAACATTCGACCTCATACATGTATAATTGCATAATTTCAAATAATATTTTAAAAATATTTGAACAGTCACAATCTATAACATCGTAAAGCTGCGAATAGACGAAGTTCGGTTTCCGCTCTGGGATTGTCGATACAGAAGAAGCGAAAACCCAGAGTATAGGTCCGTATACGATAGTGAAACGATTCGTCTCTACTATTCTCTACTGTACATGTCCTGGACAAGATCGGACACCATGCCTCGTCTTTTCGCATCTTTATTCTAATTATTGAAACTGTGCCATGAAATACGACAAAGCAAAGAAAACAACAAGATAAAAACAATTTAAAATATTTAGTAAATTAAAGCTTGTAAAATGGTATTTAAAATATATTTATGTGACTAAAATCGTATTTATAAATTTCCATAACCAAAATAAGAAAATAATCTTTAATATTTACAGTAATAATAATATATGTAATATCATAGGAACGTAATTGAATTCTAACCAATCAGACAATAGCACGTCTAAACTGGTTATCGTTTCTTGTAATATGATTGGTTACTAAATATAGTAGTTAAATTCAAGACGTTATCACACTCGTCAACCAGATTATAACAATTCTAAACCTGGTTATGGTTTCGTGCAATGCTATTGGTTACTAAATTTTAATTGTATAACTTATCAATATTCGAAAGAAAAATTTAAACATTGTTAAAATGTAAATAATATTCCGTATTTTGTCCCTACAAAATATCAACAGCACTAATGGATTGAGACATAGCCATCTTGAATTTACGAAATGATTTGACATTATGCCAAAATGTAGAGGAGGGTGGGGTTTTCCAACTAACCCTAACTAAGGGCCCGCCAGTCCCTACTCTCCCCTATATCAATTCAGCAGTTAGAAAATATAATAGCACTTTTAATTAACATTTAACTTTGTACAAAAATGTTTTTCTTTATACACTAAAAAGAGGTGGATCGACTGAGGGGTCTTTAGAGTACTTTACCGTTACAAAATGGCGTCTACCACACTTCCGGTACTCTCAGGAACTCATCCTGGTGGACTAGTTGCAGTTATGTCCCCTTGTCCTATACCTAAGTCTGAATATGCCACGCCCCTTCAGTCTCTCCCCACCCCTTGTTTCTCCCACCCCTAACGAAATCACCAAAAGAATCCCTAGCGTCGACAACATGTGCTATTTTTCTTGTCCATATTCATCTCGTGAAGCTGCATACCGACTGTTTTTACTTCTAGATCTTCGTTGGTTCTCAGCAGTCTGAAAAAAATCACACACATGCAATTTTTGAAATTTTTAAAAATATAATAAATGTATAGACTTTGTTCAAGAAAATTCATAACTTCGGACGAATCGATACATACAAAACTACGTACGGTTGTTACATGGAAATAACACACACGAATAACAAAACACAAGACAATATTATGGAATATAACACACTTCTTTAATACTGTTAATAACTGTATTAAAGGGTCACAGGCTTCATTTTCGTGGGGCGATTTTTCCAAGTCTCAGAAACGGGGACTTTTTTAGCTCAGCAATTTAGTATAGTGGAGCGGCATAGCAACTTGTTTGTGCATTTTTTGATGCAAGCACCAAATTTAGCACACAGATACTTTGATATGTTGTGAACATTTTTGGATATGGAGCCACTCAAAATTCACTTGGGAAAGCCGCCATTTTGAATTTCAAATGGGCCACCCTCAGAAATATATAATTGTTGATAATGTCAGCTATTAAGCTGTTCTTAATAGCTAATTTTACACATTTTGTATCAGGGAATTCAACTATTTAAGATACAAGTGGCTTAAACAACCGGCCATGTTTAATTTCAAAATGGCGTCTATAAAACCCATAAAATGCGATATTTCTCGATCTATGTCAACAATTTACTCGATTTAAGTGTCTAATTGTATGTTTTAGGGGCCAAAGGATCCACTGGCTCAGTAAACAAGTGGCAAAAACTGTCGCCATATTGGATTTCAAAATGGCGGCCACAAAAAACGTTTAAGTATCAATATTTTTGAATCTATGTCAGCTATAAGGTATTCTTAGTGGCTAATTCTGCACTGATACACGTGGTAGCTTCAAAAAATGCATGTTATCTTTCCATAAACAACTGTTGCCATTTCTCCTTGTCTTATCAAAACAAAGTATGTGTTGGAATGATTTAACATTATTAGAAATTTAAATATTGCATTCGCCCTCACAAGCACACAGTCCGGTGTACTTGAGGGCCGACTTCTTGCATTTGCATTGTCCACTGCAGCCTTTCTTACACTTACATGAGATCAGTTCATAGCATGATTTTGCAGCTTCTGGTAGAGTTGTCCAGAGGGGTTGAAAATTTTCCCCAGTTTTTACCCAGCCCCAGTCGCATGCATGGGACAAGAGCTTGCCCCCAACAATGACCGGCATGATATGTGGCTCTTTTCACATGTTGCTCAACAGCTTCTTCCTCAATAGGTTGACATTAGTACACGTGCTTGTGCGATCAAAGAGTAAGACGACAAATCTTTCAATAGTTGACAAGACGTCTTCAGGAACCTTGACTGTTGTAGAGGCTAAATGGAGGAAAGCAGCGGTAACCTCTGGGAACGCCTCCCATGTAGCCCAAGCTGTTATTTTTCCACGGCCTGCAAATGCCGATACTGTATCACATCCTGTAATAGCATGGAATACTGGGAGTGCCTTTGACTTATCAGGTCCCAGACCGACAGCAATTTCATGTGCTGCTATATAGCGGAATTTTTTGCCTGTCCCGAAAGCAAGCCAAAGTTCATCTAGTTGTTGCTGTCGGTCTTGGGCTAGTGTAATGCCAGAATGACAACGTCTGTGTCCACTGTTCGGATAAGTATCTTCCGATGTCCACACCCCATGGCATTTGCTGCATGTACCATCATTCGGGTGTCGGCCTCTTCATGGTTGCATGGGGCCAAGGTGGTAATGTCATCAAGAGTTGGAGAAGTGAGTATCTGTTCCCCGTCAGTGGCTACCAACTGTTTGGTTGGTGTTTCGAAAGATCCCATAAGCAGCCCAGACAAGAAATTGAACAACTCTTCCTTATTTTCACCAACTCGAAGAAAATTCTGCCAGTTTCCGGGTAGCACGCCTTCGGATTCCTTTCCCCCTGTTGGCCCGTGCAGTGGCGTTGAGGCTTTCAGACTTTGTGTAACAATCCCACACTAGTTCAAGACGAGATCGATACTTTAGTTGTGATGTAATATAAGGAACGAACACCCCTGTTCCATATTCAAGGAATGTTCAGCATCTGAACAATGGCTGCACCATCCAGTATTACACAGGTGACATGTGGTGCATCTGTTTTCTTGTTGGCAAGCTCTTCTATGGGCTTAAGTAGGTCTGATTTGTTGTTGAATCGAATCTGTCCTTCTTGGGAAAGAGCTGGAGGGTAGGCTCGGTTCTCATGCTTAAAGAACTCGTCAAGATCACCTTCCCTTGATTGGCTTGCAATATAAAGTCTTGAAAAGAGTTCTGAATCATCCTTTGCCGAAGCTAGCTGTAACTTCTTCTTGCTAGAAACCGTGGTTTTAGGTGAGCTGGACATTGAAGTGACTCTTTTTTCTGTTCTTGACACAAAACACAAAGTTCCCAGTTAACTGATGTGGATGAATTGGTGGTTCCAGCCTTAGTCACATCAATTAATTTGTGCTCTTTTGACATGACTGCTTTGTTATATAAGTTTTGGGGTGTAACTTTTGCAGAAGCATAGTTTTCAATCTATATTTTAATCTAATGTAATTAATCTATTTCATGTATTTATTATTATTGACAACATAACACAAACATTAAACATATTATATTTGAATTCAAAGATAACTTGTAGAATGATAATGACACTGTGCCTACTTCAGTTTTAACAGTGAAGAAGCAGAGAAAACAAGGACTAGTTAAAATAATCAAATATTGTTGCGATAGGTTGTTAATTTTGATTATCGATTATAAAGTTTCACAATCGATTAAGAATCAATTTTCTTCTAAAATCATGTGTTACGTGGTCATAGGACAAATCACATCATTGGAAAGGCGTACTTAGGCCATCAATAATTTCCTATGGGACTATAACAAAATAACGGGTTAAGCATGCAAAATTTGCTGTGCCAGCCTCTTGAAATTCAATTCTTGTAAGTTGAACACTGATAATATTGGCAAGACTAAAAAAATGTACAATAAGTTACTGAGAATAGGTTTTTCAGCTATCATAGATCTATAAAATACCAACAATCATATAGTTTTATGTCCGCCATTTTGAAATTTAATATGGTGCAGTTGTTGCCACTTGCCACATCAACCAGTGGATCCTTTGGCCCCTAAAACATACAACTAGCCACCGAAAACGAGTAAATTGTTGACATAGATCGAGAAATATCGCATTTTATGGGTTTTTATAGACGCCATTTTGAAATTAAACATGGCCGGTTGTTTAAGCCACTTGTATCTTGAATAGTTGAATTCCCTGATACAAAATGTGTAAAATTAGCTATTAAGAACAGCTTAATAGCTGACATTATCAACAATTATATATTTCTGAGGGTGGCCCATTTGAAATTCAAAATGGCGGCTTTCCCAAGTGAATTTTGAGTGGCTCCATATCCAAAAATGTTCACAACATATCAAAGTATCTGTGTGCCAAATTTGGTGCTTGCATCAAAAAATGCACAATTTCATCATATTTGGGGGCTATGCCGCTCCACTAGTACTGGTTATCACAACTCACCATTGAAATTTGAGTCTTCAAATCCATGTGCATCCATAATTATTAACATTTGAAAGTTATAATGCCCTAATACACATTAGCGATACTTTGCAATATATAGAAAAGTCATCTATAGAAATAGAAGGAGAAATGTCTAATTTAAGATAAATTTGAAGGAAATATGCAATTTTCGTACATTTCTAGTGCTTCTGAAGGATAATTAAGTATTTTCAAGACCCAAATCAACCAATAAAAATGAAGACTGGTCCCCTTTAAAGAAGTGTGTTAGGCTATATTCCATAATATTGGCTTGTGTTTTGTTATATGTGCTCCTCGCTTCTATATATCGTTCAAATCTTACAACACACACGAAGTTATTCTCTTAAGCGGTTGCTGATGATTTTTCAGCTATGTTGTCTTCAATGACACGCTTTCATGCTTGAGATGACGATTATTGGAAGACGTGTAGCATACAAACTAACCCACTACACTCCTTCCCAACCCGCTATAACAGTGGTTCCCAATCTTTTTCAAATGACGGTCCAAATTCACGAATATATCAATCCGTGGCCCCTTTGTTCAATTTGGACAGGGCGGCCAAATGTATTTGACTGCAAGCAACGACAGACTTAACACAGCAAATATAGTTAAATAAACACCCCATGGCCCCCTGACAATTACCCCAAGGCGCCCTGACAAAAACCCCATGACCCCTAGGGAGCAATGGCCCCCAGGTAGGTAACCAGTGCCCTATAAAAAATAGAGGAGACCCTGGATCAGCTTATCCAAAATTGTTTCATGAAAGACACATACCTTGTTAGTTCCATGACTGCTTCTGTTACGTGTGAACCATCTTTAGCACTGGCCTCAATAAACAAACCATTAAATTCCTGAAAGTATACCCGAGGCATTATGATATAGCTGCTCATTCTAACCACGGAAACTGTTTGTGTTCATCAATATCACATCCAAAACATGGCAAAAGCGAGAGCCATAGTTGTATAGTAGGTGTACATGTACCTGTGTATGTGCTGATGAACAATTTGCTAAATTTTTGGAGTTACATGTATTTCACAACAAGGGCGTTAATTTGTCCAAAGTAATTTTTTGGGGGGGGGGGGGGTGGAGGGGCGGGGGTTTGACGAACCAGACGTAGCCCGTCCCCCCCCCCCTCAAATCCACACCCTTACTTCACAATTCCGTTTGGATCAATTTATTATTTCTATTCCTATTTATAAACATAAATATATCCTAGATTCGGCCTTTTCTGTTAGAATTTACCTTTGCTAGACGGTGACCATCTTCTTCTCGAACTGTTCTTCTTCCTTGCTGTTCCATCTCAGCCCTCATATCCGTTTTGTTACCACAAAGCATTATGGGTACATTTTTCTGGGCTCCGTCCTGTGTAACAGACTGCAAGATTAATAACTGAACGTGCCAGAAGTCAAGAAGAGTAAAATCGGGGTAGGGTGCAAGGTGAAAGGCGAGGAAATGAAATGCAGTAGATTGTTAGCATGGAATGAAATGGAGTTTTACGTTCAACTGTTCCAAATTGAAATTTTGAAATGGAATGGTGTTTCGTGCTTAGTTTTTTGCACTTCATTTGACTGATGCAGTGAAAAGGAGTTTTTCGTTTCATGTTTCAGAAACTGATTAAGTTAAGAAATAGTGTTTACATGCACGTGTTATTGTTCTGCACCAAGCAGAGTTAATAGTTCTACTGTTCGGTTACTTATTGGACTTAATGAAATTAATATCCTACAGTTCTGTGACAAATTGAAGTAATTAATGAAATTGAGCTATGACCTATTTTGTTCAGCTCCAAATCAGGCGAAATAAAATGAAATGAATGGAGTCTTACGTCCAACTTTTCTGCACCTATATTGGCTAATTGAGGACGGGCAAACACCATGCAGTTTGCAATGAGGGAAATTTTGCCAGGACAGCGGCATTAGCCATCAGGCGAATGAAGATGTCAGTTAGGGTAAAAGTGCAGTAAGATTCGGTCGGTGGTAGTCGAACAGGTTGTGCAGGAAGCATTCAGTGGGGTAAAAGCATTGAGCAAGGTGGCGGGAAGAGGAGGTCTAAAGTATTCAAAGAATCTGGCACGTTATGGTTCCCTTTGAAAGGATCCTTTACTTAGTAGTAACGAATAATTATGGGAACACTCGTGATAATGGTGAGCAGAGAAGTCTCAGATCCAGTACAACCATTGCACAGTTTACTTTTTGTAAACTGTATAGCTTGCAAGTTGATACGGGTCTCAAGATATCATCAATGGGGATGCTGAACGTTTCAAAACACGCTGCTAATTGCTGTCAGCTTTTCGGAAATGGAGAGAATTTCTTCATGACACAATATGTTTACCATTCAAAATATCCTCATTCGATACGAAATTTGTTTAAATTCTTACGAGTGTAAGATAGAATATAATGGATAAGTGCTTCAGGAAGAAACACAACTCGAAATATAGCTTACAGCTCAAAACACCTTGCACAAATTTTCAATACACAGAAAAAAAACTGCTTACCTCGATGGCTTCCACCCAATCACGTACGTTTAAGAACGATCTCTCGTACGTGACGTCATACAATAGAAGAACGCCGTCTGCGCGTCTGAAGTAAGATTTCGCGATACTACGGAATCGCTCTTGTCCAGCCGTATCCCATAACTGTAACGCAACTGTTCTTCCGTCAACTTCTAGAACCTTGGTCTGGAAGTCAACTCCTACAAGAAAAAGTTTGAAATAAATACATTAAAAACACTTCAGTAGATAACTCCAAAAGTTGGCATAGCCCGATCGCCAAATGGCATTAGGTGCACCAGAAAGTAAGCAAGCCTTGTCTGGTTCATAGCATCATATCAATAACTTTGTCTACATTACTTAAAAAACCACAAACACTTCAACTTCTGTCTTTCATCCAATAGTATTTCTAAAAATCATTAGACCGATTTAGGACCACAGACTTGTCAGGGGGGGCCATGTTTCTTTTCTTATGTAATTAATTGTGGTTATGTACTTGATCTCTAAATCATATTCTGTCCATCAATTTTTTTCGTCTATATGTTGTATATTGTATCTAAGTTTGTCCCCATGGGCTGAGTGTGAGACAGGACCGTATCACTCGTGGTATTGAGCCTAATTGTGACCCATGTAAAATAAAGAGTTTATTATTATTATTATTATTAATCTTACCAAGAGTTGAACTCAGATTGTTGACAAATTTCCCCTTACACAATCTCATGATAAAGCTGGATTTTCCCACAGCGGCGTCCCCGGCCAGCACTATTTTATACATTCTTTCTGGTTCTTTGTTCATCTTCGTCTCCATAGCCTAGAAATTAAATCAAACGATGACTTAAAGGGATTATACAGAGATTTTCGAAACTTTGTATGAGTATCTGCGACACTGATCAATTTGCGACATTCCAACTTCCATTTCGACGTCTTTGACGTCATAAAACGAGTTAGTTTTAGTGGAATTGCCAGACGTCGAAATGGAGATTGGAATAGTACAAATTGATGGATTTTTCCTGAATACATAATGTAGGTCTATAGCTTGGTCGACTAAAATAATGATAAACCAGACTTTCACACGTCGACAGAGATTAGAAAATTACGATCACCCAAGCAAATAACGTCATATTAAGATGCTCACGTCCTTGAACCTACCTCTTGTGTTGCTGCTAAATTTCGTTTGGATCCTCGTCCTGCTTTAGATGACAGACTGCCTCCCTCGTCACGTGGTATCGATTTCAAACTTCTGACGGAACCTCGACTTCCCACAGATGACGGTCGTTTAGCCTTTGACCCTAGAATACCGATAGCTTCCGCTTCCGTCGGACCAACTGTTGACTCAACCTCAGTGTCCATTTCTTCACGGGAATCGTATTCCTGGGTGAGAAAAAATAGTTATCAATACATCTAAACATGAATGTACAAAAGATTTCTCATTTACAATGGACGTGATTTGGGTTGTTATAATCGAAAGACTAGTAAGCTTTACTCTGCTGGTAAAGAACTTTTTATGAACGAAAAATGGATTATCCACCCATCTACAGGTAACGATAATAAAAATCCCCACAAGCAAAACAATTCCGTCAATCAAAATCGCATCCAAAACATGACAAAATCGAGAGCAATAGTTATATAGTAGTGCACTACGACGACCGTTGTGATACGAGTTATTTTTACCCTACTGGTAGGTTGGATATTTCAACCACGGGGATTTTGATCGTCGTGGAACGGGGGCCTTACTCTCAAATACTTAACTTAAGATGATTTTATCTCAGCTACATTTTTGAGAATAAGGCCCTTGGGGAATTTAAAATGCACGAGACTTACCTCGCCCTCTGCTTCATATCCTGTCGCCTTTATTCTTTTTGTTCTTAATTTATTTCGTTCTTCTAAACTTTTGGCGTCGGTGAAATTCGATTCTTCATCTGTGTCAAGGTCATTTATATCTCTCAAGGTCGAACGACCGCTATCTGAAAATGAAATAGAAAAGAAGGATTTATAGACATATGTTTCTGTTCCCTTTTCTGCTTAGACAGTTTTGGATATGGTTGAATACGAATCTTTGGATCATTCGGTGGGCATTCACTATTCAAAACTATGAGATTTTTTAAAATTTTTAAGGGTTTCTCAATTACGTCTAAGAAGTTTGAGAAACCTTGTAGTATAACATGAATAATCGTGAAATCATAACAATATCGAGTTGATAAAAAATGGTTCACAACAGTAGGCATTCACTTTACAAAACCATGCGACTTTTGAGAGTAGGGGGTAGGGGCATTTTTCAATTTAGTTCCAATTAGGATTTAGGAATGATCATTTTAATAAGAATAATTGTAAATCGAGTGTCGAGTTGGCAAAATACACATACCCATATCTTCTGGAACACTTTCAGCACAGCTAAAACTTCTACCGTATTTCGGTCGTCCAGACGTGACAGGACTCAGACTGTCAAAATTCAGTTCCTCGGCCAGCGAGGAGGTTGGACTAAACGCCCGGGCTGATTTGTTCCTGTAATAAAAACTGTTTCATAGAATTCGATTAGTGAAGATGATGATGACGATTATGACGAAGAAGATGATAAAGGGGTGTGGGGGAGAAATAAGGGGGAACATGGCAAGGAAAACGATGTAGAGCCACAGGGAGTAGGGTTGTGAGCAAGGAAGAAGAAAGAAAAAGGATGAAGAGAATGATGATCAAGAAGAATGAAGACGAAAAAAAGAATGAGGATGAGAAAAGGGACCAGAAAGGGGAAGAAGGGGGTTAGTGAACGAATTCTGGATGCTGTTACTGCTATTTATCAAGATGGCGATGCTGATAATGAATGAATAATACAAGGATGGTACAGACATTTATCAAAATGGCGGTAATACCAGATGACGGAAGCTACTGCGTACAATGATGACAATGAAGATGATGATGATGATGTTGACTTACCCTGGCGTGTTGTCGAAATAGTCGCTCATAATCGACCCCTTTCTAGAACTGTGACGTGGTGACGGACTTCTGACACTGCCTGCAGACTGAAAAATACATTGATACATTAAAAAGAGGTTGTAAAGAGATTATCTATAGCATCCATTTGCACCATCCCGATTTTCGATATGTGTAATTATCATTTTCCAAATTAGATGTCCCAAGGTTCTTCTAAGGCCCTAAGATAGCATTATGCAAGAACCACAGTCCGATTGAAAATTGGAATAGCACAAATCGATGAAATGAATGTCTCAGATAAATATACAAATTTGTTACTATTCTTTTTGTAGCTTGAAAAATTTTGCCTTATTCAAACAACAATGTTCAACAATATCATTTAAGGGATTGTAAAGAGGTTTTCACTAATAGTAATCTACCTTCCGGTACTATTGATATCTATGCAGATCACTGTCAGTGACGTCATAAAACGCGTTAGTTTGAGTGGCACTGCAAGAACCACAGACGTTGAAATGGAAATTGGAATAGCGCAAATTGATGCTATCAGTGTCCCCGATACACATACAAAGTTTAGAAAACCACTTTACAATCCCTTTATGGATGTTGAGTTTACAAAATAACAGGGGATAATTACCTGGATACTTACGTCATTGGACAGGGAAGAAAGAGTTCGTTTATGGGAGGATTTCACCGTTTCTAAACAATTCCGTAAGTCATCACAAGTATCGTGAAGCTTCTTGTTAGCATCGCTGAAATATAGAGTTACTAAATATAGAAGAGTTAGCAGGTGCGCGCCTATCACTTAACTTTGCCCTAATCATAGACAAGACAGTTCTTGGGTTCGTTTCGGGACTGCTTTAAGACAATTTTCATATCTACCTTATTAATTTTGTCGTCTTTAGGATGAAGATTCAGGATCCAATTGTATGTTTTTCATTTATTACTAATTTCAACGTGGGCCTTCAAGTATCAGAAGAAATTCTGTTTCTAGTTTGCGATCAAGGGCAATAACTCCTACTTACTGTAATTGATGTAACTGTCGTGTTAAATTATCTTGTTCTTTTATATAATCCATAACCGTTTCCTTTTCTCTGAAAATATATATTTAACATTTCTTCGTTTATAATCTTACTCTAGTGTGTGATAGACCTTTTGTCTCGGCGTTAAATGGTGGATATTTCATGTAAGAAATTGTGCAGTCTCACCGAAAACAATTGTATGCGAAGTATTTTTGTTTTTAATACCGTAATAATAATTTGAAAGTGATGGACGAAAGAGGATTGCGTACAAATTTTCAACCCTACGAAATAATATCCGATTGCCAAATTAGTATATCGTTTTCCAAATAGAACCTGTAATGCTACACCATCGAAGTTCGATTTATTCATAAAGAATGTACTTACGTATCGCATTCGTGACATTTTTCTTTAAATTGCTGTCTAATGGAGGCCAACTCGGACCGAACTAAAGCCAAGTTGGTTTGTGCGTCTGTCAATTCACTTTTATAGGATCTCTTCTCATAATCTAGTTCGTTTAACTTGGCTCTTAACTCTGATATTTGTTCTTCTGTTTTGTTACTCTCGTCTTCCATTCCCATCTACAATAAAGGAGGTTATATTTTTACTCTTTTGAAATTCAATATTAATATAAAGGAGGTTTTTAGAAAGTTTTTCTGAACATTTTATGTTTATAGCATCGAATTACCCCTTTCCCCAATCATTTCCATACATTATCTCTAAACATTGAGTTCATATCGTACTCAAAGCTCCAGTCATCCCAACATCTAGATTGTGCCCATTTACACCCTTGTTTATCCGAGTAATTGCTATCTGAATAACGAGTTCACATGATCGTAAGATCTCATAAGAATAGTCCTTAATCCGCCACTGCAAAACCATTCCATAAATTATCTCACACCGTATTCAAACATTACGTTCATATCATACTCAAAGCTCGGAAAATAACGTTAAGATTTAGCCCAACAAACATAATATGCCCCTGTTCATCCTTATTATGACAATTCCAAGTTCAAATAATCCGAATTTTAAAATAAATTTGTCTATGAAGACAACTTACGGTTTGGAATTTCTTCAGGTTGCTCTGTAAATGAAAGATTTCAGCATCCATTTGATTTTTTAATTCTTGTTTTTCAGCTTCAAATTTTCCTTCTTGCTGTAAACATAGAAATAAAAATCATAACACATTTGTCTACTAAAACTATCAAACTATAAATTGAATCTTTTCTACTGGGTTAAGATCAAAACAGTATTTTATTTTGAATAATGTTCCTATTCGATGGAAACCTCAAACTAGGACATGCTCACTATCAGGTCCGCGCTCTATTTTGTATATACGAAGTTGTGATTGTATACGTTTATTGTATACGTTTATTTCATCGTTAATGTGACATAATTTTAATAAACTTATAGACAAAAATTACAACATTAATCACGATATTTAGAATAACAGTATACAACATTTACGAATAGATTATCGTCTCTTAATTGTGTCTGCAGATAAGGAAGTCTTATCTCAATTTTACAAAATAATAATAATAATAATAGGTCAAACACCTGACAAAGTCTTTAATGGGCAGCATGACAAATTTTGCCAGGCTTTTGATAATAAATAATCAAGGGGTCTACTTCAGCAATACCGGGTCATTTCTACCTGGTCATCCAGGTTTTTTTTATAATAGAAAGAGGAAACAGTAGGGCGACAGCTCAATGTGCTTAAAAACTTAAAAATTAAGTCTGCTGAAAAAATTTAGAACATAAAGAGCGAGAAATGTAGCAATGTATTGGACGTCGCTCGGTAGAAAAAGGAAGCAGAAAAAGAACACAACAAAAATCCACCAATATGCCTTGGTCGAATATGAATAAAAATCATAATCGAAAGGGCATGTACCAAATTCACAGTGTCGGGGGTCATCGGGTCATTGGTGGAAAACGAAAGCAGAAAATCATCAACCTCTGTGCCATGGTATTGAAGGGTCATCGAGTCTTCTGAAAGCAATAACAATAGAAAGGGCGTGTCACGATAGAAATATCAGATGATCTAAGTTAGGCACGTTGTGCTAATACAGATGGTTCACTCTTCACGTCATTCGGTACAATCTTCAAGACAAACAGTTTAACTCGGTCGTGATAAGCAGCCATCTTGCTCGGTAAATGAGCAAGAGAAGTCAACTCTTGTTTGAAGATAGGTCAATAGATAGGTAGATTTGATTGGTCGATTTAAAACTTTGAAAGTGGCAGCAGGTAAATCTGTCTGAAGAGCGATTTTGATTGGCGAACTATTTTGCTTTCAATATGGCGATCTCTCTATAACATACGAGGTTACTTAGAACGCAAGTCTAGTTTCATATTGAATACGAATGCCTTCACGTCTGTATAAATATTTATTCTTGGTTGATGATTTATTTCATTATAAAATTCTTCTGTTAATCGATATGAAACTAGCACAAATAATATAGCTGCCATATTAAAGTAGACATGCACGATCTGCACTGATTACTAAAGCAAAAGGGCGTTAAACTATACTACGGTACATAAAATGAAAGAAAAAAAAAGAATGAAACATCTATATCTTATAAGGATAACCGCTTAGGTTCCGTGCGGATCCTTTCTCCCAACTGGTCCTTGGCCAAACCTCTTGGCATTGATCTTTCCCGGATTGTCCGTACTCATTTACAGCTGGGTGGACTGGAATTATGAGTGAAGATAACTTATTGAAGGTCATCGGACTTTCACACCCCGATCGAGAACCGAACTTTCTAACACAACGACCATCATTTCCTCGAATCCAAGCAAATGACGTCATGTTTGTAAAGAATGATGCGCTAACCACAGTGCTATAGAACCTCACAAAGGCTTCAGCATCAGCTCCAAAAGGGAAACCTAGTACATATACCCAATAACAAAGTAGTGACTTGTGAAGCAGACCATGCTTACTCTTTTCAAAACACCTGATGGTACTTTGGAGGAGTCCATAACTAAACAACTATATTACTCTCGATTGTACCGTGATTTGGTTGTGAACTTTGATTAATTGAATTGTTTATTATTAGATAAAATGGCATTAGCACATCATTTTTGGACCGCCATAGAAACTTTATTGAGTTTTGTACTATGGAAGAGCATCTTCTGTAACACCCAATAACGGTACTGAATAAAAAAAAACAAGAAATGCCCAGGCCTCACCTCTTTCCGGACACGTTCTTCTATTTTCTGTGTCTGTGTTTCCACTTCCTCCTCCAAATGTTGAAGATGTTTCTCATGGATTTCCTTTTCTCTGTAAGAAAGCGAGAAATCAGTTACCCAATTCATGTACTAATAATTAAACTATAGGGTCTGGGGTATTATAATTTTTTTATTTCTAGTATCTTTTCAAATTTAGGACAATTCTTTCCAAATGCATAAAAACAAATTCGTAAATTTATTGCGGAGATAGATTCAAAAAACACTAACATTGGACTTATCTAGAAAATTAGGAATTGTCAACTACCGTAGGCAAATTGCTGGGAAATTATCTTATTCCCTAAAATACATATGTTTTCGACCTCAAAAAAATGTATAACTTTCTTACTAAACTGTCACCATGATCTAATAGGAGCTAAATGATTAGAACATTTTTCATACCTTCGAAATGATTTTTCCAAACGTTCATTTTCTGTTTGATAAGTCCTAACATCTTTTATAACTCCGAGTATAATATTCTCAAACGATTCCAATAACTCGGTGTTATTACTGTCATGGAGTCTTTGATAGAGTTCACATACTTGTTCTTGACTGGAATTATAAAATAGGTCTATAAGTTTGGGTGGAGTGGGGGAGGGGGTGAGGGGTATCGGCCAAGGGGCAGCTCGGTGTGGTGTTCTAAGAATTCTTGACTCGAATTATAGAAAGGTTAAATATAGGTTTATGAGCATGGTGTGGGTACATTGCAAATAAGGTGGACTAGAAGGAAATGAAATAAAATGGAGTTTTACGTCCTGGTGGGCTAGACGGAAAGGATTGAATTGGCGAAGGGATCCAGTAGTAACCCAATTAAACAGATTTTTTTTAAGATTTAGGCCTCACTTTTCTGTTAGTTTTGTCTGAAAAAATGATTGGGTTGAAAATCTCGTTGTATTGCTAGTGTTAGTGTTTGTAACTAGTGTATGCGGTGGCGATGTCTAAGCTGTTGGGATAGGGTGAAATGTGTTTGTCTATCAGTTATATTGCAATGGTGGGTTGTGTTAGTCGAAGTAGGAACGATTGCTTAATAAAATTTATGAAAATGTCTTAGGATAATTTCTCTCAAGGCTATATCTTGTGAGCTCTGTTGAAAACCAAAACAAAAATGCATTGGTTGCAATATTTGATTTGAAACAATGCCGTTGTACAGAATGGACCATGTGATCATGTGATGCAAATGCTTCAGGGATAGTGGACTTCCGCCAAAGGTTTCAGAGTGTCATTTCTTGATATGTAGTCCATGAATAAACATGTAGTGTAGAAGCCATACTGTTAATTTTTTCGGACTTCGATATCTGAAGCCCCGACCTGAAGTCACAATGGACGTCATTCAACCTCACCTACCATTCCCTGAGTATCCTGCTTTTAAAAGACTTTAAATATGAAACAGGATTCGGATCATAAATATATTCAACAACCTTAGAGTCCAGGTTCATTTTAAGATAAAATACATATTCTATTGTTAGTTTATAGATGTATGGTTCTGTCATATTTTTAAAGTCAGTTCACGATTTCAAACATACCATCCATATAAAGACACTAATGGTTCGATGGTCTGTGAGCCAGTATTTCCAACAATAACATTAAGAACACAGTAACACTTTCAAATTGAGCCATCGAGCTTTTGAAAACGTTTAACACAATGATGGATTAGTTAAAGCAAAGCCAGTTTGCCCAGTTTGTCATGCTAAATAAGATATCCAGGGGCATACAAAAAAGTGTCATTAGAACAGATTTATGCACGAAAACCAATCAATCTGTGATATTTCACAAGCACAAGGCAAAGAAGATGAGAAAAAGTGCTATCTAGCTTGATAAAGACGAAACAACCATCATTCTAAAAAGTTTAACAAGCACAAGGAATAGTCCAATGGAATCCAGCTCTATCAAACGTTACATTTTCAAATAAAATAACATAATTTCAGTAATTCTTATTCATAAAAGGTTTGTATATCCAGTTTTAAGTAACCGAAACTTGTATTCCAAAGAATCTCAAAGAGTCTAACTGAATGGTGATACAACCCTAGTATTAAAGACAAGAAAGTGGCGATAAACAATAAACAATTAAAGAAATATGTTACTATTATTGTTCTATGTTTGGCTATAATTAAAACATAATAAAAGTCGGAGTAAATCTATATTTTTACTAGAGATTTCCAGTCTCAAAAAACAAACCTAGTTTAAGATAGTATTTATCTTCGATTTCTATGTCTGAATATTTTCGTGTCAACTATTTAGAAATATATATATAGACACAGCTTTATGGAACAACAATCACTGGTTAAAGTTTTAAGCAACGTTTCGACGTGTTTTCCCCATCATCCCCAAGCACATGAGGCCTGAGGACGACGGGGGAAACACGTCGAAACGTTGCATAAATCTTTAACCAGTGATTGTTGTTCCATAAAGCTGTGTCTATATAGTGTGCTTAAAATTGCTAAATGCCATTTAAAAATTTAGCTATTTAGATATTTTCATTTTAGTAAGGTATTGTTAGGAAATTGTAAATATATAATTATCTTATCCTATAAGTATCCAATTTATACCAAGACATTTTTTATTTAGTGAGGCTTTTCCTGAAAATGTTGGATAAAACCTCATCGCATTCAATTATATAGATGAAAGCGTAGATCTGTCCATCCAGCTATAGCTTCGCATGAGAGGGTTGAATTCCAGTATGTTGTTTATAGGGTGTGATACCCGTTCTTATAATATGACATCTATCACTTTCGATTATATAAGTCAAACAGAGATATTTCGGCTCATCCAGGAACTGTCAAAACATATACACAACCAGTCCATTATATTTTCAAGGGTGTTGCTGTAACTTGCCAAACAAACAACCCTCTATATACTTTTATACCCTTGAAAATATAATGGACTGGTTTTGTATATGTTTTGACGGTACCCGGATGAGCCGAAATATCTCTGTTTGACTTTACATGTATTCATGTTTACAAAACAAAACGCAACGTGTCCACATGCAAGCTTGTTAATTGGATTACAATATCACGTGACTTCATGAATATTTATTACCGGTATCTCAGTCGGTATACGACGTTTAGGCCTGCTACTAGCTGGTCTACTAAAAATTCATACTTTTTATGAAACGAAACTAAAGTAAATCTAAAAACAAAAAATAGAAGAGACTGGGCCAGTCTAGCCTGCTACCTGCTACAATGGAAACTTGGAATAAATATGTAATATTTTCGAAAGTGTTGCAGAGTCGATTGATATATTATTAACTCAACATGAATCAATTGTGGTCTGATAATCTTATTCCCTTATTAACTAAGAGGCGGAACCTCCCTCCCTCCCTCCTTAATTGAAATGAAATTAAAATCTAAAAAACCTAATAATTGAGACAATTTAGCTGACCTTGTTTCTATGACGATGACTCAAAATTTTGGAATGTGGGAATATTGTGAAAGTATAAAAATCGTTAGCTACAAGCTGTTGTCGGGTTGCTGTCAAATTTTGTCGCACGTTCTGTCAAATCTGACGACAATAAAAATGGATTTTTTTTTTGTAACAAACTACGAATGTTGATAAACAGATGAAATACGGTGAAATTGTAGTTTTGTTTAATCCATATTTCACAATCCTTTATATATAGATCTTTCATAAGTTTAACGAAACGCCAAGAATCGAAGAATTGACAAAACGACAAAGGTATCTGGTTGCTGCTTTTGGTAATACGATTTAAATGACATATAGCAACGAGGAGCACATGGAGAAAAGTTGCCAGGAAAAGCTCTTAATAAAACGAAACCTCCAATCTACCTAACTGCCCCAAGTTGCTTCTTAAGGTAGCGTTTTTAACAAGATGATGGATGCATTGGATAAAACAAGACACGACTAGAACAAAAATAAGCTCCCGAAAAAAATGGCAACATAAAAAGCATGATACTAACCGTTTTGGAGGTAAAAGAAAAAAATGAGGAAGATCTAAAATAGATTTCGGTGGGCGATTTCTACATCCATCTAAACTAAAATAACGTTTTAAACCTTTCCTGCATCGTCGTAACCGCGTCCGGCTGTAAGTCCCTTGTGGAGAGGCCGGTAACGACCTGCAGTAAGCGTCCAATCCACTTTCAGCACTTCCAAATTGAGTCTTAATGTCTGCGGCGGAAATGACGTTATCATTGTCTGCGTCCAGCACAGAAAATATGACGTCAGCTTCATCGTCAGAAAAACTCAAATCTTTCACAATTTTTTCTACTTTATTTTTACATGCTGTCGGTTGTTCCACAAGATCGAAAAGTTGGATAACTCTTTCTACATCCGGGTCCTGATCCACAGAGTTGTCGGCCATTTGCAATTTTTTGGTTTGATACTGAGTTTGTTGCTAAGTAAAATCACGGTGGGTCTTTGTTCCTGTGTCCTTCGCCTCCTAGTTTTAGTACATTTTAGGTTTCTTCACTTGTTACTTTCCGTGGACATTTAAGAATATTTTAACAATGGCTTCACCTTCAGAATAAACTTAGAATAGATTTCACAAATAAGCAATTCAACGTAGCCTACGGTCCGAATTTTAAAAAAGATGTTAAACCTAACTAAACTAGAAAATATATGTCACTGATAAACTAAATGATCAAATTATATTTCTTATCTAGGCTTTGATCGTAATCACAATAAAGATGGACACCTTGACAGATGGCCGTTTACTCACGTCCAATCATGCCAAATGTTTGTATAGTCCGCCATCTTGAAATTGGTTGTCACGCTAATTCAATCATTGGGTAATGACGTTATGTGACGTGACCACTGCGATATGTTACAATTTACAAATGCACAGATATGTGTTTGCTTATTTGCACTTTCGCGACAATTACATAAATGTACACCAATGCATTGGCTAATCTGGCACTTAACGTATATTTTAATGTTACATACACACATGTGTTATTAAAAACTCTCAATTTCCAATCAATTGTGAACTGTCAATTCCCAATCACTTTCAACTGTGTATTTGGTATCCAAAAACATTTCAAACGAAGTCAAGTGCATAATTTTCATTTTAATATCGTATTTCAAACACTGGGGTATTTCTTATTGTGTCTATGAGAAAACGTGAATAACCTCGATAATTTAAAAGGCTCTATTATGTACGTTGTGTTCGGTATTCAACGTAAGTAAAATGGTAAAAGATATTGGTTTTATTCACCTTTTCAATAAAGTTTCATTATAATATCGATTACTGAAGTAATGGGTCAAGGGCAATAACTCTACATGAATCGTCTTGAGAAAAAAAAACTTGAGAAACAGATGTGGTTGTGATCTTGACTTTTTTCAGTAATCTCTTGTAAGTCGGTTCGCTATCTCTGGGATGTTGTCTGTTTCTTGGTTCAAAGGTTAAAGAATTCAGATGCGAAGCTGTTTTCCTTAGAGAGCTTACAAAATGTCGTAGCTGTAACAGTTTGTCTGTTCGTATGCGTTTCAATCAATAATCTAATATATCCTCCTTTATGGGTCCTTTATGAACTCAAATACAGGTTTAAAATTTAAGGGTTCGCAAAATGCTGGATCATAAACAACCTTCGTCTGAGATTACGTTCTAAACAACCATCTTTGGCAATCCAAATCTTAGGCAAAATAATTGGAAAAGTCTCCCTTTCAGTTCACCACACTATCATAAATTTCATTTGACATAAATAGCCAATCAGCTGACCAGCTATGATAATCATCAAAAAATGTCACTGGCGATCAATCTCGAGAAATTAAGAAGGTTGGCAAAGATGTTGACCACCAAGGACGCTTTCGATCACTCACGATTTCACACGGAGACAAACGAAGATTGACGAAGATTTTGACCACCAAAGACGCGTAGCTCCCGATCACTCCCGATTTCACACGGATATTAACGAAGCTTGTCGAGGAATGTTTACAAATGTTTATCAATTTTGAAACGTCTCTATCATTCTCTTGGAGGCTCCGTATAAGAGAAGTTAGCCTATTAATTCGAAACCTTAATTTCTGAAACTGCATAACAGTTGAAAACCACTAGAATGCTTCCCCCATCGGTTCTTTCGTTCAAAATACAGACGTAAAATACAACATTGTCATACTCAAAGCTATGTGTAAATTACTGAACAAGCTAATAACAGCTGTTTACTGAACTCTCACAAAGTAAAACTATCGGAATTTTGTTCAAATGTTCGGTTTATGTTTCTTATAACTTCCAAATTTTTACAAATTGTCCATCCATCAAATATGATAAAACACGATTGAACTTTTTTTCTAAAATATCCTAAAATACAACTCATGTATAAAGTCCGAAAGGCAAATACCAGTATCTAATATTATTAAACTTTCTCGTAATGACACTATTGAAATTCTGTTAAAACGTTAGTTTCCTGAGTCTCAATTCCTCCAAGGTTTTATGGAATGTCCAAATTATCATAAAGCCACAAAATACATTTGAAAACTAAGAACAGGAAACTTATTAAACAGAAAAACAGGCATTTAATATCCATGCATTGTTCGACATTCCGTTTTCTCGCCATAAAATCGCCATTATGAATTGTCAATAACAATTAGTAACATTAAGCGGCAATGTTGTTAAAGTCCTATAGTCGAGAGAAAGTAACAGCTGTTTGGTCTCGAGTTTCGACAACCTACACACAATTTACATCACAATATTCATTATTATTATTAATTTACCTGCTAACGTATATCGCTTTTAATCAATTGCACTGCTCACATAGCCTATATTGCTTATGCAGTAGCATACTTAATTTACTTGCTAACGTATATCGCTTTCAATCAATTGCATTGCTTACGTATATTGCTTATGCAGTAGCATGGTATTATTAATTTACTTGCTAACGTATATCGCTTATAACAGCTTAATCAATTGCACTGCTTACGTATATCGCTTTTAATCAATTGCATCTCTTACGTATATAGCTTAGAGCAGTATAATCAATTGCAATGCTAACGTATATTGCTTATGCAGTAGCATACTTAATTTACTTGCTAACGTATATCGCTTTATACAGTATTATCATAATCAATTGCAATGCTTACGTATATCGCTATTAACAGTATATCAATTGCATTGCTAACGTATATCGCTATTAACAGTATATCAATTGCATTGCTAACGTATATCGCTATTAACAGTATATCAATTGCATTGCTAACGTATATCGCTATTAACAGTATATCAATTTACTCGCTAACGTATATCGCTATTAACAGTATATCAATTGCATTGCTAACGTATATCGCTATTAACAGTATATCAATTGCATTGCTAACGTATATCGCTATTAACAGTATATCAATTTACTCGCTAACGTATATCGCTATTAACAGTATATCAATTGCATTGCTAACGTATATCGCTATTAACAGTATATCAATTGCATTGCTAACGTATATCGCTATTAACAGTATATCAATTGCATTGCTAACGTATATCGCTATTAACAGTATATCAATTGCATTGCTAACGTATATCGCTATTAACAGTATATCAATTGCATTGCTAACGTATATCGCTATTAACAGTATATCAATTGCAATGCTTACGTATATCGCTTATAGCAGTATATCAATTGCACTGCTAACGTATATTGCCTAAAGCAGTACATGTATACCAATTATTGTACTACATGTACTCACTATTGCTTATTAAATGCAGTAGCATGATATTGCATTGCTAACATATATTGCTTATGGCAGCAGTTCAACACCTGCACAAAAAGTCTGCAGAAATATCCCTCTACAGTGTTGGGAATCGAACACTAAGAGGGGAGGCTATTAAGTAAGTTGCTTGCTCGCTAACCTGAAGGTCCAGGGTTCAATCCCAACAAGTCAAGATACTGCCTTCGGATACTAACCCTATGGAGGAACATTTGCAAAATCATTCATTGTGTTGCAGCTTTAAAATACCAATGTCGTCAAATGACAAATGTATTTTGTAATAACGACATTGGTATTTTAAAGCTGCATGCTCATGCAATGACGAATGTATGCAAACATAACTCCAAATTCGTCTAGCCCGATCCATTCGCTCAGTCTGTCCGCAGGTTGATTTATTATGAGTTCATACGACATTGTAATTAATAAAATAAATTGAGTATGGAAAATAAAATTAATAACGTGGAACAATCATTAAATTCTCTACTCACAGATTATTATAAAACTTCAATCAATAGTATTTTATTAATTAACCCATTTTTAAGGTCAAATACAAAACTTTTTACGAAAACTTAAATAAAATGGAGTTAAAAATCCAGTTTTTCTTTTTCTTAATCACAAAAAGGTCATGAATGTGCAATGAGGATCAAACGAAAAAAAAAATCAAATTAAATGGCTTGTTAGAGTCAAAGTGACCTGGATTATTGTCCCACATAAACGATTTAAGCTTCTTCCACATAAAAATGACCTTAAAAAAACCGATTTTCTGGAATTTTCTTAAAGACGTAGTTTTCTTTAAGAAACAAAAACGCCCACTGCTTTAGTTTTAATCAAAACCATTAGGTCAAGGCGCTAATTCAAATGCAAATTTCTCGCTTTTGGAGAAAAATCAATATTTAAAAGTTCTGCCACGACTGACCTACTTTCAATATTAAAAGATCAGATCGAATTTCTATTAAAATTGTAACTTTGTAAAGTGTAAATTGCTGTAACAGCTTGGTGTATTAAGGCGAGCAGGCTCATAAATTACCTACCTAACAATAGGTAATAAACTCTTACCCTATTGTAGTCAACTTCAAGTTAAAAAATAGGATTGCGAAATTCAAATTTCAATTCTATTGTGAAATATGGGTCACTCTTACTCAATTAGGCTCGATATTAGGATTAGATTAGATTGATTTATAAGTGTTCAGTCTTGACCTTAAAGTTGGCTTCTGGGTTCTGTGGTTGCCACGATTCAATCCTTCATAAAGCAAAATGTTTTGCTAAAGGTCGCACACCTCCGCTCCTTATCTAACGTTTTCATCGCGAAATAACAAATGTCATTTTCAACATTCTAAAAGATTTTTGTAGCTTATTAGTTATTTCATTCAAAATAAATTATTGATCCATTTTCCATCTTTTTTGTACTATTGATATATGAATAAATTATTCAAATTAATCTAGTTTGTATTGATGAATATTCATGAAGTACTTTAAAATATAAAACTTATATGATATATGAACTAGATATTAGTAAGTAAACTAGATGTCGGGTTCTGAATAATTGTTTCAAAAAAGACCAACTAGAGCTCTGTCTGCGTCTGTACCAACAGGCAGTGAGCATTTAAAAACAAAATGAAATGAAATGGAGTTTTACGTCCTACTTTTCTGCACCTGATTGACTAATGAGGACAGGCAAACGCCATGCAGTGTGCAATGAGGGAAATTTTGCACGGACAGCCGCATTAACCTACTCTTACTTTCGATTTCCAACTGTCGAGTGATCTTTAACGTGCACAGCCAATAGCACACAGGATCTCGGGTTATTGACCCATCCGAACAGTGTGCGTTTAAGGTACCTCAACATTTAAAAAAAAGACAAAAAGAAAGAGGCATGTATATTGTACAAGGATAACAACTTAGGTTCCGTGATGATCCTTTCTCCCAGCTGGTCCTTGGCTAAATCTTTTGGTATTGATCTTTCCTGGATTATCCGTACCCATTTACAGCTGGGTGAACTGGAATTATGATTGAAGATGACTTCACAGCCCGATCGAGAACCAAACTCTCATCCAAAACAACCTCCTTTGCTCATATCGAAGCAAATGTAATGTTTTGTAAAGGACGGCGCTCTAACCGACTGTTCTATAGCACTCCACAAATCAAAAGAATAGGGTTTTGGTTTCTTGAGCCATAAAAGGGACACACGTACTTTTTTATAAAGGATAATTAAAACGAGCATACTTACGCTGGCACGGCACCATGCATCATAGCCAAGTCCAAATCGTCATGGTGGTGTGTCGTCATTTTGTAGCAAAATTTCTTACAATACATAGGCCTATATAAAACTATTGTTTAACTATATTGTAGTCCTAATATTTCAAAAATTCTTTATAAAGAGGTCTTCATCAACACGCAACTTGGACATAGAAACTTCGTCAGGATAGCTGAGTTTGACAAAAGGGTAACCTTTCTGATGTATCAAGTCATTAGGCTAATGCCTCTCAATGGTTTTTTTTGTTGTTTTTTTTTTCGTTTCGGTCAATAAACTAATGAAAATGACGATTTCAAAACAAAAACAAAACACAGATGCTAGTCGTGACAGCTAGTTGAAAAATCAATGATTTTTTTTTAAAAATTAAAGTTTTAAAACCGCGAAAATGTCAACATCAATGTGCGAGACAATTACGTTATTACACACTTACAAAATGTATCAAAGCACGGTTGTAAATATTTCCAAGAACGACGGTATTTTAAGGTTTGGAAACTACCAGATAGGTCTACTGGTGAAAATATCTCTGAAAACAACACTGCTAAACGTTGCCAAAACAACGGGAATGTCTACTGCAAAAACAGATAAAATCTTTTAAATCCTTAAACAGTTTGTTTAAAAATAGCTATCCTTTTTTCAAGTGCACCACCATGGGGTATTGGAATTTCAAGCACAACAAACTGCTTTACAACACTTTCAAAACAGTCGAAAAGTTCTGTTTCAAAACAACTATAGATACAGTTATATCTTTCCAATATAAACCACATTGACGTTATACTTTCAAATTGCAACATGTGCAACAACTGTTAAAAAATGTTGAAAAATTTCTGCTTCAAAAAAGGGAAATTCTGTCTAAACACTCACAAAAAAACTGACACTGTTAAAAAAAACGTGGAAAAATTCCTGCTTCAAAAAAGAGAAATTATTTCTAAGCACTCACAAAAAACTGACACTGTTAAAAAACGTGGAAAAATTCCTGCTTCGAAAAAGGGAAACTCTGTCTAAGCACTCACAAAAATACCGACACTGTTAAAAAAAACGTGGAAAAATTCCTGCTTCAAAGAAGGGAAATTCTGTCTAAGCACTCACAAAAAAACTGACACTGTTAAAAAACGTGGAAAAATTCCTGCTTCAAAAAAGAGAAATTCTTTCTAAGCACTCACAAAAAAACTGACACTGTTAAAAAACGTGGAAAAATTCCTGCTTCGAAAAAGGGAAACTCTGTCTAAGCACTCACAAAAAAACTGACACTGTTAAAAAAAACGTGGAAAAATTCCTGCTTCGAAAAAGAGAAATTCTGTCTAAGCACTCACAAAAAAACTGACACTGTTAAAAAACGTGGAAAAATTCCTGCTTCAAAAAAGAGAAATTCTTTCTAAGCACTCACAAAAAAACTGACACTGTTAAAAAACGTGGAAAAATTCCTGCTTCGAAAAAGGGAAACTCTGTCTAAGCACTCACAAAAAAACTGACACTGTTAAAAAACGTGGAAAAATTCCTGCTTCAAAAAAGAGAAATTCTTTCTAAGCACTCACAAAAAAACTGACACTGTTAAAAAACGTGGAAAAATTCCTGCTTCGAAAAAGGGAAACTCTGTCTAAGCACTCACAAAAATACCGACACTGTTAAAAAAAACGTGGAAAAATTCCTGCTTCAAAGAAGGGAAATTCTGTCTA
Source organism: Lottia scabra (assembly GCA_029955415.1). NCBI lineage: Eukaryota > Metazoa > Mollusca > Gastropoda > Lottiidae > Lottia > Lottia scabra. The sequence goes on along the minus strand of JARJEI010000019.1, from coordinate 3,691,883 downwards.
AGCACTCACAAAAAAACTGACACTGTTAAAAAACGTGGAAAAATTCCTGCTTCAAAAAAGAGAAATTCTTTCTAAGCACTCACAAAAAAACTGACACTGTTAAAAAACGTGGAAAAATTCCTGCTTCGAAAAAGGGAAACTCTGTCTAAGCACTCACAAAAAAACTGACACTGTTAAAAAACGTGGAAAAATTCCTGCTTCAAAAAAGAGAAATTCTTTCTAAGCACTCACAAAAAAACTGACACTGTTAAAAAACGTGGAAAAATTCCTGCTTCGAAAAAGGGAAACTCTGTCTAAGCACTCACAAAAAATACCAACACTGTTAAAAACCGTTGAAAAATTCCTGCTTCAAAACATGGAAATTCTGTCTTGTACTCACAGAAATACCGACACTGTTAAAAATGTTTAAAATTCTGATATCGTATCGAACTGTTACTATATCTAAAGCAGTGTTAATGCTCTTACAGAACAACATATGTCAGTTTCATTGTCTTGTTCATATTGTACACAATTTACATCGATTTGAACAAGTTGTAAACATAATATTTCAACATGTTCAAAGTTATTTAATTTCATACAATTATTATTGTGAGCATTCTGAATAATATATCATTCAATTGAAAAGCTAGCTGGCATGATTGATATTATCTAACGTAGTACAGTCTGGTTTTCGTGTCCCAGTTTGTAAATTGTGTGTCCCCTAGTCATTATATAACAGCTTTTACAATAGTGAACGCACTACACGACGAGTGTACGTGGAATTGCAAGAACCACAGACGTTTGTCTGAAAATTCGAATGGCACAAATTGATTGTCTCCGATACACATACAAAGTTAAGAAAATCATATTACAATCCCTTAAATATTGGAAAGCCTTGATTTAAGATATACAGAACCATTCTGCATAAATAGGTTACAGTTGTGCACCCTTTAAGCAGGCTACTCAAAACACTTTAGGATTGGTGTGGGGGGAGGGGGGGGGGCTGGGGGCGGGGGCAAAATATAACTTTTGTTTGATGTCACCTTACAACCATAATTATAAAAGAGAAACCAACAAGAAGTTGTGTGAATCGATAGAAACCTACAAACACTATACCATTCAAAGGGAGGCAACTTATCTTAAAGCCTACACTACTTACAGCTAAGAAATCTGAATACAGGATTTCGTTTCTGAAATCCTGCTCAGTCCAGCCAGTAGGAATACAAACCTCAATGACAGAACCTCTACGTTTGAAGATTGAGACGTAAGAAAGTTATACAATAGTAAACATCTTTATGTGGATGTTCAGAAATGAAATGAAATGGGGTTTAACGTCCTGCTTTTCTGCATCTGTATGGGCTAATGAGGACGGACAAACGCCATGCAGTGTACAATTTTGCCAGGACAGCGACATTAGCCTGCTCTTATATTCGATTTCCAACTGTCGAGACATCTTTAACGTGCACAGCCAATAGCACACGGGACCTCGGTTTATTGTCCCATCCGAACAACTAGACGCTTTTTCCCTGATGATCTGTAGGCCTAGCTATTTATCTTTACCCTATCTACACCCATATTTACACATAGGTTGACTGGAAAACGAGGATCAGGGGACCAGACTTTTCTGGCTTTGGAACTATAGGGCGTTATCAACTTAAATCATGACTCAATAAACAGTCTGTCTGTACGACCTTCGTGGCGGGAAATAGATGCGGGGGAGGGTGTCGCTATTCGTCTGACGTCAGTCTGTCACCTGAAGAAACTATATTATTAGAGAATGTATAGGTATATATTGATTAGATCACGTGACATAAATATTTCTCTAAAAGAATAATTGACGACTGCATTCCAAGCCGACTGAGTCATCGTACAAAAACAACATGGCGACCTACACAGCTGTCGAATACCCGGCGAAATCGATAAAAAGAATTCAGTTCAATATTTGAAATTAACAGGTGATATAGAAGGCCAATAGCCGACCAGTTTCAGAAATGATAAAAAATATTTCAAAATATCAAGTGAAATTTTTCCCTTTTTTTTATCTTTATTGGGTTAATGAACATTATGCAATAACTTGGGTCTAGGGAAGACTATGTCTATGTTTTAAATATTATACTTATTTGATAAATGAAAATATGAAATGAAACATAACCTTAAATTGTTTTCTTAACCGGTTTATCCATCAGAAGCTACAATTGATATCTATGCAGATCACTGGTAGTGACGTCATAAAACGTGTTAGTTTAAGTGGAATTACAAGAACCAAAGACGTCAGAATGGAAATTTGAATGGCGCAAATTGATGCTATCATTGTCTCCGATACATAAAAAAAGTTTAGAAATACTCTTTACAATCCCTTTAAGCCCCATGTATTGAACATTTAGTGACAAAGAAATTAGCTTCCTTTACTGTTCCTTATTGATCCAATGAAATGAAATTGAGTTTCAAAGACCCACTATTCTGAACCTAAAGGTCCAATGAAATAAAATGGAGTTTCAGATACCCAATAGTCTGAATCTTGTTGGCTATTAGCATTATCATTAAAATTGGGTTTCGGTTCCAATGTCCTGAAACCTATTTGGGCAATGAAATGAATGCCTTAGTGCTCTTAAATTTATAGGTCCTTTGAAATGAAAGGGAGTTTCGGAACCTTATTGGTCCAATGAAATGCATAACCCTTATAATATAATATAATAAAATTAACGAAATTATGTAAATTATGAATCGTTTATTTGAAATAATGAAATCTCTTGTGTCACAGATTCTAAAAATAGTAAACAATTAACCTCGTTTTAATATCAATTACTTTCGATTTCGCAGTTGTTACTTCATAAATCTACTAATACTCTTTTCATATTGAAATAAACTATTTTTTTGATTGATTTTTCTAGAATGTTCACAACCTTACAGCTTGAAAAATGAATAATTCCATTTAAAGGTGAATTCTCAGTATTTTGTTAAGTCGATTTGGGTCTTGAATATAATATGAATCGGTTATCCCCTTGTCAGTGATGCAGGTCGGAGGGGCTGACATGGAAAAAACGTCTAGTCGTTCGGATGAGACAATAAACCGAGGTCCCATGTGCTAATGGCTGTGCACGTTAAAGATCCCTCGACAGTTAGAAATCAAGGCTAATTTCGCTGTTCTGGCAAAATTTCCCTCATTGCACACTGCATGGCATTTGCCCGTACTCAATTAGTCCATATAGAGAAAAGTAGGACATAAAACTCCATTCATTTCATTTTATTTTTTGAATATAATATGTAAATAGCCTTCAAAAGTAGGCTAGTAGAACTGCACTAATACCACATGATCCATTGAAATTAATATTTATCGTTAAATTATTCGCATGACAAGCTGAGAGAACTATATTTCAATTATCCTATCATTTTTCAGAATGAACAACATACTTTCAGTTCGCCTACAATCAGGGCCGGCGGAGCCGGGGGGTTTGGGGGGTTTTTGCACCCCCTAAAATTTACTCCGAAAGTGCCCTTTTTGAAATGGAAAAAAAATATATATTTGTGAAGAATAAAATGAAAACAAAAAAAAACTGTACAGTCGTCTAAGAGCTAAAAACCTCCACAGTTTCCCTAGATGACGTCGCGCCAAAACGCGTTAACCCACCGACGAAAGAGGGCCTACATTATATATTATACATGTATTTGAAATTCGATTAAATCTACTGGACACGAATCTGTTTGGTTGTAACATCCAACATGAAGCGAAAGTAGAGACATGAAACCGGAATCTTTGGATTTTAGCACTACTAGACTCGAAAAAAGCGATACAATTCAACATTACGGATAAGAATATCTGTATCAAAATATAAAGTTCAAGTCCTGATTTGGAATGATGTAACAACAAAATGTTTTTGTGAGAGTTGCAATTTTGAATCTTTCGTAAAAAAAAAAGCCGTTTGAAATTTGTTATAATCGAAATTATTATGCTTAATTATTATAGGTCTAACTGGCAAAGAAAGGCTTGAATAGGGTCAGCATGTTTCGGACTAGGGGCGTATCTACAATGTCCAGCCACCCCCTTACCTGTGTTTATGTTATTACCAATTTATATATCATTTGATTAAAACGTTGAAAAATCTTTGGAGATTTTGAGATGTATATATTTGAACCTTAAACTATGTGAACCTAAAAAATATTTGCCGCTCGCGCCTTCGGCGCTCGCGGGTTTAAAACATTTTTCATTATCCACCGCTTTTATGAAATTCCTAAATCCGCCACTGCTACATGTACACTGACTCTTTTACTCAGGCATTATTAAAGCTGAATTCACGGGAAATTACATCTAAATGGTGAAATTACACATCGCTGCCATGATTGGTTATGTGCCCTTTTGATGTCTGTACCCCCTAAAAATAAATTGGCGCGCCGGCCCTGCTACAATTGCATATTACCTAACTGACAGAAGTTATAACCATATTTGTCCCCATGGACTGAATGTGAGACAGGACCATGTCACTTTGGTAAAATGGACCTAATTGATTGTCCCCATGGGCTGAATGTTAGACAGGACCATGATACTTTGGTATAATGGACCTAATTGATTGTCCCCATGGGCTGAATGTTAGACAGGACCATGATACTTTGGTATAATGGACCTAATTGATTGTCCCCATGGGCTGAATGTTAGACAGGACCATGATACTTTGGTATAATGGACCTAATTGATTGTCCCCATGGGCTGAATGTTAGACAGGACCATGATACTTTGGTATAATGGACCTAATTGATTGTCCCCATGGGCTGAATGTTAGACAGGACCATGATACTTTGGTATAATGGACCTAATTGATTGTCCCCATGGGCTGAATGTTAGACAGGACCATGATACTTTGGTAAAATGGACCTAATTGATTGTCCCCATGGGCTGAATGTTAGACAGGACCATGATACTTTGGTATAATGGACCTAATTGATTGTCCCCATGGGCTGAATGTTAGACAGGACCATGATACTTTGGTATAATGGACCTAATTGATTGTCCCCATGGGCTGAATGTTAGACAGGACCATGATACTTTGGCTTAAATGGGCATAATCTGACTCATATAAAAACTATTTTTTTTGTATTATGATTATTATATCCTTTAACAAGTGTCCATAAACTAAAACTTAATTTGAAAATAGAGAAAATAAGGCGAGGCTGGTGTAACAGATAGATGAAGTTAATTTATTATCCTCTCCTGCTAAGATTGTTTTGTTGTTTAATTAACTGATTGTGTAATGATATTAATACGTTCGTACCGGTACCAAACACCCTGGGCTGACTTAGGGCTTCGATTTTCTTTAATGAATACGAATTATAAATCCCAACCAAGAATATTTGATGATATTCTTATAAGCGTGATGTTATTGTTCATATTTGTTTAGTACAGGTCTTCTCAAATGGAGGCCCGTGGGCCAAATCCGGCCCGCAACGCCTTGAGAATAGATCTACAAGAGTAACCCCTTTCGCTAAAACGCTCTCCTCTCTCTGCTAGCTAAGCTTTATTCGGCCCTTCTATATTTTCTTAAAATACATTTGGCCCTTCACAAAAATTAATTGAGAAGGCCTAGTTTAGTACCTAATGCCTTTGTTCATATTTGGTGATTGCAAAGTAACATGTGATGCGTAAATGTATATGTTTTATATATTATGTATGTAGTTGGTTTAAGGGTGAGTTGTAACAGACGAAGATGATGAAATTGAAATGATGCTAAAGTTGTATGTGTTTCGAGACGTATTCTAAGATTACAACTCTAAGCATTTTTGTGACTTTCGTAATGGCCTTATTAGAAGCTTTTACTATATCATACAATACAAGGTTTAGATTTAGTGGAATTACCAACGCTACAGACGTCTGACTGAAAACTGGAAAAATGCCCCTGATGATACATATAAAAAACATATAAATGTAGACATCCCTTCATAATCCTTCATATGGTTATGAAATAAAAAGAGCACCTACCAGGTCAAATTTTTCAAACTTTCATCCAATCCGGTATCAGCATACAAATCATTTCCCGCCAAACAGTCCATAGAGCTCGCGCTCTTCAACGTCTGTCGTATTTTCTCGCGAGATTTGCCTTGCATAGCCTCGTTAATTTCTTGAAAACCACGTGCGAACTCTTCAACACTGATTCTTCCGTCGCCATCTTTGTCCAACTGAGAGAAGACATCTTTCAGTTCTTCCACGTCCAATTCAGTGCAAACTGAGGCAAGTTCGGTTTGATCAATAAACCCAGATCCATCCAAATCACATGCCTGGAATAGCTGCCCTAATCGTTCTTGTTCCGAATTGTCGCCCATAGTTTAAACAAACTGGGACAGTCACTCGGTTAAATCGTCAATAAAACTCAGATTTCTGTGTCCGTTTTTCTCGGGAACTTTGTCTTGAAATCTGAAAAAGATGAAAATAAAATTAAATTAAATGGATGGGGATTTACATTCTATTTTTACGAAATGATGGGATGGAATGGACCGTATAGTAATAATATTGTGACATGTCGAACCTCTCAGATACCAATGAATGAAATGGAGTTTTACGTTCTATGTTTTAGGCTTGGGTCACACATACGTACGTCAGAAATGTGTACGTCAAACGAATGCAGGTTTCTTTGATTAAGTTATTCAACTGACGGGTAGACAAAAACGGACATTTACGTACGTATGTGAGACCAAAGCCTTACGCTTGGGAAAATGAAAACGACTCAGATACTAGAATTATGTTAAAAAAAAAAAGTTAAATCTCTGTATCAATGGTTTCGTGGTTTTTATCTAAGTGTAGTCGAACTTATAATGCTCAATTCACATTTTAAAACGTAATACAGATAAGTGACCTTGTTCGATATTAACAAGTAGGCCTAAAGCTAATACAATACAAAACTACGTGTCTTTCTTCGATGAAATAACAAACACGAAAATAGTAACCCGACATTGAATTCATACCTAGACTAAATTAGTAGGTATCGGTATCAAAGGAAAACGCTGAACGTTCGCTTTAAAACAGCATTTATTTCATTGAATATTTCGGGGGAGTCCATAAAAAGTCGTGACCTTTTTTTGGAAAAAATTTAGTGACAACAAAAAAAGCACTTCATCAATTTATAACTGAATTTAAAAATTCGTAACCCAATTCTGTATAATATATTATGTTGTTGTTGCTGTCAAAGAATCAATTATATTGCTGCCTGCTGTCTCCTTTTGTCGTTGACAATCAAATTCGAGTTTTATTAATAGTTAAGAATTGTATGATCTAATTTCAAACGAGTAATACTAAAATGTAGTAAAATAATTTTCATGTAGTATCGCATGATTAATGAATAAATTTCTAAATGTATTAAACACAATCATATTGTTGAATATGTCAATGGTCAATAAAAGATGTCAATAGTTTGAATTATGTTTCAATTTATCAAATTTTGAAAATTAACCTAATTTATATTGATTAATGTTGCCATGGAAACAATTCTAAATAATTTCCACTATATATATCAGATAAACATCATATACTTATAGTAATATCAATGAATATTTATTACTATTGGAGTAATTGTTTTATGATTTAAACAAGGCTTGCGACCAATTTGGATTGATGTTCTTACAGCATAAACTTAGTTTTATTGTTTGAATAAGACATAGATCAATTCACATGACGTGCTTTAACAATCGCAATTTTGTGATTTGAATAAGGCTTATGATCAATTTGGCTTGACGTACAACTGAAATAATCATAGTTTTATTATTGAGTAAGGCGTATAATCGATTTGGCTTGACGTATCTTTGTTTTGTGATTTAAGTCAGGAGTATGACCAATTTGGCTTGACGATCTACAGAATTAAAATTAGTTTAATGATTTGACCAAGGACTTCGATCAATTTACGTGACGTACTACTGAAATAATCTTAGTTTTATGATTTACGTAATGGGCCCGTCACACCATGACGTTCTAGTCAACGTTCTCTGAACGTTTCAATCGTTCAATTTTTGGGCGTTCTAGAGCGTTTGATGACACGTCTGGCGTGTGATGAGCGTGTGCCTAGCGTTTGATTAACGTGTGTCTAACGCGCGAGAAGCGTGTTATAGCGACCAACTGGCGTGTGACAAACGATTTAATAACGACAGAATGGCGCTTTACTGGCGTATGCGCCAGGGAACCAACCGTTCAGTGGTCGGTAACAGGTCGACAGTGAGTAGCTCACTGCAAAGCAAACGATAAGTAACAACCAAGTAACGCTAGAGTAACGAATGAGTAACGGTGGCCGAACGCGTGCTACGCTCGTCGAACGTTAGTAAAACGTTCAAGGAATGTTCTAAACGTTCTTCAGCGTCTAAACTTGAACGTTGGAGAACGCTCGTCTCGGTGAAAACTTTTGTGCATGTTCAAAACTTTTTTTCTGGACCAGCGTTTTCCGACGATTAACGACGATCACCGACGTTCACTGGCGATAACTCAACGTTCTTCTGGCGCTATCATAGCGACCAGGAACGATTGCCAACGTTTCCTCTAACGTCAAAGAACGTTGGCCAGAACGTCATGGTGTGACGGGCCCATAAGGCGTATGATCAATTTGGCTTGACGTATCTTAGTTTTGTGATTTAAGTAAGACGTATGCTCAATTTGGCTTGACCTTCTTCTTAGTTTTAAGATTTGTATAAGGAGTATGATCTTTTGACGTACTTAAACAGTAAGACGTATGTGTGATTTGGTTTAAAGTTATACACAAATATACCTTATTTTATGATTTTAGTAAGGCTTATGATGAATGGTTTTGAGTAAGTTTGGTGATGAAAGTAAGTCACTGGACTTAATCTTGATCAATTGTCTTTAACATTGTATCAAAATTTCGCATTAACACACTTCTTGGTTATTGGGTAGATTTGACCTTCAATCAACTATTTCCTTTAAGCCGGGGTAGGGGTGGCATTAACACAACTCTTAATATTCTTTTGGGCTTTACCGAGGTTGATCGCTATGTGCTTCCCCAAATTACAATTATCTATGTGTAGTTAAGGAGGATACCAGGGAAGATTTGCTTCTGGGAAACTGGTTTTCCAGGGGCCTAATTCTCGAAAACTTAACTTAAAATGATTTTAGAGTTCAAGTTATTTGATTGGTCAGTTACTAAAATTTATTGTAAATTAAGTATTATTATCCAATCAGATTGCTGTATTTCTTAAAATCTGGATTTTATCTTAAGTTAAGTTTTCGAGAATAAGGCCCCAGTCGAATAAAGTATTATTATTATTATTATTAACCCTCAACAGATTTAGTTTACTACGCATACGATAATTATGATTTGTTAATGTATAAAGTATATTGAACACCGCCTACTTATTCTACACGTGTCAGAAAGAAAAATTGGAGTCTTTAGAAATATTATTAATTTTAATACAGTTCCCATTTATCAACTTAGAATTCGTCTCAACCTTCGTCAATGTGAGGTTGCGGCCATCTTGTCCTGTAAATGGGCCAGATGAGACAACTCATTCGGAGATTAATTGTGATTTTCCTGATATTAACGCAAGAAAACACTCTCTGAAGAATGTTTGTGATTGTTTAAACTATAATTTATTCAATATGGCGATCAGGATATAGTATACAAGGTTATCTAGTTAGTCTAGTTCCCAAGTTTATACGAGTGATTGATCTCTGTATAGTATACAAGGTTATCTAGTTAGTCTAATTCCCAAGTTTATACGAGTGATTGATCTCTGTATAGTATACAAGGTTATCTAGTTAGTCTAATTCCCAAGTTTATACGAGTGATTGATCTCTGTATAGTATACGAGGTTATCTAGCAAGCTAGTCTAGTTCCCAAGTTGATACGGGTGATTGGTCTCTGTATAGTATACAAGGTTATCTAGCCACTAGTCTAGTTCCCAAGTTGATACGAGTGATTGGTCTCTGTATAGTATACAAGGTTATCTAGCCACTAGTCTAGTTCCCAAGTTGATACGGGTGATTGGTCTCTGTATACTAGTAGTATACGGGGTTATCTAGCACGCTAGTCTAGTTCCCAAGTTGATACGAGTGTTTCTCTAGATTAGATATAGTGACAAGTGTAAAAATATGACGACTTCCGTAAATGAACTGAAATGGAGTTTCGCGCCCTACTTTTCAACTCAATTGTCAATAAGCTACAAGTTCCTAAATTGAACTGAAATAGATTTTAACGCCCTATATCTCTATAAGGGATTTGACTAATTTGAAGTCTGTACAAATTTCTGATTCTAAAATTTTAACATTTTCGAAATGAATTAGAAACAAAATCATCTTCACTAGTATAGCAAGCTTCTACCTTGCAGACCCCTTCACTGCCCTGCCTACATTTCTTTAGGTCTCATACCACTTCCGGTTTCAGACAAAGATGGACTGAATGAATGAGGTTACATTTGTTAGTTTCTAATTCCTCTCTCTCTCACACTCTCTCGCTCTCTCTTATTCGCATTCAAGCTTCTACCCCATTTCGATATGTGTGTAAGACTCGAATCCCTCTCCCCTAGATTCAGAAAGTAAGCTTATACCTCGCAGACCCCTCCCCTGCCCTGCCTACATTTCTTAAAGCGTATTACCACTTTTGGTTTGATTTCAAGTCCTTACTTATTTACCTGTAGACGTGTTCACAAAACATATTAAAAAATGAACTCAGATTTATTAAGTAAGAAAAGCCGAGGGCAATAGTGAAATTATAGTTGATATTACTCAAGATTAGCATACCATTACATGTATATATCTTACTAAATATAGACTTATTACATATATAATAAAAAAATATTTATATCAGTTCAATTAGGTAAATTAACATGACATATAAGTTTATAAATTTGCACTCCTAATCAAAATTAAGTCTGGGTTAAACTAATGAAATGGAAATTTGCCTCATATTTTTGGGTTTAAAAAACATTGCTATGTTAAAAATGATTTTGAAAACAAACTAACTCATAACCGATGCTGAACATAGCATCAAGGCAGCTCGCCATGTGTGCATACATTTGAGGCAGGTTGTACTTACTGCGTAGAACACTACTGTAGCTGTTGGGATTTGTTTCGTTTTTATTGAATAAAGTGATTGAAAACGGTATATTAAAGATAATTTTTTTATATTTGGCCGTCAGTTTTTTTCTAATTTGGGTACAGGGTAGGCAGGGATGTGAAATTACATCATTAAAGATGATTTTGTGGTTCATATTCATAAATCTTTAATGAACTAATGTGAACTATTCTGAACCTTATTGGACTAGTGAAATTAAACAGAGTGTTATATCATAGGCCTATTGTAGCCTACTGCTTCTTATTGGGCGTAAGAATAGACATTTTGTATCCTATTGGTCTGTATCTTAACGGACTAATGAAATGAAATAAAATGGAATTTCATATCCTGCTCTGTACGCTACCTTATTAGACTAATGAAATGAAGTGGGATTCTATATCCTACTGTTCTGTAAGCTTCGTTATTGGACTTATGAAATAAGATGGAATTCAATATCCTACTGTTCTGTACGCTACCTTATTGGATTAATGAAATGAAATAGAATTCCATATCCCACTGTTCTGTACGCTACCTGATTGAACTAATGAAACGAAATAGAATTCAATATCCTACTGTCCTGTACGCTACCTGATAGGACTAATGAAATGAAATAAAATGGAATTCAATATCCTACTGTTTGTACTGTAAGCTACCTTATTGGACTAATGAAACGAAATAGAATTCCATATCCCACTGTTCTGTAAGCTACCTTGTTGGACTTATGAAATGAAATGGAATTCCATCTCCTACCGTTCTGGGCTACCTTATTGGACTAATGAAATGAAATGAAATTCCATATTTATACTACTGTTCTGTACGCTTCCTTATTGGAATTATGAAAAGAAATAGAATTACATATCCCACTGTTGTGTACGCTACCTTACTGGACTTATGAAATGAAATGGAATTCCATATCCTACTGTTCTGTACGCTACCTTTCTGGACTAATGAAATGAAATAAAACGGAATTCAATATCCTACTGTTCTGTACGCTACGTCATTGGACTAATGAAATGAAACGAAATAGAATTCCATATCCCACTGTTCTGTACGCTACCTTATTGGACTAATGAAATGAAGTGGTCGAGGTGGAATTCCATATCCTACTGTTCTGTACGCTACCTTATCGGACTAATGAAATGAAACGAAATAGAATTCCATATCCCACTATTATGTACGCTACCTTATTGGACTAATGAAATTAAATGGAATTCCATATCCTACTAGTTTGGGCTATGTTTTATTGTTCTGAACCTTTCGAGCTAATGAAATGAAATGCAGTTCCATGTCCTATAATTCGATAACTTTTAGGCGTTAGAAGTGGAGATTAATTAGAAAGTGAAATGTTACTAACCGAATTCAATGTTTATATTTTGATTGCGACTATGATGGGAATAACCAGGTGTTAATTTTATTATCATTGTCAATGGTAAACACTAGGATTTGACTTCAAGTTTTATTTCAGGGTCAATCATTAGGCTACTGACCTAACTATTTAAAATTAAATGAACAAAATATCTAAGTTTTTAAACTTGGTCAATAAGAGTATATGTGTCTACAGTATACAAACAGAATCAAATAAATAATAAAACTAAGAAATTTTTTCATAAAATAACAGGTTATAATTGATAAACGCCTTAAATTTGATTAAGGGTTTTTCAACTATTGTATATAAACATTCTTTTCTGGATTTATTAGATTATTTAGGTAATCTGTTATATAGTTATGCCACTAGGTTTGTCCCCTGATGAATATAAACCCCTATTGACCAAATTTGAAAATTTAGATTTTTTGTTCATTCTAAGAGGTTGAATACTTTAAATGTACATCGGGATTATCTATTTGCATCATTCCAAATTTCTGTTTGATGTCTCAGACGATCTGCGTTAGCTACATCATTAAACGGTTTGTTGTACTGGAATTTCAAGAATCAGTCTGGAAATTGGAATGATGAAAATTGATGCTATCATTGTCACCAATAATTAATGTACATCGGGATCATCTATTTGCATCATTTCAATTATTGTACGTCAAATGTCTTATTAGCCTCTGTACGTGTATTTATAGATGCGCCCTTTAACTGTTTGTTGTACTGGAATCGCAAGAACTACAGAAGTATAACTGAACGATGGAATCGACGCTGGCACCAATACTCATCAAAGGTTTGACAAGAAAACCTTTTTACTATCCCGTTAATGTAGACTTTTAACGCGCGTATATAAACATATAAATACGCCACATAAACATTTCCACAATATCTCAAAAATATCAGAATATCTGAATATATTTTATTGATCCATCACCAAGTAACATAAAATAAAAAATAAAATCTAAAATTCAACCATCACCAAAGTCTTGAAGATAAACTTACAGACGAAATTCACACAAAATTATTCCTAAACCTAATCACATTCTTAAAACTGTCATTTTGAATTTCTTTCTCAAAATTTGTCTGGACTGATGAAATCTTGTAGACTGAGTTAAAATATGGTCGAAAGCGAGAAAATAGTTTCAGTAAAATAATCAATGTATACGGGGAGTATAGAGTGTCACGTGACCGGATGACGTAGCCGCCAGCTGTTAAGTTGTTACCTATATTGTAATATATATAGAAATACCTGGGCAATATTAAAGGTAAAATATTATTATAAACAAGGACAATATTTATAACGTCAGCTCCGTTAACTATCGCTATCGATTTTTGAGGATATTCTGGTGTTGAAATCTTCTTGCATATCACACCCGTAGCTAAGGGTGTGGGGGTGCCGAGAGTTTCGCTTGATTGCTTCTTGGGCCCCTCCCCCCCCCCCCTCTTTTTTAAAAAAAAAAACCCAAATAATCACTGTTAAAGTCGACGTTTTGTACGAATTCTAACTGTTAAAGTTGATTTTGAATGCTTCGTGAGTCCGTGTATAAACCCCCCATCCCTTGGAAATTCCTGGCTACGGGCCTGCATATCCTCAAAGTTCACTAAAGGGGGGGGGGGGGGTGTTAGGATGATGAAAAGGTAACATGTTGAGATGACTGATTAACTATATATCAATTGGGCTCCAAAATGGTGGGTGGGGTGGGGTGGATCAACTGGTTAACTATATACATGTATCGATTTATGGGAGACATTCTGTAATGCATGCCCCCTTCTCTGTGTAGACCCGGGTCGGATGGGTTGACTGGTCAACAACCGATGACTCTAGAGACATTCTCTTCTTAGCATGGTTGTGCAATGAGGGAAATTTTTTCTTAACAAATCTGAGAAAATCGGAACATTCTCACATTGAAAATCTCACGGTCTTCACTCATTAGTCGATAAATTTAGAGGCCTTGTGATTTATATATTGGGTTAATGGCGACAAATATTGTCATATACATGCAGTGTGCAATGAGGGAAATTTTCATTCTACAGATGGTTTACCTATTATCCTATTAAGTTAATGAACAGACAATCTTGGATTATCATTGACACTAATGAAGAACGAAAAGGCTTAAAAAATCAGTTTGTTAACACACATTTTCATAGAATTATCAAGTCCTATGTCGGGACAACTCTAAGAACGGTTTGTTCACTCTTACGACGCACTTGTTTGACAATTGCGATTTTTTTTACTTTGCACGATTCAAAACCAATAAGATGGTGACACGTAGATCTTATCGTCCCTTTTCTAGATGTTCCAGAGGCGGATCCAGGATTTAGAGAAAGGGGGTTGGGGGCTATGAAATATAACATGCTTCAAATTCAACGGCACTGCGAGCGCCGAAGGCCCCCCTTGGATCCTGAATACCTTAGATTGCTAAGCAGTGTGCAATGAAGGAAATTGTTCTAGATCTACACCAGAATATCCACAGCAAACGAAGCATATCATGTCGGTTAATGACCTCGGTTTGTTTATAATTTGTTTTATTTACGCCATGTCAATCAGATAACTCTAATAAAATCTAATAAAAATATTTCCATGTGAACTTAATGAGTAATTATAGATTACGGTCAGGGGGCAGATAATTCATGATCGTTGAGTAATTCAAGCAGTGGATTTCAAAGAGGTCATTAACCGTTGAGTCAGTGTTTTTAGCAAAATTTATAAGTTAAGCCTCTTATTTATTAGCCTAGAACCATTCTGATTTCCGCCCAAAGTCTGTTCCTGTATGTACACAAACCACGTGTACATGGGGACAGGATAGCCTTTTCCGAAGCTTTATGAGTCTGAGTGAGGACCATGAATAATCTCCATGTAGAATATATTGTTTTCTTCTGCATGGGGATTATTCAGGATTAATCGGGGTATTCACTCACACTCATGAAGCACCAAAATAGCTATCCTGTCCCCATGCGCCTGTGACACAAACTTTACCAGGTTATGACGTTATAATATCGCTAATGCATTTTTAGCATGAATGGTATTTGCGATAATGACGTCAAGTAAGGTTTTTGTAATACGGACGTAAGAAGCAAACGTTTCCCTACAACAGAAACGAAGAATGAACCAAAAATCTGAATTTTCAAACTTGGTCAAAAGGAGTAGGCCTATACATGTACTAGTATTATAGGGACTCAACTGGTGGCATAACTATACAACAGATTACTTAAATAATCTAATAAATCCAGAAAAACTATGTTTATGATTTAAAAATTTAAGCGTTTTTCAATAATAACCTGTAAATGTACCGAAAATAACATAATTTTATGGGTTTATTTGATTCTGTTTGTATACTTTGGACACCGTTGATGAATATATTCTCTTATTGACCAAGTTTGAGAACTTAAAATTTTTGTTCATTTTAAGAGGTAGTATCGCTTTAAATGCCTGATACATGATAAAACGAAAATCTTACGAACGGTTCTACAAATCGACCAAGGTATGAGAAAATCAATTATCCCTTCATCCTACGCTTAACAAGTTCTGATACAACATGTTTATTATATCTACTATGAAATCTCACTAGAATTCGGTTAATAAATTTACAACAGAGACTGTTTTAATTGCCTAACACATTGTCTATTATATCTATATATCTTTTGACATTTAACAAAAAAGAAAATCCGTAAAATATCAATTAGAGTTGAAGACTATCCTAGAACTACATCTGAGCCCAAAGATTATGCCTCTCAAACTTTTTTGGTTATTAACCAAAATCTTTCGAATTCATCTCATTTTTTTTTAAAGGGTCACAATACATAACAAATGAACCTTTGAGTCAGTGTGTTTAGTAAAACACAAATGAACTTGACTTGCTGCCTTCAGTCAGCAAGAGCAAGCTAGGAAAAGCTATTTTTTTAACATCAAAACTCGAAATGGAAATGTGGAAATATGGAGAAAAATTTTTGACCGTCTCCCTAAGTACGCAACAGATGACGTGATACGTTATATAGGCCTAATGGCGAGACACCAAATAGCAAATTATGATTAAAGCGTAAATATGAAATATTATTCTCAGCATTTTTTTTTTAAACTTTTATGCATTTATCAAGATCAAATCAACGAAAGGTTAAAAAAATAACCGAGTTTCACAACAGCTATTATTCATGACGTTCTCTGTGTAACGTTACGGTAGTGATCTGCAACATATGGTTTACGGAAATTGCCGAGGATTGCCGATTGCTATTATCCAATAGTCAGTTTGAAATTCGGTCAATTTATGTAGAATTTTTCACGCTTTGAATTCAATATTATATTTATTAAATTTTCATTATCAATTCTTCACGCTATCTGTCTAGTATATGAGTTATGGCAATGAACTTTTAAAAGTACATATAATATAGCTTGGGAATTTATTGTCGTGGGTTGAAATCTTCTTGCGTGTAGAAAAATTAGGCCTATGCTATCACGTCCAATGTTATCATGTCTATTAGTTACAGTTACAGCTACAGGAATACAGGAAAGACTTATTCAAAGTCACCAGATTTTCACACGTCAACCTCGATTAAAATCCACGAACAAAGTTTATTTTAAGTAATAAAGATGGAACCAACAGACATTGCTGTCCAAGAGAGACAAATTGCGTGTTTTTCTTTTCTTTCTTTTTTCTTTGCTTCATCAGATTTTTTCAGAACCCACGAACAGAATGTATTTTAAGAAACCAAAAAACCAAAATGGAACCAACAGATATTGTTAACGAAAGCTAATCCTTTGCCCCGAGTAACTTAAAATCACTTGCATCTTGGCACTAGCGGATTAAGGATTTGTTAACAAGAACCGTAAAAGACGGTATTTTCTCATTTCTCAGAGAGATAGGGAGAGAGATAGGGGATGGGCCTACTTTCACCCTCAACCTTTTGAAAACATTAAAGGGATATGTTCACTAACTATTCGACCAATAAATTTTTTGTCTCAGAATCTGGAATTTTTACGCTATTCTAATCCATAATAATGTTAATTTAAACCTTCAAATCTCTGTGTAGCCATAATTATGAGTGTTTGAAAGTCAAGAATACGACTCGTCGTTTAGTAAGACTAGCCTTTATATAGAAAAGACAAATAGAGAAAATGTAAGATAAATGTTTAGGAAGGGATATAATTGAAGGGATTATGCGATTTTTGTACAGTTCTAGTACTTCTGGAGGCTATTTACATACATTAAAGTCTAAGCTCGACCCTCGAAATTGCTGAACATTCCCCTTTAAAATTGACATTCAATTGAAGAGGTTGGAAGGTTGGAGAAGCGGAAAGTAAGCAACCTGGCAAGTTACCTTTAGCTAATCATTAGTAACTATTAAATTTCTATTGACATCTTTATCTAACACAACTGTTACAGTGTCACTTAGTCACACAGTCTAATTAAAATCAGACCCTAATTTCGTTCGTTCGTTTTTTTTAAATCCGGTTTTTTAACCACTACATTAGGGTCTGAGAACCAGGCGCGGCAACAGCCGTTCACGTTAACTTTGACCGTACCTTGATAAACATGACCTGATAAACTAGTCTACAGCACTTAGGAATCCTAGAATGCACCTATTGTTCGTGAACAAAATCCCAGCGCGGGAGAGGGCAAAGATCTGATTGGTTTAAACAAAGGTCATTAAGGTTAGGTCAAAGTTAACGTGAACGGCTGTTGCTGCGCCTGGTTCTCAGACCCTAATGTAGTGGTTAAAAAACCGGATTTAAAAAAAAACGAACGAACGAAATTAGGTTCTGATTTTAATTAGACTGCTTAGTCACAAAAACTGTTTCGAGAAAAACAACTTTAATTCAATTAGTCCGAAACTATTCCGACTCTTACACGTGGGGTGACAGCAGAGTAGGGTAAGGCGGGGACATCGTCTCATCTCAGATATGATAGGGCCAGAACGAATTTAGTTTTTGGTTGGATGTATTTAAAAAGTCACGTTGTATAATTTAAAGGGACACATTCAGTCTTTTTTTAAGAGTCGATTTGGTCCATTAATAGTGTTCACATATTAGATGGAGCATTTTACTTCCCTTGATACTCGACCTGAGGTCATCAAATTCACAAACTCTTTCAGGGAGTCCACATAGGCATACAGGTACATACAAATAACAAGTACATGTATATGTATAGTTTATTCATTATCTTGGTATCCGTATCGGGCATGTGAAAGCAATCGGCCTTTTACAAAAACACAATTACAACTTGTTGAAATGGTCACTGCGCTCTGCTAGTTATCTGGATTAACCATGTAGGCGGCTAGTTGATCAGCCATGTGGCCCTTTTAAAGAGGTGGGATAGATATACAAACCGACAAAAAGGTAAAAAACAAAGCCCCAGGATTAATTAGTACCTATTTGGGTCAACTGGAATAATGACTTATTCAGTACCCATTTTGAACTATGTCGACTTGAAAATGAGACAAGAAAAGCTAATCCATGATTGAATGAACTCGACAACAAAAATAAATATTTCAGCAACATGTTGGGCAATATTTGGACAACATGTTGCTGAATGTTCCCGATCTGTATACACTGACAACATTGCATTGCCCAACATGTCGAAAATTTTGTCAGTGTGTATAGTCAAACAGAGATTTCGGGTCATCTGGGTACATTCGAAACAGATACCAGTCCATTATATTTTCAAGGGTGTTGCTGTAACTTGCCAAACGAACAACCCGCTAAATAAGAAACTTTTATACCATTGAAAATATAATGGACTGGTTTTGTATATGTTTTGACGGTACCCGGAACAGCCGAAATATCTCTGTTTGACTATACAGTAAAGTCCCAGAAAAGTAGGGCGACATTTATAGAAGTGAGTATTTATATAAAAAAAAACATTGAACGGACCCATTACCCTTAATTGACTTTTGATATACATAAAAGGTAGTAGGTTTATTCAATTCATAATGACACAGACATTTCATTTTTCACTTTAAAAAGTGTAATAAAGGCCTTATTATAGTTAAGTATAGTGTTATTATCGGCCCTATCAAGTGTAATAAAGGCCCTGAGTATA
Source organism: Lottia scabra (assembly GCA_029955415.1). NCBI lineage: Eukaryota > Metazoa > Mollusca > Gastropoda > Lottiidae > Lottia > Lottia scabra. Next base: position 3,672,468 of record JARJEI010000019.1, on the reverse strand, counting down.
ATGTTAATATCGGCCCTATCAAGTGTAATAAAGGCCCTGAGTATAGTGTTATTATCGGCCCTATCAAGTGTATTATATCGAAGGTTTATAGCGTATATTAATTATTGTATAGCTGTATTGTGTAAGATATAAGGTCTAACTATTATTAACTGAATAACGGGAAAACCCCTCATACCTTTCACTATAGGTTATTTAAAGGGCCTTATTTTGAGGTATAATGGAGTTATAGTATGTAGACTAAAAATCGGTACAGGCAAAAAAAAAATGTTTTCTCAGTGAAAACTCATCTAAACAATACAATCATGACAAAAAAGTTATTTAAAGATCAAGATGTATGGGCACCCGATTTTGTCATGCTCTGGATGAGATTTCTGATTAACGGAATTGTTTTGCTTGTACGGATTTTTATTATTAGCGTTCGAAAAGCCTTGAGACAGTTATAGTTCCCCATACTATTTTAACCTGTTTACCTATTGCACACTGCATGGCGTTGTCCACACAGGCAAATGTAGGCCTACAATAAAATAGAACGTTAATCTCAATAAAGATTAAAGAAGTGTCTATATAAATAATGGTGGTGTCCTTACCCGACTCTGTGATCTGTAAATATTCTATTCTTCTTCTCAACCTAGTTATTTTGGGTCTTTTTCGGGTGATTTCGTGCACCTCTTTAAAAAAAAATTCCACTTCGACTGCTCAGCCTGTTTGTTCTTCAATGTTATGCTGTTTGCTCTTCAATCTGGTCACTTTGGGTCTTTTTCGGGTGATTTCGTGCACCCTTCCAAAAAGCACCTTTTCACTTCGACTGATTAGGTCTAGTCCGCATATAAAACAATGGGTTCTTTTCACATAAATAAAACCGTTCCACTGGTCAAGTTCTAATAAAAACAGTACGTGAATCCGTTATGACATAAACCCTTAAAATAATTCACAGTAGGGCGTTTGTTTTAATGATGACCCGCTTAAAAATTGTCATCACGCCAAGGAACAAACGGGAAGTAAAAACTTTGGATTTTTTCATTAAAAAAATGATGAAAGCAAAACAAAAAGTCCTCAATGATTCAGGGTTTCGGTGGTGAGTTGTTTTTGGAGTCTGGGCCTACTACCTTTTGAAGATTAAAAAAAGTTAAAACACATCCGACGGATCGTTTAATTCAAATCATCATTTTCACCCTTTATCATGAGGTTAACTGATTCCGAAAGTTGGAATTTCCGACAAAATATTCAACCTGAAGCCTTTACACCTTCTTTAGTAGACAAATTCTGTCCATTCGCGATACGACAGTTATCCCCGTACGAGAGCCAACTAACGTCGCACTGAACTGATGTAACAGGATGTCAAATAACGGGGTAAACTGGGTTTTGATCAGAGCTCACGTGGATACGAAAATTCAGGAAAATCCGTTAATTAGAATTACCTGTACATAAAAAACCGCCACCTTGATCAAAACTGACTGACCCGATAGCAGAATCTTCAGGCTCGTCCACACTGTTGACGAAAAGATTGTCCGATTCTTAAGGACGTCCCTTCCTAAAACAAACACTCAGTTCTTAGATTATCCGAACATAACTCACTGTTAAAAAACGTTCATATGAAAACTAACGTTCATGAAAATCACTCTCATGTGTCCAATTGAACGGTTTGTAACAGTTTTCACTGGATACCACAATTGAATACAACTCCTTTCACTGCAGTGTATTGTTTGGCAAGGTGCCCGGCGGAGATTTGAGGGGTACGAGTATTTAGGGGCCGAGGTTAGGGGTCTGATTAAACACTATAATATAAAGTAACACAATGTAACACAATGTAACACAATGTAACACAATGTAATCAAGGATAATCAACGGTAAATGAAATTAACCCTTTTAAAATCCTCATTGACCCCCGTGGTATTATATGTATAGAGTTTTAATGGATATATTAGGGTTTGAGGCGGATACCAGTAGGGGTCAAGACATAACTACAGTGCATAATAACAAAATTAACTTCATATTCACTCCAATTTATGAGTTAAATATCTAAGAATTTTGGTAAATGTAAATTCCATACAACTCATTTGACTTATACATAAATACGTGGAAAACCAATTGCGTTTCGGGTATGCACCCAATCGTCAATGACAATTGAATTTAAAGACATATCTCTAAGAATATATCTATCGCTATCCTCAGAACTATCTCCTAAGAAATACCGTTCAACTGGGTCCAGGACAGTATCGTTATCGTTGTTCCAGCAGATTTCAATTTTCTGTAGACAGAATGGATTCGAAATTGACTCTTCATAATGCGACAGAAACATTATTAAATTAACTAGTCCGTTGGATTGTGGGTTTCAGAAATCACCCCAGCCAAAACGAAAGAGAGGCATTTGATTCAAATTCCTTACTTTTAAATAATGCCAACTTTGGTAGTATCTTTTTTCAATTGTGTATGAAACATCCGCAAGATCTTTTTTTTTTCATTTTGAGAGGGGAGACTGGGCTAACGGTAACTTGGATTGCTCTACGGATGTTGAAATGACCCCTTGCCGAACAATTTGAGAGTATCCGCCCCCCGTGGCTTTGATCAGTTAATGATGCATACTTTGCCCTACGCTTTGAGAGTATCCGCCCAGTGGTTTTTGATCAGTTATAAAAACTAACCATGGTTCATTGATCTGATTGAAACTTGTCAATTCTCTTCACACTACATTGATTCTATTGTATTATTGATATATACCTGGGTATTATTACAGTAGCTTATTACTATATAAACATGGCTTCTCTTATTATTATAGTTAGACTAAATTTCCCTCATTGCACACTGCATTCATTTCATTGTATCATTAAAATATACCTGGGTATTATTACAGTTGCTTATTACTATATAAACATGGCTTCTCTTATTATTGTGGTAGGCCTTTTGTGGTCAGACCAGATCTAGAAGTCTGAGGTTTCTGTGGCGGTGATTTCTCAATCCCCCCCGCCCCCCCCCCCCCCCTTCCTCCCTACTTATAGAAGTAAGTATTTATAAGAAAAAAACATTGAACGGCCCCATTACCTTTAATTAACTTTTGATATACATAAAAGGTAGTCGGTTTATTCAATTCATAATGACACAGACATTTCATTTTTCTCTTTAAAAAGTGTAATAAAAGCCTTATTATAGTTAAGTATAGTGCTAATATCGGCCCTATCAAGTGTAATAAAGGCCCTGAGTATAATGTTAATATCGGCCCTATCAAGTGTATTATATCGAAGGTTTATAGTGTATATTAATTATTGTATAGCTGTATTGTGTAAGATATAAGGTCTAACTATTATTAACTGAATAACGGGAAACCCCCTCATACCTTTCACTATAGGTTATTTAAAGGGCCTTATTTTGAGGTATAATGGAGTTATAGTATATAGACTAAAAGTCGGTACAGGCAAAATGTGTCGACAACTTGGTCATGTCTGTCGACGACTTGGCCATGTTTTTCGACGAGTTGACTGTCGACGAGTTAGTGTGTCGACGACTTGACTAGACACCCTCTAATCAATCCATACACTCAAGGTCATCGTTAGAAACGTTTTTTTTTTTAGTGAAAACTGATCTAATCATGGCAATATTTTTTTGAAAGATGTATTGGCATCATTAACGTTCTCAATAAAGCGATTTTAACCCGGTTACCTTATTGCACACTACATGGCGTTGTCCACACAGGCAAATGTAGGCCTACAATAAAATAGAACGTAAAACAAATGCACATTTCATATCTATAAAGCAAAGTCTATATATAAACAATGGTCTCCTTACCTGACTCTGTAAACTTCAATGTGTTCTTTTGCTGGTCAATTTGGGCCTTTTTCCGGTGATTTCGTGCACCCCTTAAAAAACTTTCTTCAATGTTATCTTTTGCTCTTCAATATGGTTACTTTGGGTCTTTTTCTGGTGATTTCGTACACCCCTTCAAAAAGCACTTAAACGTTTCACTTCGACTGATCAGGTTAGTCCGCATATAAAGCCCTTTCACATAAATAAAACCGTTCCACTGGTCAAGTTCTAATAAAAACAATACGTGAATCCGTTATGACATAAACCCTTAAAATAATTCACAGTAGGGCGTTTGTTTTAATAATGACCCGCTTAGAAAGTTTATAAAAATTGTCATCAAGCCAAGGAACAAACGGGAAGTAAAAACTTTAGATTTTTTCATAAAAACAATGATGAAAGCAAAACAAAAAGTCCTCAATGATTCAATGTTTCTGTGGTGAGTTGTTTTTGGAATCTAGGCCTACTACGTTTTGAAGATTAAAAAAAAGTAAAAACACATCCGACGGTTCGTAAAATTCAAATCTCCATTTTCAACCTTTATCTTGAGGTAAACTGATTCCGAAAGTTGGAATTTCCGGCAAAATAATCAACCTTAAGCCTTTACACCTTCTTTATTAGACAAATTCTGTCCATTCGCGATACGACAGTTATCCCCGTACGAGAGCCAACTCCGTCGCACTGAACTTGAGTAACAGGATGTCAAATAACGGGGTAAACTGGGTTTTGACTTGAGTTCACGTGGATACTACAATTCAGGAAAATCCGTTAATTAGAATTTGAAAAACACCTTTGTCAAAATTGACGGACCCGATAGAAGAATCTTCAGGCTCGTCCACACTGTCGACGAAAAGATTGCTCGATTCCCGAGGACGCCTCTTCCAAAACAAACACTCAGTTCTTAGATTATCCGAATATAACTCACTGTACAAAAACGTTCATATGAAAACTAACGTTCATGAAAATCACTCTCATGTGTCCAATTGAACGGTTTGTAACCGTTTTCACTGGATACCGCAATTGAATACAACTCCTTTCACTGCAGTGTATTGTTTGGCAAGGTGCCCGGTTGAGATTTGAGGGGTACGAGTATTTAGGGGCCGAGGTTAGGGGTCTGATTAAGCACTATAATATAAAGTAACACAATGTAACACAATGTAATCAAGGATAATCAACGGTAAATGAAATTAAGCCTTTTAAAATCCCCATTGACCCCCCGTGGTATTGTATGTATAGGGTGTTAATGGATATATTAGGGATTGAGGCGAATACCAATATAGGGGCCAAGACGTAACTACACTGGATAATAACAAAAATAACTTCATATATACTCCAATTTATAAGGCAAACGCGGGAGAAAATGTACATGTATGTTAATTTGATACAACCCTATTGGCACATACATAAATAATGTTAATCGCGTTTCGAGTATGTACCCAATCGTCAATGACAATTGAATTTAAAGACATATCTCTAAGAATATATCTATCGCTATCCTCAGAACTATCAGTTATAAAAACTAACCATGGTTCATTGATCTGATTGAAACTTGTCAATTCTCTTCACACTACATTGATTCTATTGTATGATTGATATCTACCTGGGTATTGTTATAGTAGCTTATTACTATATAAACATGGCTTCTCTTATTGTTATAGTTAGACTAAATTTTCCTCATTGCACACCACATTGATTCTATTGTATCATTAAACATTTACCTGGGTATTATTACAGTTGCTTATTACTAAATAAACATGGCTTCTCTTATTATTGTGGTAGGCCTATTGTGGTCAGACCTGGGCCCATATGCATAAAACTTAACACTGCGTTAAATCTGTATTTAACCATTGAAAACATAGTTAAACCAATGGTTAATTTAACACAGAATTTGATTTTAACCCTGGGTTAATTTTTATGCATACAGGCCCAGATCTAGAAATCTGATGTTTCTGTGGCGGTGATTTCTCAATCCCCCCCCCCCCCCCTCCCTGCCTCCCCTTTCACTCCTTCTTTTTTTTTCGATTATGAAACATAGGGGATGCTTGGTGCTAAAATGCTCCTTGACAATTCCTTGTCCCCTACTCCCCCAATCCTGCTTAGTATCTTTTTATAGTCCAACCTTTTTGTACGTGAAGGCAGAACTACTAGACTGAGAGAGAGAAATATCAGTTGTGGTCTGAATGTAATCAATCGTTAAATAGAGTTATTTCCCTTTCACCAGTAATTGACAGTGAACGCTAATTTCAAGATGGCGCCTGGAACACCAACAAGCAGTCCCCAAGATGAAAAACCTAAGAGTAGAAGGCCTAAAGGTAATCAAATCTTAATGATTTAATACTTAAATTGTAAGAAAGGAGTAGATCTTCGAATCTAACGAATTTTGACGGCTGATCTTGCCATTTTGTACGTGATTCACTTGATATTCACCTCGAAACTGACAAGTTCCTGTTTGTTTTGATGTTGTTTAGTTATTTCACAATCGATAATGTGGGCTGACATTGAAAGACCTAGATAGCTAAGTCGTTAATGAAAGCTGTATTATCATTATGCTTATTTATTCATTGACTTGAGGCCTATTCTGATCATCAGTGATTTCTAAAATCACTCAGTAATGATGGGCAGTTTCTTGATTGAAGTTTAGTTTAGGTGATGGGTGTGGGGGGTGCTTGGTGAAAGCAAACACCAGGTCGACTCTTGAAAGCACTGGCAGTGGCATCAGATTATTTCTTAACTTCAGGAGGATTCAAACCTACAGCATCTAATCGCCTAGCAGACAACAATCCTACTAAGGCTAAGGATTACTTCACTTATATTATTAGTACCGTAACAAACATTGTATGTTCATTATACTGTACAAACTATGGCCCTTCCTATATTTTGGTAGACTTCTTTATAAATATTAGTACCGGTACATCCATACTGACACTGAAATATGGCAACTATCGGTATATATTCTGCTATAGCTTAGTCATAGAGGTTATTTGCAACTAGACATTTAGAACAGGTAAACAGACATGTCTGGCAAATTTGACTAAATAAACTGCCCTCCATTATTTGTGCCTAGCAGGGATGACCTGTAATCTGCAGCCTACCCATTAGGAACTAGATGCTAAGCCTAAAAATTCAATTCAATCATTCAATCATTCATCCTTTATTTTTTCAGATACGAAATTCAAGCAGCAGAAACTACCAGCATGGCAACCTATCTTAACAGCTAATACAGTACTCCCTGCTTTCTTTGCTATTGGTATAGCTTTTATACCACTTGGTGTTGCCCTGCTTGTTACTTCTAACAATGTAAGTACTGATAGCTGGAAACTTAAACCTCTGGCTCTATATAATAGGTGAATCGATACATCAGGGAACAACTGTCACGATACTGATGTAAAAAGCATTTTTACCGCAATGCTTAGTAGGAATAAAACTGTTGTCTTTGTATTTTTAGTACGATATAGAAAGGTACATCAAAGGTGCTAGACATGAATTGGTGCTGGGGCCAGGGTTTTGTGTCAAGGTGGAGGGAGAAGGGGTTTTGGTCTGGTGTTTTCTGATGGCATTTTGAAATATAAAGGCCCAGAGAACACATTTAGATTGATTCTGGGAAGCTTTATCCCCTCCTTAATGTTCATCCTTTTGTTTTATTTAGTTTGCATAACTCTTTGATGTAAAACTCACATTTTATAAGCCTGAAAAAGTGAAGAAAAGTAGAACATAATTCATCATTTCAGTTGCCAAAACAAGGTCAAGGTCAGTAGAGAAGTAAAACTTTGCTGTATACAAAATAGGATGTAAAACTTATTTCATGTCATCAGCTAAATAATATGTTTATAAAATTCCAAATCATGGAACATTTCTCTAATATTTTCAGATTACAGAGTATGAGTTAGATTACACAATGTGTAAGAGTAAAACCAATCCTAATGAAAGTTGTGCTGAGTTTTTTAATAACCCTAATAACACTGGTCTAGTCTGTCAGTGTGAATACTCTGTAAATCTCTCAGAGTTTCAGGTTAGTACAGAATATTTTCTGTGAAATTTTTACCCATTTTCATCAAATGTTATCTTTAAGATGACCTTTTTGGGACACATCCTGTATTTGTAGAGGGAAGCTGAAAACATAAATCTGGAGAGCAGTGACGTAGCTAGAGAGGGGGGGGGGGGGGCGCGGGGGTGCCATTGCTCCCCCATTATCGATATCCGTCGCTCTTGATAAGTCCTCAGTATAGCATTTTTTTCACTAAGTTTAAAGAACTCTCTGGGATGTATATGGAGAAAGATGACTGTTATAATCAGGCCCTCAAAATTGTTGACATCTTTGGCTCTATTGTGAAACTTATTTTATTAATGAATTTTAATCGATTATGAAATTTGATGATTGATAATCAAAATTAAAAATTTGTCGTATCGATAAACGATGATTTCGATTATTTGACTCAGCCCTAGTGCCGTCACTGACACAATTATCCAGGGGTCTTATTCTCAAAAACTTAACTTACAATGATTTTAGTGTTCCAGTCATCTGATTGGTTAATCGCTAAAATTGATTTTAAATACAGCTTTATTATCCAATCAGATTACTGTATTTCTTACAATCTGGATTTTATCTTAGTTAAGTTTTTGAGAATAAGACCCCAGATTTGTATTTTGTTACATTAGATATTAATTTATGCATTGAAATGTATAAGACTGGAAATCTTAGTCTACTCATCGTCTACTGAACTTCTGTTTCAATTTATGGTTGACCTAGTTTCTCCTCTAGGACTAGTTGACTCTAAGTTATACTGTGGCAGAGAGACTGGATGTTCCGTTCAAATTAAATCGCGTTTATCATGGCTTTTGAATTAATATAACTTCTTGCAGAAACCGGAAGTTATGAGCATATCTTCAATTCAACGCATGCGTGCCAAGCATAAATCTTGTGTTATTATTCACTATCTATATTTCTATGATTTATGTGACTGTATATTCTAGGGTACAGTATATATGTATTATGGATTAAAGAATTTTTATCAGAATCATCGTCGTTATGTCAGATCTCGTGACGACAATCAACTGAATGGACAAGCTATTGGTGTGAGTGATTTAAACGATGATTGTGTACCCTATAAGACTCTAAAGGGAAATGATAGTTTTGGTTACGCCCCTTGTGGAGCTATTGCCAACAGTTTGTTTAATGGTGAGTATACATCTATGTTTTTATGACCATTTTATAGAAATTTTTTGATGTTGTGTAAGCAAAATCAGCAACAGAACTCCTGTCAATTAACATGACGTCAAAACTTGGATGACGTCAATAAAGGGGATTGTCAAAGCAGATCACTTGAATAGTCGACATCTACAATTTTATATTTATTGTTTGACCTAAATAAGACTTTATTTCATATCAATTAAGTTCTAAATATCTTAATGTTCAATTTCTTAGTGTACCCAAGCCAATGTTTGATCCATGGTTTGTCTATTCTTAATATAATGATGGTGTGTATTCATACGCTGCAATTTACGTTGTCAGGGAAGATTTTGTTTAACGACGTCACGGGAGATTACTCTAGAATTTTACGTTCATCGGTAAATAAATGCAAACATTTCACAAAGGTTCACTGTAGCGCGTGACAACAAAATGTAAATATTATTGACTGAATTTAAACATTGAGTTGTGTTTATTTTGTAGATTCGTTCAGTTTAACCTATCACGGTACAACTGACAAGGCTGAGAATATTTCAGTTAATTTGTTAAAAACTGGTATAGCCTGGATCTCAGATAAAACTGTTAAATTTCAAAACCCTGCAAGTAAGTTGCTTTTAAGTTTAGTTCTTGTTCCTATATTCGGTTATCCACAACATAAATGTGTGTTTATGTTTAAATTCTAATTAGAAAGTGAAGACTTTGTGGCCACTATCATACTATCAATAATTAAGAAAACTGTCTTTTGCTTTGAATGAAAAGCGTTACCAGGCCTGCTCTCGAAAGCGTTGGCCATGGCATAATAGTTTTTCTAGCCCCCAGAGCTACTGGCCTAGAAGACGACAATACAACTCCCTAGTAGCTTAAGTAACCTACTTTACACTGTGCATTATAAATATTTTTATTTTATATTTATGTAGTTCTTTTGGAAATATCTTAAACTCTTACTCAGAACAAAATCTGGTGTATGTATTTTTCTGAGGTAGTTAAAATTTTCTAAATTTAACTTTCAGGTTGGGGCAGTAATCTACTCAAACCACCAAATTGGAAAAATCCCGTGTGGGAACTTGACAATATAACAGATAATAATAATGGTTATGTTAACGAAGATTTGATAGTGTGGATGAGAACAGCGGCCCTACCGTCATTCCGTAAACTATATCGTCGTATTGATCACTCTCAATCAGAATTTAAAGATGGTTTAAAACAAGGAAAATACTTGATTTCTATTAATTATGGTGAGTTTGAAGTTTCTCGTACTTTATCAAATCATAGAGCGGAGGTACATCAATGTTGTTCTACCCCCAAAAATGGCCACTTTTTTATATACTCTAAGTTCCAGGGTTGGATTCTGACATGAATCCTGATACTACCTTTTAAAATTTTTAACCTTGTTTTCCCCTGTCAGTAAAAGGAGCCTATATTAAAATCAGATCACATTGGACAACAAAAAGAATTCCCCTTAAAGATTCCTGGAATTTGAAAATTTGAAAAAAGTGTTTTGCTGTTGTTCTGTCCTGGCAAAAGTTTCTTCATTTTTAACTGCATGGTGTTTCCCGTCCTCGTTTAGGAAACAAAATTCGTTTAATTTACACTTAGTCAGGCATAAATTGATCAGGATTGTATCCCATGATATTGTCCCATATATTAGAAATGGGTGTCGCCCACGAAGCAGACCATGCTTACACTTTTCAAAACACCTGATGGTACCTCTCTTTGGAGTAGTCCACTACTATACAACTATTATTCTCAATTTTGACATGTTTTTGGAGGCGTTTTTGATTAACGGAATTGTTTGGCTTGTACAGATTTTTATTCTCCAGACAATATTGTATAGAAGTGCACAGAGCAAAATGTTGTAAACTTCCATTCATTCCATTTCTATTTATTTTTCATGTCATGATATTGTATTATTGTAGCATATCCAGTGACAGCGTTTGAAGGGAGTAAAAGGTTCGTTTTGACAACAACATCATGGCTGGGTGGTAAAAACCCCTTCCTAGGTATCGCGTATCTTGTGGTAGGAAGTCTCTGTATTGTACTTGGTGTAGCTTTCCTTATTATTCAACTTAAATGGGGCAAAAGGTAGGAGACTTGATTTTTCTTTTTTGAATAGTTTTAATGCTTAATAAGCATGTTGGGACAAATCGATCTGAATTTGGTAACCTATACCCAGCCCTAGGTGAAATAGAAGTTTAATGTCTGGTAGTTTGTACAGAGTATTAGTCTTTAAGCTCAACCCTCATCAAAGTTTGAGACTAACATAATATATAGGCTATCCCTGTCTTGAATGACAGCCATCTTGCCTGGTAAATGGGCAAGAAAAAACAACTCTTTTGTAGTAAGCCAACCGAGAGAATATAAAGGACTGGTTTTGTTAAGCCAACCGAGAGAATATAAAGGACTGGTTTTGTTAAGCCAACCGAGAGAATATAAAGGACTGGTTTTGTTAGAGTGTGTTCTCGTTTATTGTTGTAGAAATAAAATTACATATGTATTGATTTTTCTAAAAAATTTTGATAACTAGGAAATTGGAATGGGATACTAGATTTGAAGACCAAGGCATTGTTTACTAACCTAACTCAAGTAGGCCACTAATTCTAGGGTGTGGCTTCCTATCTTCAAGGGTGTAGGGCTGGAACTTTCTATGGATGATGTTTTAATTTGGTTCTGATACACATAGAAAGTTTTAAAAAACCTCTTTTTTTATCCCTTTAACATTATTTTGTGAACATGGTTTTCAGCCACATGTTTTTGATGAATCCTTGCCAGAACTTATATATAAATACGAACGAGCATGGTCAATGGTGCCTCCAGTGGCAGTCGTTCTGGCATAATGCAAAACAAAATGGCCGACAGCTAGTAACCAGGCTCGTTTGTATAGGTTCTGCTTGTGAGCACCAAAATCATTGTGGGCCTGGATTCTCGAAAACTTAACTTGCAATGATTTTAGTGCTCGGGTCATCTGATTGGTCAATTACTAAAATTGATTTTAAATACAGCTTTATTATCCAATCAGAATACTGTATGTCTTAAAATCTACAAGTAAGTTTGCGAGAATAAGGCCCCTGGTTATTAGGTTTGAGGGAATGTTTTATGCCATGGCCAGTGTTTACAAGTGTTGGCATTTATGTAGTATCACTTAAAAATATTATTATTTTGTTCTATTTGCATTATTTTGAATGGATTATTTATTTATTTATTTTGTTACCTAGACAACAGGCATGGTAAAGGTATGCATTCCGTTAGAATTTTTTTTTCAAAAGCACCGTGTGATGATTTGATTTTTAAAGATTTTTGCATAAAATTTCAATTTCAATTTTCACTTCACAATTTGCAGTATTAATATCAAATTTCAATTTTTGCACATTTTTTAATTTAATTTTGACGGTTTTGTTAATCTGAGCCCAGTTGCACAAAAATCTTGTGATAAAAAATTATTAAATGGTTAAAAACGTATATTTTAGAAAAAAGAATTTTGTGTCAGTCACATATTCTGATTCAGATATTGATATTGAAATTTGGGGTCATTTTATTTTTTTGTGTAACAAGGGGGACTGTACTCTGATGTCTTGTGTGTTTTTAAAAACCTGAAAATTCACCCAACCCACTTATTTTGGTTCTATTCTGAAAGATATTTTGATGAAAGACTTTGTGATGATTTGTTCCTCTTCTAGCTTATCTTCTATGACTTTGTCTGAATTCTATTGGTTCTTTTCTTTTAAATTATACTTGATCTCTGATTGTAAGCCATCAAAATCTGTCTGAAATATCTTGGTTTGAATCGTTAAGGGATTGTAAGGGCCTCCATCCACCTGGCTTTCTTTTTTTTTCGACCGTATCGATAATTTTGTTCTACATGTATATAGGATACAATTCATATGGATATTAGCTCTAGCTTATATTAGCCATATAGACTCTCTTAAACTACTGTAAGTGGTGGTGAGTTGAAACATCTAGTTTCAGATCTGAGATGTTTAGGTCTAATTGATGTTTCCACTAAATATGTTTATATCAAAGAAGCTACAAAGGCTTACAATTTTAGAGTCTTAAAGGGATTGTAAAGTGGTTTTCTAAACTTTGTATGTGTATCGGGGACACTGATAGCATCAATTTGCGCCATTCAAATTTCCATTCCGACGTCTGTGGTTCTTGCAATTCTTATAAAACTTACGCTTTTATGACGTCACTGACTGTGATGTGCATATAGATATAAATACATGTAGTAGCTTCTGGTAGATCATTGGTAGTGACGTCATAAAATGTGTTAGTTTTAGTGGTATTGCAAGAACCACAGACGTCGGAATGGAAATTGGAAGGGCGCAAATTGATGCTATCAGTGTCCCCGATACACATACAAAGTTTAGAAATACGCTTTACAAACCTTTTAACATAACATAGTAATTGTAAGTATAATATATAAATATATATAAACATAAATTTGAATTAGTATCCAACATGTTGACGTGTTTCAATGGTCCTCACTCAAGTACATAATGGTCAAATAAAATGTTTTCTAATTTCAGATCTGTAGAAATGGTGGAAGTTTCTAGTAGGGAGGCATATTGATCAAGACTATTGTTAAATTTGTGTGGCTGGATAAATGAGGCTAGTGCTGTAACCACATTGATAACATTTTCATCTTAACGTTTTCATCTACCATATCAGTTTTAAAGCAGACTTTAATCACGCAAAGAACATGATTGTGGGGGGCCAAGAATGAGGCTGTCTCAACTTTGCCTATGTGACCCTACTCGACTCTCTGCATGCCCCTAGTAATGATAAGCCACCCCACTAGCCAAGATATGTAATTTTACAAAGCTTTGCAAGTTGGAAAAAACTTGTTGCCATAATTTTTTTTAAATTTCAATTTTAGTAATTTATGGATATTTCATTCAGTTAAAAATACAAATGTAACGAAAAATTGTGTGAAACAAACTTTGGAAACAAATTGAATTTTTCGAATTATCTGTATGATCAATGTGAAGTCCCCTCAGCCTCCTGTAAATTCAAATATTTCCTGTGATACAAGTAGCGCTCACAATTTCGTATTTTTAGAGTTCATGCACCTTTTGCACCACTTGATGAAAGTGTCGTTTTTTTTTTCATTTCACCAATTCAATAATAACACATCAAATTAAGTGTTTATTTGTGCTAAGATTTCACCAATGGTGTATGTATTGAAAACTTTAATAATATATATGTGTGTATTTACATCTTGAAAGAGTTCACCATTTTTTATTTTTGTCTTTTTTTTTTTATAAATTTTAATCATGTTGTGCAATTAAGAAGTATTGTTTAACTGAATTCTATATTCTTGTACAGAATGAGATGATTTCTCGCACTAAAGACAACATTTCTGGATTTTAAAGGAATTGTAAAGTGACATGACGTCAATGACAGTGATCTGCATAGATAAGAATAGTTCCGGAAGTTAAATCACTGAAAGTGACGTCATAAAACAAGTTAGTTTTAGTGGAATTGCAAGAACCTCAGACGTCGGAATGGAAATTGGAATGGCGCAAATTGATGCTATCAGTGTCCCTGATACACATACAAAGTTTGGAAATACGCTTTACAATCTCTTTAACCTCAGTATACAAAAATAACGGGGTATTCCAGAGGTGTGTAGTCTACCAAACAACCTGACTTCTTTGTATCCTTGTAATTGTGAGAATTTGAAATCTTAACCCCAACAATTGCCCTTCTTCACTAATTAATCTGTCTGTCCCCTATGTGTACCCCCAGGAGACTGTTTTGGAAACTGGGGGTGCAGTGGTTAAGATGAATTGACAGAATATATTGACATTGCGAGCAGAGCGAATAATGGGTGGGGCCCAGCCAGGCACATGGTGGGGGTCCATGGGGCAAAGCCCCCCGCCCCCTGGAAGCTCAGAGATTTTAGCTATTTGACACACTGCAGGAAGGCTAATTGAAGCTATTTTTTTTTATTTTTTTTTTATGTTTATGCCTGTTGCTGGTCAGGTCAATTTCACTGACGGCACCTTTTCAACCGACAAATATCAATAATGGGGGAGCAATGGACCCCCCGGACCCCCTCTAGCTACTCCACTGGTTATACAGAAGAATATAGAATTAGTTTATGTCAGTTACTTCTATATTTTTAATTCTATGTATATATTAAGTGTAAAATTTGCTGTAAATTTTGAAGGTTGTTAATGATTATGGATGTATTTTTTTATCATTTTTTCAAATTTTCATCTTACTGTATATATTGTATTTTTGTTAGGGTGGGGACCAAATCAATATTTCTAGGGTAAAGGATTAAAATTTGGAATTGGATGACCCTGGACACAGCCATAGCACAATCCAGATTAAATGGTTTAAATGTTGGTCTGGGTGGATGTATTCTACAATGTTAAAATTAGAAGAAAAAAAACAGTATTACGATCTAGGGCCTTATTCTCAAAAACTTAACTTAGATAAAATCAAGATTTAAGGAATACAGCAATTTGATTGGATCATACAACTGTATTTTAAAATTGATTTTAGTGATTGACCAATCAGAGGACCAGAACATTAAAATCCTCTCAAGTTCAGTTTTCGAGAATAAGGCCCCTGTCAATTAATCCAAAATAATACAAAATGGGGGACATGCCTTCAATCTGTTATGTGCTGATGTACAAAATTGCTGGATATGTGTCATGGTCCCAACAGTAATAAAAATGGTCGGAGACCTGCAACCTGAATCTTACTATTTGGTTATGTAGCAGGGCATGCTACCTCTATTGGGACACCTTGAAGGCCTACTAATCAGAGGCTTTATCGAAAACTTAACTGAAATTAATTTTAATGTTCCAGTTATTTGATTGGACATTTACTAAAATTGATTTTAAATTCAGCTTTACGAGAATACAGCCCTGTTTATTTAAGCCATTAGGTGCCATTAGATATGTATTGTGTGATATGTGTTCAGGGCATTCTACCTCTAATGGGACACCTTAAAGGCCTACTAATCTGTCTGTCCGGCATCAATAAATGCTGTTGTTGAAGTACTTGCTCACCCATAGTGGTGACTCGTAGATCACTTTTCAACACTCAGCAACTAAGAGTTGGCAAAGTGAACACAATTTAACAAGGTTAGGGTATGTTCACTCTTTTTGGAACACTTAATGTCACTCTAAAATATTTGCCCTGAAATAAGATTGATCACTTGTTGTTTATTAAAATAATTTATTTATTCATTGTTATTATGTACATAATTTTACAAACATTTAAATAAATACATCTTCTTTAATCTACAGTATCGAGTTTATTTCTATCTGGTTTGTCCCCAGCAGGACACTTCTGTTGTTTCTAAAACAACGATATACTAGGTTTATCATTCTTATATGACTTCAGGTAGACTTTTGGTGCTTCAGGAGTTTATATACATATCAATATACCGGCAAAAAATTCAAATGGAATTTTTCAGTAAATCAGCATAATTTCCAGTAAATAAGAAAAAACTAAATTATTCAGGACTATTCGGAGTACGTCTACTCAGAATCAGGAACCACCAAAAGGCTATCTGTCCAAATGTAGCCTACTTGTGATTCCAGTGGGCACCTTGGACCTAAACATTTCCTCTGACATGGATGTATGGATGTCACATCTTAGGAACCATATGTTGCTGAGCGCCAACGGAACTTTCACAGAGACCGTTTGAGGAAGTTGGTAGGTCCAGAGAAATCGGACTAGATTGCCTCATTCACCACAGACTGCCATTGTGTTATACTGTGGAGTATGACTTGGTGATGACGAGTGACTCTCGACTTGCCTGTCTTTATCATTCTAATGATATTGCAAAATTGAACTAGATCTCTCGACAGTTGAAAATCGAAAATAAGAAAAGGCTATATGCCGCTTTCCTGAAAAAATTCCCTCATTGCACACTGCATGGCGTTTGCCCGTCCTCAATTAGTCCATATAGGTGCAGAAAAGTAGGACGTAAAACTCCAATAATTTCATTTTTTGCAAATTGAACTCGCTCTTCATTAACCAGCTGTTATGACGAATACCGTATATTTGCGAGTATTATGCGCATCTGTATATTTAACCACAGCTTATTGGGGGCTTATTGTATATCTGAACTTCTCTGGTATTGAAGGAGATTTTGTCTGATATTTTATGTTAAGCGGATGCTGTATCTCACACTGAATGGACTTTCCTTTATCATTTTCAATGGGGTAAGTTTAGGTGTATCTCCATTTCATTCAGTTAATAACATAGCATATTATGTAGAATGATCTCTTCCAATATAGCAATCTTCCTAAAATGCGCTTCATAGTTTTCATGGACGGTTAGGGACACTGTGGTTGGATGTAATTCACAAATATCATTCAATAGACAACAGATGATTGGTGGTCTCTTCCGATAGAATGCCTGTCCCAACTGAGTGGGTTTGCATGCCTTCATGGACGGGTAAGGGGCACTGTGGTAAAACGTAAAACTCTATTTTATTTCTTCTCAGTTGATAATGATGAAGGATTTTCCTCGGATATAGTGGTCGAATCTAATCCTGAGAGATTTTTAGATCTACAGAAAGCTCCAACCAGGACGATGAGAACAAAACTGATAAATAGGAACGATCCACAGGCAATAGCGACATAGTCCCCGTATCCCTTTTTATCTTTTAGTTTATCAAACATGGCGACTGAAATGAAATGAAAAGGACAATTGTTATGAAACATTAGTTATATGAACTGAATATCATTGAAAGAGTCTATGATCGCTATCAAGTGTTCCCAAATAAGGGTGCTACCAAAACAACAGCAGGTAATTTCTAACCCAAATTCTAACAGACTTAGTTGACTTCTGAAGGAAAACGATGCCTGCAATTTTCTAGAGAGCTTGAATGTCACCCCACAATTTTCTTAATACAGTGTACTTGTCATTTCCGACCTCTGAATACTACGACATTCTGCGTAATCTGACATCTATGTCTGGTCCCGATTGAATTCCTTCTTATATCAGTTTAAAAAAAACTCTTAGTATATCATGTACATAATGCATATAATCTGTATCTAGGATAAAAATAGCATCGATTTGCACCATTCCAACTTTTACATGGGTTTTGCAATAATTCCATTTTATTACGTCACTATCGCAAAAGCTGTTAATTTGTCATTAGCAGCCTTGCCATGATGACGGCATATTACCTGGATGATTTCAAAATTTGTTTTACGGTTTGGATCGACCGTGCTTGGGTTTTGTTATTAAGCAATATTGTAATCAGGCATAGAAGAAACCATAGACATTTGTTGGGAAATTGGAATGATGGTATTATTATAAACCATAAAACACCCTTTACATATACAATTTTTAGAAACCCGCTTTGTGATCCAATTAAGGTTAAAGGAATACAACCTCTTAGAATGAACAAAAAATCTAAATTTTCAAATTTGGTCAATAGGAGTTTGTATTCATCAAGGGACTTGCCTGGTTGCATAACAATAAAACAGATTACCTAGATAATTTGATAAATCCAGAAAACAATGTTTATATACAATAATTCAAAAACCCTTAATCAAATTTAATGGAAATTTACATAGTTCATGTGATTTTTGCATTCTATTTGTATACTTTGGACATCGTTGATGAATATTTACTCTGATTGACCAAGTTTGAGAACCTAATTTTTTTGTTCATTCTAAGAGGTTGTATCGCTTTAAGATGACGAATTTAATTAAGCCTCAACATACCTGGGTTGCTCTCACAAATATAATAGTTCAAAGAATCACAATTTTCTAATAACCAATCAGACCCGTTGTCTATTTTTACACACGATGACGTCAGAGATGATGTTTGAAACGTTAACGCTAATTGGCCAAAATTTGAAAAATCAGTCATGTGACGTGTCGTAGCGTCCATAACGACAAACACAGCTTTGGATTCATTTTTGACTAACTGAAGATTTGTCCAAATATGCGATGCACTGATGTCGAAAGCATTTCTCAACTCGGTCAATGACTGGTTAGTTTTCACGTCTGCTAAATAGCCGCCATTTTGACGACACAACCGCCTGGCACCTGGAAAAGTTTCTGATAAAACAGGAAAAAGCAAACATCTTTCTTTATATTTGATCCAATTTGACTGACAGTGATCTGAAAAAATGTTGTTGAAATAAACAGTTCATAAAAATGATTAGGCACGATGGTTTGTATAATATGTGGTGGACTGGATAGCTCTGCTGGGTCCTCGTACTAATAGGAAAAGCAGGGCCCAGTTCCTAGCCTTGTGCTTAAGATCAATTCCGTGCTTAAAACCTTAAAGAGGTTGTGCAAAGTCATTTTGAAATTTTTAAAAAAACATGTTGAATGACTCCTGGATCGATGATCGATTACAAAAAAACAAAAAAAAAATTTCTCAAAAAGTTTATTTCCTCAAAAACGACTAAAAACCGGACTTTCCGAGCGATGCTTAAAAAATGGCGCGCTTTGTTATCACGTTACGTAAGTGACGTCATACCCAGAACACAACGTCAAACTGGAAGCAGTACACTATGGCAAAACGTCGGATACTTCTTCCGAATCAACTGACTTTGGCGAAGCCTGAGTGTTATTAAACGGCGAATTTGATTCAGATCACGCCTAAAAAGGGTGTAATAAAATTGAACCTATATCTAAAGTCTCATCGAGGTGAAGAAGCTAACTTTAATGACTCGAATAGGGGTGTAGGACGGGCCTTGGCTTCGTGGTGGTCGTTTAGCAGAATAGTAAGTAAAATAAGCCGTTGGTCAATGCTTAATGATAATGGTTTCCAATTTTAGTACGAATACTAATTATTCCGAATAGTGAATCAAAGGGAGCGAGATCAACGTTTGGAGTAGTCTATAGTTGAGGTTGGGGTGGGTAGGTTGGTGGTGCCATTTCTTATTATTGATATTTCAAGAGTTGTGCCAAGTTAATTTTCTAATTTTTAGCAGTAAAAGCAGTATTTTTTCGGATATGTACCGATAAATAAATTGTCAAAAACCGGCATTTTCGACCTATTTTATGATCACGTGGCGTCATTTCCACAACAATAAAAATGGCGGCGGTAAATGAGTTTATAATAGCGAGGAGACGGGGGTTTCTGGAGAATATGCCTGACAGTTATATCCGTGTTTAAAGTCAATTTAAATCGTACCACACACTACGTAGGATAGTTGAAGGTTGGACAAAATGGGAAGGGGCATAATGGGAATAGTTTCGGTTAGACACTCGATAAATTCAATGTGACTTTGCATGTCGGCCATTGTTTGGTTCTGGGTATGACGTCATTTTCCGATGAATGACGGAATCAGTCGATGATTTTTTATGGCGTAACTAAGGGCCGTTACTATGATATTACAGGTGGTTTTTTGGTGATAACTCGAGAACGGGATGAGATATCGAAATGAAAATAACGACATAATTTTATAAAAACGTTTATTTAACGTTATAAATCATAAAATGGACTTTGCACAACCCCTTTAAGTCGACTTGAGTCTATGCAAGACTTAGTAATAGGTAGAGACAAAAATTATTTTCCATTTCCAACATTGTCGCGGGATCTGTAACGTCCACAGTGTGTAACAAACTGGACCCCGGTTTATTGTCCCATCCAAACGACCTGAAGCACTGGTTGGGGGAGGGGGGACCTTGACCTTTGATGGACATAAATATAACCTGGACATGTTTATAAACGTGACTTTATTATTTTATTATGGAATCAAGATCGATTGTGAAATAATTAATACTAATGAGAAACAGTTGTTATCCTAGCGAGTGGGGGAGGGAGGTACTAATAGGCTACTAATCACTATATCACGGATATTCACGCACCTGCTAGATGATGACGTAATAACATATGATGACGTCATAATAGAAATATGGATTATACTTACATGAATCTATGATAATAATTCTAGTTGTCATGATGACGATTATAAATAATACTTTAATTAATATTTCCATCTTTGATAATGATTATCTGGTGGATTATTCCTTTATTTACCTGGAATTAGAAATGAAGTTTTACGTCCTACTTTTCCGTACTTGATCGGTCTAATGAATCATTTCATATAGTTGATCCAAGTTATTTGAAATACATGTATTTGAGAAACTGGTGTATCAGTTTACATCAGCCAATTGCTGTAGTGTTGTTTTGTTGGTTTGTTTATAAATCCTACCTCTTATTAGTAGAATTTAAATTGAATTGAGGAAGCAATAGTACAAAGACACATTCTAATCTATTGTTGGTTTATTGAATCTAAAACTTTTAAAAATTATGACTGAATTAAAATAGGATGTTTTAAAATGTACACAGACCTATTGTGTTGTTACATTGTTTTCTCTGTGAGTGTTTTACCTTCAACATTAATTGTTATACAGAATAGAACGTGTATTATACAAGTTTAATAGCTAAATGACAATACTTTTACAGAAACCAGGTTAAGGTATACATCCGTCTATTTTGATTACAATCTTATTTGGCTAATGGACCCAAAAACATGCACTGTCAAAAGCCATGAAGTATTTTTTAGACCTTCAAAAAGAAATTGCGATTCTGAACCTTTGGGGGTCACAGTGTATAGGTTCCGTTATATAGCCCTTCAGTTCTTCAGACGTGATTTACAGATGAGAGGAGATATTATTCTGAACACTTTAACACCCATCTGAGAACAAGGGCAGGGGCATGTTTGTCGGACTTAAATTGATAGTTCGCAACACGCTGGGTGTAAAATTCCGAATTCCCGAATTCTCCGAATTGGGTCAGAAAAGACTAAAAAATCGAAACTAAATTTGCGCCAAAAGCCGTGCACAAATTTGGGATTATAACAATTTTACATCAAAAAACGAATATTTTAAAGCTTTTTCTTTGGTCAAATCAAAATTTCTATTGTTTTTTAGTCGTGTATATTATTTCATAAGCTAATTCAAAATAATTCTGTCTATTGTCTATGATTCGCTAATAATCAATAAAAACTTTTGGTCGTTTGTGACCGGGTGTGTCTTGAATACAAGACAACTCGGACAATAACACACACGATCACTTGACAAACTCGGACCAAGTTTTAACTTAAAATTTTAAACTTGGATCAATTTCTTGATCGAGCTGGGGTCAGGGGGGTAATTTTTTTGAACCTTTGTCGAACTTGTTTAAAATAGTATGGATATAAACATCCACATATAATTTCATTAAGATCGGATATGAAATTTGGCCTCTCTCCATTCACATGTATAATAGTTTCAGTAAATCAAGGCTTAAAACTCTGTCATCCTTTGTCAAATCAATCCCAAATTTGAACTTGTCCGATATCCAGGCCCGTAGCCAAGGGGGAATGGGGGCAAAATGACAATTGTTATATTTTTTAATGCATTAATTCATTTTACTGGGTCGAAGGGAGTCTTTTTTTATAAAACAAATAATTCTGAGCCTTACATTCGACGTTAAATGTTAGCAAAGAGAGTTTACGGGCCTAATATTCTCAAAAATTTTTAAGAGACAAATAATTTTGAATCTTAAATTAGCCGGAAAATGTCCGAAAATTGTGTTTCCAGGCATCTTACTCTCAAAATTTTCTAGACGAGATATCGCAGATCCTACACAAATAATCTTAAACCTTAAATTCAGTGGGCAATGTCAGGAATTTGTGTTTTTCAGGCATCTAATTCTAAAAAAATTGTTATGGTCTTTCAGTCCTTACCTAAATAAACCTCAAGTTAGGATATTGCAATTGTGGGCATCTATTTATCAAAATTTCTAGGCTATTTATGATCTTGAACTTTAATTGTGGTGGAATATGTCAGGAAGTTGCGTTTCCAAGCATCAAATTCTCAAAGTGTTCTACTGATAGCCCTGAAATCCCGATACAAATATACCCTATATTCGTTAGAAAATTTCAGGAAATTGCATTTGTGGGCGTCTATTTCTCACAATATTTCTACGCTAGATCCCTCAGACCCTATACAATTAATCTTGAACCATAATTTCGGTGGAATATGTCAGGAATTTGCGTTTTCAGGCGTAAAATTCCCCAAACTTCTTCTGGTGGTCCTGAAGTCCCTATACAAATAAACCTCCAATTAGTTAGAAAATGTCTGGAAAAAGTGTTTATAGGCGTCCAAAAATTCTTCTTGTTGTCCTGCATTTCCTACACAACAAATATAAATAAACTGCCCCTCTTGATTGGACGTTTCCCCTCTCCTTCTAGAAGTACTTGGCTGGCTACGGGCCTGCCGATATCTTGTTTAAAATCTTATGGATATTAACCTACACACCAAGTTTTAAAAGATTGGAAAAATCAAGTCAGATTTACAATTTCCGTGTATCAAGAGTTAAAACTTTGTGATCCTTCGTCGAATCAAAGCAAATTCTAACTAGTCCAAGATTTTATGAATATAAAACTAAACATAAAATCTCATTAACATAGGATAAAATCTTTGGTCTCTATCTAATCCGAAACTTGCTTTGATAGCTATTTACTCAAGCTAATTATGGACGGGTCGACAAAAATAATGTGTTAATAAAAAGTGGTTGGAATGTTATAAACAGTGGCCCGAGTTTGATTTGGTCCGAGTTATATTAACATATTCGGTTATAGACAATAAAAAGTGTTCACTGACTAACAGCGAATGTATACTTATTAAAAATCATAATTATGAATAAGCTCACTAAAGTTGCAGTAGGCGAAAAATAAAAAATGTGATTTGACCAATGAAATATTCTTTAAAAATATTCGTTTTTTGGTGTAAAATGTTTAAATCTTGAATTTGTGCACTACCTTTGGCGCAAATTTAGTTTCGATTTTTTAGTCTTTTCTGACCCAATTCGGAGAATTCGGGAATTCGGGATTTTACACCCACCGTTCGCAACAGCTTTCTGGAATACTAATCCGGCACCATTAACTGAGGACATTTCTTCTTGAAATATAACTCCCTGACACCATCGGTAACAACTGTATTTTCTTGGTCGCCCGCTCACTCATTCCACCCATTTATTTTTTTAATGTTCGACATTTTGAGCTGCAGTTCTTAATGCCAATAATATAACTTCAAATTTTATAATTGGGTTGTGTTATAAAACCCTTCTGACGTCAACAACTGTCCTTTCTAGAATCGAAGACGAACCCCGTGGATCTCGTGTCAGATTGAATTCTGGAAAAGGTATTTCAGAAGAAGATCAGTCTGGTTTGCATCAACCGATAAAACTAGTATTAAGACGATGGTGTCCCTTCAAAGTTAACTAATGTATATAAAGGAGGATGTAATTGTCATAGCTCTGTTCTGTCACTTTGTTACTTGAAATAAATAAATCATCCGCTAACAGTTTAAGACAGTATATGTTATACTCGACAATTAAAACATGAAACTCTTAAACGTATAAAATCGAAAATCAACTGAGATTTATAAGCGTTATGTTGGTTTTCGGATTTCTTTGCTATATTCTGTATGTATGAGAAATTTTATACTCTTTATCAAAGAGAAAGGTCCTTATTTCCATCTGGTTGTTCTGGCGTGGTTCGTTGCAAAATTCCTTAAAATTCAAGAAAAAAGCAATTTAAAAAAACCAACATTATGATTTACAAATTTATCTAAAATGAATTAGAAAAGCGCAACTTTACATATTAATCTTCTTCTCTGTAATGGATTTTAACAATCCAAAGGAAACAAAAAATTAAACCTACCTTTTGCCCTTAATTTACATCCTTTATCAACGCATCTTTTAATTACAACCGTCAAATTATTTCACATTCTCCTCTTTTCCCCATAAACAAGGCTAAATTTCATTGATATTTCCAACTCGGATCGCTTGCCTCTTACGATATCCTGTGGTCTCTACCAGCATCATTACATCTTTCACTGTATTATACTTGAACAACCAGGACAATTACAGTCTATGTTAATATATAGCCACGAGACTGGTATAATCGCGAATAATTGATCTCGATAATTAAACAGACAAGTTGTCATGGTGGCACGTTTTTTGAAATTTTCGACTTTTAAATGTTTGCTAATTTTTTTTTATAAATTTTTAAGTCTAAATATGGCTGCGTTTCAATCAGATTTAAACTTTAAATCGATTAAATTTTGTTGGTTTAAGTTAAATATAGACTTCCCAAATTATCTTGTATTACAAATACATTGTAAATCAATGACATTTTGTTAACCACTTTTATATACATTGTACATGTGAACTTGTATTAAATTTTTCGTTTGGGTGAATTTTGGCGGGGATCTGTTAGGCTTTTTAAGGTAGTGCTCTTCTTAGATGTAGGGACGCGCAATTATTTGAGAGGGCGGAGATGTCCAGTGTTAATAAGATAAAGGCAACCAGGAAGATGAGATCACTTGGTATAAGAGCGTTATTTCCTATAGAAATAGGTCAAAGGTCTATGTGGAAAGAGTGTTATTTATATCAAGTTAAAGATATATATATTAGGATAGATAAAATATAGATTATTATTCAAGGGATAATCTCAATTAACACGTACAAACAATGTCATCACATGCAGTTTTAATATAGATCAGCACATGCACTATTCATATAGGTCATCGCGTGCAGTATTAATGTAGGTCATAGCGTGCAGTATTAATGTAAGCCAGCACGTGCATTATTAATGTAGGTCATCACGTGCAGTATTAATGTAGGTCATCACGTGTAGTATTAATGTAGGTCATCACGTGCAGTATTAATGTAGGTCATCGCGTGTAGTATTAATGTAGGTCATCACGTGTAGTATTAATGTAGGTCATCACGTGCAGTATTAATATAGAACATCACGTGCAGTATTAATGTAGGTCATCACGTGCATTATTAATGTAGGTCATCACGTGCAGTATTAATATAGAACATCACGTGCAGTATTAATGTAGAACATCACGTGCAGTATTAATGTAGGTCATCACGTGCATTATTAATCTATGTCATCAAGTGCAGTATTAATATAGAACATCACGTGCAGTATTAATGTAGGTCATCACGTGCATTATTAATGTAGGTCATCACGTGTAGTATTAATGTAGGTCATCGCGTGTAGTATTAATGTAGGTCATCGCGTGTAGTATTAATGTAGGTCATCCCGTGCAGTATTAATGTAGGTCATCACGTGCAGTATTAATGTATGTCATCAAGTGCAGTATTAATATAGAACATCACGTGCAGTATTAATATAGATCATTGCGTGTAGTATTAATGTAGGTCATCGGGTGCAGCATTAATAAAGATCAGCACATGCAATATTGATATAGATCATCACGTGCAATATTAATGTGTGTCAGCACGTGCAGTATTAATGTAGGTCATCGCGTGTAGTATTAATGTAGGTCATCCCTTGGAGTATTAATGTAGATCATCACATGCAGTTTGATATAGATCAGCACGTGCAATATTAATGTAGGTCATCGCGTGCAGAATTAATGTAGGTCATCACATGCAGTTTGATACTTATGACATGCAGAAGAACAATTTGTCTTAGAAACAGTATTTTGCACATTTTTTTCATTATATTGCTCATAAAAGTATTTCGACATATTAAGGTTATCTTCTAGATAAGTGGGTTAGAGGATTGTTTGTAAAATTGGACTCTTATTATGACTGACTGATGGATAAAAAACACTCAATACTTAATATAAAAGTTTATGGAATGTACAAACACAAAAACATGAATCCATATGCCTAACTATATAGATAGGATCCACGTTGACAAATTTAATAAAATATAAAAAACATCTCTGTTCAATTTTGTTAAATCTGATAATATCAATCAATTTTTTTTTCACATATCTGGGTTCCATTAAGAATATAAACCTGAGCAGTCCATTTTGTTTTGGGTAGTGTAAGTAGTTAAATACAATATAAGTCCAGATTGTTTAGTTAAAATTTCTATTCATTCTACCTAAAAATAAAATAGACCGCTCTTGTTTGTGTTTTGAATGTTTGGAAATGTGTAAGCTTGACTTGTAGAATTAAATTTTTATCGCATTGAGAAAATGAATCTTTCAAACTTAGGCAATAAATATCAGACAATTGGTGAGGGCACCAGCCTCCTCGGACTGGAGCGTCAGAGTGACTATCACGGAAACCATTTGGGACTGGGGTTATGCACTAATATAGCTGAATTTGAAATTGTTAACCCAAGTGCCAAAGAGGTTAAAAAGTCATCTTAAATATCACATAAACAATACTGCAATTCATAAAAAACAAATGGGTTAATTTGTTGACATTCGTTAATAAAAAAAATATACTATTATTGTGATATAAACTAATAAGGGGTAAAGAGGTTTTCTAAACTTTGTATGTGTATCGGGACACTGATAGCATCAATTCGCGCCATTCCAATTTCCACTTCGATGTCTGTGGTTCTTGCAATTCCACTAAAACTAACGAGTTTTATGACGTCACTAACAGTGATCTGCATAGATATCAATAGTAGCTTCCAGTAGATCACTGTCAGTGACATCATAAAACGTGTTACTTTTAGAAGAATTGCAAGAACCACAGAAGTCAGAATGGAAATTGGAATGGTGCAAATTGATGCTATCAGTGTCCCCTATACACATACAAAGTTTAGAAAACCTCTTTACAATCCATTTAAGGTTTTTCAGTCTTTATATGTGTATCAGGGGAACTTTCACCACTGACTCCAGTAGGAACTGTCTCTATTTCCCCTTTCACACTTACATTTTTGACATAGACAGGGATACTTCTATAAGCAAAAGTTATAAGAGTCCCCAATACACATTATAAAGACTAGAAAAGCGTTCATGAATCTCTTTTAACAAAATTCATTGAAAGACTTGGTATTACAAAATATTATAAAATACTATTTACATATAATCTACATTATTTTGATTTGACAAATGTTTTTTTGAACACTATAGAGCAAGGGCTACACTTTTAATACTAATTAATTCTAAATAAGGGATTGTAAAGAGGTTTTCTAATATTTAATGCTTATCAGGGATACATCAATTGCACCATTACAATTTTCAATCAAATATCTGTGGTTCCAGCAAATTCCAATAAAATAGATATTTGATGACGTCATTAATTTCGAAGGCTTTATATTGTGATAGAAGCATATTTTAGAATTAGAGACCTAAAACTTCAGAAAACCTCTTGACAATCATATGTATTATTGCATAAAAATTGAGCATCTTCTAAACTCTCTTCTCCCAAATACCGACTTTAAAGTGATACTACCTCTTAAAATGATCAAAAAAGCAAAATTCTCATACTTGGTGAATAAGGTTTAGTAAGCGTTTTACAATAATAACCTGTAATTTTATGGAAAATTACTTAGTTTTATGGTTTATTTGATTCTGTTTGTATACTGTAGACAACTTTGATGAAAATAATGTAAAATAAAGAGTTTATTATTATTATTATTATTATAATATATACTCTTATTGGCCAAGTTTGAGAACTAAATTTTTTATTCATTCTGTTTGTATACTTTAGACACCTTTGATGAATATAGGCTATACTCTTATTGACCAAATTTGAGAACTTAATGTTTGTTCATTTTAAGAGGTGGTATCGTTTAACAAATGTAATATAATTTTATAAGATAAATTCATCCAGTAACAAGTTCGAGCACTCAACATGAGCACTTTTAGTTCTTGACAATTTATAATAATACTGCATAACTTGTATCACAAGGCAATTATACATTTAATATCACTCGTATCAACTTAAATATTCGGGAACTATCAGCAGGTTCTTCCAAACTAGAAAGCCATTTTAAGTGTTTAGAAATTCAAGCATGCCCTGCTCAAGAATCTCAAGCAATTCCCTGCCAAAAAAAAATCTAACTGTTCATACGAAACCCAACTATTCAGAAAATTCATTCTGCCCAACTTAAGAATTTCAAAGTATAAGTATATCTGCCAAATGACATGTAAAGTGCTTGGAAAGTAAGAGCATTCCCTGATAAAAGGGCAACAAATTCTGTAAAATTAGAAAAGCCATTTTAAAGAGTTTTTGATCTACAATTATGCTTGCTACATTAGTAATGGTGTTCAAATATGCCCTGTCAAAAAACACTTCAAGGGATGTGAAATTACAAGCATGCCCTTCCCTTCCCTGCAATGCCCTGCCCTGCCCTTCCCTGCCCTGCCCTGCCCGCTAGCATACCACTTCTGTATTAGGGTGTAAATTATCATCCAGGTTGACTGAATTGGGTCGAGGTCTGACTCTGAGTTCTTCCATAGTTTGAATACAGTCTTGTCTTTCTCTCTCATTCTCTGCCAACCATTCCTGCAATTACATAGACAACAATGTGGGGTTTATAGCACAATCAGAGTGCTGATCGGTACAAACAAGACGTCATTTACTTGATTAAGTGCAAATAAAGGTTGTTGTGGTTGTGAGGTCAGTTCTCGATCAGGGTGTGATAGTCCGATGACCTTGAATAAGTCATCTTCACTCCCAGTTCAATTCCAGTCCACCCAGCTGTAAATGGGTACGGATAATCTGGGAAAGATCAACTCCAAGAGGATTGGCCAAGGACCAGCGGGAAGAAAATATTTTCCTTCACTTTCCTTCAAAGGGGCATAAAAATGACAAACCAAATTTCTGACTTTGGCACATTTGATACAAAGCTTTTCTTTTTGATAGCTATAGAGTCCACTTTGGTGAATTTAAAAAAAAAAAAAAAGATCCATATCGCAGACATAAAGCTTAATTTTGGTTTATTTTTTACTGTCAATGCAAACTGCAATAATTAAGGCTAGCTGGATTAGAATTGAAGATCAGTTACTTTGCCCACCTTGACTTCGTCTCCATACATTCTCATACTAAAGTCATCTTTAGTCCTTGACCTTTCACCTTTAAATACATACACCCCCAGATCCTGTAAAACAAAATACATAACACTCCATTTCAATCATGTTCTTTATAAAGTTATTCTTATGTATGAGAGAGCTGTAGTGTTTTTAGGAATTGTTAACCAAGGAGGCCAAATAGGGGCCACAGACTTGTCAAGGGGCTCACAATATCACATTCAATTCATTAATAGGCGAATGCCAAAGCTTTAGCAATAATTTCCCTCATTGCACACTGTATGGTACTGAATTTTGATTTGGTAAATGGAAAAGAGCAAGCAAATACAGCTCTCAATGTACACTACATAACCTCTCCTATTGATATGAAATGGAGTTTTACGTCCTGCTTTTCTGCACCTGTGTGGGCTAATGAGGACAGGCAAACAACATGCAGTATGCAATGAGAGAAATTTTACCAGGAGAGTGGCATCAGCAAACTCGATTTTGATTTCCAACTGTTAAGTCTGTAGCACACAGGGAGTAATCCAATCAGAGCAAATGAAATGAAATAGAATCCTGCTCTTCTGCACCTGAATATGCTAATGAGGACGGGCCAGTCTGGGGCAGAAAAAAGACATGAAACCCCATTTAATTTCTGTGTAAAAACTTACAGGTTGTGAAAATTGTCGTTGTAAATTAGATTGATTCTGTGTTAATATGTGATGACTGGTTAGATTGGCTACTGGACTCTCGCTCATATATAGCTCATCCTCTGATAGGGACACCTCAACTTTAAATACACTGTCATCTACAATACAATCAGAACATTATAGACACCTCAACTTTAAACACACTGTCATCTACAATACAATCAGAACAT
The DNA here is from genome assembly GCA_029955415.1 of Lottia scabra. Classification (NCBI taxonomy): domain Eukaryota; kingdom Metazoa; phylum Mollusca; class Gastropoda; family Lottiidae; genus Lottia; species Lottia scabra. The sequence continues at coordinate 3,641,879 of JARJEI010000019.1, read as the reverse complement.
TATAGACACCTCAACTTTAAACACACTGTCATCTACAATACAATCAGAACATTATAGACACCTCAACTTTAAACACACTGTCATCTACAAAACAATCAGAACATTATAGACACCTCAACTTTAAACACACTGTCATCTACAATACAATCAGAACATTATAGACACCTCAACTTTAAACACACTGTCATCTACAATACAATCAGAACATTATAGACACCTCAACTTTAAACACACTGTCATCTACAATACAATCAGAACATTATAGACACCTCAACTTTAAACACACTGTCATCTACAATACAATCAGAACATTATAGACACCTCAACTTTAAACACACTGTCATCTACAAAACAATCAGAACATTATAGACACCTCAACTTTAAACACACTGTCATCTACAATACAATCAGAACATTATAGACACCTCAACTTTAAACACACTGTCATCTACAATACAATCAGAACATTATAGACACCTCAACTTTAAACACACTGTCATCTACAAAACAATCAGAACATTATAGACACCTCAACTTTAAACACACTGTCATCTACAATACAATCAGAACATTATAGACACCTCAACTTTAAACACACTGTCATCTACAATATGATCACACAATTTTGTCTTAGAACAGATTTTAAAAGGATAGTTTTCTTAATTTTAGGAGACATTAATAGCATCAATTAGCACATTCCAATTTTCAATCAAATGTTTGTGGTTTTTGCAATACCATTGAAACCAAGAGATCACTAATTGTAAAATATGCTTGTATGAGAGGTGATAAAAGCCTGAATAGTTACTTGCATTAAACCGCATTAGCCGAGCAAGTTCATCTAAATCCTGTGTTTTCAACTGGTTTTCTCAAGTGTCCCCGATAACGCACATGGAAATGAACTTGTCCCCTGAATTGTCAGAGGAAGTCATAGAAAACATGCAATTTTGAAGTATATGATAAAGTCACAGCATTTTGCTTTTTAATATGTTGCTGACAGTGGACATTACATGCATATCCACCCAGATAATATTGCAATGTTTTTTTTTATACCTATTGCTCGGTTTGTGTCCCCTGGAGAATGTATTAATGTTCCCAGTCTGGGACATGTCCCCCAAGTTGAAAACCCAGGATCTACATTGTGCAGATTTGAGAAATTCAATACAGAAATACTGCATTTACCAATAGACCATGGACATTTGACCAAATTATTTAATAATCAAACTATCACACCATAGCTCCAGAAGGTAAATTTTCAATTTTCATTTTACCAAATACATGCTCTTGACTTGACTCCTGTGTTAAAACCATCCAAAAAAATTGCATCTTTTAAAAATAAGAGTAAAAACACTAAATCTTACCGTCCATATCTGCAAGTTTCATCTGTCTACGATATTGAATACGGAATAAAAACGATTCTAAAACAAATGCTACTATAATATTCATAACTACCTGTAGAAGATAAAACAAATATTTTATCTCGACTTGTGATTGGAATCATCTCCACAGGTGAAAAAGTGCAAAATTTTCCAGGAACAGGGTTGGGTTTTGGCCGGACAAAACTAGGTTAAAACATCTAATGTGAAATGTCTAATCTCTGAAACCATGGGCAGAAGTCTACGAGGCCTTTACAGCACGTGACCAATACAGTACAACATCCATCTTTCCTAGCTCCTGCTTCGGCAAATGGTAATTTTTAACACCATGCAGTTTGTAATAAGAGAAATATTGCAATGGGTAGTGGCATAAGCCTACTCTTTTTCAGTTTCCAACATGTTAAAGGATCTTTAACAAGCACTGCCAGTAGCACAAGCAGTCTATACTTGTCACATACAAACAAAGAGAAGCTTTTTCAATATTGATGTTTTAAAGGTTGAAGTGCAGTAGAGAAATATTAAAAATTCACATACCATCATAACAATATAAAACAACATAAAATATACTCTAGTCCATTCACTAACTTTACTCGCATAACCTTCCTATAATGTATATAAAACACTGTTTAGCAATTAATATTGAAATTCTAATATAGCATTTTCTAGTTGAATAGGTGGCGAAACACTGTTTAGCAATTAATATTGAAATTCTAATATAGCATTTTCTAGTTGAATAGGTGGCGAATCCTCAAGATCACATGATGCCAGTCAGTTATTCCAGGGTTTTAGATTACGTGCTTGTTACAAAGGTAAATACTGTGCCCACATAAGCAGCGCCCATAATAAAAGATACCGGTATATAATTAAAGATGCTATAATATGCACAGTAGAGCCAAAGATGCCAAAGATGAACAACTATTTTTTACAGTAAAAATGCCTCTATAGCCTATATTTTTCCCACTACTCTGCCAATTGGTAATCTAAAGCCCTGTTTTCCAAAAGATTCTCGAAAACTTAACTAAGATAAAATCCAGATTTCAAGAAATACAGTTACCTGATTGGATAATAAAACTATATTTTAAAACAATTCTAGTGATTGTCCAATCAGATGACTGGAAAACTAAAATCATTGTAAGTTAAGTTTTCAAGAATAAGGCCCCAGGTGTTAGGTACCAACTTTATAAGTTAAATTTCATTTCGTAAATAAAAGATTGCTAATAAAATTAAAAAAAACAAGCAACGAAAAATTGCAGTTTTGGCTGTCTCCAAGAGAAAACAACAGGATGAAAAGTAGAAAATTGTGAAGATAAAGATTAGACCTACCATGATAATAAACCAGTTGTTAACAACAGTCAGTTCAAATAATGTCACTGAAATAACAAACAGAATGGAGTTTTACTTCCTACTTTTCTTCACACAACATGTATGGTATTTTTAGGACAGACATATTATGCAGTTGGCAAAGAAGGAATGGGCTAATGAGAACAGGCAATGCCAAGCAGTTTGCAATGAGGGATTGGGCTTATGGGAACAGGCAATGCCATGTAGTGTGCAATGAGAAAAATTATGCCAGGTAAGCAGAATCCAGCTTACTCTTATTCCATTTCCAAGTATCAAAGGATCTTTGACATGGATAGTCTTAAACATATTTTTGCCTCAGTTTATAATCCCATCTGAATTCTCAAATGCATTTACAATGTCAGCCTTTCCGACATGCATCACTAGGGAGAAGTCTGTTGAAAATCAAAGAGTACCTTAAGATTCGTCAGGGTGTAACTCACTGAGTTTTTGGATTTTGACTCAAGATCTTAATACAAGTAGCATTGAAAAACACCAGAAATAAAACATATTACAAAATTTCTGACACCACCCTAATCCATCAGCACATTTATCCAAAAGATTCACACCTATGAGCGCTGTACTTACCTCCAGATATGAGAATATTATCAAAGTTATTGAGATAATAATAGCCCTGAAATCTCGAGTTATTATCATATTTATAATAATCTCCTACAGTTGTATTTCTGAAATAAAAATAAACAAATTACAGTGAAAACCCTGAAGACCGCACACCCTGAAGACCGGTTTCCCCTGAATATCGGCCAAATGTAAAAGTTCCTGATTAAAACACTCTATGATTCAATGCATTTTTTACCTGAAAACTGGCCAACCCTGAAAACCGCACATCGGCCGATGTTTTCTGTAAAGTTGGTCAAGATCCACTATAAAAAAAAACCTATGCTATCGGCCAATCGGCCATTACTGTTCTCATGTGGTCATGATCGCTTGAGTTATTGGTAAATTATATGAATTATTCAGTGATATTTAAATCAAAGCCAAAATATATAGCTTTAAATAGTTTTGACTTTCAAAAAATAATGGCAAGATATTTTTCATCAAAACTTTCAGTTATTGTACAGAACACATTTCTTCAGACTGTACTCCATATTTTCAAAAATTTGAGCAAAACATTTTCTAACCTCCATGTTACTCTCACCCCATCCTGTGCCTGTGCTTTCGTAACTTTGTCATTAGTATAAAGTTACAACCTATAATCCCCAAACCCTTTTTAGAGTTTTGGTAAATCAACCCAGGGCTTGCCAGGCAAGATAACATACATCCACTGTCAGAATGATTTTATTTTCATTTTCATAACTAAAACAATTTTTGAAAATATGGGCGTATAAAACATTACTTACTGGCAACAATCTTTAAGGTTGACACCGAGGAATATCTCCATGCCGATAATAGCGAAGAAATAATAAACTAATATAATCACTATGGCAAGACTGGTTAATTTATTAAATAATACAAACAACGTCCCTAAAACATCCCGATATCTCTTCTTTACTTTAAATAACCTGAAATATATATTACACAGGTTTTAATAAATTACACAATATACAGTATAACTTGTATTAAGCAGCCAGTCAAGGGAATGCTTAAATGTGGCTGCTTACTAAGGGGTGGTACTTAATAGAGGTACATGTATGGCAAACCTAGTTTAGAATGATCATTTCGTAATTTGTAAATATATGTACCATGCCATAAAGAAAAACAGCAATAGCAATTTAAATAGCATAAGCGATGTCCTATATAAAAACATTATTTTTAGACAAGTCTCTTATACACTTTTGAATATTTCATTACTTGTTTTAATAATCATTTACAACATTAGGCCTAATTATATCAGTGTGTGAGTAAAATTCAAGGATTATAGACAAAGTTTAATCTTAATTAAGAACAGTTTAATCGGTTTGGCAGTAATTAACTGTTAGTTTAATTAATGGGATTAACAAGGATTAGGGAAAATGACCGCTAATTGCAGGGTGACACATGTTTACTGTCAAGAAAAGGGTGACCGCTGGCCGCGTCAAGAGGGTGTTGTTGAATAGAGGTAAATTTGGTTGAAAATTGCAAGTGATGTAATTTGGGTGGCCTTTCAGTAAAGGGTGGTGCTGAATACAGGTGACCGTTGGACCAAGTTTGACTGTATACACATTTTAATATTTCTTGAGAGGAAAAACTTTTAAATAAATCTAAAACTATTTTTTTCTTTCAATCAGCTACTCACTAAACCTACTTATAAATAGATACGAATAAGCCAAGCAAGATATGCTTTAAAAATCCAAACAATTTTGTTAATCAAAATCGCATCCAAAAACATGGTGAAATCGAGAGTAATTGTTGTATAGTAGTGGACTCCTTTAAAAAGAAGTTTCGTAAAGAGATTTTGGACACATAAGAAACCATTCAGTTCAACCTTTGTTAATGTTTGAGACTATATAATGTCTCGACCATGATAAGCGGCCATCTTGCCCATTAAATGCATAGATAATAAAATATATACTAACCTGAGAAGACGGAATGGTCTTAGTACAATAACATAATAAAAACTCCCTTCAAACTTTTCACCTAACACTCCTATAACACTTACTACAGTCACTAGGAAATCAAACCTGAAAAATAACAATACAGTCCTTTAAACTTTTCACCTAGCACTCCTATAACACTTACTACAGTCACTAGGAAATCAAACCTGAAAAATAACAATACAGTCCTTCAAACTTTTCACCTAGCACTCCTATAACACTTACTACAGTCACTAGGAAATCAAACCTGAAAAATAACAATACAGTCCTTTAAACTTTTCACCTAGCACTCCTATAACACTTACTACAGTCACTAGGAAATCAAACCTGAAAAATAACAATACAGTCCTTTAAACTTTTCACCTAGCACTCCTATAACACTTACTACAGTCACTAGGAAATCAAACCTGAAAAATGACAATACAGTCCTTTAAACTTTTCACCTAGCACTCCTATAACACTAACTACAGTCACTAGGAAATCAAACCTGAAAAATAACAATACAGTCCTTCAAACTTTTCACCTAGCACTCCTATAACACTTACTACAGTTACTAGGAAATCAAACCTGAAAAACAGTGAAACAAATCACAAAGGCACAAGCAGTGTGCAATGAGGGAAACTTTGCATTAGTCTACTCTTTGAAATCAAACATGTTAAATTCTTATCTCTGTCTCGTTTCAGAGATTTCTGTACATTGGTTAAATTATGAAAATGGTCTTTGTACCAAATTTTCATATCTTAAATAGTCAAACATATAGCTGTAAGAGGCCTTATTCTCAAAAACTTTAAAAAATTCTAATTTTAACAAAATAACTTTGAGAAGTCCACTTCTATATAATTACTGCTCTTGATTTTATTAGGCTATAGACAAGATTTGTGGTTAACAGAATGATTTTGTTCATAGATATTTTATAGAAAAATTATAAAAAAAACTTACACATCCCAACCGGTGGTAAAATATTCCAGTGGACCTTTTCCTAATAATTTAATAATAACTTCAACAGAATATACTGAAAATACACAAATTACTTAATAATATCTCATTGTTTAAAGCTTTAAGGGTTTGAGATTTTCTGTTTGTCCTATTTTACAGCTCTCAAATTTTAAGATAGCTGATCCGAGAATCTTGCCCATCAACTATTCTGAACCAGTTTGGGCAGCATGCAATGTGCAATCAGGGAAATTTTGGCATGGATCTGTGCACAAGCATACAATTTTGTCGATTTCCAACAGTTGAGGGATTCTTAAACAGGCACAACCTTGCCCAATCCATTTAACATTTCTTCCTACGTCAGCACCCTCAAATTGAATCAATGAGCCACCCCAGCCCTTAACTGATAGAAATAGAACAACTTACTACAGACAAAAACAATGGAAGTCCAACTAGCTGTAAAATCATAGCCTTTTAAATCTATAGCACTCGCTGAAAAAAATATATTAAAATTCAATCACAAGTATATACACAGGCAATGTCCCTTAAACGTGTGGGTTTTCCTCAATTCTTAGGTGGGTATGGCTTCTGTTATGGTTTATATAACCACATTGCAGACAGTTCTGTCAATTCTTCCTATCATTGCAACGCATTAGAGACTGTGGTTATACATATTTATGAGGTCACATGATATTGAAACTAGCCTATCAACATTAGTGCATATTAACATATGATTTCTAATAAGAAAAGAGGTTCTTATGTATGGTTAAAATTCTTTGAATCATTGATATCTAGTTGGAGAAAGGCAATCGCAGTTGACTCTATTTGTTTATAAAATATAAGGTGTCTTTTTAATCACAATGGTGGCAAAATGACGAAATCGTAAATCAATTTAGCAATAAAATAACCCATGGTTGAAGAAACAAAAATATTAAAAAGCGTAACTATGGCCCAATATTTTTCACTTACCTGAAAGTTGTATGGTTTCTATGAGAATCCACAGAAAATTAGCACCAATCACTAAATCTAAAATTAAATTAAACAAATAAAATCACTTCCTTCACAGAATCCAAAAAATTCATCTAGGTCACAATTTGAATATTATATTATAATCCATGAAATTACAGAGCCAGAGCAATACCAATTTTCATGATTTAAATACAAATAAGGATGTCTGTTTCTTGTTTTTTTCTGTGTGCGACTGCTGTTGTCATCCATAATCAGTTTAAATTGTTCTTGAAGAGGGAATCAGTTTCAAAAAATCAAAATGGAAAGAAAAAACGAAATATTAATATCAAAAACTTACAAATAAAATAATCAAACCATTTTAAATTCACCAGTTTATGGAAGGCTGAAAAAAAAACCAAATTCAGAAAATAAATCTTAAAAAATGCCACATGAAAGAAAACGAATGAAAAAAATGTGAAGTGTTCAAAAAGAAACACAACGGAAAACATAGAAAATATCATCTATTCATGAAATAGTAAAAGAGTAGTTTTCACACTCGTGCTTCTGTAGGAGAGTATCTTCTATAACACATAATACTTGAGACCTCAGCCAGTGCTTCTATAGGATAGTATCTTGGTTGAGATTTTGTTTTTATTTTGTATATGTTTAATGATTTGGAATATTTATTTGCAGATACATGTACATGTATGTGTTGTCTCTAGGAATAATTGACTGGACATACATACCTCTAAATATCTTATTAAATGGTGGTTTAAAACCAGAAGACCAAATCTGATCTGAATACTTCAACTATAAAAACAATATTAAAACAATATTTTTATCAATTAGACATTGAAAAAGAGAATAGTTCGAGACTGGTCATGATAGGCAGCCATCTTGCCCGGTAAATGTGCAAGGGAAGATAACTCTTGTTCAGAGATTGATATTGATTGTTTTTTTTTACTGAAAAAGAAAAAACACTCTCTGAAAAATCATTATGATTGGCTGAACTATAATTTATTCAATATGGTGATCAATGTATAGTATACAAGGTTATCTAGTAGCTAGAACCGAAGTCGATACGAGTTTGTCCCTTATACATATAAAAAGTTTAGATTACATCTTGATAATCTCTTTCTGAAGGCTTATCTTTGAGATGTGTTACGAAAGCCTGTTTCCCAATTCTTTATAAGATGTAAATAAATTACTGAGTAAATAAAACCTACATACCTTCCAGTTCAACTGAACCAAGTCGTAAATAAAACCTACATACCTTCCAGTTCAACTGAACTAAGTCGTAAATAAAACCTACATACCTTCCAGTTCAACTGAACTAAGTCGTAAATAAAACCTACATACCTTCCAGTTCAACTGAACTAAGTCGTAAATAAAACCTACATACCTTCCAGTTCAACTGAACTAAGTCGTAAATAAAACCTACATACCTTCCAGTTCAACTGAACCAAGTCGTAAATAAAACTAACATACCTTCCAGTTCAACTGAACCAAGTCGTAAATAAAACTAACATACCTTCCAGTTCAACTGAACTAAGTCGTAAATAAAATCTACATACCTTCCAGTTCAACTGAACCAAGTCGTAAATAAAACCTACATACCTTCCAATTCAACTGAACCAAGTCGTAAATAAAACCTACATACCTTCCAATTCAACTGAACCAAGTCGTAAATAAAATCTACATACCTTCCAGTTCAACTGAACCAAGTCGTAAATAAAACCTACATACCTTCCAATTCAACTGAACCAAGTCGTAAATAAAACCTACATACCTTCCAGTTCAACTGAACTAAGTCGTAAATAAAATCTACATACCTTCCAGTTCAACTGAACCAAGTCGTAAATAAAATCTACATACCTTCCAATTCAACTGAACTAAGTCGTAAATAAAACCTACATACCTTCCAGTTCAACTGAACCAAGTCGTAAATAAAACCTACATACCTTCCAATTCAACTGAACCAAGTCGTAAATAAAACCTACATACCTTCCAGTTCAACTGAACCAAGTCGTAAATAAAACCTACATACCTTCCAGTTCAACTGAACCAAGTCGTAAATAAAACCTACATACCTTCCAGTTCAACTGAACCAAGTCGTAAATAAAATCTACATACCTTCCAGTTCAACTGAACCAAGTCGTAAATAAAATCTACATACCTTCCAGTTCAACTGAACCAAGTCGTAAATAAAACCTACATACCTTCCAGTTCAACTCAACCAAGTCGTAAATAAAACCTACATACCTTCCAATTCAACTGAACCAAGTCGTAAATAAAACCTACATACCTTCCAGTTCAACTGAACCAAGTCGTAAATAAAACCTACATACCTTCCAATTCAACTGAACTAAGTCGTAAATACTGTAAAATTCTTCAAGACTCAAACTTCCAGTCTGACTCGTATTCAATGATTTAAATATTAAATATGTATCACGTTTACCTGGAAATAAAAAAATCTTTTATGTACAGTTTTAAAATAGATAGTCAGAGAAAAAAAAAATTGTGGAATTGCTGGAACCACATACGTCTTACTGAAAATTGATATGGTGCAAATTGATACTATTGTTGACCCCCATTAGCTCAGGAAATAAAACTACAGAAATTTCATCATGTATTCCATTATATCAAACACTGCTTGCCAAGTAAACACTAATCTAATTAGGTGATATAAAATGATGATAAAAATTGTTGCCTACTTTTAGACGGATGATATCTAGACATCATACCCAGAAAATGTTTGAGCTGAATTTTATTGGGACTCTGAAAACAAAAACATTTGGATGTAGTTATAGACCTTATTCACGCCTCGCTTTTACCGCTTACAAACCAAGGTTCATAACGCAAATGACGTCAACTAATTCATAAAATACAACGTCAAATGAATGAAAGGAATATGACGTCACTAATCACCATATCAACAGTGAGTAAACGGTCTTAAAATTGCCTTTTCCGCCCCTTTTCTGGTAAATATGTAAAGAAACAATTCATCTGAAAGTATTTTTAAATAGCGTAATTAATTCTGATTTTAACGATGTAAAATTTGATTAGGTTTGAGTTAGTGGGACTTCATAAGGTGGCCTTAAAGACCTTAGGGTGATTGCTTTTGTTTGCTTGCATTATGAGCCTCGATATGGATCCAAGATGGCCGACGCATGAATAAGGTCTATTCAAATTTCAAAGGACACATTATTGTGATGTCTAATCAAACGAAGAAACCATCTCGTGCCAAAACAAATAACAATTTATATAAAGATTGAATCTATGCTGAAATATACGACTGAAAGACGAAGATGAACAAAGCCATGCAGTGCACAATGAGAAAATATTGCAAGGGCAGCCGTATTTGCCTATACTGTAGAAAAAATGACTTCAGTTTTTTGTGGGACCTAAAGTCTTTAACCACATTGAAATCTCTCAATTGCATCAAAAACAGACATCAGAAAAATTCAAAGTTATCATCTCAACCTATGCAGGTATGACCCTAAGCAAGTCCTAAATTGTTGAGCCACAACCCTCCCCCTGTAAATAATAAAAGCCCCACCCTACCTGTTTATTAAGGAGAAGTTTAAAAGCATGTTGACATCCTTCTCGTTTATGAAAAAATAATTTCTGAAATTTCGTTTTCTCTAAATTAGAAAACGTATCATATACTACAGCTAATAACTGAAAAAAAAATCGGCATTTGTTGTTACTTGCGAATAAAAAAGAGGTGAAATTTCGATGAGCCTGTATAAGTCATCTTCAGGCCAGTAATTGATCAAGGACCAGCTGGGAGAAAAAATACATGCCATCCTTGCTACATTTCAGAAATAAATTCTGGTGTATTTACTCTATGAGATTCAACAAATCACAGTCATAATTTAGATTTGCATTACTCCTGATGCTTTTCTGATATTGTATAGAGCACTTATTAAATGCTCCTTGATATTCGAGTAGAAACATAGGTTTATAATTCTATGTACAGGCTTCATAAAATAAACCAAAACTTACCAAATTCATAAGAAAATATAATTCCAGTGATAAATAGATAATAAAAAATATCGAATAAAACATATTGGCGGAATACGCTGGCATCATCACATCGGGGAAACTGAAATAGAAAGTAAAATAATTTACTCAATTTCAAATATCAGGTGACTCCTTTTAAGTTTTTGGATGGAGGAAGTATCCTTCAAGAGAAACCACCTTTCAGATTTAGGCTCTTGAGGTCCAGGTCTAAAGTGAACGGAACAGAAACAAAGATACAAGTGCACTTCAAAACATAACTACAATTTCTACACACAGAGGCTGGGTTTATTGTCCCATCCAAATGCATTGATGTTTTTTCCATGTCAGCCCCTCGGACCTGCATCACTGACAGGGGGAAACCAGGTTGAAAAATCATTTCAACCCATGCTGGGATTGAACCACGGACCCTCAGGTTAGTGAGCAAGCGTCTAACTCACTGAGCCAGTGGGCCCCGATCCATGATTTGAAGACTGGAGTGTTAGAAGGTAAACTAAACCAGGTGCGGATACAGGATTTGACGTTAAGGGGGGGCGCGGAATAAAATTTGAGGTTAAAATAATCAAAGTTATTGAAATATTCTTCTAGAGTGGGTGCAATGTAGATAGATATCTTGCCAAACGAAGTGTGGCGAGAAACATTTGTGGTAAAATGGTGCGGACAACCCATGCTTTGCAAATTTTAGGGGGGGCGCACGCCCGCCACGCCACCCCCTAAATCCGCCCCTGAACTAAACAAGGAGAAGATTATGATACTTACTTGGCTGTCGTTAATAAAACAAATAAACTAACAAAACTGGTCTGTAGATTATTAAAATACTGAAATAAATAAAGAAAGTTTACATATTGACAAACATAAAACAATACTTATAAACAAAATACAAAAATATTGAGGAGTCCAGGGTTTTAGATAACATGCTAGTTACAATGGTAAACGTCATGCCCAAATAAACAGCCCACAAACAAGAAACAACTGTACCAAAATTAACAAAAAAACTGAGATGTACTTTCATGCTATTAAAGCACTGCAGAGCTTTGATAATGACACCTCCATAAATGAAATTATAAAACCCTCTGAGGGTTCTTAATTGGTGAAAACGTTTTTGTAGCCTTCTTAGGAGCCCTACCCTATATTTTTTACACTCTGCTCAGTCAATACAGGGTGTGCCCAAATTAAGGTAATCTAAAGCCATGGAGTTACCAGGGATGCATTTGTATCAATATATGATACACAAGCTGATACAGATGAATTTTTTCAGAATTTAAGTTAATGCCATGTGTTTTCATACGTGGGAAATATACTTGAAAGGAAATGTAAAAAATAATACTAAAGGATACTTACAACATCATTGGGAACTTGTGAAAATAAATAAAAACCTGAAAATAAGACCAACATTTAAACGAATACAACCTCTTAGAATAAAGAAAAATCAAAATTTTCTAAATTGGTCAATAAGAGTATATATTCATCAAGGGATGCCAGGTAGCCAAGTAGGATATGCTAACTCTTCTAGACCTGGGGCCTTATTCTCAAACACTTAACTTACAATGATTTTAGTGTTCCAGTTATTTGATTGGTCAGTTACTAAAATTGATTGTAAATTAAGTATTAATATCCAATCAGATTGCTGTATTTCTTAAAATTGGGATTATATCTAAGTTAAGTGTTCGAGAATAAGGCCCCTGATATCAATTTCATAATGAAATATTTACTCATATATTTTTAAATATGAAAAGTTTATTAGCTGATACCTGTATTGTCAATATGTTTTTATGGGTTTTGAGTTTTGTTGTTCAGAATGTTATTTTCTTGAGTTAAATTGTTATACTTACCAAAAATAGAGAAAATGAGCATAAAGAAGATTAATAATATAATCATGTCAACTATTGGAGGTAAAGACTGTAAAACTTGACGTGTTATTCTACAAAATAGTTTTTAAAACATAAATCAATCATATTATATGAACTTGATTTGTTATTCTACAAAATAGTTTTAATAATAATAATAATAATAATAATAATATCTTTATTACAAAAGGGTAGAAAATTAGGCCATACATTATCGATGAGCATCAAGATAATCCTGAATACCCAACGATAAAACATAAATCAATCATATAAACTTGATTTGTTATTCTACAAAATAGTTTTAAAACATTAATCAATCATATAAACTTGATTTGTTATTCTACAAAATAGTTTTAAAACATTAATCAATCATATAAACTTGATTTGTTATTCTGCAAAATAGTTTTAAAACATTAATCAATCATATAAACTTGATTTGTTATTCTACAAAATAGTTTTAAAACATAAATCAATCATATAAACTTGATTTGTTATTCTACAAAATAGTTTTAAAACATTAATCAATCATATAAACTTGATTTGTTATTCTACAAAATAGTTTTAAAACATAAATCAATCATATAAACTTGATTTGTTATTCTACAAAATAGTTTTAAAACATAAATCAATCATATAAACTTGATTTGTTATTCTACAAAATAGTTTTAAAACATTAATCAATCATATAAACTTGATTTGTTATTCTACAAAATAGTTTTAAAACATAAATCAATCATATAAACTTGATTTGTTATTCTACAAAATAGTTTTAAAACATTAATCAATCATATAAACTTGATTTGTTATTCTACAAAATAGTTTTAAAACATTAATCAATCATAAAAACTTGATTTGTTATTCTGCAAAATAGTTTTAAAACATTAATCAATCATATAAACTTGATTTGTTATTCTACAAAATAGTTTTAAAACATTAATCAATCATATAAACTTGATTTGTTATTCTACAAAATAGTTTTTAAAACATTAATCAATCATATAAACTTGATTTGTTATTCTACAAAATAGTTTTTAAAACATAAATCAATTCAGGGTTTTAATTCTAAATTGAACAACAGATTGGCTGAGTGCAGGACTGGACTTAAACAACCGATCAAAACTTGTTTTCAAGCAATGATTCCAGTCGACAATCGGTTAAAATTAAAACCCTGCAATTCGTTATCTAGCTAGGCTACAGGGAAAGTTAAATACAAGAAAGTTATTGTTGAGCCCCTTTACAAAATTACATTCCTCATGATTATCACAAGAATGAAAAGATGATGAATTTATCATTGCATCAGATAGTTGAACAATCAGAGTTGCTGATTTGAATGTATTTCAAGGCTTGATGACAGTTAATGGCAGACTAGCTTGTCTGATTTTTGCAAGAATTTTTTGAACATAAAATATACGTTGGACAAAGACTCTTTGTAAAAATCTAGAACTAGATATAACAAAATAAACAAAGTCTTATAGGGATTCGAACATTACGAATGAATCAATAAGATATAAATACTGACCTGCGAACACCGCGACAGTAATAGGAATGTATAAGAAATAACGGTCGTAATGATCGAGTAACACGGAAATGATTGGTCTGTCGTACCAGCACCACGATGGATTCTATTAACATTATAAATATAGCCAACATCTGAAACAGAAAAATCATTGAAATTATAGTCACTTTCTATAAATACCTAGTATTAAAGGGATATGTTCACTAACTTTTTGACCAAGAAAATTTTAGTCTCAGAACCTGAAATGTTTTAGCTAATCTAATGATAATCATAATGATTTTCACAACTCTCTCTCAAAATTTATGTCTTCAAATTCCTGCGTACATTCAGGTACAAAAACATACATGAACATATGAAGATTTCCCAATTAAAATATTTCGATTATTAATCGATTATTGATCGGTAACCTGCCTTCAATAATCGATCTCAATTTAGTAATCGATACCCACCCCTATTTAAAAGTCATAAATACGACTCATACCCTAATACTAACTCCAGGTAAACTAATAAACACAATAACATAAAAATTTATCTGACCTTTATAACTGTGCGTTTATGTTTAAAATACGCCTTCCAACCGACCCACTTGAACCTGATTCCTAATTCTAGACTTAATATCAATAAACATAACATCTCTAGAGAACCATGGATCTAAAACAACAAAAATATCATATAAAAACAGTGTCAAAATCAAATTGTAGTCAAAGAATTAAATAATTCATGTCTGACAAACTATAAGAAAATGAAGTTTTATTTGATTTTCATGCAATGAAAACTAGATACCGGTATTCTAAAACTTTAAATTTCTTCAGGAAAAATTAGAAATTAACTAATTATTTGGTTAAGATTTAAAGCTGTAATTACACTAGAAATAATTATTTTTTGTTTGTGTTTTTTTGAAAGTCAAAGTTCGTTAGTTTCAAGGTTGGCTTGTTTCATAGTGAGCGCTTCTTATGGATGTTGACAGTCCGAGGTGTGTATATCAACTGACTGATGGGCGTGGCTTACTGGGTTTTAAAGTGGGTCGGTGGCGGCCATATTTCTTTAACAAATATGGCGACTGCTAGAAGTAAATATGGCGGCTAATGGCGGATTGCTTGACTTATTTTTAAAAAAATAATTATTTTTAGTGTAATTACAGCATGTATCTGTGTTTGAAACGTTATGTGCTTAACTGTATTAAAGAAGTGTGTTATATTTCATAATATTGTCTTGTGTTTTGTTATATGTGCTCCTCCCTTCTATCTGTCTTTCAAATCTTATACAGCATGATAGCTTTCAGTCAAATAAAGGGGAAGTGAAATGTAAGGCTTTATCTTTAAATGTAATTCACAGAGCTTAATCTGGGGCCTTATTCTCGAAAACTTAACTTAAGATGATTTTAGTGTTTCAGTCACCTGATTGGTCAATCACTAAAATCGATTTTAAATTTAGTCTTATTATTCAATCATATTACTGCGTTTCTTAGAATCTGATTTTTATCTAGGTTATGTTTTGGAGAATAAGGCCCCAGATCACTTTAATTAATATCTTAAAACAATTCATTGCAAATTACATCTTATTAACTTTTTTAAGGAGTTGTTTGCACCAACAGGTTAACAATGGATTTCAAAATGACAGCCTAATTTCTTGAGAGAAATAAGCGTGTTATTCTCTTTTAAACAAATTCAAGTCAACTTACCCCAACAGGCAGGCTTAAGAAAGACACAGCAGGACGTTCACATAAAGCCAGTACAAGTATCATAACAGCTGCGGCCATGTCTAACAGATGAAACCACATATTGTGAGCCACTTCGTATGCCGGTAACGCATTGTGATCTTTTGGATGAGTGTCGAACTTGTCGTTGTTTTCACCTTCTTGTAAAAATATTGCTGCCTCTTGGTAGTTGAGCTGCCATTGTCGATGTTTTCGTCTTGCGTTGATCTCTTCCTCGAGATCTGAACTATTGTCTGCATTGTTATCTGTTAGTGCATCAGTGTCATTGTCTTGTATTGTCGTGTTGTTTACAGTATCAAAATTTATATCATCTAGAAGAAAAAAATTCAGAAGAATTGAATTTGTGTGGACAACACCGTTCAATTATGTTTTTTGCTGAAAATGAAACAAACCGAAAATATCTATAGAGTTATTTTCCTTGTTCTTTATAGCTTGTAAATTTTCTACCCCATAATACAGGGGCAGATCCAAGGGGCCCTATTTTTGGCTGTGCCGTGAATTTGAAGCATGTTATATTTTAAAGCAACACCCCCCCCCCCCCCCTTTCTCTGACTCTAAATCACGGATCCGCCCCTGTAATATTCTCTGATTTCTGAATGGATTTTGACAAAAATTGGTGTGAGTTAATACGACAAAAGAGAGTAGATCTATGCTTATGTCCATTCAATGTAACATATAATATAGTTTTCAAGTCATCACTTTAATATTCATACCCGTAGCCAGGGTATGCACTGTTACAGTAGACGTTCTGTTTGAATTGTAACTGTTAAAGTTGAGTTTGATTGCTTTGCAAGTTCATATAACCCCCCCTTGGGAATTCCTGGCTACGGGACTGATATTATTTAGAAAAATAAAACTGTCACTGTTGTGGTTCATAATTCTATGAAAACTTGATCCACTTATTAAGCCACTTGAGGCGTAGATTATATTGTTTAAAAACTAAAGATACACTTTGTATGAGCTTGTCATTTTGAAGATGGATTCCGTTATAGACTGACATTTTGAATACAATTTAGACAGATGAAAATCAAGACATTAAAGAAGTTATAGCAATCAACTTTTATTTTTTAAACCCTTTAAATAACAATAATAAACCGAAAGTAGGCAAGTTGTCAAAATTAGAATCACAATAGTTGCGATATTTCAATAGAAATTCATAAAAAGTGAAAACAAAATTGTTGACAGTCGTTTGCTGCACCCTAACACCTCGAAGTTAAATCTATTTATTAATTTAGAAGCTCACCAGGACCGATTGAACTCGATCTGGGAGGTCTGTCATCTCCCAGTACTTCCATTTTGGAAAAGCGCCATCTATAAATTGACCTTCGACCTTGACCTTAACCTAAAGTAGTACCTAACTACAGTGTATGAATTTTTAAATATGACTTTTGTAAAATTTGAACATTTACTGGTTCATTTTCAAAGTTTTTGTTTAATAAAATTAAATAAAGATAGCATTTTCAATAAATGTTAGGATAGAATTTTCTTAATGAAGTAAAAAGTCCAAAAGTCGTTCAGAGTTTTTAGGATTATTTGTTGCTAGTGTATGGATAACATAAACAATATCTCTACACTCCGTCCATTGTTACAAACCATAAACATCAAGAACAGTGTTCAGGACATTTTTATTGTTTCAACCAAATAACGGGATTTATGGAATCATGATTTGTGTTAAGTAGTCGTCAGAAATAACAGAGACTGTTAATATGGCGTCGTCGGTAACGGAAACCTTACAGCATGGGCCTGCTGGCCATACAGAACCAACACTACATATGAATTTGACCCACAACCAAACTTTGAAACCAGCACCTCCAAATGGACCCCCTCTTCACTCAACCAGAAAAATTAGATTGGATCCTTTAAGAGCCTTGGAACCTTCCAGAAAGAAAATTTCCACCATTGAAGCCCAGAGGGTGATGTCAGTTTTTGATGAAACCATAAGAAGAGTAGAAATTATTACGTTACTTCCACACATCATCGAAAACTTAGATCGATTCCGAATTTCTCTAGGTTCAGATTTAGCAGATCTGCTGCAACATCATCAAGTTATTCAAGAAAGTTATAATGAAATACGAGTGGAATTAGACAAACATTTAGCCAAACGTACACCAACACAGAGTGCAAAATCTAATGTATCGAGAAAAAGTCGAGATACCAGTCAACATGAGGACGAAGATCTTGATGATGATGAAGATGATGAAGGAATCAAAAGTCCACCACCATCACGAGCATCAAGTGGTCTCAGCAGACGTTCAGATGATGAGGCAGACATCCAGTTGGAAGAAATTATCAGAAATTTATCTCTTGTAGCTCAACAACTGAGTTTCTCATGTAAAAATATTTTACGAGCTTTCCAAGTGAATCCGTCTGCCTGTAATTCTGTATTGGCTGAATTCCGAGTTAGAAATGATAATTGTAGCGAGATGGTCGTCTCTATGCAGGAGTTAAGAGAAATTTTAATGGGAAAATTATTAACCACACCTGAAGAAGAGAAAGAAAGAATGGCATATTTAACGGAGATATCACAGCGTGAACGTTATAACGCTGGAATTATTGAGAAATTGGAAGCAGAATATAAAGCTGGAGTGGAAGATAAAGAGGAAGAGGTAAAAAAACTTTTATTTATCTTTTTATATATTACCCATACCCTACCAGTAATAAATCATGTAAGCTTATGCCTAAAAGAATATTTTGTGTAAGCTTACTCAGTGGTAGGAATTTATAGATGAGAAATCAGGAATGCAAATATTTTCTGAACCTTATGTTTATGACATCACAATGTGTTATCATAGACTGGAACATCTTGTCTCTCAATCTCATTTTTATACGCCCACATGAAATGTGGAGCGTATATTGCCGTCACCCATGTCCGTCGGTCCGGCGGTCCGTCCGTCCGTCGGTCCGTCCACAATTGCTTGTTAACACTCTACAAGCCACAATTATTTACGGATTTTGACGAAACTTGCTGAAATTGTTTATTATCACCCAAGGATGAACCCTATTTAAAATCAAAAGAATCGGAAAATATTTAATATGAATTACTGCCCTTGTTCTTTAAAACACGTTCAATTTTTAGCTTGTTAACACTCTACAAGTCACAATTCTTTACGGATTTTGACGAAACTTGCTGAAATTGTTTATTATCACCCAAGGATGAACCCTATTTACAAATCAAAAGAATCGGAAAATATTTGATATGAATTATTGCCCTTGTTCTTTAAAATGCGTTCGTTTTTTAGCTCGTTAACACTCTACAAGTCACAATTCTTTACGGATTTTGACGAAACTTGCTGAAATTGTTTATTATCACCCAAGGATGAACCCTATTTAAAATCAAAAGAATCGGAAAATATTTGATATGAATTATTGCCCTTGTTCTTTAAAATGCGTTCGTTTTTTAGCTCGTTAACACTCTACAAGTCACAATTCTTTACGGATTTTGACGAAACTTGCTGAAATTGTTTATTATCACCCAAGAATGAACCCTCATTGAAAATCAAAAGAATCGGAAAATATCTAATATGAATTATTGCCCTTGTTATTTAAAACGCGTTCTATTTTTAGCTCGTTAACACTCTACAAGTCCCAATTCTTTACGGATTTTGACGAAACTTGCTGAAATTGTTTATTATCACCCAAGGATGAACCCTATTTAAAATCAAAAGAATCGGAAAATATTTAATATGAATTATTGCCCTTGTTCTTTAAAATGCGTTCGATTTTTAGCTTGTTAACACTCTACAAGTCACAATTCTTTACGGATTTTGACGAAACTTGCTGAAATTGTTTATTATCACCCAAGGATGAACCCTATTGAAAATCAAAAGAAACGGAAAATATTTAATATGAATTATTTCCCTTGTTCTTTAAAACGCGTTCTATTTTTAGCTCGTTAACACTCTACAAGTCACAATTCTTTACGGATTTTGACGAAACTTGCTGAAATTGTTTATTATCACCCAAGGATGAACCCTATTGAAAATCAAAAGAATCTGAAAATATTTAATATGAATTATTGCCCTTGTTCTTTAAAACTCTTTCGATTTTTAGCTCGTTAACTCTCTACAAGTCACAATTCTTTACGGATTTTGACGAAACTTGCTGAAATTGTTTATTATCACCCAAGGATGAACCCTATTTAAAATCAGAAGAATCGGAAAATATTTAATATGAATTATTGCCCTTGTTCTTTAAAACGCGTTCGATTTTTAGCTCGTTAACTCTCTACAAGTCACAATTCTTTACTGATTTTGACGAAATTTATTGAAATTGTTTATAATCACCCAAGGATGAACCCTATTTAAAATCAAAAGAATTGAAAAATATTTAATATGAATTATTGCCCTTGTTCTTTAAAACATGTTTGATATATAGCTCGTTGACATTCTAGAAGGCACAAAGATTTGAAAGAAACGTATTGAAATAGTTTATTATCACACGATAATCCCTATCGATAATCAAAAAATATTTCTTCTTTGAAATACATTAAGTTTTAAGCTCAGAAACACTCTATAAGGCAGAAGGATTAAATGTTGAACCCTTGATGAAATCGAGAAAAAAAAAATATTTAGGCAACACTTAATTCAAGTTCTGTACGAAATGTAGGCCTATGACTACAGGTTGAATATTTCATGGTTGTGATGGTTGCTGTTTTCTGCCAAATGTTCTTTTTGATACAAAGCCTCCAGTGGGCGTATATTACCTTGCCTGGCAAGCTATCTTGATTGAGAGACAGGAGACTAAGCTTGATTATATCTTTAAATAGCGCAACAAATTTGGTTTCAATAAAATATTCTTGAGTTATTGAGTTTTTTTCTCCAAAAACTGGCAATAATGTTTTTTCTATGACATGGAATAGCATCATCTTATGACATGTATGATTGATATAATTCCTCATGTGAAAAGTTCGTAAGCTGCCCATGTTTCGACAAAATGTCTTTTTGGATTTCAGGTTTCGTTTTGTGTTTCGGATCGTTAGAACTTGCTTTCTCTATTATGACTTCATTATTAGCGATCTTTGTTTTATTATGACATCACAATAGATTATAGAACAATGTAATCATCAATTTTAATTCAAATAATATTTAACCCTTGAAAAATAAATTAAAATGTGTAAGTCACAAATGCAGACAGGGCTATATATCCAACAAAATATTGTAAAATATAAATATAATCCTAATTTTTATAATTATTTCAGATACGAAAGAAAAATGAAGTGATACGAAGATTACAAGCAGATTTACATCAAATTGAGAAATTCTCTGAAGAACATATCAGAAGAGTGAAGGCCGAGGCTGAGAAACAAGAAACATCCGATGTTAAAAATAGCGAAGGGAAACGTCAGAAATTACAACAAGATATTAATCATCTTCGTACACAGTTTCAGAGCATGACCGCAGAACATCGCGAAAACGAACAAGAATTAAGAAGGGTAAGCTTCATTGTCTTTTTTACTAAATCTGAATTTACCATGTCTGCAAAAATATCAAATCAAAAGACAATCTGACCACAGAAAACTGTCATTTTGACATGATAGATTTTTGAACACTATAATAAGACATTTCTTATATGAAAATTTATCATAATTTGAAATTAAGTACTGGTAGTCTATGTAAGACTCAAGAGTATTGTCAGAATTAAAATAAATGATCTATAAGCTAAGAACTGTTATCTAAAAGTTCTATTTTCTCATCCAAAAGTTTAAGTTATAATTATTCATGTTTTTTTTTTGTTTTGTAGAGAAAGTTTAAAGTTGAAACTGAAGTTGAAAATTGGATCCAGAAGTATGATCAGGATATGGGAGAGAGACAGGTTGGTCAAAATATTATTTAAATTTTAATATCTGCATCTTGGTTTGGGTCTGTTCTAGTCTGATTATTTTAATAAAAATCTGTATTAGCAAAACAATTCTGCAAATCAAAAATCTCGTCAATAGTAAGGTCGAATTGAACTCTGACCTAACCTCAAGGACCTCTACTTTGACCAATCAGACCTTTGCCCTCTCCAGCGCCGGGATTTTGTGACATGAGAGTTCAATCAGACAGTATTGCTTGAAGGATATGGTTAGACCCTAATGTAGTGCCTAAAAAAAAACACATTTAAATAGCCGATCGAAACAAAATTATTAGGTATTATTTTAATAAGACTGTGTAATGCATAAAATTTCATTTTGAAATTTCTACTTGTAGGATGAATATGAAGAGATTGATGAAATTTACACCGAAGAAAAGAAACAACTTCACGAACTTGAAGAAAGATTTAAAACTCTAGAAACTGAATACAGACAGATACAAGAAGAAAGACGATTGGCTAGGGAGAGGCGTGAGAAGGCGGAACAAGAAATGGCTCGTATGATTCGAGCTTCGACCACCATTCAAGCTTTCTGGAGGTCATTTAAAGTCAGAAAAGCTCTGAAATCCAAGAAGAAAAAGGGTGGTAAAAAGGGCAAGGGTAAGGGCAAGGGCAAGAAAAAGAAGTAAATCATTAACATGTAAAACAATAAGAATTCTGTGAAGCACAAGAATGGGGCAAGTAGGGGACACAATATTTTTTTTTACCTTAAAAACGCTTTCCCAATTTTTGGAGACAAATGTATAAGTTGGCCTGTCAAATATTGCTTCCATTTCCTACTCTGATATTCTGTTGTATTGAAAGAAAGAAAGATTTTATTTGAAAACAGTAAATGAATTATGCAGTACATGTATATGTTATCTAAGTGTCAGCCGAGAGTTAATGAAATAAAACATGTATAATGCTAATGTTATAACTTGTGATGTCACATAATTAGGACTACTCAACCAACTGCCTAAGAACCTGCATGTTTAAATACTTAACACAAATCCATATGAAACCCTTAATCCTAGTTAAATCAATGGTTAATTTAACCCAGAGTAATTACGTGGCCAATATAGTGTTTTTAAGGTCATTTAAAAGTTTTCGCCTGTGATAATTACCGTATGTACTGTTATTGACATATTTTAAGCAATTTTAAGCGTTATACTTGTATATCTTATCTGAACATATTAAATTATTTATCTTTATTTCATCCTTTGTTCAATTGAAAATAATAGGCCTACAGATGATCTCAGAAAGACTGTGGTGGGAATGGCTACGTGAAAGCTGATCCTCTAATTTTTTTTTTATAACAACAGCAATATCTTATTCTTTATTTCATAAAACTAATAAGAAATTCATTATGTACTCAAATTATTTACATTTTCATAGTCTAACTTAAAGGGATTGTAAAGAGGTTTTCTAAACTTTGTATGTGTATCGGGTACACTGATAGCATCAATTTCTGTCATTCAAATTCCCATTCCGATGTCTACGGTTCTTGCAATTCCACTAAAACTAACGCGTTTTATGACGTCGCCCCCACTGATCTACCAGAAGCTACTATTGATATCTGTGCAGATCAGTGGGGGTGATGTCATAAATCGTGTAGTTAAAGTGGAATTGCTCACTCTTTTTTTAAGGGACCCAATGGAAACTACTACACTACCGTTCCTTCTTTGAACATTATTTTTGATTAACTGAATGGTCTTGCTTGTACAGATTTTTATTATAAAGTATCATTGTAACAATTCACAAAATAATAATTATGATACTAAAAAACATTGGACTATGAATTAAAAGTAAATTTTCTAAGCTGAATTACAAAAAAGAAAAAAAACTATTTTTCTACAAAAATGCAAAATATCAATTATCTGATAAATATACAAATTTTTGGGGAGTGATCTGCAGGTAACTAAACTAGCCATCCTTATAAAAATATAATGTAACAAAAATATTATCATGATGAACATTCGAACACTTTGTGGAGGTTAAAAGAAAAAGATAGTGGACCACGGCCAAATACGCCTAACGAAAAAGTCTTTAATAAGGATAAAACTCAAACCTTTCGATTTAGGTCCAATAACATCCATTTTAAGTTTCAACAAAATTGGTTGAAAACTTAGATAGTAATAGCATATTCAAGACTTTGGGGCAAGGGCAATAACTCTGCTACTAACGGTCGAAAAAAAGCTCAAATTCGAACTTGATCTTTGTTTTCTAAATATGTATATACATACCGAATTTCATTTGAATCCATCACAAATAGTTTTTAGAGCGCTTACAAGCAATTGATGTTTAAAGAAGCACTTACTGTAGAGAGGTTAAAGGGCGAAAACTCATCAAAACTGATGAAAGAGTCCTAAATTTTGAAAAAGCTTTAATTTTAATCAGAAAAAAATAAAACTTTCTCAAACCTTTCGATTTAGGTCCAATAACATCCATTTTAAGTTTCATCAAAATCGGTTGAAAACTAAGAGAGTAATAGCATATTTAAGATTTGGGGCAAGGGCAATAACTCTGCTTGTAACGATCGAAAATAGCTCAAATTCGAACTTGATCTTCGTTTTATGAATACGTATACACATATCAAATTTCATTTGATTCTGTCAAAAACTCTTGTTTTTAGAGCGTTTACAAGCAAATGTTGATGGACAGACCGACGGATTTGGGGCAAGGGCAATAACTCTGCTTCTAACGATCGAAAATAGCTCAAATTCGAACTTGATCTTCGTTTTATGAATATGTATACACATATCAAATTTCATTGGATTCCGTAAAAAACTCTAGTTTTTAGAGCGTTTACGAGCAAATGTTGACGGACCGACCGACGGACCGACGGACAGGGGTGCCGACAATATACGTCCTCATAGAGAGATGAGGGCGTATAAAAATGTTATTTTTCGATATATTCAGTATATTTTTCACTTTTGCCATAAACTTTATCAGCGGGATATTTGAGTTTATTTTGTTCTATTTTATTGAGAACGGCTGTCGGAAGATCCACCTGACATCTGTCAGCCAATCGAATTAAGTATACCAAAACATCACTTAGTTCCTGACCTACATGCTCTTTCTCTTTTTCTGTGAATTCTGAAAATAGTAAATTAAATGATTTACAACATACATCACTATAAAAACTAAAAAAATCACAATCACAAGCCATGTCAGAGCTTTATCTAAACAGGGCTGATAAATACAAGTTCTTTATTTGGACTGATAAATTAAATGATTTACAACACACATCACTATAATGTCAAATATCATTGTTATAACCAGCTAATTTAGAGCTTAATTTAAATCTTGGGTGACAAATACAGTTAAATCATTATGCTATATTTCTTGTAGGTGATTAAAAAAATGATGCATTAAAATCTGACCTGGTAAACCTTTCTTTACTTCACCTTTCCATTGACTGAAAATAACAAAAAAAACTCATGACCTTCAAATGTTTTTCGAAGAAACCATGCAATATTAAAGGGATTGTTAAAACGTTTGTTAAACTCTGTATGTAGGCTATATCGGGGCCATTCCAATTTCCATTCTGACGTCAACCACAGATGACGGAATGAAAATTGGAATGGCACGAATTGATGCTATCAGTGTCCCTGATACACAAACAGAGTTTAGAAAACCTCTTTAAAAATTGTAAATTACAATTCCTTTAAACATTAATTTCAATGAATGAAAACCCCAAAATAAACTTCTTATTGACATGAGGTGCTCAGTTGACAAGCCCTTGAATGGTACTGAAATTTTCTGAAGTGAAAAGGAGTTCAACATTCTACTTTTCTGGACATGATTAGCTGATGGATGGATGAAGTATGAAGACACCCCAAAGTAGGCTACATTTAAGAACATTCAAGAACAAGTTCTGGCTACAGTGGAATAGCTCAGTTGGTAGCGAGTTGGATTACCGACTCCTAGGCGAATCCACCCCAAGGTAAGAACAATTCTGATGCCATGGCCAGTGCTTTTGAGAGATGGCCTGGTGTCAGCTTTAACCCTCTATCAACTACCTAAAAGAACCATTTACACCTTTTTTCAGGGGCTATTTGGACCATATTTTGGGCAATCATGGTTAGGGGCCAAGTCACATGCATCCAATTCCCAAGAGTTAACCTGGTGTTTAAACCAACTCTGTGTCACTTACAATATTTCCGCCAGTTCTCCAACCTCTCCGACCAATGCCAGTAAAATATTCCGAGGAGAATGATACTGATTCCAATTTCTCTCATCACAGAACTCTTCCTGAATTTTACGACTGCAATAAAAAATCAGAGATTACAAATTAAGAATATAATGCCTATATAGTGGATACTGTACACATTTATATTGTCGTATTTTACATTTTTGTTTTATATTGTTGATATGTTTGTTTATTCAATGTTTGGGCCCAATTGTAAAAAGGTCTTTATGCCTATATTGTTAGCCGAATAAAGAATTTATTATTATTATTATTATTATAAGATTTCAAAATATGTTAGTGTTAAAAGATTTCCTATTCTTTTTTTTAATACCGGGTATATAATAATCATAAAATTATTAGTGAACACAGCTTCAATCCTGCACCAGTGCTTCTATTGAATATTAACATGTTACCTTTTAACCACTCTAACCTCTAAATATGTCATTCAAGCCAAAGAAGACTTTATTGACCACAATTAACCATAACTGGAGAAAAACTTAGGTTTTTCAAAAGCTCGAAAATGATGTTTGTGGTAAGTCCTTTACAACAATTATGATTGATTCTTACATTTTCTCTAAGGAAAGATCTGTGCTAAATTTAAATTTTTCGCCATTCTGTTCCCTGCCTCTATCACCATCTGCATCCATTTTAGATTTCTTTAAAACTGGTTGGTTGTCTTGATTTTCAGCCATTGTTACTTGATTTTAATTTGGATTTCTTTGAATTTTCCAATTTGACAACCACGTGGTTCAACTTGTTTACATGTCAAAGTTCATAGGGTCAGAGGTCAGGTGGATCATTTAAAAACTGGATTTCTAAATCAACAAACGAAAAACATTTACAAAAAGAGTCATAAACTGTATTTAGTATGGTACAAACCTACTCTTATAAATGAAATCTCCAAATTTATAACAAATTCTGTACTAAAATACATAAAAAAAACATAACTCCGTTTCCTTACTTCATGGTAGTAAAATGTACGAAGCCAATAAAAAGGTCAAAGGTTATTGTGTTGTTGATATCAGAAAATGACAGCTGACTCGAAAATATTGAGTACAAAGTTCACATATTTAACCAATTAAACTTTGATTTGAGTCCAGAAATTGTGTTTCTGGTGAATTTAGGAGTATGTCCAAATAGTTGGGATAACTGTACGATTTTCCTTTAATCCAATTTCGAGAAAAATGGAAGCAAACTTTTGTGAGTTGAGACAAAATGGACAAAGACAAAATCATCATCATGAAAATTTTGATGGTGAAAAGAGAGAAAAGTTTTATGTCGACAAGAAAATCTGGTGTGAAGTGGGTCATATCCTGAATGTTATCTCCCAGAATAAACTCCTGTGTGTGGTGTTAGTTTTATTATTATCAGTATTTTCACCTGTAAGGTACGTGAACCTCTTGTTTTATTTTTTACAGGTAGCTACACTGCAGTACCGTGCAATATATATTCGTAGAAATAGGTTGCCTTCCTCGTCTCGGGTGTATACTATTTACCCCCTTCTAGTACACGCTTCTTAAAACTTGCTAATTGTACTCCTGGACAAGTCTGACGTTTCTGATACATAGGTGATGGTTTTCCCCCTTTGTAATAAGTTTCAAACGATGTGCAAGTATGTAAGGTCGTAGAGCGAATGTAACCATCTCCATTTTATACGAATATTTATTGCACGGTACTGTACATCACTGAATTGGTAGCATACATCTCTTCCACTTTTCTGTTTCCACACCACTGATTTCATCCTCATTTTAATCCAAGAGATTTCCACCAAATTACTATTAACTCTTAATCCTATATCAATTAAGAACCTTTTAATTGTACGGTAGATCATCAGTTTGGGAATATGTGATGTTTTTTTTACACTGTACACTGAATAAAGAAGTTGTTGCAATTGATATTTTTCATATTGTGAATCACAAAATAATCCACTTGTAATTAGTGCTGGCACGATATATCGTTGTATCGATGTATCGCGATACGACATGCCACGATACACGTATTGTAACACAAGGTTGCATATCGATACTTGACGATACCTCTCATTTCATAAAAAGTGATGGTTTTTTTTTTCACATATCAGCGAATGAAATCACTATTTGTTCTAACTTACTTGACTGAAATTGTTGGGAAATATTTATAAGACGTGGATATGGACCACTTCTTACAGCTAAATTAACAAATTTCACATTAATAAAGCTATACAAAAATAGATATTGGAACTCAGGCCTTTTTACAAAATTGTGACTCTTATTCCATGTGGTATGGCACTGCCAATATTTTTTGTAGGAAAAGGATTCCAATCCTGATAATCTTGTATTTCTATTCCAGTGGTAGATTATGTACAGTATTAAGAAATAAGAAGAAGATTGAATCCGTGTCCAGAACGGAACCATGTGTTCAGTCATATCATGCAGCTTGTGGATGGTTCTCCAGTGAACAGTGTACATTTTATGAGTAGGTAGACCTGAACTATTGTTATTTTACAATATTGATAAGGTTTTTGACTGTTAAAACACTAATTCTGGTACCGGTACGGTAGCCTACTCAATGTATTGAATACATAGTGTTATAGAAATATTGCAAATATTATAACGAAACCTAAAACAGTTGTCAGTCAGTGTTTCTTGCTGTCCCAGAAAAGCTTAAAGAAGAATAGATTGGGCTTAGGCTAAGGCTTTTTTTTAAAAAGTATTTAAACTTATATTGTTGTGTAAATTTAATATTAGAGGCATATAACTTAAAAAAAAAAAATTCTAAGATCTTTATGTGTGATATTCTTAATTACAAAACACTTTAGTTTCTGTTTAAATATTTCTGAATTCTCTTTAAATGACTGAGCCTGTGTATTTTGGCATCCCTTATTTTTTTGATTTTTAACTTGATTGGGGTATGTTTTTTTTGCAGACATACGTACTGTGAGAGGAAGTTTAATGAGACAAAATCGTTTTATTCCATTGTAACAGAATGTTGTCCTGGGTTTAAACAGTTACCTAATAGAACTTGTATCAGTAAGTTGACTTTTTGAACTTTTTAACTATTTTTTCTAAATATAGCCTATATTAGAAAAAAATTGGATAGAAGTGAACAATTAAGCCAACATTTTTTTTGATATAGGTATGAGGACTGCATTTTATAAAAAGCATACAAGAATCATTATTGTTTTGAATGGATATATACATATAAAAGGGTGTTCTGGGGACTGCATCGAAAAAAAAGTCATAATAGAATCATAATCAGTCTAATTAAAATCAGACCCTAATTTCGTTCGTTCGTTTTTTTTTTAAATCCGTTTTTTTAACCACTTCATTTGGGTCTGAGAACGTCGCGCTTTGCCAGCCGTTCAGGTTAACTTTGACCTAACCTTAATGACCTTTGTTTTAACCAATCAGATCTTTGCCCTCTCCCGCGCTGGGATTTTGTTCGCGAACAATAGGTGCATTCTAGGATTCCTAAGTGCTGTAGACTAGCTTATCAGGTCATGTTTATCAAGGTAAGGTCAAAGTTAACCTGAACGGCTGGCAAAGCGCGACGTTCTTAGACCCAAATGTAGTGGTTAAAAAACCGGATTTAACAAAAAACGAACGAACGAAATTAGGGTCTGATTTTAATTAGACTGGAATCATAATTATTTTGAATGGATATATACATATGAAAGGGTGTTCTGGGGACTGCATCGAAAAAAAGGTCATAAAAGAATCCATATTGATTTGAACGGATGTACAGTACCGTGCAATAAATATTCATAGAAAATGGCGGTGTTGTTGCATTCACTCTACGACCTTACATACTTCGACATTGCTTGAAAATTATCACAAAGGGGGAAAACCATCACCTATGTATCAAAAACGTTGGACTTGTCCAGGAGTACAATTACCAAGTTTTAAGAAGTGTGTAGAACGAAGGGGGTACATAGTATACACCCGCGACGAGGAAGGCAACCTATTTCTTTGTACGGATATATATTGCACGGTACTGTATTCATATAAATATGATCTAAAATATCTGAGTCAGGATGTCAAATGTCTGATAAGGAAATGACTAATATTACAATTATATTTATCAAAATCTTACATAACTTAGTATAAGATATTAATATCTTAAATAAATTTCAGAATAAAATCCAAAATTCAAAACCCCAAAAGTGATCTGGGATGGCCATAGAATTATGCCAATCCCCCAACCCTCACCCTGAAATGGGAGTGGTTGGTCTTAGTTCCATTCCCACTGTCAAATTTATTGAGATCTTAAATGTTTGGCTTTGATACACTCTTTGAATTTCTGTGACACCCTCCCCCTCTCTACTCAATCACTCCCTAGCCCTGCCCCCAACCCACACGCAACTAAAACCCTACATTATATTATAGGGTCAGGAGATTTTGGTGAATTAAACCAAGAAGGTGATGATGGAATACCTCATGGAGTATTTGCCGGGATAGCGTGTGGAGCTGTATTTATTATCTGTATTACTGTGCTTATTATTCTACATGTCAAGAAAAAGTAAGTTGAAAAATTTGTTGTTGGGTTAGAATTTGTGCATTCTGTAACCGTTCGGCTATTTCCGTAAAAATTTCCGTACTCCAATTTAGCCTCAGGATTGAATGGACGTAGGGATTTGTTCCAAAGTTTGCTGATTGGTTGAATACCTTATTACTGTCTATTATCCGTTCGCGCTAAAGAGTCTGTTTGGTCTGAAGAAAAAGGGGAAGATAACTCATTTGTCTAACATTACTTCTTATGAAACGCTTTTGGACAATCGAGACTATCAAAGATGGCAGACAAAGTTGATATTTTTTCCACTAGGTTAGAAAATGCAAAGAAAACATTTGGTGTCAGCTTTGAAATTAAAAGAAAAACAGCTGGAAATTTATATTCTGGGCGGGACTGTATCTCTGGGCTGCAGAAAATACATTTATTTGCGGTTTCTTTGCTAAAGCGAAATCCTATTTTTTTTTCGGGGTTTCGGCCATTTTGTACTACCACGTGAGCAATTTATCACGTGAAATATGACGTAGTAAAAGTAGTCCAGAGAATTAGCTTCGATTATCCAGACGGCAAGCTCCCATTCAAGGCCGTGATCTAAAAACAATACAATACGATCACGGTGGGCCGTATGGAATTTGTGCTGAAGTATTTTCTTACTAAATAGAGTTATTTCCCTTCCCAATATTTCCTGTGGGAGGAAACCAGTCAATTTATATTCACAAAACCCAAAATGCTAAATTTTAATGAAATATTGTAAATCATATTTTATAACCTTGACTAAGAGACTTTGCCAGGTCGGAGGGGCTGACATGGAAAAGCGTCAGTCGTTCAGATGGGACAATAAACTGAGATCCTGTGTGCTATTGGCTGTGCACGTTAAAGATCCCTCGACAGTTGGAAATTGAAAATAAGAGTAGACTTATGCTGCTGTCCTGGCAAAATTTCTCTCATTGCACACTGCTTGGCATTTGCCCGTCCACAATTAGCCCATATAGGTGCAGAAAAGTAGGACGTAAAAGCTCCATTCATTGCGATCTGGAGCGGAACAGTAGGCTAGAATGTAAAACTCCATTCATTTCATTCAGATGGGAAATTAGGCCAAGGTCCCGTGTGCATGTAAAAGATCTCTTAACAGTTGGAAATAAAAAATAAGTGTAGGCTTATGCTGGTGTCCTGGCAAAATTTCCCTCATTGCACACTGCATGTAAGTGTAGAGTAAAACTCTATTTCATCCTATTGTTCGTAAGTTTGAATTATTTCTTTATTTTTCCAGTGAAAAGAAGAAGATTATTATGAATAAAGAAAATATCAAATATAAAGACCAAAAGGTTCATATGATCAACGTACACGAACCGACAACAAACCCAACAACACCGGCAGAGGACAGTCAAGATTTACCCTCAACTGATTTCTTAACCAAGACTGATTCAAAATAATTGAAGTTGATATTTTGTTAATGGTGGCAGCACTTGTTTTTATTCATGACTAATTTCTATGGTAAACTGTTGATGTTCAATTGTACAGACAATAGTGAAATTGAGCTCTAGATGAAGCAAATATTTAAAAGAATAACCTATATCTCAAGTTTCTGTAAGTGCCCATGACAAAGGTCGGAGAACACATTTAGAAATTATTTGACTTTAAATTTGCTTTCTTATTTATTACATAAAGCAGTATTTACAAGTAATATTCTCTCATTATAATATTGTCTGACTAGATCTCTAGATTGTAGGCTAATTGCCAGTTATGTCTGACTGTAGTTCTAGACTGTTGATCATTCAGCTAGTCAACCTTGGTCAATGTTTGAGACTAACATTATGAATCGACCATGATAAGCCACCATCTTGCCCCGGAAATGGGCAAGAAAAGACATCTTTTGCTTGGAGTTTGGTTGATATTAACACATGAGAAGTCAACACTCTCTGAGGAATGGCTGTGAATGGCTGTGATTCGCTAAACTTTATTCAATATGGCAATCATCATATTATATACGAGCTAGTCTAGTTCAGAAGTTGATACGAGTGGATTGTTTATTTGACTCGACCAGTAATACTTGACAGTAGTTTTAAGATAGCAGTAGCCAAAGTACTTTTTTTTCCTGTCAAAAACTAAAATAATTTGTAAACATGTCATATACAGTTTTTAAAGGGGAATGTTCAGCATTTTCGAGGGTCGATTTGAGCCTTAAATTTATGTAAACAGCCTCCATAAGTACTAGAACTTCACAAAAATCGCATAATCCCTTTAATTAGATCCCTACCTAATACCTTTCATTTTCTGTATTTGTGTTTTCTATATAAGGCATAGTCTTACTAAACGACGAGTCGTTTTTTTGACTTCCAAACGCTCATAATTATGGCTTAAATTTCGAGGAGAGTTGTGAATATTATTATGGATTAGATTAGCGAAAAAAATCCAGGTTCTGAGACAAAAAAATTTATTGGTTGAACAGTTAGTGAACATATTCCTTTAATAATTTACTTGTTGATTAGTCTTTCATCGAAAATTGTAGATAGTGGTACAAGGAATTGATGATTTTGTGTACATATCCTCCTACTTTCTTTATTGTTATATAAAGGGGAGTAAATCTTGTATTTCATTATAATTGTTCGTATACTGTATATTTCCGTATATAATGCGCACTTACAGATTAATGTGGATTAATAAATAGGAGAGTACGCGAATCAGATCATTTAAATTAGACCAAACAATTGTTCTTATATTAGATTTATTCTGTATTTTTGTTGGTTTCTATCTTAACGCATCCACTGCTGTAGAGTTTAATAAATACGGAACGAAAATAATAATATACGAAAATATATGTGATAGTGATAGTGATGCAAATTGGTCCACAATCCGATATTAAAAGTGTCTCGGCTCTGGTCAATCTGCAATCCTCGGCAGTTTCCGTAACAGAGCGTTAGCTCAACTTTCACGGAGACCGTTTGGGTTCTGGGGCGATATTTGACAGCAGTTTAATGACATCTGATCCTAAAGAAAATGCAGTTAACACAAAGACCCGACCCTGGTCCAAACATCAATAAGGCCGTGGTCACTCATACGTACGTAAATGTCCGTTTTTGTCTCTCCGTCAGTTGAATACGTAACTTAATCAAATAAAACCTGCATAGTTTCGCATTCGTTTGACGTACGTATGTGTGACCACGGCCTTAGCGATATTTCGTTGCCGATCCGGTTCCGATATTGTCAAGAATCGGACGAGTCTGTATCACTAAATTGTGATATCATGTACATAATAATGATGACAATATTTATAAATATTTTGATCCTTTCGTTCATGTGCAATTCCTGATAATGTATTCCATATTAAAATTGTTTCAAAATCTCATTGTTTTAAAATTTTTTAAGGTTACTGTCAGTTTTTTAAAATCATGTTGCGACCTCTCCATTGCAGACATTGTCTCGGCGCATACTAATCAATTGTCACTCGTTCAACGAAGATCAGAACAGGACGTAGAGCTGGCTACATTATGCGCAGATCATAGCCGTAGGGGCCCACGACTTAACAGGGGGGCAAACCGACTTATTGCCCGACTTTTAATGATATTTTGCCCGATTTGGGGGATTTTTGCCCGAAAATAATATTTTTTTTTAGGAGGGGGCGGGAGAAGCTGCCCCTCTGTTTCCTACGGCTATTGGGCAGATATGAGGCTGACCAGGTTTGACCCTATCCAAATTTCATTACATTTAACGCAGGAATTGGTAATTGGAGCCCCCTTTGGTATTTCTGTGGACCGTATATACCGCCCCCACCCCTCCATTACTGATGATTTAAAGCCGGGGTTTTCAACTTGGGGGACTTTTGGACATTTTCCTGGGGACACAAACTAAGCTATATATAGGTCTGGAAAAATTTAATATATTGTATTTTCTGGGTAAATGTTAATCCAGTGTCCACTGACTCTTTATGTCTGGACCACAATTTCCATGCACACAAGTAATCGTCAAGAAGAGGAAAGGGTGTTTGTGTCAACCTGCCAGAAATTCGAACAATTTCTGTTAAGGGGACATGATAATTTTTCCATGTGTATTCGGGGACACTTGAGGAAACAAGTTGAAAACCCAGGATTTAAAGAAACACCACCACTACACAGCTGAATATTTAACGGGATTTTACCTTTAACTTACATGCGGTATAAAGATATATAGAAAAACTATTTTACTAACGTGTTTGCCTTTCTTATATACAAAACACACATTGACACTTTCCTCGTGTTTTGTTTTCCCAATTATCTTCTTCATACAGAGAAAAGGTTATTATACAATAAAAGAAAAAAACGTTAGAGAATACACCCTCCATTTTGGTCAAAAACCACTTCAAAAATATTTTTGGACGTATAGGCTATTGTGTGGAAATAACTTGTCTGGGATAAAAAAAAATGTGAAAAATTGAAATGCGTTAGTGGCAAATTCGATAAACTAAAAGTTTAAACAATTTTCATTGAACCCAGTTTTGTGGATTTTACAGTTTCAACAATTTACAGCTTTGTGGACTAATACACTGAATTGACTAATTTATTGCATACAACATTTTTTCTCTGAAATTGCATCAGTTCCATGGACTCGTACATCTAGAATTTATGAATACAACGTTTCTACAATTTACATTGACACCGTTAATTAGGCCTACATGATTAGGCTATTTATACATGTGGATTTACTAAATACGACGTTTCGACAATATAAACCTATATCAAAACAGTGATCTAACACAACGTTTCAACCAATTACATTGACATCATCTGGTTTATGGACTAAGGAAGTCTTTTAAAGATAGTATGTGTGTACCAGTGGAATGAATTGAAATTTGATTTAAAAACTGGATTTTACAGATTTTTAAGATGTTTGGTAAGTAACATGAGTCGGAAAACCTTTGTGTCCTGCACAGGTAACAACCGCAATACAAATTGGTCATATTTTTCAATATAGACATGGGTCAATATAGGCGTACGAGCTGGGGGTGCAGGGCAGTAATTTTCATGAAGGAAATTGAAAAAAAATAAAATCGTTCGGAAATGATGTGGGCAAATTAGCATTAGTTGTCGGGCAAATTGGTTTTGCCCCCCCCCCCCTCAACTAACGCCCCGTACGCCTATGTGGGTCAAGGCATGGAAATGTTGCAATTGTGTGAATTTTGGAGTGAAAATATAACAATTTTGTGGGATGGGGGGAGGGGTATGGTAAATTCGTATACACTTTGACCACGGAAAACTTTTGTGTCCATCACAAGTAACAACCGCTCCACTCCACACCGCAATTCAAATTGTCATATTTTTCAATACAAATATGAGTCGGAGTAGAGTATCCATCTTTAAGCCACACAATACAGATTTCAGTTCAAAAGAACAATATGTGAGAACATTCAAATAAAAAGGTGTAAAGAAAATTGGTGTCGAGTGTTATTTTAATAGGATGCATTGTCTGGAGTTGACTTGCTGTCGCCATTATAGACATTTGACATTGAACATTTCAAAGGTCACGTCAGGTATATTGAAAGTTATTTCATCAAAGAAATACAATACCAAAAACATCTAGTCTTTGAGTAGAAATGAAATGAAATGGAGTTTTACGTCCTGCTTTTCTTGACCTAAAAGGTCTAATGAGGACATGTAAACACCATGCAATGTTCAATGAAGGAATTTTGTCAGGACAGCCGCTTTAGCCTACTCTTATTTTCGATTTCCATAAGTTTCCCATCCGAACGACTAGACGCGACTGCTTTGTCCATGCCAGCCCTTACGACTTGCATCACTGACTGGTATCATCTCGACCCATGACTGCCAGGATTAAACCCTGGACCTACCACGACCCTTAGTAGTTCAATAGACAATATACACGTACTATTACATTACATTTTCAACCCAATTTCCCATACAAAACTACGTATATTTCTTACATAAAAATAACATACACGAACTTAGTGAACAATCATTTTGAATGATATTTAGACTCGACAGTTTAAAACTAAAACTCCATTTCTGTTCCATTTTGGTTTTGTTTCATTTCGTTTGCCCATCCTATAGATCTGATACCATCTCAAAGCATTCTGTTCATTGGTTGATTTAATAGATAATTTATATCTCAGACTTGGTCTTTGTTGTTTATGACAGTCGGTCTCTCTTGTTGATGACACTGTCCGAATTCTTGTGACATCCAAATTGTGAAGGAGTTTTAGGGATTGGCTGCAGGGAATGGCCTTAAGATATCTGCTGGTATCATTAATTGGGATTTATTGAAACCGCTTTTGGATTCCTCGGGAGGGATAGGTCGGTGTGGTTCGGATATATACAACTCTCCTCGAAGTATCATGTTCTTAGTCCTTAACCATCCCCAAGTCTTGTTAACGGAGATGATAATCTCTGGCAACATTTCTGATAAGTCCATAAGGTGTCAAAAGATGAAGCTGACCATTTGCTTGCTGTCAGTTACGGACTGACTGAAATGCATTCTGACAGCGTTACGAGAATGTTTTTATGGGGGAGGGTAAAAGAGTTTGGGCAGAATATGGAATTGCTCAAATTTTGCGATTTAAAAGTAAAATAGAGCAAAAATTTGGTCGCCATGCCCCCCTTAATACGCCATTGCATTCTCCAATTGCGTCCATCGATCTGCAATCCCTTTCAGAGAATTCACAAA
Source organism: Lottia scabra (assembly GCA_029955415.1). Classification (NCBI taxonomy): domain Eukaryota; kingdom Metazoa; phylum Mollusca; class Gastropoda; family Lottiidae; genus Lottia; species Lottia scabra. The sequence goes on along the minus strand of JARJEI010000019.1, from coordinate 3,604,490 downwards.
ACTACTAAAGTTTATTTGGTATGTTTATTCCACAGTGCTCATTCACCCAAAATTGTTAACCCTACTTGTAATGTAAGTCTAAAAACGGACGAATTAGATTAAAAACATGAATAAAATGGCGTCGTCTGAATCTAATATCTTGTAATAGTTCACACAAACCAAATATGGCGTGAAGAAAGGAAGAATATTTACTTTTTTAGTTTATCCACCCAATTTTAATCACAGATATTCAAACAGAGTATTTCATCCTCAAGTTCAGAGAACAAACACTCGACTTGTTTCATCCATTCGACATTTTATACTCTCCACTAGGTGTCACTAGTCCAATGTTATCACGTTATTCAAAATGGCCGCCATGCTCAAACAGCGACGTCTGCTGTGTTTGAATTATTTCGTTTTGTTTTGTTTTTGGAATTTATTGACCTCATCGATAGCACAAGGTAGGTTTCAAGGACAGAGTCAATTTGGCTGATATTTGATTTACTGATGAAAAGGTCATTTGCTGCTACCAACATAGCCGTAGGGGCCCACGACGCACCGGGGGAGCAGTCTGACTTATTGCCCGCATTTTAATGATATTTTTCCCGATTTTAGTGATTTTTTGCCCGAAAACGACTACGGCTATGGCTACCAATGTATTGCTAAACGGTTAATTCTTTTGAATTTTGGGTTTCGTTTTGCTCTACGGATAATGTTTACGTTTTTGTCTTCAGTTTTTTATCGAATTTATGATTACAACTTAAGGTGTATTTACACATTTCATATTTTACTGTTATTCATCACAGTGAAATCTTTGTATGTAACAAAGAGTGTTTTTTATGGTGGTGACTTGTTGAGAAGGGGTTGAGTGGCTTGATTATATATTCGGTCATTACTGAACAAAGAATCCCCTCGGCCCCTTCTCAGCCTACTGCTTACCAAATCTTACAATCAAATCATTTTTGATACATTTTCACCTAAAAGTAGGTACTACACTATGGCGGGTGAAAGCGGCAAAAACCATATGATATGTAGAAATGTCTAATTCAAAATGCAAATGTAACATATTGCAATAACAAATACCTAAAACGTCTCCCGCAAAAGATAAAATACAAGAAACCTCACATTTCTGATCAAATGACATGTAGAGTCAAATAAAAACACCAAAACGAAACAAAATCTAGATTAAAATTTCTTCAAATTCTTTCTTTTGTTTTATTCCTTGAGATAAATCAATGAACAAATTCTTCGTAAAGAATATGATTAAATCAGTAAAAAAGTATTGATGTTCTACAGAGCAAATTCACTGAAAAGCTTCATCAGCTGTAATGTTAAACACATACTTCCGGTTACATGTGAACGTGTTTATTTAGTCGTAATCAGGTCAAGGTCATGAGTTAACGATAAAGAAGGCATAAATCGAGACCAAAGATGTTCTAAAGCCCTGTAATAGGGTTGTCCACTCGTATCAAATTCGGAACTACACTAGCGTGCGAGATAACCTCGCATACTATAAGGTAGTCGCCATATTGAATAAATTATTGTTCAGCCAATCACAATAATTATTCAGATAGTGTTGTCTTCTTTCGCGGTAAAACAACCAAACAAAATCAATCTGCCCATTTAACGGGCAAGATGGTCGCTAGTCATTACATAGTCTCGAACACAATGATCTTAAGATGATTTCAGAGTTCCAATAATCAGATTGGTCAATCACTAAAATCGATTTTAAATGTTGTTTTACTATCCAGTCACTATAATACTTAATCTGGATTTTATCTTAGTTAAAATTTTGTGAAACGGGGACATCAGTTCCTCAGCATCAGCAAACTAGCCAAACGGCACAGGATGAATGCACGTATCCCCAATGTAAACGATGTGCCAATTATTCTATGTCAGTGGCGCTGGATTGTGATTTCGTTAAATATATTTTTAAATCATCAGCAATACTGTATTTACGTTACGTTATTTTCTATAAAAAGCAAAAAGTGTTGGCAACAGCAAAAACCCCTGCTTGATACCAGTCCTACAAATTACATGTATACTAGTCAGTTTTTGGTTATGGCTATGGCTTTGTATCTTCTTAAATAACTGTATTATTAATACAGTATATACACCAATGGGTAATATCATTTATTAAATGTTTGATATCAGTCCTACAAATTACATGTATACTAGTTAGTTTTTGGTTATGACTAGGGTTTATGTATTTCTTAAATAACTGTATGTACACTAAAGGGACAAATCATTTATTAAATGTAAGAACAGTGAAGGTCACAGCATACATCCCTGCTTGACACCAGTCAGACTTTTGTTAATAATTAGGGCTTATTTATTGTTTTAAATAATAATTTTCATACCATCTACATTCTATAATACTGCATTTTACATAAAAGGGAATAATTTATAAAAAGCGAAATAACAGTTTTATCAAATACTTCTTCGATACTACCAACGTGCATTTAAAGTCATTTATCAAAAGCGAAAACTGTGAAGGTAACAACATACACCCCTGCTTGACAACAGTTAAACAAATGATATCTGTGTCAGTTAGGTTTTTCACAAAATGGGACAATTAACGTTCAATTTAGTTTCTAAACAGTAAGGTGTCAGATGTTCCAAAAAGATGGACAAAAAGATTTGCTATAAAAATATGTAAAATCAAAACCATTCCATACTGAAAAATCTAGTCCAGAGCATGCATAGTAGTGACCATCATAAACTCAATGCTTCACATGTTCATACAGGCACCACCATAGTGTAAAGTTATTTTTCATGTGAAACTTTGAGTTAATAAATATCAAATTAGTAGCCTATATCTTGTGCTATATTAGGTATATTAGAAACTATCTAATCTTCTAGACCATGTAGTTTTAACAATTGAAGAAAGATGTCTAAATATTGTATAATTTTGATAAAAGAAAAAAAAAGAATGAAATAAAGTTCTCTATACAAACATGGAGAACGTCTTCGCCCCAAAAATAAACGCGAATATTTGCAAAGTTTGACGAAATAAAACGACATCTCAGTATATATTATTGACATGAGTCGAATATTACAATTTCAAGTGACCTAACCAGTCGTTTTGTTATTTTTTGAGACGAAAAAGTCAGTTTTTGAAGACGTCTTATTATATTCAGATTAATTTCGAGACCTCAGATGAATCGGAGAGATATTTTTCGGAATAATGTGCATTATGGACCGTTTGTATTATATTCTTTGAATTATTTTTGTCATCTTTTGTGTATTTGTATTACATTTTTAAAACTTTTCATTGTTCATTGTTCAATGGTTTTTAAACTACAAGAAAACTTTCATATTATAGACTTTTGTTTATTGTAGATTACTCGTTGGTGTTTTTTTAACTTAATACTAACTATGCTAACTTCACCTTATCTTGTATTGAACATTTATCTCTTTATTTGTGACCTTGGCCAGTGCTTTATATAGAAGTTTTTAGGAACTTCTTCGCTCTTAACACTTCAACTATCACATTTTTATAAATTGTTTACCTCATTGTTCAGAGCTTTTTGAATGTTTACAAGCTATATTTAATCCTAGTTTGACAACTCTGGTTGTACCAATTTCTCAGACGTGATGTGATAGTTTCTGAATAGATAGACGATATCACCCCTGGATAAGTAGGGAGCTGGGTAAAGCCAGAGTAGTTTGGAGTATATCACATCCGTAGATTACTTATAGGGAACTCTGAGTGGGAAACGGTAGGTTTTAACAATATTATGTCCGTATGCATTTATAACTTCTGGGAAACAGGGTAGGACCAGAATTCCTAGGCTTATATAAACAAAGCACAGAGCATCATAGCCGTAGGAGCCGACGACTCAACAGGGGGGCAGACCGACTAATTGCCCGAATTCTAATGGTATTTTGCTTCAATTTTGGGATTTTTTGCCCGAATACATAATATTTAGGGGGGGGGCAGCTGCCTGTCTCATACGGCTATGCCGAGCATTGTTTCTGCTTTGGTAAAAGTTGATAAAAGTTGCAAATTGCAAACTATCTGTATTACTGACCCGCAGTGGGAGGATTATGATGGTATCACCTAACCCCTCGCTGATGACCATCGTCACTTGAGTCACTCCATCTCAGTTTCCATCGGGCAAGAAATTTCAAATGAATACTGCAACTCAAAATTCACAAAAATAGAACAAACCTAATACTATAGTCCGACATTTGAAAATGTGCATAATTAAACTATTTCAAATGTCTCCGGGGGTAACTCGAAACGACGACAATGTTTGCGAACTTTACCCTTGTCTACTGAAATTGGGGTCAAGAATCCTTGAAAACCTGTTTTTGCGTAAATAACGCAATTGAGTCATTTGGGATGGAGTGAGACAAAATGTTTCTTTATTTTTATCTGTCACGAAATAACATTATGTGAAATACCAAGTTCGTTTAGATGGTTTGTGGATGCTACGAGAAGAAAGAACTAAATTCATTATTGAAGTTGAGGATACTACATTGAGTGCCGGATAGTTTTAGTGTTAGGAGTATTTAAATAAAACGGATTATAAATATTTTTCAATTGTTTGTATCTGCGATGCAACAAATTTGTTAAAACGGAGGAATTTACAAAATATCTCTGTGTAGTTGTTATAAGTTCGTTTAGAAACTGTGAAATTCGATAATAAAAAAAGGACACGTAAAAAATTGTTAGATTTTCAAGAGGATACGAATATATATTTAATTATTGATTGATGCTTTGGATTTATTTGATTGCATATTGAAACGATAATTATTCGAAAGGAATCATGGCAACGTTTGGTAAGGACCATAAATATTGCTCTTTTCTTTATTCAATTATCCACACAGAATGATCCTTTACTGGCTGACGAGGTCCGGGGTTCATTTAAAGCGATACCACCTCTTAGAATGAACAAAAAAAATTAAGTTCTAAAACTTGGTCAATAAGAGTATACAATTCATCAACAGTGTCAAAAGTATACAAACAGAATCAAATAAACCCATAAAACTATGTAATTTTCCATACAATTACAGATTATTATTGATAAATGTCTTAAATTGGATTAAGGCATTTATCAATTATTGTATTTAAACATAGTTTTCTGGATTTATCAGATTATTTAGGTAATCTGTTGTATAGTTATGCCACTAGGTTTGTCCCCTGATGAATATATACTCCTATTGACCAAGTTTGAAAATTTATTTTTTTTGTTCATTCTAAGACGTTGTATGGCTTTAAGGGATAAGTGAAGTTTTTAACGAGTGGTTTTTGGCCAGATGGGCTTCCGAATCTCTTATATTGTGTCCCAGTGGGACAATAAACAAATTGGTTAAACTTCAGTTGTATTAACGAATCAGATTAACGCATTTCTTAAAATCTGGATGTTTTCTTTGTTTAGTTTCCAGGAACCAGGCCCTGTTAATATTAACTTCTTTCGGTCATTTTGTTTAATTATTTAGATCTCTCTCAATGTAGGTGAATCCGACGCGGAATCTTATTCTGAAAAGTGTAGCCTACTGATAGTTATAAAAGAGTTTGAAACTAATGATAAAAAAAAAGTTCTATTTTCCAGAAAACGACGATCCATGTGATTCCGAAAACGCCATTTTGCTTCCCAGTTTAAAAACTTGTCTGGTGTATAACAATCGAGCGAAAACATGGGTGGAGGCATCTCAAGAATGTGAACGCTCTGGAGGAAGTCTGTACAGATTACAAGATGGGCGACTACAAATGGAGAAAAATGTCCGGGATTGTTTGGGCTCGCATCCCCAAGGAGCAACAGACATGGCTTTTTGGATTGGAGCGACCGGAACCTGGACTCCTCAATGGTATTGGGTCAACGGTAAGTCATTTGTTCTTCAAATTGTACTTCCGGTTTCCCTTGACGCGTAATCCAGTAATATTGGTGCATTAAAGGTGTATTAAGTCTTCGGTGTCGAGACTAAAAAAACAAATCTTCTGCCATTGTCAGTGGTTTCACGATTCGCCACAACGTTATCTTTAAAAACATTATCTTTTAACCAAGATTATGATGGGAAACTTTAATGGTGACATGCCGCTGTCCTGGCAAAAATTTCCCTCATTGCACACTGCATGACGTTTGCCCGTCCTCAATTAGCCCATATATAGGTGCAGAAAAATAGGACGTAAAACTTTAATCGTGACATCTTGGCTTTAGAACCTCGCATTTTCAAAAATATATATTCTTTCTATTTGTATGTTAAAGGTTCGTATCTTAGTCCACTAGACACCTGTGCTGTGAACACCACCGGCCTGACATCGCCTAACTCGAGAGATATCTGCAGTAAATACCTTAGTATTGATCATTGTGTAGCTACATGCAGGTCAGATGGTGCCAAATATTCTGTTGTTACGGTAAGATACATGTTTAACCTTGTATACTATACGGAGATCGCCTTTAAATAAATTATTGTTCAACAAATCACAATCATTCTTCAGAAAGAGTTGTCTATATCGTAAAAATCAGCCAATCAAAATCTCCGAACAAGAGTTGTCTTTTCTTGCCCATTTACCGGGCAAATGGACACCTAACGTAATGTATTCTGAACATAAACGAAGCCATGGCAGAATAACTCTCTTTGTCAGTTAGACTCTGGTTGCAGTGGTTTCCTCCCTATCATTTATGCAGGAGATATGCTGACATAGTAAAACGTCCAGTCGTTCCGATGGAACGGAAAACTGATATCCAGTGTCCAACAGGCCATGCTTTTCATATACCTATTTATTACTTCTGGAGAAACAAACAAGAAAAGTAAATAACTCAGTTTTTCAAGGCAATTGTTATTAGGAATCATTTTTTAAATTTCAGAATCAGCAGACCTACCCATGTTGTTGGTGTAGCAACCGTTCTCCAGACTTTCCTAAAGTTTGTTCATCAGAGAGAGTAACATTCGGTCAAACCGCTCAGAGACCAATCTGGGTGTATAATACATACTCAAATACAGGTCGGTACATTGATATTACAAACCACTCAGAGACCAATCTGGGTGTACAATACATACTCAAATACAGGTCGGTACATTGATATTACAAACCACTCAGAGACCAATCTGGGTGTACAATACATACTCAAATACAGGTCGGTACATTGATATTACAAACCACTCAGAGACCAATCTGGGTGTACAATACATACTCAAATACAGGTCGGTACATTGATATTACAAACCGCTCAGAGACCAATCTGGGTGTATAATACATACTCAAATACAGGTCGGTACATTGATATTACAAACCGCTCAGAGACCAATCTGGGTGTATAATACATACTCAAATACAGGTCGGTACATTGATATTACAAACCGCTCAGAGACCAATCTGGGTGTATAATACATACTCAAATACAGGTCGGTACATTGATATTACAAACCGCTCAGAGACCAATCTGGGTGTATAATACATACTCAAATACAGGTCGGTACATTGATATTACAAACCGCTCAGAGACCAATCTGGGTGTACAATACATACTCAAATACAGGTCGGTACATTGATATTACAAACCGCTCAGAGACCAATCTGGGTGTACAATACATACTCAAATACAGGTCGGTACATTGATATTACAAACCGCTCAGAGACCAATCTGGGTGTACAATACATACTCAAATACAGGTCGGTACATTGATATTACAAACCGCTCAGAGACCAATCTGGGTGTACAATACATACTCAAATACAGGTCGGTACATTGATATTACAAACCGCTCAGAGACCAATCTGGGTGTACAATACATACTCAAATACAGGTCGGTACATTGATGTTACAAACCACTCAGAGACCAATCTGGGTGTATAATACATACTCAAATACAGGTCGGTACATTGATATTACAAACCGCTGAGAGACCAATCTGGGTGTACAATACATACTCAAATACAGGTCGGTACATTGATATTACAAACCGCTGAGAGACCAATCTGGGTGTACAATACATACTCAAATACAGGTCGGTACATTGATATTACAAACCACTCAGAGACCAATCTGGGTGTACAATACATACTCAAATACAGGTCGGTACATTGATATTACAAATCGCTGAGAGACCAATCTGGGTGTACAATACATACTCAAATACAGGTCGGTACATTGATATTACAAACCACTCAGAGACCAATCTGGGTGTATAATACATACTCAAATACAGGTCGGTACATTGATATTACAAACCGCTGAGAGACCAATCTGGGTGTACAATACATACTCAAATACAGGTCGGTACATTGATATTACAAACCGCTCAGAGACCAATCTGGGTGTATAATACATACTCTAATACAGGTCGGTACATTGATATTACAAACCGCTCAGAGACCAATCTGGGTGTACAATACATACTCAAATACAGGTCGGTACATTGATATTACAAACCGCTGAGAGACCAATCTGGGTGTATAATACATACTCAAATACAGGTCGGTACATTGATATTACAAACCGCTCAGAGACCAATCTTATGTTATTATATACACCAATAGCATCAAATTTCACTTCCTTCCTTTACTGTTTCAATAGTTAATGTAAAACTCCATTTTTTTGTTTTGTACACTGCATACGTTGGACCCACATCTTCAGCTGTATCAAGACCAATTCAAAAGATCATATTTGAACCACCACTACAAAACTTTATTTAGATCAAATGAAATGAAATGGAGTTTTACGTCCTGCTTTTCTGCGCCTGGGCTAATTGAGGACGGATAAACAACATGCAGTGTGCAATGAGGGAAATTTTGTCAAGACAGCGGCATTAAATCAACAACTATTGGCATACAAGTTAAAAGAAGAACTCTCTTTCATTTTTTATTTTGCTCAAAAATTCAAAAAATATTGTCGGTATTTTCAGATCTAGGAATAATTCTGGATTCCTCTGAGATATTTACCACATCAGAAACATTGTGTGGTGTTATAGATGATGAAACGGCAGTTAGACGAGAACTATCCAGCGAACCCTGTTTTACCAAAAACCCTTATATATGTGATCTGGGTAAGACGTCTTTTTTTCACCATTTTAGTATTTAGGAGTCATCTTAAATCAAACTTTTTTTCAAAATAGATCAATTGATTAGCCCATGTCAAACTGTACAGTTTTGTACACACATTTTCAAAAACATGTTGAGCAGCATCTCGACAAAAAACGAGCACCTGTATACACATGACAACAGTTCGATAACATAGTACCAATCCATGTTGGTTATTGTTTATAGTCTAAATATGGTCAGATAAATCTCGACAAACTCATTTGCTTCTCTCTAACAAAAAGAGACTTGTATTTATTCAGCAATCAGCCTCGTCGTTAGGATGAGATCCGAGCAGACTGGACCACGGCAAGTTAGAATTATGCCCCAGCAAGCTTATTACACAACCAAAAAAAGGAGTGTTTGATGAGGATTTTGGCACCTCAGAATCGTCTAAAATGTGCTCTACGGGTTTTTAGATTACAAAATTTCATGGGTAGACTTGTCGCTCCACTTGCAAATAGAACGCAACATGTTGTCGGATGTTACCGAAATGTACAGTACATAGCTTTGTCCATGCTGACAATATTATTTGTTGGCAACAACTCGGTAACGAAGTTGGGACACAAATTTTGTCTTGTAAAAGCTGCACACGCCACCAGTACATATTATGTATGTATATTTATGTTTGTATATCGATCTATATGTGTTTTTATGTATTTTACATGAACATCCTATAGTATAGACCATCTAAACCGTTTATCAATAATCTTCTCTCTCTTATTTGAGAGTCAAATATCGATTTACATTAGTGTATATGTACAGTCTCAATGCATGTCGGACTACACAGAGTACAATGTATATATATATTATTCATGTGTATGTATGTGTATTTATGTATATTGCAGGTACATCCTACAGGCCGTGTGAACTGTTTATTAATGACCACTGTATGTATATTGGAGAGGAGAAATTAAACTGGGTCGAGGCTCGGGCTGTATGTAGGAGTATGGGAGGGGATTTAGTTCTAACAATTAAAGACATTGACGTCATCAACCAGTTTAAAAACCTTATCAAGGGCAGCCACTGGGTCGGGGCTACCAACTATTACTGGAATTTTGACCCATGTAAGTTACATTGCAGTTCACTGTTTGTATTCTCGGACTGACTGAGCAGCTTTGGCAAATGTCTTTCCTTGAGCCCTAATTTCTAAATTGCCACTGAGAATAGGATTGCTGTTTTATGGTTATTATGTTTTTTTTCTTTCATGATGACAATTTTTTCCCGCAATACCTCTTCAATAGAATGGATTGTCCTTTCGAAAATAATCCTGGCGGCCATCCATTTCAATGTCATTACCACTGCATTTTCTGAATTGTTGTTCCTCCACCCCCCCCCCCCCCCCCGCCCCCAATAGTCAAGGTTGGTTACGAGCCTGTCCTCCAAGTCCTGTCTGCACTCATATCTAACATCTTAACACAATGGTATACTACTCCTCATCATGTCCAAACCACGCCCCCATTCGACATACTTTCTCGGGGAAGACCATGTCAAAACCATTATTCGTTATACGATGATTACTCCTTAGTTTTATTACACACAGCCACTAAATGTCACTAAATAATCATATTATTCAACCTCTATATCGTGGTTTGTTTGTAGTACGGGCCTTATCCTCAGCCCCCCTCAGTCATCATTGCACCCACATCTAACGTCTGTCTATATCGTGGTTTGTTACAGTGAGCAATGTATTTGGTGGAAGTCCTGATTACGAGAGTATCGCCTGCGGTCACATGCACAATGACCAGGCTAATGGCGACTGGGATTGGAGTGATGCCAAATGTGATACAACCAAACCATTCGTCTGCCAATACAGTAAGTATCAACTTCGTAAAAATCCAGGTGATTCGCTGAATGCAAATCCAAGTGATATCCAATTTGCAGCTGTAGTTCCTTTGTATTATCAACATAACATTAGGGAATTAGACATTTCTACTTAGCATAGACTTTAGGCACTGATGCCCTTCCATAATGGCGACTGGGATTAAAGTGATGCTAAATGTGATACAACCAGTAAGTATCAACTTCGTAAAAATCCAAATGATTCACTTTCTTGCAAATCCAATGCCCGATTTGAAGCTGTAGTTTCTTTCAGCAAGCCTCGTCAGTTGAATATACATCTTCCAGACGTCCAGCAAATGTTGCTTACCATCATGAAGTACCAGAATCACTTGACCAGGTGACAATCTGGACATAGTCGGCTGAAATTTAATGCTACTCTCAAAGTAGAATGTTTGTTCCAGTTTGGATGGATTATGAAATTGGACAACGCTATGTGGTGCAAAAGGCGTGGTTTCCACAGCACTAAGCATTTTAGAACTCAATGAGAAGAAATATATATATGTTGCAAGCCGATCTTATCTTATCAATGCACCTACCCCCTTCTTCTCTACTGACCTATATCATTTCTATTACAGGACCAAAGTCTAATGTAGCGTCAGCCTCGTCATCATTCGTCTGTCCCTGGCCTATTCGCGGTAGAATCACCAATGGACCCTTTGTCGATATCACCTCCACATCATCTCTTGGTGTTGTACCAAATGAAACTGCTGGACCTTATGTTGGCGGATGTAAGTATTATATGCCCTTGACCTTTATAAATGATCCTGAACTTTGACCTCTATGTGACCTTGACCTTTAATGATATATCACCGTTGTACTTTATGCGACCATTGGGGAATGTAAGTATTATTATGCCCTTGACCTTTGTAAATTAACCTGAACTTTGACCTCTATGTGACCTTGACCTTTAATGATATATCACCACACTTTATGCCACCATTGGGGAATGTAAGTATCGTAATATACCCTTGACCTTCATAAATGATCTTGAATTGTTATCACTAGGTTGACCTTCAATGATATATCACGGCTGTACTCTATGCCACCATTGGGGAATGTAATTATTATAATATGCCCTTGACCTTCATAAATGATCTTGAACCTTGACCTCTGTGTGGCATTGATTTTTACCCAATGAAACTGCTGTACCTTATACTACAACTTTGGAATGTATTAGGTGCCATTTATGATTTAGGCATGATCTTGAACTCCCTGACCTTGATTTTGAACCGTGGAAGATTATGCCAATTCTATTGATGCGTTTTGCATTAATAGTACTATCTGATTCTAAGGTTGGTGTCAGTCATACTTGACCTATATCCATGAAATTGACCCTTGATCTGTGTGACCTTGCATTCAGCCCTGACTAAAAAAAATCATTGAAGTTGCTTTTGACATAACTGAATTCTACGAGAAAGAAATCAAAACGTTACGTGATTGAGAAACTCCATTTTATAGAAAATTAAGCCAGTTGTGGATTGGATGGATACAAAATGCATAAAGTTCTAAGGCTTTGTATCGTTTTTTTTTCAGCAACTTTCCCGCTAGCTGCTATAATAGCTGCCAGTATCATGGCCCTGTTGATTCTAACTTGCGCCATTTTAACTATAGGCTTCAGCCGTCGAAGGTAGGTAACTCTGTGGTAAATTCTTCTCAAATAATGCTTAGAACTTGCATGTCAATTGGTATTGGCGTTTTGACGAGGGGCAGAACATTGGACCCTATCCCCCCAAAACGGGGTGGTTGTGTGCCCTCACGACACTATTGGGATACATCCATTTCTTCAGAATTCCCTCTCTCAACTTTAAGAAAAGATAGGAAACCACGTCTTCATAAGCACAAAACAGGTGCTGGTGCTGAAAAGTAGGACGTAAAACTCTTTTTTTTTGTATATCCCGCCCTCATTAACCCAAAACAGATGCTTAGACGTAAATGTGTATCGTTCTTTTTCCAGGAAAAGATTTGTATCCAATATGAGAAAAAGTTTCAAGAGCGACGGAGTCTGGGCCATTTCCAAAGCACCTCGACAATATTTCCAATTGTGGAACGCACCGTATAGTGTTTACTCCGACAGGAAATCCGACATTGACGTAGACTCTTTATCTACGATCCATACAGGCGTCTTCAACGAAGGTAGTATCTCTGGTTACGGCTACGGATATGACGAACATGGACGACCTGTTTACATGATGGATGGCGGTGATTACATATACGGCAAGATAAATCGAACGCATAGCGAGCGTTCGAATATTCAACCCCATATTCTGAGAGAATCGATACAGGAAGTGGATGAAAATGAAGAAACGGAAGTGAAGACGAATTTGACAAACATGTCCTCCATGCACAGTATGACGTCATTGAATCCTAAAGAATACATGACTTTGGCAGCCATGATGAATTTTGGTGACGAACAAATCACTGGTAAATCGACGCTACGGAATCGACCGGAAGTAGCTTTGGTTACTAGCGACGTTGATCTGAACTTCACTGTCAATCATGCCTTACCCAAGAAAAGAACATTTAGTAACGCCAGTGAGCGAACCCTTGAAGAAATTGAACTCCCAAGGGGAACAACTGTTGAACTTCCGACTAAAATGAAACAAGAAGACGATGTGCTTTACTGAAGACGAGAAGAAAACATAAAAGAATTAAAGAGATTTTTATTTAAAAAGCCATTGCCAACTTGCACCATGCACGAAATCTTTGCTGTTCGCCTAAAGTCGTGTACATTTCTGAGATATATTTTCATGTTTTGGGGAATTGAAGAAAAATTCATGACTTGTTATTGTTGTATATTGGAACCGGAACCGGAAATGATGGATATCATCACGTGGCATAACAACCGGAAGTACAAGAAATATCTGCTGCGCTTGCCGTAATCATATTTTGTGTTCATTGAAGGCTATGCCTTGTAATTTTGCTTTTTTTTTTTTTTGTAAATATATATTTATCAATTTTGTATTCAAAATCTCTATATTCAGAGATGATATAGACCCAAAATGTCTTACTTACTATAAATTAGATTTATATAGGCATATCCGGTGTTCCTTAAAAACACGCCTTAACTTCGTCAGGAAGTATCTCAGCTACTGGTTAACCCACCTCTTTCAAAATTCTCACGGACATAGCCTACTTCAATATGTCGTTGCCCTGATAATATAAATGAAAGAGATCAGTTTACCAACAGTTGAGACGTTACTCGTCTAACATGGAGACTTTTTTTTATGGAATATTCGATATATACAATAAAAATCGGCACCAATAAATCTACAAATTATTATATTTATGTACAGTTTAAAGGGATTGTAAAGTGGTTTTCTAGTGGAATTGCAAGAACCACAGACGTCGGAATGGCGCAAATTGATGCTATCAGTGTTCCCGATACACATACGAAGTTTAGAAAACCACTTTACAATCCATTTAAGGACATATTTTTTTTTGTATTATTTATTTTTATACGTGTATATCAACACAATTTACGCCTGCGTCATCAATTAAAGGTTGAGTTCCCTTAATCAATGGTCAGGAAAATATTTTAATATTTTCACAAACATGTGTTTCTATCGTGGGACATTACCTTTAAACTAAAATAAGTGAAATATGTGTCATGTTTGTATTGAAATTTACACTTTAAAAAATTCATTTTAAAAACAGTGTTTCTATCGTGGGACATTACCTTTAAACTAAAATATTTAAGATATGTATTGAGATTGTATTGAAATTTACGCTTAGGAAACTGGAGAAACGTGACGCAATTCCAGGGTTTTAATCAACTGTCACTAAAACTTTTATAATATTTTCACAAACTGTATTTCTATCGTGGGACATTACCTTTAAACTAAAATATGTGAAATATGTATTGTAATTGTATTGAAATTCTAAGCCTTTCAAACAATGTTTTATTTTATAAAATATTTAGATAGATGTATATAATTATGTTTATTGACATCCAATCTGGGAAACGCGCATTTCAGGGCGTCTAATTCCAAAATTGTACTGGGAGATCACTCATACCCTATATCGTGGGTTTTCAGCTGGTTTTCTCAAGTATCCTCTATTACCAGGGGCGGACTGGGCCGCATGGCCACATGGCTAAAGCCATGCGGGCCGGTGTGCACGGGGCCGGTTTGTGAAAAATGAAAAAAAAAAAATATTTATATTTTGAAAAAAAAAAAAAAATTGGACTTATAGGTCTACTAAAGATTTCAAAAGAAAGTGGCCGAAATCCGCTGGAGGCGTTTTTTTTTACTATAAAACATACATTGTCCACGTCAAAAACCGTTAAATTAGTACAATTTATACTATGTTTTAAGCCAAAAAAAAAAGGTCAAAAAAAATTTCACCTCGCTTCGCTCGCCCAAAATTTGGATAAACGCCCTCCCCTCCTTTTGGAAAAACGTGGATCCGCCCCTGTTAAGACTCCTATACTCGGGGTCGTGCTTTGCCCACACACTTAAGTGGGCCGGTCAAGGGAAAAAACCATGGCCGCGTCACGGCCCCAGTCCGCCCCTGTCTATTACACATTAGGAAGTTACCATGGCCCCTGAACAGAAATGGTCAGCAGAAGTCATCAAAAACATGCAATTTTGAAACATGATAATTTAAAGCATTTTGTATTATCCAGATACATGTAATACAAAGTATAATATTTTTCAGACCTGTAGTCGAGTTTGTGTCCCCGGGAAAATGTCCAAATGTCCCCAGTCTGGGACATGTTCCCTAAGTTGAAAAACCCAGCCCTATACCAAATAATCCTTAAATCCCAGTGTACAACGAGGACCATTTGGCCTTCTCTAAGTTTCGATTTCCAACTGTCGAGGGATCTTTCCAAGAATAGCCCGTAGCACACAGGGACGGGGTTTATTGTCCCATCTGAACGACTAACCGGGTTGATAAAAAATGTAAAATATGTTTTGTTATTTTATTATAAATTATATATTGTACAATATTTATATTTTATATAGTGTATTATATTTGTGTGTCATTGTTAATATTATATACGTATAGAAACATTAAATATATAACAGAGCCAGTCTGAAACAGGTTGTTTCTCCGGGTTTCAATCGTTGTATCGATGTATCGCGATACAACATGCCACAGTACGCGTATCGTATCGCGTGGTCGTGTATCGATAGTTGACGATACCTCTCATTTCATAAAAAGTGATTATTTTTTTTTTACAAATCGGCGAATGAAATCACTATATTTCTAACTTACTTGACTGAAATTGTTTGAAAATATTTAAAAGACGTGGATATGGAGCATTCCTTACAGCTAAATTACCAAATTTCACATAAATAAAGCCATACAAAAATAGATATTAGAACTTTGAAGATGAAGTTTTAATTTGTGTCCCTTTATTCCATATCGCGATACGTATTGTATCGTGACCTTTGTATCGCGATATGTATCGTATCGTGGCATGATTGGCAATACCCAGCACAAGGGGTGTGAGGAGGGAGGCTGGATGGCGGGGAGACCAGGGAATGTTCGAAATTCGCGTTTCGGGGTGTCTAATTCTCAAAATCTTAAAGTGGAGGCCCCCAGACTCTATGCCAAATAATCCTTCAATTCTTCTGAAAATGTCAGGGTTTCGTGTTTTCGAGAACCAAATTCCTGAGCTTCCCAGACCTCTGAAAATTCCGTTACCATGCATCAAATTTACAAAATGTTCAGGGGAGGGGGGTTCAGAAATTTCAAAAGTTAAGAAAAATGAATACAATATATAAAAAATTTAGGACAGATATGTTTATGAAAACATATAAGATTTGAACAACGATTTTTAGAAGCGAGGAGCTTAATAGTAGGGGGCTAGGGCTAGGAACTTTGGTTGCTAGGAAACGGATGATGTCATAGGAAGTGACGTCATCCTTAGCAACCGCGTTGGTGACGTCACTTCCTATGACGTCATCTGTTGCCTAGGAACCAAAGTTCCTAGCCCTAGCCCCCTACTACTAGCACATATAACAAAACACAAGACAATATTATGGAATATAACACTTCTTTAATACAGTTAGGTACATAACTGTATTAAAAAAGAGGTGTGTTTTAAAGAAGTGTGTTATATTCCATTGTCTTGTGTTTTGTTATATGAAAACATGAAAATAAAAATAAATGTATTTAAAAAATGGTTACACATTATGTATTAAGTAAAAAAATACAAAAGTATTAGTAAATAATTACATATTATAATCGAAACTCTCTTTTCAGTTTTGTCCTAAAACAATCGGCAACGATATTTCATAATAATTACAGCGAAAAATTCTATATCATTTCCAAGTTTAGGTGTCTACGTCCACCCCCACCCTCACTCCCCAATACAGCCCGGAAATGAAATGATAAAGAGTGTTTAGTTATAGAAAAATCTAATAGAAAATGCACAAAATAAGAAGCTGGCTTTGGTTGATACTGCCAAACAGTTGTGAGACGTAGCTTCATTACGCTCAGTAACCCTGGTGATCCCAATGACGTCAGTAACCTCGGTGACCTCAGTAACCTTAGTAACATCGTCAAACCCAGTAAACGTACCCGTTTCTGAAAGTACATAAGAAGTGAAAGGGGTTACCAAATTGTTCTTCATAGCTATCATCTCAATACTTTTTTTGTATACGTTGTCGTTTGTTAAACCGTACGCTTCTAATAAATATATCATCTTTAAAGTCTCTTCGTATATTTCATTATCAATTTTCTCTGTATCTTTTGGTCGAATAACGACGGCGTCCTCTTTCATTGTAAAATTAACATTTCCATCTTGAGAAAATCCCTGAACTCGGACTGCCTGAGCAGGAAGTATACCGGCATTCTGTAATCTTCCAGTGACAACAATTTCGGTTCCAGCAAAATATTGATCGAATCGGTTGTTAGAAGTCGAATTCACATAGTCACCATCGTAGCTGATCAAAACATCCAACAACAGAGGGTCCTTTATCTGCAAATAAGCTTTAACAAGTTCTTCTTTAGCATTGGAATTTACAGGTATCCCTACAAAGATTCCACAGTTTGCGGTTGCAAGGTTCATCAAAAATTCCCTGTCAGCATTATCACCAAATGCCAAGCAATAGATACATATTGAGCCGTTATTTGCATTCCGTACGTTGTCCAATATCGTCGCTGTGTTCGTATCTGCTCTTCCATCAGTAAGAAAAAGAATAATCTGAGCACGCCTGTCCTCATTTGGAAGGGCCTTCAGTGATGAAATAGCTTCAAGAAGGGCAACGTTAATCTGTGTGCTCCCACTAGCTCTAAGATTATTTGTTACCAAGCTCTTGGCCTGCACGATGTTCGTTGAATTCGCCTCAACGGGACTGCTGAACAAAGAGGATGTTGAAGATGCAAATCTTAAGATATTGAAGTTGTCTTTAGGATTCAGATTTTCCAAAATTGTCAGCATGGATTCACGAAGCTGCTCTATTTTGGTACCTCTCATGGATCCACTGGTGTCTAATACAAAATATATGTTCTTGTCTACAGTTCTGAGGCCACCCGGGGTAAAGTAATGAACAAAGTAATCGTCTTGAACATCAACCAATCCGGCACCCTTTGTAGGTTCAAGATCATACACCATAATCAATTCTCCAACTGTTCCGTTGTTAGACGATGACAGCTGTTGATCTCTGGACAGTTCATACAGCAAACTTCTTTTAGTAGGTGTCCTTGTCAAACTCGAATAATCAGAACTTGAATCATAATAAGATTGGTTGGACATCGGTAAGGAATATGTAAATGTTTTGAAACCTTGATCCTCCACGAACATGGCGTTAACTTGTAAAGTTTCTACTATCTGGGCCGGCTCGACGAGCAGTCTTTGTTTGTAATATGCTCCTGTTAAAATCAATCGTTCATAGTAGGTCACAGTTAAACTTGCCTCTTTACCAGCCGCCAGCGTTAAATCAATCTCGAAAATGTTCCTATCTTGGTTTTTCATTGAATCCATATAATTGTATCGGACATGAGTTGATAATTCGGTAAGGTTGCTTGCGTTGTTGGTTGCCTCGTTTTCAGAAATATTTGCGTTCAAAACTGTTTCACCGAGATAGGTCATTCCGTCAATCACTAAACTTAAATTTGAAATGAATGTTTTCTCAGGAATCGGTACAACAAACGTTGAATTGGTTGTTTCGTTGTGCTCATTTACAACTTTCATCGTATATTTCACAGTAGCAAAGTGGTTTTGTACAACAGAATTTATGAAATAGCTTCTGATTGTAAGAGTTTTATTGTCGGCATCCTGGGTTCTCTCCAGGTAGTCGTCACTCATCACAGAAACACATCCATCAATTACAAAACATAAAATAACGAACTCTTTCAGCATGTTTAGTTTGTAGGTTTCTAACTGCATGGAGTTACTAGCTTAATGCTTACTTAGTCTGAAGCTTCGAGCAAATTGTTTTGTTATCTTATAGAGGGGCGTATGCAAGGACGAAAAATCAAAAGGTTATTTATTGTCACTATCGTATTACGCTTTGTTGTTTGAATAGATATCTTCAAGCTCGAATTAAAATTAAAATCCTGTTTCAAGTTTCAGCTATGCATTTTAACATATGGTCAAGTGGTTTAACAAATTTTAAGTTACTGGCCGTACAATAGTATCAAATTTCGCATGGAGTTTCTTTTCGACCTATATTTTGATTTTATTCGTAGAACCCACTTCTCCTGTTCCTATTTTCCAAGATGGCCACCAAAATCCAAAATGATCGCCATAAAAACAGGAAATGTCATATATCTGGCTGGAAAAAAGAGATTGGAACAAATGACGTGTCAATTTTGGTTTTCACAGGTTCACTGAAACATATAATGGCCATGATATTTTTCTCAGGTGAGTCATTTACAAGATGGCGGCAGATTTTCAAAATGGCCGCCTAAAAGAAAAGGTAATTCTGTATATCTGTCTGTGATAATCAGAAATAAAAGAACAATGTGTAAAGGTTTTTTTGAGTCACTTAAACATATCCTGGTCATGACATTTTGCTAAGGTCAGCATTTCCAAGATGGCGGCTAATTTTAAAAATGGCCTTCTAAAAAGTAGGTTATTCTGTATATCTGACTGTGAAATTTGGAAATAAACATAAGATGTCAATTCAAGTATTTTGAGTCAGTTCAACAGATACAGGTTATCACATTTTGCTCAGGTCAGCTATTTCCAAAATGGCCGTCAATAAAAGAAGGTTATTGTCGATATTTCTGGATCGGTGTCAGCTATAAAACCTGTTCTCAATGACTAAGCATTGTTTCGCCAGGTGAAATATTTAAATGGAAAATCTACAACTGCCATTATTTCTGGGTCTATTTTACGTATAAGCCTAATTACAGTGACTAATAATTGTCCAATTTTGGGTGGCAGGAGTCCAAGGGATCAAGTTAAAAGTGGTTATAATTGCGGTAAAATAACATATCTTTAACCTAGTATTTTTAAAGTTTTGGTATGAGTGATAATTTTTTCAAGCACAAGAACTGAAACAACCCTCCAGGATATTTCCAATAAAATCAGCCTGGATTCAGCAGCATTCAGACATACTAAAACCCACAGAAGAATTTGACATCAAGATAGCAGACGCATTACACGCCTTCAGTGGCATACTCGAAGTGATAGCCGTTAGTTGTCCAGATACTGAAGCCGGGTAGCAGAACATTCCTTGAATATGGATCAGGGAGGGGTGTTGGTTCCATCTGTTATAGCAGGTTACAGGTCCCTTAGGGTTGAAGACCCTAGCTCTATACCAAATAATCCTTAAATCCCAGTGTACAACGAAGACCATTTGGCCTGCTCTAAGTTTCGATTTCCAACTGTCGAGGGATCTTTGTCGAGGGATTATTGTCCCATCTGAACGACTAAACGGGTTGATAAAAAATGTAAAATATGTTTTGTTATTTTATTATGAATTATATATTGTACAATATTTATATTTTATATAGTGTATTATATTTGTGTGTCATTGTTAATATTATATACGTATAGAAACATTAAATATATAACAGAGCCAGTCTGAAACATGTTGTTACTCCGGGTTTCAAGGCCCGTAGACAAGGGGTGTGAGGAGGGATGCTGGTTGGCGGGGAGACCGGGGAATTTTCGTAATTCGCGTTTAGAGCGTCTAATTCTTAAAATCTTAAAGTGGAGGCCCCCAAACCCTATACCAAATAATCCTTGAATTCTTCTGGAAATATCGGGATTTCGCGTTTTTGGGAATCAAATTCCTGAGCTTCCCAGACCTCTGAAAATTTCGTTACCATGCATCAAATTTACAAAATGTTCAGGGGAGGGGGGTTCAGATATTTCAAAAGTTAAGAAAAATGAATACAATATATAAAAAATTTAGGACAGATATGTTATAAGTTTATGAAAACATATAAGATTTGAACAACGATTTGTAGAAGCGAGGAGCTTAATAGTAGGGGGCTAGGGCTAGGAACTTTGGTTGCTAGGAAACGGATGACGTCATAGGAAGTGCCGTCATCCTTAGCAACCGCTTTGGTGACGTCACTTCCTATGACGTCATCCGTTGCCTAGGAACCAAAGTTCCTAGCCCTAGCCCCCTACTACTAGCACATATAACAAAACACAAGACAATATTATGGAATATAACACTTCTTTAATACAGTTAGGTACATAACTGTATTAAAAAAGAGGTGTGTTTTAAAGAAGTGTGTTATATTCCATTGTCTTGTGTTTTGTTATATGAAAACATGAAAATAAAAATAAATGTATTTAAAAAATGGTTACACATTATGTATTAAGTAAAAAAATACAAAAGTATTAGTAAATAATTACATATTATAATCGAAACTCTCTTTTCAGTTTTGTCCTAAAACAATCGGCAACGATATTTCATAATAATTACAGCGAAAAATTCTATATCATTTCCAAGTTTAGGTGTCTACGTCCACCCCCACCCCTCACTCCCCAATACAGCCCGGAAGAAATAAAATGAAATGATAAAGAGTGATTAGTTATAGAAAAATCTAATAGAAAATGCACAAAATAAGAAGCTTGCTTTAGTTGATACTGCCAAACAGTTGTGAGACGTAGCTTCATTACGCTCAGTAACCCTGGTGATTCCAATGACGTCAGTTACCTCAGTAACCTTAGTAACATCGTCAAACCCAGTAAACGTACCCGTTTCTGAAAGTACATAAGAAGTGAAAGGGGTTACCAAGTTGTTCTTCATAGCTATCATCTCAATACTTTCTTTGTATACGTTGTCGTTTGTTAAACCGTACGCTTCTAATAAATACATCATCTTTAAAGTCTCTTCGTATATTTCATTATCAATTTTCTCTGTATCTTTTGGTCGAATAACGACTGCGTCCTCTTTCATTGTAAAATTCACATTTCCATCTTGTGACACTGCCTCAACTCGGACCGCCTGAGCAGGAAGTATACCGGCTCTCTGTAATCTTCCAGTAACAACAATCTCGGTTCCAGCAAAATATTGATCGAATCGGTTGTTAGAAGTCGAATTCACATAGTCACCATCGTAGCTGATCAAAACATCCAACAACAGAGGGTCCTTTATCTGCAAATAAGCTTTAACAAGTTCTTCTTTAGCATTGGAATTTACAGGTATCCCTACAAAGATTCCACAGTTTTCGGTTGCAAGGTTCATCAAAAATTCCCTGTCAGCATTATCACCAAATGCTAAGCAATAGATACATATTGAGTCGTTATTTGCACTCCGTACGTTGTCCAATATTATCGATGTGTTTGTATCTGCTCTTCCATCAGTAAGGAAAAGAATTATCTGTGCACGCCTGTCCTCATTTGGAAGGGCTTTCAGTGATGAAATAGCTTCAAGAAGGGCAACGTTAATCTGTGTGCCCCCATTAGCTTTTATAGTATCATTAACCAAGCTCTTGGCCTGCTCGATGTTCGTTGAATTCGCCTCAACGGTACTGTTGAATAAAGTGGATGTTGAACTTGCAAATCTTAAGATATTGAAGTTGTCTTTAGGATTTAGATTTTCCAAGATTGTCAGCATGGATTCACGAAGCTGCTCTATTTTGGTACCGAACATAGATCCACTGGTGTCTAATACAAAATAGATATTCTTGTCTACAGTTCTGAGGCCACCTGGGGTGAAGTAATGAACAAAGTAATCGTCTTGAACATCAACCAATCCGGCACCCTTTGTAGGTTCAAGATCATACACCATAATCAGTTCTCCAACTGTTCCGTTGTTAGACGATGACAGCTGTTGATCTCTGGACAGTTCATACAGTAAACTTCTTTTAGTGGGTGTCCTTGTCAAACTCGAGAAATCAGAACTTGAATCATAATAAGATTGGTTGGACATCGGTAAGGAATATGTAAATGTTTTGAAACCTTGATCCTCTACGAACATGGCGTTAACTTGTAAAGTTTCTACTATCTGGGCCGGCTCGACGAGCAGTCTTTGTTTGTAATATGCTCCTGTTAAAATCAATCGTTCATAGTAGGTCACAGTTAAACTTGCCTCTTTACCAGCCGCCAGCGTTAAATCAATCTCGAAAATGTTCCTATCTTGGTTTTTCATTGAATCCATATAATTGTATCGGACATGAGTTGATAATTCGGTAAGGTTGCTTGCGTTGTTGGTTGCCTCGTTTTCAGAAATATTTGCGTTCAAAACTGTTTCACCGAGATAGGTCACTCCGTCCATCACTAAACTTAAATTTGAAATGAATGTTTTCTCTGGAATCGGTACAACAAACGTTGAATTGGTTGTTTCGTTGTGCTCATTTACAACTTTCATCGTATATTTCACAGTAGCAAAGTGGTTTTGTACAACAGAATTTATGAAATAGCTTCTGATTGTAAGAGTTTTATTGTCGTCATCCTGGCTTCTCCCTAGGTAGTCGTCACTCATCACAGAGACACATCCGCTGATTACAAAACATAAAATAACGATCTCTTTCAGCATTTTTAGTTTGTAGGTTTCTAACTGCATGGAGTTACTAGCTTAAGGCTTATTTAGTCTGAAGCTTCGAGCAAATTGTGTGTTCTCTTATAGGTGATTGTATACAAGGACGAACAAGCAAAAGATGATTTATTGCCCCTTTCGTATTACCATTTTTTTGTTTGAATGAATAACTTCATGAACTAAAAGTACATCCTGGTTTCAAGTTTCAGCTATGTATTTCAACATAACATAAAAGGTTTCTGAGCAGTAAAAGCGAGGCGTGAATAAGGTCTATACCCATTCTGATCAACAGAGAAATTCTACCTATCGGAGATATTACTCTGACCTATTGACCAACCATGTTTTAAATAGTTCACGCGACACATACGGAGCTAGGAAAGATGCGAAGTTTCGTATGGTCTATACCGTTTAATGCAAGCAACGACAATACAGTTGTGAAAGGAACATGACCAACATGCAGCGTGATGAGTTTTAAAATATATATCAGTTAAAGGGAAATGTTCAGCATTTACGAGGGTGGATTTGGACCTTGAATATGTAAAAAAAAACTATAGAACTACACGAAAATTGCACAATCCCTTCAATTATAGCCCTATCTAAACATTTATCTTACATTTTCTATATAAGATATAGTCTCAATGAAATACGAGTCGTATTTTTTACTTTTAAACGATGATAATTATGAATACACAGGGGTTTTAAGTCTAAAAATTCGAGAAAGAGTTGCAAACCATAAAAGTTTCCAAAAAAAAGCCATATTGTTGGTTATACTCGATGCATGAAAAGATATAATAATATCTACTGAATTTCCAATTTGGAATTTACCTAAATATTTTAGTTTTTATCTAAACAAGGAAGAAAACCTCTGCTGTACGGAATCCCACTGTGGCCATATCACCCACAAACAGTTTAGAAAGCGAAGAGGGCCTTTTTCCTTGCCTTTTTCCATACCTTCTTCCTAGCCTTTTTCCTTAACTTTTTTCCATACCGTTTTCTCTCACCGCGATGGCCGGGGTTCGATTCCCCGCTTGGGAAAACATTTTTTTTACATCGTGATATGAAAAACAATATGTTCTGTCAAGTAAAGCTTAAATGAAACAGACTAAGTTAATTTAAAAGTTACATGGAGATGCCGGGGATCGAACCCGGGGCCTTTCACATGCAAAGCGAACGCTCTACCACTGAGCTACATCCCCAATCATATCAACAGCACGACCATAACCTGCACGGTTAGTTGGACAAAGGGTTGGAGTTAGGGTTAGGTTTAATCAGGGCTAGGGTTAGGGTTTTGGATGGGATAAAACTTTCCCATACCCTTTTCCTAGCCATTTTCCTCGCCTCGCTTACTCGCCTTTTCCTAATCTTTATTCACCTTCACTTTCTCTCACTTTTCTGCATTTTTTCCTCGCTTTTGTACTAGTTTTTCCTTAATTTTTCATGAGCGAAAAGTCGAGAATAGATATGGCCACAATCGGCTTCCATAAATTTGATGAAAAGATACCAAAACAAGTTTTAGATTTCTGACTCTCCCTCAGCCATATCTGTCCTAATAGCTGTCAAAGGCTGGGAATAGAGTCAGCAAGTTTCGGACTAGGAAGGGACTTATCTGAAATTTAAAAGGGATATTTTGGACACATAGTAGTACCTTTTTGTCAAAGTTCAAATTGCAGTAGCTCAACTCGGAGGGTTTACTAGTGAATTATTAAGAGCTTATACCGTTGCAAAAAGCGTTTTAAAAAGTTTATCAGTTAATAATCTAATAAACAATAACGGTTTTGTATCACTTAGGCTTATATATAGTTTTAAAAAATTTTATGTATCAAATGCACAGCTCATTATCATAGCAACATGAAATCTAACATTAATTTCAACACAATTTAAACATAAATTTTTTTTAAATTTTAAATCCATATTATTGTCCATACTCGATGCATGACGAGGAAGAATAACATCTACAGAATTTCCATTTTGAAATTTACCATACAAGTTTTTATCTAAACAAGGAAGAAAACCTCTGATGTACGGAATCCCACTGCGGCCATATCACCCACAAAAAAGGGATAGAAAGCGAAGAAAATGAGGAAAAGGGTGTCAAAGGGGGGACAAGCTTGAAAAATTTTCTTTGCTTTTTTCCTCGCCCTTTTTCATGCCTTTTTCTTCGCCATTTTCCTCGCCTCGTTTTTTACCCTCACTTACTCGCCATTTCCTCGCTTTTTTCTTCGCCCTTTCCTCGCCTTTTTTCTCGCCATTTTCCTCGCTTTTTTCTTCGCTCTTTCCTCGCCTTTTTCTTTGCTCTTTCCTCCTTTTATTTCATAGCCATTTTCCTCGCCTCGCTTTTTACCTTCACTTTCTCGCTCTTTTCTCTTTTTTTCGCATTTTTACTCGCCATCTTCCTTGTCTTTGTCCTCTTTTTTTTCTTGTTATTTCATGGGCGAAAAGTCGAGAGTAGATATGGCCGTAATCGGCTTCCATAGATTTGATCATATACCCAAACAAATTATTGTTGACACGAAGCCTGTTGTATTTCCAAGTTAATCGCATTTTAAGTAGAACTGGAGTATCTTTTTACAAAACTTGCATCAGACTGAAAAAATATTCTTGAACTATAGAACGTTTTCCTTACGTCACCTTTTACACCCACTCGTATCAACTTCGGAACATGACATGCTAGATAACCTCGTATACTATACGTTAGTTGCCATGTTGAATAAATTATAGTACAACCAATCACAATTATTCTTCAGAGAGTGTCATCTTCTTTCGCGGAAAAAACAGCCTATCAAAATCAACCTTGAACTAAGAGTTGTCTTTTCCTGCCCAAATACCGGGCAAGAACAATGTCTCGAACAATGTAAGGTAAGGTTGAGCCGAATGCTTTTACACCCACGTGAAAATATGAACGTATGACGCCGCCTCGAATATCCTTGGCTTGGTAGATATAAAATCATGACTAGGGGGTTTTAAAAAAAATATTTCTGACAACAATTTTCTTTCCTTATCGTCGGGGAAATATTATTGTCGAGACACCAATGCTTTAAATATTGGACGTGTTTGATCCTCCTACAAAAAAAATATTTTCACCCTACAGACGGATATTGTCCCGACAGAAAACCACCTTAACACCCCTCCCCCAGCCCCCTCCCCCAGCCCCCTCCCCCCCCCAGCCCCCTCCCCCAGCCCCCTCCCCCAGCCCCCTCCCTTATGGACGACCCTGGCTGTGAAGATTCAGTGAATTGACGAAACTGTTTTCCAACTTCTCAATTTATTTCAGAAGTCAATAAGAGGGGAGATAATCCAACTTGTTTTAACTAATTACCTCCGTCAACAGTAAAACATGAAGATGACAAGCACTCTGTTAAAATTGAGATTAGGCTTCCTCATTACACTGGGTAGATATTTTGGCAGTTGGTAGCTGGTGGGTAGGGTCATAAATCCTGTTTGGTGGTCTTTCCGCACATAATTAAATATGTAGAATACAAAACTAAAGCACTTTCGGAGAAACGGAAAATTCCGATCCAAGCAGATCTTAGTTTTTCTGATCCTACACCGATTAACAACTGTCAAAATATCTACAGAGTCTGGAATAGGGTCAGCATGTTTTCGGCAAGGGATAAGTCAAGAGATTAAAGAGACTTGTTACTGAATATTATAAATAATAATAATAATACTTGTACTTATAAAGCGCTGAAATATTAAACACAAGTCTCTGGATTTTCAACTTGGGGGACCTGGCCCAGACTGAGGACATTTGGACATTTTCCATTTAAGTAATTAAAAAATAAGCAGCTGACTGTGTTTTCTATATCAGGCATAGTCTCACTAAAATACGAGTGGTATTTTTTACTTCCAAACGCTTATAATTATGGATACGCAGGAATTAGAGGCTTAAATTTCGACAGTGAGCTGTGAAAACCATTTCTGATAAGCTTAGCTAAAAAATATCCTGCAGTTTCTACGTCTATGCTCAAACGAATGGTGAACGTACCGCTTTAACTGTCGCGTCGTTCTTACATCATAGAAATAACATTTCTGGTTAACTAGGTCAGGCGCGTTCTCGTATGAAACAACGATGCGACGTATCTCTTACACAGAGTTGTCTTCTCTGGCTTTGCAGTCCAGATTCAATCTGTAATCAGGACCGCGTGGGAAGACAACTCTGTATGAGAGATTGCGATGCGACGTTTACATTTTACGTCGTTTTTCGTTGCTAAAGAAACGTGATCATGACGTGAACACTGACATTGCAACATCACGCTTTCTAGTTTACCTTTTTAACTTCTGAATGGCCAAATTTTTGTTAGTTAGGGCCTACCTGGCAATAGATTTGTTGGATTGTCCAATGTTTCGTAACGATGTTTGGTAAAATCAACTCAGCCCGAGAACAGAGTCAATTGATGAATCAGAATTTGATCGACGACGAGTTAAATACATATGAACTATCATCTGAATGGAAAGTGAGTGATATTTAAATAAAGTGAGTGAGTTTGAACACTGATCGTGTACTGTCAGTTAGTTCAGTCTATAATAAGCTTATTTCAGTGAAATCTGGACTAGCCTGTGGACAGTTTCTGTGAATTTCTACTCATATTCGGTGTTTTCGGTTATTGCCATTGGATTTTTCTAGCAAATAGATTAGTTTTGAGATTCTTTAGTGTAGTGTAACGGAATAGGCCTATTTCAAAATGGATTAGATCTAGCCAGTGAAAACATCAATCTGCGCTGCGTTCATAAATCAGGTAAATTAAAACTGAAGTACCTTGTGGATCAAAGGATGAATCTTAGCTGACAAATTAATTACCTTAAAAGGTACAGGCATCACGAGTTATTTTTGTCTGTGAGTGAGACAAAATCTGGTTGATTAAATATAACTCTCTTTTCAGTAGAGAAAACTGATCATATAGGCATAGGCCTAAAGGTACAGTTATTCGTATTTTTTTAGAGAGTGTATTCTGGATGCATTTAAAGAGATTTAAAGAGGTTTTCTAAACTTTGTATGTGTATCGGGGGCACTGATAGCATCAATTTGCGCCATTCCAATTTCCATTAGGACGTCTGTGGTTCTTGCAATTCCACTAAAACTAACGCGTTTGATGACGTCACTAATCCGGCAGATCATTATAAGTGACGTCATCAAACGCGTTATTTTAGTGGAATTGCAAGAACCACAGACGTCAGAATGGAAATCGGAATGGCGCAAATTGATGCTATCAGTGTCCCCCATACACATACAAAGTTTAGAAAACATCTTTACAATCTCTTTAAGTTTAAACAAGATTTCCGTACTGTTCTTTTGGACTTGAAATACCTTGATTTAATATTTAGATATGGATTAAAGGAATAAGCAGGATTATGGCGAACGCTTTGTTAATCTTTGGATTATGTTTAATTCACAGAACTTTTACAGAAGGTAAGTTAGTTAAATTTATTTCATGGAATAGGGTTCTATCTTTATAACGACATGATCCCAGGGGTAAGCTTATCCCTGGTCATTTCAACTACAGGGACAACAGGAACTGCGGGTAAATGATAATTAACTCTTTATTTAACAGATAATTAGGCTCGATACCACAAGTGACAAAACTCTTATGTCAGTTTATGTGATACATTTTCCTAAACCCCTTTATGTCGCTTATGTTTTATTTAACCTCCTCCGGATAATGCCGTCCAGCAGTTGTGAGTGTCGCTTACTCTTTTCGAAACACCTGATGGTACTTCTTTTCGGAGGAGTCCACTTAAATAAAACTATTTCTCTCAATTTGGCCAGGAATTGTCTTGCTTGTAACATGTTCGTATCTATAATATCCAGTAAGCTTACATGATTTATAAAAATCGACATGTTCAAAATTGGAAGAATAATTCAATACATTTTGTATGATGTATTTTTAGTTTCTGAATAGCATATTTACGTGTAGTTTTATATTCTACTGAATGAAATTATCTCCGTACAATCTCGACATTACAAGGCATTACTTTAATGGACACTGTGTTATGAAATTGTTTCCTGTTTTATGAGTGGGCATTATCTTTAAAGGGGAATGTTCAGCATTTTGGAGGATCGATTTGGGCCTTGATGATATGTAGATAGCCTCCAGAAGTACTAGAACTGCACAGAAATCACATAGTCCCTTCAATTACATCCCTATCCGAACAATTTTCTTTCATTTTCTGTTTTTGTGTTTTCTATATAAGGCACAGTCTTCCTAAACGACGAGTCGTATTTTTAACTCTCAAACGCTGATAATTATGGATACGCAGGGATTTGAAGGCTTCTATTTCGAGGGAGAGTTGTGAATATCATAATGGATTAGATTAGCTGAAAAATTCCAGGTTCCACCGCTCACTCGCGGTGATTTTTACCATTTTCCACCCGAATGCTGTGAAATCTAATATTAGCCCCATTCTAAATCACTAACTGTATAAAATCCATTAAGTTCTGTTTACTGACAGTTTGACCAGAAAATTGTCATAAATCATTCAGTTTTTATACCAGGGAATTTATCTTTTAGAATTATAGCCTTTCTAAAAACCATTAGTTTATGATAGTCATCTCAATATGTTCTCTTACTGCAGTCGAAATGAAATGAAATGGAATTTAGGTCCTCCTATACTGTATTCGAAATGAAATGAAATTGAGTTTTAGGTCCTTCTTTTCTGCGGTCGAAATGAAATGAAATTGAGTTTTAGGTCCTTCTTTACTAGTCAAAATGAAATAAAATGGAATTTAGGTCCTTCTTTACTTCAGTCAAAATGAAATGAAATGGAGTTTTGTGTTCTTCTTTACTGCAATCAAAATGAAATGGAGTTTTATCTTTTATAATTATAGCCTTTCTAAAAACCATTAAATATAGTCATCTCAATATGCTTTCCTTACTGCAGTCGAAATGAAATGAAATTGAGCTTTAGATCCTACTTTCCTAACTGTTAGATTCCGAAAGTCATAACCGTGTTGTCTAAATGAAATGAAATGGAGTTAATGTCCTTCTTTACTGCAGTCAAAATGAAATGAAATGAGTTTTGTGTTTTGCTTAACTATACATTCTAAATGAAATGAAATTGAGTTGTAGGTCCTTCTTTACTGCAGTCAAAATGAAATGAAATGGAGTTTTGTATTCTGCTTAACTATACATTCGAAATGAAATGGAGTTTTATCTTTCAGAATTATAGCCTTTCTAAAAACCATTAGATTCTGATAGTCATCTCAATATGTTCTGTTTTGTGTTCTGCTAACCTAAAGGAAGTCAAAATAAAATGAAATTGAGTTTTAGGTCCTTCTTTTACTGCAGTCAAAATGAAATGAAATAGAGTTTTATCATTTAGAATTATAGCCTTTCTAAAAACCATTAGATTCTGATAGTCATCTCAATATGTTCTCTTACTGCAGTGAAGTTTTAAGTCAGTCGAAATGAAATAA
This sequence comes from Lottia scabra, assembly GCA_029955415.1. NCBI lineage: Eukaryota > Metazoa > Mollusca > Gastropoda > Lottiidae > Lottia > Lottia scabra. The sequence goes on along the minus strand of JARJEI010000019.1, from coordinate 3,573,334 downwards.
AATTTAGTTTTAAGTCAGTTAAGTGAAATGAAATTTAATAGAGTTTTATGTCATAGTTTTTCCTAAATAAGAATAGAGTTTAACTCTCCACTCATGTGCAATAAGGGAAAATTATAACCTTTCTAAAACCCATTAGATTCCGATAGTCGTTTGAATGGTCTGTTACGGCAGTCTAAATGAAATGAAATGGAGCTTTAGATCCTACTTTCCTCAGTCGAAATGAAATGAAATTGAGTTTTAGGTCCTACTTTACTGTAGTCAAAATTAAATGCAACGGAGTTATAGGTTTAACTTTACTGCAGTCGAAATGAAATAAAATTGAGTTCTGGGTCCTACTTTACTGTATTCGAAATGAAATAAAATGGAGTTGTATGTCTTCCTTTATTGTAGTCGAAATGATATGGAGTTTTAGCACCTACTGTAGTCTAAATGAAATAAAATGGAGTTTAAGGCCCTACTAACCTTACTGCAGTCGAAATGAAATGAAATGGGGTTTTATGTTCTGCTTAACTATACATTCGAAATGGAATGAAATGGAGTTTAAGGTCTTCCTTTACTGAAGTCGAAATGAAATGAAATGGAATTTAGGTCCTTCTTTACTACATCTTTACATCTGTAATGTGCAATGAGGGAAAATCATAAGCTTTCTAAAACCCATTAGATAGGCCTAGTCATCTGAATGTTCTGTTACTACAGTAGAAATGAAATGGAGTTTTAGTTCCTACTTTACCCCTACATGCCCCCTCCCCACGCAACACAGACTAAAATAGATACAAGATGCTTTTAAGATAATAAAAATGATGTAGTATGGAAAATGGAAATGATGTCTAGAAAATGGAATCTAGTTAAAAATCTGTGATTTGATTTTATAATATCACGAAATCCCTCCATTATTCTACCGTTATGTCTGTTTTTATATCAATATGCTTTTACTGTACTGTATTGTTCGCGAAATAATTGAACTGGAAGAGATTTTTGGATTGCCGCCACTATTATACATGATGCCCTTTCTCTATTGTATCCGTGGGTTGAGAGCTTCAAAGAGATCGGATCCTGTATTCCGCTAATCCCCATCCCAGGGGATCATAATAAAAAAAAAAGAGAAAATTGCACAGGAATCTTTTCTGCTTTTTCCAGTTAACCCATCTGTAAATGGGTACGGATAATCAGGGAAAGAATAGTGACAAAAGATTTCGACAGGAAACAGCTGGTAGACATGAATCCCCAGTTGGTATCCAGGTAGACAGGAACATCCTGTCTCTGAATATTTAGACTTGTCGGTCTACATTCGGCTCAACCTTCGTCATTGTTCGAGACTATATAATAACTCGGCCATGATAGTCTGCCGGTAAATGTGCAATGGAAGACAACTCGAGTTTGATTGCCAACTTAGGTGCTGTGGGAGGGTTCGAATCCCCCTCAAGGTAAGAAACTGTTGATGCCACGACCATTTCTTTCGAGGCTCAGCCCGGTGTCGACTTTTACCCCTTTTACCCTTTTTTAGTTAGGCTTATTCAAGAGTCAAATTATGGGAAATAGTAATGAGCTTCCAAACTCTTCTCTGAAAAAAACTCTTTGACCTTTTTAATAATCAATTTCGATCATAGTACCTGGCTTGAATTGATACTTGATCACGTTTAACAAACTTCACCATCTACTTACTGATAGCATTCGTCATTTCAGATCGTGTTCGAGTAGGATTATTGGTTTATCAGTGCCTTAGGTTCGAATTTTAATTGAAGAATACCAAAGATGGAGTTGACCCTAATCATCAGTTCGGCTATAATGGATTTCCCAGTGTCACTGCCGATCGTCAGTGCAGTTAGTTGGCGAACCAGTGTTGTTTCTATTACATGATGGTGGATTATTTATGAACTATTCCCAAACATCTGGATAGAACGGATAGATTATTGTCTGTTCTGATCCTTAATGCAGTCATAGACCTACAAGCGGTTGAAGTTTACAAACCATAGTTGTTTCCACTAGGGATTATTCTGAGAGGCATTTTAATCGACTCTACAATCATATGCTCCCTGAAGAGCTCAACCATTCTTGGCGTTTGCTTTCAGATGGAAAATGTGCCCCCACCTAGACCAAAGTTTTGCTCTGTTAACACTGGAAAATCGCAAAATTTGAGCATTTTCATACCTAAGGCACCCACCGCCCCCTCCACCCTCCCCTGAAAAAGTAGTACTATGCTTCACAACACCCCATCCCCTTCGCCATACCCCATTGAAAAAGTGAACAGAAGAGCGACAACGGTGAGCCCTTGTATCAACCCTATTTTGCACAATCTCCTTCCCCTCTTCCCTTCCAAACCCTTTGAGAATGTTTGCACTCAATAGGAAAAGTCACTGAACTCGTAGTAAATTTCCGAATCCTAACAATCATAGGAAATAGTTACTAACGTCTGCTTTTATGAATAATTCAAGATGGCGGATGAGGTTTTGATTGTTTTTATGTAAACAGACGATAGTTAACTGATTGATCCAGTCTTTATCTTCAAAACAATAAAAACTTTTACTGTAGCATTCGACTCAACCTTAGTTAATGCTTGATACTAATATTAGGACTCGGTCATGATAGGTTGCCATCTTTCCCGGTAAATGGGCAAGAAAAGACAACTCTTGTTCGAAGATTTGTTTTGATTGGCTGGTTTTAACGAGTGAGAAGAATGATTGTGATTGGTTTAAATATAATTTATTCAATATGGCGAGCTCCTTATAGTATACGAGGCACGCTACTCTTGTTTCAAAGTTGATACGAGTGTTACTGTAGCTGACTGTAGACATTTTTTAGATGACTTAAAGATGGTGTCTACCTTTTTAGATTTTTGATGGATTTTTCAAACATAGGCTACATCGGCATTGTTATCCAGGCTTTGGTTTTTTACGTTAAATTTTGTTCCTCCTCATTTACCCAAACATGTTGGTAGGACGTATCACTACTTTTTATTCCTTATCTAGATTTATCACATCACTTCCGGTTCACTTTTGTGGAACTTTCACAAGGATAACAACTTAGGTTACCATGAGGATTCTTTCTCCCAGCTGGTCCTTGGCCAAACCTCTTGGCATTGATCTTTCCAAGTATACATAACCATTTTTAAGCTGTACTGGGTTGACTGGAATTATCAGTGAACATAACTTATTGACACCCCGTCAAAATCCGCAGTCTCTTCCACGACGACCGCCATATTTTGCTCGTATCCAAGTAAATAACGTTACGTTTGTAAAGAACGACGCTCTAACCGACTGTGTTACGTTAGACCTTGGAGTAATGATTGACTGGAGGAACATCGCCTCGTCTCGTAACGTTACCGATCAGTGCCGCTGTCAATCAACGCGTCACGTGATTTGACCCTCTCACGTCTTACAACACCATTGTTGAATTTCAGAAGAATATCCATCCATTTTACTCCATATAGCTAAAAATGACTCCGAATAACTTCGGTCCGCACCGGTTCGCAAGGAAAATTCACTATGTTTTGTTTACACAACACTTTCGATTTTCAAAATATCGTTACCATTAATTCAGGTGATCACAGGAAGTCACATAAATGAATGTTTTAATGCACCTTTATCAAATATATCAAAGAACTGTTTTAATTGTAAATCTCATCGTAAAAATGTTAGTTTTTAATCGATTTAAAAAAAAAATCACGAAAATCCATTTTTCGCGGGAGCCGACATCTTGGATTTCACTGCGCACGCGTGTTGATAAAACATAAATGGGCGTTCGACTGCGCATCTCGGCTACAATCATAATGTCCGCTTCAGACAATGGAAGTGATCGAGATGGTTACTACGTAATGTCAAGCGGGTTGCTACGCAGGGTCGAGCGGCACTGATTGTCGACGCGCGCTATCGATTTCTATAGGCGATGTTCCTCCAGTCAATCATTACTCCAAGGTTAGACCATATTTTACTATCTAAGTAAATACACGAGGAAGTAAAACTCGTCTCTATTTCTCTAACTACAGTATTAAGATATACAGAAGATAGAGCAGATTGGACCGTCTCGGCGGAATGATTCAATTTGTTTTATCATATCACAATCTCTTTATTAGCTTACACCAAATATAACTACATTTCTACTACCGAATAAATCACCAGTTCACTCTAAATCGTTTCCTTATATGGTAACGATTGTAATAGGCGTGGATTTAAGGGGGTGCTTGGGGACGCCCCCTCCCCCTTTTGACCCAGAAAGGTTCTTTGTCACCCACATAATTTGGTTGGTAAGGTTGTTTCCTGAAATATTTAAAGGATAATCAAAGTGGAAAATCCCGACATATGGTGCCAGTTTCACAAAATCCTAACTTAAGACGATTTTAGTATTCCAATAATCTGATTGGTCAATCACAAAATTCAATTTAAAATGTTGTTTTATAAACCAATCAGATTACTGTATTTCTTAAAACCAGTTTACTCCCTCACTAGAAGTTATACCTGCATACCTGTGCCTGTGCTTTCGTAGCATTGCATAACAAGGTTAAAACCCTAAATACCTATTGCTATAGATGGTGTGGTTCGTCTCAAACAAAGGTTGTAACACGCCTTTAAAGCGACCGAGGTTTGTAAAGAGACTATTTGTATGTAAACCCAGACCAGCTCTACTACTAGAATATAAATGACGGAAGTTTTGTTGGTAAATAATGAGAGATAGTCTGGTAGTTTAGTTCACAATTCATTTTCTGGTTTAATTCTATCGTTTTATACAATCACAATAACCACTTTCAACCGATTAGATTAAGCCTGCTTTAGTTTTTAAGTCTACACTCTTTGCAATCCTAATGCCCCTCTGAAATTGGGCTTATTTCGAATTCATCTGTCGAAATATGGACATTGGCTTATTTCGATTTTCATGTCTAACGTGCACAGTCTGTAGCGAACACAGCCCAGGGGCCTGTTTCTCAAAAAATCTTACATTTAAAAATTGTTTTAAGTGTGGAATTGTTCATTGTAAAATGCTGAACTTACGACAAAATTTATCGTAAGATTTTTTAAGAAACAGGCCCCGGGCTTTTTGGGTTGTTTTTTTTTTTTTTTTTGCCCCTCCGAACAATTTTAAAAATGTTCATGTCAGCTCCTCCAACCTGCATCACCTGCAGGGGGATTCTGGGTTGAAAATTTCTAGGGTATAATTGTCTCGACGTATTATCTCGACCCATGTCGAAATTGAGCCCTAGTCTTAGTACGAATTTTAATTTCTTTACCAAGATAAAACTATTCGTGTCAAAACCAAACGAAGAAGACTGAATGTTTTTAATTGAGTTAATTGTTGGTTCTGGGAAACTTTAAATTGTCAATTTATAAAACTGATTCTATACAACAGTCCTTGTACGCGATATATCTTTGTCTTTCTTAGAATTTTAGATCAGTAAATTCGTGTATTCATTGTCTTCCTGTTGGAAGATTTTCGAAACTTTTTCGGGCATTTACTGGTTTGCCAGACGTTGCTGAATTGTCGAAACAACAGGAGATAGTCTCGTCTTGAGTTATTGTCGAGCTAAGCTTATTGCATGAAAAATGTAAATGGATCCTAAAGTTTCTACTGTTAAACTATAAGTACCAAATCAGCTACTTGATCCAGATCCCACTTCCAACTACAACGACCACCGGATTAGCACAGGTGCCGGATTAGCATAAGCTTCGGCTTGTTTCCGAAACCTTAGTTATTTTCTGTAGAACATTATATGTAATGAAGAAATAAAATATTGTTTAAATCAACGACTACCAACTACAACTAATAAACAAACAGTTCCCGATAATACGACCACGAACAGTTACCTAGTTTTCTGTACCGTATCAATTTTCCAGAAAGCAGACGTTAACTTGCCATCTACCAACCTTATAGGAATGTGGCTTTAGGTTGGATCTTTAATATTGGATTCCATTGTAAAGGCCGTTTTCCACGGGACGATTTTTTTTTCGCGCGAAGCGTTTTTTTCGTCGCAAAACAAAAGCGCTCGACGATTTTTAATTTCCACGATCTCCGCTAGCTTTGACGTCATGACGTCAAGATAATATGACGTTGATATTGTTAGCGCATTTGATTGGTTCATTGGATAAAATGTTTACGCGAAATATTTCGTCGCGAAAAAATTGAAACTATTCCAACTCTTTTTGCAATCGTCGCGACGATTTTTTTCGTAGCAAATTTGAGTACCTACTATCAATACGCATGCGTGAGTGCGAAAAAATCGCTTCGCGCGAAGGAAATCGTTCCGTGGAAAACAGCCTTCAGGCACCGGTTAAAAGATGATGAGTTAAAAGTGGTGTGATAATAAATGTAAAGCTATTGATCAATGGAAAATGATGTGTAACGTTAAATTTAAAAACTTGTGCCCGTGGATTTTGATTATCTTCATCATTGGTGGAGTTTGTCTGGAAGGTAGGTCAGTGCACGTGCATTTTTATTCGTAACCTCTCTGTTAGGTTTTTTGATGGATTGCCCAACCTCTAGCTACACCACTAGACTGACTAGATAGTTTAGAAAATGAAACTTGCTTGACCATGCTTACTCTTTTCGAAACACCTGATGGTACTTCTCGTATGGGAATATTATAATTATTGCACCCGATTTTGTCATGCCTCGGACGAGATTTTTGATTAACGGAATTGTTTTGCTTGTACGGATTTTTATTATTGCTTGAACTAATGAAATGGAACGATGGCTCGATGGAGTTTTACGTCCGACCTCTTTGCATCAGACTGTATCTTAATAAGCCAATGAAAACAGGATACAAAACATTCTGCAAAATAAACGCTATAGTATATTATTATACAAGATATCAAAACCAATAAAAATATTCCATCGTAAAAAAAACAGCAAGTAATTTGTTAAAAGCCGAAATTGAATATCGCGTGTCGTTATGTGAAATCAATATTTGAAATGACATTTTACGGATTGAATGAGAAGTAGGAAGCTATTACGGATTGAGTGAGGAATATGAAGTAATGTATAATATATTATCAATATTTGTTTTTTCGAGTCGAGTTGAATGGTTGATATTGAGATGTAATTAACAGCGAGAAAAAGATATCTTGTTTTTACTTTGATCACGTTTTGTCCAACCATTTCCAATTTTTACATTCGAAACATGCCAGTCGTAAATCAGACGAAAGTTGTTTGATTGTTGTAGATAGAGTTTAGTTTGATTTGACATGTTATATGTTTTAGTTCGTCTGGTTCTATAGATTATTGGACTGGAACTGATGATTTAGGAGACTGATATAAAGTATGAGATTATCCACGTTCAATATCTTTACTGTAAAATCATCACTTTTTAGATTTCAGTCTCGTATAAAATTATTACAACCTAGAAACAGTTTATGCTGGCCCGGCTCCACCCCTGTTATCCCAAGGATAGGTTCATGTACTAGAACAGCCCATCTTATATTCACCCCTAAGTTCCTACTCCATCTGCTGAAATCTTCAGTGAGGATTTATAAAGAGAGAGTATACTGTGTATTACCATATCCATCCTCGTTGGCCCCAGAGTAGATTTAGGAACTAGAATAACAGCACCAATTCCCAGTGCGTTTTATGACAATGACAGTGATCTGCATATATATATCAATAGTAGCTTCCGGTAGATCACTGTCAGTGACGTCATAAAACGCGTTAGTTTTCGTTGAATTACAAGACCCACAGATGTCGAAATGGAAATTGTAATGGCGCAAATTGATGCTATCAGTGTCCCCGATACACATGAAAAGTTTATAAAACCACTTTACAATCCCTTTAATGACCCTGTCTCATTGATTAACAGAGTCATCATCAATATATTGACTGCTTTCATGTCAGATACTACTAGTTTTTCTACACAATTTACTTGACATGATACCACCCTAGATCTCAACTCTGTCAATTAAACTTAGTACGTTCAATTATGAATACGACAACCTTCAGTATCTGGTGTGGATTTCCATCAATGATAGGGTCCTTATACAGTAGGTGGGTAACGAAAAGGGGCGAGAACCCACAGGTTAGGCCACTGTGACACAAAACAGACATTTACGTACACTTATGTACGTATGTGTGACCACAACTGTATCCCCCTTTCATCCATACGTTATGTTGATATCCACCCGTGTTTGTATCCTTATACAGTAGGTGGGTAACGAAAGGGGACAATGACTCTCAGATAGGGTTACAATTCTAGATCTCAACCTCTGTCAATAAAACTTAGTACTTTCATTATCTGTCTTTCATACGTTACGTGAATATCCATCAATGTTTGTGTCCAAACTCCTTATATAGTATGCGTGGAGTGTTAGATATCAACCTCTGTCAATGTTTAGATATCCACAACCTTTTATGCATGTGAAATAATAATGTAAGCGTGGACGGGAAGGTCCCCATTAATTCCCGCGAACCGGTCGGTAACATTTTCTTTGCCCTTATATAAAAAATATATTCTCTGTGATAAAAACCATCCATCCCCTCGTCCTATCCGAATATCATTTCGGAGAAACCGGGTCAGATTTGTGGGGCAGGAGAAACAATCTCGGCACCACGATGCGAAGATGCTTTTCTGTGCTATATTGTTAATCCCACACCGTGCAACACTATCTGTCTATTGACACCTTAACTCGACGAACTACGTCAGCTTCCAATGGAATTTGAATTGAAAAACTTGACACTAGTTTCTAATCACTTTTCAACAAGTTTGATGTTCTCCAGTTTAAATTAATTTCTCATGTTCACAACTGGTTTTTATTCTAATTTAACAAATTATTTATGTTTCTATGGTAACGGTTTTAAAATTAAATAATTCAGAACGTCATGATTTAGTTTAATGTAAAACAGACAATTGGTTTCTGGAAATGGTTAGCATTCTTTTATAATTCAAAATTTTCCAAAAAAAATAACCTTGAATATCAAAGAATGAGTGTGAGGTTTCTATTTTCTGGTGGGCATCAATCTGTTGTGCTTAGTCTTTTAAATGACACTCCTAGCTTCCAGACTGTTGAAAAACTAAGCAATATTTCCCTTCCTCCTTGCAACTACCTTCGCCAGTGATCAATTTAAGCATTCCATTAACTACTTGCTTAATACAATGTATCGGCTTTCTTGTAATCAGGAGTTACATTTTTTTAATACAATTTATATCTCAAATATTTTCTTGTTTGACCCCAATCTGGACTCATGTAGCTTTCTGTTTGTTGATAGTCACAGATGATTTGAGTTCTATCATCAGAGGTTAGGGTTAATCAATACCAATCATGTTCTTACTCAGATTCCATCATATACTAACAAATCTAATCGACATTCAACATCTCAGCATCAATCTCTAGTCAGTATGCCATTGGTTAATATAATAGATGACGTCATGTCAACAACTATTCTGTCATTGGTTAATCTAATAGAAGACGTCATGTCGACAACTATTCTGTCATTGGTTAATATAATAGATGACGTCATGTCAACAACTATTCTGTCATTGGTTAATCTAATAGAAGACGTCATGTCGACAACTATTCTGTCATTGGTTAATCTAATAGATGACGTCATGTCAACTGTCACTTTCATTAGATGACGTCAAGTCAACACTCAGTCATTAGATGACGTCATATCGACACTCATTGTCATTTGATGACGTCCTGTCAACACTCATTGTCATTAGATGACGTCATATCGCCAGTCATTCAATCATTGGCTAATCAAACAGATAACGTCATATCAACAACCATTCTGTCATTGGTTAATCTAATAGATGACGTCATGTCAACAACCTCTGTCATTGGTTAATATAATAGATGACGTCATGTCAACAACTATTCTGTCATTGGTTAATATAATAGATGACGTCATGTCAACAACCTCTGTAATTGGTTAATCTAATAGATGACGTCATGTCAACAACCTCTGTCATTTGATGACGTCATGTCAACTGTCACTGTCATTAGATGACGTCATGTCAACAATCATTTTCATAAGAAATTGGTGTCATGGCTATTAACGGTAGATTTTTAAGGAATTTTTAAGAATGTAGTTATGTTAAACAGCTCTTTTTGGATAACCAAGAAGATGACGTCATTTGAATAAGAAACATCACTAGTCTCTGAACGATTATTGATTCTAAGAAATGGTCTTTTAATGACGTAAAAACAAGGTACATTATATTTGTAATTACTACATTCTGCTGTTGGTGATCATCTGAACTCGGTAAAATTCTCAAACATTTTCTTTTCAATTCGAATCCAGTAGTTGCCTCTTTAACTTTTAATCTACCATCAATTTATAGCTGTTTGTTTTTATCGTAAATAGTTTGAGGAGTCATTTCCTCTTCTGATTGGAATCGATTGACTTCGTATCGATCTTTATTAGTTATAGCCACTTTAAACACGATACTTTATAACAGCTTATTGAGCTTCTTTCATCATAAAAAGTTTTGTGATGGTGAATATCTTAAGTCTTATCTTGAAATTACTATATAAAGATTGTGACGAGGCTTTCTAAACGTTGTAAGTGCATGTACAAAGGCCCCATAGGCGTAGGCAGCTGCCCCCCCCCCCCCCCCCCAAAAAAATATATGTTTTCGGGCAAAAAGTTCAAAAAAATCGGGCAATCAAACTCGTTCTGCCCCCCCCCCCCCCCCTGTTGAGTCGTGGGCCCCTACGGCTATGCAAGGCCCTTAATAGATATACATGTAGTAAGCAGTTTTTGGTAAAGTGACGTCAATTGATTCACATAAAAAAAAATCTATATAACTTCCTTACAACCTCTTTAAGAATTTCATTTTGAGCTCCAGCGGGTGACGATTGGCTCAGAATAAGATTGAATATTTTTGTATATAGTGTCTAATCTCAATTTGTATTTGTTTGGTTTCGAACCAATGGCAAACAGTTCTGATAATCTAAAATTCTCTGTTAATAATAAACTAATCTGTGGTGACTTACCAGTGACACACTGGTGTTGCCAAGTAACATATCATAGGGGTGAGGGGACCTGACAAGACCTCTTGGGCAATTTCAAATTGTAACAACATTATATCGCAGATCTACCCTTCGTCTCTTTTCTACGATTATTTAGTCAAACGAATTTTCTAGAAGTTATCGACTGTAACCTTTCAGAGAATTACGAGAAGAAAATAGAACAATGCCCACTATTTCATGATGTATCACGTCTCGTTTGACACTTAGTTGTCTCCCCTTGTTATTGTCAACCAGACGACAACCAAATTAGCCCGCCAAAAATCAATTTGTCGTCTGCAAGGAGAATGATTATTAACACTTGACAGACTTGAAGGTTAGAAGTCTCGAGAACGTTGATTTGATATTTTTCTGATGTCTGGAAGCTTGTTTTACTCATAAACTGTCGTTATCTATTTTAGTTTGTTACATAAAATAACTTCCAGCCGAATCCGAGCTAGTTCTACCGACTACCGAGAGCTCTGTTGCATGGCCCCCAAAGAAATTGACTGGCCTGACTTTGCCTATCCTCAAATATAAGTTTTTATATTCCTGTTGTTGCTTTTAGCCCCCCTTCACAATCATGTTGACCCTGCTCGGCCCCTCCACCTAATTTCTAGAAACGCAACTTGTATCATGGGGATTGGAAACCGAGTAACACTTCTCCACATTTATTATGATGCTACAATCAATAACAGCAAAGCCAGAAAACAACAATGACAATAAAGAAAGTTCCGAACCGCAAAACGAAACTAGTAATCCAAAAAGACATTTTGACGAAACATATAGGTAACGTAACAACTTATGAACTTTTCAAATGAGGAATTATATCAATCATACATGAGTAAGTATATCATAATGAAAAGAGGTATCAGGCGTCTAGAAGAGTAAGCATACCCTGTCTGGCGCCACACCCGTCCTAGCTGTTAAATGTCTCGCTATGCATTTCAATTAAATGGTATCTTCCACTACATGGTAACAATTTCCAAAATCTTTTCACACATGTTTAAAATTGTAATGAAATACCGAAACATAATGATATGTCATTTATTTAAAAATGTTCATATTCCGTGTTATATTTACATTCATTATAAAATAGTAATAACAATTTAACAGATAGTCAGTCTGCCTTCTCCTAGAAAAGGAAACCAAGTCCAGTTACTCACGTCTGTAATTCTATCATGGTAACCAGAAATTATAAAATAATATAAAAACATTCGTTAGGAAATTAGTTATTTCTTATAAAATTGTTTAGGTAATTTAAAATTTCTCTAGAATAAAACTCCATACAAACAAAACATTTAAGTTCACCGAAAATGTCGTTCAAAGCTTAATAAAATCAGGTGCAATAATTGTAACATCTGGTGTTTCGAAAAGAGTAAACATGTTCTGCTTTGTGCTCGACAATATATAGTTTTAATTAACGTCTAGAAATGGTTTTCGGTTAGTTTCTTTTTCCGTTTCGGTTTTTGATTTCATCGTTTCTTTAACTGTGAGGTTCGACGTACCAGAATAACATGGAAACATGACAAATGGCACAGAACTGGCAACAGTGGCAACATTAAATACTGCGATATGTTGTAGGGAACTCTCAGAAGATTCTCGTGTTACGGAGGAGACATATATTCATTTCGACTATTATTGGGATTAGAGAATGAAAATTAAATGGGAGACAGGAGGTTTCAAGCCAGTAAAGTATAATGAAGTGTTTCTTGCATCTGGTCTGTTTTGTTTAGTCCGACATAAATAAAAGGAATCCACTACTGCAACAAATATGTAACTATTGCTCTCGATTTTGCCATTCTTTGATGGAGATTTTTGATTAACAGAATCGTTTAGATTTATTAGATAAGCTATTGTTGACATTTTGGTTTTGGATGCTGAAATAAGCTGTACTTTAAGGTGTGTATCATCAGCTAAATTGGTGAACCGCCTCTCTATCATTAATACCAATTGTCAAGGCTTGAACGTCTGGAAGGTTACAGACTAAAGTTCGGCACTCTTGAGACTAAAGTTCGGCAGACTGAATTATTTGTCGATCATGTTGTATGATTGATGATAACGTATTTTTAATATATTTTAAATCGTGTGTTATGTTTAATCTTTATAAACTTATAGTCTATATATTCTATATATCTCACAGATATACTCCAGTCGGGACTTTCTGTTGATATGGTTAGAAAAAAGGCTCCTGTCGTGATTTTTGCCTTGTGGCTTAATCATATTGCAGTCGGGACTTTTTTGTTTTGGGATTGATTTTTGGATTTGAATGAATTATTGTAATTACTCTGCGTTCGACGAATGATTTATCAGCGTTAGAGACGAGCGTTTTGAACGACAGAAAAGCGTTTTGCACGTCGTATGACTTTTGTATGACGTTACTCTCACGCTGACTATCTCTTACACAGAGTTGTCTTCCCTAGCTTTGGCAGTCCAGATTCAATCTCTGTCACCTACTCAAAAAATAGTCCTATTTTGTGTTGACAACTTCATCAAGACTGCATTTTCCTCTATGACGTCATCTAAATAATGACGTTTTCTCGGATGAATACCTATAACAAATTACTCAAACATGAGATAGCGTTACACAAAAATATAGTCCTTACATTTAAACTGTTTGAAAATTGTATTTAATCTCAAATGAAATAATATTTCATGCTTTTACTAAAAAAAAATGTGGGAATAAAGACACGGAAAGTGTTTAAAATATAGAGCATAAAGGTGTTTTACAAGAATCTTGTAAAACCGCCGAGACAGTGACAGAGGTGAAATCTGGACCGAAGGGGAAACAACTCTGTATGAGAGATTGTCACGCTGTGTTCACTAGGGGTTCAGTGTTCATTGAAAGGTCGCCAGCCATTGAGTCGTTCAATGAAAAGCAAACGCATAATCTGGACTGAAGGGGGAGACCACTATGTATGAGAGATTGACGTTTAATAACAACCAAGAACAGTAAAACGTTCCACGAACGTTCTTCGGCGTTCTCATAGCGTTTTAAATTAAACGTTGAAAAACACTGGTCTCTATGAAAACTTAATTTTTAATTTTCAAAACATTTTATCCGAACCAGCGTTCTTCGCCTAATATCACCGGCCAGCGTTTCACTAGCGTTCCTACAACAATCTTCCTACGCTTTTCCAGCAACTAAATAGACCAGGTCTTCTCAAATGGCGGCTCGCGGGCCAAATCCGGCCCGCGACGCCCCTGAGAATGGCCCCTCAACATTGACCCCTTCCGCTAAAACGCTCTGCTCACTACACTAGCTAAGCTTTATTTGGCCCTTATATTTTTTTCACAAACTGCATTTGGCAATTAACAAAAATTAATTGAGAAGGTCCGACATAACCAACGCTTCCTCAAAGTTACAGAACGCTGATGTGGTGGCCCCATAATAAGAGAGTATAACCATTCAAATAGCCTGTTTTCGAGTTAAAACCCAGTTCTAGTTCTAAACAGCAGACAGGATGGTATTAAAATTAAAAACGACCGTCTGAGGTCTCGTTAATCTAAAATAAACCGGTCTTAAATTGAGAATTATTTTTGACATGATATTGATTTTGAAATCTCCGTCATAAACACTCTATAATGGGGGGGAAACTATGTTTATTTATACTTTAAAGGCTCAGGAGTCCAATTTATATCTGATATATGTGGACCAAAATAGATTCTGTTAGGTCTCTCCAGAAGGGATGTGGACTCATTAGCTCATACAGGCTCATGTATGAAAGTGTAAGTCCGATGACCTTAAATAAGTCATCTTCACTCATAATTCCAATCAAGCCAGCTGTAAATGGGTACGGATAATCCGGGAAAGATCAATGCCAAGAGGTTTGGACAAGGGCCAGCTGGGAGAAAGGATCCGCACGGAACCTAAGTTGTTATCCTTGTAAAATATAGATGTTGGATCTTGGGTTGGGGTTTGCAATTTTGATTTTACTGGCCCTAACAATATACCAGTAATTTCTTGTTATATCTTAAAAATATCATTGCTTCACTCAAAAATGGGAAAATCAGAAACGTATCTTTTTTGACTTTCCTGGACTCACACATGAAAAAAAAGAGCCAAAATTATTAGGTTGTTGCCAAAGTATCTTGGAATGTTTTTGATTGTTTTTATGACATTGTGTCTAATCGTAAAGAGTTTCGAGTTTTGAATTTGGAATTGTGCTTCTTCCCCTTGCATTGACATTGTATCTGTATTATATCAGCGAATTGTAGGCCTACAATACTAACAGGTGAAAACAATGTCAGTTCTATCTGATCCAGACATCTACAAACAAATCACTGTAACCGCTTACATCATAACATCACCAGTTTGTTTTTACAGTGACAGTAATAGACAGTAAGATTCTCTACGATTGACAAGCTGCTGATCTGTTGGTAGATAGAGAAATGAAATGAAAAGAACCACTTTTACAAAAACAACTTCATGTCAAACCTTTTGGTATTTCATAATATGTATTCATTTATTGATATATACTTTCTCAATAATATTATATTTTAAAAGTGGAATGAGGTCTAGAAGAGTTAGTATACTATGCTTGGCGCCACACTAACAGCAAGGCGATGAACATAGCCCAGGTGCGCCTGGACTTAAAAGTAGGTAAAATTTCCAAATCAGATAATGATAATGATTCTTTGTCTTTAGTGTCTAGTCTTCGGAATTGGATGGGGCAATAAACCGAGGCCTCGTGTGCTACAGGCACGATAAAGATCCCTTGACAGTTGGAAATCGAAAATAAGACTAGGCTTATGCCACTCTGGCAAAGGCTACTTTTTGTGTTGAAATCTGGACCTCTGTCCTCGTTACAGTTTTAATTTTACTGAATTTCGATGTTGATGACATGACCGAATATAGATGTCAAGTTACCATGCAGTATTTATATTCAGATAATTTGGTTATTACATGATAATTTTATCTATTAACTTTCCACTTAGCTTTTATATAACTTAAAGGAACTCTTGTTAGATAGAGTTAGTAAGAGTGGCCTCCTATAAACAGAAGACGGTGCCATTATGCCTTTGCGTTCTTAGATTAGTTTAATCAACTGATGATGCTCAGTTCCCTTTCTGAACCAAAGCCCATAATGAGGTGTTTCTGTTTCTAATACTGGAAGTCTTACAGTCTACGATATCTTGTCTGTACAGTTACATATTTTGAAATAGTTATGCCAAAGGAATACAACCTTTTAGAATGAACAAAAAATCTAAATTTTCAAATTTGGCCAAAAGGAGTTTATATTCATCAAGGGATTTGCCTGGTGTCATAACTATACAACAGATTACCTAAATAATCTGATAAATCCAGAAAACAATGTTTATATACAATAATTGAAAACCTCTTAATCCAATTTATGGCGTTTATCAATTCTAACCTGTTATTGTATTGAAATTTAAATAGTTTCATGGGTTTTTTTTTTGCATTCTGTTTGTATACTTTGGACATCGTTGATGAATATATACTCTGATTGACGAAGTTTGAGAACTTAATCTTTTTGTTCATTCTAAGAGGTTGTATCTCTTTAAATCTGAAGCAATCTTACAAGTAGTTTAAACAAGGTTTATCATGTTTTATCCATTGAAATATTTTGAAGGCTATATCTTTAAAACACTCAAATTCTCCACTTAGTTTATATCATAAACCTTGATGAGTTATTTTGACATTGTGAATATCTCGATGAGAACAAAGTGACTTGAACATTCTCAGACTCACATGGTACGTTGCTACCTAGTCGAACCGTTGTAGTGGTTAATGGCATGGATTAAAAAATGAATGAAATGAATGGAGTTTTACGTCCTACTTTTCTGCACCTATATGGGCTAATTGAGGACGGGCAAACGCCATGCAGTGTGCAATGAAGGAAATTTTGCCAGGACAGCGGCATTAGCCTGCTCTTATTTTCAATTACAAAACGTTCTTTAACGTAGGTGAGACAGTTCGGACCCTCCATCCCCGCCCCCTCCCCTACGGCCCTGTCTGACAGCGGTTGTTTGATAGATGACTTCCAGTGAATGCTGCTGACAAACCTGTCGCCGAATAACATCATGTGTTTCAGAAGAGTAGGCTTTCCCTGTCTCGCTAGTGACACCTGACACAATGCGGATTTTATTGGAGCTGAAATTAAATAAGACTTGAGCACAAAAACCTAAAATACGTTGAAGAACGACCTCGGGCTCGGGGACAGTTTTGCCCTCCTGTATAAGAGACTTTATTAGTATACATGTACATCCATTTGTATGGACATTAATTTCCTAGATTGAAAGTGTGACTGGGTTCGAATCCGATGAAGGAAGTAACCTCACTGTGATAATGATGTTTATTATAGCCTGTATTCAGGGCGACCTTTATAAAATAGCTGATAATTTGAAGGGTAATTTAGGGTGTTTCAGAACATCTATATATAATTATCTCATAATTCAAATAGTTGGTGAGTCTCAATTTTAAATATAGTTCGGGAGTCGTTTGGGTCATTAAGTTTGTCTCCAACGATGTGAACAACTTCTGTATTCTGTTATTCTGTTAACATGGAAGGGCCAGGCCCCATATTCCAGGGGCGGATCCAAGATTGGGCTCCCCTGGTTTGAGTCCCCCCCCCCCCCCCTATTGTTGGCCGACTGATGTCAGAAGCCTCTAAAAATTTGCAGCTCGCCGTTGAATTTGAAGCATGTTATATTTCAGAGCCACTCCAAATATTATGTTTTTGGGCAAAAAATCCCCCAAATCGGGCAAAATATCAATAAAATTCGGGCAATAAGTCGGTTTGCCCCCCTGTTAAGTCGTGGGCCCCTATGGCTATGTGGACTAGAGGAGAAGGGTTGAAGAATTTTGATGAATTATATAAAAGATGTGTATAGATTAGATAATAAGTTTGTTTCTAGTTGATTAAATAAAACTCTAATAATCAAGATCAAATAACATCTAAATGTCGGGAGAGATTCTGTTGGTAGTCACCCCTGGGGAATTCCCGACTTGATTTATTTGGAATTATTTTATGATTCATTTTGACTTCTGTCTTTCTCAATCGATTTTATTTACATCTAGAACTTAAATTGGCTCAATCAGATATTAACGGTTTCTTTAAAGAGACAGTGTATACCCTGGGTTTTCAACTGGTTTTCTCAATTGTCCCCGATAACGCACATTGGAATGAACATGCTCCCTGAATTGTCAGCAGGGAATGATAAAGTCACATCATTTTGCTTTTTAATATGTTGCTGGCAGTAGACATTGCATGCATATCCACCCAGATAATACAATGATATCACAATGTTTTTTTATACCTATAGCTCAGTTTGTGTGCCTAGGAAAATGTCCAAATGTCCCCAGTCTGGGACATGTCCCTCAAGTTGAAAACAACCTGGGTGGCGGGGATAGTCTCGTGGAACTTGGGGTAGACTGATAAATAGGAGAGGGGGAGGGGTCATCATCGAAATAGATCAGCCAAAAGCGCAAGTACGGTTTCGGTACATTTCGACAGATTTTTGAAATTTCATAGGATTAAAGTGGGGGTGTAATATGGGCTACTTACTATTTTTCTGATCGAATTCCCCCTCCTCTGTCTCCGCCACATCCAAGAAGCATTGTACAA
Source organism: Lottia scabra (assembly GCA_029955415.1). NCBI lineage: Eukaryota > Metazoa > Mollusca > Gastropoda > Lottiidae > Lottia > Lottia scabra. The sequence goes on along the minus strand of JARJEI010000019.1, from coordinate 3,554,823 downwards.
AAGTTCTTTGGGTATTACAAAATTTATAACTCAGATTTTAGAGACTATTTTATAGAGATAGATCGTTTTAACGACTTGACTCTCGGCACTAAAAAGTGACATATAATAATTAGTCTGTTTTTGAGGCTGTGATTCTCCCTGGAGATATTCCTGACAATGGTTCCAGGTTGAATGCCGCCAGAAGTGTCCAATTAAAATATTGATTTCATTTCATTAGTTTGGATGGTATATTGTCACTTCCGGTTGCGACATACTAAGGTGTATCTATGCTTAGTCATACGGAGTCGTGTTTGAACGATATGTAAGGAGGGAGTGAAGATGGGGGGGGGGGGGGGGGGCGGGGGATTACAGTCCCAGACATTGAAGAACTCGGAGATAATGAAAACTGATAGTTAGGTAGGGGTAGAGCTGGTCCAGTTTAATTTCTAGGACACGCCCTTCTTACGCCCACCCCTCGCCTCCAACACCCCGTCCTTCTTACGCCCACCCCTCGCCTCCAACACCCTTTACAACTATATTGTAGCCTTATATTATTTGTTTAGATCAAAAGTATTCAAAAATCTTCTTTCTTATCTGGTGGGTCAAAAAATTTTATCCATCAAAACAAAAATCCACCTGGAAATAAACTGTTTTTACCATTTCTGCTTTCAGGTTCTGGAGGCGGTTTGCAATATGATGATATGTCGGCCATGTTTGATCACAGCTCCGCAGACGGTTCCGGTACTAAAGGTCAAGATCAGATATTAAACGACAACTCAGAGAAGATATTGTGCTATAGATGTGGGGAAGATGGCGGGAAAACTTGTGATATCGAAGATTTAAAAATAAAACCCAGAGATTATTTATTTAAATGTCAAGGTCACTGTATCAATATCTCATCACGTAAGTAGATTTTAAATAGCAAAGTAAGAAAACCACTCTGATAATAACCTCCCATAATATTATTGCTGGGAAAATTATATTCTTGAAATTGTTTGCCGGAAGTGCAAATGCGTTACAAAAAAATAGTTATCTCTCTTGAATTATATATTCTTGTCCAACTCGTATCAACTTCGGAACTAGACTAGCGTGCTTAATAACCTCGTAAACTATACGGTATCGCCATATTGAATAAATTATAGTTCAACCAATCACAATCATTCTTCAGAGTGTTGTCTGCTCATGTGTTAAAATCAGCCTCTACAAATTAATCTTCAAACAAGTGTTGTCTTTTCCTGCCCATTTACCGAGCAAGATGACCGCCTATCATGACCGAGATTTAATGTTAGTCTCGAACATTGGTGAAGGTTGAGCAGAATGTCTTTTTTTTTTATTTGACCTGCATTTTTATTTTCAGCTCAATTTACAGTTTACACGTGCGTTGAGGAGGAACATGGCGGAGAAAAAAACTGTATTACAAATGACGTCGTGACTATGTGCGCGTGCGTAGAAGACTATTGTAATGGACCCCAAGGTGTACAACTTGTCAAATTATCGAACAAGCGACTCGGACAAGGGTCGACAGGGGGAGCCACTAACAAAAATATTAAAATTATTTTCGTATTTTGTCAAACTTTGTTTGCGCTTTTGTTGAGTTCAAGATGAAAATGTGGGTTTGGAGAGGGGAATTTTTGTGATCATTCAAAGACAAATTTAAGGCGTATTTTGAAGTAAAAATTTCATCATGTTGATGTGAACACAAATCTGTGTGCGGACTGCAAAAACTGAATATTGGAATGGATTAAATGATGTTTAACATGGAACCTTTTCTGTACCCGATTGGGTAAATAACCGCCGAGACAATTAATATGGAGGATAAAGAATTTATCGTAGATTTGAATATTACGTTGTGACACTCAGTGCCCGTTATGTTTAAGGATAAATGCCTATGTGTAGGCCTACAATTTTTGTAGATGTCGTTTAATATTATGCTAATTATGCATTGTTGAATATTAATGACTGCTGTTGAATATTTATGAGTGCTGGAATACGCAATAGGAATAAACCTCCTGGAACAGTTGTCTGGAAATGTTAATGGAAATTATCAAATCTTATTATTTGGGCATAAAAGTACGCAACCCCCGATTCTTATAATATGTATCAGTGAAAATGTGCGAAATGTGTGTTCTCATGTGTGTGCATTTTTTCATCGATAGTTTTGTGCTCGTACACGTGGGTTGTTGTGGCATATACGTGGAAGGATAGGGTGATATTGATGTGACCTCCAATGCACGTGCATATTGTAGTATATCGTATATAGTACAATGCTGTTGTGTTATAGTTTATATCAGCCACAATCTTTCAAAATGAATTAAATTTGAACCAATCACTACGACCCTTTCATACGAGGATGGTGACCCCTATACTCACATTATTCTTATTTTAGAATCACCCGTATGTAGCCTATATAGGAGATTATCCGGTTTCAAATCAATCATCTTGTGAAGTGAATAGTGTTCAAATCGATGGTACCGAGCTTATGTTTTCTTTCTGAAGGAATGAACTTAACTCTCCATTTTGGCAAACAATCTGCAGGATTGTGTTCAAAAAGCGAAAGAGTTTCATAGTGTTTTATGCTTTCCATTGCTTTCTATTGAACAAGTCTCTTGATATAAATGTTTAATCGGAAACATAAATGCTGTTCAGAAACAGGAAATGTTATATCTGGACAAATATAGAAAAGTTAAAATGATAAATCATTATGTGTCGAGTGACATCGATTTATTCTTGAAATTTTCTAAAAGAAAAAAATGTTTTTATTAAATTTATTACAAGAAATGATCTGTGTTAGTCGCCATTATATTTTTCACCATTTTATTTAGAATTCAGATTATCAATCGAATTAAGGATATTCAGGTTAAAAATTTCATCCACAGTGATAGAACACGCATAGTAGGAGGGTCTTTCAGTTTGCCTTTTAAAGGATGGCCGTTTCCACTTGCCAGTGGCGTATTATTGGGCTGTGGGTTCATGATGTCAAATCCACCCCCACTACCTACCCTTTCTAAATATTTTCTAAATTTCATTTAAAAATGACCACAGCACTTCCTCCTTGAAAAAATCCCTGTGGCGCCACAGCCATTTATACCAATTGAAAGTTTCAATTCTCCATCATGGTAAGTATGGCACCCCGACACTTTCTTATTCTTAGCTTTCGTATGTAGCCTATTTAGATGTTGCATTATTCAAGGCCGAGAAATTGACATCATAATCTAGACATTATATGGTAATTCGACATCGTGATGTCAAGAGAAATAATCTAGTTACAAACATCAGGAGACATTTTGTGTCATCGAAGTTGCCTACAATCTCATACATGTATGTTTACAAGACATAATCCGCAATTTAGTGCAGCAGTCAATTTTGAAAACTTTCCTTACTGGTCAAAAAGAGAAAAAAAAAGAAACAACTATATTTTACAAGAAAGAAGTCCCCGTCTACAAGCTGGTCCCTGGTCAACCTCTTGGCATTGATCTTTTCCACATTATCAATAATGATTATAAACATTGAAAGACAGGCACACCAGTTTATTAGTAAAATATAGGAGATAACGTCATAATATAGTAATGTAGTAGTAGAACAGTAAAATTAGGAACGGTCTCCAACTGGGCATATAAACAAACACATACATTTTACAGGATAACATTTGACATTATCCTTTCCAGAATTTTTTATAACAATCATCAGCATATTTATGATTAATAAGTCATTATTCAGAAAAGCAATGAAGTACAACAGTAAAATGAGGAAAACACTCCTTCTCCCTTTACCCCTCCCACCTTCCCTTCCCCTTTACCAAGCTTGGTGCTGTCAGTCCATCTTGACATTCTGTGCCCCCTCACCCCATCTCTTTTACCTTAAGATGCAGAAGAAAGCCACCGAAGTTTTAACTTCTATCAAATCATTATTTAAAAATCAAAATCTTGCAGATTAAATCAGACGAATAATAATTGTCAATGTGAATTCCTAAGATTATTCCAAGGTCTCTTGTGGGTCTTATAAATATTCCACTAGGAGACAAAACGATACAATTCCATTATTCCTGATAATTCCTAGTCTGAGTAAGATTATTCATTTATTTCTACAACTCGGTAATATGATGATTTCTTCAATTTATAACTGGACTGCTAAGAGGTATAAAATGTTGATCCTGAAACTGTTAAAAATTGTCTTTGGAATTTTGCTGGCAGAATCGCGACTGTAATAGGCTACCTATCCAAACTTTTATGATTCTCACATCAATCTTTCAAAGCACATATTTTTTTTTTAATCTGTACTGGCTAAATCCTTTCTGGTCTCTGGTATGGGCTAAGTCTTGAATAGTCCTATCGATCCAACTTGTACGGTGACTAAATATTAACATGTCCAATTTACATACAATAAGGTAATGAAGAAGTAGCATCCGATCTGGTAGACCAAATCAAGGACCTCGACAGCCTCAATATGCATGATCTTAGAAGGTTAATGTTTCTCTTTGTCAATAACGAATGGTGGTCTATCAAGTACAAGTTTAAACATTTTTAGATACAGAACGTGCGTGTTGAATGGCCTCCTCTATTTCTTCAATACCAGGAACTGCACCAGGATCAAGGTCTGGATCATTGACGTCTCTACGTTTATCTAACAGATGCTCTTCCGTGTCCTTACCTAGGCTAGAACAACACGCAGAACACTGGACAACCAGCATATCGCAGCCCAATGCACAGCCTTGCGGCATCGTTTTCCTCCAAACTACACAACAGCCTCGTGGACAGCAGACGTTACAACTTACCAGAAGTAATAGGATGAACGACAACCCTCCCGTAACGCTCCAGAGAATAACGTGCGTTTTGTCCTCAATAGGCCTAGTCGGAGCTGGTTTGATCTCAAAACTTTTAAAATCATTTGGTTCATCCAGAATCAGCGACTTGGTTGGAATCAGCTTTTTGAATGGATCGTCTAAAAACGATTCCTTAACCTCTTCTGCTTTCTCGTGGAAGACATTTTTACTGAGTTTATCTGAAACTTCCCTAAATCCAAGTTCTTTCAAACGAGTTGACAAATCCTGGAACGTCAAGTGCTTTGCTTTTCCACGATCCCAATTCAACAACCGCACCAAACATGGCGTCGATTTTGTTTTCTCATTCAACGTTTTGGCGTCTCTTTTCAACTGATCCCAGTCGATCTGAAAACGATCCTGTCTCAAAGCTGCTTCAACTTTCACACATTCTTTAGGCGTAAGATGATCTGCTACGTACTGAAATTCGTTGATGTTCATGTCCAACGTTGCAGAGACAGACGTAGACGAAAAATAAATAAACGCTGTCAGGAAACATCCAAAAAATAAACATTTTAAAAGTCTCATTTTCTTGATTTGACTTTGCTGAATGAACTTCTGCTTCTGATATTTTTGGCGCTAAATTGAACATGACGTCAGAATGAGAATGACGTCATTGGCTTAAATGTTTTGCACTGAAGTCCAAAAAATGAGGTTTCTGAAATTGGTTTGGATGTACCAGGCAAAATGAATTTGTGGGTTCTTATTTGAGACATAATGAATTGATATCAAAGGGAGAAAACTCAAATTACAGACAACAGTTAATGTTTCTCCTCTCTATCAGATCCGTCTGCTCTCGGCTCTGTTCTATTTCTATTGAAATGGGAGATAACTCTTCCAAGATTAAAAACAAAATCTGTCATTCAACGGAATGAGTGAACATTCATCCTCTCCGGTACCCGCGGAATCCCTTTAATAAAATCCAAACATAGATGACCTAGATTCCGCGAGTTAATTATGGCAGCAGACTTGTTGAAAGGAAATGGAACCCAGCAAGCATCATTTGATAATCAATTTACCAACAATGTGTGGCCCGAGGGGTAGTGGTTAGATCAGTGTCTTATTATCAGGCTCCCGTGGGGTAGACAAATTTAATATTATTGTTGTTGACATGGATTCCATTTCATTTGTTGTAGTGTCTGGGGGATGGGAAGAATTTTGTTAAACCCTGAGAAAAATTTCCCTTATTGCCTACTGCAGGTCATTGCCCATCTTTTGGACATAATCGTAATGTTTCTGGACCTGATTTTTCTGAAGATAAATTTGTTTTGTATCCTTGGAGATGGTTCACCCTGGCTGATCCTTTTGCCCTGGCAAAATTTCCCTTATTGCATACTGCAGGTCATTGGCCATCTTTTTGAACATACATTGTAATCATGATGTTTCAGGACACCTGGTGTTTCCATTCTACTGAGTTTCTGAAGACAAATTTGTTTTGTATCCAGGAGATGTAATGGATGGCTAATGTACCAGCTCTGGAAAATGTCTTCATTGTAAATTGCATGACTAATCATAAGCCATATAAGGACAGCTTAGGTTTCGAGCAGGGAGGTTAACTTTACTATATATAATACTTCAGAACACATTCTTCTGCTTTTACTGTGATTCTTTCCTAATGCATTTACCCTGGAAAATGCCCCCGATTGTACATTGCAAGCCAAGTCAGGACAGTTTTGATATTTGGGGTTAATATACAACTGAAGGCTTGCTAATCCTTCAAGAGAAATGAAATGAACTAGTAGAAAGGTAGTTCCCTAGAAAGCACTGGCCGTGGCATCAGAATCAGTCTGACCTTGAGGGGGATTCGAACCTACGGCACCTAATTGCCTTGCAGACAGCAAACCAACTAGATAACCACTGGACTATTCCACAGGGCTATTCATGCAGAAATCAACCCTAGACCCTGATTGACAAACATCATGAGCCAAACAGCTCCCTTGGTTCGATCGCACTACACGCAGGGCAGAGTGGCAGAGCAGGGCGGCGCAGAGCAGAGTGGATAGTAGAAGCATTAATGAACAAAAGGTTTTAAATGTACAGACGCTCAGCTGTTTACATCGCAAGTGGAACGACTCAGCACTGAAGAGAGGAGAGCAAAGCGATACGCTTGTGACTGTATATTTGTTTCTCATATTAAATATTCCTCGTGGAACAAACATTATTATAATAAATGATCTCAGGCATTTTATCATATAATATTTGGGTTAGGGTTGGGGCTAGTTTTATATAATAAAAGTTCCAAATGGAACAATTATTACATAACAAATATTCTTTGGAGTGTGTTTAAACCCTTAGTTAATATTTGAGACAGGGTGGGTATTCACCTTTAAGTCAAACACCATTGAAAGATTCAATATTTAACATATTTTATTTGAATGCCAAAATAAATCTACCATTTTTAAATTAAATTTGAATTTATCAAGATTGAAAAGCCTTTAATTTTCTACCACACCTTACATCAATAGGTTGAAGATTTGAGTTAATTTTAAAATTTGATTTTTGAAAGCTTCAACTCCCTTCAAACAAATAGTTAGACTTGAAGTAAATTAGTGACTTGAATACACGATTGAAATAAACCAGATGTCAAATTATGGGGTCTGAATGCCCCCTTTTTAATCTGGTATTTCTATTAGGTATTTATTAGTCGTACAAAAATAGGGCTCACACAACTATTTGGTATTAAAGGGATTGTAAAGTGATTTTCTAAACTTTGTACGTGTATCGGGGACACTGATAGCATCAATTTGCACCATTCCAATTTCCATTCCGACGTCTGCGGTTCATGCAATTCCACTAAAACTAACGCGTTTTATGACGTCACTACCAGTGATTTGCATAGATATCATTAGAAGTTTCCGGTAGATCACTGGTAGTGACGTCATAAAACGTGTTAGTTTTAGTGGAATTACAAGAACCAGAGACTTCAGAATGAAAATTGGAATGGCGCAAATTGATGCTATCAGTGTCCCCAATACACATACAAAGTTTAGAAAAGAACTTTACAATCCCTTTAAGTTCCTAGCTTGGCAGAAGTGTTCGGCTTGATGAGAGAGAGATGATGCACTGTCTATGATAAAAGGTGGCCATCTTGCCCGGTGAATGTTTAAAGATTGATTTTGATTGGCTGTTTTTACTGCGAAATAAGATAACACTCTCTTAAGAATGATTGTGATTGGCTGAACTATAATTTATTCATTTTGGCGATTACCGTTATACGAGGTTATCTAGTACGCAAGTCTAAGTCCGCAGTTGATACAAGTGGCATACATTGTACACTGCAGGGCGTTAATTTATCGATTGCATATTATGTTCACTAATTTTTGTTGTCACAGAACCTGGAATTTTTAGCTTTTCTAATACATAATAATGTTCACAACTCTCCCTCGAAATTTAAGCCTTCAAACAAGCATGTACCTATAAATATCGGCGTTTGAAAGTAAAAAATACGACTCGCCATTTAGCAAAACTATGCGTTATATAGAAAAGATAAATACAGAAAATGGAAGATAAATGCTAAACATTCCCTTTTAATTTGGTATTCAAGGATGACCGACAATAAAATATAAAAAATAAAAGACAGAAATTGGAATTGTGAAGACATTTTATTTTCATGACATTTTTCTAGAGTGAAAAAAAAAAAACCCAAGTAATATTTATAATTATAATATAGTTTATATTTACAATGACCGGATGATTATAATTTATATTTCACATGAATTATTCACATTCTTAATATTCTCATACATCATAACATATTCTCAATTCTTAATTCTTAATTCTCAAAATATCCTGGGGCCTGTTTCTCAAAAAATTTTACGATAATGAACAATGAATAATTTCACACTTACGACAATTTTTAATCGTAAAATTTTTTGAGAAACAGTTCCAGGGTTTTAAGTGGTAAATTATTCATATTCTGAATATCCCACTTCATAACACATTCTTAATTCTTAATCATATTCTTAATAATAATTTTTATCCCAGTTTATTTTTTGCAAGATGGCTTCTACAGACATTGATTTAGAACCTTGAAAAATTGGAAAAACAATGAAAAAACTTAATAATTTTGAATTTGTAATAAATAAATTTAATTCTGTTTCAAAAAAATACTTCACAAAATATAATTTAAAGAATTAGCTTAAACACTAAAAAGATCAGCTGCAGTTTTAATAAAAAAAAACAAAGAGTTAATTCAATCGAATAAAAATGAGAATTTGAAACTAACAGAGGCATGTTTCTAAAAATAGCTGTGCTATAGGCTTTGAGGAGTTCTGATTGGCCAAAACTGTTGAAATACCCTTTGACCTATGTCATATTGTAACCAATCAGAACTCTTAGAATAACAAAAGTTTTGATATTTCGGGTGCACGTTTTTGTTGCAGAAGTATTATTGGTAACCAATGAGAATTCTTAAAAACACATAGTTGGGATGTTTACGGCAAAAGTGCAGGTTTTTGAACAAAAAAAAAAAGAAATTCACACATATTCTGACATGTCTTGTCAAAGTTCATTCTAAAATACAACAGATTCTGGTCTTATTTCATATTTCCACTAACACAACGGCATCAGTCTTATTGGATTTTCCTGAATAAAACTGATTTAAAAGCACTCAAATCTCATGGTTAAAATCCATTCTTGAACATTTAGTTTTCTGATTTCATAGCTTTAAGCTTATCGCAAACATACAACACATTTTAAATCAAATTCAGGTCAAGTCGCTTTTGAACAGTTTTTGGTTTTGTAGGATACACATAGTTTGTATTGAACAATTTGGCAATCAATTATCTTTTATATTGTTCATCCAATCACAACACGCCATTTTCACAACAATTCTAACATTGGTTTATATATATTGGTATCTGATTGGTCAATTGTTTTTAAATTTCAACCAATCAGAATAAAGTACGAGTATTTCCATGACGATTTTGTATGATGAGGTTTTAGAACTTTTGAAGTTCTTGGTAAAAAAAAAGTAAAGGGCACTTAACTCCCATAAAATCTTTGAATAAAAACCGTTTTTATCTCGAGTGAGCTTCGGGATCCGTGGAGTTACTTTCACGTATCTTGTCTTTTGATTCGCTAGTACTGTCTGCGGGACTACAACCTTTTGATTTCGCACTAGACGGTGAGTTATCATGACTTCGCGAATGTGTAGCACTTGCCGATGATATAAGAGGAGGTGGTCCCGATAAACAAGCGGGGGAATTACTCTTGCTGCCAACGTGATTCACCATCGGACTTGAATTCCGTGGAAAATTAAATAGCTGCATATCAGGAGTTCTCATAGCCGGGAAACGTGGCTGCTCAAAACTCAGTCTTTCTCTTTCAAAGGGAGGTAATCGTTCGTAATAACGTCGTATTTCCATTTCACGTTCGTGATCACGCATAAATAATTGTTCTTTGAGTTGATCTTGTTCGAGTAACGACATTGGACGCGGCAATCCTCCCATCATACGTTCCCGCTCTCTTTCCAGTTGTATCCGATGATTTAAACTTATGTCCATACTTTTTTCAAATGGATTCCACATGGAAGGATGAGCAGATGGGCGTTCGGAATTAAAATAAGGATTTGGAGCGAGTACCCGTGCTCTGTCCAACATATTTAAACTAAGATGAGGTGTTAACTGAGCTCCGAGGTGATTCACAGGGGGTAATCCTCCCACACCTAGTCCCAATAAACTGTTACGTGATAACGCTATATTTTTTTCCCGCTCTGCTCTTTCGGCAAACGCAGCTAAATCTTCTTCCCGCCTTTCCTCTTTTATTTTTAACACATTGTTTATACTACCCGGTTCATCATAGCGACGGTCACCGTTAGTATCTGTTTTTAACGAATCAATTCGTCCATTTCTGATCGGGGAACGAGATCGCGATCTTGATACACTTTGATGATTTTCAAGTTCTTTCATCCTATCACGAGAACGATCATAGTCACTATTATTCAGTCTTTCTCGTTGTTCTGAATGCCGTCGTTCCCTGGAAACAAATTAAAATATTCATTTAATAAATGTATCATATTTTAGAAGTTGATTTACTGTTTTTCGGAATTTGAATAAGCTTCAAGTAGACTTTGCATTGATGAAATATAAACATGAGCAAACATTATCATTAATTAGTTTCAATTTGTTTCATATTCAGCCAAAATCTGAGAAATCAAGAAATTTCTAGGAGGGAAGCGTGTTTCTTTTCTATGTAACCTTAAAAAAATTTGTCTTTATTGTCAAAATTTTATGATCATATTAAGTTTTATATTTGATGTGCCCATTATCACAGAGGTATATAGAATACAGGATTGTTTCAGAATTCTTAAATAAACCAAATTAACATTTACCTTTCTCTTTCTTCTTCTTTCCGTCTGTCCATCATTTCCCGCTCTTTTTCCCTTTCTCTTTCTCGTTCTCTTTCCCGTTCACGCTCCCGTTCTCTTTCTATTTCTCGTTCCATATCTGGTTTAGGCCAGGAGGGGAAGGAGGGGGGTGCCCGATGTAATCTGTTCATATAATCGTGAGGGGAGGGAGCGCCCGGTGGCTCTCGCCCATTCATAAATAAACTGTTCACTGGAAAATACAAAATAATTTAGTTAATTTAATTGAACATTAACATAAATATTTTTAATTTTCCAACAAAACCAAAGACTTGACCCAGTTATGGTCAGGTATGACCAAGTTGCATCCAACAAAAGGATGGTAAAATGCTTTTCTGTAGATAAATTTTGAGGGTGTGAAAGCATCAAACACTCAGTTTAAGTGGAATTACTAGACCCACAAACATCAGAAGAAAATTGAAATGGTTCAGATGGATGCTATCAATGTTCCCGATATACAATACAAAATATAAAAACCTTTTTACAATCCCTTTAACAATATGCCCAAATAACAATTCATGTAATTTCTTTTGCCTTTCTGACGATCTTTGTGTATGTACAATGTGCCTAGTCAAATCTCGTGTTAGCGTTCCGTGTTAGTGTTAACATGAATTTAACACAACATTTGAACTCATTTTTCGTGTTAATATAGTACTATTGGGTGTGAACACGTGATACCACTATATCTTTTACACAATTAAGTGTTTCAATATCAATCAAATAAGGTAATATTTGTATTTGACTCAGTCCAAATTCTGTACTAACATCAGTGTTAACACTAAGACGGAATTCCTATCATTATAAAGCAGTATTTGTCAACATTTGAATTGTTGAGATTTGAAATTAAACGCAAGTGCAAATTATATAAAATGTGCAGCTAACATAAGGGTTAAAATACACAATATTACAAAAAATCAAATTAAGAGGTTTTTCTAAAAACTTTCATTTTCTCAATCCTTTTAAGGAATATTCAAGGATTAACTTTAGAAAATTTAACTTTTCTTTTTTTCTAAACCGTGATGACATCAACCATCAAGTTTAAGAAATATATTTCTGTCAAAAGTGTAAAAAAAAACAACCATAAGGATTGAGAAAATTGAAAAATAATGAAAAATTAAAATGGGATGGAACACAAACCTTTACCTAATCCGCCAAACATGGAATTCATATTAGGATAGGGTGCTGGTCTCTGATATGGAGTCACACCTGAAATAGATCAAATATTTTATGATTACAAAAAGCATGGGCTGTATTCTTTGTGTCTTACACAAGAAAATAAAATCAAAAGAGATACAATGAGATACATAAGGCAATTCAAGGATACCAATCAGAAAACAACCAATGTTCAAAAGTTTTGAGGGTTGATTTGGTCCTTGAATATATGTAAATAGCCTCCAGATGTACTACAACTGCATGGAAATTGCATAATCTCTTTAATTATAGCCTTACCCATGCATTTATATTTGAATATATTTAAATAGCCTCCCGAAGTACTAGACTGTTATCTTTCATTTTATGTGTATATATGTGTTTCTATATAATTCATTGTCTCACTAAAATACGAGTCGTATTTATCATTTTATTAGTCGATGGTGAACATATCCTTTCAAATTTCAATCTAGGTTCGGATCCACTCGAATAAGTACTTTAATCTCATGCTGAAATTCATATGACATTTGTATATGACATTCTAATATCATGTTTATGGCCCTACGGAAGTTTTAACACGGATCAAAAAAACTTAATCAGCTCCATTTCCATACATCAAGGGACAATAACTGTCATAAACTAACTTTGACGTCATAAAAATGATGATACCTTTGTTTTCTGACATAGCACGAATTAAAATTCAACATAGAGTCAGCATTTACCCGTAATATAATCTGAATATAAAATTCATTTAAAGGGATACATTCAACGTCAGTTCGACCAATCAAATCTTTGTCGCAAAACTTGAAACTTTTTAGCTAATCTAATAAGTAATAGTTTTCATAACTCTCTCAAAATTTAAGCCATCAAATTATCGTGTATCCATAATATTCACTGTTTGAAAGTCAAAAGAACGACTCGTATTTCATTGAGACTATGCCTTGTAGAAAACATAGAGAACATGAAAGATAAATGTTTAGGTAGGGGTATAATTGAATGGATTATACAATTTTTCGTAATTTGAAGTACTTCTAGAGGCTATTTACATCATATTCAAGACCCAAACCGACCCTTGAAAATACTGAACCCCTTTAATATGAAACCACATGGATAATAAATGTCGATATTTAACGTCAAATCAGAATACAACTGTCAGAATTTCATGCACCTGTCTTGACAGAATAAGTTTAAAATAACGAAATCTTTCAAAAATTGACAGTAAGGGCAGAAAACGATGTACATATAGATTTAATATGCAACGAATTTGACATAAACGTCATCAAATTGTAACATAAATTGACGTTTAACGACAAAACTTTGGGCGTAAAAATAGAACATGTAAAATTACCATAATCTGTCTTACGTAATTTTATTACGAGTTTTGAAATCTGTCATGCATAAATTTGACAGTCGGAAAAATAATGTATTTGCACTTCCTATTACAGATGTGCACGCAAAGATCAAAATGTAAACTATTGGGGAATTTGTTTTTTTTTTAAATTTATCTGGGATCTTTGGATTTACTAGTCAAAATGAAATGAAATGATCTGGTCCAGATTATGCTAAAGAGAAAAGGCAAAATGAAATGAAATGCACTTATTGGACTAATGAGAACGGGTAAAGCCTTACATTTGATGACAACACGTGTATCTTGTGTTGAAACGTTATGTGCCTAACTGTATTAAAGAAGTGTGTTATATTCCATAATATTTTGTCTTGTGTTTTGTTATTAAGCCATACAGTGTGCAAAAAAGGACCCTGGAACCATATTCTCATTGTAATTATAATGCTAGGATATCCTAAGGTCTTAACTTCTTACAGGAGATTACGAGCCCTGGCCACAGACAAATTTGTCAGGCCAAGTACCAAGATGAGTTATGGGTGCTGGTTTAACCAAGGGGAGGTAACTAGAATACTGACCTATATGATTAGGGTTAAGAAAACTGCTGCTGGCTGAACTATGAGGAATACTGTCCAATATACTTCTTCCTTGAGATGCTACAAAATATATCATAAAAATATAACAAATACCATCTAATATCATGGTTTCCAACCTTTCTTCGTACCCCTATTTTGTTCTATTAATCTCCTGGTACCCCTTCGCCCACCCTAAGTAACATTTCGAGCCAACATGAAAGTCAAAAGATATTTGTCAGTTGATGGAGTTTGATATTTAAACTATTCCATACTTTTTAAAATTGTCTGAGAGGCTTCTCAGGTACCCCTTGTGGTGTTGGCTGACAGTAACAATTTTCTACCATCATCCTTTTTAGATGGATCAAATAAAATTTCAAACTTACCAGACGCTAGTAAGGTAGCAGGGTTGACAGCGAGATCTGGGGGCCGGTGTAACGTACCCCCTGGTAACAGATGGCTCGGGGGTCGTAACGGGTCACCCACACGCAGTTCACTCCCTTTGAATAATTCTTGCGGTGTTTTTTGTTGATGATGATAAATTTCCCAGGCTACTCGTACATGTGCTGCACACCATTTTCCTGGTTTCTGAAAAAAAAAAGAAGAAAACTATAATCTAATGTGAAAAGTTCTTAAGCTGTTGCGTCAAAATGTCTTTTTGGGTTTTGTTTTGCGGTTCGGATCATAAGTACTTGTTTTTTTTTAATTCAATGAATTGCCGTCACCAATTTTGTTCACCCATTGAAGCATCGCCCCTTGTAAGAATGCTTTAATATAATCTTTTAAATAAAGACTATGTCCTCAATCCCCCACCCCTAACCATTTAGTATATAATTTTGGGAAGTCTCTACCACACCTATTCAGTACATCCACATAAAACATGTTTGTTATAGCAAAGTATCATGCTTATGAATTTTTACGATATTTTTCCCCCTCTCTCATACCCCCCATTCCTTCACCATTCAGTATATAAATTTAAGTACACTCTCAGTTTCACGCCCCTCTACCCTTTAATGCACCCCCAATAAACACGTTAACTTAATGTTATCGTCAAGTATCATGCTTATGAATTTTTATGATGTTTTATATTTTTTATGATACGATTTTATCTCTTCAAATGTTTTTTTACGAGTTTTAAATCCTTATCAACCTATATCTGTATCATAATATCTCATACGCCATTTTTTTACTCCACTTTTATTACCTTCAACAGGGTTTTAAAGAGTTTTTTATTGTCAAATTTCTAGATTTTATCTACCCTCTTAAAACTAGAGATAAATCTTAAGACATACAATTGAGATATTTTTAGTGTTTGAGCATTTTATTTTTTTACATTTAAAAAAAAATAGTAAAGTACACTCGACTCTCAAGTACAGATATACATAGAGGAACATAAATTAACATAGATTTAAACATGTTTTAACATTTCATTTGACAGTTGTCTCTGAATAGTTTTATTAATACATAAAGTTAAAGTACTGCAGGTGCAAACATACATATGTACAGGTCAGAGCAAAAAATCTAGAGACAGGCCATGAAAAATCCGGAGATTGGGTGCAAAAGCAAAATAATACAAGGTGTTATAACTTTTATTTGAACTTGAAATTTCAAGACACGCTATATTTTTTTTATCAGAGCACTTTTAACACATAATTGAAAAGTTCATTTTTGGTGAATTTCTTGATGTAAAGACATGTTGAGAATCTAAAATGCAGGATGGAATCAGGTTTTGGGATTTGGCTTTAACATGTCAAAATAAAAGTGTTGTAGAATAATACATGAATCTGAATTATGTCTCCAAACTAAAATATTGTACAAACTGACAACATGTTGCCCAAATACCATGTTGTCAGTGTATACAGGTTCAGACATATTCAGAAACAAGTTGTCCAACATGGTGCCGAACTGTTGTCGTGTGTGTTCAGGACCAAATTTGTGCTGCCCAGGTTTTTCGGCAACATGTTGTCAAAAATGTTGTCAGTGTGTACAGTACTTTAGTCGCCATCTTCAAATTTAGTCGTCTGCAAGGCCAGTTATGTGTTGAGAACAACAATTTGACATCACAAACAATTCTTCAAAAATTACCCAGTGTGTCTGTCTCCCCTTTCCGCCATTACAGGAAGTGGCTAACAAGCCAAGAGAAGAGTGCAGCAGTAAATTATGCCAAGATGATTGGATAAGAAAATAGCGTGATGTTGTTTCTGTCATGTTAATCGTCTGATCTCACATTCCAAGAATTTCAGAAGTGAATCAAGCTAGCGTTACACAGGAAACAAGAAACAAAAACTACAGAAGAAGATAAAACACGACATTGTTTCAGATGATAATAATCTAACAACCATAACATTGGGTCACAATATCATTATCCATTTAAATAGAAGAACCCAAAATACCCGCAAACTGATCTGAAACAAACTGATCTAAAATGTGTAACAAAACACTCGAAATACAAACAACAGTTAAAGGGATAGTAAAGTGATTTTCTAAACTTTGTATGTGTATTGGGGACACTGATAGCATCAATTTACGCCATTACAATTTCCATTTTGACGTCTGTGGTTCTTGCAATTCCACTAAAACTAATGCATTTTATGACATCACTGACAGTGATCTACCGGAGGCTACTATTGATATCTATGCAGATCACTGTCAGTGACATCATAAAACGCTTTAGTTGTAGTGGAATTGCAAGAACCACAGACGTTGGAATGGAAATCAAAATGGGGAAAATTGATGCTATCAGTTACATAGCTTATACAAAATAAGTGCACCAGCACTTTCACTTCCTGCTAAAAAAATATCCATTCTGACTATTTTTTTCATCTTTCTCATTTTCTCATTTTCTCTATTGTGTCTTTACGCATGTTAATTCTGATTTAAACACACGTTATGTTCGTATTTTTTTAACGTGCATATTTTCTTTCGCTTTTTTTCCCTCGTTCCTACTTGTTGATAAATACAGATAACGACCCGACTAATCATTTTTACAGCTTCGCAGTTAATCTAAATTACCCATAATACAACAGAATATGTAGCACCTCACAAATCGTAATGTTAATCGACACGAAAAGCATGTACATCACTCAAACGCGGCCCAAAAAAACAGACAAGAAAATAACATAACAGTGGTTGGAATGCGTCATTGCAGCAGAAAAACTCAAAGTTATGTTAAAAAAGGCAGTTATTTTAAAGTTAAGAGCCATTTTTGAGATAAAAACATAATTTTTAAAAGTAAGAAATGTTTTTGTGAAAAACATAAAATATCTTGACTTCATAATTATCATTTAGTATCAAAGGATCTTCAAGTTTCTTGATGTTTAAAGAAATTATTCCAGATAGGAAATTGAAAGATTTGACATGATTCGTGTTTCCACTCAGAATTGTAAAGTAAAACTAGGTTAGAAACACACAGAAGCTGGATTTTTTTCCATGTCAGCCCCTCCGACCTGCATCATTGTCAGGGGGAAACCGGGTGAAGGAGATACATGTGATATATGTTGTAAAGTAACTTTAAACTATTTGATATATCTTACGACATGTAAACTGATCTTTAAGATCTTTATGTTAACAAACAATCAAGTTTCTTTCTTTTCTTTCTCAGTGGCTTATTTTTCATCTCTTCAAAATTTTGTCAGTTTTTTTGTATTTTCAGTTTTTTTTACATGCCATTATAAAGTCTTTACATTTTTATGCTTTTTATGTATCATTTTAAATTTTATCTTGCTTGTTTTTGTTGCTCGTTTTTATTCAAAACCTGTTTTTTTTTTAGATAAATATCAGATTTAAATAAGTGTTTGCTCTTCCACAAAACCATGACACCATCAAAAAAGTTTCATTGTAAACAAACTTGAAATAAATATCAGTTACAATCCATATTTAACATTGAAAGAAAACATACAAAATAGAGACAGACGGGTCTTGTTTTCCTTAGATTTTGCGATCAGTTTCGTTTACGATTTCTTGTTGAAATGTCTTAAAATAGAATTATTAAAAAGATTTTGTAAAGTTAATGATATCATCAATTTGTGCCATTCCAATTTTCAATGCATCACTATCAAAAAGCCGCCTAGATATCATTAGCAGATTTGAAGTGCCAAAAACAATTGTTCCGGTGTATAATAAGGATTAATTATCAATTATAGGGACTGTCTAAAAAATGCAATTTAGATCAAGCAATGAAAAACAAAGCACCTTTTAGTTATACTGACTCTAATTTCAGCAGAAATTCCTGAAAGAGGGAGAGGGATGACATAGGCTATAATAAGCCTGTTTCCCAATCCCTTTCAATTCTTGAATAAAAAATTGTTTTTACGAAAAAAAAAATGCACCATAAATTTTATATACAGCTGGTACCACCCAAACTCTAACGAATGTCTGACAAGGCTGCTATGGTAACATATTTTAATATATTATTTGTTTATATTGTAAATAACCATAATGTAACAATTATACACAATTCTAGAAAATATCAACCTCGGGATCATAAAGCTAAATAAACTATCAAATTCTCACTTTTTTTCAGGAATTTTTAAAACAAGCTATCACGTTTTATTTTTCTACATGTTTTGAAAATGACAGAATAACATATCAGTTTTATACACACAGATTTTCTTGTCTGACAGTGTTATCTTTTAGACTTTTTGAAAATTAAAAATTTGTCTTCAATAGCAACGTGGAAATACAGAATCCACAAACATTAGATAGGAAATTGGAATTGTGTAAATAAAGCATTTAAATGACCCTGATTTTCCCAAATTATGTTACAATGCTTAATCAGTAGACTCTTTGGTCAAAAACTCTAAAGATTTACTATTTAAAAAAGAGGGGTCATATTCTCGAAAACTTAATCTAAGATAATTTAGTATTCCAGTTCTGGTCAATCACTAAAAATGATTGTAAGTTTAGCATTATTATCCAATCAGATTGCTGTATTTCTTAAAATCTAAGTTTTGGAGGACCCGGATAAAAATGTATTAAAAGTGTGGAATCAAATACTAAGAAATAACACATTTCATGACAACAAAATTTTATCGTAAGATTTTTTTGGGAAAAAAGATCTGAACTTGGTGCTTGATAAATTTACGTTATAAGTTTATTTACAAAACATAGTTTTTACTCTTGACGTGAACATTGTGTACAAAAACTTTGCTGGTTTTGTTGAAAATAAACAAATTGAAAAAAAAATGGCAGGCGTCAATTTCTGTTGTTTATATAGTACAGGTGATTTTTCACTGCACACACGCAAATTCAGAAAAACCATAAGTATGTAATCATTTAAAGTTGTTGCAATGTTCTCCACGGAATATTTTTTCCCGATAATGGCCAAATGGAAGGGGAGATTATCTTACAATATTCTGTTTAAAGGAATATGATTGGTTGAGATGCAAACTCTACCAACGAAAAGTATAAGAAAGGGAATAGCGTACAATACTAGCAACAAATTGTTAAGATCGCATACTGTTGCTAAAGGAATATGATTGGTCGAGAAGTAAAATTTTGACCAATGAAAAGTATGATAAAGATAATAGCGTACAATACAAGCAACAGATGCACACAACAAATTGTGAAGATCGTATACTGTTGCTAAAGGAATATGATTGGTCGAGAAGTAAAATTTTGACCAATGGAGAGTGCAATGACAACAATATCCCACGATGCATGCAACAAATTGCTGGGATCGTATACTGCTGCTAAAGGAATATGATAAACATAGGCGTACGGGGCGTTAGTTGAGCGGGGGGGCAAAACCAATTTGCCCGACAACCTATGCTAATTTGCCCGACAACGAAATATAAATGCCCGACAAGTCGACCCCTACCCAACCCCTAATTCCAAAAACTTCTCACCATCTGCCTGATCACATCATTTCCGAACGATTTTATTTTTTTAAATTTCCTTCATGAAAATCACTGGGGGGGCAATTGCCCCCCCTGCCCCCCTGGCCCGTACGCCTATGATGATAAACATGAAAATAACAAACCTTTGGTTGAGAGACACTGGTGCCTGGAGATGGTTTATCTCTGGAACTCAATGGTAACATCACTTGACCAGGTATCAACGTCTGAAAAATACCATTCCAAATATGGTCAAAAATTGCAAAAAAATCACTCGAGGTCATGCATTAACAAAGTGAAATAAAGCAGATTGAAAATGTGAAAATACAACAAGCATTATGATAATATGAGTTAAAAATATGAAATTCAAATTATATTCATCAGATTCTTTTTCAAAAACTGGATCCTATGGTGACAAACACTAAAATCATCAGAAAACATAAGTTTTCGAGAATAAGACTTGAATTTCCAAATAAATAATTTTATGAGTAAACAAATGAATTAATTAAGAAATGATTCTGAATTTACATTCCAAATGAATAGTTTGAAGAGTTAACTAATGAAATGAATGTGAATTTGAATGTACAAATGAATAATTAGAAGAATGAATGAATATTTGAATAAATGAAAGACTGAAAATAAAACTGCTTTCAGATTGGCAATTCCATCATGTGTGAAAAGGAAAGTCCAAGATTAAAATATTCAAATATTTCTAAAATGTTAGTTTTAGTGGAATTGCAAGAACCACAGACGTCCAAATGGAAATTGGAATGGCGCAAATTGATGCAATCAGTGTCCAGATACACATACAAAGTTTAGAAATATGCTTTACAATCCCTTTAAATTCAACAACATATATTGTCGAGTCAATCTAAAAGCAGTTTTGAGAAGCAAAAGGGTGAAATTTATCAGGCTTGTGAGGAAATTTTAGAATATTATGAGTATATCCCCAATATTTCAAAATTTCGGTGCGTGAAATTTGACGAAAATTTAAATTTGTGATAACATCTGCTTCGAAAATAATAATTCCATTCAAAATAGATCATCAATATTCAACAACCAGCATTATTTAGTTCACTGAATATACATGAAGAAAATTTACATATTATGAATATTAATTAAGGTCCCATTATATAAATGAAAGAGAAATATGAATAAATTAAAAATTATGCAAATTTTTTAAATTTCATTAAATATTTAACAGATTTTTATATCGTCACCAAAAATTGCAAATTTTAAGATTTTATTTAAAATATGTAAATTTCTTCATCATATGCATGAACATGTTCAAATTCAAACGGCCTTTGTTCAAATGTTTTCGGCAAAATATGCGGAAAAAATGGAACTTGGCAAAAGTGAGAAAGGTACCAACCCTATCCCCTGCTGGTTTTTGTATTGGGGTCTTCCAGGCCTGAAATGGATGATGGACATTACAATATACGTCAACATGGCAGCTCAAATGAAAGCTAAATTATTTAGGAGTTAGCTATGTTAGACTAAGACTATGATGAATTGAGGGTAAAAGTCAGCTAGAAAAGTTTTTCATTTTTGAATCATCCAATGAAATTCTTGTGTTCGTTTGCCGAGGCATCAATTCATGATAGCCAATGAAAATCTTTCTATTATTGATAATGTAACAGCTGTTATAAAAGAAAAGTTTTCATTGGTTAGAAAATTTAGTAGCATTTTCAGTAATTGCTGACTTTTTCTCTCAATTATGAAGCACTAACTTTTAATGAAATACAAGCAAAATCAGCCAAAAAGACTAAATCGCATGATATTAACTAATAGAATGTAAGGAAATTTGGCAGATTTGATTGTAATTATGAAGCAATGATGAAAAATCTACTACAGCTACAAATTTGGAATAAATATTTGGAATTAACTAAAAATTGAAAAATAACTATTAATCTTTCCCTCTTGGTAAAAGATTCCAAGTTGTTATTTTCTGATTTCCTAATATTTCTCCTTCCTTGGGTTAATGTCCCATCCGAACGACTAGACGCTCTTTCATGTCAGCCCTTCCGACCTGCATCACTGACAGGGGGAAACCTGGTTGAAAAATCTGAAGATATCATCTCATTATGCCTGATTAAACCCTGGACCTTTCTAACCATCAACACGGCCAGTGAAGATATAAATAGAACTTACCTTTGGTTGAAATGCACCATAGAGACCTGAAGACAAGGAACTCGTAGGGCCTGGTGGGAGAAGTGACGAGAATGCTGGGTAACTTGCTAAACCAGGCAACTAGAAATAAAAAAACGTGGAATTTAAGAGATTGAGATGATGCTTTTAAAGAATTCAAAAGAACTTTGTATTGATTACTAATGACGTCTTTACTGCAAAAATGATCACTATTATCTAGTGTTTACTATCTTGGCATTATAAAACACTTGGTTCTTAGTAGAATTGCAAGAACCACAGACATCTGACTGCATATAAGAATGGTGCAAATTGATGCCATCAGTTTAGAAAACCACTTTACAATCCCTTAAATGACCATTAGTAAACATGAACTAGGGGCCTTTCTATAGTCTAGTAGAATATAAAAATGAGTACCGAACTTACCCCACCAGGTCTGTATAGTGGATTATCATACACTTTAGGTATTTTATCAAACTGAAAATAGACATCATGTAATAACATTAATCACAGAAAACATAGATTTCATCTTCATGAGAAAAATTTACGAATCAGAACATACTACGTCACTGCAGAAAACATAAAAATGACCCAAAATTATGGGAATTATAACCAAAGCAACTATTGGTAGTTTCTCCAAAGTCTTGCAAGGCTCACAATTCCAATGTTCACAGAAGCACCTTAAAGAAAAGTGGATCTCAAGAAAGAAAGAAAGAAACTTCTATATTTCACAAGGATAACAACTTAGGTTCCCTGTGGATCCTTTCTCCCAGCTGGTCCTTGGCCAAACCTCTTGGCATTGATCTTTCCCGGATTATCCGTACCCATTTAACAGCTGGGTGGACTAGAATTATGAGTGAAGATGACTTATTCAAGTTCATCAGACTTTCACACCCTGATCGAGATCTATGAAAATCTTGTAAGCAACTCTGAATTGGAAAGAACTATAAAAATAAAAACCTATAACCCCTAAATCTGACTTTAACTTTAACAATTGAAGAAAATCCAAAATAGCTACTTACTAAATGAGGAGGGGGAGTTGGTACAAGAGATGCAGGGTGGGTCCCGAGGGCTCCGTACGCGTGTTGATGCATATGTTGATGTTGATGCTGGTGTTGATGGTGATGTAAATGTTGATGTTGATGTGATGTAGGTTCGCTGCGTATATAAGAAGGAGGGGCCAGTGGGTTCGTACTGGCTGTTTCACGATTATGAGCCAACAAACGGTTGTTCAAATCTTGATGCAGGAAATCAGGATCTGAAAAATTATATCATTTAATAAATTTTTGATAATTTCCTGTTGGTGTACATTAGGCACAGCTATGACCAGTGCTTTTACAGATCTGGGGCCTTATTCTCGAAAACTTAACTTAATGATTTTAGGATTCCAGTCATCTGATTGGTCAATCACTAAAATTGATTTTAAATTCAGCTTTAATATCCAATCAGATTACTGTGTTTCTTAAAATCTGGATTTTATCTAAGTTAAGTTTTCGAGAATAAGGCCCTTGTCCAACATTAGGAGATAATAAAAGCCCTAGCTTGGTTAATGATTTTAATGGAAATGTCATTCTCAAAACACCCTGACGAAACACAATAACATTTCAATTCCAGAAAAAATTCGAAATTAAATTGAATTTAACCTTTAACAGTTAATTATAGAATGAGTGACTTAAAATAACTTTGTACTTGATTCACCTTCATAAAACTCCCTTCAAATATATCGTGCATGTCGGGGATTGTTTTTTTAACGAACTAACCGTTCAATTGAATCTTTTCTACCTGCTCGTTTCAAAACACACCTGGTGACCTGCTTTAATACGACACTTAATAGATTTTAATTATATACAAGTTAAATATTATTCATCACGGTAGACGTCGGGTTAAAATAACGATAAACGATTCAAGATTAAAGGCTTATAATCTCAGATTGTGGCCTTTTGCTTGATTAAATTTCAAATTACTGTATTTGCATATTAAATGCGTTAATATTCGTCAAGTAATAAAGTAAGGAAGAAAAATATTGTCAAAGTAATCGTGAAAAGACATGCTTTAATTGTTATTTAAAAGGCTCGATTATCAAAGTGACTTTAGTTGAAGTTGGTAAAAGATTATTTTTTTACAAAGTCTTATGAAATATTGGAACAAAATTTTATGATATACTGCTCCTAATTTCACCTGATAATAATAATGTAAATTCTAAAAAATCGTGACTAAAAAAATATTTCATGACAAAGCCACTTTATCGGGCAAGATGGCTGCCTATCATGACCAAGTCAAGATGGTTCGCTCAACATTCAAGAAAGTTGTGTCAAAGCCTGTTTACTGGGCAAGATGTCTGCCTACCATGACCAAGTCAAGATGGTTTGCTCAACATTCAAGAAAGTTGTGTCAAAGCCTGTTTATTGGGCAAGATGTCTGCCTATTATGACCCAAGTCAAGGAAGAATATTCACGAAAGTTGTGTCAAAGCCTGTTTATTGGGCAAGATGTCTGCCTATCATGACCCAAGTCAAGGAAGAGTATTCACAAAAGTTGTGTCAAAGTCTGTTTATTGGGCAAGATGGCTGCCTATCATGACCCAAGTCAAGGAAGAATATTCACAAAAGTTGTGTCAAAGTCTGTTTATTGGGCAAGATGGCTGCCTATCATGACCCAAGCCAAGAAAGAAAATTCACAAAAGTTGTGTCAAAGCCTGTTTACTGGGAAAAATGTCTGCCTATCATGACCCAAGTCAAGGAAGAAAATTCACAAAAGTTGTGTCAAAGCCTGTTTACTGGGAAAAATGTCTGCCTATCATGACCCAAGTCAAGGAAGAAAATTCACAAAAGTTGTGTCAAAGCCTGTTTACTGGGAAAAATGTCTGCCTATCAAGACCCAAGTCAAGGAAGAAAATTCATGAAATTTGTGCCAAATGTTTTAACACCTGTGAAAGTAAATTGAAAGTAGATAATCAGATGCCATGTTTTTTTTTCTGAAGTATGTTTTAACTTGCCGAGTGATGAAAGAAGGGAATGGATGAAGATACTTTCAATTCAAAATATTTATAAATTCTGACCTAGATCACAGAGATAAAACATAACTTGGTGAGAAATTTGACCGTTTGGTTTGTAAAAACAATATTCTTCTTTATTCTATTTTACTAAATGACCTGTCCACTATATCATTTGGCAGAGGCATAATCTGAGAGCTCTGTCAACTGGTAAAAAAAAATATCCACAAACTTCAAACCCTTAAAGATATGGTCAAGTAATTGTCCGGTAGATCACTGTCGGTGACGTCATAAAATGCTTTAGTTTTAGTGGAATTGCAAGAATTGGAATGGAGCAAATTGATGCTATTAGTGTTCCCGATATAAAGTTTAGAAAACCTCTTTACAATCCCTTTAAGTATATCACTGTTAAAATTAGATTTCATTAAGCTTCAACAGCTGTTAAGACATGTACATAATTCAGTGAATATATCTAATTTCATATCATATTAGGATTAACAAGGCTACCTATCTACACCCAGATACCGTTAAAATTATATTTCATTTTAACACCCGTGGCTTAACACCAACTTGTTATAATCATACAATATATCTCAGTTTATTGTTCCGCGATTTTTATATCTGTCTTGCGTCACCTCGTAAAAATATCACATTTTGTTCGCTGATATCTTATTTATATTATATATTCATTGTGCTTATCCAACCAAAAAGACAAGATTAGTTTTAAAACCTTGCCATCTAAACTACGTTATTTTTTAAAAAGTTTTTTTTAACCGTATTTTTAAGTCTATGTTAAGGGTCTATCTCTGATGAAAACTGAGAAATATTTAGAAATTTAAGTCACAATTCATACATCTACAGGCCATCAATTAGTTTATATTATTCATGTGCTTTATAAGTTTTATCTGAATCAAGTCTCTATTTAGTACCAAAATCACAGCCTACATTTTGCCTATATCCCACAGAAATCTTTAGTAAAAAGTCTACAAAACAACAAATTGTTTATGTTCGAATAAAACTAGGGAAAATTCTAAAAAAAGGTACTTACTTCTGAGAGTTTCGTGTGGGAACGGACTTCCACCAGGTACAGAAGGAGCTGTAGGTAAGGATGACGGTGTTATCTGAGGTGGAGTTGGGTGATGAATTGTGGGAGGAGCGAACATGCTATGAGGGGTAGAGTGATGATGTAAGGGATGGGGGGAAATGTGAGGAGGGAATGACGGGGAAGTGTGGTGGGGATGTAGGGAATGTAAGGGGGAATGAAGACTAGGGGATTGGTTGTGAGAAAGGTGTAGACTAGGGGACTGAGAATGAGGAAGATGGAGACTAGGGGATTGGGCGTGTGAAAGATGGGGCGAGGGCTGACTTGGATACGGTGATGGGCTGAAAAAGAAAGTTGATCAATTATTAAAGATGGCTGCTAAAACTTAACTATGAGAGATAATTCATGTCAGGATGAATCAAGTCTTCCAGTCATCTGTTAAGTTATTCATTAGCACCTTTTGCGACAATGAAGTTATATAGAGTTCAGAAATTCTATTATTCCAGAATACACAGAAATTTGACATAAATGGTCCATGTTACAGGTACAAAATTTGGACAACCTCTTAACAATCGCTTTAAGCAAACCATTTTCAAATGCTAGTGTCACTGGTTCGAAGTTGTCTTCCATATTAAAAGGTTAAAGAAGGTGTAAAATGTCACATTTTTTTTATAAATGAACATAGCGCTGGTTGAAGTTTTTATTAGTTTAAAGATTTCTTACCTTGGCCAAGGTTTAGCAAATGGATAACTGTTGCTATGAGACAGTATCTGAGGCTCTCGTGGATCTCTCACTTCCTCTCTTCTGATTGGCTTTGGTAATGAAGGGGGAGTAACTCTCACTGGTTCTCTGGTTGGTATTGGTGAAGGATGAGTTGGTATCTGTGGTTTTGGTTTCGGGGGTAATGGTTCGGAGCGAATGTGTCGAAGAGGGGGAGTTGGTGACAGACGTCTATGTGTGGCGGTTGTCGGCGTAGTAACAGGTTGAGAAGGAGGACGTACAACTGTAGTAGCGGTAGTTGCTATACTAGTTGACGTTGTACTGGTTGTCGTGGTTATTGTTGCCGTAGTAACCTCAGCAGACGTGGAGGGTGGAGGTGATGGTGAAGAACTGACGTTGCCATTACAAACTGTTGATGTTGATGTTGGTGGAGTAAGGGGGGTAACTGACACAATTGGTGGAGTCGGAATTCTTTCACTACTTTGACCTGAAATGAAAAAAATAATCAAATTTATTTCTCCAACAAAATCAATTAAGGAAGATATTTTGAAAAACCTTTAATCATCATGGGAAAAAACTAGAAATTGAGAAAAGTAAAGAAGAACTGGATTTAAAAGGATTGTAAAGAGATTTTCTAAACTTTGTATGTGTATCGGGAACACTGATAGCATCAATTTGTGCCATTCCAATTTCCATTCCGACGTCTGTGGTTCTTGCAATTCCACTTAAACTAATGCGTTTTATGACGTCACCCCACTGATCTGCATAGTTATCAATAGTAACTTCCGGTAGATCAGTGGGTGTGATGTTATAAATCGCGTTAGTTTTAGTGGAATTTCAAGAATCACAGACATCAGAATGGAAATTTAAATGACGTAAATTGATGCTGTCAGTGTCATTCAGACTGCTGTATAAAACATTGACAAAAAACAGCACCTTTCTTGTAAGCAAGTGAGTTTGTAAATGCTTATATCCTTTTTAATACTTTGACATTGTGAAGTCGTAACAGTTAGTGAAATTAAATGAAATGAAGCACACAGGGCCCTAGTTTAATATCCACAAATACAACCAACTTTTTTTCCATGTTCAGCCCCTCCGGAATGTATCACTGACAGGGGGAAACCTGGTTGAAAAATCAGTTAGTGAAAACAAACCATAACAAAGTTGACCACAATTGTTTGTTTGGAATATTTGCACTCAATTTATTATTAAAAAAAATTCAAAACAATTTTAACCCAAATGATGCTATATTTATGATTATTTTAAAACAGTGATGACAACTTGATTGACCTGTGGCCCAGCCAATCAAAACAATGCATGATAAAAAAATTTAACGCAGTTATCTACCTCGTGAGAACATTCACGAAAAAATTAATATCATTTCTGGCATTTCATTCCATCAATATTTTGAATAATTTTAATTATTTTGAAGCAAAATAAATGTTTCATTGCATAGTTTACGAAAATAATATTTTAATTAAAAAAATACCTTTGATAATTTCACACCAAAATATTTGAATGTTATCATTTTTTTCAGAAAAAAAAATATTTAGACATATAAATTTTTGTGGGCTCTTGCTGAAAATCGAAAAGTATTAACTTAGCAAATACAATGTTTAACCTGTTTCAAAAGATTACTAAAATCCATTAAAATGATAAAATTTTCGACCACTTGTACTAGTTAACAGGATTACCAACTTGTGTATGGGGTATTTTTAACGGTATCGACAACTGTTTTAGGGAGATTCATAGCAAAATATGAAGGAGCAGGATATTTAAAGGGATTGTAAAGTGATTTTTTAACTTTGTATGTGTATCAGGGACACCGATAGCATCAATTAGCGCCACTCTAATTTCCATTCCGATGTCTGTGGTTCCTGCAATTCTAGAAAATCACTTTACAATCCCTTTAAGCTCATACCCTTTGTACTAGATCAAATGACCTACCATACAGGATCATCAACTGGGCGTATTGGCAACATGAGAGATAATATTTTGTTTTCCGTGTATTATGGTGTATTATTTTCATGGTGATACACATATCATCTTGTAAACAAACACGAAACAAACACGAAACAAACAGGGTACATGATAACCAGAAAGTTATAATAACAATCAGTAGGTATCGTATATCACTGAATTTCTCGCTACATTATGTACGTAAAGATTAACAACGTAAACCGTGTGAGATATGGTGAGATATCGGCAAGGCAACATAGACTGTGTAAGATATCGGTAGGGCGTTATCACCAGTAACAACCAAAAGAAATGATACCAGCAAAATAAATTGATAAACACGTTAAAATGGTTGTTAACTCACAGTCTAAATAATGTAATTCATTTTATATCTCTGATAAAAATGGTATTTAATTCTGAACTATGATGTTTTATAATCATGGAAGATAATTTAGATAATTTAGATAATTTGCCAAGCATGGTCGATTTAAGAAAAAAGATATATGTAAAGTTAATTGCTGCATAAATAATATACATAATTTATCTTTTTTTTAATCCAATAAGAGTGGTATTTAATTCTGAACTATGATATTGTATATAATCAGGGACAGTAATTTAGAAATGAAGAATTAAGAAAAAAGATGTATGTAGTTGTAGTTGTACACTACACTCTTAGTAATGTAATTCTTTGATAAGAGCATCATTTCATTCTGAACCTTAAAATAATAAACGGTGTACTTATATCTAATGTTCAAATTTCCCTTTCCATCTTCCCCTGGTGATTAAATGCTACAACTATGGATATACTATATCTCCCAGTATATAAGTAAATCCCAACTACCACACCCTCTAGACAGGCCCCCGCTTCCCAACCCTTGGGGCTCAACACCTCCCCTCTCTCCTACTACAGAAGCTACCAGTACATAAATAAAATATTGGTATATTTAGGAGGAAATGAAACTGGTGTGTTGTTTTCTGTCCAAACCCTCTAGATAGACTCCCCCCCCCCCATATTCCCTGACCCTTGGGGCTCAACACCTTACCCCTCTCCTACTACCAAAGCTAGCAGTATATAAGTAAAATATTGGTATGTTTAGAAGGAAATGAAACTACATAGCTTTCTGTCCAAAACCACCTACCACGCCCTCTAGATAGACCAACCCCCCCCCCCCCCCCTCTCCATTCCCTGACCCTTGGGGCTCAACACCTCCCCCCTCTCCTAATACCGTAGCTACCAGTATATAAATAAAATATTGGTATATTTATAAGACAGAAGGAAATGAAACTGGTCTGTTGTTTTCTAAACTCAACTACCACACCCTCTAGATAGATCTCCCCCTCCCCATTCCTGACACCCAGGGGCTCAACACCTCCCCTTTCCTACTACCAAAGGTACCAGTATATAAGTAAAATATTGGTATATTTATAAGACAGTAGGAAATGAAACTGGTGTGTTGTTTTCTAAATACAGCTGGTATTTATCAAAACAAACTTCTATATTTCCTTTTTATTACTACTGGTACTTGGTACTACTAGTGACTTTTCTATTACTATCTTAGTTCTGTACATTCTCATTATATACAATATGCGTTTTTGTCGCACGATTCAATATTTACGATTAGCTATTTAAGGCATTTGTGAACCAGTTCGATTAGTCTAATCGGTGCATATGTGAGACCGTTTACCTAAACTGATTAGGCTAATCGTCCTAACCGTCCCACAAGGTGGTTAGGCGATTCGATTAGACTTTTCCAAGATGGCGGCATGTGTAAGTTGCTAATGTTATCAAAATAGCAGTCTTTCATTATCCAAATCGCCGATTTATATTTCGTATTTGTGGACCACTGCTAATCTAAACCAAATTGCACAAAATTGTATTACCTAATCGAATTGGCCCACAAAAACGCCTACAGCTTGAGTACTTGGTACTACTAGTGACTTTTGATTAGAGTGCTGTGTTTAAAGTGGTTGTTGTGGTTATGAGTTTGGATCTCAATCTGTTTCTTTTTTCTTTAAAGAAATCTGAGAGTAGCAGATAAAGAGCAAAACTATAAAAAAAATCTTTACAATCCCTTTAAAACAAAAAATCAATCTTTCAAAATGAAAAACATCACAGAAGCCTTGTATCATGTCAATTTATGGCCAGAAAACCAATCTCTTTCTCAAAATTTCGTCATAAACAGAAGTTTGCTGTCGTTACATTTGAGAATTATAACCTAATTGTAGATTCAAATGAGTTAATTTAAAACCATATTTCAGTCTGCAGCTAGCAATCTCCGTGGTAACGAGGGGATATTTTACGCCGTTTATTACATTTTTATTAGTTTCATTACACACGTTGTTATTGTCCTTGCAGACACATAAAATAGTTCCAATTTGACGTTTATTTGGCGTAAGGATATTGAGTAGTGATAGAGGTGTAAATAGGTTATATCTGTAATGAAAGATATCGCTGTAATTAATGGCCGTGTTTTTATCGTTAATTTAAAGCTGATGGTCTGAGATTTGTTATTCTTTACAATTTATGAGCGTTAATTTCGGGAAGACGAATTAATCAAAGCATCTGATTGGACAATTGCTCATAAACTTGCGAAAAGAAAAACAAAAGATGACCAAATTGATATCTTAGTTCTTTGCCCTATAGGAAATGAAATGGTTTTTCAGTCCCAGGTTGCTGCGCCTACATAGCTAATGAGGAAGGGAGATCAACAGGGAGATAAAAGAAAATAAGGAACACTTACAATCCAACACAGAAGGGGAAATGAAAATATTTAACTCCTAATATATATGTGTGAAAGTGTGATGACCTTGAGTAAGTCATCTTCACTAATAATTCCTGTCCACCCAGCTGTAAATGGGTACGGATAATCCGGGAAAGATCAATGCCAACAGGTTTGGCCAAGGACCAGATGGGAGAAAGGATCAATATGAGAAACCAAGTTATTATCATTGTAAAATAGAGATGTTTCTTTTCGTTCTTTCTTTTTTAATAATCTCATGGTCAGCATTATTTTTAGAGTTGAGGCCATCAAAAGAGAACCAATTCCCATGTTAATGTTGACTATCAAACAAGGTTTATTGTCTTAGATAATAATAAAAATCCGTACAAGCAAAACAATTCCGTTAATCAAAAATCTCGTCCAGAGCATGACAAAATCGAGTGCAATAATTATATAGTAGTGGACTTCCCATACGAGAAGTACCATCAGGTGTTTCGAAAAGAGTAAGCATGGTCTGTTTTGCGCGCGACACCCGCCACTACTATAAAGGTCAAAATCATGAGGTGCAAGGAGATCAATTCATGCCTGACTAAACAAATCTGCCAAAATGCAAGTAACAGATTTGTCGTATTTGACAAGGTATTGTTTATGTATTGTGATACAGTTTGTTAATTCAATAGCATTAAATTGATGGTGTATTTTATGATGTTGTTCAGTCAAGGTTGGCTGGAATTCGTGGTTTATGTCGTCTGTGGTAGATCAGAATATATAGAGTGGTTCTCTGACCATCTGATAACTACCCATCATTCATTAGCAACACATAATATATATAACTATCTGAATTTAACAATCTAACTAGTTCACACTCCAACCATGTTTGGCACCCCCTCCATCTTTCATAAGAATCACATTAATATGATATGGTTCTCTTACTATATGTAAAGTTCACATTCAGACCCCTCCTTCTTTTGGAGCCCCCATCTCTGACACCCCCACTTCCTTCACCCCATTCATTAACATGTCAGACTTTACAAGGCAGGTAATTAAACAATGTATAAAGTAAGTCGAAACCTGCGTGTGGCAGGTGTACACAAAAACAAACCTCCAAACATGACAGACTGACAAAAACATGAAATACAAACCGACAAAACATGAAAAGTGAACTTGAAACAAGACAAATGAACCAAAAAGAAGAAAACTTGTACTAATAGATTTGAAATTAATTGAAGCCTGAATAAACTGTACAGTTGTCGTTAATTTGGTGAAAAAAGAGAAAGGATGAATCGAATAAGTTTTTATTCAAGAAACATTAAAAACAAAATTTAAGATTAAATGTGAGTTGAGACATTACAGTCAAGAGCGTGGATCCCCCTCCCCAAATTTTTTGACAAATCGACACCCTTGGGTACAGTACGGAATTTTAAAGTATTCAGAAATCCAACATCAAACTTTTTTGTGCATTGCACAATTTAAACAAGGCTTTTGATTTGGTTCTATTTATCAGACATGACTCAAATGTCTGGTTAAGAACAGATATTTCATTAGCCGTGTTTACACTACCTTAAAAATTGGCTCGCTTGAAGTGAACCGAGCTCGACCCGGGCCAGGCCCGCCTGACAGGTACCGTTTACACAGCGCTGTTTTCACCGGGCCAGAATGGTGAGACATCAAGTACACACCGCCTGCGCATGCCACAAACAAAGTGATGATTTTGAAGTCGTAGTTAATATTTTGCCACGTTCAAACCTCAAACGATTCTTTAAATGCTTTAATTTTGTTTTCGAGACCCACAATAATAAAAGTTCATGTTTGCATGCCTACTTACCTACCAAGCTATTGTAAACGAGGTAGTTTATTACGACAATGGTTTCTGCGAATGAAGTCACAGGGTCAATACTATCATCGCGCATGCGCATAACTCCCCAGGCAAGTGGGCTCGGCCCAGTGGCGCGTTTACACTGCACAAATATATTGCCGAGCCGGGCTCGGTCCGGGTCGAGCTCACCTCTACTTGCCGGGCTCGGCCCACTTGAAATTAGAACCGGGCCGAGCTCGCTCAACCCGTTTACACTACCATTTTTTTTGCCGAGCCGGGCTCGGTCCGGACTCGGCCCGGATAATTATTGGCTGTGTAAACGCGACTATTGTCTCTGATCTAAAAACCATAATCCACTACAAAACAAATTTTTTTTTCAAGTCAATGTTTTAAAAGAAATGATGTTAAAATGATGGAAGTTCTCTTTGTAGTAGTCCACTACTATACTCGATTCTGCCATGTTTTAGGATTCGATTGTACAGATTTTCATTTTTTTACCAGAGTATTTTCCAAACTGAATGATGCAATTTGAGGCAAGCACCAATCTGTAATGCAGACAGTGTACAGCTTCTGACAATACACCAAACACTAAAACTACACAAAGTTCCCCAATTAGCTCAGAACACTTGTATTGCATGTGGTAGCAGATTTCAAACAGATATCTCCAAGTTTTTAAGACAAGTTTTTACACCACATCATTTGTATTTCTAGTGTGAGAAAGTTACACTGATTCCTTGCTGTCTTATCACCAACATTTCTACGCCATTTTTTTTAATGAATCACATTTACCGCACCTGGGCTACTTGTGTGTTTAAAGCTTAAAGGCCTGCAATAATTTTACCCAATTTTCTGATTGAACCTGATTAATTTATATCGTTTGGTGATGGACTTATATCGTTTTAAGTATAATTATATCTTATGGTGTCTGACTTTATGTGATTCTCAACATGTATTAGTGACAATTTTTTCAACATCAACAAGTTCTGAATTCTAAACACCTGCTCACCCCCCATGCATTGGAGTTTGTACTGGACAAATAGAATGCTTCGATCCCCAAATCTTCATGAATCTCTCTGAATATCAATATTAATGTTCATTTATCTTTAAAAATTGCATCTAACAATTTCAAACAGAAATTCTTTACCTCTGGCCTCAATAATTTCAATGGTTTTGATGAACGGAATTGTTTTGCTAGTACGGATTTTTATTGAACATTTTTAACCAGAATTGGATGCATGATCGCCATATCTGTAGCTCAAAGATCATCAACCAATGGCAATGTTTATGTTCATTACTGTAAAATGGCATTTAACATTTTTATACAGAAATATATTACACAATTCGGGTCATACGTGAAAAGTCAACGTTTCTGCCAAGCAAATTGGATACAGGATTTCTAATTCCCACATACGTACCTCAAAATATTTTTATGACATTAATGTTTATTTTGATATATCTAAAAACCATATTTAATGAGATGTATACAGATGGCGTTTCCACGGTAATGAATCTTCAATAACACAGATCTGTATTACATATTTACACAATGTGGAAAAATATTAGTTTACACGTAAACTACAAACATTTCTTGCCGTTCCGTTAGCTGTTAGTTCTGTGGGTTGGCGTGCCAAACACATCTGATATAAAAGATACACGAAACATCTGTTGAAAACATTTAGATATCTTCTGTTTTAATACAAGATTTGATACACCATAAGTGAAATAAAGATATACAGAATATATTGACGTTGCGAGCAGACCGAGCGGGTGGGTTCCAGGGGCCTGTCTCAGTCTGGTGGTGGTTCAGGGGCCCCGTCTCAGTCTGGTGGTGGTCCAGGGGGCTTTGACCCCAGAAGCTCTTGAGTTTTAGCTATTTGATACACTGCAGGGACGCTAATCGAAGATATATTTTTGGATTTTTAAGATGTTTATGCCTTTGCCTGGTCGGCTCAACTTCAACGATGGCACTTTTTCACCCGACGGATATCAATAATGAGAGGACCATGGCCCCTTCGTCTAGCTACGCCACTGCATATGAAGAAGGATCAAAAGTCAAGATATCTCAGCCTTTACTTTGGTCAACCAAGCTGTAATGGGTATTAATCCCGGAAAGCTGAGGTTTGGCCAATAACCAGCTGGTCAAAAGAAAATGAAATGAATGGAGTTTTACGTCCTACGTTGGTCAAAAGAAAGGATTCTTATGAACCTTAGTTGTTCTTCTTATAAAGGTGGTCATGAGGTTTTTTAAAAAGTTTATATCCTTCTAATAAATATTTGTTTCTTTTTTTTATTCATGCAACCAAACAGCAATACTCAACCTCTGACACTAATCATCAGATTTGTAAACATCAAAAGTGAATAATTCCTGCTCCCTGAATCATTTTCCTACATTATATCATCATCCAAGTCTAGTTCAAATATTTTCCTGCTCATTTTAATGAAATAAAATGAATGGAGTTGTACGTCCTACTTTTCTGCACCTATATGGGCTAATTGAGGATGGGCAAATAGCATGCAGTGTGCGATGAGGGAAATTTTGCCAGGACAGGGGCATTAGATTTGTGATTTGTAAACAACAAAAGTTAATAATTCCTGCTCCGTTACATCATTTTCCTGTGTTACATCATCATCCTAGTCTAGTTCAAATAATTTCCTACTCATTTTAATGCATCACAAGTTGTTAGTAACACCTACTAAAGAGGACTGGATTAAACTTCAAATTTTAAAAAAACAAAAATTAAGAGAAGAAATCACATCACGTTTAAGACCACCAAGACTTTAAAGAACATACTCATTACCATGGTGATAAAAAAATAAATGTTTGGTGTAAGTTTTGCAGGTGCATTGGTGGTGTGTGTTTGATGTCGAGTTGGGGTGTATAGTTCAACAAGAACAGTCAACATTACCAATTACACACACTGCTTATAAAACAAACGCCTTTTTTTTACCTCTCTTTATCACTCACTAAATAAATCCTACGGATTCACGCTTGTCAAAACTTTGGGAGAAAAAATGTGAAGTTGAAATACTTAAACATTTATTGAAGAATTTCTTATCTTGAAAGTCAAATAGTCAAGGATATATTTTTAAAAATTTGAGAAAAAATATACTTGATTTTTTTTTAAAGAATTTTTCTTATTCTGAAACTAACTTAAAAGATTTGTTTTAAAGGGCATGTAAGTCCTCTTCAGACATTCCTCTTCAGTAAATGAAAATAAATGGAGTTTTATATCTTACTTCTGAAATAAGATTATGCAACTGAAACGAAATGAATATTTAAATAATGTAATAGCTACTTAATATTTTGGATTGCATTCTAAAAAAGCATGTTAATTTATGTTAATTTATGCACCATTTATTTTTAGAATGTATCAAGTATTGAGTGCAAGACTCATTGCAATTCTATCCATTCTGAAATACTTGTTATTTATGTAAATTTATTCACAAATGCAACTTTAAAATTTAAGAAATGTGTATTAGAATTTACACTTTAAAAACAGTGTTTGTTTTGGGAGTAATTCTAATTATATCGAAATTTACATACAGCTGAGATTGGTGGGAGTTATTGACAATCTTAGAATGTATCAAGTATTGAGTGCAAGACTCATTGCAATTCTATCCATTCTGAAATACTTGTTATTTATGTAAATTTATTCACAAATGCAACTTTAAAATTTAAGAAATGTGTATTAGAATTTACACTTTAAAAACAGTGTTTGTTTTGGGAGTAATTCTAATTATATCGAAATTTACATACAGCTGAGATTGGTGGGAGTTATTGACAATCTTAAATAAAATATTGAATTATCTTAAAACTATTGAGCTACATTTTTCAAAATATATTATTGGGTAAAAAGGGTTTCAGGATTGTTTTGTACGTATAAATAATACAAAACCAAAACCTAAGCAAAACAACAAATACAGATAAGATTTGACACTACAAAAGAGGGAAATATGAGAATTAAATTCTAATATAATTCTTGTATATAATTATTTCTAAAAGTGTGATTAAAGTCTGCAAAAATGTATAGCTCTTTCATATTTTTCTATTTTAACGCTTCGCTAATGTCGATATCAATTTCCATAAACAAATTATCTCCGCAATTAACATGAATTTGAGATGGTATCCGAATCTTAATCACCTCCCCTGCCGGGACTATTTGTCTGGTGGATGGTTATAATTTAATTTGGACGTTAAACTAGGCTTGTGATGTAGGAACACGACAATGGAATGACACGAAAATTATCCATTAATGATCATAGATTTATTCAGAACATCTTTGGCCACAAGTCTCTTGAGAATTCAAACTGTTAAATTTCAACCAATCAAATCCTTGGATAATTCACGCATTTTAATTCCCACCAATTAAACCCCAGAAGAGTTCATATTGTTAGTTTAAACCAATCAAATCTCCAGATATTTCATACATTTTAATTCCCACCAATCAAATCCCTGGACAATTCAAACAGTTCAATTTCAACCAATCACATCACTTGTTAGTGAATTGCCCCAGACAGAAGACGTGTGCTGATTTATTTGATGACAGATGGCGCTAATGCATTGTCACCTTTTATAAATATGAAACCGCAAAAATCACTGATGGTTATCCAGACCATTAATTACATTATTTCTTCTATTATATTCCAATTAGCACTCTCTATCAACCAGACGGCTTTAAACAGTAAATAACAATTAGCAACAAAGGCACTTGATAATCAAATCAATATATGCATTGTCATTTCTAATAATCTTTGTCAATGTTTGATACTTGAACAATATGACTCGGTTTATTAAGGCAGCCATCTTGCCCTGTAAATGGGCAAGAGCAAACAACTCGTGTTCAGAGATTGAATCTTTATTGGCCGACTTGAAATCAGGAGCAGACAACTCAGATTATGATTGGCTGAACTATTTTGATGTCAATATGGCGATCTCTTGTAACATATGAGATTATCTAACAAACTAGTCAAGACCACTTTTATTTGGCTCAACCCTTGTCACTATTCAAGATAGGCTGCCATCTTGAACCGGTAAATGGGTAAAGGAAGATAAATCTTGTTTAAAGATTGATATTGATTGGCTGTTTTTACAGCGAAAGAAGACAACACCTTCTGATGAATGATTTTGATTGGCTGACCTATAATTTAGGCTTGTCTAGTTCCGAAATCAATACGAGTAGTCCAAGTTGACACCAGGGAATAACAATTAGCAACAAAGAGACTTGATAATCAAATCAATATGCATTATCTCCCCTGTGTTTGATTCTGACCTTAAAGGTCACAGATAATGGGCTTGTTTGACACTTAATAACTGTGAACCTGATGTGATCACAGCAGGCTAACCTGGACTACAGGGTTCAACAATTCAAACAACATCTTAATAGTGTTATCTTTATAAATTATAGGGATACTTTCTCTATTCTTTCGACCAACCATACTTTAGTCTCAGAAAGCTAAAAAAAAACCCAGAGAACATCAAAAGGTGAATGTTTGAACGGATTATGTTGGAGCAGTTCAAGTACTTCTGAAGACTATTTATACATAAATTCAAGACCCAAATCGATCCCCGAAAATGCAGACTGATTCTCTTAAAAGAACTGGTTTCTCCCCAGGATTTAATAATTGTTTTGACTAATATCACACTGCACTTTATCTGTTTATTATTTCCTTGCCGGATTTCAGACCGAAACTTGACAATTTTGTCATCCATTTCTTTTCAGAAATTAATGACATACCTCTTTCATGAAAGACATGCTGTGTGCAATGAGGAAAATTGTTGTCAGTTCAGGGACATGGACCTCTTCTCTCTCTATTCCATAAGAAGTAAAAAATGTCAAACTATTGCCCCATCTGAACAACTAGACACTTTTTTCCATGTTAGCCACTTAGACCTACTTCACTGACTCACTCATTGAGCCACTGCGACTCCCCCATCCCATGCCGAGAATGGTTTTCAAGGATTCGAAATGAAAAACTCGAACTGTAAATGAATCATTGAGACGATTTCCGTTCCACTCTGATTTCTAATGTCGAACTCCTCGAATCAGGAAATAACCTCTTCAAATCTGACAAGACTTACAATATCTTCAAATCCTTCTCCAAGTTTCAAGTAGTTTTGAGAAATTCGACACTCTATCATCAAGACTTAACTAATCTTCCACTTAATACAAACTTCGGGGAAAATTGAGTCCAAATTCATTAAAATATTTGTATAGATCAATTAATTTTTTTTAAGTACTCAAGACCCAAACTGCGAAATGAAACCTAAATCTAAAATACCAATTTATAATAGGCCTACATTGATGGCAGCAAATGAAGTTATACATATGAGGTAGTATATCAATAAATGAGGAAGTATTTCACAATGAAAAGCATGTGGCGACCTGTGCACAAGTTACTAGCGTCAATACCGTCTGTCTTCTACACCTTATTGGGCTAACAAACATATGCAATCATTAAACTTCCCTTTTTCCGATTTTGGCAACCCCTCTGATCAATGACCTTTGTAATTTTATAATCTAATTGGCTATATGATAATTGATGCAATTATGCTTCAAGAAACATTTTGAAAGTGTCAAAAATCTCAAACATGGCTTCAAATTTCATGCATATTTTCTCTGAATATAGAAACATTACACCTTTCAAACAATGGAGAGTATAATTTTATTATCATTATTAATACAAACTGGAAATAGACCAGCGAGAGGTCACATGACACAAATTAATCACAGCGTCTGTTTTTGATTGGCTACGATGTCACCTGGTGGGCAGAATGTAATGAATATGCTATTTACGTATGATTTGTCTAAGGGAGTGAAATGGATAGGACATTGGGTCATAATTTCTCAGACCAATGGATATGACTTTTTAAATGGCGAAACCCGGGCTAAATTTTCTCCAGAAGATTGACATGTATTGAAAATGTCTTAAGGATGGAAATGGCAAAGTAGTTGGCTTGACTTTCCTTGACAATGGTATTACGTTTGGCTCAACTTTCGATTATTTTCCAGACTAACATTATGACTTAGCCATGATAAGCAGCCATCTTGCCAGGTAAATGGCCAAGGAAAGATAACTCATTTAGAATCTGATTTTGATTGGCTGATTTTAAGGCACAAGAGGGCAAATATGTCTGAAGAATGATTTTGATTGGCTGAACTATAATTTATTCAATATGGCACGAATGAAACGGATAGGACACTGAATATCATTTCTCCTAGGGAGTAAAATGTAATGGATTCCATATTTTATCAAGTGTATCACAACTTTCTTAAGATGGCCGGTTGTTGATTATTATTCATAGCCGCGGAGATGTCCCGCAGTTTGTTATTCCAATATGGCTGACCACACGCTGGTTTTATTGGTCCAATATGGTGGTTAGTAACCAGGAAATTATCCTGTCAACATGAAACGTAAACTTTGGGTTGAAACATCAGTCAATGGGTCATTCCATACTGTCTGCTGGGGGTCTGATTTCTGACTTCTGTTACAAAACAGATTGCCACTTTCAAAAAAATAATTCAGTTCATATTTTAAAAGATCTGGTTCAAACATGTGTTTTATTTCAACCCATAGAGAAATTTGGAGTAGTCCTGAGTATGTGTCAGAAAGAAAGAAAGAAACAAAGTTTATGCAGAAGACAATAATTGCGACAAAAGATTTCATTGAGAAATTACAAACATTAAAAATCAGAAATACAAAGTTCTTTCTGAGCAAATGCACTATCATCATAATATTTAAATGAAATTTTTCCCTGAAATGTCTAATAGCAAAGATCTTAAATCCTAGAACTTAATTTTCAATCAGCAGAAATAAGAAATTTCTTCTGTGGAAATTTTGCCCTAAAATATCTGACAGCAAAAATGTTAAATCCTAGAGTTGTACCCTCCTACACTTAGGATTTCAACTCAAGACTCAAGTGGTCCTATACTTCATATACGTTTTACATTACCATTTAACGCGGCTCTTGATTGATACGAACTTGATATCTTGACAGCTTGACACTAGGTAGGGGAGATAATCCCTACAACGTAGAGTTAGACATGTTCGTGATTTCAATCCTATCAAGTTTGACCACTAGACTATGATCTGTTTACATTGCTTGTCAATCAAATTAAACTACCACTTGGCTTTATTTAAAGTGGACCCACTTTGGACTTGAAATCTTGATTTTCAATAAGAATTCTTAAACGGCACATTCACCATTCGACCTATCATACCCAATTAGTTTCAGAACCTGGAATTATTTAGCCAAGCTACTCAGTAATAATATTCACAACTCTCTCAAAATATGAAATATATTTCATTGAAAATATGCTTTATATAGAAAACACAATAAGAGAAAATGAAAGATAAATGTTTAGATAGGGATATAATTGAAAGGATTTCCGTGCAGTTATAGTACTTTAGTACTTCTAAAGACTAATTACATATTCAAGAACCAAATCGACCCTTGAATATACTGTTCCCCCTTGATATAATATTCTTGTATATACACTTACAAAAAAAAAAAGGGCAATCCTATTGTGGATGTGCTGAATATTGAACTATCAAAAATTTGATCTTATATCTCTCTAAATTATGCTTAAAATATTTGAGCCAAAGATTACAACATTGGCTCTTATCCTTCCTTTGTCTGCACATATTACTAAATCCTATCAAGAAAGCAACCTTCAGCAAATTGAAGATTGACCTTACAACCTCAGTGTAAATTGAATCTAAACCTGTAATTTTCTAATAACATTCAAATATGACCCGTCACCCCTACAGAAACCATCCCTGACCCTAGAGGAAACCAGAGGATAATCAATTCCTAACCCTTAACCTTACAAGAGATCAAATTGTGAACAGAAGCTAGTTATCAAATTAGATTTGTTAATAGCCTGAACACCTTATTTTCTTTACATAACTAACCCTAAAACCAGCTATCAACTTATCTATCAGAGGCTAACACCCCCTCCAACAAAACACGAACTGACAAGGATAAGACTTAATTTTCTCAATTAGTCCTAAAGACTTAATTCAAACCCTAGCCAAAAGAGAATTAGATGAACAAATGTCCCCTGCAATAAGACAGATTGTGACCTTTAACCTCAATCAGTTGGGGGTTTGGGGTCACTCACAAAGGTGGCCAATTAGTCAGCCCTGCCCCCCAAATTAAACCCTGTTTATAATAACAGAAGCTGAAGACAGACAGTATGCTACCATCTGTTAGTTTGATAAATTACGGTGTCACAATTATTAAACAAGGCCAATAATAACTTAACACAGTTAAAAGTAAAAGTCTGGAGCTTATCCTCTTAGAGTTCAGCTTGAAATGAAATGGTGCTTTACATTGCAGTGCACAATGAAGGAAATTTTGCAAAGACAGCGGCTATACTCTACTCAATTTCCAACTGTCGAGGGATCTTTAACGTGCACAGACTGTAGCACATGCTTACAGCTTGAAGAGATTGTAAAGGTCTATTTGCACAATTCAAATTTTCAATCCGGATGTCTGTGGTTCCTGCAAATCTAAGCATCATTATAGTTTAATGACATCTCTGTTTATCAACTGTGAAAAGTTCATTAGCTAACGCAATGTATTGTAAATGTGTTTTCATGGATTTTGATAATCCTTTATGGTTGGGATTGATCGTTCTTGCTTGGGTTTTAGAATTGCAAAATTGTGAAAATTTATAGCTTTTTACAATCTTGTGAATTGCATGTTGAACTAGTTGGTTTAAAACAGTTTTCATTGAACCCACCACGTATCAATTGATATGATCTAGAATTCAGGTGCACTTAAAGGGATTGTTAAGTGGTTTTCTAAACTTTGTATGTCACCCCCACTGATCTACCAGAAGCTACTATTGATATCTATGCAGATCACTGTCAGTGACGTCATAAAACGCGTTAGTTTTAGTGGAATTGTAAGAACCACAGACACTGGAATAGAAATTGGAATGGCACAAATTGATGCTATCAGTGTCCCTGATACATATGCAAAGTTTAGAAAACTTCTTTACAATCCCTTTAATATGTCCAGGTGGTATATAAATGTATGAGCACACTCAGGGCACTTTGATAACAACTATTTCTCAAGACAAGATTTGATCCACCTGTATCTTCTTAAAATTATCTATCATGAAAACATTGAAACACCAAAAATACACTTACATCAAAATTATCAGAATTCAACCAAACTTTATCAAAAAAGTACGATCAGATAGTTAAGATTTATGGCCTTTTTGTAAGAGGTATTTGAATGCATTTAACCTCTTTTCACATCATGATATTTTGAATCAAACTAATGCACCTTTAATCGTATCTTGTCTTGTATTCTGCTGGGTATGCTTACTCTTCTAGACACCTGATACCACTTTTCATTATGATATACTTACTCATGTATGATTGATATAATTCCTCATGTTAAAAGTTCATATGCTGTTACCTATGTTTCGTCAAAATGTCTTTTTTGGATTTCGAGTTTCGTTTTGCG
The DNA here is from genome assembly GCA_029955415.1 of Lottia scabra. Classification (NCBI taxonomy): domain Eukaryota; kingdom Metazoa; phylum Mollusca; class Gastropoda; family Lottiidae; genus Lottia; species Lottia scabra. The sequence goes on along the minus strand of JARJEI010000019.1, from coordinate 3,510,897 downwards.
GTTCGGATCGTTTGGTTTCTTTATGATCTAAGCACCAGAAAGACCAAAGGTTTTCTTTTCTAAAACTGTTTCTGGAACATTCTTGCACCAAGAGTAATTTTGGGAATACGAAGCCAGTACTTCTTTAAAATTAGATTTCGCACAAAAAATAAATTGCATGTTTTTGAAGAAAATGTGGATCTATCAATTCGAATGTATATTTTATGTTATCTTCAAGAAATGCAGTACCGTACTTTATAAAACTATATTTTTATGCCACTGAAGAAATGCAATCTTTTCAATTTGAATTCTTGCATGAAAAACTTTTGAAACATTTAAAGATGATGAAGAAATGCAGATATTTTTAATTTCAAAACTAACAGCAAAAAATCTAATACATATTCTAAAGATGCCGTTTTTTGCTCGAGAAATCCAGGTGTTCAGAGAACTTTTCCTATTTTAAATTTCATCAAAATCATCTAAGAATTCATTTAACCTGGAATACTCTAAAATCTTTTGATGTATCTTGAGATTAGGTGTGTCTATCTACTAGAAATAACTCAAAAATCTTTCAAATCTTTCAGAATTCAAAAGACACTTCAAAAAACATGCATCAAAGTCGTTTAAAAGCCCCTTTACATGCGTTTCGAAACACTTCAAAACCGCCGGCTCTAAAAACTTAAACGACTCTTATAGATAATTTAAGCTACTTTTCATCGTAACTGAGTATCTAATTTACGAAATTATCAAACTCTTCAGTAATTGAGGTATTAATTTCTTTGAAAGTTACCCACTTGAGATTTAGAATGATTAAAATTTAGAAATTTAGATGTCGAAAAGTGTCGTTATCTACACCATAATTACATCGAAGAATCGTGCTCCATCATTTTAACTTGTCAATTAAATTCATATAATTTCAGAAATTCATCTGTCACATTCATATAATTATTTTTGAATAAATTGTCGAAACTTCAGTAATTTTCAGTCATGAATAAGTATAAATTATTTTATGCAGGAATTATTCAACTGAATTGAAAATGAGTTTAATGTCCTGATTTTAGGCACCTGTTTCAGCTAATACCATGCAGTGTGCAATGAGGGTTTAATAAAGTAACTGTTTTTTTTATTCTAACATGGATTAGAAATGAATGACAAATCCAACTAAATCCACATCTCTGATAACTCCAAAACTGATCAAACCTATTCTTTCATATTCAACTGGATTTTCAACTGATTTTTATGGCATATCCCTTTCTTAGTGTTCAAAATACATTATCTTTTAAACATGTCAGATTTGACTGGCGAAAAACACCAAATCAACAGTCCTCCTGTATAGTGTATTTATTTATTTTCAATCTTTGAAACATGTCAGATTTGACCGGCAAAAAACACCAAATCAACAGTCCTCCTGTACAGATGTAACTTACTTCTTATTCTCAATGGGTGTAGTAGTCAATTGGGTTGAACTTTCCAACCTTCAAAAACTGAAGAGCTTTCAAGATTACGTCTTTTTTTACTTACGTAAATAAGGAGAGTAATAGCAGTCGAATTGAAGTAACCGTATGAACCTCTATAGATGAAGAGTTTCTCAAGTGGGTATAATCAAGTTACTTTAAAGATAGCTGTCAGAATGCTCTCGATGTCTAAATTAAATAATTCTCCATACTTCAAGTTGTAATGATGGGGAAATGGTTCGAAACATTTGGTTAATTGAAGTTCGTGAGATAATTTCAAGTGTTGTCTCGAGACGTATTCAGATCTTAAAAGTAATTACGTTACCTATCGTATGACTCTCTACCCACAATCCTAAGTATGTGTCGAGTATTTAATGTATTGCTAATTTCCGTTAACGTAAATGAAACCTAATTTTCCAATCGAGCTCTCATTAATTGAAAACAAGAACTAGTAACCATATAAATGAAATGAAATGAATGGAGTTTTACGTCCTACTTTTCTGCACCTATATGGGCTAATTGAGGACGGGCAAACGCCATGCAGTGTGCAATGAGGGAAATTTTGCAAGGACAGCGGCATTAGCCTGCTCTTATTTTCCTTATTTTTGATTTCCAACTGTCCACAGCCAATAGCACACAGGGCCTCGGTTTATTGTCCCATTCGAATTACTAGACGCTTTACCATGTCAAACTAGTAACCATAAAGAATGTAGATTATTTAATAGTTTTACAAGGGTTGTACAATGAGTATTATCATTATCTATATTGCTGACTATTTGTTTATATTAGAGCATTTTAAAGCATTTTATTAAAGTAAAAAGTTTAAAAGTTGTAATTTGATGTCTGTATGTTAAAATTCTTATGTTTTTGTCATGATTAGGATCATCTTAAAACCTATCATCCATTAAATTTGGCAGAAAGATGTATTTGATGCTCTGAAGGAATGAATGATAAAATAAATATATGCATGAATGGTAAGAGCACATAGTGAATGAATGAATGCTTAAATGATAGAATGAATGAATGAATGAAGAAATGAATGAATGAATGCTTAAATGATAGAAGGAATGAATTATAGAAGGAATGAATGAATGACTCAATGAATGAATGAATGAATGAATGAATGTCCTAATGAATGAAGAAATGAATGAATGAATGACTGAAGAAATGAATGGAGGAATGAAAAAAAAACTTACAAGGTTTATGGTTGACAGTAGTAAAAAGATCTGATCCTGATTCAGAAACCTGAAAAATACAAAAATAAAACATTAAAATTTGAAATGTTGAGGGTGATCTATTTGCATTGCAACTTATAGGTTATAAAGTGTATGCTTATCATTGTGAGTGTTGTCTGGAAAATTGCTACAGAATTGAGCATGCACCAAGTTTTCAAGTTTTGAAAGACCTACAGGACTGACTTCTAAAAAGTTTTGAGTAAGCTTATTGAATTGATAACCACATTACATAAATCTAGAAATTGCTACTCTATGGTTATTATATTGAAGATGTTCATTTCAAGAATTGTTTTACGGTTGGGATCGTTCGTGCTTGAGTTTTATTATATATTGATGAATATGCGTCAGATTATAATAGGACCTCCATGTCACATGAAATATACATCCAAACCAAGATAAACCCCCAAAAAACTCATCTTTTATGACTAAATAAGTATCCAATAAATTGGCTCAAAAGGTTAAAATAGCTCAATCGGAGTAAATGACCTTGAGATCATGACCTGAAGGTTGACCATAAAATCCTGGGCTTATCATAGACATGTGAGAATGGTAAAGAAAATATCAGAAGCTACCTAAAGCTGATAGTATTTAACAGAGCTTACAACTACAATAGGAGAAGATTACAGCCTTCTGATAGAAAAACACCTCGGGATTAACCCATTTTCACACAGTTTTCAAGGCCGTCATATAATGAAGGCAATTGCCAGATAGATCTCCTGAAAAGTGCAAGAGAAAAGACAGATGTTGCTGATTTGACAAAATGTCCTTCATTGCACACTGAATGGTGTTGCCCATCCTCATTGGCCTCATCAGGGACAGAGACTAAAATTCATTTCATTTTCACTTTTGAAATGATAACCTGATTAGATATGTCTACTTTCAGAAGTGCACAGGGCAAATATTGATTTCGCATTATTTATACCTATGCTTTGATCCTTTCTAATCAAAATGAAGTAACAAACTTTTCTACTGCATTGACCACCTTTCAAAATATAAGTAAATGCTTTTAAACGCAGATCAAACAATTTTTTCTTTGAAATCTCATCAAAGCAGTCAGCAAGTACTTCAAAAACTTTGTTTGGTGCAGATTTAGATTAGTTGCCTTCTGGCTTCAAAACAATTTTACTAGTAACCAAATGTCTTTTTCCCACATTTTGGAGCCAGGTACTCAATCTTGGTCAAAAGGAAACAAATCCCTAGGGTCCTTGAAGTACTTTAAATGTCCCCTTTCGTCAATTAGTGACCCTAAAAACAATATTGTATTATCTGGACCCTATCTTTGATCATCTGACAACAAACATTTTTGAATTCGCAGCCACTTCATAGATTTTTTTACCTCTTCAACTTATATTTTCAAAACTAGTAACGTAAAGACTACAAAAACTCAAAAGAGACACAAAATTTGAATTAAACTTGAATCTATATTTACTAATCAAATTCAATTTATATAATCAACTGACTAAAAGCTACACAAATTCAAAGGATATACAAAAGTGCCACTTATAAAAACAAAATCACTTTGAGTGGTCTGACCAAAGGGGACAAAAAAAATAACCATTTCAAGTGTTTGACCACAAGGTGTTTCTCAACCACTCAAAATGAAATGGAGTTTTACATCCTACTTTTCTGCAAGTGATATCAAATTCCGAATCTATTGTTACTTATATATCCTTCAACCAAACTAAAAAATCATTTTGAGTACACCACTAGGCAATAAAAATACAAAGGAGATGCAAAAGTGAATAAATAACTGCTTGTATATTCTTCAACAAAAATCGTTGTAAGTGGATTGACCAAAGGCAATTTAAGCAAAATATTTTCAAATGGACTGGATAATAAAGGCAAGACAAAATATTTTCAAGTGGTCTCACGAAAGGCGACAAAAAAACCCTTTTCAAGTGTTTTGACCAAAAGGTGTTTCTCAACCACTCGAAATAGAAATCATAACAACCCTTTCAGATGATAGACAAATCTTTTTTAAGTGACAGGAAACGATTGGTTTGAAGTTTACGAAGAATAAAACCCGATCTAATCATGGCAACCCTTGACATGAAGTCGACGTCCCGTCAAACAGCTGTCAACTTCACCAGATAATCAGCCTATAACTACAACAATGTTTAAACAGCGTGAATAGCCGTCCGTCCACCATCTTGTTTCGGCCATTCAAACCAAGTCATGTATTGAATTAGTCCACTTAATAATTTCACGTAAAATATTTGTTTGACTTAAAGGACAATAGTCCAGAAACTTTAAAATAGAACACTTTGAATACGAAATGAAATAGAGGTTATTATTTTTTCCCCGTATTTGGCTAATGAAAACACTTAAGCGAAACCAAATTTTCATAATTTGTCAATGTTCCAAAAAACTGCAAATTTTCAAAAAAACTGTTGCTAAACTGTGAACTTAAGGACGAGCAAATGCCATTCAGTGTGCAATGAGGGAAAATTGGCATTAACCTACTTTTATTTCTGATTTCCAACTGTCAGGGTTCTTTAACATTACAGAGAGCAATACAAAATCTTTTAATAAATTTCTATAAATAAAAAATTCCAGGTTCTGAGACTAAAAGTTTTTTGGTCGAACAGATAGTGAACATATCCCTTTAATAAATTTCTTAATACAAATTCTCCCCTCTCAAAGCTTATCAATCATTTTTGTATGACTACATTGTTGGTCATTTTGTCAGGCCCTCAATACCCTGATAGGGTCTTGTTTGTACTGGAGAAGAAAAGGACTCGCAGGGTCACAATCCTCTCAAGTGTTTTAGCACCTCTGATGTTTTGACAAGACCTAGACAAAATATTATTAACAAGTACACTGACTGACGGGTTTGTCACCATTTTGTTTGCTCGGACCCTGTAGGTGTATCGTTGATATTTTTATACTTGTGAATAGCCCACTAGCTGTCTTTGACGTTTTGTCAATAGTTTGTGAAAAGATATTTTAGGTCGTGAGTACAAAGAGACTATATTAATAGCTTGCTGTTAAAGTACTGCTTCACTGGGTTACAAATTGTATGGTGAATAACTGATGTCCTTAGTACAGTTATCACATAACATTAATAAAAATTTAAAAAAATAGAAAATAAAATTCTAAAACCATTAATATTAGTGATTGAAATATCAAATGAACAGAAAACTGAAATAATCTTAAAATGATATTTAGTGCTGTAGGTTCAAATCCCCATCAAACAAGCTATGAACAATATCTACCAAGCATCATCAATCTAACAATTTTTGGTGCCACAGGACTCTCAAGTTGGTTTGGTGTTGGCCCTCAAACCTTAAACACAGAAAATATCCTCAAAAGAAGAGGTAACCCAAAAAAACATTTTGGCCACACTAAAGAATATTCTTAATCTCTGTTTTAAGGGGGTTGGGTTGGTTGTAGTCCTCAAAAAAATGGGGCACCCCAAAATAACACTTAAGTGTGTTTATTTTGAACACAATGTCACCCACGTTCAGAACCTTAGAGGGAGATAAATCATTTATAATGCCCTCGTGATAATACCCCAATAACAAAAGAACCAAAATATCTCAAGTACTGGCCTCGTGTTTTGAACTTTAACATGTTAAGAATTCATTGTCACAAAAGGTAGCTAAGGTCTCTTGAATACTTTTACAAATGGTCGTTAGTATTTTGTCGTTTTGATCTTTCAGGGCGAAATAATGACAGCAAATACATCAAAACACTCCTTCAAAGAAAAAGAGTTGAGCTATCAAGACAGTATAGAAGTTAAAGACTATGATTATAAAAGCAAACCAGTCCAAGATAAAAGGGTTGAGAGTAAATGAGGCTGGGTGACAAACATGTGGTAGTTTTTTTCTACCAGTCACACACCTACAGTCTTCAAGTTCACAAACTTAAAGGACAGGTGCTAACATATTTAGGTCTATCTCAGCCAAGAATTCAAGTCACTTCTCACAGATGAAAGGACATCGCGCTCAGGGGTCCCCCTAGCCCACGGACTTGAAGCGATATGATATCGCTTTATAGTGGACTTGGGGCGATATTAGGGAACTTGGGGCGAAATCAAGGCATACTTGCACAGAATGAATGACGATCATTTCGTCGATGAAAACTCGCGAAGTTTTCAGCCGACATTGAAAGGTATATACTAAGTATTGGTAGGCCTGTAAAAGCAGTCATGAGCTGAATGTTTACAGGCTACATTAAAAAAAAAAATCATTTTATGAAACGAAATTACAGGTATATTAATTTGTACTCCCAGTCTCGCATAATAATCTACCGATAATAGAAGGACTTGCAAAACGATGTCTACAGACGTCATATTGATGATTGACTGCTATTTTAATAATAAGAAAACTTCAAAAGGCTTCAAAATTTCGTTTGGTGGTAAAGATTAGGCTACTGTAAAATTTAGAAAAATAGCGATGCGCCATCGTAATACGCCCACTTTTGTAATGGCAGCCAAGTCGTCCGGGAGGTCGACAAGAACTATCAGTAAATGAAACATCTGTCAAAAACCGTGCCATCAAGAATGTTTACAAAATTGAACGATTTTTAAGTGTTTACAACTACAAGTTAACAAGGGCAATAACCCATGAAATATTTTTCAATTCTTCTAATTTTCAATAGGGTTCATCCTTGGGTGATTATAAACACTCAAACCGAGTTTCATCAAAATCCATCAAGAAACCAGCTCTCTATCGTGTTCACAAAGTATTTTCAAAAACAAAGGAAATAACCCATCAAATATTTTTTGATTTGTCAAGATTTTCAAAAGGCTTCATCCTTGGACGATTATAAACACACAATTTTTTTTTATCAAATTCCATCGAGAAACCAGCTCTCTATTGTGTTCACAACTTTGCGAGTGTTACGGGCTATAAAATTAACACATTTTAAAGAACAAGGGCAATAACTCATAAAATATTTATCGATGTTTCTGATTTTCAATAGGGTTAATTCCAAGGTCATGACAAACACCAAGTTTCATCAAAATCCATCAAGAAACCAGCTCTCTATCGTGTTCACAAAGTATTTTCAAAAACAAGGGCAATAACCCATTAAATATTTTTCGATTTGTCTGATTTTCAATAGGCTTCTTCCTTGGATGATTATAAACACTCACAGTAAGTTTTATCAAAATCCATTAAGAAACCAGCTCTCTATTGTGTTCACAACTTTGAGAGTGTTATGGGCTATAAAACTAACACGTTTTAAGGAACAAGGGCAATAACTCATAAAATATTTATCGATGTTTCTGATTTTCAATAGGGTTAATCCCAAGGTCATGACAAACACTCACACCAAGTTTCATCAAAATCCATCAAAATCCATCAAGAAACCAGCTCTCTATCGTGTTCACAAAATATTTTCAAAAACAAGAGCAATAACCCATCAAATATTTTTCGATTTTTCTGATTTTCAATAGGCTTCTTCCTTGGATGATTATAAACACTCACAATAATTTTTATCAAATTCCATCGAGAAACCAGCTCTCTATTGTGTTCACAACTTTGAGAGTGTTATGGGCTATAAAACTAACACGTTTTAAGGAACAAGGGCAATAACTCATAAAATATTTATCGATGTTTCTGATTTTCAATAGGGTTAATACCAAGGTCATGACAAACACTCACACCAAGTTTCATCAAAATCCATCAAGAAACCAGCTCTCTATCGTGTTCACAAAGTATTTTCAAAAACAAGGGCAATAACCCATCAAATATTTTTCGATTTTTCTGATTTTCAATAGGCTTTTTCCTTGGATGATTATAAACACTCACAGCAAGTTTTATCAAAATCCATTAAGAAACCAGCTCTCTATAACTTTGAGAGTGTGACGGGCTATAAAATTAACACGTTTTAAGGAACAAGGGCAATAACTCATAAAATATTTATCGATGTTTCTGATTTTCAATAGGGTTAATCCCAAGGTCATGACAAACACTCACACCAAGTTTCATCAAAATCCATCAAGAAACCAGCTCTCTATCGTGTTCACAAAGTATTTTCAAAAACAAGGGCAATAACCCATCAAATATTTTTCGATTTTTCTGATTTTCAATAGGCTTCTTCCTTGGATGATTATAAACACTCACAGCAAGTTTTATCAAAATCCATCAAGAAACCAGCTCTCTATCGTGTTCACAACAATTGTGGACAGACAGACAGGGGCGACTACAATATACGCCCACATTTATGTGTGGGCGTATAAAAACCCGGATGTTGTTATAAACATTTGTCACGTGTTATGGTGTGTTTAAAATGCCAATCATCGTGTGGAAATAGATCAAATTATCATCTTAATTAGGGGATTAATTAATAAGACAATGATAATCTCGTTACATGATGAGATTAACACGTGTTATGGGTAATCAGAATTTAATAATGATTGATTTTTTATTGATTTATGGTAAAGAATTTGTACATTGAAAATCGGTAGGTCCCGTAAAAAAAAATTCGGAAGGCGATATGATATCGCCATTGCTGACAAACAAAGCGATATTGATGGTCTTACGGCGAGATCTTCGCCCATGTCGCCCTGTAGGGGGACCCCTGATCGCGCTTTAATTCTTCTCTTTGACAAATGATTTAACCAAGACTCTGTGTGCTACAGGCTGTGCATGTTAAAGATCCCTTGTGATTTTGTAATTGAAAAAGTGCCAATTTCAGATGGGACAATTAACCTAGTATGTAGTGTGTATTACAGGCAGTGCATGTAAAGATCCTTCGATAGTTGGAAATCAAGTAGGCTAATACTACAGTCCTAGAAAAACAAATTCTACCTGAACATCACTCAGAGAATACTACTAAGAATATTTGTATCTTGAAGCAAAAACTCAGAGGAGACATTGGATATAGAATCAAACTTAGATAAAGTTCTAATATCAGCCATCTTTGAGAGCTATTGATTAGTAGCTTTTTCAACACCACATATGACACCTGATGGTACTTCTCTTTTGAGTAGTCAACTACTATACAACTATTAATCTTGATTTTGCCATGTGTTTGGATGAAATTTTGAATAACAGAATTGTTTTTCTCGTAATGATTTTTTCTTACATATACACTTTTTACATTGAAGTACTTTGTATCATAATTTCAATTAAATTTTAATTACTTTAAGTGGTAATAGGAATGTTTTGTAAATGTGACCTTGGCCAGTGCTTCTATATCCTTTATAACACCTAAATACCATAGACACATGTACACTTTTAACCTAATGTGACTTTGGCCACCCTGCTAGTCAAACTGGTATTAAAATATCCTGATGAAAGAAACATTAAACTAATCACCATTTTGATTGTTTTCACCATTTTCTTTGACATACACCGATTCAAACGGTTTAGCGTCTAAAATCATTTAGTAACCGCGCCAACCGTTTAATAACCAATCAAATGGAATGGTATATTTAGATTGGCGTTGTTTTTTCACACTTGGAATCTATTAGACAAAAGATCAGATTCTTTGAGTTGGTTTCTGATGTTCTTTGACTGATTCTATCATACAGCTAAAGATACTGTCCTGTTTTTTCGAGAAGCGAGTCTGCTTAAAGTTCAATTAACTAATTATTTCCAAGCGTTTTTAAGGTTTTGTTTTGAATAAGTACAGCCATACTATTAAATTACGGTAGGCAAAACAAACATTTACAGATAACTTATTCAGCCTCTCCCTTCATTCTAAAATTTTGATGCTTAACAAATGGTGGTTGTGAATTCTAATCTTAGTCAGTAACATTGAACTGAACATCTTTCCCAATTGTTCCAGTTGACCCAGCTATAAATTGATATGGATAATCTGGGAAAGATAAAAATCCAAGTGTTTTAGCCAAGGATCCAAGAGTATATAGAAAGGATCCTGATGATCCTCATTTCCACTTTGAGATCCTGCATCCTTTAGATACTTATGACTCTTTCTTATGAAAACCATTCTGTGTATGCTTAATGTTAGCAATTAGATTACGTGTATATTACGTGCGCAACTCTAGCGTATGCTTAGAGGTCAGCGTCAGTGTCCGCATGCTTTTATGATCCTCTATTGTTTGTAATGTATTGATGAAGTAAGACGTATAAAGATGTTATGAATATAGGTCGGTGTCTGTTTTCACTTAATTCATTCTTTCAAACTATCCAAAATCATTTCAAAAAAATATCCTGAACATGTCCCTTTAAGTATAATGGAGACCAAATTTACGATTAGAGCTCTTATGACTGTGAGGTAGATTAAGTACAGTTCTCCTAATAAACAAAGTGTTTCTAGTACACGGCCAAACAAATTTCAACCTTTCAAACGTGTCTTGGGTTTATAACTTCCCGTACAGCTGTATTCAATCCGTAAATATTTATACCTTCGAGCTCGGCAGGTGTAAAATGCCACACGCGAAATTAATTTTCTCCTTGAGTTAATATTTCAAAAATTGTCAACTTCTTCCAAAATTGACAGTTTTCTTGTCTTTTATAAAGGTCATCCTAATCCTCCTCCCAGATTACACTACATTAACTGCTTCTGCCCTTACAAAGTGAAACAAAGGGTGTGGTGCCAGGCAGGGTATGCTTACTCTTCAAGACACTTATACTACTTTTCATTTTATGTATGATTGATATAATTCCTCGTGTGAAAAGTTCATAAGCTGTCACCTATGTTTCGTCAAAATGTCTTTTTGGATTTCGGATTTCGGATTTCGGATTTCGTTTTGCAGTTCAGATCGTTAGTACTTGGTTTCTTTTTTCAAACAAGTGATCTGGTTATTCCTTAAAATATTATTTCTACAGGCAATTTGTCAGATCGTAATTCCTTAAACTGGTAGCAAAAACTTTAATTTTCATAATATGCAGGTTTAAAATATTAAAAACCTGGTTTAAATTTCACTGCACGTGTGGTAAAAGCTTTTTTACTCTCTCAATTTTCATATAATAGAATTTAACTTTTTATGTTTGCAGAAAATGGGGTCACACAGTTAATATTAGCACCTTACTCTAGTCATGCAGATTTCTTTTTGATTCCAAAGACAAGTGGCATATAGACAGCAATTTTTTCAAAAAATGAAAATGAAATGAATGGAGTTTTACGTCCTACTTTTCTGCACTTATATGGGCTATAATTGCGGATGGGCAAACGCCATGCAGTGTGCAATGAGGGAAATTTTGCCAGGACAGCGGCATTAGCCTTCTCTTATTTGCAATTTCCAACGGTCAAGGGATCTTTAAGGTGCACGGGAACTGGGTTAGCAGTTTTTTCAAGGGAGGGGGTGGAGTGGTCCGAGTTTGAGGTCATGGTGCCACTATGCCCCCGCCAAAGATTTCTGCGTTTGCACTGATTATTTTGATTTTTCTTTTGATATAAACTTTGTTTTTATATTTATCTTTATTTGATAAACAAATGTCAACATTTTCATTACCCAAAACACTATTGACCTTCTAATATTTCTTTTAAATGTTAAAAACAATCCAACATCAAGGGGTGTCTTGGTTTTGCCAACTTTTAACTATGAAATTGAGAGCTTGTTTACTGTTTTATAAAAAACACAGAGATATCCAAACAGGAATTGTTTGCGTTAAATGAAAACAACTCCAAATGTGTAACCATGACAAATTCAACATGCCTTTTTCATTTGCTGTCAAAAATGTCACGGCATGCCTCCACATTGCTGAAAATCAACATTTGGGAAGGTCAGAAGTCGGCAAAAAAATCTATTTTTAAATGTCAGAAAATTGGGCAGGATTTAACATAAGTGAGTACAAGAAAGTAACAAAGCAAAAGAATTTCTGTGTGGTCTGAAATATCACAAATTTTAACATTAACTGAAGTAAGTTCAGGTCAAAATCTGAATAACTCCAGCTTTTAAATCATATTTTTGTCCACCTACATGTAGATAATGTAACTGAAAAGTTACAGGGCAAAATAAAGTTTTAAAACCTGTTTTGTGAAGGTGTATTCAATTTGATTCACATTATGCAATCCCAAGAACAAAATCTATACCGTCTAATACACACATATAGTCCATAACAGTGACCAAAATAATATCATGAGTAATTTTAAAATTAACTTAAAAGTATCAGGGCAAATTTTTAAATAACTTCTTTCAAACCTGTTTTGTGGAGGTGTATTCAATTTAATAAAAATTATGCAATCTCATGAACAAGATCTTTTACATCCAAGAAATTAATCCAAACACTTGTTCGAAGAAAAACACACCCATATCTATCCAAATTTTATCAAATCATAACACATTGTTTTATTGGCCATTGTTAATAAAGTAGTCCATGAATTTCCACACGGTTATTTTGGAACCATATACCATTTAATTTGACACCTTATCTAGGTTAACATTACATTAATAAGTTTGGTTATTTAACGTGATCTAATAAATAAAGTAATCCTATAAAATCCATTCTTACGTTATCTTGGTTAACATCACTTTAATTTCAGAGAGTCCACAAACTTACTAATATATCAGATTGTGACATTTAAGAATGCAACTTGTCGTAATGAGGTGGGACTTCATCTGATAATGACCATGTAAATAGCTGCGATGTAACGTAACCTAAATGCCACTCACGAATTATTATTAACTTAGTAGTATATCCATATATTTTGTGCTCTCTTACCTATGCCTATTTCTATATGTCTTATAAACAGTAAACTAAGTAGTCAATAAAATCTCAAACTGTGAATATAACCCATATCACAACATAGCTACCCAAATATTTCTCCTAACCTCAAGGATTTGAAACTAATCCTGTCTAAACACCTGACAGTCCGATATCACCTTGCCTGATATCATATTAACGAAGTAACCAAATCTACCTTCATTAAGGAGAGTAAATCCTATTTAGATAATGGCGTAACGTCGAAAATAAACACGACTGAAAGTGATAAGTGGAAATTAATACTTTAAGTAGCTGTGATTGGCTAATAATAAACATTGGGTCATGTAAACACAATTAAATTGCTGCGGAGCGTAAACAATATGGCCGCTTAGTGACGTAACGTCATTAATACAGTAGGTAATGTAAACAAACTGTAAACAAATTGTAAACAAACTGAATGTCACTTTAATAGGATGTTACATCAGCCAATTAGCTACTAAAATTGGTAGTTTCCATTTCAAGCTTCACCAAAAATTTTATGTTATAAAGTCAATAGCTGGGACTAAAAAACTTTTTATATGATTCAAGGATATTAATACCATCAATTTGCAACATTAAAATTTGGAAATCTCTATTCCAGTTGCTTATAATATCAAAGAGCCATGTGATGGATATGTCATTTATAAGTTTCATTTATTTAGTGCAATTACAAGAATCACAAACATCCGATTGAAAATTGGAAAGATGCAAATAAATTCTATAAGTGACAATAGTCTACTAGGGATATATTTTTGTTTAATTGTAGAAGAGATAGGTGCCATTTTCTAATTCTACAATATTATATGGGAAGCTAAATTTAAGCTTTATAAGATCTTGAGCCAAATGTTTCGTTGACTGTACCCTTAAATGATATTATTGTGATATGAGGTATATCACTTCGTAGATATACTATTGTAATCTATATAAGTTTACAAGGTATATAACATCTTATATACCCTATCTGTAATCTATAAAAGTTTATTATTTTGATGGTGTTTTTATCTGGTTATATAGACCACTAGACAGGAGAGGATGTCTGGAGTTCAAAGGTTAATATTGGGGTTGGAAAAATGAAATGAATTGAGTTTTACGTCCTGCTCTTCTGCACCTATATGGGCTAATTGAGGACGGGCAAACGCCATGCAGAGTGCAATGAGGGAAATTTTTGCCAGGACAGCAACATTAGCCTGCTCTTATTTTCGATTTCCAACTGTCGAGGGATCTTTAACGTGCACAGCCAATAGTACACGGGACCTCGATTTATTGTCCCTTTTTCCATGTCAGCCCCTCCGACCTGCATCACTGACAGGGGGAAACTGGGTTGAAAAATCCGAAGGTATCATCTCGACCCATGCCGGGATTGAACACTAGACCTTCAGGTTAGTGAGCAACTCACTGAGCCACCGCAGCTCCAATATTGGGGTTGGAGTACAGTACAGAAGATTATACCTACAACATCATTAATATTATCCCTCATCTCATTTTAGTTTTTTATAATAAGAGTTTTTTTTTTGGTTTATTTTAGAGAATTCAACTGGCTTCAAATGTTTAAACTTCACTTTCAGAGAGGCTATTACAAAGTACTAGAAGGTATTTAAAAGTTGTACTCAAGGTTCACTAACTACATATTTAACTAATGGTCTTTGAAGTGTTTTTTCAACCTCCTTAGAGCAGTTAATCACTTTGTACCATTTATCACAAATTGCGTCATTTCAGAGGCCGAATGCGGGACAAAATGTCACCATTTGTAGTCTTGACAAAGTCTAAGCAAACATCTTCCAATACACCAAAAACACGTTAAAATCTGATGAGCAAATACGACCAACACCTCCAAATACAAAACGCTACACAGTAGCTACAGACACCTACACTAACCAAATCTTTAAAATAAATTTACGTTTTTTCAAACAATGCCGGTCTTCCCGTCTTTAAAGATTTTCTTAATGTGGAAATAAATTTCGGGAAAGGTACTGATGAGTGTATGATGATGCACTACAGTTTTTTGCCCATTTGTAGGTAACTTAGTGCAAGGTTATGTCATTTTTTCAACTCTGTTCTTAATGATCCAACCATTGCTCCCATGACACGTTAGTTTAAGTGGAATTTCAAGAACCACAGACATCAGAATGGAACATGGAATGGTGCAAATTGATGCTATTAGTGTCCCCGATACACATACAAAGTTTAGAAAAATACTTTAACAATCCCTTTAAGTACCAACATTCTTTCAAAATGTCCGACATCAAAAGGGTCGGATCCAATCAATGTAAAGATCAGAGATCAATATAAAATCAAACGGAATTGATTTAAACACAGGAATAAAAATTGAGCTAATGTTTTTTTTACTCTTTGGTGAAATTTCAATTTTTTTCTCAGATTTGAATCATGAAGAAAGGTGTTATTTCAAAGACACTGGATTTTCTGACATCAATCATGATTAGAATTCACAACCATCATTTGTTTGAAGTAACCAAGCAAATGGCAAAGAGGTTCCAATATCTTAATAGATTGCTATACAGCTTTTCAAAGATTAATAACGAAACAAATTACACTTAAACGTCTAAAAACTCCACTACATTCAATAAAACTTATCTATTGCAAATGGCCGAAACCAAATCTCTATCAGAGACACATCTCTCTCAAAGAAATAAAGAAAAAAACAAACTTAATGTTATCTTCAAGCGCAAAATAAGTGGCTTCTTGAAAAAACACAATAATACCATTTGCCGTTTCGAGATTACAAGATAATGACAATTCTGCAGACGTTCATTCCTTGTTAGTTCCGCACTTGAAAAAACAAGTCTCGCAGAAAAACACCGTGATGAGAATTCACAATGGCGGCTAATTACTGCGAAGTAATTTCAAGTAGCACAACATCATAATAAGGAAAAAAAACTTGTCTGCTGTTTTGTTAATTTCTTGTAAATTACACAAAGAAAGACGATAATTTGCCATATTTTTAGAATCATGGAGGTCTTCAACAATAACATTCCTGCTAAATAGAATTCCAGACAAATTTGGGGTATTTTTCTTAGGAGTTATACTACAATACAACTATAACTCTCGATTTTGCCAGGTTTTGGATGCAATTTTCATAAACAGGATTGTTGTTGCTTGTACGGATTTATTTGATCTGAGAATATAACAAAATTTGCATTCACTATTGAAGTATGTGCCATCTTTTTTTATAAAGGATTTACAAGGCTAAGCTTCCAGAAAATATATCACATAATCAAATTTAATTGTCTTACTTTCTTGCTCTTATGAAATACAGCAACAAGAAGCAGTGTAGAATGGGGGAAACTATGCTTAGACAAGGGTATTGGTTTTTTTTTTTAAGTGTAGACATATGTTCTGAGATCTGACATGTGTACAGCCTATCCATGTGACTTGACATTCTTTCGTGTCAATCCCTCCAATCTGCATCAAGTATACTTCTATCTCTAGTCAGACATAGCCGGCAAAGGCAAAACACTGTCTCAAATAGAGAACCATCTTCCAAAAAATCAAACAACAACCCTTGGAGGTGAAAAATTAGAACCTAATCATCAACACAAAATGAAATGATTGGAGTTTTACGTCCTGCTCTTCTGCATCTATATAGGCTAATTGAGGACAGGCAAACTCCATGCAGTGTGCAATGAGGGGAATTTCGCCAGGACAGCCTGCTCTTATTTTCGATTTCCAACTGTCGAGGGATCTTTAACGTGCACAGCCAATAGCACACAGGGCCTCAGTTTAATGTCCCATCCTAATGACTAGACGCTTTTCCATATCAGCCCCTCCGACCTGCATCACTGAGAGGGGGAAACCGGGTTGAAAAATCCGAGGTATCATCTCGACCCATGCTGGGATTGAACCCAGGACCTTCAGGTTAGTGAGCAAGCATCTATCTCACTATGAGCCACCGCGGCTCCCATCAACCCTTGGAGGTACAAAAATTAGAACCTAATCATCGACACAAAAAGACATAAATGAAAAAATATCTTTACTAATGATAACTGACAGAATGCATTAAAAGAATTTGTTTCCATTTCTTTTGGCACGTTGAAGCGGTAAAGTGATTTCATTCTTGTTCCAAACAGCTGGAAATTCAAGATGGCTGAATCAACATCTACATAGCAGACGCACTTGTGAGATAGGTTGACCCTTCACCTTCAATGATGAAAGATACATCAACATTTCTTAAAAGGATAGGATGGGTTGATTTGCCATCATTTCTTCGCTATCGAGTGCCTATAAGATCATTCTGAAACTTGCTTGAGCTTAATTCTGTATGACTTAATTAATTCAGAAGATACCACAATCTAAACAACCGACCATGTAAACTTTGTTTAAGTATGTCCAAGGACTAACTACAGTGTCTATTTAAATGGTGTTAGAGTAATTAAGATTTGTTTACATTTGTACCGGTAAGTAGGTCTAACACTTAGTAAACCAAATATCAAATTAAAGATAGCTTGCCAGGCAAGGTAACATACGCCCACTTCAGCAAATTTGAATATTTAAAAAAGTTGATTGCACCATCGCACTTATTTGAGCTTATATTTAGATGAATCAAATCGAATGAAAACTCTAGCCTCTATTGTGTAAACAAGTTAATTTCCACTAAGTCAAGGGCAATAACTCATATATCACGACTAGAAACGCACGATTCTCGAATTTATCAGAGTTATTATCAAGATGAATACACATACCAAGTTCATTTTAACGTTTTTTTCACAAAGTCAAGGGCAATAACTCTTAAACCAACGACTGGAATTGCGCCATTTTCTAACTCATTCAAGATATTATCAAGATGAATACACATACCAAGTTTCATTCAAATTGGATAAAAACTCTAGCTTCTATCGCGTACACAAGTTAATTTAAACGTTTTTCACCAAGTCAAGGGCAATAACTCATAAATCAACATCTGGAATCGCGCCATTGTTGGACTTATCCGAGATATTATCAAGATGAATACACATACCAAGTTTCACTCAAATCGGATTAAAACTCTAGCTTCTATCGCGTACACAAGTTTATTTTAACGTTTTTTCACTAAGTCAAGGGCAATAACTCATAAATCAACATCTGGAATCGCGCCATTGTTGGACTTATCCGAAATATTATCAAGATGAATACACATACCAAGTTTCATTCAAATCGGATTAAAACTCTAGCTTCTATCGCGTACACAAGTTAATTTTAACATTTTTTCACTAAGTCAACGGCAATAACTCATAAACCGACGACTGGAATTGCGCCATTTTCGAACTCATCCGAGATATTATCAAGATCAATACACATACCAAGTTTCATTCAAATCGGATAAAAACTCTAGCTTCTATCGTGTACACAAGTTAATTTTAACGTTTTTTCACTAAGTCAAGGGCAATAACTCATAAACCGAAGACTGGAATTACGCCATTTTCAAACTCATCCGAGATAATATCAATATGAATACACATACCAAGTTTCATTCGAATCGGATAAAAACTCTGGTTTCTATCGCGTACACAAGAAATTGTTGACGGACCGACGGACGGACGGACGGACCGACGGACGGACGGACGGACGGACAGGGGTGACGGCAATATACGTCCACATTTTCATGTGGGCGTATAAAAATAATAGTGGACCTATTGGGTCCAGTAAGTAGTTAAAGGGCACTCACGATCGCCCTGAGGGGAGATTTTGATAATATAGGTACTTAGCATATTTATTGAGTGTCTTAAGGATTTTTAAGGGGTTTTGCTTAAGGCATTTCATTTTTCTTAAATGGTTGAATCAATTTGACCAAAATGTATCTCATAAAAAGGACTCTGGTTACTGTTTTACAAAAAAAATCCTATGATTGCTTTTGTTCAATGAATACAAATTCTAATCATTAGATTTATTAGATGAACAATATTTGACTTTTGCCTTTTTTCCACTCGTCCTTAAAGGTCTGATCCTCATCTTAACAACATTTTCAAGTTTTATTAAAGTACTTGGCTGACCACAAGTTAAAAAACAAGATGGTGGTTAGCAACAGGATGTAGTAAAGATCACCACAGATACCTGGTCAATAAAGATAAAAACATTGTATTGAAGATAAAAACCTGACCACAACTTCTGGAATTAACACAGAGATAATAAACACATAGCCACAGGGGTTTACTTTATTATAAACACCTAACCACAGGGGCTTACATTATTATAAACACATTAATGTAAGTGTCAGTGGAGATGTGGGGAGGGGAGCAAGTGAAAAGGGCAATTACGGAGATCCCTTCATAACCCCAAAGAGAGTGCCTTCTGCTCTGCCTTATTGAAATTTGACCCCGAGGGAGAGGGCAAATAGGGAGAACCCCTTAGACTCCCTTAGAGATGCTTTCTCATTCTGTCGTATTTGGAATTTCAAGACAGTTGTCCCTCTTTTTTTTCAGCCTGCCCCATATTTGTACTCTTACTTCCAAGAGGCTGGCACTAACACGTAAGTACATGGAAGGATTTGACAATGGCACCTTACTATTAATCTTCAATTATCTCTGTGGGCCTACAACTTTAAAATGGACATATTTTAGACAAGCTACTCTAATTGAGATATGTTTATCTGAAACTAAACTCTCAACTCTATTATCAGTCTGAACATGATGTTATAAACCAAACCTTATCTTTAACACTGATAACTTGATATCTATATAGCTAGCTACTGTACAGGGATAGTGATTTAACAATATTTACCAGTCATGTCTGACTTGATATCTATACAGCTAGCTACTGTACAGGGATTGTGATTTAACAATATTTACCAGTCATGTCTGACTAGATATCTATATGGCTAGCTACTGTACAAGGATTGTGATTTAACAATATTAACCAGTCATATCTGACTTGATATCTATATAGCTAGCTACTGTACAGGGATTGTGATTCAACAATATTTACCAGTCAGTGTCTGACTAGATATCTATATAGCTAGCTACTGTACAGGGATTGTGATTTAACAATATTTACCAGTCATGTCTGACTAGATATCTATATGGCTAGCTACTGTATACCAGCCATGTCTGACTTATATCTATATAGCTAGCTACTGTACAGGGATTGTGATTCAACAATATTTACCAGTCATGTCTGACTTGATTTCTATATGGCTAGCTACTGTACAGGGATTGTGATTCAACAATATCTCCATTAATGGGACAGAACTGCAGTTGGAACAGAAGATTTCTGCATTGCAATGGAAGAGTTTTTGTCTTCTCCCAGCACATTTTAAAGCAAGTTTCCATGTTAAATAATAATTTTGGGGTAGCGTCATTGCACACAGCAGGGTATTGCCTGTTCCCACTGACCCGAACAGTTGAAAAAGCAAGTCTTAAACACTACTAACTAAAACTTTCACATAATTTATAATATTCAATATTGTTCTGTGACCTTGGCCAGTGCTTTTATTGAGATTTATCTCAATACACCCTTATACGATTCCATTTTAATTTCATGATCTTGAATGATAACCTACCAGACGTCAGAATATAAATTTAAGTGTCAGAAACTACAAGGTGTTGATATGACCTGAAAATCTGGCTTTTAAAACTTAAAAAGATTTTTTTCATGTGAAAAAGTGCAATTTTGTGATATCAAATGAGATATATGTTGTAAATATGGCCTACAGATGTTCTCATGGCTTCTGGCAATAAATTCAGGGGTTTATTTCTCAACTGATTTACAAATTTTCATGTTCTGTTGTTTTTTTTTAAACTCACATTTCCTACGTTGTATGAACGTTTGATCAATACCTGTCCAGAATCGTTCAAAATGCGTCTTAATTGACAAGCACATATCATAGAATTCAGCCATTGGTGTAGTGTGGAATTTTTTCAGGGGCCAGGTGGGATGCCAGGCGTAGTCATGGACATAAAAAATCTCCAATCTTGCAATTTTTGTGTGAAAACAGCCCTCCACAGCCCCTGAATGATACGCCACTAAATTTCTCATATAGCATTACACACATACCTATGGAATGCCCACACTGAATGTTGTTAATAAGCAGGCTAATAGGCCAATATCAAAATCAAATGTTACCCAAGTGAAAACCGAATGCCAGTGACCACATACCATATTTGTTTGCGTGTGGAATTACATAAAAATCTTGCATTGATCTCGCCACTCCCCAAACAATTGGTTTACGTCTGCTTTTGGTTACCATGGTGACCTTTTCTCATAAACTACACTTTAAAATGACATTATATATCTTCGGCATCAATAAACACCAATCAACATCTCCACAATTTACCCACAAATCTCAATCTGACATATTTACCAAAATCATCAATCCCATAAGTCACAGCTGGCGGCCATCTTGAAATAATCTGCAGACATTTTCGACACATTTGTTTGAATTACCCCTACAAATACTTTGTATATCTTTATTTCCGTTTTACACTTTTCATATGTTTAAAGGACATGGTCCACATTTTTTAAATTAGCAGAAAAATAGCTGACTCATGACTTAAACCAGCATTCCATATATGATGCAGTTGTGAATGAGGTGAACATCTTAGAGGGTAGGAAAAGAAAAAATGGTCAAATATTACAGATTACCGATAATAAACTATCAATGGGTCTCTCATGAAGATACTTTAAAGATGTAAAAAAACCAAAAACACTCTAAATCTAATGGTAAACATGGAGATGAAACAGTTAAGAGAAGCTGTAAAGGATCTTTAAATCATCTGAAAGCTGCAAGAGACTAATGGTCAACCTGGAGAATGTGTGAGCCAAACTAGAGCATGTAAAGGATCAAGTACTATTGAAACATTTATTACAGTAAACAGGCATGTAGCCAGGAATTTCTAAGGAGGAGTTACATAGACTAGCGAAGCAATCAAACTCAACTTTAACAGTCTATCTGGCTATGGATGTGGTAAACCCCAGGAAAAGAACATTCAGTCAACATAGAGGATATACAAAAGCATCTAAATCTATTGTAATATACCCAAGAGTATATCGCTAGGTGTATTCTTATCACCTATATTAGAAACAGAAGTCAATAGAGAATTATATTCCCGCCACATCTGGGACTTGTTAAATTATCACTTTTAAACCGTTTCACATGTTTTCTATTTTAACATTTCTTACGCGATTATCAAATTCTTGTTTTTAACATGAAAACAGATTGCTTGGTGCGTTTTTTGAGTAAGGATAATACCGTGTTAGTTATTCCCAGATGATCTCCCTTGATTGAAACCAGGTGGAGCAGACGGCGAGAATTTCAAGGTGTTCTTCTGCTCCAAATAACTAGTTAGTTCCTTTCGCTATCATTTTCTCAATGGAAGTAAAGCCTATAAGTACTTGGGCATTATTCAAGTACATGCAATTTAGACCTGATTTTAGGCTGGAATGGTAAAACCAAGGATGCAGATGGCAAAAATTTCAAGGAGTTCTTCTGCTCCAAATAGCTCTTTTCGCAAGTTCTTTTCGCTACTAAGTCTTGTTCATTTGCTCAATACAAGTAAATCTGGGCCTAAGAAGCCAAATAAGATGCCATGAAGATGTATATATATCAGTCACAACATGCTTTTCCTAATCACAGAATTTGCAGAATATTTGGATGTATTTTGATCCTAAACTCTCTAAAATTAAACCACTCCATCCTAATGATTGCAGACAACATCATGAAGCCAACACTTTGACCTACATTCCAACATGCTTTCCCTCCCATTTGGTCCCACATTCCTTTTCAAATTATAATATCCGGTCCACCTCCAGAGAATGGCTTCGTATAACAGAAGAAAAATATCAAACACGACCAGCAATTTTAAATATTACAAGCCGTGGAAAAATGCAGATATTTGGGAGTTCCTCGCTAATGTGTAAAAATATGTCGAATTAACAACACCTGTTAAAGAGTTTTTTTAATTTCATATTTTTTCATTCAAATTTCTGGTAAAATGGCACATTATACTGCAGAACTTCAAGAATGTAAATTTAAATTTTAAATCATAAATGAAATTCTAATCTTTTTTTTCATAAGATTTTTGAAAAACGGATTGTAAAGAGGTTTTGAAATATATTAGGAACACTTAATTTGTATCATTTTTAAGACAGATTTTAGTTGGTTCCTGTTACTATAGAAATGCTTAACAACATATGACATCACTCATAGCATGATGACATCATAAAAGCTTAGTTTGAGCAGACTTATAAGACTCACAGACGTCTAACTGAATAATGGGTTAGAATCGGATTCAACAGTAGAAACACAAGCTACGATATTTCCGCTCTATACATACCCAGAGGTTACCATTAACTCAAAACTATGGCAGAGGAATGACAAGTATGAATATCAAACTTCGGGGAGATCTCAATAATTTCACCACAAACATCAGACCTGTTTTTATAACTTTTACACAAGCTAATAATCATGGAGACATTCGACTCAAATAACAACATTTTTTCGTCGATTAATTTCAAATACTGGAAGCTCATACTGCTTGATTTACAGTAGTGAAGTCAAATTAAATGACACGAAATGGAGTTTTACTTCCAGCTATTCTACACCTATGGGCTAATGAGATTCCATGCAGTGTGCAAGGAGGGAAATTTTACCAGGACATTGACTTTTGCTTTTTGCAACAGTCGAGACATGATTACTTTCAGTTTATTGTTCCATCTGAACGACTAGACGCTTTTTTCAAGTCAGCCCCTTCGACCTGCATTACGATAGTGAAGTGTATTGGACTGTATACACAATGTATTATAAAGGGGGGATTCCAACCTACAGCTCCTAAACACATCTTACAACACCTTTCTAAGAATTTCAATAGTACACATGACTTCTTTGGTATTCTTGTCTTTTTTTAAGCCTAGATTAGACAGCTTTTACCTGTGGCTTCAAAGCCTTCAGCATAAAATGTTGTCTCTGATTTTGTTTAAACCCTGATTTAAAAGCTTTTAACATATCAAAGAGATTTTTATCACTTACATTAACAATAAAGTCGTACAATGGCACCAGATTTCACAATTCCCTGCAGGTATATAGTGATTCCATTTAGAAAATTAGAAATATCATCCATTTATCAAACTGTCAACTGTCATTCTCCATTTTAAAATCAACTTTCAATGAAGATAGAGATAGGAAAAAATGCAGCTCAAAACTCAAAACAATGGTATTGAGTTGACAAACCCAGGTGAGCAGTGGTAGCAGGTGTCCCAAGTACAGTTTGGTACTGGTAGCGATGTAAACAGCTAAGCATCTGTATATTAAAACCATCTGTACATTAATGCTGCTACTAACTGCTCCGCCCTGCCCAGCTCTGCCTGTTGTGTGATTAAACTCTAAAAGTTGCCATCTGCTAAGCGATAAGGTGCCGTAGGTTCGAATCCCCCTCAAAGTAAGAAAAATTCTGATGCCCAGCCAGTGCTTTCGAGAGTCGACAAGTGTCAGCTTTCAAGACCTTTCACTTAAAAGTTGCTAATGAGCTTTAGAACAGTGCAAATGGCTGAAGTGAAGTGTTTGTAGCCTTGAACCACATATCAAGTGCATTGTCAAGACTGTTTTGTTAAAATATTTGAAACATGGGTGGGCAATAAACTGAGACTACGTGACAAAACCTTGGAACATCTGTCCTCGGTAAACTGGATTCACCACTTTTATCGACTTGACTTGAAAGGCTACTGCACATTAAAATGTAGCCATCATAAAATCGTGAGAGATTTCTTCCTTTCATGTCAAAGGCTGTAAAAATTCAGCGTCAAAAAAAGAACTCCATTATTTTTAAGTGAATTGCAATAAATAGAAATTTATGAGTTGTCACCACTTAAGCTCTCTTTTCACGAAAACACAAAAAGATCATCTTTTCAATTTGTTCAGTGACAAAGAAGCCATCTTGAATTTCTTGTGTAAGGTCAAGTGGCAGGGACATGAATGTTGTTGTTTGTCTGTCACTTTGACAAAGAGGTTCACACGACGGCCATTTTGAACTTGAAGGAAGTTTGACATTGACTTCTGAGGAATTTCACTTCAGATGGTGATATCTGACATGTTTTTATGAAAACCAGTATTCAAATAGAATCCATTACTGTAATTACTATAGTGACTGTTTCTAACCAGGCAAAAATTAATCAAGTTTTATGTCCTAAAATATCTCTTCTTAACTGGATTTCAGCTAAGCAGGGAATGCTTTTTTAATTTTTCGAATTTTGCATATCAGTTAATTTCTGTTGCAGAACAAATTATGCCACAAATTCGTGTATTTTTTTTTTAGGTGACCATCATAGTTAGTTGTATTGACTGAAAATAATTTGGAATTATTGGTAGAACACCTTAATGGCATTCCCTTTAGAGAGTCCACATAGCTAATATAGTTAACTAGTTCCATTTCAGATTCTTATTGGCACAAAACCTTGATTGCATTCCTTTTAGAGAATCCACATAGCTAATATAGTTAACAAGTTCCAATTCAGATTCTTATTGGCACAAAACCTTGATTGCATTCCTTTTAGAGAATCCACATAGCTAATATAGTTAACAAGTTCCATTTCAGATTCTTATTGGCTCAAAACCTTAATTGCATTTCATTTAGAGAATCCACATAGCTAATAGTGTTTATTCAACATTTTATTACTAATGCATTCATAAACTATTAATTGCCAATTTGATTCTGACTCTGGGTCGCAAGTTTATTGAAATCTTTGTTATAATAACATGCCTTTGAAGTTTGAATGTCTATAGAGCACGTTTTCTTTGAAAGTATTCAATTTATTTGTGTGTCATAAAAAAAAAATTCAAGCATTCATAAAAGAAATAGTTCAATTTTGTTAAAATCACTACGCTTGAGGAAACATTTTGTTGACGTACTGGCGAATTCAAAAAGTGCCGAAGATAAATTCAAATTAAATCAGCCAATCAGATGATTTGATTTACATAAAAATCATTCAAGAGTTAATAAGTCTACGTTAATACGTCGAACATTCAACGCGAACTATTTCTGGCGTATTGATATATGTATCACTTTAATCTATATGTTGAGTCAAGATGGAGGTCAAAATGGCCGCCCTGGGCATCAATCAACTCTAAAACGCGAGAGTAATTGATTAGATGTTATTGAATTAAACGTGAATTGAAACGAAAGTCTAATGACATACAAGTCAATTTCTTCACATAGCTCTCTAATAAAAGAAACCAACAAAAGCTAGTGTATTACCGTGGAGACGAGAAATGAATAGTATTAGCGTGAATTCAGCGAAAGACTTCTCGTCTCAGTAAATATAAATTATCCATCTCTAACCTCCGCGGAAAATCGCGTGAAGGTGCAACTAATCTGATTAGATCAGAAATAAACAAATTTTTTACCGTTTTTTAAGGCAGATTATTTTTCAGAAAGAAAGTGGAGCATTATAAAAACATCACAGACAAAGTTTGTCAATACCCTGGGCTTTAGATTTCATTCCAGTTACAAGGGCAATGCTGTGCCCATCAAAATAGTTACAATCAAGAATAATAGTTAAGAAGTAGATTGAAGGTGTTTCAAAAAGAGTAAGCATGGTCTGTGTCACGCGCATAACCTGCTACTACAATATATCATGAGAAATCCACTTTTTTCATTGGCTGGTAGAATTGTCTCAACGATATAGAGGCTAAAATATACAAAACAGTTGTAACTCAACAGTACAGAAGGATCGAACACACAGAATGAAAGTAATACAACAAACCAAAGAATCTGTGAAAAGGTTGTGACGAGATTTCTTGATTGTTTGATAAGAATTGTCTCAACCGCACGGAGGCTCGAATATACAAAACAGATGTAACTCAACAATCGCGGAGGATCGAACACACAAAATGAAAGTAATACAACAATCAAAGAATCTGTGAAAAAAGCCCGAAGCCAAACAAATCAACATGAACACAAAGAAAGTCTTCCTCTCTAATCCAATTGATAGCACAACCAGATCTGTTGAACCAACATCACCAAGTCTTAAGCAAAGAGTCGCGTTCCTTTGTCGACCCATTCAAACTTTTTCAAATTCTTGTGAAATGCCAAACAAAAACTACAAGCTTTGAATACACAAATCTAATACCAAGAGATAACAAACAATGTTTGGAAAACGAGGCGGCGAGCAGGAAACCACAAACTTTGTTACACCTTTTTAAAACCAAGTATGGCCGAGTCGAAATCGTTTGTTCGATTGCCGAACTTTCAAATGTTTTTGCGATTCGTCAATACCATGTTTAATCTCCACTAACAACGACCCTTTCTACCTTCAATTTCACAGCAAGAAGAGTCAACAAAGTGCCATAACTCTCCAAAAGTGTAAACAAATGCCAGACAAACACGTTTCATTGACCTGCAAAAATACAGAAATCTTTTTCACGCACAAAAATTGTGCCAGAAATGAGCTAATTGTAGTTTTTATCATTCTGCGCGAACTTTTTATATTTTTTAATGTTTGCCAACATTGACTGAAACAAATTTTCTCAAATAAAATTTGGCTGGCATGGTTACAAGATCTTTGGTTTGTTTAAAATGTTGACGTTAACTCACCTTCTAAAATTTCGTGGAATTCGCGATCGTAAAAAATCTCGTCAAAAGATGTATAGATCTTGTCTCCAAGTATTGAGACTTCGTGATGAATTTTGTCAATTGGTGTGAATTGTGTGTTTGTCGCACAAAAAAATTGGCAAGATTTTCAATTATGTCCTCACCCCCAGAGCAGAAATAACACGATTTTGGGCAGGGAAAATGAGGTATATCAACAATTTTTTGCAGCGTTACTTACAACTTTCACAGATATTCCGTGTGAAATTTAGAGTTTTTGTGTACTTCATGTTCGTAAATTTTGTTCGACTTCCATTGTTTTTACCTTTTTTAACACTTTCTAGACACCACTTTTAATTATGAAATACTTACTCATGTATGATTGATATGAATGATATAATTCTTCATATGAAAAGTTCATAAGCTGTTACCTATGTTTCGTCAAAATGTCTTTTTGGATTTCGAGTTTCGTTTTAGGGTTTGGATTGTTAGTACTTGGTTTCTTTATTTGACTTTCAACAGCTTTGAAGTTAGAATTAAATTTTTGATCCACACTTTGATAATTTCTTTTAATGGTTTTTCTAGGGATCATTCAGTTCAGTAAGGTGACCAGGAAAGAGAGCCGTTGATAATGGTGGGGCCATAGTGGTAGGATTTGATTTCTTACATTTATCTTTGTGGTTTGGATCCATTTTCATTTTCCTTCACAATATAATTCCCTAGATGTCAAAAGATAAAATCATTATAATACGAAACGTTTTATTTTCTTTACCTAAACATTTTCACAATCCACTTGAGGAATAGATTAGACAATTCTCAAAGACATGTATTTTCGCTCCATTGAACACTTTCATGCTTACAAAACATTACGCTAATTGCGTAAGAATAAAAGAAACACTTAATAAAAGTGGCGAGATCATAAAATATGCAAATTCTGACAAAACAAACGCTTTGAGGCTGATAAGAATGCATTTAGTGAGAATTTTTTATTGTTTTTTATGGTTTTTAGAAAGTGATAAAAGAAGACTACTATTTGTTTTAGTGTTTGATGAAACGTTCGGGGATTCCCGCTGGGATGAAATTAACGCAAACACGAACAATTAAACTTTCTTTCCACGTCTCTCTGGGGGTTTCGTCCAATCAATAGTTAATAAGTTGCCTGTAGTTAAGTAGATCGGGGAGGCTCGCAACTTAAATTATGCATGGCTGTCAAACAAATATCACAAGTAATTGACAAATCGAATATCTATTAAACACGAGTTAAAAACATACCACTCATAAATATTCTCTTAAATGATTTTACAACTAAAGGTTCAGTCACACTATTGCAAATTTTGAAGAAAAAAAAACAGAAATCTAAATCACCAATAGGACTAACAAATATTTTCTTATACAACTTAAAATGATTGTAAAAAGGTTTCTAAACTTTGTATGTGTATCGGGGGACACTAATAGCATCAATTTGCGCCATTCCACATCATTAATAGTTATTTAACAGAAGCTACTATTGATATCTATGCAGATCACTGTCAGTGACGTCATAAAATGCGTTAGTTTTAGTGGATTTGCAAGATTCAGAGACTTCAGAATGGAAATTGGAATGGCACAAATTGATGCTATCAGTGTCCCTGACAAATACGAAGTTAAGAAATCACTTTACAATCCCTTTAAATGAAACCTAATGATAGTGAAATTAAGGATAATTTAAATACTAGCGAAGCCAAGTTCAAATACCCAGCTTTATTTCTAACCATAGACGAGCCTGGGGTAAATTATAACAATTATCTCTAAATAAAGCTATCCTTTAAACGCCTCAATAAAGCCTCATTATGGTCAATTAGATCTATTTACCTTTACAACTAGTAGAATATTTTTATTATATAGTAATTGAATAGTATAGTGAAGTTTATGTGTAGCATATATTACATAATACGGTATATATCCAAATATAATGCACACCCCTTCCTTACCCAACTCGCTGCATCCATGTTATTTAAGTTATAGCTTATGTTTGTATGTTACAAAGACATCAAAAGCTCCTTACTCAACTTTCCCTTGCCCTCACCACTCTAACTCTAAAATATTCTACCCCACTCCCTCTCAAATTCTGTCAAACCACTCTCCAATTCTAACCCTACCCCCATCTGAAATATCTTACCATGGGTGGCATAAAGTATGCCCTTTCAATTGCCCTTTCGAATTTGCAGCGTAGTTTTGATCATGGGCTTCTGAATAATCTTTGAACAAGAACTCGAACAAGAACCCCAAGAAAACCTCCCCTCAGAAATTTTCTAGCCCACCCCTTACCCTCCTCTGCCCCCTTTCAAGACGGTTGCCCAGAGCTTCAGGTGATATTTGTAGTTGATAGATAATGACAGCTCAATTAAAAGTAGATAATTGAGAGAGAACAAAGTTTAACCTCAGGGCTACTAGTCACTAGTCGGCCATTAGATATCTTAAACACTCTATAGTGTATAGGACATAATACACTCTCAGATCATCTTTAACCACTGTTTGTGCATGTTCAAGACTCCTTTTTCAGTTGGAAATCAAAAAAGAAGGCTCATAGCGGCTGATATGGTAAAATTTTCCTCATTGCACACTCCACTAGTTGGACAACAGATATCTATAACACTCTCAGGAAGGAGTAAGTTAATAACCTTGTTCCGTTAAATCTCCATTATTGCACACTGCATGGCCATCACACTAAACAGATGCAGAAAACTCTATTTATGTGAGCATCTTTCAACTCTAGGGTGAAGAACACTGAACACTCTCATAACATCTTTAACCACTGTTTGTGCATGTCAAAGTCTCCTTTTCATTTGGAAATCAAATTAGAGAGCTAATGATGCAGTCATAAATTTCCCTCACTGCTCACATCATGGGGTTAACATCTTTCGACTCTCTTAGGGTAAAGAACATTAAACACTTTCAGAACATCTTTAACCACAAGGTTGCAAAAGTTAAGTCTCCTTTTCAGTTGGAAATCAAAATAGAGAGCTAATGATGCTGTCCTGCAAAATTTCCCTCATTGCCCACATCATGCTGTTGCCTTATCTTCATCATCCAAAATCATTTGAACATCTCTCCCTTCTTTCCTCACCAACATCACACCAATAGGATGTTAACATGATTTACCCTGGGGTCAACTTGATTGAAGATAACCCCAATGTTAAAGAACAGAGAGAGAACCTTGTAAAGATTTCATTGATAACACTTGTTATCCATCCTTAAATATAGACATCAAATTGTCATCTCTATTGGACAAATGAACAATTTCATAGCTAACACTTAAGAACTTTGAAATTGTTACCCTTATGTCTTAGGCTTCCAACTGATGGGTTGTGTTTTCGGAAAATGTGATCATATTTGAGAGAGTTTTCTATCTTTGCTCATACATTTGGTTAGAGACCAGTATCAAAACAGTTGATGTCTGGTGATTGATTTGGTATCATACAATTGTTGACACCAAAAGAGCTTTTGTCATCCTGACTCATTATTCCAGTCTACCCAGCTGTAAATGGAAAGATCTGGTAGACAGGACCTTGGTGAATTTAAGTTGTTATTGTAAAATCAATACCAAAACCAGGGACCAGCTGGTAAATAGGATCCTTCTGAACCTAAGTTGTTATCCTTGTAAAAATTCTAGTTCCAGTCTTTCAAATGACACCATGATATGCCAGCTACTGTACATAAGAAACTATCAAAAAGGACCTACCTTGTTTAGCTATCAGCAATTTTAAGATAATATCCAAAAAAAATAATCCAAAATATGAAGCAAAAATATTAAAATTCAACACAAAAATCACACAAAATATAAAGAACACACAATATTTTCTCAAAATATCAAAAATTTTAGATAATAATTCTTAGAAATCACAGGGAATTGTAATCATCATCCTTGTAGGCTATCGTAAAACATGGCTGCTTGAAATAAGTCTTTATCCATACATATTTCACTAGTACTGCAAAAACGATGCCTAAAAAATTATCCAAAGTTACAACAGAAGTATATCCTTATAAATCAATTACATTTAATCCAAAATTCGACTTTGGAAGTGAAAAATTTTGAAGGTAGAGTGTCATTTACTTCATAACCTAGTTAAGATACACGATCATTAGGCCACCTAACGCAAAAACCGTGCCTCAAAAATCACTGAAAATCCAAACGAAGATAAATCCTCATATGTGAAACAAAATTAATCCAAAATCGTGCCCCAAATTGGGCATGGAGGCACCCTAAGGCTCCAAAACAATACTACAGTAGTTAAAGCACACTGAATATTTTTCTGTACACAGAGACAAGGCCAGACCACCTTCACTGAAGCAAGTCTAGTGTATGACTGACAACAAACCGAGTTAGAAATAGCCGTCTGCTTCAACAGCCTATCAGTCTATTGGTTTACTAGAGCAGTGAATGATACTCTACTCTACTGGTCGATTATTCTACAATACACAGGGACTTGTGTTGCGTTGACTCGTTGTTAGAGGCAGAAGGGGGGATATATTAAATTGTGGAAGGAGAGGTAGGGGGATTCTAGGGGGAGGGGGGAAGTTGGTTTACTAGAGCAATGAATGATACTCTACTCTACTGGTCGATATTCTTCACTACACAGGGACGTGAGAGGAGTTGACTGTCGGTGCAGTTGGTGTTGACTGTCATTGTGGTTGGTTATAGGAAGGGGAACTGAAGGAAAGCAGAGTTTTAAAGGGAAAGGGAGAGTTCTTTACTAGAGCAATGAATGATACTCTACTCTACTGGTCGATTATTCTACACTACACAGGGACTAGTGTTGCGTTGTCTGTCATTGTTAGAGGCAGAAGGGGGGATATATTAAATTGTGGAAGGAGAGGTAGGGGGATTCTAGGGGAAGGGGGGACTGGGGATTGAGGTGAAAAATATACTTCACTCTTTTGTTAGCCAATTGATTTACATCACAGTTTCTTAAGTTTAAACTCATACTTTTCTGAGCTCCGGACAACAAACATGCAGTGTTCAATGAGGGAAATTTTTGTTTACTACTATTTTCAATTGTTAAAGGTCATAACCTTTGTGGTAGGGTCCATATTGATCAAGTTATATATACAATACAATGACTTTAATACTTAGGCCTTTTAATTGGTTTAACAATGTAAGGATACCCTCAAAAAAAGAGGACAAAATTTTCTCAACACTATCCAATACTGAATTTTCCCAATATTCAGCATTGAATTTAGCTTCTCTATTTGTATCCCGAAGGCTGTTGTCTATTAAGAAATCCAGCATGTTTGTTGCCTAGAGGGCGCAGTAAAGAGCAAGTTGACAGCCTCAAGAGTCTATTAGTCAAATAGCCGCGATACTAATTGTCCGTCCAACTCAAGTGATGTGTTGTTCAAACACAGCAAACTAACAAAGGAATAGGAGTCAGGATTTACTTTAAAGGGCATCAGGCTGGGGGAGGGAGGTAGATTTAGAGGGCATAAGACTCTGAAAGGGGGTTGATTTATTTTGAAGTTTTTAAAGCTGGGGATGGGATCTGGTTTGAGGGCATCAGGCTGGGAGACGGAGGTACATTTAGAGGGCATAAGACTCTGAAAGGGGGTGGATTTATTTTTAAGTTTCTAAAGCTGGGAGTTAGGATTTACTGTAAAGGGCATCAGGCTGGGAGAGGGAGGTATATTTGGAGGGCATAAGACTCTGAAAGGGGGTTGATTTATTTTGAAGTTTTTAAAGCTGGGGATGGGATCTGGTTTGAGGCCATCAGGCTGGGAGACGGAGGTACATTTAGAGGGCATAAGACTCTGAAAGGGGGTGGATTTATTTTTAAGTTTCTAAAGCTGGGAGTTAGGATTTACTGTAAAGGGCATCAGGCTGGGTGAGGGAGGTACATTTAGAGGGCATAAGACTCCGAAAGGGGGTGGACTTATTTTGAAGTTTTTAAAGCTGGGGGATGGGATCTGGTTTGAGGGCATCAGACTGAGAGAGGGAGGTATATTTAGAGGGCAAAAGACTCTGAAAGGGGGTGGATTTTATTTTGAAGTTTTTAAAGCTGTGGGATGGTATTTTTAGCGTATTAAATTGGGAGAGGGGGTTTTGGCTTGAGGGCACATATGATAAGTTCAAAAAATGAAAACTGCTTCTGTCACTGTACTGACTGTGCATTTATCAATAGGATGAGGCTGTTACAAAAACTTGAAATTTAAAGGGCAGAGAAATTTTTAAACACAAAGGAACATGATCAACTGATGGTCATTCTGCATGAATATTTGGTATGAAAAAAATTCCCTATTTAATAGGAGACAATAATTACAATGCAAATGATTTCTTTAACTACAAATACACACATCATCAACCAATCATAGAAGCCTGAGGGCAGATCAAATTAACCTCCACCCTCCATCTTGACAACAATGTTGTTTCTATCATCATCTTGATCTTAACCCTGTAACTGACCCCCGGCAAACCTCTTAACATCAAGTAGTTTACCCCACGGGCCACTGCAGGCTGAAATTAACATCTAATGAGACGAAAGAATCTGAATCACATCACCTGCGAAATCTGGGGATCATAAAACTTAAGATAAACAAAATTATGGGAAAAAAAGAATGAGCAGGTCTTCTAGGTTGACGCTATTTTAGTCTGTAACTTCCACATGATAAATTTCACATAAATACCATTAATTTGAGCCGCAAATCTTTTGGTAGTTAGGGTGTTATAGCTTCCGCGTGATCGCATCCAATTTACGGGAGTTTAATAACAGATTTAAGATAATCTAAGCTTTGAAGTGTTGAAAATTCTCGATGTTCCGCGAAGCGTAAAAACCACTGATCAACTAATTCGTGATATACAAGACTGTATGTAATAAAATATAATACAAGCTTAATAGTTAAACTGGGTATAAATGTTTTTAATCATAATACTAGTCGACTAAATAATGTCCTTACACTCGGTTTTAGAAATAAAACAGGTCCAATGACTCGTAAATGGCGACAAAGTAACATAACTGTTCTATGTAGACCCATAAAAATATTAGTATAGTCAATTTGGCTTTGAACTTACCTACCATAATTCATAGTTGAATAAGTCGCCATTCATGATCGTTCACGCTCAATATTCCCCACATTATAATCACACGTTTTATTTTATATCGTTTTATTTTATATCGAAAGGCACCCTTCACCCTGGGCGTAGTTCTCATAAATTATAGTTAATATCGTTCACAGCAATTTGTATGAAAGGAAAGTATTTTGTGTCAATGAAAGTTTCTACACCTAGTATACCTAGTACACTTAGTATTTAATTGACAAAAAACCTAGAAAAGACGGGGCATGACTACTCTTGTTAAAGCAATATTGCGAAAAAAATGAAAATCTTGTCCTTAAATATTTCTTCTCAATTCCAAAGATTCCCTATGGGGTTTATCCATCTAATATTGGATATTTATAAAGAAAGCATTAAAGAGATTGTAAAGTGGTTTTCTTAACTACCACAAATTCAAAAATAAGCATCAATCCTTCACTAACAATACACAAAATACCTCACCTCACAAATACTTGAATAAAAAAACAAAACATGATAAATTACTTCCCTTTAGTCAAGAAAAAACTTGAAAAATTACGAATTGGAATTGCTCGTGGCAAACAAAAATCTCATGTAAGAGCTCAAACAACAAGAGAAATCAAAATATCACTAAGAAAAAAAAACGACTTGAAAATCATTAAGGAAAACAAATGATCAATCATCTTAAAAAAAACATAAACAAAACAATGAAAAGAAAGAAAGAAAGGCATTTGAAATGAGTCATATGTAGTTAAAGGGGTTGCACAGCTACCAGAGTGGATAGAGTTCAACCCTGACCTTTACGCTACTGTTCTAGAAGCCATATTAGGGTCAGATAAAGTCACATGGTGTAATTAACAATCTAATCATGGCCCCTGGGGATTCTGACAACTCTTATTTAACGATGTTGTTAAAAATCAACGATAGCTTGGAGGGATATAAAAATATCTCTCTTGCTTTATCACAAGGACAAAATCCATACTTTGACAAACCAAGGACAAAATCCATACTTAACTCCCATTTTGGAAAATATGAACAGGCAAACAATAAAGTGAAATGAGGGAAATTTGGGGTTATTTTCAACTAAAAATCATTAAAGTGCACTAGATCCATTTTTGTGTCACGCCCCTTCCTCAACACTGTCAGGGGGATTGGATTTAATTCAAAAGTGCAATCATGAGAGGGATAAGGCAATCAAATTGGAGAGCAAAATTTCTGAGGCTCTTTTTATACAGACAAGCATGGTTGAACCAAACCTTCTGACACTTAAGAAAAGAAGAAGAGCTGAAAAAGGAAAAGAAAACAAACCAGGGAAATGTCATTACTTTAAAAAAACGTAGTAATCCTTTAGAACCAGTTGAAAAATCCCTCCGCAAAGAAATAATTCCCCGTCTAAATTCAATTTGCATCAACAACAAAAAGTTTTATCGATTTCACGGCCTGGTGTCCCGAGAGATTCTTCTCCATTACAAATAATGAAATTATATGTTGATAATTCCCTGGCGAAATAACAATACTTAGAAATGTCACGAGTACGAGCTGATGAAATCAAATCCAGCCGTTCAATAACTCGACTTTATCAATCGTTAAATCCCTTCCCACAATCCACTTTAATCTACGCGATTTTATTACTAGCTGCAAAATCTGCACATTTTTTTAATCGATACTATATTTAGACCTAGTCTTAAAATCCACTTTTATCTATCCAATTTTGTTGGTTACTCGCTGCAAAATCTGCATATTTTTTTGAATAATAATAATAATAATACTTGTATTTATAAAGCGCTGAAATCCATGGAGAGTGCTCAAAGCGCTGAAATAAATCAGTTTACCAATTCTTCTCACCAAGGTCATTATGCACTATCCCAAATACTCTGGGGTACTATTTGTTAGTAAGTGAATTGAGGGTGGGTAAACATTTTTTTGCAATGCAATATTTGGACCGATAATTCTTAACTGGGGTCAATATGCCACACCAGAGGAGAATATACAAAGAGGAATTAGGAATTTATCAATCAATACAAACTTTAGGCGGAAGTCTTAGCTATTTTCCGATTTAAATCCACTTATAAAGAGTACATTACTATAGAAAATATTCTGAAGATTTCAGAGTCTAAAACCTGGACAAGGATTACAGAAACTCTTTTAACAAATAGAAAGAAAACGGCATAAAAAATCTTCATTACATTTTCGAGTCAAAAAGATTTAAAAATCGATGTAGGATACAAAGTTAACGCAATTTCCATTCATGCCATTGGTCGTTAATTCCTAAATGTTCGACGTCTTTTGATCTCGCGAACCTTAAGCTTACGACATAAAGATCTGAAGCGAAAGAAAATCTCGTAACATTATTTTTTCCGTGTTTTCTATTCAATAAATGACGTTTGAGTATTACCAAGATTGATTTAAACTCAAGTAAATCTGTCATTATGCCGATTTAATTTTTTTACGTTTTCTTAAGAATGTTATTATCCTGCTTTTTTCCACCATTTCCTTTGACATCATGATTGTTACGTTCAAAGCTTGGGAGATTTGTGGGGAATTATCGACACAAAAAAGACGCGTATCGGCTCAAAACTGATGAGCCATTTATTGTCATAAAACTAAAAAAAAACGGTATTCTAAAAGAATTACGATTTCGAAAACAGAAAAAGTGTATTTTATTTCATTTTATCTCATTAGCTGGAAAATAACTCGGATGAAAAACTCCGCTAAAAAAATCTAGGTCATAAGAATGACTAGATGAATTCTAATATGATTTTTTTTTTCTTACGTAAAAAAGCAAATGTCAGATTTTTTTCTGAGAAAACCTGAAAGCTTTTAAGAATAATTTTCTTTTTTTCTAAGAATGAAATTGAAGACTTCAAGACGTATTGATTTTCTCAGATTTTTTTCCAAGAGTTGATTTTCTTATTTCTTTTATGTGATGTGCACTTTTGAATTTTTTAAATCTTTTAATTCTAAAAGTGCTACTCAGTTCAGAAAGAACAAAAGGTTGTTTATTTGAAATTGGCAGAGTTTTTTTCACAATATACAAAGACAGTAAGACCATCTATTTAAATGATTGTTAAATGAAAATCTTTCACTTAATTTCATGTAGGCCTTGGAAGGATTGGAAGATTTGGAGTACCCAATATTGAAAAGGACTCATATTTCTACAAACTTTTAACCTTTCAATATGAACTTCCTTCCGAACTGTTGTTTTCACCCATCCCCTTTGGAATTGGCAAAGATTGTCATACATACAAAGAAATGAAATGAAATGAAATGAATGGAGTTTTACGTCCTGCCTTTCTGCACCTATATGGGCTAATTGAGGACAGGCAAACTCCATGACAGTAGACCATATACTGATGTGTCAACCAACTTATAAATCTGGTAAAATAAAAAAGCTTTCAAAACTTAATGTATTAGTAAAAACAAGGCAAACTCAAATCTTTTAAAGCACCCAATATTAAAAGGAGCTAGAATTGTTGCAAAATTAAAAAAGAGCTTCTATTTTTGATCAAAGACTCTGTACCCATATATCCAAAATTTGTATACTCTAATGTATGTGGTGATATTGTAAATTTTATTTTGTGATGAATAAAATTTTAGTCTGACCTTGACTTTTGGAATGACCTTGACATCCGATTTGACCTTGAAACAAAAACTAGTTGTATGAATTGAACTTACCTGAAAAAGAAGAAAAGAAAATTAAATATCAAACAAAAAATATTAGCAACAGCAAATGACACAAACACTTGATCATTTTTGAAACAACCAAACTAAAAAAAG
Organism: Lottia scabra; assembly: GCA_029955415.1. Taxonomy (NCBI): domain Eukaryota; kingdom Metazoa; phylum Mollusca; class Gastropoda; family Lottiidae; genus Lottia; species Lottia scabra. Next base: position 3,472,302 of record JARJEI010000019.1, on the reverse strand, counting down.
GTTATTGAACATCCACCCAAACCCTCATCATTATAGAAAGACACATTTCAGCAAATAAATAGTATGTGGAGTCTCTGAATGGATACCGAGAAGGGTATGTAGTTCAGGGGCGGATCCAGGATTTAGAGAAAGGGGGGGGGGGGGCTCTGTAATATAAAATGCTTGAAATTCAATTGCACCGAGAGCGTCAAATTTTTAAAGTGTTCTAACATCAGTCGGCCAAAAATTGGGGGGTCAGATCCGCCCCTATAGTTGACAAGACCTTTCTAGATAGGACACACTTTCAATAGAGTGGTAGCCACGTGAAAACTCCATCACGTTTTATCATTCACTGTTTTATCTCCAGACAAAAATAATAAACGAAATTTAACGACTGATTAAGATAACTAAAAACTCAAATTAATCGTAATTTTGCTTATCAAATTTCTTATTCTTGCTCCTTCATTTCTCCGATTACGTGTAATTTTCATAATAACTGATATTTTCAACATAATTTAACAATTTAGATATAGACTTTATTAGATGGAATATCAGGTTTTAATATGATATCGTTATTTCTGATTTAAAATATCAAATCTTAATGATAGACAATTTAAAATCTAATTAACTTTTACGACTCATTTCGACATCAAATACTTGTATGAAAATAAAAATCGCTTTTTTGTACGAGGGTAACAACTTATAAGCTGAGTACAGACTGAGCAAATCTTCACGGCAGACGATCGCTATCAAACTTTGCCTAGTGTGTCCAGCCCGATGACCATTATTGATGTGTGATATTATTTTAACCCCATTATTTCTCTTTAGCTGAGGTCATTTCACAGCAAATGGTTTGGTCAATCGATCGTCAGTGTGTTCAGACCCACATCATTTGCTCGAGCTTCGGGTAAAGCTCATTGGCAGTTAATATTGGCAGTTAATATTGCATCCACTGTATCAGCTGAAATACAGGCCCTGGTGTAGTTAAGTAGAACATTTCATTCTTTTCTTAAAATGCTCAAGAATCTTTCTCATTGAGAGTCAAATTTTATCGTTGAAAAGCGGCAAACAAAGTTGACCATTGATCAGTATGTATTTATAGAGAGCAGTATTATAAAAGATGATGTTTTGTCGTAAAGCCGCAGGGGGAACACGATCTAGGTCTGATATACACACTGTGTTCTATTGTTACCTTCTATAATAGACTTTAATACTACTTTATACATAGCCCTCGGGGGGCTGGCAACATGTTGATATCACATATAACTCAATGTGAGGCTGGCTTTTTAAAAACCTTACTATAACACAAAAAATCTGGACCATGTCTCAAAAATATTTAAAAAAAAACTGAACAATTAACAATCTGAGGATGGCTTTTCAAAAAAAAATCTTACAATTATTTCATCAAAGTTTTTTTTTGAAAAATCAGAGAAGAAGAAAAATCTTCAAGGGATTGTAAAGAGGTTTTCAAAGTCTTCAAGAAACACAAGATTCCATTTTGTTCAATGAGCAGGCCATTGTTCCTATAGTAACATCAATTCGGCTAATTATATACATTAAAACAACTTTACTTCACTATGGCCGAGAGAGGAATTGCAGCTCTATGGTATAGCCCCTTTAATAACTTCCCTGAATAATTAACTTTAAAACAACTTTATGACAGCCAAGAGAGGAATTAAGCGTCAATCTACACTAAAACCTTATCACATACAATATTATTAATACTCTTTATCCCTACCCATTACAATATAGTCCCCCGCTAATAGAAACAAACAATAATCACGTCGTTATTAACGACTATAATTCCCCGATCAATTTCTCTATCATCAGACGCGATTATCATCAATAAAAACACCATCATTATTTTAACACTAAACTTAACCAATCGGAAAACTTTACACAAAGTAATTTAAACCAATCAAAATTCTTCACACATAATTAAACACATTGATTACCGAGATATAGCAAACAATTTCAAACTATTATCGATTTTCTCTAGCGCGTTTATTTCTCGATTAAATTTGATTTTCTTTTGTCTGTCGACACGTTCGTTGTTGTAATATGATACGTTTTCGTCCAATCAATGTCTTTGATGAATTATTTCACATAATGAACGTTTATTGACGTTTCTTTGTTCGGTTCCGTCAGGTTTTTTCTCCGGGGCAGATATACAAAGCCGAGTATTTCCGTTAATAATATCCTTAATTATTTACTCAATTTTTATATCGATCCATCGCTAAAAGTCAATCTTAGTCAAAAGGATGATAGCACAGGTTAAAATTAGCTTTCCCCAGCAACTTTCTGTTGGAAATCCTTAATACAAGACATGGTTACCCAGCTCTAGAGCAAAAAAAAAAAGATTTATTTTTTGTTTTAACTTTTGCAGGGAATTATCAGTAGTTTTACATCTGTTAATTTTTAAGAAAGATAATCTACATAGTTTATAATGTTTAACATCTATTTATTAAACCTAGAGAGTTGTGGCAGAGCATGCTTACTGATTCAAACATCCATTGAAGTATTAGACCTCTGTTTCATTCAGTTTTATTCTATTACCAGTTTTCTTTAAAGGAAAGAAAGAAAGTATCATAACAATACACAAAGAAAATGAATGTGCATGTCATTAATGGAGCACGGATTCGTTGTGTCTCAGTGAGTTCGAAGCTTGCTCGATAACCTGAAGTTAGTCCTGGCAAAAATTTCCCTTATTGCACACTGCAAGGCTTTTCCTCCGTTCTCAATAAACCCATACAGGTGAAAAAAATCAGGAAGTAAAACTCCATTTCATTTCAATGGAAAAAATGAAATAAATGGAGTTTTACGTCCTACTTTTCTGCACTTATATGGGTTAATTGAGAAGGGGCAAACGCTATGCAGTGTGCAATGAGGGAAGCATTACTATCAGAACAACTCTAATGGTAAACAGCCATTGGGACCTATGGTTAAAATTCTATTATCTCTCTCCACTACAGCCATGAACGAAAATCATTTTTCTTGACAGTCAAGAAAGAAAGTATCATATCAATACGAAAAGAAAAGAGATCTTAAGTCGTTGATGGAGTGTCATAACCCATGGCAGTAAAGAGGTTTTATTCTATAAAGGTTGCTAAGCGACCTGAGCTCGGTTACGAGAAGTTTTGTAACAAGTGGCTGGTTTCCGTTGTCAAGAGTTTTAATGGATTCATTACGCAGGCTGTGATTGGTCTATAAAACTTTATACAGCCATGTGATTGAATATCAACGTTTTTTTAACTACGGTTATTATCTAATGGTTACCATATCGATAGCTGCCGCCATGTTTAAAGTGCTTATTGCCACCTCTTAATAGTTCCACTTGGCCATCTGGAATATTTTACATCTAAAATAAAATCAATATAGCAAGAAACAAAGTTTCCTTTTTTATAAAATTATTAAATATAGAAAATGTTTTTTATTACAGGGAACAGTTTTATTAAACAGGGAGTTTTTCATAAAGTATACTAGACAGTAGATTCAGGGCTTTTGATTGCATGAATTTTGGCACATCCTGTATTTCCGTAGCGGATGTGGATATGTAGGCTGCAAGAGCTCCTGGGAAGCCTATAGATGGTAGCATTCACTCATTTATATCTTTTTGTGCGTTTAATAATTGCAGTTTTTGTAGGTTTTTATGATCAGACAGGCCTTCAAAGATGACTTTTCTTAAGTAGCATGATGCAACATCTTATTTCTCTTATTTGGGCACAACTTTTACTGTTGGAACTAGTATGTAATCTAAAAAAAAAATAGGTGAAACTCTTCTTCTGAATTCTTTTCACATAATACAAAACCTTTAAAAAACACAAATATACATAAATTTGTCAAAGGAGAAGAATTATAAAAAATGACAAAAGTAGAAAAATTCACAACTTGAGGCAATTTATGTGAAATAACCAAAAAAACTTAATTTTCTCCAGAAATAACAAATTGTCTATTTTTTTACATTTTATTGCTTTTCTCTGTTTTCTTAAACATTTTTTCTTTCTGAATTATTTTAAATTTGCTCGGATTATTAGATTTGAAGAATCATTACAAGAGTTTTCTGGCCATTGGGGATTGAGAAAATGAATTTAGATGGTTGCAAATTGTTTGGAAAAGGTTAATTTGTGTTTTAACGAAAATAAAAACGGAGAAATGGAGGCAATAAATTGAAAGTAGATCAGATTAGACATTTTTTTTGTCACTTGCCAGGAAATTGTCATTTTAAAATTAACATATAAAACTGTTTAAATTTATCTTAAGCTTTCAGTTAATTACTAAAAATAAATAAAAAAAGTTTTATGTCCTGCTTTTTGCACATGTGTGGGCTTATGAGGACAGGCAAACTGTCCTTTCAAAATTTCCCTTATTGCACACTGCATTACAACTGAAAATTAAAAAGAGAGGTGTTTATTACCCACATTTCTGAACCTGTTATTAGCTTAATGATCACAGACAATGTCAATCAGTGAGGGCAACCACAGATTTGAAAATGAAAATGAAAAAATTGTGTTTTACATCCGACTTTCCTGCAACTTTTTGGACCAATGAGAACAGTCAAACTCCATGCAGTGAGCAATGGGAGACAATTCTGTCAAGGGATTTTGAACATGCACAGCCTGTACCCAAGATATGAAGAAACTTGAATAAAAGGCTAGATTTAAAGTTGAAATTACTGATTATAAATCTATCCCTCAGATGTTTGTATAACTAAAATCATCGTATGTAAAGTTTTGGAGAAAAAGGTCCAAATTAAATACTTCATAAAAATACACATTTGTCATACACCTGCACTATAAAAATAATTTTACGACAATTTTATACGGAAAGCGACATGCATCCCATTTAAACTAACATTTAACACGATATAAATTTTAAAAAGTTATTTCATGATATCTATAAAAAATCCGTGCAATTTTTGGCATGTCAGAAATTTATAGGGCGACATTTATTTTATTTATACCACAAAAAAAATCAAAGACATTGAAATGTTTGAGTTGGCACATACACAATTTCAATGACAATTCAACAAATTTTGTGACAGACTGAACATAAATTGTCACAATTTAATGAGAAGATATACATTTCAAACTTTGACAGAAATATGAATATGTTAAGAGAAAACAAAAATTTTGATGATTCTGGTTTTTTTTTAAGAATTATAAAAAATTAAGTGATAAATCTAAACTGTCAGATTTTAGAATTTGATGATTAAGTCATTTTTTTTCTTGCTCGAATTGTCTTTTTTGATTCAGATGTTTTTTTGAACATGTGACACTTTTCTTTCATTTTTTGTTATCTGTCACTATCAAAAAGCAACTTGACTTTATATTTGAAAAATTTGATATATTTTGCTTGTCTTTTATTGTTCATGAATAATTTGATTTTTCCAAAAAACAAATGACATATTGGTCTGTATATTTTAAAACAAAACAAAAATTTAAGAAATGTTTTGATATTTGTTCATATTTTTAAAGAAATATTTAAGAAAAAAATAAAGTTCTCTCATAATTTTATTTTTCATTTTTTAAGTGAATCTAATTTCAAACTATTTGCATGTCTGCATGTGCAAATTATTCATTGACCTATTTAAAATAAAAAATGCATGATCACAAGTCAACAAGCTAAAAATAAAACTGACAATATAAGACAGAATTAAAATTCATGTTATTCAGTTTATTATTCAAGCCCCGTTCTCTTGTCAGTTTCGCGACGAATTCGGTCTTTTTACATCAGAATTTACAGTGTATATTTACAATTCTAATTTCTTGAACGTTAATTTGACATGTCTAGTTTAAAGGGTCATGTTTTACATCTAAAAAAGATAACTGTATTAAGACATTTCTTAACCTGGTCTCTGTCTCTGTCTCTGTCATGAGTTCACTCATAAACAATCTTTTTTAAATCTTATGCTTTATGCATTTGACTTCCACCCTTACAATTGCCATTCAAAACTCAAGACAAAGTTAAATATCAAGAACTTTTCTCAACCCTCTAAAGCAATCTTAAATGCACTTTCAAATTGTGCATTTTACACAGTTGAATGTCACCCAAACAAAACACAAGAAAGAGTTAAAACACACAAACTTCTAACACCCTCTGAAAGCAATCATAAATGCACTTTCAAATTTTATACTTAATGCGTTTGACTTCCACCCTTAAAAGTGCAACTACATATTAGTGATCTACCGGAAGCTACTATTGATATCAATGCAGATCAGTGACGTCATAAAACGCTTGACATACTTGTCTGAAGTCAAAGTTACTGTCATTCTTACAATCACAGTGACGCCATACTTGTCCAAAAAAAGCTAAAACTCACATCACACTTTAAAGCAATCTTTAATGTACTTATAAATTCTATAGATTTGACTGCCACCGTTACTTATCATTTAACAAAACTCCAAGAACTTTTCTACTCCTTCTAAAGCAATCTTAACTGCACTTTTTAATCTTATATTTCATTCATTTGACTGCATTCCTCCCTTACAATAGCCATACTTGTCTTTTTAACCAAACTTAAGACAAATTGAAGAACTTTTCTACTCCCTCTAAAGCATTCTTAACTGCACTTTTTAATCTTATATTTCATTCATTTGACTGCATTCCATCCTTACAATTGACATACTTGACTTTTTAACAAAACTTAGAACTGAAGAACATTTTTAACCACCCTCATAAGTAATCCTAAATGCACTCTAAGTCATATATTTTCGCATTTGACTTCCACCCTTAAAAGTGCAACTCCATATTTGTCCTTTTAACAAAACTTCAAAAACTTTCTTTGCCCTCTTAAGCAATCTTAAATGCACTTTTCTTTTATAATTTTTGCATTTGACTTCCACTCTTATAGGTGCAACTCCATATTTGACCGTTAAACAAAACTTCAAAATGAATATTGTGATTTCAAGAAGTCTAAGTTAGGTCTAAAATCTTCAAGATGACCCTTGACACAAAAACGCCAAGTAGATTCATGTTTTAAATTGTTTTCAAGTCCTTTCACCAATTTGATGAGTAAATTTCAAGTGTCGTTTAAAATGGGTGGTAAATTTTGTCGAAAAACGTCTGAAGAACTCTTCAAGTGGAGAGATCAGAATATAAGAAGTTGAAGTGGCGGGTCTCCGGGTATTTATTTTATCGTGACCTCGTCCTCGCGATATTGATGATCACTTGGTATAATTTATGACCAGCCATATTGGACACTTCACACCCTTATACTGCAGCCACATAAATCACTACGCTCATTTCAAATCTTACAATTAAATAATAGGTCAGATAAGGGAATTTTCTTCCCCAATTGGGCTTATGATTTAGGCAACACCGTGTCTTGTGCAATGAGGGACACTTCACTTGAAATACTTATAGTTACATAAATCACTATACTCATTTCAATGATCTTACAATTTAATAATATAGGTCAGATAAGGGACTTGTTTTTTGCTTTTTGTAAATCTTTAAAGGATTGTAAGGAGGTATGCACATTGGGGACACTGATAACATCAATTTACACCATTCCTATTTTCAATCAGATGTCTTACAATTGGACTGAAACTATATGTTTGATGACGTCACAAATTACAGAGGAGCTTCTGTGATTCAACCATATATTCTATTCATTGAGCTCTTTTCCATACCCCAGAAGAATTCAAAAGCTCTTATTATGCCACTGATAATGTGGTAGGTGTAACCAGCAATCCAGAGCATGCTCTATCAGAAAAATTCCAATTCAAAAGTGGAATTAGAGGACTTATAAAGCCTTTAACCTTCAAATAATTGAAATTAAGATTTATCCAATTTTTTTAAATAACGCGCTTTCAGACAAAAAAGTGATAATATTCTTTTGAAGATCTATACAATAAGATTCATCTTTAAAAAAAGAGAAATTTTTCAAGATTGATCTCAAGGAGAGTTCTTAGACTAGAAAATATCACTTGAATATTTTAAAAATCTTGATGACAAAGACACAAGAGGTTAAAAAACAATCTAGTTCATAGTTTTCTTTAGAATTGTATGTAGAGCATTCGGCTCAACTTTCATCATTGTTCGTGACTAACATTATGACTCGGTCATGATAGGCGGCCATCTTGCCTGGTAAATGGGCAAGAAAAAGCAACTCTTGATTGAGATCAATTCCGATTGGCTGATTTTAATGCATGAGTAAGACAACTATCTTAGAAGAATGTTTTTGATTGGCTGAACTATAATTTATTCAATATGACGATCTCTAAATAGTATTAGTATATGAGGTTATCTAGTCTGGTTCCGAAGTTGGTACGAATGGTATATAGGACAGTCTGTTAGAGTATTAGAATTTTATGTCATTTACTTAGTTAACAAATGGTGGTTATGTGGTTCTAATCCTGGACGAAAAGTCAAGTTTTTGCGACCATGAATAATCTTCCCTTAATATCCCAGTCACTTCACCATAAATGGGTACTGATAATCCAGGAAAGATCATGCTTAGAAGGTTTCTCTGACCAGATCCTTGTGAAACTTAATTACTATCCTTCTATAATTATTACCAAAAGATTTGACTGCAGACCAGCTGGTAGAAAGGATCCTATAAACCTTGTAAAAGAGGTTTGCTCAAAGATAAACTGGTAGAAAGGATCCTTGTGAACCTACCATAAGTCATCCTTAAAAAAAAGTTTCTTTCTTTCTTTCTTCTTCGTTTGAAAAATAATAAAAAATTTGAGAAGACGTGAAATGAAAACCCAATAATTATAATAAATTTGATAATTGTTTAGATTCAAAGGGAATTAGTTTGAGGGTGAATTCAAATAAAAATTTCTATCATTATCTAAATTGTCTCAATTATATCTAATCATTTTCTTTTTTTTTGCCGCAATTGAAATTATAAATAATATCATTTTACATGTGAATAATTCTGGATATGTGTTCAGTTATTCATACTATATTTTTCAAAGTTTTATTTGTCTCCCCAGTCTCCCAGGACGAAAATAAGGATTGGATAAGCATACATCTTCGAGCTTTTTAAATACAACCTTATTATGAGTCATAGTGTAAATCTCGAACATTGACGAAAGTTGAGACAAATGGTTGTTCAGGAAGTGTAATACGCATTATAAACCACATCTTCTTATCCCAAATTGTACGTCTTTGTGTTCAAGACTACTTATCGTTGTTCATGAAGAACTTATCAAAATTTATATGAGAGACTAAAAATCCAAGACTACTTATAACTATAAATGTGAGACTTATTGATCAAGACTACTTATCGTTGTTCAACATGTATATGAGAGACTTAGAAAACAAGACTTATCGTTGTTCATGAAGAACTTATCAAAATATATATGTGAGACTTACTAATCAAGACTACGTATTACATGTGAGACTTATTGATCAGGACTACTTATTACATGTGAGACTTATTGATCAAGACTACTTATCAGTTTCTTCAATAGTCGACTTCCTTCCCGCTCTCTTACATTAATAAAACTATCAAGCACTTTCGTGATTCTGGTTAATGGCACTTATTATTATAGTCTTTCAAAAGTCACCGAGTCATTTTTGCTTTCATATACTTTAAACACTTGAAATGGCATAATATAACAAAAATTACCTTTCTCAAGTCTATGGAATCATAAATCTATCTTAACATGCACAAAATAACAAATATGAAATGAAAAGCTGAATTTTTCTGACTTTCGTGGTAGAAAACATTCTCCATTTTCTTCGACTCCTCTGCATCAATTTCTCCTACCTAAAGATCATTGGCCTTCATCTTGGAGATCAAGAATTCAAAATGGCTGACAAGAGATCGCTCATCAATAATAGCAGACTATCAAACTAAGAAGAATCTTGTTAGACCTCCATCTTTTCATCTTGTCATAAATTCAATTTAACATGATTCAAGTTATAACCTCTTTCTCTGATCTAGAAAGGTTTTCATCTAAATTATTGATCCAAGGTCTTGTCTTGTTTAATCAGCATGACAATGGCGCTATGGGTTCGAACCCCTTTAATACAATTTATCATGCTGCATCCTTCGCTCAAGAGTTGTCTGCCCCTTATTTGGTCCCCAGTTCCACGAGGCTAGTGCTGCCACTGCCACTGCAGCGGGTTCTAACCTCGGACCTTAAATTCCTCTCAAGAAAGCAGTGGGTTGTTGAGTATGCAAATTAGATTGATGTATGCTTAGGGGACAAGCTCAGCAACGAAAAGTTTACATGGATTTCATGATTTGTTTAACTGTTGGAGGTGTTCGTGCTTGGGTTTTATTATTCCTATCAATTTATTAATGACCCCCTTCCCCTAAAATTCATAAATTCAAATTCGTACAGTCCTCTTATTTCTATTGAAGAAGTTAAAACATTCATTATAGGAGCTACTGTTCACCTGGTCCACCCCAGGGTATCACCTAACATGACCTTTATCTTCATGTTATAGTATACTTAAAGGGGTTGCACAGCTACCAGTACACAATACAACTTCACTTCACTACATGACCTACTTTCTTCACACTAAGAGACCGCCATTAAATAATCACTAATAGAAAAAATTGCCTACCATTGACAATTGATATTGGTGAATAGTTAGTTTAGTCTAATGCTATTAAAGTAAATTTCCCTCATTGCACACTGCACAGCATCTTTGTATAATATTGCAGAATTAAATCTATTATGCTTTCATATTTACTGCTGTAAATGTGTCTAAGCAAGTCTTGCCAGGCAAAATTTGACAAAGATTTTGCTCGTCAAACAAAACTGATGGATCTGGTTGTTTTACTCACAAATGGTTAAACCTACCAGAGTACATATCCTTTCTGTGTATGTTCTCACATTTTTATTGTCTGCTGTTTTGACTCTTTGTATACCTTTTTGATACTTCTAATCAAAGTTGTTTCGTTAGCCTCTTTATCAGGGTAAGGTTCTAGGTACAGTTTTCTTCATCTTGGCTAAATTTCCCTCATTGCAAACTACATGGCATCACCCATCTTAATAAGCATAGGCGTACGGGAGATTTTGAAACTGGGGGTGCGGGAGAGATTTGTGCCCGAATCTCGGACTTTGCCCGAATTCTACTGAACGCAGAGCCGCTACTACTACGAGAAGCGCTGAAGGCGCGAGACCGCTGCAGGGGGGCGGGAGGTCCTCCCCCAGAAAATTTTGAAAATCTACATTCAATCTGTTGCATTCTGACTGTTGAGACATAATTGGGGGTTGATTATTGGACGAGAGGGATGAGAAAAAAAACATGAAATATGCTCACAATGTCGGAATTCATGCACAAAAGTGATCATGAAGGGTTACTAATTTGATACTCCATGAGAATATTCATCAAAAACGATTTCATATCCATTCACAAAATTCAACAAGATTTTATTGGAATATTGCATGAAATAAGTGAATTTCTGATGACTTTCAGAAATTCATAATCGTAAGTCGAATTCGAATTGAGGACGGAATTTTATTCTGGTTTCATACCAAAAATACCGAAATATTGATAAATTATCATAGACAATACACTGGCCAAGTGAACTGTTATTTCGCGAGCTAAATCGGTGCTTGATGATGACCTTGACGATGACCGGTGATCAAATCCGAAACCACCATGAATCCTAAAGTGCCCGAACAACCAAGGTAAATATCACCAGCCCACAAGGCTTCCACGCGAATATCTCGATATTTGGGTATTTTGTACAATGCAAGGCGTTCAACAGCCCAATAGGTGCAGAAAAGTGGGACATAAAACACCATTTCAAATTTGTCTGTTTTTAAATCTAAAATGTCTATTTACTCATTTATTGATATACTTCCTCAAATGAGAAGTTCATTAACTGCTACCAATGTATTGCCAATGTGTTCACATGGATTTCAAGATTTGTTTTACGGTTGGGATCGTTCGGTTGGGATATCGTTCGTGCTTGGTTTTTTTTTTATACAAAGTTTCTTAAAGATTATTGAATTTAATTTTTGAAATTTTGAAACAGCTGTAATAAGCAACAGATGTTTATGAAATTTTTATCAATTTGTTACTTAAATCAACTTAAAAACATAAATTTCAGGTATTTTATTGGCAGTTGAAATTTAAATCTCGCCTTGTTTATTGATTTCAACACAAATATCAATATCTGCTTTTTTGTCATAAAAATAATAAACACAAAAATCAAATTGTAAAAATTTATATCTAAAATATTTAAAACTTTATTACATTTTGAATATCTGATTCTAATCCTTATTTTTATTGTATAAAGTCATTCCATTATGTAAATTGTCAAGTGTTTAGGTAAAGGTAAAAATCTAGCTAATATAAATATTTGTGAATATTGGTATTTGTTTCATTATCAAATAGTTGCAATTTTTAATTTTAACAACTCTTTGATTTATGATCTTTTACTTAAAAATCTTAAATTTTGATTTTCTTATTTTACTGAATTATTGGAAAATGCAAAAGTTTTAAAAATGAAAAAAAACATTAAGTTTACATTTTACTTTAGAAAAGCAAAATAATTCTGAATACACTTTAAAATAATTCTAAAATAACAAAATAATTCCCTCCCTCAGGACATTACGAAACTTCAATACGTCACCTATAAAATAATCTATCTAAAAGCCACATTTCTTCTCGTTTAGTTTTTTATCTAAAAAATAAATGTTTTCTCTCTAAAAGCCAATTTACTTGGAAGACTTTTGGAAGATAAAAAGTCAAAAAACCAGGAGAAAGATGTCTTCTTTCTTGGCAATTTGAGTAAAAAGATGAAAGTTCGATAAAAAAAAGTGTCAATGGCCACATTTCAAAGTGTTCAATTATCTTTCCCTTTCAAGCTAGCTCAGCGATTATCGATCAAAGACTTCACGAGATAAAAAACGTTTGTTTCTGGTGTAAAAACTTCCAACTTCTGCATTTTTCATTACCGTCAGTTGAAGTAAAATCAATTTTATTTTTTAGATGTTATTTTCCGTTGTCTGAATAAGAAATAGTTTAGAGAATGCGTTGAATTTTCATTATATGAAGGGCAAGCACTGGTATGATCTGATATAAGCTGAATTAATTAACTAAATAGAAAGAGGGCAAGAGAACTATCATTGTTTTTAGATGTTATTTTTCGTTGTCTGAATAAGAAATATTTTAGAGAAAAGTTAAAAATTTTGTTAACTGAAGGGGCCAAAAGACCTAAATAAAAATGTTGATAAGTGAAGTAGCAAGAATTTCTTTTAGGGGGAGATATCATACAAATACTCAAATTTGTCTGAATAAGGTATATTTTAGAAAGTGTCTGAATCTTTTAAACCAGGCATTCTCAATTATTTTTTGTAAAGGGCCAAATAGAGTGAGCAGATCTTTTTAGAGGAAGGGGTCACTCTTGAGGGGCCATTATCAAGGGCGTCGTGGGCCAGATTTGGCCTGCAGGTCGCCATTTGAGAAGGCCTGTTTTAAATTATTGACACAGTTATTTCTATTTTTCTATAATTTGTCTTTAATCGTATCACAACTTTTTATTGAATTATAAATCAATTAAATTTTTTTAAGATGAATTAAACTACTATTATTTCCACACAAATATTTCAATTTTTCTTTTTATGATTAATCCCAGATGCATGACAAACGAATTAATTTTCATAAAATCTAATAACATTACTTTAATAGATAGAAATTTAATCAAATTAGAGAAAAAATAAGAGAAAAATTTATCAAAATTGTTTTCAATTAAATTACATAATTTAATTAACAATTTATATCAACTTTATTTGAAATTCCCTTGACTTATATTTTTTTTTAAATTTCACAATTTATGACCATTTCAGAAATAAATTTTGCAATTTTAAGGACAATTTCATGATGATAAATTTAAATTATTTTCATTTCAAAATTCATGATTGTTAACTTATTATTTAGGTTGTAGGAGTTGTTGGAAGGTGGAAATAGAAGTACTGGATGGCAAAAAATCAAATCTAGAAAAGTTGATCTTGTAACATTTTCCACACACCTTAATATATGAGGATTTGCAAGAAAAAAATATCTATGAAAAACAATTCCATGAATACTTTTAGGGCAACAATATCAACCATATAAGGTCAAAGAAGTGTCAAACAATTTGATGGCAATACTATAGCTGAAAAAGTTTTAGAGATTTGCGTCGCTTTAGATCTACATCTGCATTAACCTAAAACACCTCGGCTTGTGCTTTCGTAATTTCAATAAAACATTGTTGTTACAACCACTCTCACCTAAACACTTATCAAGTAATGTTATTTTAAGAAATGGACCAAATTATCGAAGCCATTAGCAACGTCCTAAACAATTTTCTTCTGAATAATTCAATATGGCAGCCATGTTTGTCAATTACGAAGCGTCACAGATAGCATTATAGTAATTTTCCGACCAATCAGTCCGCAGTATTCCCTTAAGACATAACGCTAAGAGGTGAAGTTAAAAAGGGGAGATAATTACTGAGTGAAATTACGAGGTAAAGTTAAAAAGGGGGGTAATTATGAGGTGAAGTTAAAAAGGGGGGTAATTATGAGGTGAAGTTAAAAAGGGGGGTAATTATGAAGTGAGTTTATTCAAGGGGTATAATCAGGGAGTTGTTGGATTTAAGGGGGGATAATTATAAAGTTGGTCGAAGATTTGACAAGCGTCTGTTTTTACAAGTATCAATATCGTACGTTAATCACGACAAAATTCTCAATCCCTTATTAACCATAAATACAGTCATTAGTTCGGAGCAGATTCGTCGCGGCTCATGTATCCACCAATTATCTGTCATAAGATGGAGAAACCTGCCAATTTGCCCTGCCGTTAGTCGATCCCTTCCTATGATAGATGATGAGATAATGGTCGACTTGATGCTGGTTAATTTTAGACCAAGGAATATAATGAGTTACCAGCTAACCATCATGTTACTGTTTTCTTTTCACTGTTTTATCTTATGGTTAAAAATATTACGTTGGGGGTTTAAAATATTACAATAGGGGTAAAAAATATTGCAATAGGGGTAAAAATGTTACAATAGGGGTAAAAATGTTACAACAGGGGTTAAAAATATTATAGCAGGGGTTAAAAATATTATAGCAGGGGTTAAAAATATTATTGCATCGAGGTAAAAACCTTACAAGGGTTGAATAACAATCATTTACCTTAAACAGGGTTCAAAACTACCAGAACACCTTTACTTAAGGTCAAATTAAACACACTATAGGGGTTAAAAATATTACAGCAGGGGTTTGAAATGTTACTCAGGGGACACATCAGGGGACACAGGAGGTGAAAAACAACCAAAGACCTAATATGTAAATATATTTTTTTTAAATATTATATTTGATATAATTCCAAATTTTTTTAATTCCAAATTTTAAATTTTTTACAAAAATTTTATTGTATCTGGTACTAGCCAAGAATCAGTAAGAATTTATTTCAAAATTTGTTAAAAATTGGCGCCACATTTTTCTGAATCTCTGTTCGTGACAAAGCTTATTCCTAACAGATGTCAAAAAAAGATGTTTTAAAAAAGTTAATCCATTTCTTAATCCACCTTAATCCCTTTATTTGTCAAAATAAACACAAGGCAATATGTCTTATTATATTTTAATCCAATCAAAAATATAAAAGATATTCTCTGCAGACAAGTTGTCGATTCATCTCTATTGAATGCCGAGTATAAAATATTGTAAAAGCCGCGATTTGAGGCAGATGTTATTGATAAGATTCTTTAATCTGCTTAAAGTTCGGTACAAGTTTTTTTTTTACGCGAAATTGATCTCAAATACGATAAACATGAGGTTTATAACATGAAAAGTCAAGACTTTATAAAAAGAGAAAACTTTGTCGTAGCGTCTCAAAAATAATAATGCATTCATCTCAGCCAATGACAGGCTTCTATTGACACTAATATAAAGGAACACTCAATAGGTGAAAAAAAGAATTTGAAAATTAAATCTTCAATGATAATGATTATCTTTTGATGTCTCCAACGAGCAAATTACTATCTACGCTTCAATAGACCCAGTAGACTCCATTATCCTGTTTTATTTGTTAAACTGTGTTTTATTGTAAACGAGACTGGATGTCGTGCCCTTAGGTCATAATTTGGACAGTTCAGAGTCTCTTTAAGACAAATTACTAGACTCTGTTCAAGCCACGATTGTAAATTACCACTTCGACTCGATTGGCTGCCATTAAAGAAGCTGATTAAAGGATTATGGGAATTTTGACCTTGAGGGCACGAAATGTGAATGAGTCAATTAGGTGTTGCCCCTGAACTACAAGGCGCGAGACATCAATGAATTCAAGATGGTTGAAAACTGTCCCTGGGGCTTGAGATTACGATGGTTACAAATCCAATTGTAAAGAAAACGAAAGATTTGAATTGCGTTATTAACGAATAATAACCATCCCGAGAGGCCGAACGTAAAATTCAAAGGAAATTGTATTTTCTAGCAGAATAAAAGTGTTATCGTTATTGATTACTCGGCCCGAGGAGATCGCTAAAGAAAATTACATCTTCGTTTTACACCCGTTAATGTTGTTTTCATGCAAACAACCCGACATTTTCTCGATTCTTTGACCTCAATTATTATCGGTGTTGGTCCCAGGGGTCAGAAGAGAGTATGAATATCGACTGTAGTGTTAATGAGATTGGGCACTGCAATAAATTCTACATCACTCCCGAGAGGCTGGCGTTAAAATCGTAAATCAACTTCTCTATAATCAGACCCCGTCAAATTCAATGGAATACGAACTTTAACTGCTCCCGACATACGAGCAAATCAAATTCTAATATTTATCTTGATATTTAAAGCCGCCCTGGGAATTTCTTGCGCACCAGAATTCTGCAAAAAGCTGGCGTGTTGACGCTAATCTGGCGTTAATTTACTAGACTATCATTTGTCACATCAAGTTTAACACTTTCTAACACTAAAAGCCATCAACGCCGTCAAACCTTTTTACAACGTTTGCACGAAATTTCATGATTATTTCATGCCTTTTTTACACTTTCGACATTTCTACCTCAATCATTGAAGACTTCCAATTTTTTCCCATCATGCAATTAGATCAATGGCTGCTAAAAATAGATTCTTCTTCATGTACACTTTAACAACTTTAATTTTTTATCTTAAAAGAAAATAGTTTTTAGAATTGGATTTGCTGGTAATTTGTAGTCGAAATAAAACGTAATGTTTTTAGTTTTTTCTCACAAACTGAATTATTTGTTTCTTTTTAGACATGAAAGGGAAAACAAATTAAATGTAAACTCAGTGTTTTGGGGATAAAAATACAATGGTTAATACTTTTCGAGTAAAGTTTTAAGAAAAATAGACATTTTGATTAGGTTAAAAGTACATTATTTAGAAAATTTGTTGCCAAACACTTTCTCAAGATCTGAATTATTTAAACCTTACTTGGGATTATTTAAACCTCTTGACTGTTTTATCTCAACTATTGCTGGAATTGAACCTTGGATCACTGAGACATTACAGCTCCTTTCCCACTGTCAAAGGATTTTGATCATGTACATTTCTGTAGCACAGGAGGCTTAGGCTTATAGTTCAGATGATTTTTCAAAGTCAGTCCCTCTAACCACATTTGGGAATCACAGCTACAGACGTCGGAATGGAAATAAGAATGGCGCAAATTGATGCTATCAGTGTCCCCGATACATATACAAAACCTCTTTACAATCCTTTAAACCTTTGATGCAGGCTTTAATGTAATGTCCCACCATCCACAATAAAGGTTTTTTGCAATGTCATCATCATCATCTGCATCAAATGTTAACGAAATCAATATGGTTGCTTGTGTTTGGCAGTTTAAGGAAGAATAATAAAGTGTACGAGAATGATAGTTCGAAATCCTCGCGGGGGTTGGTAACAAATTACTCTGTCTACTGATGGAGTCGTTTCTAACCAGATTGATCGAAAGATTAAAAATCGACACCGCGTTGTCGAGAATTTCACTTCATTTTAAAACACGTTTCCACAAAAAATAAACATCAGCTCTTTAATTTGTTTGATTGATTCACATGCAATCTTGACAAAAACGCGTGCTTGTGTCTTTTTAGAGAAGGTTTTTGTCATTTAATGAGATGAATTGGGTAAATAAGGATTTGCAAAATAAAATGGACTTTTACATCATAATGAAAAGAAAGAAAGAAACATCTATATTTTATAAGGCTAATAACTTGGGTTCCGTGAGGATCCTTTCTTCCAGCTGGTCCTTGGCCAAACCTATTGGCATTGATCTTTCCCGGATTATCAGTACCCATTTACAGCTGGGTGGACTGGAATTATATAGAACCTCATGGCCTGGCAATGCTATAAAGTGTGCAATGAGGAAAATTTTCATACTTTCATTTACTATGTTGACTTTTTGTAAAGTATGAACAACTGCACACGAAGTTCCTGGGGAATTGGGCCATAATCTTGCAATAAATCAAATCAAATAACAGTCCTTGTGTAACAAAGTCATCCTAATTGATTCTATAAATATTTTTTCGACAATGTTGAGCCATATGCGACTATAAATACATCAGGTCCCTGTGTATCTGTGTAACTGAAGCATCAAGTCCCTGTGTAGTCTGACAACTAACACGTTTCAGCTTTGTACAAATATCAAAAGTTACAGCAAATTTGAGTTTAGCAACCCATCCAAATATCATGTTAGGGGCTAGATTTGTCAGACTAGTCCCTGTGTAACTGAAACTGAGCCATAACTAATACATAAATACATCTAGTCCCTGTGAACAATCACCTATACTATTAATATCTGTTCAATAACAAGACATCCAATATTATTTTATGTCCCTTGTTGACATAATTTTATCATTTTTTATCACCATTTTATGGTTTTTGTCGCTGTCTTTGAGGCCGTGTTGATTTTACTAAAATGATACACAAAGTTCAATATATTCAGAGACTGAGACGAAAACACGGCAGCCATCATCTACAAAGACTCAAGTCTAGTAAAATATTATTTTAATCTTCATTCAAAACATTATGATAAATTTAATGGAGGCTTCCTCAAGTTCAGTTTCAACATCGTTTTAGATTAATAACTAGAAAAACTTGAGGATAAAAGCTGACTTCAAGTGGTTTATTTTCTTCTGAATTTTATCATTAATGCTACTTTACAGACTCGATACAAGCCAACTGTTTCTGGGATTGCTGTAGAATGGAATGGAGCAAATTGATGCTATCAGTGTCCCTAGGAGTTTGATCACATTACAGGCAGAACATTGCGGTACGACGCAGAGCAGCTAGTAGCAACCGATTGTTTTATATGTACAAACGCTCAGCTGTTAACATCGCCAGCGGAAGGATACAGCACTGGGGAGAGCAGAGCAAAGCGATACGCTGTCTTGCGCTCACCACTCCACCCTGCTCTGATTGTAGTGTGATTAAATCCTTATACAAATAGAACTTACAAAACCTCTTCACAATTCCTAATATCAATTGACTTACTTTAATCCCTTTGCATGTCATCTGGTCAGCACATTGAACACTATGCCGCTTACAATTATGACAATACAGCACATAAGCCTACTCTTTTTCCAATTTGATGTCGAGTTATCTCTCACACGTTTATTGTTGCATACAAGCAACTCGATTCTTTTTTCTTTTCATGTTAGAAATTAATTTGAAATACTGAATCAATCATAAAGTGCAAACTTAAAAAAAACATTTAGACCTACATTGAAAATGAAATTAAATTGTAAATTATATTGTCATTATTTATTAGAAAAATAACAGATGTCAAATAAAATATTTTTCTTATTTCTTACGATATCATAGAAATTTTCTCATCAATTGTCAAAAAAGTGAAATCAAAATTAAAATTTCTTAAATTTTGACATTATATTTTTTTTAGATTTTTCCCATTTTCTCTAAATGTCACTTCAAAAACTTGAAAAGACAAACAAATTCAACAAAATGACAAAAAACAGACTTCAAACAGAGTTTTGCCTTTGTCGCATTTTTAAAATTGATTGTTATTTAAAAAAAGAAAATGTCAGAAACTTCTAGCATGCAATCAAATCATCAGTTTTTTTATTAAAAAAAGTTGAAAAAGGCGGTTTGTGAACTCGGAATGACAGCCTGCTTCGTGTTCGTTAGTTTTTTTAAAAAAAAAAACAACAAGCCAAGAATTGTAAAGGCAATAACTTGTAAGGGTATCGAGAGTTGCAAACTTGAACAAGAAAAAGGCATTCATTTGTGTGAATCCCGGGAATTTATGAAAATTTTATAAATCAAGCTGATTTTAAACAAGTTACTTTCATAAAAAAAAAAGCTTTTCTAGACTACAGGTAGTGCACTGTAATGCACTGAAAAGTATAGCATAAACATAAGCCACTTGAAGTTAATACGGCCAAATGTATAAGCATATTTACTCCAGGAGTATATTAGCATATAAGTAAATATACTTTTGCACGACCTCTTGAGGTGAAGTAAAATACTCCTGAAGTATATTTATCTTAGTAGAAACTAAAATCCAGTAGAAGTTTCTCCTAGGAGAATTAAAAATTGTCCTAGGAGAAACTAGAATTGAATTTGAGTCTAAGTCTAAATGTAAATTGAAGTTTTACTTTGTTCTCTAATTAGAGTTTGTACTAGGACAATTTGGAATCCTGCTGAAGATGTTTCAGGACAAACTTAAATTGGACTTTGTCCTAGGAGGATTTTAGATTCTCCTGGATTTTAGTTTCTACTGTGACATATATATTTACTAAGCAAAAGCTCAACCACTTTTTCTTATACGAAAATATAATATGAAAAACAATATCTTGATTCTTGAAGCAGGTGAAAAAAATCTAAATAACAGCAAAATTTAAATGTATCCATGCATCTATTACATAACATGATAATGGGTAGAAAAATGGTGTTGTGCTGAGGAGCAGGAAAATACAACATTTCCACAATTTGTTGTCAAATATTTCCATTAAAAGACGACAAATTGAAGCAGGTTAAAAAAATGTCAAATGAATGACAAAACCTTAAATGTATCCATTAAAAACAACAAATCTAATCCTAGTATCCATTACAGAACATGAAATGTAATTTGTTGTAAAAGTGTTGCTACATGATGAAAAATGTGTCTGGTAACAGATCTGTTGCTAGGTAAAGTGTCAAGTAGGATAACTCTAATGATAAAAGAGGCAGACGGACTGACATCACACTGAGTATAATAGCATTGAGATAATTATGATGTCATCAACAATATCAATCATGATCAACGCAGCGGAAAATTGAATGATGGTTACACTGTTTAAATTGCATAACGACATGGATAAGATATGACCGCTTCTTTTGAATTAAAATCTATGTCAGTCATTAAAAAAGTTGTGTACTGAATTTAATTCAAAGTTTAGGACCCCACAAAAGACATATCAAGTTGAACTCGTTTTCCCAGGGTGAAAAGAAAACGGTTTCATACACTGAATACGTCTCACGCTACTAGCAACTTGACCTCCATATTGTAACCATCTCCACTTCTCTCCTTAAAATCTAATTTACGACCCTTTGTACTGCGTGAGGTGAATGAATACGTGTGTATGTATACAAATAGTCCCATTTGTGAAAAGATAAAAGAAAATAAAAGAAATAGTCCTACCTTATCGTCACCACTTTCGCTGTCACACTGTAAAATACAGACAAAGCTTATTAATATTCATGAGGGGATGTAAACAGGCCATTGCATGCTGGGTAATATGTGGAATATTGATCTGGTGCCACTGAGAAGAAAGAAAAGTGTCGACTGCTTGTGGTTTTCGTGTCTGAAGTACCAGAGTTTGAGATGAAAAGAATCAGGTCACTAGGACAACAGATTTCTTCAAGTTTCAAGGTCTTCGCTCAAGAAATAGGGGCCGATTATTCTCTTTCCGTGCCCTTAGATGATAATTTTTCACTATTCATGGCCTTAAACAATTTGAAGCAATGCCCCTATACATAACATTTTTTGTCACATTTAAAAAAATATTCAACGTAAAACCATATTGATTTTCTTCAGTTTTGCCATGTGGATTGAACAAATTTAGTTTTATATAATTTTTACACCTTTTCATGTGAAAAAAATCACTTGTCCTAAGTTTAATAAGCTCTAGTTGGACGTGACTGGTTAATACAATATAAATCAACAATCTAGAGGTCTAGTCGGACGTGACTGGTAAATACAATCAAATCAACAATCAATGTTTTTTTTCAAAAAAACGAATCAAAGGTTTGAGATATATCGAGATAAAAGTTCATACGACAAATTTGTCATTAATAATTGGACAAGCTGTTAACCTCCAAATGATAAAATATACGGACAAATTGTATTTTGAATACGATATATGACAGAGCATACTGCCATTTTTAACATCAAAGAGAGGCTTCGTATCACATCAACTACGGCACAATTTAATTCAGTTAAATAGATCATGCATAAAGAAAACTATTTTTTTTTCATGAATCCAGGAGATTTTAAGATAGCGAAATAAATCATGCATGAACAATTTCTTTGGTACACAATTTAAAGATTAAGAGATCAAAACTGATATCCTCAAAATGGTGTACTTTGTATTTTCACAAATTTGTCCTTTTTTATGCTTTATTGGTTTCAACATTATTTTCAAACCAAACTGGTGTCAGATCCTGTCCAAAAAACTTTCCTATTTTAACCCCTTACATTACCCCTTTTGTTTATTTTATTGAAATATCATCATCTTCTGATCTCACTTTCCCAAAAAAGCCAGCTCAAATTATAACATTATTTCAGTATCTTTATTTGAAACTCATTTCATCTTGTCTGCTGTATTCGGTGAGTCGTTAAAACCAATCAATGGTGTGTTAAATTCGCTGCTGACCTCTCAAGGTCACTGATGTTATTGATCACCTCGTAACTGTCTATAACACACTGTTATTAGCCAATCAAAAGAGAGTTAAGATACTATTATTAACCAATAAAACAATGTGTTAGAATATTAATCGAGGAGATGAAAAGAAAATGACCGGAGGTGAAAATCGGCTGTAATCATCACAACGGCTAAAGTCATTTATCACAATTATCAGATAATGGCCGGTTTCTATAGAAGCAGACGCACTTCTTAATATGGTCAATCAAAACCCCCAGGCATTGAAACAATCAAACACACTTTTAAATATGGTCACTTGATGTCCCAAGGGCAAGAGCATTGTGGGAAAAGTGTGCTTTCAAAATTTGTGAACTTTAATTGCAAATACTATACGTTGTGCAAATAAAATCTCTATGTACTTTAAAATTGTGTTTGGTATTCATTTAGCTTTCTAGAAATTCGAATTACGCAATATTGAAAAATCAGAACCAAATGCTACATTTACAGAATAGAAATCTGCTCAATAAAATAAGACAGTAAATTTTGTCTGGAACTCAGACATCTGCAGCGAAAACAGAAATCAGCAAGGGGATTTAGTTTCTAAATTCTGTATGAAATTCACACCTTTTTTAAACTTGCAATCTTGAAACACCAGAATCTGAATCAAATGGAAACACTAATAGAAATCCGGCCAATAGAATTTTAAAGATAAATTGTGCCTGGAAGCAACAACCAGCATGGAAGTCGAGAAATCAGCAAGGGGGATAATTCAACCCATTAATTAGGATACCATCTTCATTAAATAAACGAAGCCACGAAGACAAGATGGCAGACGTGTGACCCAATCAATAAACCAACCAACTCCAAACGTGCTTTCATAAATATTATCCTTCATGCTTGAAAATCTTCTAAATTGTTTAATTCCACGAGATTCGTGATTCCTAACAAAACCAATCCGTGTAAATTCTTTGTCATGGTAACTAAGCCCTCCATTAATCGCTGTATTTCCATCAACCAATTATGTAGTGGGATTGTGTCGGAAGCGCCACATCTCTCCCAATTGCAGCAATTTCCTCTAGAATGATGAGTATTTGTTTAGCTTGTTTGGAATTGACGAATGAAGATTTTACCATCTCTTTGTTTCTCGGGTTTGATCCCCTTTTAAGCCGGGAGGTCAATGCCGCAGTTTTATGAGTGTCATCAACAAGGTTTAACCAATCAATAACCAGCTTACAAAGAGTGATGACTATCTTCTCTTGACCTACAATTTTACGCGGAATTACATTCACGACAAATCATCCAGAAGGAGGCATCAATCAAATTAACCATGTCTGTCCTTATCGTGTTGTACTTGGTTTGTAGTTACATTAAACCTTCGATAAATGTTTGTCGGATATATTACTAAATGATGGAGCAAATAATCTCCAAATGTCTGAATTTTTCCATTTTTTATTTCAAGATAAAATTCAGCCTCTTTTGTCAATTTAAATAGTAATCCAAAATGTTTATTTATAGCTTATCCAAATATGGTAATATTGATATTTTGAAATGATGCGATGTGTATATTTTCTAAGCAATCGAAAACGGTTTACAATATAATGAAGATCTACTTAAAAAGGTTTAAATATTTTACTTCAATACGCATAAAACCCCAAAAAGCATATTTACTTATCTATTTGCTTATTAATTTAATAGATTCTGCATTCCTTTAACAGAGTCCACATAGCCAATATTGATTATTTGGTATTAAAATGTTAATATTTTGGAACACTTTTTAAGGGGTGATATTGTTCAAATACCTTTTTTTTAATTTGTTCATAAAAAAACTATACTTAAAGTTTTAGTTTCCAAATCTTTTTTTTTAAATATCTTTTACATATTTTTTTGATTTTGATATATCTTGGGATTCTTTTAAAAATATTTAGATATACTACAAATAGATAAGATAATATTTATTTTCTTCAAGTCAAAATGTATATTTTTAAAACCATGTTTCAAGAAACATTATTTATCCACTTAATGTAAGTAAAAGTATCAAGACAGCGTTAAAATATTTATATAATTCTAGATTTTCAAACTCTGTATACAAAATCGATAAAGTACTTCCAAAATAACACATTATGTTTGTAAAAAAAACTTAACGGTATTGAAAAGACATTGAAGATTTGCTCAATTTGGATCGTTGATAATCTCAGTCAATTTCTTTCCCAAGTTTTTATCAACATAAGATTGTTTTTTCTCAATATAAATCTAGAAATGGAAAGAAAACTTATTTTTACCGTCAATTTAAAATCTGATATATTGATTCTGATTCAAGTAGAGTAAAAATAATCTTTATGTTAAAGGGGAACAGTCTTCATTTTTATTGGTTGATTTGGGTCTTGAATACATTTAAAGCCACATAAGCCCAGACTTGGACATTAAGAAAAAGTCTTCTCATCGTTTTTTTTTTTAAAGTTAGCACTTAAAAATGAATATTGAAAAAAAAACTTTTCGATTACCTTTCGTGGTTCCAATTCTACAGCCATTTGAAAGAAATTTTGATTGTTTACATTCCAAACGTCAATAACTCACAAGCTCCGCCCACTACTAGCACGCGCTACTGGAGATTGGTGTATGACGTCATTTAACTAACACGCTCCCCGCTTGACCTCAATACCATGTAATTAATGGAAATCATTTTATTAGATCCCGATTTTAAATCCAGCTGCATCGAAGCCATCTGAGTACCCAAAGCCGTGAATTTTAGTTTTTTGACTTAATTAAACATCAGAGATTAAACTAGAATGCCTTTTGTCCCGAATTCCCGTAAATTTCATTTTGTAAACAAACGAATCCAGCAATGTGGCTTTAAGTATCCTTCAGAAGCACTAGAATTGCACGAAAATTGCATATTTCCTTCAAATATACCTTAAATTATACATTTCTCCTTCTATTTCTATAGATGACTTTTCTATATATTGCATAGTATCGCTTATGTGTGGTAGGGCATTATAACTTTCAAATGCTAATAATTATGGATGCACATGGATTTGAAGACTCAAATTTCAATGGTGAGTTGTGATAAAGGGAATAGTCTGAAAACTTTTCTTGTTTTGTTTTGAAAAATGACAGAAATGAAATGCTGATAATATGTCCTACTTTTCTGCACCAGTATTGACTAACGAGGACGGGCAAATTCCTTAGGATGAGGATGACAATGAGGGAAATTTTGCCAGGACAGCAGCATTGGCCTACTCTTTGAAATGATTTTGAGTTTACACAATACTTATTTTGCAATTGATTAGACAAATGAAGGTCATGCAGTACAAATTTTGTACCACATAAGCTTTGGTTATTTGTTCCCATACAAATGATAAATGCTTTTACCATATCAACCCCTCCAGCTTTCATTACTGACAGGGGGATACGAGGTTGAAAAATTGGCAGGAATCATCTCAATCCATGCCGGAAATGAACCCTAGACATTCTAGTCTAAGCGAGCATATGTCTTATTCACTAATCAATTTGCATCATTCAAGTTCGTAAAAAATAAACTCAAGTTTTCTTAGAGAGATTAAGCAATCCCTTTAAACTAAAGTCAAAATGTGAACATTAAAAATAAATATTATTTCTATCTCTAAGAAAAGAAAACCAGCATCTTGATTGAGAAATAACAAGATTTTCCAATACACCATCGATTACATCTTCATATTCCAAGAGGATTGAGTACGTTTTTATTTTTCTAAAGAAAAGATTTTTGCCTTCTTCAATTGATCAAATAAAAACCTTTTATAATCTTGATTTGTTGATTTTATAAGGTAGAGATACCTTTATACTTTATACTTTGTTGATTTTATAAGGTAGATACCTTTATACTTTATAATTTGTTGATTTTATATGGTAAAGATATCTTTATACTTTATAATTTGTTGATTTTATATGGTAGAGATATCTTTATACTTTATAATTTGTTGATTTTATAAGGTAGAGATACCTTTATACTTTATAATTTGTTGATTTTATAAGGTAGAGATACCTTTATACTTTATAAATTGTTGATTTTATAAGGTAGAGATACCTTTATACTTTATAATTTGTTGATTTTATAAGGTAGAGAGATCTTTATTCTTTATAATTTGTTGATTTTATAAGGTAGAGATACCTTTATACTTTATAATTTGTTGATTTTATATGGTAGAGATATCTTTATACTTTATAATTTGTTGATTTTATATGGTAGAGATACCTTTATACTTTATAAATTGTTGATTTTATAAGGTAGAGATACCTTTATACTTTATAAATTGTTGATTTTATAAGGTAAAGATACCTTTATACTTTATAATTTGTTGATTTTATAAGGTAGAGATACCTTTATACTTTATAATTTGTTGATTCTATATGGTAGAGATACCTTTATACTTTATAATTTGTTGATTTTATATGGTAGAGATACCTTTATACTTTATAATTTGTTGATTCTATAAGGTAGAGATATCTTTATACTTTATAATTTGTTGATTCTATATGGTAGAGATACCTTTATACTTTATAATTTGTTGATTCTATATGGTAGAGATACCTTTATACTTTATAATTTGTTGATTTTATATGGTAGAGATACCTTTATACTTTATAATTTGTTGATTTTATAAGGTAGAGATAGCTTTATACTTGATACTTTGTTGATTCTATAAGGTAGAGATATCTTTATACTTTATAATTTGTTGATTCTATAAGGTAGAGATACCTTTATACTTTATAATTTGTTGATTTTATAAGGTAGAGATACCTTTATACTTTATAATTTGTTGATTTTATATGGTAAGGTATACAATCTTTAAAGACGCTTTCCCTTATTTTCATTTATCCATAATATGACCGCTAATACTTATAAATAGAAAGTAGAGATGTTCTAATGACTGGGAAAAATACCAGTTTGTCTCACAAGTCCATAATTAACTCGTAATTAGGCTAATTACGACAGGGATTTCTTCGTTAGTACCCTAAAGAAGTCTCGGTCGTTAAGTCTCTTTTGATTTGTAGATTTGGGAAATAGACAGAGACATATTTCTCTACAATGCTGTACTTTGTTTGTTGTGTTTTTAAAAGGTTAAAATTCTGTATCAGACAAAAAACAAATTTAAAAACCCAATGGTATCATCTAAGTCTATGCCAAATCAATTCCTGTCCCATAGGTAAAAAAAACGACCTTATCGACATTAAGATAGAAATATGGTGGATTTCAACACCCACCACCTAGAATTTAATTTTAAAATAACTTTAATTATCTTTAAAATTCAGACAAAAAACAAAC
Source organism: Lottia scabra (assembly GCA_029955415.1). NCBI lineage: Eukaryota > Metazoa > Mollusca > Gastropoda > Lottiidae > Lottia > Lottia scabra. The sequence continues at coordinate 3,444,238 of JARJEI010000019.1, read as the reverse complement.
AAACGCTAATTCATATTTCTAAATATTTACACAAAAAATAGCTGACAAAGAAAAATAACGAAAATAAACCAGTCAATATAAGTACATTAGATCTAGTAATAGAACCATTTACAGAAATAACACCTTAGCTTTCAGAAATATTTTTAATATATCTTCGTATGTTAGTACGTTTTAAAATAAACAGCAAATTAAACGAAAAGTTTAAGAAAGAATAATATAATTCTAATCGATCCGAAGACAATTACGCCTTTTAAAAAGGATATTAAAAACTTTATACAAAATTCTCAGACAATTTGTCAACATAGAACCAGTTTTTGTGAAGATTAAAACCTTTTTTTTTATTTTTAAAAGCGAAATTGGTTTAATGTCTTTTATCATGAATTTGTTTTAGATAATCCTTTACAGATTATTTTTAATATGAACAGTTCTTTATCCTTTTTCTTTCAACTGTTTAAAGCTCAATAAGATTTCGTCTTATAAAAATTTATCCTTTTCTGAATCTATTTCTATAACGCATTCTTATGAAATTTTAAATCCCTTTTATTTTAGCTTTTAATACCACAATTTTGTTTTGTCTTTCAAGACAATATTTTATACCAATATTTAGATAATTTCGCAATATGTTGATTTGATTGTATTTACCAGCATTTCTTGGTGCTCAACCAGTGGGGAGAAGGAGGAGGCGGGGAGGTCTGAAAAACTGATAGCATGCCCTTCTATATTGACAAGATGAACAAAATTAATTCATTTTACTTTTCTGCCATTAATTATGCAACACCGTGCAAAAATATATAAGATACAGATCAGCTGGGCCCAGTTTCGCATTGTGCCTTGATCAATTTCGTGCTTAAAACCTAAACTTGTATTATTGTAAAGTGATTTTCTAAACTTTGCATAGATATCAATAGTAGCTTCAGTTAGATCACTGTCGGTGACGTCATTAAAAGCGTTAGTTTTAGTGGAAATTTGAATGGCGCAAATTGATGCTATCAGTGTCCCCGATACACAAAACCTCTTTACAATCCCTTTAAATAAATGCTAGGAACCGGACCGTGAATGAATCACTTATTTTTTTTACTATATCAATAAACCCACACTGCACGGGAAACCATGCCTGAACTATTTACATAACCTAACTTAATTAATTGAATAATGCATACAGACCAATGTGAATATATTTAGAGAGAATTACGATATTCTAACTGAAGTAAAGATGTTTTGAAAGCGTTATGAAACCGGGTATTCTAATGAAGACCAAGATGTTTTGAAAGCGTTATGAAACCGGGTTTTCTAATGAAGACTAAGGTGTTTTGAGAGAACAATAATATTCTAATAAAGGCAAGGATGTTTTGAGAGAAAATACGCTGATAATTAAAGATAAATAACTTACCAAATATCCTCTACCAGAACTAGAATGAGTGCTCGCCTGAAATGAAAGGTGAAAACTTATCAAGTTGGCGTTAATGAAATGAAATCTCTTTCCTGCACCAATTGGACTAATGAAGGGCAAAAGCCATACAGTGTGCAATTAGGGAAATTTTGCCAGGACAGTGGCATTAATAATAAAATCCAAGCATAAACGATCCCAATCGTAAATTAAATCTCGAAAATCCATATAAACGCATTGGCAATATATTGGTAGCAGCTAATGAACTTTTCATTTGAGGAAGCTATTTTATTCTATTTTCAACTATAATGAAAAATAGCGATGGCCATCGTAATACGCCCACTTTTATAATGGCAGCCAATTCGTCCGGGGTGTTGACAAGAGTTGTCAGTAAATGAAAGATTCTGAGAATGACATTTTCTCTAAAATCAAGGGCAATAATACACTCATACCAAGTTTCATCAAAATCCATCAAGAAACCAGCTCTCTACCGTGTCCACAACATATTTTCAAAAGCAAGGGCAATAACCCATGAAATATTTTTCGTTTAGTCTGATTTTCAATAGGGTTCATCCTTGGGTGTTTATGAACACTCACAGCAAGTTTCATCAAAATCCATCAAGAAACCAGCTCTCTATCGTGTCCACAACTTTGTTAACAGCTGAAAAATTAACGTGTTTTAAAGAACAAGGGCAATAACTCATCAAATATTTTTCGATGTTTCTGATTTTCAATAGGGTTTATCCCAAGGTCAATACAAACACTCATACCAAGTTTCATCAAAATCCATCAAGAAACCAGCTCTCTATCGTGTCCACAACATATTTTCAAAAGCAAGGGCAATAACCCATGAAATATTTTTCGATTAGTCTGATTTTCAATAGGGTTCAACCTTGGGTGCTTATGAACACTCACAGCAAGTTTCATTAAAATCGATCAAGAAACCAGCTCTCTATCGTGTCCACAACTTTGTTTAAAGCTGAAAAATTAACGCGTTTTAAAGAACAAGGGCAATAACTCATCAAATATTTTTCGATGTTTCTGATTTTCATTAGGGTTTATCTCAAGGTCATTACAAACACTCATACCAAGTTTCATCAAAATCCATCAAGAAACCAGCTCTCTATCATGTCCACAACATATTTTCAAAAGCAAGGGCAATAACCCATGAAATAGTTTTTCGATTAGTCTGATTTTCAATAGGGTTCATCCTTGGGTGCTTATGAACACTCACAGCAAGTTTCATAAAAATCGGTCAAGAAACCAGCTCTCTATCTGGGCAACTTTGTTAAAAGCTGAAAAATTAACGCGTTTTAAAGAACAAGGGCAATAACACATAAAATATTTTTTCGAGGTTTCTGATATTCAATAGGGTTTATCCTAATGTCAATACAAACACTCATACCAAGTTTCATCAAAATCCATCAAGAAACCAGCTCTCTATGGTGTCCACAACATATTTTGAAAAGCAAGGGCAATAACCCATGAAATATTTTTCGATTCGTCTGATTTTCAATAGGGTTCATCCTTGGGTGATTACAAACACTCACAGCAAGTTTCATCAAAATCCATCAAGAAACCAGCTCTCTATCGTGTCCACAACAATTGTGGACAGGCAGACAGACAGACGGACAGACAGACAGACAGACAGACGGACAGGGGCGACTACAATATACGCCCACATTAATGTGTGGTTCCAATGAGAAAAAGCAGGCAGCAATAACCAATCACAGAAGACTTTCTGATGGGATCACAAATACCACTAGTAGTACAGCGATTCATTTGATGTATAATTAACTTGGTGAATTAAATAATAAAATTGACATCAAATACCATCCTTTAATACCCAACGTTTCGTCAAAAAAGTTTTGACTTCTTCAGGGGAAGAACTAAATTACAAATGGTGGAAGGCAGTTAGATTAATGACAATATGACCTCATAAAATTTATGACGTCATAATCTTAGAAACCTCAAAACAAGAGGGTAAGAGTTAGATCAATGACCCCATGACCTCAGAAGAATTATGACGTCATAATCCTACAGATGCCATATTATATAAAAATTCTGAAAAATGACTCCAGAAAAAACATGATATAAAACATTATATAAAACACGATAAAAATCTAAACAGGAAGCTAATCATTTTGGTGGTAAGGGTGGGGGAAGATTAGGAACTAAAATTTAGCAATTTTGAAACCTCCTGGGTTAAGTTCATTCAAACCATTGGGCCATACAGAGTCAAGTCTATGAATCCACAGATTTTCTGCACTGTCTAATTTACTTTTGTTTTCATTTGGAATTTTCTCAAGAAGTGTGCAAGTATAATCATGACCAGGTTGGTTGAAATGGGGGGCAATATGAGGAGCTTTGTGAACCTTTTTCAATTTGATGTTACTCCTATGTTTGTTATGTCTAATATTGAATGGGGTTATTGTCTGTCCAACATACTGAAATTTACATAGTTTACAAGTTAGACAATACACAACATAATTACTCTGGCAATTTAAAGTGTCTTTGATATAAAATGATTTTGAATGTCTATTGGTGATTTTGTTTGTAGTGTTCATTTTTTCACAAGTTTTACACTTAGGTTTATGACAAGGTACACATCCAATATGCTTAGCACTATTTACATTTTGCACACAATATTTGAGTTTATTTTCACTTAATAAATTCCCTAAAGTCCTATTTCTGCGTCCTGCAACAATGATTTTTCTGTTCTTTAAAATTTCTGTCATTCTGTAGCTTGTCTTTAAAATGTCGGTGTCTTTGGCCATCTTGTGGAGATTTGGTTGTCGTGGGTCATATGTATTAGTCCAAGGAATAATCTTCTTAGGCTTCTTGTTATCTTCTTTTGTTTGTTGCTTTGGGAAAAGTAGTTCAGATCGAGGTCTTTCTCTCGCTTTGTTGAACGCAGTTTCAATTAGTTGATCCTTATATCCCGAACTCTTAAGATGGTTAGCAAACTGTAGTAATCTGTTGTTTTCCCATTCTATACGGCTACATATTCTTCTAATTCTAAGAGCACCACTAAAAGGTATTGATCTAAAAGTATGTCTGGGATGGCAGCTGCTAGGTGGTAGATAGTGATGGCTAGCTGTTTCTTTAGTGAAGAGATCAGTTTCTAATATGTTACCATCCTTAATAATTTTTACATCTAAAAAATTAACTTCATCTGGATCAATTTCCATAGTAAACTTAATTTTGGGGTGGAGGTTATTAAGTTTATCTAAAAATTTATGTGAATCTTCTAATGATTTTGTTGACTTGGCCCAAATGTCATCAATAAATCTGCATGATATGTCTGGTTTTTCAGGTAAAGAATTCCAAAATTTATTCATCCAATAGGTCATGTAGACAAGAAGCCTAAGAAGATTATTCCTTGGACTAATACATATGACCCACGACAACCAAATCTCCACAAGATGGCCAAAGACACCGACATTTTAAAGACAAGCTACAGAATGACAGAAATTTTAAAGAACAGAAAAATCATTGTTGCAGGACGCAGAAATAGGACTTTAGGGAATTTATTAAGTGAAAATAAACTCAAATATTGTGTGCAAAATGTAAATAGTGCTAAGCATATTGGATGTGTACCTTGTCATAAACCTAAGTGTAAAACTTGTGAAAAAATGAACACTACAAACAAAATCACCAATAGACATTCAAAATCATTTTATATCAAAGACACTTTAAATTGCCAGAGTAATTATGTTGTGTATTGTCTAACTTGTAAACTATGTAAATTTCAGTATGTTGGACAGACAATAACCCCATTCAATATTAGACATAACAAACATAGGAGTAACATCAAATTGAAAAAGGTTCACAAAGCTCCTCATATTGCCCCCCATTTCAACCAACCTGGTCATGATTATACTTGCACACTTCTTGAGAAAATTCCAAATGAAAACAAAAGTAAATTAGACAGTGCAGAAAATCTGTGGATTCATAGACTTGACTCTGTATGGCCCAATGGTTTGAATGAACTTAACCCAGGAGGTTTCAAAATTGCTAAATTTTAGTTCCTAATCTTCCCCCACCCTTACCACCAAAATGATTAGCTTCCTGTTTAGATTTTTATCGTGTTTTATATAATGTTTTATATCATGTTTTTTCTGGAGTCATTTTTCAGAATTTTTATATAATATGGCATCTGTAGGATTATGACGTCATAATTCTTCTGAGGTCATGGGGTCATTGATCTAACTCTTACCCTCTTGTTTTGAGGTTTCTAAGATTATGACGTCATAAATTTTATGAGGTCATATTGTCATTAATCTAACTGCCTTCCACCATTTGTAATTTAGTTCTTCCCCTGAAGAAGTCAAAACTTTTTTGACGAAACGTTGGGTATTAAAGGATGGTATTTGATGTCAATTTTATTATTTAATTCACCAAGTTAATTATACATCAAATGAATCGCTGTACTACTAGTGGTATTTGTGATCCCATCAGAAAGTCTTCTGTGATTGGTTATTGCTGCCTGCTTTTTCTCATTGGAATCACCACATTTTATTCAAGCAGTATTGTATCATCAAGTGTTTCACCTGATAGATCATCAATCCAGAAGATGAAGGAAATAAATGCAGTCAGAAAGGAAGCAGTGAGGTTAGTGAGGTTTAAAGAACATTTACAATTTTCACTGAAATGTAAGGAAAGAAATCTGATTCCTAAATGGTTACAGTTGAAAGTTAAACCTCCTTGTGACACAACAGAAAGTGGAAAATGGACTTCGATTTTAGATAAAACTTCAAAGGATCTAAACAGTGAAGCAATAACCCTTATTAGAAACAAAATTAATGATACAGAGAAGACTTATGGTCACAGTTTGGAAACACTTAAAATAGCCGTTAACCCCGAAGATTTTCAACACAATGTACAAATTATAGAGAAGAGTTGTGATAAAATAAGGAATTCCATTAGACGTACCCACAACAGAAAACTGACATCACTGACGCCAACAGAAATTCAACTCCCTGACACAGTAAAGAAAAAGACAACCAGAAGATTTGATAGGAAGAAGAAATGTGCAAGAAATGCTAAATTGGTTCAGCCTACAAAATCCTTCATTTTCAATGTAAGTTCTAGAATACTTTCAGATTCTGAATCTAAATTACTAAGCAAAGGATTGTCATTTTGCCCTGTTCCTCCGAAATATGATCAGGTGAGAGAGCTAACCGATCTCAGAGAATTCCAAAGAAGACTAAGATTGACTGAATTTTTCCATGAGAAACCATCTAAACAAATACTTCCACCATCTCTCTACATTAAAAGTGACTGGTCTCCACCAACTGGCAGAGATGATGCTTTGGAACTTTTTTGTCTCAACCAATGTCAAACTGTCAAGAGTCACACCGAAAAAAGAACACGTGATAATTTAACAACAGAAGAAAGATCAGCACTGTCAACATTAAGGAATGATCCAGAAATTGTTATAGGAAAAGCAGACAAAGGAGGTGGCATAGTCATTTGGAATAGGGAAGATTACATCAAAGAATGCGAGAAACATCTTCAGGACGAATCGGTTTATCAAAAGGTAGGAAAAGATAATTCCAATGTGATTCATGATCAATTGAAAAATTTACTTAATCCCCTAAAAATTAATGACAAAGAGAAAGAAGCCATCCTCCACAGACCAGTTAGCAAACCAGCCCACTTTTATATTCTTGGCAAAGTACATAAAGTTAAAAGTACATCAGACATTCCACCAGGCAGACCCATATGCAGTCAGATAACAGCCCCTACGTACAAAGCTTCTCAATGGCTAGACTGGAAATTAAAAGATGTGGCTCAGGATTATTGTCATGAAGTTGTGAGAGACACCACTCATTTTCTACAGAAAATCCAATCCCTCAATGACAGTTCAATACCAACAGATAGTCACCTACTTACCTTTGATGTTATTAGTCTTTATCCAAACATCATTATCTCCGAAGGTCTTGATGCTTTGAAGGATGCCCTAGATAAAACTTATAATACCAGTGCTGAAGAAACTGATTATATTCTACAAGTAGCAGACTTCGTTCTGAATAACAATGAATTTGAATTTAATGGGGAATTCTTTAGACAGATCTCTGGAACATCTATGGGGACACCTTTTGCTGTTACATATGCCAATATCTACATGACCTATTGGATGAATAAATTTTGGAATTCTTTACCTGAAAAACCAGACATATCATGCAGATTTATTGATGACATTTGGGCCAAGTCAACAAAATCATTAGAAGATTCACATAAATTTTTAGATAAACTTAATAACCTCCACCCCAAAATTAAGTTTACTATGGAAATTGATCCAGATGAAGTTAATTTTTTAGATGTAAAAATTATTAAGGATGGTAACATATTAGAAACTGATCTCTTCACTAAAGAAACAGCTAGCCATCACTATCTACCACCTAGCAGCTGCCATCCCAGACATACTTTTAGATCAATACCTTTTAGTGGTGCTCTTAGAATTAGAAGAATATGTAGCCGTATAGAATGGGAAAACAACAGATTACTACAGTTTGCTAACCATCTTAAGAGTTCGGGATATAAGGATCAACTAATTGAAACTGCGTTCAACAAAGCGAGAGAAAGACCTCGATCTGAACTACTTTTCCCAAAGCAACAAACAAAAGAAGATAACAAGAAGCCTAAGAAGATTATTCCTTGGACTAATACATATGACCCACGACAACCAAATCTCCACAAGATGGCCAAAGACACCGACATTTTAAAGACAAGCTACAGAATGACAGAAATTTTAAAGAACAGAAAAATCATTGTTGCAGGACGCAGAAATAGGACTTTAGGGAATTTATTAAGTGAAAATAAACTCAAATATTGTGTGCAAAATGTAAATAGTGCTAAGCATATTGGATGTGTACCTTGTCATAAACCTAAGTGTAAAACTTGTGAAAAAATGAACACTACAAACAAAATCACCAATAGACATTCAAAATCATTTTATATCAAAGACACTTTAAATTGCCAGAGTAATTATGTTGTGTATTGTCTAACTTGTAAACTATGTAAATTTCAGTATGTTGGACAGACAATAACCCCATTCAATATTAGACATAACAAACATAGGAGTAACATCAAATTGAAAAAGGTTCACAAAGCTCCTCATATTGCCCCCCATTTCAACCAACCTGGTCATGATTATACTTGCACACTTCTTGAGAAAATTCCAAATGAAAACAAAAGTAAATTAGACAGTGCAGAAAATCTGTGGATTCATAGACTTGACTCTGTATGGCCCAATGGTTTGAATGAACTTAACCCAGGAGGTTTCAAAATTGCTAAATTTTAGTTCCTAATCTTCCCCCACCCTTACCACCAAAATGATTAGCTTCCTGTTTAGATTTTTATCGTGTTTTATATAATGTTTTATATCATGTTTTTTCTGGAGTCATTTTTCAGAATTTTTATATAATATGGCATCTGTAGGATTATGACGTCATAATTCTTCTGAGGTCATGGGGTCATTGATCTAACTCTTACCCTCTTGTTTTGAGGTTTCTAAGATTATGACGTCATAAATTTTATGAGGTCATATTGTCATTAATCTAACTGCCTTCCACCATTTGTAATTTAGTTCTTCCCCTGAAGAAGTCAAAACTTTTTTGACGAAACGTTGGGTATTAAAGGATGGTATTTGATGTCAATTTTATTATTTAATTCACATTAATGTGTGGGCGTATAAAAAGTTGACAGGATCATCAAAAGAACTTCTATTGGTCAATGTTATTACTATTAAACTATCCCAATATTTAGGTAATGGTATCCACTGAAGACAGAGGTCATTAATTCCTTCCAAACTGTATAAGATTGTTTCCTTTCATCTTATCAGAATTATTGACTTTTTCTTCTGCCGGGCTATAACGATCAGATCGTAGAGAGATCTTGACATTGACTCTCCGTGTCATCAGGGTAGATAATCAATATAATTACTGTGATACTTTCAAACATTGTTTAATATGAACTTGAGGTGCCTGTATTCTACGAGGGTTTTTATCGTGTTCGAGGAGATGATCTGTGAAAGTGAGAGATCGTCTTCAACTCTGTCTAGAACAGTGGTTCCCAACCTAGGGAGCCATAGGGTGTTTGTCAGGGGGCCATGGCGCATGATGTATATAATTTTTTCTTGTGGTCAAATGCATCTAACCTCCTGAACTTAGTTAACACCCTCTTGTTGATTTGAGATTGAGATTTCCTACTAATTCTTGCATAGACTCAAGTTAACTTAGGGTTTTAAGCACGAAATTGATCTTAAGCACAAGGCTAGGAACTGGGCCCAGGAAAGGGAGAGGGGGTTTGAAAGAAAGGACCACTATTAAATGAATAAAACTTACATCACTAAGCTGATCACGTGAAGTTGGTCTAATCGGTCCATTGTTTATTATCGGCTCGTCTCGGGAACTCTGTTCATCTTCCGTTGTTGGTGGCGGACATTTTAATGACTGGTTCGATTGCTGAAAAAAACAGAAAGAGGTTAATTTGCGAGTAGAACTAAAGGTACAAATAGATGATCCTTTAATAAACCTGTGTTTCCAACGCTAGGAACTGGGCCCAGGAAAGGGAGAGGGGGCTTGAAAGAAAGGTCTGAGAACAACACTCTGTGCCTAATCATGCACTCATTTTTTAATGCCATTTTCTTTTCATAAAAAAGAACCACAAAGAAATTGATCTGTAAGTCAAACACTTTGATTAAGAAAGGACACCAACAAACTACTGTGTAATAATAGGAAGCCATCGAACTGGCCTTCAAGCTAGACATGGTTTTCGTTTTACCTGTTTCCGAACAAGGACAAATTTCCTGGACAGATAATCAATATTAATTATTTACAAGATGATCAAAGATAATTCTAGATATCTGTTAGTTAAAGCAGCTTTACCATTTACCAAAAAGAACAAGTGGTTGGCTACCACTTCTCTGATAAATCTTTAATATATCAAAAGCATTTGCCAATTGAAGTTTGAAAATTTAATTTTTTTGTTCATTCTAAGACGTAGTATCGCTTTAACAATGTGGATATATCGTCAGAGAATCAAGAATAAAAACCTCTGTACTAGGAAGTTAATTTTAATCAATTCAGCCAGAACGTAACATGACAGACTACAAATGTTAGTGAAACACCTTTTCTGAGTTTCTCCGAGACGACATCAAAATCTTTAATAATGAAAAACTGAACAAGTAATAGGTGGATCTTTTAAATTGTGTTTCTATAGAACATACATAAGACAGACATTTTTACGTATGTTTTTCTCTGGTTAGATGTTAAAAAATTATGGCTAAGTTATTCACTAAATTAACTCTAATTTGACTGATGAAAAGTATGCCTTGAAATGGAGGACAATTCCAATCTAAAACCAAGACTTACATATAGTGCAATTAAGAACACAATTTTCAAATAGAGAAAATATAGTAATATGGGGATTTCCTACTATTTGTGATGCAAATATGACTTCCGAAAAAGCCGATAATTCTATGAAAACCTAAAAATTTGGAAAGAATGTCTTCTGTTGTTTCTTAAGCTGTTTTATGCCACCAACAGGTATTTATTTTGAACATAGTATTAACAAAGATGAAAAATAAACTTTTCCCCCAAAAAATCAAAATTTGGGTAAGAATGTCTTCTGTTGTTTCTCAAGCTGTTTTACTCCATCAACAGTAAATTACACGAAAGATTGAATAAACATTTAGATGCCAAACTTTGTAATTTTTTGTCATAAAAACGTAGAATTGATGTTAATGCCACACTGGTTGATCGAAACGAGAAGAAATTCGTGTAAATTAACTGATAACACAGTCTCAATGGGCAAATTGTTCACGAAATAAAAATACACATTTTTCTACACAATTGATAGCTTTTCTTTACAAAACAAAACTTTTTAATATTGAAATTTTTTAGCTTTTTTCACAAAAAACACCTTTTATAGATAATGGTTTTTAAGCTTTTTTTAACAAAACCCATAATTTTGTCAAAGATAACATTGAGCTTTTAATTCCTTTTAACCTAAATATCTGATTTTATGATATAAATGTTTTTTGATATATCTTTTATTTAAATAACCTTTGTAGAAATGTGATAACTTGTTGCCGAATGCAATATGAAATTGTCTACACTAACTTTTTGTCACTCTAGAACAGTGGTTCCCAACCTGGGGGCCATGGCCCCCTAGGGAGCCATGGGGTGTTTGTCAGGGGGCCATGGGGCATGAGGATGTATATCATTTTTTCTCTAGCTCAACTTTTATTTAACTATATTTTGCTTTGTAAGGTCTGTAGTTTGAAAAAGGTTGGGAACCACTGCTCTAGAAGGAATGTATCTGGTTCTCAACCATCACTGATCCAGGTCATAAAATTCAAAAAGATAAATAAAATAAGATGTAGTAGCATCATCCTACAAAGATGTCAACAACTTTGAATGACTGACTGACAGTCATCATCCTTTATAGTAGTGGCAAGTGTCATGCTTACTCTTTTCCAAACACCTGATGGTGCTTCTCGTATGGGAAGTCCACTGCTATATAATTGCACCCGATTTTGTCATGCTCTGGACAAGATTTTTGATTAACGGAATTGTTTTGCTTGTACGGATTTTTATTATTATCCATCATATGCATAGAGTTCTCAATTGGTGAAAATGTTTCTGTAGCCTTAAAAGGAACTCGAAAGACTTATATTTTCTGTGCTGCCCTCAGCAAATACAGGATGTGTCCATTTTAGATCATTTATAGTACATTGAATGACGTAGCGCATCCTCATTAGCCTAAACAGGTAGAGAAAAATAGGACGTAAAACTCCATTTTCATTTCTAAACAAGGTTAGAACCTAATTAGAAAATTGACGGCTTTATGAGCAATATTCACCCCATTATATATAATTGGACGGGAGAAAAACAGATTGAATACAGAAATATATTGGTTTATTAACACTTACTACTATAAACACCACAACTAGGGTGGTCTACATGCCTGTTTCTAACTCACAGCGCTGATTTCCCTCTTGAGGTTGATTGTCTCTAACTTCTAACACGATGTCTCCCTCTGGACTGAATATCAGTCGAGAAATATTATCAATAGGGCCAATATTATCTTGATATCATTAAAGATTACACCAAGTTATGTCTCTAGAGGGTTATTTTCAGGATTGTTGTTCTGATCTTATTTGCCAGTCATGTCTGACTATACACTATTAAGTTTTTTTTTATTAACAAGCAGTCCCTAGCTTGGTTTAATGTCCTATCCTATTTGCGGGGTAATTCTCTGACCGGCATTACTGTCTAGAGCTCTAATTGGCTATATTTGTAAGTGTACAATCCAATCAATACAAATGAATGGAGTTTTACATCCTACTTTGCTGCACCTATATGGGCTAATGAGGACCGGGAAATGCCATGCAGAGTGCAATGAGGGAAGTTTTTCGAGGCCAGCAGCATTAATATCCGAAAACCAAAGGTATCATCTAGACCCATGCTGGATTGCTGGGATTGAACTCAGCAAACAAGCATCTAACTCACTGAGCCACCGCGCCACAAGCTTGATATATGAAATGTATTAAACTGAGTTCGTAATTGAGACACTGAAAATGGGTGAAGCATTTGATAGTCTAACAATCTCCACAAGAGGGCAAAAACATCCCAAAAACTGCAAGACGCATCCCAGAAAATCAAGCTAATAAACTTATCACTTCATACATCATTCTGGTAAATTATCACGTAAACATCTTCCACATGATGGGGTGCCATTTCTTACACTGAATATCATTCCTAGCATTATGATTGGTCGTTTTTAGCCGAGTACTTGAGTCAAGTGGGACAGTGTGTAGGGTATTTGAACGAGTATAGTTTATAAAGTGTCCGATTAGAGTTTTTATTGCCCTATATATCATAGATATTATATACAATCTGAAACTACTTCACTTCTCAAATACCACACAAATACAATATTTTTAGGAAAAATTGTTGAAAAGGGAAAAGTAAGTTTATATAAGAAGCCAATTTTGAAAAATGAAAATGCATTAAACTACCATGCTACTATCAATAATGCAAATACTGGTACCCCATCATATGAAATCTTGAAAAGGGGCAAATCATATTTGCATTTTGTTTTTAATACAAAGCCATGTAAACACATTGGCAATATATTTGTAGCATTTAATGAACTTTTCATTAGAGGAAGTATATCAAGAAATGTGAGAAAATTTCAAAATGAACATAATGGCATAGGTGTCTTGAAGAGTTAGCATATCCTGCTTGGCACCGCATGCTACAATCAGTAATGACTGGCATATTAAACAGTATGACTTCTTCTACAGGCAGATCAACAGCTGTAATAGCATGTTATTTCTATTCAATAATTTTTCACAGTTGATCATATCCTACCTACCAACTCGCTTGACATTTTACTTCAAAGACTTGGCGCAGGATAAAAACATGCGTACGCACATGCATGTAATCATATTAGATAAAGATTGTAACCTCTCGTGTATTCTTACATTGTTTATCGAGATTGAACTTTAACTGCATCAAACATGTTTCTTGTAACAGGAAATGATACCCTTGGGGTGGTGTTGCCCCCTAGAGGTGGGTCGCCTTTCTTCCTCGCCCTATTTTGAATTCTGTTGAGATTACCAACATTTGGGTAACATTGTTTTTACATTCTACATATTTGTACGTCTTTTAGTAAATTCTCTGAAGAGCATTTGGTTCTAAATACATCTATACTGGTAATTGAAAATGAAATAGAATTTTACTTTTAACTATCTTCATCTTTCATGCTAAATCCATTTCTTAATTTTCAAAGTGTTTTAGACAAGATAAGCATCAATTTGCATCATTCCAGTTCTCAATCAGAGGCCTTCTTCTACAAAACTTAACCAAAATAAAATCAAGATTTTAAGAAACACAGTAATCTGATTGGATAATAACACTATATTTAAAATCAATTTTAGTGATTGACCAATCAGATGATAAGAACACTAAAATCATTGTAAGTTAAGTTTTCGAGAATAAGGGCCCAGATGTTTGTGGTTCAAGTTTGATGACATCACTTGAATTAAACATTTCTAAAATTACAGGAACCACAGATATCTGACTATATCTCCAAATACTAGGCTAATGAAATGTAATGGGATCTTCCTAGAAGGGTTAATGAAATGAAATTCTGGAAGTTTGTGTTTGTATCTTACGTAGATGTAAAAATGCTCAGGAAAACACAAAAAGTTTACATTCAAAATGTGAACAAACACAAAATAGACACAAACGTTACCAAACAAGTTGTAAACTCATACAAATACTCTGAATCAACATAACGATGGCTCTTCAAAAAGAAGGAAGAAATACACAGGTGTGAAACATCATCGTGGAAAGAAAATGGCCGACTTCCAGAACATGAAAGATTACATAGTTTCCTTTATCAACAATTTACGCAAGAATTTACTCATCAAAGTATCAATTACAACAAACAATTTAAGGATCAACACAATTGAAATGTAAACATTACTGGAATTTGATTTTTTATGCCCTACTTTTCCTCTTTTTGGCAAGAATGCAGGTGCATAATGCTACATACAATAATAACCAAATCGTACTTTCCTAATCAAAAGAAAAGAAATGGAAATATTATGTTTTATGACATACTTTTCTTTTTTGGCAATAGAATACCAGAGCAAAAATGTAAATGAAGTCGAATATGTTTTCCTAGAATTCTGCTCCTTATCAAATAATGAAGATGAGCCGTGCAGCGTGCAATAATGAAATTTTGCCAAACACTTGGCAGCACCTTAATTTTCATGACTTACAACTTGAAAGGGTTCTTTGAAAATGAGTTTGTCTTAACCCTTTCAACCCTTAAATACCGGCTCAATCAAGAAATATTGCTGGGAACTTAGGGTTTATGACGTTTTAGCCAAAATAACGTCAGGGTTCAAAGGGTTAACCTAACAACTGAATTCATTTATTTTATAGCATTTATGTAGCGCTTATCTAATAAAAATTACTCTTAGCACTGAGTTCCGTGTTCCCACTCCCAACCTGTATCATTCAAAGAATTTCAAAAAAGATAATCTGATAAAAATTCCTACACCCATACATAACCTTTAATCGGATAATCATGAATCTAGTACTGACAAAGTTGTAAAACAAGAACCTTAAACTTTCATCAATAAAACAGAAGATTTAATTTCATTAATTTCGTCATATTGGACTTGACCTTGTCACTCGCTGACGACCTTTACAATATGATTGACAGGTTAAATAACTGGAGAGTATTTCACCGTTCGCGTTACGTAATATGATTACCCACAATACAACAGCACTGCTAAGATACACACAAGTGTCTAGATACAGACATGGATTTTCAATACTTCACGATTTCAAGGGGGCCACCTCCTGGTGTTTAACAACGTTTTTTTGACGTAATTTAAATAATTTCGTTCAGATTTTCAACGAATGCTTCACTCCATTGTTGTTAACTACTTGACAACTTCAAGGGCCTTCAAAATAATCCCCTTAGGCAGCCTCAAGGACCTCGAGATCTATCCAAGTTCTTCTATAACCCCTTAAAGGTTATTTTAAGTGTTTTCAAGGATTTTTAAAGATTTTATACTTGGAGTAAAGACTTCTAATTAATTTTTTGATAAATTCTAGGTCTGTTATTAGAATTTTATTTCCCATGACAAAAATTTGAAGAATTTATTCTGATTTGAAAAGACGATTCTGTAAAAATGATCACCTGTATGAAAATAAGATTTGATGGACCAAAAATTAAATCTTAACCATGCACAGCCTGTAGCATGCATGCCACGGTTTAGACTTCTTGAAAGAGATGCTGAATTTGCAAATCTAAATACCCCAAAACAATTCCAGTTGCAGAGTAATATTGTGGGTATTTTTTAAAGGAAAACGCTGAACAAAATATAAAGTTGCATCAAGAACTTCACAAGAATGTTAATTTCTAAGATCTTAACAAAACACAAGACAATATTATGGAATATAACACACTTCATTAATATATTCTAATATCTTGTCCTGAAATGTCCCACAGCAACTTGAATATATCTCCCGTGAATTATGAGTCACTGAGCGTCAATACTTGAAGATGGCTCCCCTATTGTCACGGTAACAAGTACCCTCTTCAACCTCCTTTTCAATCATTAGTCTGATTTTAAACTATAAGTACCACTTTACACTCCTTTAAAGGCCTCTTTAGATAATTCTAACAGTTTTAACAAGATGCAGGGCATGTTTGCCTTTTAGGAACACCCAATACAACTTGCTTAAAGAGATATTATGGTGATTTCGAGAAGAAACAAGACAAGACTACAGTCTTTTAACCCTTCATAAATAAAAAATCATATTTAGTTGATGACATTTATTTATGATGAAGACATATAATGATAGACGATACATAAAACCCGGGGGGGTTATGGGGTTTGGGGTTATGTACAAACATAAACATACAGATGAAGGAAATGATGATGACAAGATGGCCGTCAGACCATGCTTCCACGACTACCTCATATTCATCGAGTGAAGAGCAAGGGCAGAAGTTTTCCTTTTTGATGCTTGACAACTTCCGGTAACAATACGGAGCTAGTCACTATTTTACGTTAACACATAATAGGAAATGAAGGTTGTTATGTTTAAGAGTTTGATTCTCGACTGGGGTGTGAAAGTCTGATGACCTTGAATAAGTCATCTTCACTAAAAAATTCCAGTCAACCCGGCTGTAAATGGGTACGGATAATCTGGAAAAGTTCAAAGCCAAGAGGTTTGGCCAAGGACAAGTTGGGAGAAAAGATCTGCAAGGAACCTAAGTTGTTATCCTTGTAAAATATAGTTTCTTTCTTTCTTAGAGTAGTTGTAAGAACCATATTCTTTTTCTCAATCAAGTGTCTGATTACAAAAAAAATTGCACAAAAAATATCTGATTTGGTTTCTATGGTTACCAGAATCAATCAGAAGTGAAATAAGATTTATTGAGTCTCCAAGTTAAAAAAGAAAGAAATTGGCTTCTTTAAAGATTTTTAAATTTCCTACTTTCAGCCACAACAACTTGATTCAAAGTCTGAAGAATCATACTGGTGGTAAATAAATTGTTTTATAAAATGCAAACTTTGTCAAATCTCTACCATTATAAGATTCTTCCCTAGCATTGATACAATTGTTTTTTATTCGACAGATAGTCTATTGATTTCTTTTTTTACTTTCAGGACAATTGGAAAAAGGGATATGTTCACTAACTGTTCGACCAATAAAACAATTGTTTTTGTGCAGTTCTACTACTTTTTGAGGCTATTTACATATATCAAAGGCTTAAATCAACCCTCAAAAATGCTGAACATTCCCCTTTAACAACCACCATTCTTTCTGCAAACTGTGCATTGATGATTTTTTTTCTCAAGTAAACAGTCTACTTTTTAAATTAAATTTGGCATCAACCAAGGACAGTTGCATCATCAACCAAGGACAGTTGCATCATCAACCAAGGACAGTTGCATCATCAACCCAGGACAATTGCATCATCAACCCAGGACAATTGCATCATCAACCCAGGACAGTTGCATCATCAACCAAGGACAGTTGCATCATCTGGTCCAGGACTTCTCAGAATGTTGGAATTTAGACAGATGCAAAGATGAACTGCATGTGTCTCCATAAAACACCTAATTGCCTAGAGCCCTACTAATACTGCTGTCATGTGGACAAGTAGTATTAGTTCCAATACACCTGTTTCAAATACACAATCCTCATCAGGACACCTATTTTAGTTTGATGACTTCTTTTGAAGCCCTTTAATCAACTGAGTTTCAACTCTAATGAAAGTTTCGTTCAATAAAAAGTTGTAATGAAATTTGACTGAGTCAAGATCTATCCAGGATGTCTATTAGACTAGAGCTAATACAATTAGTTCCGTCAACTTCGTCTAATTCACAGTTCACGAGATATATTACAAGATGGCCTCCGTCTCCAAAACAATTACTCGGAGAAATGAAATGAGTTAATGTAAAGAAACCAAGTCCTAACGCCAAGAACCGCAAAAAGAAACCAGAAATCCAAAAAGACATTGTGACGAAACATAGGTAATAGCTTATGAACTTTTCACATGAGGAATTATATCAATCATATATGAGAAAGTATATCATAATGAAAAGTGGTATCAGGTGTCTACAAGAGTAAGCATACCCTGCCTGGTGCCACTCTCGTCCTAACTGTTAACCCGAAATCCGAAAAGACATTTTGACAAAACATAGGTAACAGCTTTTGAACTTTTCACATGATGAATTATATCAATCATACACGAGTAAGTATATCATAATAAAAAGTCTTACTTGTCTTAAAATACTAGTAAAGTATGTTTTTACTTGTGAAAGCCTGTGGTTAATTCTCATATCTATTGGAAGCTAAATAGCGTACAATGAGGGACATTTTTTAGGACACAAGTCTAAAAAATTTATTCAGTTCCAATAGTTAAAGGATGCATGCACATAGCCTGTAGAACTTAGGGTAAAGTATATCTGAGCATGTTCAAATGAAAACCCTACAAACTGGCATGTCAATAGTTTTGTATCATCCAAATACAGTAGGGTGCAATAAATATTCGTACAAAAGGGCGCTGTGATAACATTCGCGCTAAAACCCTACATGTTTATAGCGTAATAACGTGGTTTATAAATAGGTAAGGAACGTCGGCAGCTATTTATATCATTGTTTTAAATTCTCAGAAGCGTGTAGAACGAAGGGGGTACATAGAAAACATCCGAGACGAGGAAGGCAACCTATTTTTTTGTACAAATTTATTGAACTCCACTGTATATCAACTAAAATTTTGCTTTTTTATCTTACTGCTAAAGGTTGAACTATCTTTCAAGTAGGAGAAAAGCTGAGCCAGTTTATTAAAAGACATATTAGAAACTGTAATCCTCGCTAAATCTCCCGATAGGAAAATAAAAGTCTAGTTTTCTCGTCAGTAATCTCAATAATCCACACCAAAGTTAGAAGAAAAATACCTCTAATACCTTTCTCACACGCAACACAGTTATTTTTCAAATTTTATATCTCAATGTTTAAAGAGATACATCTTTTTACAATAACATTATATTCAAACTTTCATGTTATATATTTCATATTGTATATCAATACCTGTAAAATTTGATAAATCTAAATTCTGAAAGGCAGTATGGTCGCTTCTTGAGAGATTGTACATTTAAATGAGATCCGTGACAGTCTATCAGGATGGAAAATAGTAATTATTGGTGGTCGATGTGGTCAAGGCACATGAACAAATGTAATATGTAATTTGCTCTGATATTGAATTTTTTGACATCTTAAATTCTAAGACTTTGTCAAGAAGAGTATATCAGGTGTCCCATAAAAAATGTCCCCAAGTTTGACGACAAGGATCTCGGCTGCTGATGAACCAATCAATTATTTGGCTATTCTGTGTGTGATGAGGGAAATTTTGCTACGGATAAATCAATAAAAGCTTTTTAGTTCAAATTTAAAATTTTCTTTAACCCTAAACACACTCTAGGTAGGATTAGTTCATGTGTAACTCCTTTAAAATGAAACAGATCAAGAGATTATTTAAAATTGATAAAAAAATTCCCCATACTTTTTGAGCATTATCCCCCTTTGTTAAATTTACTTATAAAACTAACCCAATTTAGAAAATTTCTTTTGGGCTAAATCCTGGTAAATTTAATTTTGAGTCGTGAAATCTCTTGTTGTATATGATAGACTAATAAATCATACTACAATAGATTAATAACGACAGTGTAATCTCTTTTCTTGCACAACCTATAATCCGTGATATCCGTAGTAAATCTTTTAATATATAATATGGAGGCGGTACAGGAAAAACACAGAAGGTAGACAGAGCTGCAGGACTATTTGGCAATGATCTGCTAAGAATTCAGCTGGTTTTAAAGCATTTTGTTTTTGGAAGAAAGTACATCTCTTGTTTCTTGCATAACCTATAATCTGTGATGTCCGTAGTAAATCTTTTAATATAATATGAAGGCGGTGCAGGAAAAACACAGAAGGTAGACAGGGCTGCAGGACTATTTGGCAAAGAATTCAGCTGGTTTTGAAGCATTTTGTTTTTGGAAGAAGGTACAGCTCTTGTTTCTTGCATAACCTATAATCTGTGATGTCTGTAGTAAATCTTTTACTGAATAATATGGAGGCGGTGCAGGAAAAACACACAAGGTAGTGGCGGTTGCAGGACTATTTGGCAATGATCTGCTAAGAATTCAGCTGGTTTTGAAGCATTTTGTTTTTGGAAGAAGGTACATCTCTTGTTTCTTGCATAACCTATAATCTGTGATGTCTGTAGTAAATCTTTTAATATATAATATGAAGGCGATGCAGGAAAAACACAGAAGGTAGACAGGGCTGCAGGACTATTTGGCAATGATCTGCCAAGGATTCAGTTGGTTTTGAAGATTTTGTTTTTGGAAGAAGGTACATCTCTTGTTTCTTGCATAACCTATAATCTGTGATGTCTGTAGTAAATCTTTTAATATACAAAATGTAGGAGTTGCAAGAAAAACACATAAGGTAGTGGCAGTTGCAGGACTATTTGAAAATGATTTGCCCAGTTTTATAATGAATTAGAACTGAGTTAAAGAAATTCTAATAAAGAGTGAAAGACAGCATAAATCATGTTTCTTTCAGAACCTATAATCTGTGATGTTCGTAGTAAAGGAGGATTCCATACATTGTATCAAGAAGGGGTTCTTTGACAAGACAGCAGCAGTACTCTTTTTCCAGATCCACTTGTATATTGTATAGTCTGTAGCACATAGTACCATGAGGTCATGGTCATCTATCCTGTTTGATATTTTTCGCCTCACGAGGCAAGAAACTCACCGTCTGCGGAGAACATAACTACCCTTTTTTTCCAATTGAATAGATAAGATTGTTAACAAGATACTTCTAGTATAAAATGAAATGAGACACAAGAATAAAACAAGGTTAAACACTATCATTATCTCTGTTAAACAAGTTACAACATGAAAAGCGAAATCTAAATTAGATGCGTAAAAAATCGTCTAAAGTTTCGTTTTTTATCATTTAATGTATTCATCCTCTTGAACCAAACAAACCAGTGATTATCTTGTAGGTAAAAAATATCTACTGATAACACAATCTTAAGTGATGATACTTTTAAAAGAACAATCCCTGATAGATAGGATTTGAACAAAATGAAACAGAGTTTTACATCCTACTTTAGAGATGTGTCGCGTGAAACAGACAATGCTAATTTCGAAACACCTGATGGTACTTCTCATATGGGAAGTCCACTGCTATATAATTATTGCACCCGATTTTGTCATGCTCTGGACGAGATTTTTGATTAACGGAATTTGTTTTGCTTGTACGGATTTTTATTATCCTACTTTAGAGATGGGTTTGGCATATGAAACCAGGCATGCCATGTAGTGTGCAATAAAGGAGATTTTGGTCAGGTGCTGACATTTTGCACTGACATTTCCACATTTCCCTCCAAATTTTCCAAACCCATCCTAATAAGCCCAATATGTGAGGAAAAGTGGAATGTAACAACACCCTTTTACTTCATTTTAATTCAAATATTTCCACACCAAACAAAGCCATGCATTGTACAATGAGGAAAATTTAGGCAATATAGTTGTTAACATATTGCAACTATCATTCATACCCATATGAATGGATACATGCTTTTTTCCAAGGCAGTCCCTCTAGCCTTTATCACCAAACTGGATCCCAAACCCGACATATAAGTTATCAAGCCAGGTTGCAACTCACTGAGCCTCCATCTGCAACTTCTACTAGTTACAACACCTTCAATCAATTAACAATTCTTAAAAATTTCCCATAAACATCTCAAGTTGTTTGTTATTTAAGGTGTTTAGTATTTGTTTGTCCACTGTATCTTTTTATGTATCAGATCTTCAAATTATCGTCTCTATTTCTAGGAAAGTGATATTGATCTCTCCCTCTAACATCTTGTGATATTTGGATTGCAAATTATGCTATAGATACCACTCATAAAACTGTTATTGTAATTAGAATTTACATATATATAACAGAACAATTGAAACACTGTTGAAAGAAAAAGCCCTTCTGAACCTTAAGACCTGCAGATCTTGGAAATATACAAATGCTTCAAAATTTCAAGAAGCTCTTCAAAATGTGAGTGTCTGAGAAACAGGAGAGGATTATGTAAATGATGTTAGATGCAGCAATTCTTGTTTGCAAGGACATGCTACCACTAGATAGCATTTTGCTATTTTGCATCTTCATGGATAGCCCAACAATTCTGACCCTTTAGCACATAAGTCAGTTAGATCATCATCCTTTACAAACATGACATCATTTGTTTGGATACGAGCAAACGGAGGTTGTTGTGGATGAGTGTTTGGTTCTCGATCAGGGTGTGAAAATTCGATGACCTTGAATAAGTCAAAGACTGTAAATGGGTACGGATAATCTGGGAAAGATCAATGTCAAGAGGTTTGGCCAAGAACCAGGTGGTAGAAAGGATCCTCACGGAACCCAAGTTGTTACATATCCTTGAAAATATAGATGTTTTTTTTTTCCTTGTTTTTCAGTTTTTAAGATGTGATATCCATAATTATGTGATAACATCAAGTTAAATGCTACTTCAGGGAAAGTTTTGTTTGATTATTAGAACCAGCCAATCAGAGCACAAGATTAGACAGCATTAACGAACCTTAATCAATTTAATTAGTGGAAAATCAACGATAATTAGCGATAATTATTTAAATTATTAACTCATTAAGCAAACTAGTATATCAATTATTATAAATATCTTTATTTCAGATAATTTTTATTTAGTCTTAACTACAAACTTCTTAATTACCGGTACAAATTTCCTAATTACAAATTTCTTAATTACAAACTTCTTAATTACAAACAACTGTCTTAACCAGTTACAGAAAATGAAGTTATTAACTGATGAAAAAAAGACAATAAGCTTGTTTCCACTCACAATTGCAAAGGAAAGTTAGCTTTATTGCCACACGCATCGTGTTTACATCATCACGAAGTTGTGTATTAACATTACGTAATGCACCATGCTCAATTTTAGCCTTCCCTTGACAGCATAGCACACCCAAAACAAGGAGCATCCTATAGCTGAACGTTAAAAAGCCATCTGACATATTTTCAGTGAGCTTGAGATATTAAACTCCTCCCTCCCTCAACCCAAAAAACTAATAAAGAAAGCATTTTTTTCACAAGTATAAAATCTTTATTTCGTGAGATCCTTACGTGAAAACCCTTGGCAACTGTTTTTCCAACATCATTCACACAAATTTACTTTTGGGTCAAATTTCTTTAACTTCATGCAATTTAGGAGAGGTGAATACCACAACTACAGTATCTTTATTCAAAGGTAACTTTGTATAGATGGTACTGTCACCAACATATTTATTCCTGGGATTTCCAGGGATTTCCTCTAATCTTATAGAATTAGGAAAACTGCCATAAATTTATCAAATCTTTGTGAAGTCAGCTTTCACAAGATTTACGTGATTCAATTCTAACCCTTTTATTATGTTTACTCCGAGATTTTTCAGATTTTTACGGCTTTCTAGGCTCAAATCCCTGGTATTAAATTATCAAAAGGATTCAACACTTTTATCCATGTGTATGCAGATCACTTTTCAAGTTGTTTCATGTTTACGTTTCTAAAATCCAGTTAGACAAACAACAAAGGGCCTATTTCTCCTCACCACCAACTGGCTAAGATCATGAGCGCAATCACAAAGTGTGTTTCCAATGACAGAAAAAGTGGACTTTAAGATAGATTTGGTGTGTTTCCACTATGCAACTGCCGAACCATTACGGTTCCCGATGATGAGGAGGATACTGATTATTTTCCTCCATTTTCTGGAGGTGATGCACTACATTATATCCCCTTCTCTAATTTTAGTGAGGGATTGATCCCCTTCTCCACCAGGATTGAAGCCCTTGCCCAAGATTCAATCATTGGCAAGTCTTAAGACAAGAAAAATTTCAGAATCCAAGGCCACTGCTTCCAAGGGTCTGTAGAGTGACCCCAGGACAGACATTCAACCCTGAGGCAGTCATTCATGCCACAGGCGAGAAAAAAAATGTCCGATAAAAGAAACCACTTTCCATCGCTGAAAGTGAAGGCCACTGACATTTCAATTCAAGGTCAAATTTAAACCTTTTCTTAAATTCCCATCAAATTAATTTGAAAATGGCATAAAAAGTCTGGCAAAATAATGGAAGTATTTAAACGATATTGTTTACAGACTGGATCGCGTAATCCTACACTGAATGAAGCAGACGGGAAAGAGACTTATTGAAAGTTTGTATAACATTTTCAACCTAATCATTTCTTAATCTTCCTACTCATCATCAAATAAACTCCAGACGTAGTAATAATGGACGCCATTGTGTTATCGAGGTCCTTCACTGATCGTAAATCTCACTAACAAGTCTGCACATGGCCAAATCTATGTTGTCTTTCCAATCTAAATTTACAAAAAGCTTCAATAAATTTGCCGATATTGTCAACAAAGTCGAGGTGAAAATCGCTTCATCGCGTCAAACTTGATGAGCTGTCAAATTCACACTTCAAGAAAAACGATAAACATTTCACAAGGATCCCCCATGGCTATCATGTTAGTTTATTCTTAAGTAAATATCAAGTTTTTTATTTTACTGATAACATAAGCCAGAAGCTATTTAAAATTACAGTTTCAAGTTGGGTTCTCCTTTTTATTTAACTTTTTTTGAGATTAGGAAAACTTTGAACTATTAAGCTAAAATTCAGATTAACCAATTTGGCTCTTTTATGTGTAAAGGTGAGAAATTTCTATCAGAAGAGGTCAGCCAGTGTGCAATGAGGGAAATTTAGCTAGAATTTGATACTGTTTTTAACCTCTCCATGTATCATCCCATTCAAACAAATAATCAATCAGTCCCTCTGACCTACATCTTCCAATGCAAAGTGCAAAGTGCAAAGTGCAAAGAGATCAACAAATCAGCAGACCGACATGCTTGTGATTAAAATTCATTTTTAGTTGGTAAAACTACGGAAACAACATTAATATTAAATAACAGAACACAAAACGGAACATAAAATTGTGTTCCGTTATTTAATGTGATCTCTACCTCTAAATGTCGCTTAAGGATTATTTACATTAATATTTGATATTGATTAAAAAAATAATTCTGCTCAAAATAAAATTTGTAAAAGTACACTAACAAAATCACATTGATATCTGATAATGATAATAAATTCTATAGCCACATTGGGTTAAAAAATAACAATCGTTAAATAGATAAAATAGTGTTAATAAAATAAAAATCCATTACCGTGGTGATATCAAATCATTAATAATTAAATACACCTTAACAGTTGGAAATCGCGAGATAAAAAACGACGAGTAATTTGTTTTAATCATTGTGTATTGTTCCCCTTTAATATGAATAACGCTAATGTCAATAATAATTAATTGTAAACGCTATAAGTACCAACGGAGGATATTGATCTAAACTGCGTTAAGTCGCGTTAAAAGGTTGGTAAATACCCTCAGTGATATCAACAAACACTGATTTCATTGGACGTAATTTAAAAGATAATGGAGGATATATTGAGAGGTCGGAAAATGAAAAGAGACACGACACATTATCAATAATTATAGAGGAATTAGTAAAAACAATGATACTTTAGAACTGAGAGTGGAGAACGTGATCTAGCAAGTTTTAGGAAAATATCGCGATGAATAGAATACAACGATCAATAGTCTCACTAGAGGGCGCTTTTATTCATCGATATTCTCTCGTTTATCTATACATGTTTTCACGGATCTCTAATCCAATCAAAACCACTCAATAACCTGTGATGCTTGTCGAGATCAGATCAAATAAAGGGATATTTAACGGCCATTATGGTGAATTAAACGTTGGCCGACTATTGACGATTATGAAGTCAGAGATAAGTAGATGAGAGTCGAAACCAAACACCAGTATAATTACAATTACTCCCGGCTATTATGCGCGGAAATGTGAATAGCCTCGTTTTATTTTAGCGTCAATATAAATTTGCGCGATCTATTATTCCTACTTAGCACACAATTAGATATTTAGTTATAACTCCCACTTCATACTGGGCGTTCAAGTACTTTGAAAGCCTTGGACGACCAGTTAGTGTACATAACACTTGTACGAGGCAAGTAAACGATGTAATTTCAAGAGATTTTAACTCTGATGCCTCGAGGGGAAGATTTCAAACCTTTGTTCAGTAAATACACGTCAATGATTGATAATTCAACGTTTATTGTAGTCTTAAAATCACAAGTACTTTGTACTTAGAGTGACCTGCCCTTTATACTCAAAATTTTTTAATATCAAAGCCTCTACTTGAAATTATAAATCTAATTTCAAAATTTTTAATGGTTTTGACTTTGCCGTGAATTTAGTCAATAATTTTTGAAAAGTTTTAGTCTTGGTCCATTTCACAAAAACAATAAGCATATAAAAATGTAGACTTTTTGTAGTAATGGCCACTTCACAAGATCGCAAACATGGATAACCTCATTTGTATCGACATTGGAACTAGACTAGATACCTCGTTTGCGCGTAACGTGATTGCTATATTGAATAAATTATAGTTCAGCCAATCACAATCAATCTTCAAAAGTATTGTGTTTTGTTAATACCAGTCAATCAATTGATCTTCAAACAAGAGTTGTCCTTTTCTTGTCCATTTACTAAGCAAGATGGCTGCCTATCAATGCCGAGTCATAATGTTAGTCTTGAACATTGACAAAGGTTGAGCATGGGATAACTTGTGAAGAGGATTGAATAAAGATCTGCTCAGTAAAAATAAATGAGTTCACCAAAACTCTAAATACCAATTACACATAATCCAGATCAAATACTGAAACACATTGAAACACATAAAACTTTGACAAGTGATTGTTGTTCTATAAATGTCACATAAAGATTTTAACTGTACTCAAAACTCGACAAAAAGTTCACCAAGTCTTGAGTTAATCCCTTTAAGCTCCTAATATATAAATTACTGTTATTAACACCTTTAATATAATCCCCACAGATCAACTAATCTATTGACCAATCAGAACACAAGGTGTTAATCACATGATTAATCAGGTATTTAACACTATAATGAGATAATTCGTGATATTGTCGCAAGTTAATCGTTGCTTATTAGAGCTAGATTGATAGATCAATTTTGAAACAGATTTAATCAAACATTCAATTTAATGTCTGCTATAATTCTACCAATTTCTTTCTTTATCAATTTGTACAATATGACATTACTAATTTTTAACATTTAATTGGCTATTATTTGAAATTGATTTTAAGGAATACTACCTCTCAGAATGAACAAAAAATCTGAATTTTCTAATTTGGTCAATAGGAGTATATATTCATCAGGGGACTTACCTCGTGGCATAACTATACAACAGATTACCTGTATAATCTGATAAATACAGAAAACAATGTTTATATATACAACAAATGAAAAACCCTTAATCAAATTTAAGGCGTTTATCAATTATAACCTGTTATCATATGGAAATTTACATAGTTTTATGGGTTTATTTAATTCTGTTTGTATATTTTGGACATCGTTGATAAATATATACCCTTGTTATTATTCAAAATTACAATATTTGTTTGATAAGATTTTTTTTGTTTATTCTTTCCATGTTATATTTTTTGACATCTGTTTGGGTACAAACACCAAGGAAGTGAAATGATGAAATTTTTAAAAATCAGCAGCTTTTGCCTACTCCTAACGTGCACAGCCTGTGAAACACAGGGCCTCGATTTATTCTGTTACTCTGAATTACTAGATCCTTTTTCCATGTCAGCCCCTCCTTCTAGTATCACTGACCGGGGAATCAAATTGATTTCAATTATTTTAAGGCTAACAGATTGAATCCCAAGTTTTTTCAGCACACCTTCACCACCTGTTACCACTGAACACTTGTCATTTTCAAAGAAAAAACCATGACAATAAAATTACAATTTCACATAACAATTCACATCAATATCATCTCTTATTCATTTTTTAATTTACATGGTTTAAATTTTTTTAAATTTTATTTTTTGTTATTCATCTTAAAAATAAGATCCTTATCAGTTCCACTGTTCATATTTCTCTGTATTTGCTGTTTTCTAACAAAGAATAAAATTCTAAAATCCTGTGTCGCTTTTTTTGTCTCGGTTTTGCATTAGGGTAAATAGAGGATTTCAAAAATGTAACATCTTGCTATCATGAAGAGTTTTTTTCTCCTCACAGCATGTCAACGTAAAACGCGACGCATGTTGGCATATCATTACATTATCTTTTATGTATGAGTGTGTGCATTGCACTTGTAAAGACACGCATCAATGCATGTGCGTTGAGTGTATCGAGGCCTTTCCATTGATTTTTTTCTTTTAATTAAAACCTCATTTGTAATTTAATTGTTAAAAAAGAGAATGATAAAAATTTATGTAAATGAGATGCTCTTGATGTTATGTGACTAATGCTTCTACAAAGTCACTCCATATTTCAAACAGAAATAAATGGAATTTAAATTGAATGGAGTTTTACATCCTACTTTTAAAATATAGTTAAATGGATATACCCCTTTAAGTTCTTTTGTCCATTTCATCAAATATTTAGAGTACAGTATACCTTACAATGAAAACATCACGTATCAAAATCTCATCACTGATAACTGACAATGTTTCGTTGTAAACCTTTTAATTATTTGTCAGTTTAATAAATATCGTATAAATTTAATTAATTTTCAATAAACATAGAAACCCCCTGCTGATTCTAACTCATTACATGTTAATTTTTTTTAAATTATCAGGTCGTCAAGCGTCAATAATAATTAATCAATAACGAACTCGTTAGAAATGTAATCGTTACTCAGATCTGCTCAAACGGCAAATGATACACGATTTTTATATAATTTGAAACATGAATTGTGATGTTAATTGAAATTACTCAAAGTAAACAAACTAAACGAACTTTGTTACAATTTATTATATTCCCCTTATTGAACCAAGGTGTCGAATCAGTAATTAAATTTATGATGTTAATGTATTGCATGTTTACAGTTTCACAGTTGGAGGGGCTGTATCGTCATTTCATTTTGTACTAAATTTTGTATTGCACTGAATATTATTCAGTAGAAAGTATTGTATTAAAATTGGATTAGTTTCCATGTTAAAATTGATTGTCTCTACTTGTGACCTAGGCCAGTGCTTCTTTAGGAGATTTTCTCCTATAACACCTATAACTGCTAAAAGAAATAAATATTGTTTAAATCACAGTTTCACAGTTAGAGGGGCTGACATGGAAAAAGCATTGTTCGTATGGGACAATAAACCGAGGCTCTGTGTGTTACAAGCTGTACACGTTAAAGAAGAGAAGGCTGATGCCGCTGTTGTGACAAAAATTTCCCTCATAGCACACTGCATGGCATTTACCAATCCTTATAAGCCCATACAGGTGCAGCAAATCAGGACGTAAAACTCTATTTCGAGTTCAATATCTACATGACTAATTTTTATGTCATATTCAAATCTACGTGTCAGAAATTTAATGCAATTTAATTACGTGAAGTGTGAAGATAAATTATACGTGAAATTCCACGATTTCACAGCTACACCTAGTGACAGAAATATTTCCTACTTGTTATCAAGGGCAGATAATCCAGTAATATCTTGTCAGTTGATTAATTTCGAGGATAAATTACAACGAATATCAGCGTTGCACGGTAATGAGTTGATAAAAATAATATGTCAATATATAACTAACTTAATAAAATAGACTCAGAAATAGACCTAAAACCATAGTAACACTTATAACTATGTGGACAAAAGGTATGTAAAGTTCCAAATCCAAAAACTAAGTAAGCATTGTAAGCTAGGTGGACTCTATGAAAGGTTTTGTTAAGTTGCACAGTTGATTAATCCAATGGCTAAATTAACATTCATATAATGTAAAATGCATATACAAAGGCAACACTGACCAGTTCAGCCAATGGGCTGATCATCTGATTGCACAAAGACAAATATCGTTTGAAGGAAAATGTCAAAATATTAAAAAAAATTGAAATAAAAAAATAAAAAATTGACGAGCCAAGTTAACACCATAATTCAAGAGCATTTATTGGAAAATATTCTAAGATGAAATATTCAAAAACTTAAAAAACATCAAAATAAAAAAAATCTCCAGAAATAAAAAGCTTTCAGTGTCATAATAAAAAGGGGAAGAAAATAACGGAAAATAATCCAAGCCCATTAATCACCTGGTATATTTACTGAGGAGTTTTTACGACAAGTTTTTACCCTGTTATTGATAAGATTAGCTCTGAACGTATCACATAGTGGTTAAATTACTCTACCCCTATAACAACTATCTCCCTAGGGATTAACAGGGATTAGGGCAGGATTAGGCAGGGATTAGTGAAGGGATTAAAGGCTCAGTAAGTTGGTCTATCAATTCATCTACTAGAGCTACTGATACATGTTGTCACTTAGTGAGTCTAAATTATATTGTAAATACATTCATGTTGGTATTTCAAGCCATGTTCACATTAACTTTGTTTCTGCCACGAGAAAAAGTCGGCTTTAAGCTAGCTTTCATGCTTTTCCACTGTGCAAGTTGCTGGTTTTCCAATGCGTTTTGAAAACTGTTACAATTCATGGTAATAACTTAGTGTAAACAAATGTGTTTAGCAATATAGCTTGCTTAACTTTACATTTCTCTGCCGATACAAGGTTATTAGATTACATGAAATTCTATAATAGTCCTTTCCAGTCCTAGGCCAGTATGAAGTACCTTGAGCCCTATATTATGGGATCATTGAAATGTAGAAGGTGCCCAGAACCCCCTTTTTAAGAGTATTTACTACACTCTGTCAAGGGTATTTAGTCCAGTGTGAACGTGAAAAGGTCCTGAACCTTAGTTTATGGGTTATTAACTGCAGTGTGAAGGGGTCCTGAACCTTAGTTTATGGGATATTAACTGCAGTGTGAAGGGGTCCTGAACCATATTTTGAGGGGTATTTTACTGCAGTGTGAAGGGGTCCTGAACCATATTTTATGGTATTTTACTGCAGTGTGAAGGGGTCCTGAACCTTAGTTTATGGGATATTAACTGCAGTGTGAAGGGGTCCTGAACCATATTTTGAGGGGTATTTTACTGCAGTGTGAAGGGGTCCTGAACCATATTTTGAGGGGTATTTTACTCCAGTGTGAAGGTGCCCTGAACCATATTTTGAGGGGTATTTTACTCCAGTGTGAAGGGGTCCTGAACTCTATTTTGAGGGGTATTTTACTGCAGTGTGAAGGGGTCCTGAACCATATTTTATGGGGTATTTTACTGCAGTGTGAAGGGGTCCTGAACCATATTTTGAGGGGTATTTTACTGCAGTGTGAAGGGGTCCTGAACCATATTTTGAGGGGTATTTTACTGCAGTGTGAAGGGGTCCTGAACCCTATTTTGAGGGGTATTTTACTGCAGTGTGAAGGGGTCCTGAACCATATTTTATGGTATTTTACTGCAGTGTGAAGGGGCCCTGAACTATATTTTATGGTATTTTACTGCAGTGTGAAGGGGTCCTGAACCATATTTTATGGTATTTTACTGCAGTGTGAAGGGGCCCTGAACCATATTTTATGGGGTATTTTACAAGTCTATTATATGATAAAGCCAAGTATTTATCACCCAGTACAATCACATAAAACAAATTTATGAAGCCATGAAGAAGAATAACTGGGTAGAAACATTAACTAAACTATCTCATAAACAGTCTTGTAGAGTATTAAAGAGGCAGCCCCTTTTAATAGCAACATACCAATTACTAGTAAATAGTGTATTAAAGATGCAGTCCCTTTTAACAGCAACATACCAGTTACTAGTAAATAGCATATTAAAGAGGCAACCCTTTTGATAGCAACATACCAATTACTAGTAAATAGCATGTTAAAGAGGCAACCCTTTTGATAGCAACATACCAATTACTAGTAAATAGCATATTAAAGAGGCAACCCTTTTGATAGCAACATACCATTTACTAGTAAATAGCATATTAAAGAGGCAACTCTTTTGATAGCAAAGTATCAACCAATAAATAATATTATAGCATATTAAAGAAGCAGTCCCTTTTGATAACAAAGTATCAACTAATAAATAAGATTATAGCATATTAAAGATGCAGTCCCTTTTAATAGCAACATACCATTTACTAGTAAATAGCATATTAAAGAGGCAACCCTTTTGATAGCAAAGTATCAACTTATAAATTATAAGATTATAGCATATTAAAGAGGCAGTCCCTTTTAATAGCAACATACCAATTACTAGTAAATAGCATGTTAAAGAGGCACCCCTTTTGATAGCAACATACCAATAACTAGTAAATAGCACATTAAAGAGGCAACCCTTTTGATAGCAAAGTATCAACTAATAAATAAGATTATAGCATATTAAAGAGGCAGTCCCTTTTAATAGCAACATACCAATTACTATAGTAAATAGCATGTTAAAGAGGCAACCCTTTTTATAGCAACATACCAATTACTATAGTAATATCATGTTAAAGAGGCAACCCTTTTGATAGCAACATACCAATTACTAGTAAATGGTATATTAAAGAGGCAACCCTTTTGATAGCAAAGTATCAACTAATAAATAAGATTATAGTATATTAAAGATGCAGTCCCTTTTAACATAAACATACCAATTACTAGTACAATAAATAATATTGTCGCATATTAAAGATGCAGTCCCTTTTAATAGACATGTTAGCAACCATTTAGGTGAGGTATCACTTTAAAAAGGCTATTCCTTTTAAGGATTGGGAAATTTTGTACGATACTCGTATGCTTAAAAAATTGATAGTTGAACATAGACTTTCCATCAAAAAGGTCAAATTTTGAGAAACAGGGACCACTTTTTGAGTTTTTTGTATGCTTCAAGGACTAAAAGTTGGAAAGATGATATGCTTTGGAAATTCGAAGAGAAGATATTTAAAAAGTGACTTACCTTTTTCTTGAGTTTTTTCTTCGTTACGATGTTATTTTTCTTATTCTGTGGAAGATTGTCTCGTGATTTCTCCGTGTTATTTGTATTATTATTGCCGTTTTTATTGTTGATGAAGTTATTTTTCTGGATATTACTCGATACATTCTTCACTACTTTCTGAAATTATAAAACAAGGGGGATAATTAATGATGTGCTTCAAATTTGACTAAAAAAAAACCTCCTGGGATCTTTTGGAAGTCGACTGACTCAAATTTGCCTCAACTCAAATCAAAATCACATACAAATCATTGCAAAATAGAGAGCACTAGTTGTATAGTAGTGGACTTCCCATACGAGAAGTATCATCAGGTGTTTCTAGTAAGCATGGTCTGCTACATCTTTGACTTCTTAATAATCCCTGTAAGTTAAGTTTTTGAAAAATAATGCCCTAATAAGGAAGTAATAAAATGCCAAGTTAAGTGGAATTACAAGAGCAACAAACATCAGACTAAAATTTGAATGACGCAATTTGATACCAAAAAATTGTCCCTAAGACATACATTTTTTAGAAAACCTCTGATAATAACCATAACCAAGAAAGGACTGAAATCTGAATGGTTGAAATTTATGCTAACAACAGTGTCCCTTAAGACGTACAAAATCAAGAAAACTACTTCAAGTAACTTTAAACAAGACATTGAAACTTTATACATTCTTCAAATACCTAGTGACTTCTGCTACTAAGCTAGTCAGAGTTCTTGCCCTTTAATAATTTACATGTTAACATTGATCATTGATCACCGTCTGCTAACAACACAATAAAAATACCAGACATCCCATTAAATATTTAATACTAACGTCTCTTTTAAGCTAAGATCAAGCATTTTTTTAAATTTTTGTCAGTTGAAAATCTAAAACTGTTTCATTTTAGAGGAGTTCAATTGTACTTCAATCAAGACAAAATTCTCATCAAACATATAAATGATAATCTAATGAAATTACATACAATTGAGTGGTGGGTGTGGCGCCAAGCAGGATATGCTAACTCTTCAAGACACCTAAGAAGACCACTCTTCATTATGAAATATTTACTCATTTATTAATATAGCTGCTACCAATGTATTAACATGGATTTCAAGGTTTATTTTATGGTTGGGATCGTTCGTGCTTGGATTTTATTATTATACAATTGCAAGTTTGACTATTCCTGACCCATAACATGTTCATAACTATGACCTTTCAGGAAAACCAAAACCTTATACTTTACCGTTTCTGCACCTTTATGGGCTAATGATGAAAGACAAAAGCCATGCAGTGTGCAATGAAGGAAATTTTACCAAGACTGCCGTATTAGTCTACTCCATTTTTTTTCTCAAACTGTCAAGGAATCTTTAATGTGCATAGTCTGTAGTACACGGGCCTCGAAAAAATCTGAACAACTAGACACTTTTTTTTATGTCAGCACCTTATCCTACTTGTATTTCCTATTACTAAATTTTGAAGGATTTTTAATGTGCACAGCTTGTGCAACACAGAGCCTCCATTTTATTGTCCTCTCCTTAAAATCCTATAGAGGCCTCTGCTTTTTTATGTCGACCCCTTTGATATCTTTTTAGAATGTACATAAATAATAATATTATTCGAGTAACAGGTTTATAAAAAGTATCCAATAAAAATACCAGACATATAAAATATTAAATACTAATGTCTCACCTTTTTTTTTATCAAATATGAGCTTAAAGGCTTTTGAGTGAAACATTTAATTTACTTTCAGTCAACAATTTGATAAATTTTCTCATCTATCAAACACATAATGAAAAGACTCCTTAAGAACATCTTCTGCAAACCTGTGGATGATTTCCTTCCAGAGATTCCACATACCAAAATGTTAAATGATATTTGTTTGTCAACTTGGCATTGTTTTAAGAGAGTCCACATATCAACTAAGCATTCTTTTCTGAGATTCCAGCGGATTCGCTTGATGGATTTTTATTCGAACAATATGAATCAACAAAAGGCAAATCCAGGATTTCGAGAAAGGGGGACCTCTAAAATATAACATGCTTCAAATTAAAGGCACCGCAAGCACAAAAGGCACTGGTGGCAAATTTTTAGAGGGTTCTGACAGCAGTCGGTCAAAAATAGTAGAGTTCGAGTCGGGGGAGCTCCCCTTGGATCAGCCTTTGAAAGGTATCTTTGTAAAGAGTATAGAAATATTTTGAAAGTTACACACTATTAACTTAATTACTGTTATTAACAAAAAAAAACTAAAAATTGAATATTAACTATTAAATATAACAAATTCCTTAACAATGATCTAATTTATGGTAAATAATCTAATAACCACTGTTTGTCATGTGATTGATTAATATTGTATATAACTGACAGGTAGGATATATTATTCTTGATAATTAAATAATACAATTAATATTATATCATAGTAAATAGTTATATTTCACACTCTATAACTCATTTATACTAACAATACAGTGGAAATCCCATGACAGTTGGAAATGGAAAAGGACTAGGCCAGGCCTTCTCAAATGGCAGCCCGTGGGCCAAATCCGGCCAGCGACGCCCTCAAGAATGGCCCTTTACAAAATTAATTGAGAAGGCCTGGACTATTCTAATGCTGCTGTTTTGGGTCATGGTGAAGTGAAATGGTGTTTTAACTTCATCCTTTTGGGCTACCTTCCCACTTTTCTGCACCTTTCGGCTTAATGAGAAAATCAAAAATTTAATTCTGTGAGCACTATCAAATCGCAAGATAAGAAACTTTCATTTGACCATGTAAAAATACTGGATGATTAAAGCTACAAAGTAAACATAATGGAAGATCAATACTAGAGAGTAAAAGGACTGGATGATTAACGTTAATTCAATATTACAACATGGAACAAACCCTGATCAAATTACTGACATGTCGTATTCCTACACCTAATTTACATCAATATCCCTCCTATAATAGGAACTATTTTTTATCAGCCTTTTATTGAGTCATGCCTGAATTTCGCTTCTTTTCAAATTGTCTAAAGTAAAAGGATTGTAAAAAGGTTTTCATAACATTGTATGTGTTTTGGGGACACTGAGAGCGTCAATTTGCACACAAGGCTTTGGTTTATTGTTCCATCTGAATGACTAGACGCTTTTTCCATGCAAGCCCTTCCAATCTGTATCACTGACAAAAGGAAACCAGGTCGAAAAATCAGAAGGTATATCTAGATTAATGCCAGAAGTAACTCCTGGACCAGCAGGATAACGAGCAAACGTCTAACTCACTGAGCCACCACATCGCCATAAAATAACTGATAGAGAATATTCAAAAACATTCACTCGACTAGAAAGAGAAGCATCTCACTCGTTTCACTTTCAGAACTAGACTAGCGTACTAAATAACTCATATACTATACAGAGATTGCCATATTGAATAAATTATAGTTCAACCAATCACAACCATTCTTCAGAAAGTTTTGTCTTCTCATGCAGTAATATCAGCCAATCAAAATCAATCACAAATCAAGAGTTGTCTTTTCTTGCCCATTTACCAGGAAAGATGGCTACCTATCATGACCAAATGATTATGTTAGTCGGGAACATTAACAGGTTGAGTTGTCTTTTCATGTCAATTAACCAGGAAAGATGGCCGCCTATCATGACAGAGTCATAATGTCTGGAACTTAACAAAGATTGAGCTGAATGAGAAACATCTGTTACTTCAACTCTAATTTTTATCATAGCAGTAAATATTCATCATAATAATTAACATATTCTGTTTGTATTTTTTACAATTTATTTATCTTCAGTAGGTTATAATTGTTCATTGTGCGGGGGTGGTCTTCAATGGTTCAAGTTTGTGACGGAGGGGGAAAGGGGGCAAGGGGGGAAGAGAGGAAGGGGGCAAGGGGGGAAGAGAGGAAGGGTGGAAGGGGAAGAGGGGAAGGGGGAAGAGGGAAAAGGGGAAGGGAAGGGGGGGAAGGGTGGGGAACAGTCGAGGGGGGGAATGGAATTAAGTGGGTTGAGGACACTTGCTGGAAGGGTGCAGGGGTATGAGTTTTTTTTATACATATAATTTCTATTTCTTAATAATTGCTCATTAGTTAGGGGGTTAGTTTTCAGTGGTTTCAAGTAGGTGAGTGGATGGAAGGGGGGGAATGAACTTCAGTGGGTTAGGGCCCCTGATGGGAGGGTGCAGGTGAAGTTTTGTGACTTTGGTTCAAACAGTCCCTGTAATAATTGAGAAATGAAAACTAAATGTTAAATTCCAAATGACAGCTTTAAAAAAGAAATATGAACTCTCAGTACCAGTGCCAAAAAATCAACATATTTAAAGTTCTTTATTGAAAAGTTATTATCAAATATAAATATTTTATTATTTATGTTTATCTTTAATTCAATCAGTATTTAAAATATAATGATTTTATATAGAGTTGATATTAGAGTATTATAAAAACAGTCGTATTGGAGACAGGTGCTTGTTAAACAATCAACTTCTAGTCAATCTATAAATAATTTATTACTATTATATCACATGATTATTGGTTACAAGGGTATGAGGGTGATTTTTAAAATGGTGAAAAATGTTGGAGATAATACTGTGTTGGTTCCAGGAAAACTTTCAAAAGTTGTGTTTTTAACAATGTGTACAATAACATCCTGGGACCTTATTCTCGAAAACTTAACTTTAAGACAAAGTCCAGATTTTAAGAAATACAGTAATCTGATTGGATAATAAATCTATATATAAAATCAATTTAAGTGATTGTCCAATCAGATGACCTGAACACTAAAATCATTCTAAGTTTAGTGTTCAAGAATAAGGCCCCAGGAGAATTGTGAAAAACTGTTAAACGTACAGAGATGGTTGTTTTTAAATTTCAGCTAGAATCAACAGTGATAATGAAAAAAAGTGACTTATTTAAGGTCACTAGACATCAACCTCCATGGGCTAAGAACATTTTCTCATTTTGCGCTTTGCAAGTAAAAGCAGTATTCGTTTTTAATCCTACTTGAGCTATGGCTCCTGCTGTAATTTAGCCATTTACAGTCCCCTTTTTCTACTTACTTATATAGTTCCATTATATAGAAACAGACTATAGATATATACGTAGCCAAAAGAAACCTATCAATAATACCATCATGTTCGTTATTCCAGTCAACTAACGAGTCAATAGACTGCTAATTATCATCATCAATAACTAATTAACAATATTTATTTAATTAGTTAATTAATCAATCATATTATTTTAACACTACATCATCAGAATTTGATAATTATTCAACTGAGGTTTGAAAGCTGCACTTCGCTTCAAACGGAATGGGTCTAGAGGATACCTGGTATCCCCCTGTCAGTAATGCAGGTTGGAGGGGCTGGCATGGAAAAAGCATCTAAGCGTTTGGATGGGACAATAAACCTAGGCCCTGTGTTCTACAACCTCTGCACTTTAAAGATCTCTCGACAGTTGGAAATCTAAAATAAGAGTAGGCAGCAATATTTCTTTGATTGCACACTGCATGGCATTTGCCCGTCTTCATCCTCAGGTGCAGAAAACAGGACGTAAAACTCCATATCATTTCATCACTTCACTTACTTCACTCAATAAAACCGTAAAAAATAGTTATGTTTTAAGTGCAAAGAATAAATTGAAAGCTGCCCTGTTTCCACAAAATAAAATATTTCTTGCTACTGTTTTAAGGGTTTTTGTTTTTGCATATTTATTAGATATTAAGATCCCTAGGACACTTTATTATCAGTAATATCAATAGAGATATCAGTGTCTATCAGTATAAAAAATAAACATGTTATAACAGGTTATCAAGATTTATTATCTTAAACTTCATTGTATTCAGTTGAATTATATCTAGATACACTTCTTACTTGACACAGAACATAAAGGGATTGTAAAGAGGTTTTCTAAACTTTGTATGTGTATCAGGGACACTCAGATAGCATCAATTTGTGCCAATGCAATTTCCATTCCAATGTCTGTAGGATCACTGTCAGTGACGTTATAAAACACGTTAATTTTAGTGGAATTGCAAGAACCACAGCCTTCGGAATGGAAATGGGAATGGTGAAAACTTTA
Organism: Lottia scabra; assembly: GCA_029955415.1. Lineage (NCBI taxonomy): Eukaryota > Metazoa > Mollusca > Gastropoda > Lottiidae > Lottia > Lottia scabra. The sequence continues at coordinate 3,404,719 of JARJEI010000019.1, read as the reverse complement.
AAAAATCACTTTACAAACCCTTTAAACCTAATTTATACCAGAATCGTAAAACAAATCTCAAAATCCATGAAAATACATTGGTAGCAGCTAATGAACACTTAGTATGAGGAAGTATATCAATAAATGAGTAAATATTTCATAATGAAAAGTTGTATCAGGAGTCTGGAAGAGTAAGCATACCCAGCCAAATACCACACACTCAATTTTAAACCCAAAACAATACATTGGTAGCAGCTAATGAACTTTTCATATGAGGAAGTATATAAATAAGTGAGTAAATATTTCATAATGAAAAGTGGTATCAGGAGTCTAGAAGAGTAAGCATACCCTGCTAAGACTTTTCATTACATACCAGACAAAATTATCCAACTTAATTACTGACTCAAATTCCAAACAATGATTTTTCCAATTGACTTTTCTACTTTAGTACATGTAAGAAAACTTGATCAAAAAGATGTTCTGTTGCTTTGATGTGGTGATTAAATGACTGATAATAAAAGTTAAAAAGATATCTTATCATCCCTAGACATGAAAAACTCATCACAAAAATGTCACATTAAAGGGCCATTCTGCTTTTTTTGAAAAAAGTGTTCATTAACAAAAACGTGCAAATTTTGCTATAAGTAATTCTAAAGTATGCTTATTGTATCTTCTTGATTAAACTGAATTTGTTTTTAAAGGGTCGATCAAAAAAAGGGAGTACTTATTGTTAATTAAGCAGTTTGACCTAGTTTTGGTGTGTGTCTTAAAAAGTACTCAATATTTCAAGCTGAATCTTTAAGAATACATTGGAGATTCATTTCTCTACAATTAGGCGTTTATTTTACTCAAATCCGTTCAGTAGTTTTTCAAAAAGCGTTAAAAAAGCATAACAAACTTAAAATTTTAGCATGTTTTTAGCATTAAAAAATTAACGGCTGGATTTTTTTAGTTCTAAGTTTCAGATACATTAAAGGGCACATATCTCGAGATTTTGGTGTAAAGTTTTCACAAATTTGAGCAAAAAAATTTTCTGTCCCTTTAAAACATTTACCTAAACAAATATTTATCATCATGTATAATTATGAATTCATCGATGCTGTTGTAACAGTTGTATCAATTTAACTGTGTGCATATTTGCATATTTTTAAATAACGTTATCAATTTTCCTATTGATTATTTCAGCAGAGTTACAGTGAATTCACTTCCGTTAACAAGTGGTTGCCTAGCAATATACGCCCACTTACTACCATAAATTGTCAATATATCAAGGAATGTTACTATCTTAATTTTTGTTGGATGGTGTTCAGATATTTACAAACAAAAGTTTATTAAATTCCTACCACAACTGTGGTCTCTATCACGTTCACAAGTCATTTTTAACATATTTTAGGTGTAAAACTCCGTAAATATTTGTTGAATCGATCCGGAATTCGAACTTGTCCAAGATCTTATGAATATAATCCTACACACAAAATTTTATTCAAATCAAACCAAAACTGTGGTCTCTATTGCGTTCACAAGCCATTTTTAACACATTTTGGGTGTAAAACTCCGTAAATTTTTGTTGAATCGAACCCAAATTCGAACTTGTCCGAGTTCTTATGAATATAATCCTACAAACAAAATTTTATTCAAATCCAACCAAAACTGTGGTCTCTATCGCGTTAACAAGCCATTTTTAACGTATTTTGGTGTAAAACTCCATGAATTTTTGTCGAATCAAACCCAAATTCGAACTTGTCCGAGATCTTATGAATATAAACCTACATACAAAATTGTATTCAAATCCAACCAAAACTGTGGTCTCTATCGCGTTCAAAAGCCATTTTTAACGCATTTTGGGTGTAAAACTCTGTGAATTTTTGTCGATTCGAACCCAAATTCGAACTTGTCTGAGATCTTATGAATATAATCCTACATACAAAATTTTATTCACATCCAACCAAAACTGTGGTCTCTATCGCGTTCACAAGCCATTTTTAACACATTTTGGGTGTAAAACTCCGTAAATTTTTGTCGAATCGAACCCGAATTCGAACTTGTCTGAGATCTTATGAATATAATCCTACCTACAAAATTTTATTCAAATCCAACTAAAACTGTGGTCTCTATCGCGTTCACAAGCCATTTTTAACGTATTTTGGGTGTAAAACTCTGGGAATTTTTGTCGAATCGAACCCAAATTCGAACTTGTCCGAGATTTTATGAATATAATCCTACATACAAAATTTTATTCAAATCCAACCAAAACTGTGGTCTATATCGCGTTCACAAGCCATTTTTAACGTATTTTGGGTGTAAAACTCCGTGAATTTTTGTCGAATCGAACCCAAATTCAATCTTGTCCGAGATCTTATGAATATAGTCCTACATAAGAAATTTTATTCAAATCCAACCAAAACTGTGGTCTCTATCGCGTTCACAAGCCAATTGTGGACAGACGGACGGACGGACCGACGGACGGACGGACCGACGGACGGACGGACGGACAGGGGCGACGGCAATATACGACCACATTTCAATGTGGGCGTATAAAAATGTTGTAAAACTGAATTTAGCTTAACATTATGACTCAACCATGATAGGCAGCCATCTTGCCTGTCATAAGGACAGAGGTGGACAATTCTACTTCGAAGATTGATTTTGATAATTTGATTGGCTGTTTTAACAGACAAGACTACTCTTTCTGAAGAATGATTATGATTGGCTTAATTATAATTTATTGAATATATCATTGGCTATTTTTACAGCAAAGAAGACGATATACTTTCTAAAGAATGATTGTGATTGGATGAAGTATAACTTATTCAATATGGCAATCATTTTATAATATGTGAAGTCATTTAGCACACTTGTCTAATTCCGAAGTTGATACGAGTGGTCGAACTGCTGAGAAAAAACAGTGACAGTTACGTAACAAAGAAAATAGAGCTGCATAAAAAAACATGAGAACATCTTTGCATAAAACAAAATGTCAGTGAAGGATTTATTGACAGATTAGCAATAAGAAGTCATCGCTGCCAAAGACAACCATGCAGTGTGCAATGATGGAGATTTTTCCTGGGCAGCTTCATTAACCTACTTGTATTTGAGGACAGCAGAATTGGACTACTATTAGTTTTGATTAATACTTAAACATTTCTAGTGATTTAGTCCCTTCAGTGCGCATTGAGGGAAATTGGCCAGGACTGCAGCATTAAACCTCTTATTTTGATTAATGATTTAAAACCTTCAGGTTTGTTGTAACAAGAAAATTTTGCCAGTGCGGCAGTGATAGCCTACTTTTATTTTAATGGAACTAATATTTAAAATTAGTTGTTCAATGAGGGAAATTTTGCCAGGAAAGTCAACTAATATTTATAGTAATAAAGACCCCTGAGTTGGTGTTGACAACATTATCATGAGTAATATAAAGCTACTAGATATTTCATGTGTCTAATTTATTTATTCTCCTATTTCCTTTTCTACTTGGCTTTATTCTGCCTTATTGCCACAATTAAAGATCATCTGATCACTTGATAAACTGGTACAATTTACCTCATTGCACACTGCATGTAAAAGAGACAAATAGCTTTGTTTTCAATTAATTTTGCATACCTCAGTATTATCAATGAAATAATACACCTACTGCGTGTAAAAGAGCCAAATGGCTTTAAAATCATTTCATTTTACTTATCCTAGTCCCCAGTTTTGGACCTCAATAATTGGTGTCACACAAAGCAGACCACGCTTACTCGAAACACCTGATGCTACTTTTTGTATGGGAAGTTCACTACTATTCAACTATTACTCTCGATTTTGCCATGTTTTTGGATGTGATTGTGATTAACAGAATTGTTATGCGCGTACCGATTTCCATTTCTTTTATCTTGAGCGACTTGAATTAGGAGGACCCAAGTCGAATCAAACCAACGCATCTCTTCTATAAATTTTAATCATGTCAAAAAACAAAACTTCAACATCAAAATGTCAACCCACTCTGTCATTTTAAAGTACAATTGAAAAGTCAAATAAATAAGTACACGACATAAAATATGTTAATGGAGAAAATTCAAGTGCAGTTGTGAATTTCAATAACACAACAAAAAGAATATTTATGTAAAGGAGAAAAAAAGCAAAACTTCAAATGTGAGACTAGTTTGAGACAGAGTTGTAACACAGATGATTTTCTGATTACATAGTCTGAATAAATGATGATCATGGCTTTGAATCCCGGTTGGCACATCAAGGAATGGTAAGAAGGCAAAACAAACCAACCATTGCTACATGGCAATCAAATCTAACATGTTAATTCAAGCCAGCTTTGTGTATAATCATAGCTTTCTCTAGTCCAAACTGCCTGCTGAGCTATTTTACACTGCTGTTAGTTAAAGGGGTTGCTCAGGTACCGGAGTGGAGTGAGTTACACTTGCTGTAGGCTGTAGGCTAGTGTAAATTATAGATTGCCATGTTGTTATATTGACTTCACTGTGGAATGTTGTAAAGTGATTGAGTGACATGAATCATGTATTAAACATGCTATTGACAAGTTTGTCATAATTTACATGTTCAAAAATTATGAGGGGTGGGGGCAAGTATTAGGGGCAAGGGTGGGGAGTAAGGGTAAAGAAGGAGCAGAGCAAGGGTCTGTGGAATGTTGATTGAGTGACATGAATCATGTATTAAACATGCTATTGACAAGCTTGTCATATTTACATGTTCAAAAATTATGAGGGGTGGGGGCAAGTATTAGGGGCTAGGGTGGGGAGTAAGGGTAAAGAAGGAGCAGAGCAAGGGTCTGTGGAATGTTGATTGAGTGACATGAATCATGTATTAAACATGCTATTGACAAGCTTGTCATAATTAACATGTTCAAAAATTATGAGGGGGTGGGGGCAAGTATTAGGAGCAAGGGCAAAAGGGGAATAGGGGTTGTGGAAAAAAGAAACGTGATTACATGCCATAAGTTATGTTTAAAAGCATGCTATAAAAAATTGAAGGTGGGTGTTAAAGGGGGTGGGGAGAAATAAGAATAAGGGCATGGATTTGGGGCAAGATTTATAGGGCGAAGATTAAGGATAGACTACGGACATGAACATGAATTGTGTAAGGGGTGAGGATATGGGCTAGATTTAAGGGGGTTCATGAATTAGGGGGGAGATCATGTTGATGTGGAATTCTGTGGACTGTTTAGAGTGAATGAATGAATGAATGAATGAATGAATGAATGAATGAATGTGAATGAATGAATCAATGAATGAATGAATTAAGGAATGAATGAATGAATGTGAATGAATGAACAAGCTCGATAGTATTCATATCTTAAAATGAGTCACCGAAAAATCAGAACTGGTTGAAAATTGATTTAAAAACTGTCTCAAGGAAACGAGAGAGAAGCTGACGGAAGGAAAATCTCAAGAGAGGCTGTTATCAGATCAAATTCAAATTTAGATGCAGGAAAAAAATGACGAAGACGAAGATTTTCCTGCTGTGACATGATAGAACAGAAAGTTGAAACTAGATAACTGATAACTTGAATCCTTTTTTTTCTGTCAAACTCTTTATCATAATCCAGGGTCAAAAGTCAAAATGTTTTGTAACAATTGATAACATTTACCTTACTAAAGAAAGTGTGTTTAAATATCATCTCAGTATATTTCATTAAAGGGGAATGTTCAGAATTTTAAAGGGTCGGTTTGAGCATTGATATGTAAATAGCCTCCAAAAGCCTCGCATAATCGCTTCAATTAACCTTAACATATTGTCTGATTGTCAATTTCTGTATATGTATTTAGTTTTATTATCCAATCAGATTGGTGTTTTTTAACATCTTGATTTTATCTTGGATAAAATTTTGTTAAGCAGTGACTATGACTACTTCTCCCTTCCCTTATATCCTCATATCCACTGCTAACCTCTTTCGCTTTCAATAACTCACTCAACCAACAATATTTATCTTTGGTGTTTTCTTCTCATCTTAAAATTCACTTTCAATTATTTTTTCTATGCAAATTTTCTTTTCAAATTGACATCAAAATACCGAGGGTGTATTGGATTACCGAAGTTTATTTTCTTTTTGATACATTATAAAGATTTTACGTTACATCTTTCAAATTGTTAAAATATTTATTCTCAACACGTGCTACATACAAATTTATAAAAATTGTTGGGTTATGTTTTTGTATGCAGTCAACATTCGGCTCAACCTTTGTCATTTTGTTCGAGACTATAACCGTGTTTCCACTGACATAAAAAGCCGGCTTTAAGCTAGCTTTTTTGTGTTTCCACTGACAAATTGCCGAACCGTTACGGTTCGGGAACCGTAACGGTTCGGCAATTGAAGCTTTTCGCGTTCGGCAATTTATCGGGGGCCAAATGAAAGCCAGCTTTCATTTACTCAGTGGAAACACAAAAAAGCCGGCTTTATCTCGTTCGGCAATAGAGGGCGCGCGCTCTTAATTAACTAGTAGAGTAAAAGGTAAGTCTTGTAGATCGCGTGCTGGCTATAATGTGTGACTTTATAATCGAGACCAAAGTCGTTCGGGAACCAAAAAAGCTCAGTGTAAACGCAACGTGTTCGGCAATAAAGCTAGCTCAAGGCTAGCTTAGGGCTAGCTTTCCTTCACAATTCTCAGTGGAAACGCGGTTTATATAATGACTTGGATATGATAGGCGGCCATCTTGCCCGGTAAATGGGCAGGAAAAGACAACTCATGTTTAGAGAATGATTTTGATTGGCTGTTTTTGCTCCGTGAGAAGACAACACTCTCTGAAAAATGATTGTTATTGGTTGAACTATAATTTATTCAACTATTTATGGTGACTAATGTATCGTATAGTATACAAGGTTATCTAGCCATTAGTCTAGTTCCGAAATAGATACGAGTGTGCAGTTATATTACTTTTTGGAAAATTTTTTGACTCTTTTATATTGCCTGGTACATATAAGGAGTATTGTGCTGGTCTTTTTTGATGCAAACAAATTTTATTAAGCAATGTTATTGTATGCAGTTATATTACTTTTGCTTTTAGAAACATAATTATTGGTGCTGGTCCTTGGTTTTGCAAACAAACTTAATCTAAAATTAGCAAGAAATGTTGTTGTATGCAGTTATATTACTTTTATTGACGTCCTGTTTTATCTTGGTCTAGACCTTGATTTCAAATTTTACATTTAAAATGAGGTACGAAACACAGCCGTTATATGCAATTTTTTACTTAGAAAGGAAAGAAAGCGAGAAAAATCCTTAAGATAACTAATCAACCTTGGTCCACGAGGATCCTTTCTTTCTTTTAAAAAGCTGAGCTTATTCTTCAGTCTTCAAAATACACCCAACCCTGGTTTTTAAAATGGTAGGGATGTAAAGAGGTTTGATAAATAAACTTGTTTTGTGTATGTATCCATTTGTATCATTCTAATTTCCAGTAAGAAGACAGTAAACAGAAAATAGAAATAAATAAAACATCTAATGACTTGATAAACAAGACTAATTATTGATAATTAACAAATTAACAGTCTGGTTATTCTAGACCATTAAGATAAAACCCAGTGTTGATAAGAAAGGCGACTACTTGGAATGAATGATTGCCTTGGACATTTTATTTCTCTGATGCAGGTTGGAGGGGCAAACATGGAAAAAAGCGGCTAGACGTTCGGATGGGACAATAAACCAAGACCCTGTGTGCTACAGGCACAGTTGATAATGGAAAATAAGCATAGACTAATACCTCTGTCCTTACCAAATTTCCCTCATTGCACACTGCATGTCCTCATTAGCCCATACGGGTGAAGAAGTTGTAATTGGGTTATTTGATTCTGTTTGTATACTTTGGACACCTTTGATGACTAAACTCTTATCGACAACTAAAATTTTGTGATCATTTTAAGAGGTGGTATCGCTTTAAATTACACAAATATTTTTTGAGTTAGCATCTGTTTGATAGTGTTCACACCACTTCACAAAAACTATGTAAAATAATCCCTCGACGACAAACACAGACGGCTGCCATTTTTTTTCTTAGTTTCAAACATGAAACACAACAAAGTCTGAAGTGAATTCAAACCTTTAGAACAAATCGTAAATAATTAAAGATATAAAATAATTTCAAAAGGAAGGAGTCTGCTTGAAAGCAAGTCAAGGTGAACTTAAAAACAGAGTGGGACAAGAGTCCATGTCCTATTTTTCTGCTGTAGTTCGAGTTTGTTAATCCTGACAGTATTTACTTCATTGCACACTGCATAAAATATGTCCCTATACATTAGCCAGAGTCTGGTTCCTAGCATTTAAGTAAGTCCAAGTCTGATATTCAACTTGAGATTTTCTTACTAATTCTTGTATAGACTCAAGTCGACTTAGGGTTTAAAGCACGAAATTGATCTAAAGCACAAGGCTAGGAACTGGGCCCAGTACATTGAAAATATAAACTAGAAATTTCATTTCAATACCCCTCCCAAGGGTGTGGATTTAGGGAGATGTGGGGGCGTGTTTCCCCTTAAACTGGGAAGGGGCATATGATTTGATTGGTAAGATTGATTTTGTGAAGGATAAAATGAATGGAGTTTTACGTCCTGCTTTTCTGCACCTGTATGGGCTAATTGAGGACATGCAAACGCCATGTAGTGTGCAATGAAGGAAATTTTGCCAAAATCTATCAGTACTAACTGTAAACTTAGTCACGAAATCAATGTTATTTTTTCTCTAGAAGGAAGAGTTTCTGTTAGGGCTTGGGCTTCGCGATGTATTTAGACTCTACAAACCATTTGTCTTCCGAAAATTTAGCACATATCCAATCCCTTGACCCATACCCTTTATTTTAGTCTCTTGTGGATAATTACAGCTTTCGAGTTCGCTCGAAACTGTATTGTTTCCTTTAATTTTTTAGATATTATTATTTTTTTTTTTTTGTAAATGTTGTCAGAGTACCCAGCAAAAGCTGTAATACTTATAAGATTTTTGACATTGGGTAAAAGATTTGAAACCGCGGAATTACCTAATGAATATATTTCCATACATCAAATTCCGACCGGAAGCGGTGTAGCGGAAAACTCCTTAAATTTTGGAAATCGGCCATAAATTGTTTAATATTTGTTTGATTTTCGTGAAAATTTTTTTGTGCAATCCTGAGAGAACTTCTAAGCAGAAATCGGTTTTAGAAATTTGAAATTCGAAAATTTTGTTGATAACTTTTTGTTCCTAATTTTGGTCAAAATTCAAACTTTTTTAATTTTTATTCGATTTGCATGAAAATTGGTAGGTGGGTAGAAACCAAATCATCGATTAAGATTTCCCAAAAAAAAATTCCCCAATTTTTCCGAAACATTCAGAAATTTCCAAAAAATGTCGAAAATCACGAAAATTAGAGTTTTCGGATTATTTTTTGCAAAAACTTGAAAATTTGTTATTACATGATATTTGCACCATTAATATCTTCATTTTGTACACTTGCCGTATATGCAAATTCCTAACCGTTCAGCCGCCATCTTAAAAAAAACAAAATATCTAAAAAAAATACTACTTGTCTCACATTTTTAATCCGATTTTTTTCAAATTTGTTTTAAATTATACATTTGAAAAATATCTAAGCCCTCTAGAAGCCCTTTTTGGAATTTCGAGTTTGTCTTTGCACAACCTCCAATCAAAGTTTTTTGTTATAGACCTTGAATACGTAGGCTGATAACTTTTGACCTTGACCTTCTGCAACCTTTATCTTTTGGCAAAAACATCTTCTTTGGATGCGCTTTCATTTGATACCACCCTTTTTAATTTCGGTAAATAACTTTTGATTTTATGGGGTTTTGAAAATGAACAATTTTAAATTTTCGGCTAATTATTCAATTTGATGATTCACGATTTTAATATTCATAATTTTTTCTATTCGAGTTACAGAAAAAATTCGAACAGTTTTATAATGTACAAATTCGTAGCTTTAAAACAATGTATAAATCATTATGCATTAACTCAATTCAACATTTTTTAAAAATAAAATATACTCCAATTAGGCAAGATTATGACAAGGTTATAAGGTGTTAAAATGATTATGTAACAAGTCAGTAAGTCACTTGCTTGTCATGCAGTTGGGGGTAATAAATTTGGGGTTGAACACAAAATAAGAACTGTCATTAGAGATTCTCAATCAATCAGGCTGACTGTGGGCGTGGTCACTGAAGATCTTCAGGGAAGGGCATTTATTGGTTATAGGTGTTAAAGTTTAGAGTGGTTGAAAGCAACAAGTTACTATTCAACAGAAGGCACTGGGGCAGGGTTGAAGCAGTGTTCACAAAAAATGTTATGGTTATTATGTTAAAAAAGTTAATTCAGAGTGTGACTATCACTCTCTTAAAAATATATAACATTATCATAAAAATATATATTATCTGTAAGGTAATTCCTAAGCACTAGCACTGTAACTAGAAATTAATGATTAATAAATGAATTGAAATGACAAAAACAAAACGCTATAAAAGGTTTGAAAATAAACTGTCCAATGGTTGAAAAATGTTAAAGTGAAATTCTAGGTTTGAAACCTAGGTTTTCAACTTGGGGGACATGTCCCAGACTAGGGACATTTGAGCATTTTCTAGGGGAAATAAACTGACTGTGCGTAGTTAGTCTATCCAGAAATTTTACTTTGCAATAGCTTGGTTTTTGGTTTGATTGATATACGTTCTCTATAGGCATAACATCTTCAATGGATTGGTTGATTGATTTAAATGATTTGCAATTTATTGTTCTATCTTTCTTGTGGAGTTAAGGCACTATTTTATGGAATACAATTACCATCTTGATTAAAAGCGACCTTTCAACTAGGTTTCCCTAGTCTTCGTCAGGCAATGATACAGACATTCAGAGAAATACTTATATAATAGTTAATAACAACAATCTATATTATTAACGTATCATTGATAAGGTTAAATAATCCAGGATCTCTATTTATTGTCGGTTAGAATCTTTTAAATTGATGCCGTCAAATAATTCCTTTCTTTTTGTTGTTGTGTTTATTGGTGGTCAACGTTTTCACTGAATTCCATTGTATCATATTTGACTGTTATTTGAAGCATGTTCCGCAATGGCTCATTGGTTGTTGCTGACTTTTCGGATGAGTCTGGTCTGCCTTGAAGTATAGTCTTCAATGTTTGGTTGGAGGTGAATGTTACATCAATTCCATTTTTTACAAGCAGTCTGATCTTGTAATTGGAGGTACCATTAAATAGTAGATTAATTCTTATAATTTTTATATCCTGCATGTTTATGTAGATTGTTAACCATTTATTATACATGTAACCCTTTGGATGTCTATTCTCCTTTATTTTACCTTTTTTTTTTACTATCATAACATTGCAATTATTATGATCAGTTAGGTCCCTTGAATTGTCGAAGTTGGATATTTTCATCAGTTACGTCCCTTGAACTTTTACAATTTGTCGTCTGGTCACCGATTTCATTTCAAGCCTTTGATTTGCGGTTTGTTGGCCTACTTACTATAAGTAAGTTTATTTTAAAATACAAATCGTCTGTTTGTGCTATGATTGCAAATGCTTTTGCTTAACGATTCTTTTAAACTTATCCTCACGTAACTGTCGAGTTGTCACCTTATTGTTTTATAAATTTACTAGACACTACTCTTTGTGTTGCCTCCCTCAATCTTTAGTATTAAGCGGCTATTACCGGTGTTGTTCTAGGCAGTATTTGCTTGCCCTTCTGATATCTTGGTGTCAGTTTTCGTAGTTGAATGCTTCTTCGTTGGTTGATTGATTGCGTTCTGATTGAGTTTATGGAAATTTGTCACGTTTTTTTTTTCATCTGACGCTTTTTCATGTTCTTGTTTTGTAGTTGTTGTTGTATTGTGTATGTTTAAAGGGCCATTCTGCTTTTTTCAAAAAAGATTCCATTATTAAAAAAATCGCTAATGTTACCTGAGAATATTTCTAAAGTATGCTTATATCTATGCATCTTCTTTATCAAACTGATTTTGTTTTTAAAGGGTTAATTACAAACCGGGAGTACTTATTGTTAATTAGGAAATTTGACCTAGTTTTTTGGTTTTGTTTAATAAAGGCTCGATATTTTTTTCTGAAACATTTAAAAATACATAGGAGACATTTCTCTACAATTAGGCGTTTATTTTACTCAAATCCGTTCACTAGTTTTATATCAGCGTCCAAAAAACATAACACACCGTAAGGTTTTTAAATATTTTAGCATGTTTTTAGCGTTTAAAAATTAACGACTGATTTTTTTTAGCTGAAACTTTCAGATACTTTAAAGGGCACATAGTTAATGATTTTAACGTGTAGTTTTCACAAATTTGAGAAAAAAAAATTTGGATCTAGAAAAAATTCAGACTGTCCCTTTAACAGCTAGGACGGGTGTGGCGCCAGGCAGGGTATGCTTACTCTTCTAGAAACCTGATACCACTTTTTATTATGATATACTTACTCATGATTGATTGATATAATTCCTCATGTGAAAAGTTCATAAGCTGTTACCTATGTTTCGTCAAAATGTTTTTTTTTGGATTTCGAGTTTCGTTTTGCATTCGGATCGTTACTACTTGGTTTCTTTATTTTATCTTTATTATTACTCCGTGAATACATTAGACTGCTCTAAAATAGGAAGACCTGTGTCAGGAAAATTTAAAGTCATGGTTAATGTGATTCTGAAGCTAAAATTTCGTTATATTCTGAAAAATATAATGACTGTATTCAGAGAAATTCAAATTTGTCAGAGAATGGTTTCGCCAAAAAAGGGAAATAATCTGTATTCAATCCTGAAATCATGCTTATCTTTTACGCAAAATAAATATATCAAACGAAAACTACTCGGAAGCTGACAGATCTGTGTCGAACAGGTCTAGTTCAACATTGATTTTGTCAAAAAAGATCAATACTGATTGCTTATTGATTTCTAACTCTGCAGCCAGTACTTTATTCCAGTCCACAAGGATTATAAAACTCTTCTAACTTCATCCAACTTACATTAAAGGCAAACCCCTTTGAAACCTCATCTTTCCTTTGAAGCCTAGATCTAACCATCAGTCAATAAAAACATCAGATGCCAAGTCAAATACCCCCAGACCTAGCCTGTATCACTTTATTTACTTACTAGACAGTAGGGACTATAGTCATATTGACCTTTCACCTTATCGACCTTTCACCTTATCTTATAAAGGTCATGGTCACGATTGACTCTTCTATTTCTGTACTAAATGTTTTCCTTCTAAATATGGCCACATAACTGACATTTCTTGTAAATCATTTAGTTAACCTTGTCTCCTACGATTTCAAATATAAATCGAGACTTAGTCAATGAACGACAGAAAGAAAAGGAACAATGATTTGTCGAGGGCTAAGATAATCTAGTTCAACTACCACTCCAATGTTTAGTTCTTTGTTTGGGTAAAAAAATAAGGATTGGCCATTTTGTTTTTGACATCTCAGTGTGAAGTGGTAAAGAAATGTATAAAAAATGTCCACTAACACACATGAGTTTTATATCAACTGCCATGAAATGACATTAAGTTTTTCGTCTTTTACTTTTCTGCTTAAGATATCAGGCCAACAAAGATGATCAATGCAGTATTTTTTACAAACTTCAAAAAAGTGATAGAGTTTTTCATTCTAAGATACTTTTCTGCTCAAGATAAGTTCAATGAAAATGTTCAATGCAGTGTGCAATGAGGGAAATTTTACCTTGTTAAAAGCATAACTTGTCAACTCAACAGTAAAATAAAGTTAAAAGTGTTGAGACTTAGGCAAAGAATGCTCAACCTTCCTGAGCACCTGCTCGTACTGGGACGGACTGAGTTGGAACCCAAGAATACTTTTGGGGAGTCAACATTTAATAACAGAGCCACTGTGGCTCAGTTCAAAAAGAGCTATTATATATTTTTTGTCCTATTTTTTCTCAATATTTGACTCCATTCAAATCAACCTTCGTCACTGTTCGAGACTATGTAATGACTCGGCCATGATAAGCGGTCATCTTGCCCGGTAAATGGACAAGGAAAGATAACTCTTTTTTTTTTGATTGGCTATTTTTATAGCAATGAAGAGAGAATTTGATTGGCTGATCCCTTCCACTAAAACGCTCTATGCTCACTATGCTAGCTAAGCTCTATTTGGCTCTGTTTTTCATAAAATGCATTTGGCCCTTTACAAAAATTAATTGAGAAGGCCTGGTATAGTATACAAGGTTATATATCGAGCTCATTCGGCTCAACCTTCGTCATTGTTCGAGACTATATAATGACTCGGCCATATTGCCCGGTATTTGGGCAGGAAAATACAACTCTTGTTTCAAGGTTGATTTAGATTGGCTGTTTTTTCCGCAAAAGATGATGATACATTCTGAAGAATGATTGTGATTGGTTGAACTCTAATTTATTCAACATGTACTCCTGATTACCCGTCCTCAATTAGTCCTTATAGGTGCAGAAAAGTAGGACGTAAAACTCCATTCATTTCATTTCATTTCATTTTGACTCCTGATTAATGATCAAGTCTCCTGTCACATATTTATCCATCTTTTTTTATCCTAATTAATTATGAAATACCTGAACACCTTATAGCTTACGGTTATGTCTGGGCCTGGATCATTGTGACTAAAATAGTTGTGTCTTTATTAACCAGACGCCTCCAGTAATTATTACTTACAAACATTATTGATATAAAATAATTCTATTATATACTTTTTTTACAGGTTCACAAGATTGTTTACCTGGAGGTCCAGGCTCAATCCCGGCATGGGTCGAGATGATACCTTCGGATTCTTCAACCTGGTTTCCCCCTGTCAGTGATGCAGGTCGGAGGGGCTGACATGGAAAAGCGTCTAGTCGTTCGGATGGGACAATAAACCGAGGCCCCGTGTGCTATTGGCTGTGCACGTTAAAGATCCCTCGACAGTTGTAAATCGAAAATAAGAGCAGACTAATGTCGCAAAATTTCCCTCATTGCACACTGCATGGCGTTTGCCCGTCCTCAATTAGCCCATACAGGTGCAGAAAGTAGGACGTAAAACTCCATTCATTTCATTTCATTTTCACAAGATTGTTTAATTAGCTACATTTACCAGATGTTTGAAAACAGCTTTTAGACTGTTGATTTTGCTTTTGCTTTTTTGCCAGGCATGTTTGAAAACAGGTATTCAATCTGATATTGTAGTTTTTGCCAGTCATGTCTGACTACTCTTACAGGCTGATAAAGCTGTATTTACCAATCATACCTGACAACAGCTTTAAAGAGATTGTAAAGTGATTTTCTAAACTTTGTATGCAATTCCACTTAAACTAACACGTTTTATGACGTCAACCCCACTGATATACCAGAAGCTACTATTGATATCTATGCAGATCAGTGGGGGTGATGTCATAAAACGCGAAACGTCAACCCCACTGATCTACCAGAAGCTACTTTTGATATCTATGCAGATCAGTGGGGGTGATGTCATAAAACGCGTGGAATTGCAAGAACCAGACGTCGAAATGGAAATTGGAATGGCGCAAATTGATGCTATGAGTGTCCCCGATACACATACAAATTTAAGAAAATCACTTTACAATCCATTTAAGCCATGAATAAACAAAGCTACTGATGAATAACTCCTTTTTACATTCTCTATTATGACACAGAATATTTTAACAATTCAAAATGGCAGATCTAAATCGAATCAAGGCATCAAATAAAAATTCATGAATAAAAATCAAACCATGTCTGAGACTAGTTTTTTTATCAATATCTTCTTCATTCAGGACATGAACTCTTTATTCAAATATTCACTGCCATGTCCCAGTTTCTCAAATTCCTACGATCAATTTTTGTCAATCAAATTTTATTGTTAATCAAAGCTTACTTATATTACTACACAATAAGGTCTGTTATAATTTTTTTTTTTTCTAAAATAATTAATATCAAAATAATAAAAAAAAGAGTAGACTAATGCTGCTATCCTGACGTTAAAATCCCTTAACAGTTGTAAATCAAAAACAAGAGCCGGATAATGCCGCCATCTTCCCAAAAATTTCACTGCACGACTGGTGCCCATCCCCATTTTTGCCCAGTAGGTGCACAAATCAGAAATTGACTCTCAAAAACACTTAAAGATAATGTGCAAATATCACATACAATGGCATATATCAAATTCCAGTCAATTACATAAAACATGAAATGAAATGAGTTATTTGATATCTACAAGTCACCATCTTGTTTTGTTACTTCCTGTCAATATTCCAACTTCTCTGACCCTATCTCCTTCCGACAAGAGAAACCATGAAAAACTCACAGAAAGAAATCATTAACGTCCAATGACTGATGTTAGAATGTCACCATTATGACATTATTCTGTCGTCCACGGGAAATTAAAACAGGCAATTTGTTAACTTTTCTAATATTTCTCTTCAATTGGTAGAATTTGATATCTAAGAGATCATAATGAACATGCTTCAATAAGAGCTTTGTGTATCAAGTTTAAATAACTTACTATTAGCTATATGAACTCTTAAAATATAAAATGAGGTAATATTCTCTTCAATTCGTAGTATTTCCAATGAAAAGGATTCAATAATACCTAACCATTTGTACTCTCAAAAATAAATGACCGAGCTCAAGGTTTTGTTGTTTTTGTTGCTTTATTTTTTTACAAAGCAATGTTTTATGAAATCAAATAAGTAATGAAATATTCATGACTCACTATCTTCCCGGTTTTCGTTCCAAGCAGTGTGCAATGAAGGAAATTTTGCCAGTTTTTTACCATTTGTATGACGATTGAATCTTATTACATGAGCATAATAATATAGTATTTGTAAGATAAATAATCATTGAGGTAGGATAATTAAATTTCACATATTTAGATAATTATTATAAACTAACTGAATGAGAATGCTAAAAAATTATCTCATCTTTTTCTTGACTTAAAATTCTAAGCTAAATTTCATGTGCCTGTAGTTCTTTTCACATGTTACTTTTCTTCTGCAAGATATACAGCCACTGAAGCATTATGATGAAATTTCACATATTTAGATAATCATTGACGGAAATCATTCATCAGAAAATAACACAATTGATTTGATAGACATGTGTAGTGGTGCATTATGGGAATAATTATTGTAACATGATGTATTGTGGGTAAGATATAATCGTGATGTTTTGAGGTTTCTAACGATAGAATTATCGACAACCGTTAAAGCCGTGTTATTTATCGAGTTTGATTTATTTCAATATTTTCAATTACAACTTGTCAACATAAAAATCTGACATGAATGTTTATATTTCAATATATAATACTGTCATTAAAAGATCCAATACAGACAGTGTGCAATGGGGGAAATTTGGCAAGGATAGCAGCATAAGCCTACTCTTATTTTATTTCATACTGTGAAATCCTTGAAGATACTATCAGTATTTCATGAAAGGAGTATGACTTTGATATACGGAAAGTATTTAGACAAAAAGGCAAAAATGGATAATGATAACTTTAGAGTTGATTTTATGCAAGGAATATATACTTCTGATATTGATAAAGCATTTTGGCAAAATTTAAGTAGAATCCCTAATCACACAACATTATAATTTTGGAGAGTTTTTGTGGATTAGTTTTTTTTTAACTCTCTCCCAGCCATATCTGTCCAAATAGCTATCTTAGGCTGGGAATAGCCACTCCGCATACTACTTATATATTTGCATCATTAATGGCTACTAGACATTGTCTATCAGCACCTTAAAATGGGTACAAAATACCATATCTCGCCTACTTGCACCTTTAATTAATTATTTACCAATTAGTAATAAAACCATCATACATGATAAGTAGTCTGTACTTGTTTAAACAACAAACGTGCTCTAGGCTGTAGTCAAGTATAGAGAAATACAAGAGGCTATCGATTAGGATTCTCATACAATACTAAACAAATACAGCCTTAACACTCTACTTTCAATTTGCTGACAAAAGGACTTTAACAATTGTATCAATATAGATTAATCATTAGAGATTTGAACCTGTAGCGCTGTGGTAAATTAATTTCAACATTTCAGACTTATTACTGATTTTATCACATCTGATAAATTTGAAATTCGGTCCGATAAATTTTAGCTTTCAACTTTGTCACAATTATGGTATTCTGGGGTGCCCATATAAAATCGTGACTGAGGGGTGTTGAAAACATTGTTCCCAACAACAATTTCTTTCCAAACAACCAAGCCCCATTATTGCTGCCATAGACGCCTGGAAAACGGGTTTTCTGAGGTGTTACACCCCTGCCCACCAAATCGCCCATATCGATCCCTTCAGGGGCTCATCTTATCATCCATGTAAACCCTACAATCTCAAACTAATATAATACTTGAGACACTTTTTCAATGCCAGGCCTACACCCCCAACCTGGCCACTCCCAAAACCCTTCATCATTGTCAACCTTACACCCCGCCTCTTGCAACTCCTAGACACTTTTTAATGTTAGGCCTGCAACCACTGCCCCCCAACCCAGCCACCCTCAAACCCCTTAATGTTTTATCTGTGTCAACCTTACACCCCGCCTCTCCCAACCCTTAGACACTTTTTAATGTTAGGTCCCCAACCCAGCCACCCTTAAACCCCCAGTCACTTTTCAATGCCAGCCATTCACTAAACCTCTCCCAACCTCTAGCCATTTTATCCTTATCAGCTTTTCAAAATCTATAATTATTCAGCACCTCATGTCGTTGTTTTGTACATTTGAATAATCAAAGTTCACCATCATTACGTGTAAATTACTGACAGAACAATACAGCTGAGGGTGTTAATAATATACTCATCAATGATTGGTTGATAAAAATCAATACCATAGTAACACGTCTGCTCCCTGACATATGTTACAACAATGGAGCAGTAGAATTAAATCACCCTGCAATAATGATCCAGTCTGTTGTGTAATGACTCCATCAACTAGTTTAATTAGTAAGAGAAACTAAATTGGGGATCAAAATAAGGACAAGGACGGGCATATCAATATCAAATTCAGGATCAAGCGCATAAAATATTCAGTCTCCGTACTCCATCTTTCCTAATAAAAGTCCCCTTGCAACCTCCTAAAAATTACATACCAAATGTGGACTCTGTACAAGCTTAGTCTCACCCATGGCTTGAGAAAGTGGGGAACTTGGGGAATATTGCTCCCAGATGAAAGTTACCACTCGTGTGAAAAATTAATTGTTAAGAATATCTGTCAGTAGGTGCCGTGCAATTTGTTACAGAATATGACAAACATTCTACAGGTTAGAAAACCTGTATGACATTCTTAAAGTGGAATGTTCAGTATTTTCGAGAGTAAATAACCTTCAGATTTACTGGAACTGCCCAAAAATCGCACAATCCCTTCAATTATATTCATACCTTTAACAGTTATCTTTCATTTTCCGTATAGGTGTTTTCTATATAAGGCATAGTCGGCGAGTCATATTTTTGACTTTCAAACGCTGATATTTATTGCTACACGGGGATTTGTAGGCTTAAATTTTGAGAGAGTTTGGAACATTATTATGGATAAAATTAGCTAAAAAATTCAAAGTTCTGAGACTAAAAGTTTTTTGATCGAATGGTTAGTGAATATATCCCTTTAACAAATGTTGGGGTATGGTGCAAGTGTGCCAATCGCAGACATTAAAAAAATCTATAATCTTCCTACATGATAAGAAACAAAATAATTCACATATACTGTAAACTTTTAATCTAAAATTGCATTATCCTCACTTTTCAACTCATAAATACCAACTTTTAATCTTCTTAACCACAATGTCTGTCAATATATTTCACAATATTTTTTATCAAAACCTCAATTGTTAACATGTTTTTCAATATCTTCACAAATTTATACGACATTTACTAGTAATTTGATTTTAAATGCTCTTGATAGCTTAAAGTCGTTTCAATTCAGCGTATAATGTCATAGACTTTCAGTGTTTTTTCAAAATTTAATGCCACACTTATTGATCGAAGAAGCACCAGTTTTTGTAATGTGATATATTTAAAGTGCTTGTGGTATTTGTAACCGACAAAATGTCAATGCACTTCTATGTCTCAACTATAAAGTTAAAGTTAACAGATAAGGAAGGAGCCAGCTTAGAGGATGTAAAGGAATGAAATAAAGAAACCAAGTACTAACAATCTGAACCACAAAACAAAACTCAAAATTCAAAAAGACATTTGACAGAAAAATGGGTAACAGCTAATGAACTTTTCACATGAGGAATTATATCAAACATACATGAGTAAGTATTTCAAGATGAAAAGTCAGAAGAGTAAGCATACCCTGCCTGGCACCATACCCTTCCTTATCCTAGCTGTAAACAAACTACAAAACTTAACCATGAAAAAGCGCCAAATAAAAAAATTCTGACTTGACAACAAATTTTCAAAAGTTCGAGGGATGTAACTGATGAAATTACATAAATGCCCAATTGCGTAAAGGGGTGGAAAAGATAGCAGTAAGCTAATTTAAAGGGTGTATAAGTTGTGGCAGTAATCCAAATAATAATTTATTTTCCATTAAAGAAATTTTTAAAAGCATCATTCTAAAATATTTTTGTTATTTGATTAATCTTCACATTCAATATAAATGTAAAGATTTAAATAAGAAACATAAACAACGGAAAAGAAAGTGTAATTGTTTTACATGTATAAGTTTTATCAATAATAATAACTGCCATTGAATTGACTTATTGACCGTATAAAGATAGGGTATGAAGTAGACTATTGTTATCTCTAACAATGAAGAGTTCTTATTAAGAGATTTGTCGCGAGTGAGTGAGTGAGTGAGTGAGAGAGTAATATTGACGTATAAAAGATGGCTCTTTCATACTGTATAAATCAACAGTATGGACTTGCTCTTATTTCATAGCTGTGATATAGCTCAGTAGGTAGTGAATTAGATAGTTGGTGTTGGACTGCTCATACCCGTAGCCAGGGGGATTTGGGGGGTTCTAACGAACTCCCCCTTGAAAACAAATAAGCACTGTTAAAGTATAGTCAAACAGAGATATTTCGGCTCATCCGGGTACAGTCAAAACATATACACAACCAGTCCATTATATTTTCAAGGGTGTTCCTCTAACTTGCCAAACAAACAACCCTCTAAAAAAGATACTTTTATACCCTTGAAAATATAATGGACTGGTTGCGTATGTTTTGACGGTACCCGGATGAGCCGAAATATCTCTGTTTGACTATAGACATTCTGTTTGAATTGTGACTGTTGAGTTGAGATTGTTTTGCGAGTCCATATAACCCCCCCTCGGAAATTCCTGGATAGGGGCCTTATGCCATTCAGTGGCAGCGTCAGCTTCCTGGAACTTAATTGGGTGATAGGCGGTTAAAGCCGACACGGGGTCAACTCCCAAAAGCACTGGCAGTGGCATCAGATTATTTCTTACCTTGAGGAGGATTCGAACCTACGGAACCTAATTGTCTAGCAGACGGCAATCCAACTCACTCAGTGAGCTATTCTTAAATCCCAATGTAATAGATGCTGTTTGGGAAATGAAAAGAGTTATACGTCCTACTTTTCTGCACCTATATGAACTAATTGAGGACGGGCAAACGCTATGCAGTGTGCAATGAGGGAAATTTTGCCAGGACAGCGGGTTTAGCCGACTCTTAATTTAGAAGCTTACTAGTACAGATTAATTGAAGGGCACAAATTTGGATTTTTTTTTTAGTCGGTAGCAAGTGTTAACCAGTAACAAAGAAACAACAACGAACGTTTGATAAATGTAATAAAACATGTGAGCTGGGTCATTCAGAAGCTAGATAATAAATTGTCTGGACTACCCCCATTATGTCAGTATTAGAAGTAAAGAGTCCGATCATGAAAATGAATCCATATGGAAAAGAACAAACAAGTATTACAGCTTTGACAAAGGATAATAAAATAAATCATTCAAAGGCTTCTTCATAAATTAAGTGTATGAACACAACAGGTAAAAGTGGAAAGTAGAAGTGCGCAATTTAGGAAATCGGGGGCCTTATTCTTAAAAACTTAACTTAGATAAAATCTATATTATAAGAAATACAGTTATCTGATTGGATAATAAAACGTAATTTAAAATCAATTTTAGTGATTGACCAATCAGTTGACTTGAATACTAAATTCAATGCAAGTTAAGTTTTGGAGAATAAGGCCTTAGAGCCACAGTGGCAATGGGAACAAAAACATCTTATAGAGCAGTGGTTCCCAACCTTTTTTAAGCCGTGGCCCAAATTCACAAAGCTCCCAGAGTCATGGCC
The DNA here is from genome assembly GCA_029955415.1 of Lottia scabra. Lineage (NCBI taxonomy): Eukaryota > Metazoa > Mollusca > Gastropoda > Lottiidae > Lottia > Lottia scabra. The sequence continues at coordinate 3,382,508 of JARJEI010000019.1, read as the reverse complement.
CCTTGTTAAATTCCAAACTAGGGCAAGTAGGGAATATGGCGCAAGGGTTGTTGTTTTGTGCCTCCTCATCATCAGGAGGTCAGATGAATTTTACCACAAGCAACTACAGACCTTACACAGCAAAATATAGTTATATCAAAGTTTGGGTAGAGAAAAAATGATATTCATCCTCATGCGCCATGGCCCCTTGACAAACACCCCATGGTTCCCTAAAAGGCCCCAGAGCCACAGTGGTAATGGGAACCACTGTTATAGAGCATGTATAAATATAAAATATATGTGAGCTGTGGTCATTGACAAGCTAGTTAATATAAATCAACTGAACATGGTTATCATTCTATCTGTCAAGACAAGATACATTTCAATTAACTCTCGATTAATCACTACTTATAACTTATAGACTTAAATAGGGCTAGGACATTAAATAGTTTGTCACAGAATCTGACAACAAATAGACATTTTTAAAATTGTGATTGTAGCATCAATTTGTACCATTCGCATTTTCAATCAAACATCATTGGTACCAGCAATTAGACTTACATTAACACGTTTGTTGATATCACAGCCGTATTCTGTGACGAGATTTGACCATACCCAGTGTATGTGATATGACATGCCTCGATTGACCTTTTATATTAAATGAATCATTTCAATGAAAACCCTTCCTAACTAGTCGAAAGGTCTGCATTCAATTTTCACCAATCTATCTTTTGAAATAAGATTTCCTACCTTAACGATAGCAATGACAAAGTCCATAGTGTTATTATCAACGAACAAGGGCAATAACTCTTCAAATAATAAATGACTTACCTGAAAAGATAAAAAGAGAAAACATAAATACAAAAAGTATGAATTTCTAAATTTTCAAAATAAACATCAGACTGCATCAACATGCATCAAATGTAGTAATAGATTTGTGTACTGATTCAGGGCAGTAAATTGATTTGACAATGTTCTGGGCCAAAAAAAAATTCCTTTGAAGTCTGTTTTATAAGATGTCAGTATCTCAAATGCAAAGAGCTACGGTACATATCTAATTGAAAATTAGAATAGTGCACATTGATTACCCTGATACGTACCAATTAAGACTATTGAGAGTATAAAACTTTAGATACAGTCTTTACATGACAAAGTCACTAAATAAATTTAGAGGGACACATCACTTTAAGTCTTGTTCTGTCTTGCTGTGAGATTTTGACACTAATATTGAAATTTAAAATATGAAGTATGTTTATAAACCACTTAAATAAATATTAGAATTTTATAGTTTTTCCTATTGACAATCTCTGTATGATATAAGATAGGACAACAATACAAGTCTTGTGTTAAATTTATAGTGTAATAATACTCTTAAAGGGATTGTAAAGAGGTTTTTTAAACTTTGTATGTGTATCGGGGACACTGATAGCATCAATTTGCGTCATTCGAATTTCCATTTCGACATCTGTGGTTCTTTCAATTCCACTAAAACTAGTGCGTTTCATGACGTCACTAATAGTGATCTACCGGAAGCTACTATTGATATCTATGCAGATCACTATTAGTGACGTCATTCTTAGATTAGTTTTAGTGGAATTGCAAAAACCACAGACGTCAGAATTGAAATTGGAATGACGCAAATTGATGATATCAGTGTCCCCGATACACATACAAAGTTAAGAAAACCTCTTTACAATCCCTTTAACTCTTAATAAAGTCATAATGGATATTGTAATGTGTCAGACAAGGGTCGAAATGGTTTGTGTTAGCCAGTCACGTCTGACTAGCGCTCTCGTTAAATTTATAATGTCAGGGGCGGATCCAGGATTTAGAAAAAGACGGGGCTCTAAAATATAACATTCAAATTGAACAGAACCAAAGGCGCTAGCGGTAAATTTTTAGAGGGTTTGGTCAAATTAGCTACCAGGATATGCACTGTCGGCCAAAAATAAAGGGAACTCGAGCTTGGGGAGCCCCCCCCCCTTGGATCTGCCCCTGAGTGCAATAAGGCTTTTAACTTTTAATTAAGTCATCAGGGTTGCTGATATAGTGATATTTACCAGTCACGTCTGACTAAAGCTCTACCTCTTACTAACTATATAATATTGGTGGCAGATGTCACACATGAAGCAGATCATGCTTACTATTTTCGAAACACCTGATGCTATTTCAGAGACGACCACTATTACTCTTGATTTTATCATTCTTTGGACAAGATTTTCGATAAACAGTATTGTCTTGCTAGTACAGATTTTAAATCTTTATTCATTTCTGAGTTTAATTCTTTGAGAAAGTTAAATGATTTTCAATTCACAACATTTTTGTAGCCCTCCATTATATGAGCTTCCTCTGTACCAGGGTATTATAGCCTGTTTCTAATAACTGGTCTCACTTCCTCTCTCTCAACAGATAAACAAAGAATAACATTTCAACCTCAGTCAAGAGGCAGTGTGTTTTTATATCCCATATTCAAGTAGAATTCTAGTGTTTTTACCATTATTTTATACATTTTACAAACATATTTCAACTAGCTGTTTATCATTGCTGATTTTGACATATTTAATGTGACGGCATTGCCGGTTTAAAATTCATATTTTCTTTTCTTTTATAAAAGTATAAATTTTTAAAACAATATTGAAAATTTTAATAATTGTCATGTTTAGATATTCTGAAATCTTTCTAGCTTAAAACTTTTGAAAATATATTTCTGCAATGTTTGGGTGAAGGGGTATATAGATGAAGGCCAGTTCCTGAGTCCATTTCATAAATATGTATTTAAATAAAAAAATTTATAAATAAACGTTGAATGGCACACAAAAATTCTTAGTTACCATTTTCATCAACAACAACTTGGCTGGACTATATGTAATTTGGCAGGACTATTTCTCTGTTTACAGTAATTAATGTGGTGTACTCTAGTTTGACCTGATTTAATTCACTGCCAACAACAGTATAACTAGGCTATGACAGATAAACTCAATATTTTTATACCTATAAGAGCCAGGAGACTACGATATGCAAGACACAGTTGGCCTAGGTGCTTTCTGTCTAGTTATTTACACCTGCTTAGCTAATTAGGCAATACTCAACAAAATATCATAATGAAGTAGAGGCATCAAAGCCTAATGAGACAGCAAAAAGAGTAACCAGTAACCCAATAGAAGCACCTAGAATTTGCAGGAAGAATAAGCATTCTCAAACTTAAGATGTCCTCCTGATGAGGATTGTGTATATGAAATTTGTGTGAACAAATCAGCTCTTATCTAATATATACTACAACAGACACATAAGGTTGACTTCTACAATTCAGACTGAAAAGAAATCGCATGGCAAAATTTCTTTCATTGCACACTGCATGGTGTTTGCCCGTCTTCATTTGATGAGTAGGTGTAGAAAAGTAGAATGTAAAACACCATTTCACTTCATTTATGATTACAAGTCCAAGTACAGACTGGCATCTGGAGATTAGAATCTGTAATTTAAGCATCAAGAAACCATCAGAGATAACCTGTTAAAATATGTACTGCAACAGAAAAAGACATGAAAACTGGACTTAAAACAATTACAATATGGCATCAAAGACATTGAAATCGGTAAAAGCATCTAGGAACTGTCAAAGCTAACCTCAATTCAACTCTTCAGTCCAAAATAATTTATTCAGAAAGATAAGTATAAGTCTAGACTGGCCATTAAAGATTATAGTTAACAATTGAGAGATCTTCGTCTTCAACTAAGAAACAGTTTTTCACTTGCCAGTCATGTCTGTTTGTGATGAAAAAATACTTTGAAGATCATTAAAGTGTCACTTGGAAGAAAAATTTGGATAATCCAGGAAAGATCAATGCCAAGAGGTTTGGCCAAGAACAAGCTGGGAGAAAAGATCTTTGTGAACCCTATGTTGATATCCATGCAGAAAAGTTGTTTTTCTTTCATTTTCTTTTACCCTTTCACACACATAATTGACTAAGCTTGCATATCAAAATCTGTCAAAATAAGAAGATATTTAAGATATGCTGTCTTAACAATTGTAATCTTTAACAATAACAATTGTAATCTTTAACAATAGACTACTTAAAACACTATAATAGTGATGTTTATAATCATCCTTTCTGAAGTCAGAATATCTATATAAAGCTGTCCGTATGAGCATGTGAAACGTTGAGTTAATAAATGTCAGAAATAGTATATCTATATCTCTAGTGCTTCTTTTCCTATTGCCTTTATCTACTGTATGTGTCTTACAAATCCCGACATGGATCGAGATGATACCTTCGGATTTTTCAACCCGGAATCCACCTGTCAGTGATGCAGGTCGTAGGGGCTGACATGGAAAAGCGTCTAGTCTTTCGGATGGGACAATAAACCTAGGCCCCGTGTGCTATTGGCTGTGCACGTTGGAAATCAAAAATAAGAGCAGACTAATGCCGCAAAATTTCCCTCATAGCACACTGCATGGCATTTGCCCATCCTCAATTAGCCCATATAGGTGCAGAAAAGTAGGATGTAAAACTCCATTCATTTCATTTCATTTATGTCTTACAAACAGAAATAATCGACCACTTAAACCACTATAATAGTAATGTTTATATAAAATACAAGTTATAATAATCTCTTTCTGAAGTGAAGATATCGTGTCAATATTTTTATTATTGTCTGCAGTCTTCTCATTCCTGGAAGTCTTGGCACAGTTCTAAATATAGAATCACACAGTTCTTATTTACATATCATGCAATGTTATGACTTTTTTAAACTCAAATTGGGGATGGCTGTAGATCAATCTATTAGAGAGTTTGCAGTCTTATGATGTAATGTTCCATTATTTAATGATGCAAATAAAAGATGAAAATGATTGAAATTAGCATAAAACAAGCTAGAAAACTGTTAAAAGATTCCCAATCTGCACAGTCTGTAGAATACAAATAAAAAATCCATAAAGGGATTGTAAAGAGGTTTTTTAAACTTTGTATGTGTATCGGGGACACTGATAGCATCAATTTGCGCCATTCCAATTTCCATTCCTACATCTGTCGAATGGAGCAAATTGATGCTATCAGTGTCCCCGATACACATACAAAGTTTAGAAAACCTCTTTACAATCCCTTTAATTGTTTTTCACTTCTTAATATTCAATACATGCTTTACTATTTTAAATAATCATGCTGCGTTTTAACTAAAATAAACGGGGGCTGTAGCTTATTGTCTGTAAGGAAAGGTTAAGACAGACTCGGGGGATAATCTGGGATTAAACAGTGATTATGATAAAGATTATAACAGATTATAACAATACGCTATTTCAAATATCATTGCATGGGTGGAAAAAATTCAGTTTCCTGTGAACAACAGATTTTGGAATCAATTTTTATAATCTGATAAATCCAGAAAACTCTCTTATATATTATAATTACTACAAGTTATACAAAATATTAAGCTGTTTATTAAGCGTTTTTCAATAATAACCTGGAATTAATAACATGGGAAATTACTTAGTTTTAAGGTTAATTAGATTCTGTTTGTATACTTTAGGCACCTTTGATAAATATATACTCTTATTGACCAACTTAACAAAAAATTTTTTTTTTTGTTCATTCTGAAATCTAATAGGTATGTTTAAATCCCAATGCTGCTAGGGAAACAGGAAAATGAAATGAATGGAGTTTTACGTCCTACTTTTCTGCACCTGGGCTAATTGAGGACGGGTTAACGCCATGCAGTGTACAGTGAGGGAAATTTTGCCAGGACAGTGGCATTAGCCTGCTCTTATTTTCGATTTTCAACTGTCGCAGAATTTTTAATGTGCACAGCCACTATTGAGAAACATGACCCACAAGCCATCCTAGAGGGTGACAACTTGTCACTGACAAGTAACCTGGGAGGTCAAAGTAAAAACATTGCCAAATATTTTATTTACAATGAAGTGTGATGTTTACATGGAAATCCAAATTGTCCTGGAGTATTTTTGGTGGTTAAATAAACAAAGTGTAAAATAGGTTAACTTCTTGTGGTTTAAGTCACAGGTTGAGGTTTGAGCCAAAGATTTTTGCTTTTTTGTGAAAACAGTATCACCTAATTACAAGTGATCTAAAACTTCCAACATTTATTTTAAATTTGTAGGGATGAATAATTAAAAGACATAGGACGATGTAAAGTGACCCATAAAGCTGGAATTGTGTTTATGTGAAAAATATTATCATCTAATTATAACTGATTTTCTAAAACTTGGTAATTTTTTTAATTTACAGGGTCCTTTGACACATATCCTTCAAGTGAAAGGACACAAAGTTAGTCCACCAAGAGCATGTCAACTGATCCAAGAAACCAAGATTTTTGTATTGTTGTGAAAAATTTTATCACCTTATTTCAAGTAACTGTCTCATCCGAATGACTAGACACTTTTTCCATGTCAGCCCCTCCAACCTGCATCACTGACAGGGGGAAAACGGGTTGAAAAAATATTTAGCGAGAAGGGCCAAATAGAGCTTAGCTAGCAAAACGAGCAGAGTGTTTTAGCGAGTGCGTGGGGCCACTCTTGGAAGCGCCGCAGGCAGGATTTGGCCTGTACTAGATGCTCAATATTCCAAACAGAAACAAAACAAACACTTCAAGACTGACACAAACCTACAAGATTACATGACAAAAAATTAAAAAAAATAAAAATTCCCATCAGAAGTGACATAAAAGTGCCTGAAAGTTTCTGGTTATTTTTTTGTGAAGATATGTAACTCAAGAGCTGTTAAATTATAGAGATGTGCATTTATCCTTCATTTTCTGTATATGTATTTTTATATCATAAGGCATTGTCTCACTAAAATACGATAAATAGACTTTCAAACGCTGATAATTATGGATACACATAAGTCGCGTTTACACAGCCAATAATTATCCGGGCTGAGTCCGGACCGAGCCCGGCTCGGCAAAAAAAGTGGTAGTGTAAACAGGTTGAGCGAGCTCGGCCCGGTTCTAATTTCAAGTGGGCCGAGCCCGGCAAGTAGAGGTGCGCTCGACCCGGACCGAGCCCGGCTCGGCAATATGTTTGTGCAGTGTAAACGCGCCACTGGGCCGAGCCCACTTACCTGGGGAGTTATGCGCATGCGCGATGATAGTATTGACCCTGTGACTTCATTCGCAGAAACCATTGTCGTAATAAACTACCTCGTTTGCAATAGCTTAGTAGGTAAGTAGGCATGCAAACATGAACTTTTATTATTGTGTGTCTCGAAAACAAAATTAAAGCATTTAAAGAATCGTTTGAGGTTTGAATGTGGCAAAATATTAACTACGACTTCAAAATCTTCGCTTTGTTTATGGCATGCGCAGGCGGTGTGTACTTGATGTCTCACCATTCTGGCCCGGTGAAAACAGCGCTGTGTAAACGGTACCTGTCAGGCGGGCCTGGCCCGGTTCACTTCAAGCAAGCCAATTTTTAAGGTAGTGTAAACACGGCTATAGATTTGAAGGAGAGCTGTGAATATTACTGCAGATTAGATTAACTAAAAAAATCTTATTTGTCGAACGCATGGTGAATGTATCTCTTTAAAACTAAATATTTACCAAAATAAGACCTCTGGTAATAATCAAGCAGTATAAGAGAAATTGTATTTCCTGATTGCACACCTCTATTCTATCAGCTGTTGTCTCTACTCAACATACAGATGGTTATAATATAACAGTGTTTTTTCTGATCTGAACTTTACCAGCTCTCTTTCAATATGGTGCCACAAAGCACATGATCTTATAGTATTAATATTTGGCTGATGAAATGAAATGGGGGTTTTTGCACCCAAATGCCCTGAATTTTAACACTGCACCTTCAGGTTAACAATCAAGCGTCTAACTCACTGAGCCACCCTGGCTCCCTTGCATCACTGACAGAGGAGAATCTGGCTGAAAAATATGAAGGCAGTACCTCTACCTAAAGCAAAGATTGAACCAGGGACTTCAGGTTAGCAATCAAGCATCTAACTCACTGAGCCACCCTCGCTCCTTGCATCACTGACAGAGGGAAACCGGAATAGACTCTATTCAATAGAGAGTTAGAGACCACATAATTCCACAATAATCAATATAGCTGGGGGAAAGGATCCGCAAGGAACCTAAGTTGTTATCCTTATAAAATATAGATGTTTCTTTTCTTTTTACTATGCTGAAATTTAACACTAGACCTTCAGGTTAACAATCAAGCGTCTAACTCACTGAGCCACCCTGGCTTCCTTGCATCACTGACAGAAGGAAACAGGAATAGACTCTATTCAATAGAGATAGAGACCATATAATTCCACAATAATCAATAATAACAATGTAACAGATTGAATAATAACTACTGGACTGATCAAGTCTATTTATTGCTATTGATCTAGTCTACAGGTCAAGCTAAGGTCATGTTGTCATATAATTAGTCTTAATGAAGCTTGTGTTCTTGTATTCATACATTCTTTACAATCATTGATCAATTCCCATCACAGTATCACACTAACTGATTGATGGACCAAATCTCGAAAGCACAGGATGTGGCATCATGCAAAATCTTTTTCCATTACAGTACACTTACTAGCCCCACCCCTCCCCTGCAAAATTTTGTCATGCCACTGTCTTCGCAAAATTTCCCTTATTGCACACTGCCTATCTTCATCAACTCAATCAGCAGCAGAACTATGACTCCAGTCCATTCGATTTTTAGCCATGTTTAGCATGCATGACATAGCATTTAAACAATTCCTCACTATCTTGGAAAATTTTCCCTCATTGCACACTGCATGATGCTATCCATCTTCTCAATCATATGCAGAACTATGATTTCAAGCCATGTTTAGCATGCATGACATTTAATTGGCATAGCATATTAAACAATTCCTCATTGCCCTGGAAAATTTTACTTGATAGCCCACTGCATAATGTCTGTATTCATCAACTCAATCTCATGCAGAACAATGATTTCTAGATGTGTTCAGTATGCATGACATTCAATTTGATTTACATAATGCAGACCGAACTAGTGAAAGTCCCTCCAGGCTTTCGCTATGATTAATAGACAGAAGGTCAAACAGGAAAAATCAACATGGCTACATTGACAGAAAAATATTCATATTGTCTTTCCATAACTCTTAAAACAATTTCTTATGCTAATGGCAGACGAGCTTATTTTTTCGCCCGATCGCAGCGAATTTTACAATCACCCCAAAAAATACGTTCATGTACGGCCGTAAAAACTCAGGCACACAAGCTATTTTTTAAGGTGATTATAAAATTTGCTGCGATCAGGCTAAAAAATACGCTCGTCTGCTCCTAGCATTAAAGGGAAAGTCATATAAATTTGTGAAATGTGTAGTTTTCCAAAATATAAAATTTACTTTTTATGTAGGCCCTATCTACTTTAAAAACCTGATTTTTGTTTAAAGGGGTAAAACATGGATTCAAATTAGCATTATTATTATTTTTAAACTAACAAACAGTTATTATTTCTATATTATAGACAGATTTTACATAAATAGCTCAAAACTTTAATCCAAACTCATCAAAATTGAAATCTTCATAAAAGAAGTACCGGTAGCCCTATAAAATACTATTTATCACCAACATTTTTAACAACCAGTTATTTATACAGTAATGACAGGTGCTATACAAGCTATAATATTAAACTAAATTAATTTCTACATCTGTATGCAGAGTGCAGGTGAGATATTCACATTAACTCTAGTTCAACAGGTAGAATGTCAATAGGGGGGCTAGCTGAGTTTATATATCATCTTCACAATGTCAACCCCAGTCTTTCTATCTTCACAATGTCAAGCTAATACCATCTTCACAAAGTCAACCCCAATCTTTCATATTTACATTCTAACCCCATTCTTTCTATAAATTTACATCTTTACAATGTCAACCCCAATATTTCTATAAAACTGACATCTTCACGATGTCAACCCCAATATTTCTATAAAACTGACACCTTCACAATGTCAAGCTCAATGTTTCTAAACTCATATTTTACAATATTATCATGAACTCATTTTCACTATGTCAACACCAATGACATTGTGAAGATGGAGTATCTAATGATGTCAAGGTATTAGACAGAGTTTATAATAGATTGACATTGTGAAGATGGAGTATCTAATGATGTCAAGGTATTAGACAGAGTTTATAATAGCTTGACATTGTGAAGATGGAGTATCTAATGATGTCAAGGTATTAGACAGAGTTTGTAATAGATTGACATTGTGAAGATGGAGTATCTAATGATGTCAAGGTATTAGACAGAGTTTGTAATAGATTGACATTGTGAAGATGGAGTGTCTAATGATGTCAAGGTATTATACAGAGTTTCTAATAGATTGACATTGTGATGATGGAGTTATCTAATGATGTCAAGGTATTAGACAGAGTTTATAATAATTTGACATTGTGATGATGGAGTTATCTAATGATGTCAAGGTATTAGACAGAGTTTATAATAGATTGACATTGTGAAGATGGAGTGTCTAATGATGTCAAGGTATTATACAGAGTTTCTAATAGATTGACATTGTGATGATGGAGTTATCTAATGATGTCAAGGTATTAGACAGAGTTTATAATAATTTGACATTGTGATGATGGAGTTATCTAATGATGTCAAGGTATTAGACAGAGTTTATAATAATTTGACATTGTGAATATATGAGTTTATTATAAATCAACAGAAAGATTATACCAAGCAGCTGTGTTTTGATAAAATTATTATTCATAAGAAGAAATAACAAACATGAAATTTATTTAAATTTAAAATGCACACCGCTACCTGTATGTTGAAAGCCTATTAGTTGAAACAAATCAATCAAATAGACATGGAAAGGAGAGCCTTAGTAACTCTCCTTGGTGATTTCACATTTAAATGATAAAAGAAGAGAATACATATTAAGTGTCTATTTTTTTTGCCCAGTTTACTGTACTAACTGACTAATTCTTAATCTATCTTCAAATTGCATACATTACGTGTATGGTACTGTGGAATGTCTTCTTTTTCTTTGTCAACATCCTAAGAAAACCCAAAGAAAACTGGACATCAACTGACCAATTCTAAATCATTATTCACTAGTAGTGTCACTCGTATCTACTTCAGAACTAGACTAGCTAGATAATCTCGTATACTATACAGTAGTCGACATATTAAATAAATTATACTTCAGCCAAACACAAAAAATTTCAGAGAGTATCGTCTTTTTTTGTGGAAAAAATAACCAACCAAAAACAATCTTCGAACAAGAGTTGTCTTTTCCTGCCCAAATATCGGGCAAGGAGGCCGCCTATCAATGCCGTGTCGTTATGTAGTCTCGAAACAATGACGAAGGTTGAGTCGAATATAGTAGTGTGTGTGGAAGTAATTAGGTCTGATAATTATCAACAATCAGGAAATAACGAGGAAGTCGTCAATTTAATTAAGAACTTGTTGAATGTAGGTCAGAAAACTGGGTCAAGATATACATGTCACATATACCGTACTCTGTTTTTATTTTTACTGATGGTCACTTTGAATCATTAGTTGATTGAACAAGTTTTGATTGGGTGATAAGTCCTGACCCACAAGGGGTTTTGTGGGTTTCCTTGACCCCTTGCCTGATCTGTTGATTTTGTCAACCAATCTGTTGTACAATTCAAAATTGGAAATTCTGCATTTAGTTCAGTGGAGGAATGGTCTGTCTCATAACATTTGGCGCTTTAAGGTTCAAAACTTATAAGACAAATTTCAGGCGCCCATTCAATCCCAATAGAAAAGAGAAGGAATAAACTTCCCAATTTTTCATATTTATTAGCTGCTTATTTGCAATAAATGACGTCATAAAATTTTGGATGGAATTTCATGACCCACAGACATCTGACTGAAAATTCAAGGAATGATGCAATTCAATGCTATCAGTATCTCACATACACATAAAAATTAGAAAACCTCTTTATAATCCCTTTAAATCAATTAACTTTGTATAATCCAGCTTATCAAAACTATATATCATTTCTCAAATGAAAGTCATAATCATATCAAAATGAAATTTTATAACATTAAAAAATGTAATTTTAAAAATGAAATAAAAGTCAGGGTTAAAAAAAGTTAATCTTATCTATAGAGTGGAGATTATTCATGGATATAAAAGACTTCTCAGGTTACGACCTTCCTTAAAATAACATAATACACCAACTCTTTTTACACCTTTCATATTTAATATTACTCATAGAGGGCCTGACCCCTCACCTGGCCCCTTTTATTACATTATAAATTTTTACGCTATACATGCTCAATTACTAGTTTGTGATATCAGCATCAGCTGCAAGTGAACGTTAACTTGTCATCTACCAACAACTACCTAGTCTGTGATATCAGTTTACTGAAAGCGGACGTTAACTTGTCATCTACCAACAACTACCTAGTCTGTGATATCAGTTTACTGGAAGTGAACGTTAACTTGCCATCTACCAACAACTACCTAGTTTGCGATATCAGCATCAGCTGCAATCGAAGGTTAACTTGTCATCTACCAACAACTACCTAGTCTGTGATATTAGTTTACTGGAAGTGAACGTTAACTTGTCATCTACCAACAACTACCTAGTCTGTGATATCAGTTTACTGGAAGTGAACGTTAACTTGTCATCTACCAACAACTACCTAGTCTGTGATATCAGTTTACTGGAAGCAAACGTTAACTTGTCATCTACCAAAAACTACCTAGTCTGTGATATCAGTTTACTGGAAGTGGACATTAACTTGTCATCTAACAACTACCTAGTGTGTGATATCAGCATCGGCTGGAAGCGAGTGTTAACTTGCCATCTATCAAACAACCATGCTCAATCACTCCCGTTTTTCTAGTTTCTCTATTTTGATATTGCTTATAGTATTTCAAGCTTATTGAAGTTTACAAGTTATATCAATGTTCATTATTGATTTACATTTAGAAGTTATGTATTGATCTTTATCTACTAAAAATACAAGTGGTTGCCTAGCAATATACGCCCACTTACACTACATAAATTGTCAATATATCAAGGAATGTTACTATCTTAATTTTTATTGGATGGTGTTCAGATTTGAATTCATCCAATATCTTGTTAATATAAAGCATCTAATTTCATAACTAATAAAACTCCGTAAATATTTGTTGAATCAATCCGGAATTCGATCTTGTCCAAGATCTTATGGTTATAATCCTACACACAAAATTTTATTCAAATCAAGCCAAAACTGTGTTCTCTATTGCGTTCACAAGCCATTTTCAACACTTTGGGTGTTAAACTCCATGAATTTTTGTCAAATCGAACCCAAATTCGAACTTGTCTGAGATCTTATGAATATAATCCTACATACATAATTTTATTCAAATCCAACCAAAACTGTGGTCTCTATCGCGTTCACAAGCTATTTTTAACATATTTTGGGTGTAAAACTCCGTGAATTTTAGTCAAATTAAACCCAAATTCGAACTTGTATGAGATCTTATGAATATAATCCTACATACAAAATTTTATTCAAATCCAACCAAAACTGTGGGCTCTATCGCGTTCACAAGCCATTTTTAACGTATTTTGGGTGTAAAACTCCATGAATTTTTGTCGAATCGAACCCAAATTCGAAATTGTCCGAGATCTTATGAATATAATCCTACATACAAAATTTCATTCAAATCCAACCAAAACTGTGGTCTCTATCGCGTTCACAAGCCATTTTTAACATATTTTGGGTGTAAAACTCCATGAATTTTAGTCGAATCAAACCCAAATCTGAACTTGTCCGAGATCTTATGAATATAATCCTACATACAAAATTTTATTCAAATCCAACCAAAACTGTGGGCTCTATCGCGTTCACAAGCCATTTTTAACGTATTTTGGGTGTAAAACTCCATGAATTTTTGTCGAATCAAACCCAAATTCGAACTTGTCCGAGATCTTATGAATATAATCCTACATACAAAATTTCATTCAAATCCAACCAAAACTGTGGTCTCTATTGCGTTCACAAGCCATTTTTAACATATTTTGGGTGTAAAACTCCATGAATTTTAGTCGAATCAAACCCAAATTTGAACTTGTCCGAGATCTTATGAATATAATCCTACATACAAAATTTCATTCAAATCCAACCAAAACTGTGGTCTCTATCGTGTTCACAAGCCATTTTTAACATATTTTGGGTGTAAAACTCCATGAATTTTAGTCGAATCAAACCCAAATTCGAACTTATCCGAGATCTTATGAATATAATCCTACATACAAAATTTCATTCAAATCCAACCAAAACTGTGGTCTCTATTGCGTTCACAAGCCAATTGTGGACAGACGGACCGACGGACCGACGGACCGACGGACCGACGGACCGACGGACGGACGGACGGACGGACAGGGGCGACGGCAATATACGACCACATTTCAATGTGGGCGTATAAAAATGTTGTAATTTAAATAACAGATGGTCATTAAATATAATAAGTTTTGTTAAAAAAGAAGTCAGTGTTTTTGTTGACATAGGATATAGTTAATACGCATGAATAGGTACTGCGCATGCGTTACCGGATGAGGAGCTGCTGCCATGTAAACATCATGATCATCCTCATCTATATGTTTGTCTTGTAATGTCACCCCGAGGTTTTATTGTATTGTTATTGTGTGTCATCATCTACGTGTAATAAATGTATCATCAACATCAACCAGAGTTTTCAGGGGTTGATTTGGGGTAGCCAATATAAGTGTACAGAAGTATAATTAGTACTGCAAGAAAATCATATTATCTCCTCGATTATACCTCAAAGTAACAAAATTTTAAGATTTTAAAGCCAAAAATTTTGGATACATATGTATATGAAGACTTTAATTTCCACAATGAGTAGTTAACACTTATTAATGATTAGCCAAATATGGGAATAATCCCCAGGTTACGGTAAAAACAAAGGTACAATTTGAGAAACAGATGGTGAATGTGACTAGTCAAGTAGATTAGAGTTTTACATCCAGCTTTTCTGCACTGTTATTTAATGAGGATGGATACTTGATTTATAATATAAATGAAATGAAAGGGTTTTAGGGTTTAATGTCCTGCTTTACTGCACATGTTATGTTGTCAGAAATATTTTGAGGGGAGGTGGGGATGGGTGTGCCATGGCATGAAAACGCTAATATTTTGCGCTTTGTCAGTAATTGGAGTTTCTCCTAGGAGAATTTAAAATTGTCCTAGGACAAACTAAAATTGGACTTTGTACTATTTTAGTTTCTACTGTGACATATATATACAATATAGCAAACTTTTCAGGTCAAGGGAATGCCCAATAAATAAGCTACTATATATGGACGTACCTGTATACTAGGTTCTTAGTATGGTATATAACAGCTCTATTTGGCCCTTATATATCATTCATAAATTACATTTGGCCCTTTACAAAAATTAATTGAGAAGGCCTAGATTAGAATTTTACAACCTGCTTTTCTGCATATGTTTTGACTCAATGAGAACAGATATTAGGTCCTTCGTAAAGGTATATAACATAACCTTAAAGGGATTGTAAAGAGGTTTTCTAAACTTTGTATGTGTATCAGGGACACTGATAGCATCAATTTGCGCCATTCCAATTTTCATTCCGACGTCTGTGGTTCTTGCACTAACGAGTGTTATGACGTCACTAATATTTATCTGCATAGATATCAATAGTAGCTTCCGGTAGATCACTATTAGTGACAAAGTTTAGAAAACCTCTTTACAATCCCTTTAACAGCGAGTGAAGATAATGACATAATAGGATATGATATTTGATAGGTTGACCTCCTATATAACATGACAAATTAACTTATGTTATTAATGACTCAATGTCACTCTTCTCCAAACATCAGATTTAAATATACTCCCTATCAGATATGTATCTTAGTTTTACTGTACAGATATTTAGAATGAACAAAAAATCTAAATTTTCAAATTTGGTCAATTGGAGTTTATATTCATGTCATGAATGTCATAACTATACAACAGATTACCTAAACAATCTGATAAATCCAGAAAACAGTGTTTATATACAATAATTGAAAAACCCTTAATCGAATTTAAGGCGTTTATCAATTATAACCTGTTATTATATGGAAATTTACATAATTTACTCTGATTGACCAAGTTTGAGAACTCAATTTTTTGGTCATTCTAAGAGGTTGTATCGCTTTAACCAACATTACAAGGGCCTTACTTTGCATACAAGAATCTAGACAAGAAAATTTGGACCATACTTTGTATTCCATATGGATCACTGTATTGTAATATAAATAAAGAATGTATAACTCATCGATCAAATATTGAAAAAGTGTAAAAGTTGCAGGATTGTCCCCATGAGTTGAATGTTAAAGAGCACCTTGTCACTATCAGTTCTATTGTATTCAGGGCCATTATACCTGTCTGATATACAGTATACTATCACTGATATAGCCTATATGTGTGATACAATGTTGCACTATATATAAGTAATATACTGTCTAGTGATATTAACATGTTATAATAATTATTATCTAGTGTACTGTTTGACATTATATTATAATACAGGAACAACACTGAATATCATACCTACATCAACAATGAGAAACATGCTTTTATTTTTATCTAAAGATAGGTTTTCTTATTTTTGGGACTTGCAACAGTTTTTTTATCAGCCACTCGGCAGGCAATTTCATTTTGTTTAGCTAATTATGAGTAAATTATATACTCATGTGAGACAAACTGGTATTTTTTTAAGTCATTAGAACACCTCTACTTTCTATTCAAATAAGTATCAGCATTTCCATTTTTATACTATCTCTATCTCTGTCTCTATGAGGACGTATATTTTCATCGGGCGTATATGGCTGTAGTCCACTATCTTCATAATATTTATCACAACTCTTACCCTTCCTCACAAAACTGACAGTTAGTTATGTAATGTAACTACCCACACAGCCGTTAATTGTAATGTAACTAGCCCTCATCACTGACAGTTTTCATGTATTTGTCATTTTTAAGATTAAGTATGTAAGGTCGCCTCTTAATTTACACCTACTATATTTTCTACTTTTGTTTGGGATTCAAAATCCACTAATCCAATTTTATTAAGCATACCCTGTCTGGCACAAGAACCACAAAAAGTTGAGAAAGAAAACCAAAGATTAGAAAAACAGACCAGTAGTAGGTGACAAAAGGCACCGTATAACTATTCATTTAAAAGTAAGCATACCCTGCCTGGCACCAACAACCACAAAAGAAAGATTTGTTAAACCGAAATATACTTGAGAAAGGAAACATAATATTCAAACTAGAATTGAGTACTACAGAACAGTAGTAGGTGGCAAAAGGCACTGTATAACTACATCATTAATAGTAAGAGTAAGCATAGCATACCCTGCCTGGAACCACAACCACAACCACAAAAAGAAAGATTTGTTAAGCAGAAATACACTTGAGAAAGGAAACATAATATTCAAATTAGAATTCAACTACAACAGAACAGTAGCAAGTGACAAAAGGCACCATATGACTATTCATTTAATAGTAAGCATACCCTGCCTGGAACCACAACCACAAAAAGTAACATCTATAGCTAAAATACACTTGAGAAAGGAAACATAATATTCAAACTAGAATTAAGTACTACAGAACAGTAGTAGGTGATAATTAGCAACAAATAACTACTTAATCAACACATATCATTACTTAATTATTTATTAATTAGTGGTTTTTAATTGATCTTTATTTTATATTAACACTTAACTTTAAGTAAGACTGTATTAGAAAGAGGGGAGAGGGGACTATGTGAGGCTTCATTCATTCTAAGAGGTTGTATTCCTTAACTGTAAAACTGTATTGGAAAGAGGGGAGAGGGGACTGTGTGAGGCTTCATTCTAAAAGGTTGTATTTCTTTAACTGTAAGACTGTATTGGAAAGAGGGGAGAGGGGACAATGTGAGGCTTAAAAAATTTAGTTTATACAAAGTGGATGTGCTGAGCTGAATTAATCATCTGAGGGAGGAGACCAAGCAGATAGAATTATAATAAAGACAATATATGAGGTGAAGTGGTCTATGAAAAATTAAATGAATGGAGTTTTACGTCCCACTTTTCTGCACCTATATGGGCTAATTGAGGACGGCCACACGCCATGCAGTGTGCAATGAGGGAAATTTTGCCAGCTCTTATTTTTGATTTACAACTGTCGAGGGATCTTTAACGTGCACAGCCAATAGCACACTAAAAATCCCTCGACAGTTGGAAATCGAAAATAAGAGCAGGTTTATGCAGCTGCCCTGGCAAAATTTACCTCAATGCACACTGCATGGCGTTTGGTCGTCCTCAATTAGCCCATCAGGTGCATTTAAATTGCCCTTAATGGGGGTGGCTGAAATCAAATTGATAGACAGGATGCCCAGCTGGGAAACAGTGGAGATATGTCAGGGGACGGTACTACCCTGGTTCTCCCAACAAGGTAGTGGGCACTAGCGATAGAAGTTTTTAATCATGGGAACACCACACATCACACCTGCTCAACTCTCCCCAGCAGGACACTACCATAGAAGGGAGACTTGGGGACAGTGAAGGTAGGAGCACTACACCCTACTGATACCCTGACCCTGCAATCTCAAGCAGGAAATACAGTCAAGTTGTAGCAATCAGACTCCCACCCTGCCAGTTCAGCATTTACTCAAGACTTGGGGACAGGGAAGGAAGGAGCGTACACCCTACTGATAGTGATACCAGACCCGGACCCCAACCAACTTCCTAGCAGGAAATACAGTCAAGTTGTAGCAATCAGGCTCCCACCCTGCCAGTTCAGCATTCAATCAAGACTTGGGGACAGGGAAGGGAGGAGCACTACACCCTACAGATACCCTGACCCTACAATCTCAAGCAGGAAATACAGTCAAGTTGTAGCAATGAGGCTCCCACCCTCCTCAGTTCAGCTTTCACTCAAGTCTCCCAAGTCCAATCAATAAACACTGTAACATCCATTGTTGGGCTTGAGAGGAAGAAAATCAAGGCTCACAATCAATCAGACAAGCTGCATATTTACATACACAACTGAGCATCCTTAATTTAGGGGTCATTTGGGACAATTTTTCATTTGAAAATTGACAAATGATGACCTTTAATGATACGGTGGGAGGTAGAAAAGATAATTTTGATTACTCTGACTACTGGCTCAATGTACACAAAGATAAAGTCGGCTTACCTCGAGATCTTCAAACGATTTGAAACTCATAATGGCAAATCCATCGATGATATCTTCTTCAAAAGTATTCGGGGAGCTATTCCGTCTTCTCCGGGTCTTTCCACGACCCTTGTCTTTGTTTGTGCGGGGAGGGGAATCATCCCTTTCGTCCCCCATTTTAGACAAATCACTCTCGGATTGTAGTTGGGCCCTTTCGCGACGTCCAATTCTTTGGTTGCGGTGCTTTGAGCCAGTTTCCATCGATTCCCTGCAAAAGCTAAGGAAAGGATCGACACAGAAATAGCTCCATGAGCTTCTTCAGATATTAAGCTAACCGAATACCTAATCCGTTAAAGCAAGATAATCCAAATTAGATCACAAATCCACGGAAAACTTAACAAAATTCACTAAGAATTATCCACATACATTTCAAATGGCGGCACACAAATATAGCCTAACAACTTCATAATATCCTTCCGCACGCACCTTGCACAATATAGTCCCTTTAATAAAATTACAAACTTTAATATAAAAACAACTGGAAAATATTTTCAAAGTTAATAAATGTATTTAGGAATAAATTACGAAAACTTTGATAGAATTTCGAAAGAAAATTGCGAAACATTAAAATAAGTAATATTATTGATATCGCGTGTAGCCGGCTATAGTTAGACTCTCTACTTGATTAAGTTGAAAGCGTCAAGTCTCAATGAGGAGATTTCATCCAAATTTTATTTATTTACTTTCTACAACTGTATCATATAACATCGTCCACGTTTTCTTCACTAAGTTATTAAAGTTTACTTCATTTTTAACTCAGTGCGCTATTCGTGTTGAAAGTTATAACAAATTGGCTCAGTAATAAAAGTGGTATATCGTTGATAATGCCCTGGTATTTGTAATATACTGTGATATATTTTTAATAACTCACGATGAAGTGTGAATATAACGGAATTTAACAACAGTGTTTTATTTTGTGTATAAATGTTATACTTTGTGAAAAAATAAACTAAGTATTAATGTAAACAAATCGTTTGTTTTCTTCCATATTATAAAAGGATATCGTCTACACACGTGAGTTAATTATTTAGGATTCGAACCTACAGCAGCATATTTATATCATATTTTTTTAGAGGATATTATACACTGGTGAGTGAAATAAAAAAATGAAATGAATGGAGTTTTACGTCCTGCTTTTCTGCACCTATATGGGCTAATTAATTGAGGACGGGCAAACGCTATGCAGTGTGCAATGAAGGAAATTTTGCCAGGACAGCGGCATTAGCCTGCTCTTATTTTGACTAAACGACGAGTCGTATTTTTGACTTATATTTCGAGTGAGAGTTGTGAACATTATTATGGATTAGAATAGCTAAAAAATTCCAGATTCTGAGACTGAAAGTTTTTTGGTCGAACAGTTAGTGAACATATCCATTTAAGTGGAGCGTATTTATTCGTTCGAACAATTATCGGAAGACAAATCTTTAGTAAGAGGTAAATTTGAAGTGATTGTGTGATTTTTGTAACATTTCAATTACTTCTGGAGGCTATTAACATCATAATCAAGACCAACATCGACCCTCGAAAATGTCGAAAGTTCCCCTTTAAAGGAATCGAACCCATAGCACTAATTACTATGAAATAATGGTTTGATTACAGCTGTTGATTTATCTGGAGTCTTTTATTTCAAAAAACATAACGCGAAAAATAAACAATAATGTTTCAAGTCTCAACTTTTTTCATATTCAAGAGATAAATCGATATTATTCATTGACATCAGATTCACCTGCACCTGAGGCAACTAAGGGCGTGGATTCAGGGGTAAGGATCTCGCCCCCTCCCATAATTTGATTAGTAAGAAAGATATTTTGAATAATCAAAATCTATCAGATGAAAATCAGATTAGGAAGTCCCTATTGCCAACTCAAATCCCGAAATATCCTTCAAAATTCACCTAATTGGTGCAATTTTCCATATTTTTTTTTCTAAGTCGAGGAACTTCTGTATGTGCTTGCGGTTGCCGCGCTTCACAACGTACTTCGACTCTACAAACCATGCTGGTTCGTCCCCCCAAAAGTTTGGACAAATCCACGCCTTTGGAGGCATTCGGCAATCCTCGACGGTTTCAGTACTTAGTAAGGCAGTTATGGTGATCCGAATGATGATTTGAATAATGACATAAATATGGATAATATTGGGTGATTGAACAGGATGATAGGATATGAAAGGCATTGATTTTTGTTTGGTGACCAAGGACTTGAAATAGAACAGGGGCCTTATTCTCAAAAACTTAAGAATTACAGTAATCTGATTAGATAATAAAGCTATATTTAAAATCAATTTTAAATTTTTTATTCATTTGAAAGATAATTTCGGTGATCTGAAAGGTGATATGAATATGGGTGACATTGGTTGTATAGAAATTAATGATTGGCCAGAGTCAGGGTGGGTGACTGACTTTAGTGAGGTAATCTCGGTGATCTGAATGTGGCTAATATTGGGTGATTGTGGATAACAAATTGAAAGATTGTCTGGGTGATCTTGGTGGTGATATGATAATGACTTATATTGGGTGAATGGTGACTAGAATTGACCAGGGTGACTCAATCAGTAAGAAAGTCGAGGTGATATGAATGGGTGATATTGCTGTTTGGTGAATGAGGGCAAGGCATTGATCAGGGTGACACTTTAACTTTAACAGTAATAAATTTCGGTGATCTGAATCATGATATTAATACGGGTGATATTTGGTGACTAAAGTTCTAGAAATTTATCATGGTGACTACTTGATAAGCTTGTCGCGGTGATGTGAATTGACCAGGGTCACTCTACTCAGTAAAATTACATCGATGATCCGAATGGTGATATGAATATGGGTGACTGGAGTGTAGGAATTCGCCAGGGTGACTCTAATCAGTAAGATAGTCTTGATGATCTGATTGGTGATATGAATATGTGTGATATTGGATGACTATGAAATGACCGTATTGACTAGGTTTCAATAAAAATACTTCGATGATCTTAATATATGAGGAAATTTGGCGATTTAGAACTAGGTATTGGTCAAGTAAGATATTCCTGAAGATCTTAATGGTGATGGGTGACATATGGTAACTGGTGATCGTAAATCTGGCAGGTTTATTCTACTCTGTAAATGGCTTCGATGATCTAAATGGTGATGTGAATAAAGGTGAATTTGGATAACTGGTGATCATGAATAAGTCAGGGTTATTCTAGTCACTCAGATGGTTTCGATGATCTGAATGGTGATATGAATATGGGTGACTGAGAACTATGAATTGACCAGGATGACTCTTCTCGGTAAATTAGCCATGGTGATCCGAAATGTGATATGAATATGAGTGATATCGAGAATCGAGATATTAACGATGTTGAGTTTACTCAGTAAGATAGTCTAGGTGATGTGAATGGTGATATGAATATGGGTGACTGGGGACTAGGAATTGACCAGGTTGACTCTACTCAGTAAGTTAGTTTCCATGAACTGAATGGTGATATGAATATAGGTGACTGGGGACTAGGAATTGACCAGGTTGACTCTACTCAGTAAGTTAGTTTCTATGACCTGAATGGTGATATGAATATGGGTGACTGGGGACTAGGAATTGACCAGGTTGACTCTACTCAGTAAGTTAGTTTCCATGAACTGAATGGTGATATGAATATAGGTGACTGAGAACTATGAATTGACCAGGTTGACTCTACTCAGTAAGTTAGTTTCTATGACCTGAATGGTGATATGAATATGGGTGACTGGGGACTAGGAATAGTACATGGTGACTCTACTCAGTAAGATAGTTTCTATGAACTGAATGGTGATATGAATATAGGTGACTGAGAACTATGAATTGACCGGGGTGACTCTACTCAGTAAGTTAGTTTCCATGAACTGAATGGTGATATGAATATGGGTGACTGGGAACTAGGAATAGTACATGGTGACTCTACTCAGTAAGATAGTTTCTATGAACTGAATGGTGATATGAATATAGGTGACTGAGGACAATGAATTGACCAGGGTGACTACTCAGTAAGTTAGTTTCCATGAACTGATTGGTGATATGAATATAGGTGACTGAGGACTATGAATTGACCAGGGTGACTACCCAGTAAGTTAGTTTCCATGAACTAAATGGTGATATGAATATGGGCGACTGAGGACTATAAATTAACCAGGGTGACTCTACTCAGCAAGTTAGCCATGGTGATCCGAAATGTGATATGAATATGGGTGACTATCGACCAAGCATTGGCCAGGTAGTCCCATTTAGATAGTCTCGAACTGATCTGAATGGTGATATGAATATAGATGCCATTGTTTGATTGGTGCCTATGAATATTGATCGTGATGACTCTTAGTGCCTGGGTTTTCAACTGGTTTTCTCAAATGTCCCCCAAAAATGCACAAGAAAATGACCATGTCCCCTGAAATTTTCGCAGAAGACATCGAAAACATGCAATTTCAAAGCATGATATGGTGCATAGTCAAAGCATTTTTCGTTTTAATACAAACGTGAATTGTGGTTGTTGTGGTCAGTGGACACTAATGTTTCAAGATTATACGAAATATATAAAAGATATTCAGACCTATAGCTCAGTTTGTGTCCCCATGTCCCCAGTCTAGGACATGTCCCCCAAGTTGAAAACCCAGGACTTAGTGGTTATATGAATATGGGTGACTGGGCGAGGACTTTCATCTGGGTGATCTGAATGGTGACCGTTTTCGTGAAAGGCTGGGAGTCTGACGTGAAAATATTCGTATAGTAATGTGATGGGTGAAAAACTTTGACCTTAAATTAAGTTTAAGTTAAGATATGGTGTGTATCTATACTTCTAATGCCTGGGTTTTCAACTTGGGGGACATGTCCCAGACTGGGGACATTTGGACACTCTCCAGAGGACACAAGCTATCTTGAAACACCAACAACCACAATTTATGTTTGTATTAAAACGAAAAATGCTGTGATGTGACGAAATTCTTTAAATTGCATGTTTTCAATGACTTCGGCAGACATTTCAGGGGACATGTTCATTTCATTTCAATGTGCATTTTTGTGGACTTTTGAGAAAACCAGTTGAAAACCTAGGAGCATTAGATAAGATTATACGAGATTCAAGCGGAACACTCAGCATTTTCGATTTTTGACCTTACCTTTATTTAAATCACCGGAAATATACTTTAAGAGTGCTATAACTGCACGAATATCTTTCAATCCATGCAAATATACCACAAACCACAAATTTGTGGTGGATGTCGCATGCAACAGACTATGCTGATATCACAGCCAAGGTAGTTGTTGGTAGATGACAAGTTAACGTTCGCTTCCAGCGGATGCTGATATCACAGACAAGGTAGTTGTTGGTAGATGACAAGTTAACGTTCGCTTCTAGCGGATGCTGATATCACAGCCAAGGTAGTTGTTGGTAGATGACAAGTTAACGTTCGCTTCTAGCGGATGCTGATATCACAGCCAAGGTAGTTGGTGGTAGGTGACAAGAACACGTTCGCTTCCAGTGGATGCTGATATCACAGACCAGGTAGTTGGTGGTAGGTGACAAGAACACGTTCCCTACCAGCGGATGCTGATATCACAGACCAGGTAGTTGTTGGTAGATGACAAGAACACGTTCTCTTCCAGCGGATGCTAATATCGTAAACCAGGTAGTTGGTGGTAGTCATAATTTATTGTTTGATAGTTGGATGCTTAGCCGTAGGAGACAGGGGAGAACAGCTGCACCCCCCCCCCCCCCCCAAATATTATGTTTTTGGGCAAAAAATCCCCAAAATCGGGCAAAAAATCATTAAAATTCGGGCAATATGTCTATATGCCCCCCTATTGAGTCGTGGGCCGCTACGACTATGTTTGGATGGGTTCAATCGGATGGTATTGTGCTGTTGGTTTGGTATTTGAGAAATTCGTAAGGTCTGGTCGGGTCGAATGACATGGCAGTAAAACTCGGCCCTAAGTAGTCAGATAAAACCTGCCGTTGAGTAGTTAGGAATGAGTTTATTGATGGTGGTAGCTGTGGGTTTTGTTTTCTTAAATTTTCTGATTATATCTTGGAAAACTAGAAGACCTGATCCTAACTACACACACAGACCCTAACAGAAATGTCACATTTAGAAGAATTGCAAAAATAGTGTTTTCAGACGATTCAGCGATCGCGATAAATCCAAATCAGCAGGTCACCATTATGGCAGCTGATTAGGCCCACAAATCTAACTTCGTTCGTTCCTTGCATTCGTCTAACCTTCATTCATCTAACCATGTAATATCATACTTTGTACCGATGATCATCTTACTCTCGGATACAAAACTATGCTAAATCTATTGTCTTTGTTTATTTCGTGCAATCATGAAGTTTAATTGGATTAAAATGCGACCCTAATGTTACATTATATTTCTTTACTTAAATGAAGTAATACGGTCTGAGAAATACGAAACACCTGATTACATTCCTAGATTTATCATAGCAACCATCAAGAAGACGTCGCTAGATGGCGCTGCAGTATGAACACAACCAGAGCCCTTTATGGAGAGAGTTGGACAACGTCAAAATGACCGCCATAATGGATACCTACTATCGAAGCGCTAACGTTAAAACAGCAAAGCGCGGACGTTATTATTCGGCATTTTTCAACTGGTATTTAAGTTATTTTGATTTTTTTGCATTAAATAAATATTCTTTTTATTAATTCTACTAAACATTTGCTAAAGATTGCTATGGTAGTATGGCAGCTGATTAGGCCCACAAATCTAACTTCGTTCGTTCCGTGCATTCGTCTAACCTTCATTCATCTAACCATGTAATATCATACTTTGTACCGATGATCATCTTACTCTCGGATACAAAACTATGCTAAATCTACTGTCTTTGTTTATTTCGTGCAATCAAGAAGTTTAATTGGATTAAAATGCGACCCTAATGTTACATTATATTTCTTTACTTAAATGAAGTAATACGGTCTGAGAAATACGAAACACGGGATTACATTCTTAGATTTATCATAGCAATAAGACGTCGCTAGATGGCGCTGCAATATGAACACAACAGAGCCCTTTATAGAGAGAGTTGGACAACGTCAAAATGACCGCCATAATGGATACCTACTATCGAAGCGCTAACGTTAAAACAGCAAAGCGCGGACGTTATTATTCGGCATTTTTCAACTGGTATTTAAGTTATTTTGATTTTTTTGCATTAAATAAATATTCTTTTTATTAATTCTACTAAACAAATGTAAATTTATTGATTAAGCACTCCCGAATAATGACCCTGAAGCAGTGAAGAATTTCAATATTCCCCGTCTTTTTCTAATGATGACTTCGTAATTAACTATTGCTGTAATTTTCTCTTGAACACTTTTTATGTTTCTTTAAATTGTCAGAATTTTGTTGTAACCTATACGCTCTCAATGTGGATCATATAGGCATATAATAGGATACTGTCGTCACTTATGTCCGTCTGTTTGTCTGCCGTGTTCAAATGCATGTAATCACAATAATTCTCGACGCATTTTGACGAAACTTTGCAAAATTATTACCCAAGGACAACCGCTTTCGAAAATATAGAAGAAGAAAAAATCACAAATATAAATATAACTTGTTGCTCTTTTACCACCTACAAGGCATAATTCTTAATGGAAATTCTCAATCAGCACATTAGGATAAACCCTTTTAAAAATTCAAATAAACAAAAATATTAATATAAGTTATTCTTGTTCTTCGAAACGAGTTCTATGTGTAGAAAAGAATCAAAAGATACGCTTCGATAGTAGGTATCCATTATGGCGGTCATTTTGACGTTGTCCAACTCTCTCTATAAAGGGCTCTGTTGTGTTCATACTGCAGCGCCATCTAGCGACGTCTTCTTGATGGTTGCTATGATAAATCTAAGAATGTAATCCCGTGTTTCGTATTTCTCAGACCGTATTACTTCATTTAAGTAAAGAAATATAATGTAACATTAGGGTCGCATTTTAATCCAATTAAACTTCTTGATTGCACGAAATAAACAAAGACAGTAGATTTAGCATAGTTTTGTATCCGAGAGTAAGATGATCATCGGTACAAAGTATGATATTACATGGTTAGATGAATGAAGGTTAGACGAATGCACGGAACGAACGAAGTTAGATTTGTGGGCCTAATCAGCTGCCATACCACCATAGCAATCTGCAGCGAGGAGATGGTGTTGCCCAGAGCGATAGTAGTGAGAGCAATCTTAGTGCCAGTGGATCGTCAGGCCGTCCCAGCCCTACCAAAGAAAACCCTGACAGAAAGCCTCCCACATTAACAAAGTCCCAAAGTTTGAATTCCCCTAAACCTCCCCCAACAATGCCAAAACCAAAAACGAGAGGGATTCTGAAAGATAAATCTGACGGAAGACCCACCATGGCAGTAAAACTCGGCCCTAAGTAGTCAGATAAAACCTGCCGTTGAGTAGTTAGGAATGAGTTTATTGATGATGGTAGCTGTGGGTTTTGTTTTCTTAAATTTTCTGATTATATCTTGGAAAACTAGAAGACCTGATCCTAACTACACACACAGACCCTAACATACCGTACACAATCATGCACAATCATTGGTACAAGTCTTAAAGCAATACAACATCTTAGAATGAAAAAAAAACATTCATCAACGGGGTCAAAAATATACTTACAGAATCCAATAAACCCATAAAACTATGTAAATGTGCATATTATGATAACAGGTAATACTTGAAAAACGCTTAAAATTTGATTAAGCGTTTTTCAATTATTGTATATAAACAATATCTGATTATTTAGGTTATCTGTTGTATAATTATGCCACCAGGTAAGTCCCCTGATGAACATATACTCTTATTCAGGGTTCGCAGGAGTACCGGCGGTACCAGGTGACCGGTACCGATACCGGTACCAGGCTAGTACCGGCGGCACCGGTACCGGTACCGGTACTACAATGGTACAATGCATTTGAGACCAAATCATGTATATGACAAACCAGACTAATAACTGCTCACTGCTGTATAACCCTATATTCCCTTTATTGCTACTTCTATCAGATGAATCTCTTTCCCGCGAACCAAACGTTTAAGTTAAACTCACAACTAGCAAATTTCTTTCATTACCGAAATGAATATTACTTTATTAGGAACTAAAAAACTGAGATATACATCTAACACCTATACACAACACCAACAGTTGGATGGCAACTGAGAGTCAATAATTCTGAAAGTCTTTATTCGATCTCAACTATTTCGCAGTCATTTGATGTTCCTTCTCTTTTGGGGTTTGGCGCTACCGGCTTAGCTCGCTCTCCTTGACGTTTATTTCTCTGGTAAAAGGCTTTCAGAAATGTCAGTGCGTCCTTGCGTCCATTAAGTTGTCACCCATTCTTGATCTCAGTTTTGAGCACAAGCCGAGAAGGCTCTTTCGGCCTCAACGCTGGTTGGCTGGACCATTACAGTTATTCGGTGTAGACTGTGATGAAGAACTGAGATGAACGATTGAAATGATTGCGCGTATTCGTTCAATAAGCAGGGAGACTCGTTTTCCCGGAAACAGCCAAGCGTTTAAATATACCTTATATGGTCATAAGGGACAATTTTCAGTTTCCTAGAAAATAGTTTCTTGCTGCCTGACGAATGAGCATATATGGTCCCATGAGTCATGCCCATGACCATATATGGTCCGGTTAGCGTGAGAATATGTCAAGCGACTGAGATAATGCACGTGCAATTTAAGGAATTTGTTCATATAAACCTCCGTGTTTTCACAATTTCGAGTACCGGTACCGCCGGTACTCGAACCCGGTACCGGTACCGGTACTGAGGTGTCAGTACCGGCGGTACCGGTACCGGTTGCGAACCCTGCTCTTATTCATCAAGTTTGAAGATTTAGATTTTTTCTTCATTCTAAGAGGTGGTATCCCTTTAATTAAAAATTGACGAATTTATTGATTTAAAATGATACGTTTGTTTGAAAATCAATTTGTAGGCCTATCGCTTAATTGTGGTTTTAATTCGGATAGACACATGTCTTTACAATGTGAACTTTAACCTATGAAATGAGATTTGGAATGGTGCTATACTTGTGATGATTAAATAAAGGGAAATAACTTATTGATTCAGTTATATACAGACAACATTGGTTTTGTCGCACAAACACAAACAACATCAAACCTCCAAGGGTTGCTGAATGAAACTACAAGCTAGTAACGATAATTAAAGGGAAATAACTCCATATTGTGAAAAACTACAGACAACTTTGGTTGAATCTCACTGTAAAGAGATTTCCAGACTTAGTCCGAACTTCTAACAATTTTTATTTGAAAATGTTATGTTTCCAAATTATGAACCATTCTTATCATTTACCACCATTGGCGGTGAAATTGGGATTATGAATGATGTAGTAAGATTTAATAGAATTTTGAGAGTTGGATAAGGATGGGGTTTAGGGTGGGGGTGGTGTAGACAGAACCGATCTGTGTCTAGGGCGTGGGTTGTTATTTGTATGTCTCTAGGAAACGATATCTAACAGGAAGGACACGCCAGTTTCGCTCTGTAACACCATATATATCCGATTTCAGAAACGCCCATATTCTTGGATCAAATGATTAAAGGGAGAAAACTCTGTCAAATCTAGAAACAGGAAGTGAGCGTCTGAAACAGGTACCCGGATTATAGACGCCATTTTTCATTGATGCCGAATGGAATTAAATGGATTGAATTAAAATTGTGTGATTGGGAATGAAATCGACTTAGGAAATCGAACATTTGCCGAAAGGATACAAAGCGAATGTCGAATGTGTTGAACAAACTGAATGACAAATCGAGATTAGTTGTGGTCGTTAATTCTCTTTGTGATCAACAGTTTCATGTCGTCAGTCAGTCATATTTCTGAAGTCAAGCAAAGTGTAAACAAACTCGAAATAGTTTTAGGTGTGAAATGAACCTTTGTTTTTAGTTCAGTCTATTAGGAAAGTATTTGAATAGTTTTGCGTATCGTCTAGACCAGCCAAAATGTTCAGCTTTAGGAAAAAGGATAAAGATAAGGACAAGGAGAAAAAGGATAAGAAAGAAAAAGAGAAAAAAGAAAAGAAAGAAAAAAAGGAAGCTAAGCAAAAAGAAAGGCCACAGATCACTCCTGAAGAAATGTCACATTTAGAAGAATTAAAAAATAGTGTGTTCAGACGATTCAGTGATCGCGATAAATCTAAATCGGCTGGTCACCATAGCAATCTGCAGCGAGGAGATGGTGTTGCCCAGAGCGATAGTAGTGAGAGCAATCTTAGTGCCAGTGGATCGTCAGGCCGCCCCAGCCCTACCAAAGAAAACCCTGACAGAAAGCCTCCCACATTAACAAAGTCCCAAAGTTTGAATTCCCCTAAACCTCCCCCAACAATGCCAAAACCAAAAACAAGAGGGATTCTGAAAGATAAATCCGACGGAAGACCCACCATTAATCATTCAGATCTGGACGATTCCAGACGTCTACAAGAAAACACACGACTGAATGAAGAAATGTCTGGCATGATAGTCAATCAAGCACTTCCTGCGGGCATGAAACCAAAACCAACAACAAGGTCATCACTTCAGCAAGGTCACACCAACACAAATAGTAACCAATCAAATAGCACCCTGGAAGAATTTCAGGAAAATTTTCCGTTGGAACCAGAAGAGAAAACATTCGACAAGAAATTAGAGTTACCTGCCATCGTTCCACCAAAACCTCCTCGAGTACGAGACATTGAAGTCAAGAGGACGCCAGAGGGAGACTTTGGTTTCAGTTTACGAAAGGGCAGTATCCCTGTGTTAAACGGAGCAGAAGAACGAGTGGTCACATTTGCAGAGCCCTCTAGTGGCCCGAGATCAAATCAAACTGGATTAATACCTGGTGACAGACTGATTGAAGTGAATGGAGTAAACGTAGAAATTTTAACACGAGAAGAGATTGTAGTTTTAATCAAGAATGCCGACGATGTGCTCAAACTTCGTGTTCAACCGATTCCAGAATTAGTGGAGTTAAGTGTTCGTCCCAGTAAAGATGGCGGTACCATCGATGTTCAAAATGAGGTGGTAAAAGGCGGAACTTTACGCAGAAGTGGAAGTGTCAGATATCAAAAATTGGTGAGTTTTTTAAGTTTTTATTGCCATGACACAACATAACACAAAAACATACACAAAGTCATCTAAACATGGTTTCGAATTTTCAAATAAACACAATAAATGTTGAACATTAAAACAGTACCGGTACTGATACCTGAAACATATTGGTACGGTACTTAAAATTACAATGTTTCAGGTTGTTTTAATATTTCTTTATCGCTCTTCAGAGCTCTATATATATCATCATTTACATTACATGCCAATTTATAGATAATCAAGTCTAATTAGGAACAAGGACAAAATCAAAATATATGACATGAGCATGCCATATAAAGGTAAACAATAATTTGCAGAAATAATGAATCCTACAAATATACAAATAATAACTTTTAATTTCAACAAAATTCAACACTTATTGAAACCAGAAAAAAACTTAAGATTTATTACATTTACCTTATTGACATTATGATTTAAAAACATTAAATTTGCCCCCAGAGAAAGATTAAGTTTGTGAGAAAATCAAAATATCTTGAGGCTGTGGAAAAGATTAATTAATAAACATTAATAAAAAAAAAACATGTACAGGTACTAACGATCCTAATAGCAAATTGAAACAAAGTTTCACAACACTTTGATAGCAGCAAATCAACTAAAATCTTAACATGAAGAAGTACCGATATAAAAAAATAAAGAAGAAAACCTGCAGAGACAGCACTGTTGATACTTTGTATATACTTTGTATGTATAAGTATTTTAAATTACAGGTACAGTAATCACTTGTTACAGGCCTAATTAAATCAGCAAGGTGTGAACTTATTACACTTTAATGTACAATATACTTTGATCAACCATCACCTTGATTTATAACTTGCTTTACACCTCGAAAATAGAAATAACCCAAGTATTAACGATTCTTACTGCAAAACGATACTTTTAGAGCCAGAGGTGCAGCAATAAATATATATGAGGAAGTATCGTTACCATTATCAAATTAAAGAAAAAATCAAGCAATCAAATACTGTGTCTAATTATGATTACATGTAATTTCTTATATAAGCTCAGGTGTTATAATCCAGTTAGCAAGGTGTGATAATCCAGTTTACTTACTTAATTACCGTACCTCGAACAGCTCGTTATAACATCCTGTATTAGGATCTGTAAGCACTAAGCTTGGAATTACATTTATATTTAAGTCTCTGATTATATTAGGTTTAAACTTAGGTAAAGCAAGGAAGGATTTTTTTATAAAGAAAAACAGAAGAGGAATCAAAGACATCATATCTCAATTTATTTTTTTTCTTAGACGGCTCACATTTAAAATAAGCTTATTCTTTTTATATTAAACCTTTGACATGTCCTTTTGACTAAATATGAATTTATTGAGCTTAAATCAAGTGAATAACAAGGGCTGGCCCATTATAAGATAAGAGCCCTTGTTGACTAGGGAAGTAGGGTAAGGGTCACTTGATTATAAGTTCAAGTCTACTTCATACTGACCTAAAGACCTAGTGGACCCAAATAAAGTTTATTTACTTATAAATGATATTAGCTACACTTTGTGGACTCTCTGAAAGAGATGTCAAGTTGACAAACTGAATTACAAAATAAAAAATATATGCTATTTTAAAGGGATCTCTTAAAGAGTTGACAGACATAAATATCAAATGAACAATATAAGCTATGTGGTCTCCTTGCCGTTTAGAAAGATTATGCGTTATATAGAAAAGACAAATACAGAAAATAAAAGATAAATGTTTAAGAAGGGGTATAATTGAAGGGATTGTGCGATTTTTGTTCAGTTCTAGTACTTCTGGAGGCTATAAACATATATTAAAGGCTAAAATCGACCCTCGAAATTCCTGAACATTCTTCTTTAATGTTGAAAACCATCACCAACACAACAAAATGTTTAATTCATTTCCTAATCAAATATCTAACTAATATTAGACAATACTCAGTCTAAATGGCTGACTAGCATGCTAGAATTCATATCACCTATATTATAGGGCCATTATAGGGGTTGATTGCGTTCAAAGGATTAACAGATACTTTAGGTTTTATCTGATCCTGTATACTAGAAATAAGTCACCTATATGTGTCTAATGTATTTATTCAGTTATGGTTGTAAAACTTTAATAAACGGTTGAATAACCCCTTTCTTATTCTAGACATTTTAAGGATTTAAGCTTACTAATGCTCCAATTTTTTTTTCGGGCTCAATTTTTGTTTGGCTTTTTTGTATAACTTGAGCTACACATGTTGATGGCCGATGAATTTTTATCAAACAAAGAACACGCACCCCTATTGCAGAATTAGAAAAGGCCGGCTTTTATGTTTCCACTGAGTAAATGAAAGGTAACTTTCATTTGGCCATTTGATAAATTGCTGCACGCTAAAGGTTCAGTTATCAAACCATGCCACCCCTTTTCTCTCAGTGGAAACACAGTTATTGAGAAGAGTTGAATAACTAAAGAAATCCATATAAGATTTGAACGACATGTTGAAGTGAGGAGCACATATAACAAAACACAAGACAATATTATGGAATATAACACACTTCTTTAATACAGTTAGGCACATAACGTTTCAACACAATATACACAGAGTTATATTCCATATATTGTCTTGTGCTTTGTTATAAAGAGATCCAAATACTATGTTGACATACAATCTTCTCAACTCATATAAAAAACGAGCTTATTTAGCTATGATTAGACATGATATTTTAACAATGCCATGTTGATTTTGATATAACAATATTATGAACAAATTTAAAATTTATTATCATGTATTTTTATTGTTTGGAATGTTAACTATTTTATACACACAATAATTAGGCTTGGATTTAGTTTGTCATCTTTTTATACTTATACCGCTATCAATGTTTTTACAAACTGCATAAATCTCCCCAAATTATTTAATACCCTACAAGTACAACACCCACATTCTTGACATGCAACCTCCCAGTCTCAGACCCCTTTTGGGTCTTGGGTCAAGATGAGACACCCAAGGTTGAAGACAAGGACCTTAAGGCTATGGACAATAATCATTTTGACACTCCCAGCATCTATGAGCCTAATGATGACAACTGATTAATATGCTCTGTCATTTTTTGTAATTAATCTGTTTTTCTTGACCAAAATACATAGAAAATGAAGCCAAATTTGTTGAGTGTCTCTGTATATCAGTAATTATTTGGACCAAGATCTTAGAGTGGGCCTTCTAAAATAAGTGGCCCCACAACACCAGCCCCATACACTCTGCTTGCTATGCTATCTAAACTCTATTTGGCCCTTATCATTATATTTCATACATAAAATGCATTTGGCCCTTTACAAAATTATTTGCGAAGGCCTGCCTTAGCCTTAGCAGAGCAATGGCACTTTATCTACCGAGACATAACTGATTTTTTTGATCTTTTTTATTCTCATTTATCTGTTTTCTTGACCAAAAAATGCAGCCAAGATTTGTTACTAGCTCAGTAGATCAGGGTAGTAGTTTGACCTGAATCTTGGTTATAATAGGCCTACAACTTTTACTAAATAGTACAACAATGACTAATCATGACTAATCTCTGACTTGGTATTAGTTTCAATTGATAGTCAGAACGTTGATAATTGAGAATAGTAGAAATGAAATGAAATGAAATGAATGGAGTTATACGTCCTACTTTTCTGCACCTATATGGGCTAATTGAAGACGGGCAAACATCATGCAGTGTGCAATGAGGGAAATTTTGCCAGGACAGCGGCATTAGCCTGTTCTTATTTTCTATTTCCAACTGTCGAGGGATCTTTAACGTGCACAGCCAATAGCACCCGGGACCTCGGTTTATTGTCCCATCCGAATGACTAGACGCTTTTTCCATGTCAGCCCCTCCAACCTGCATCACTGACATGGGGAAACGGGGTTGAAAAATCTGAAGGTATCATCTTGATCTAAGCCGGGATTCAACCCTGGACCTTCAGGATATTGAGCAAGCGTCTAACTCACTGAGCCACCGCGGCTCCTGAGAATAGTAGAGTGGGTAGAGATGTGAAATGAAAAGAAAGAGGATTCTGCTTCCTGTTTTATTCACCAGATAGGGCTCATGAAGACTGTTTAAAATTGGGAAATTTGTCCAGGACACCTGTATGATCGTAATCTTTTTCTATTTCAATAGTAAAAAAACAGCCTGTAAAACAAAGAGCGTAAGTTATTGTCCCATCGTAATGACAAATCACTGGATAACAAATTGCCACATTGGCAAGAGGAATAAAAATCATATCCAAAAACATGGTAAAATCAAGAGTAATAATTATATAGTAATTGACTACTCCTAAGAGAATTACCATCAGGTGTTTCGAAAAAAGTAAGCATGATATGTTTCCTGTGGCACCTGTCACTATTATATAGGTCAACATCATGGGACTATCAGATCAATTTAAAAATCCAAAAGTATATCTGAGCCAATGCCAGAACTTCATTATCAAACTTGCTTCTTAAATAGCTTTGAAATGATCATGAAAGAGAAAGATTGTGTCACTGTGAGTGATGTCGAGTGACGTCAAGTGATGTAAAATGTTAAAAGGTGTTGTTACAAGTCATGTTAAACATCTTCCTTTTATCTTTCTTACAAGTCTGACCTTTTTACCTGTTATACCTGTAATTAACGAGATATTACCTGTCACAGGTGTGTCATAGGTCATAGGTCAGATAATCTCTTACAGATTGACTGAGGTGTTTTAAACTTTACTTTTTATCATCTTCTTAGGTCATGGATAAAGGCTAAAACAAAATATTTTTGTATTAGAACAATTAAGTTTTTTTATCTTATATAAGTCAGTTCTCTTGCTATTGGCAATGATCTTTTCGTGATAACTTCCAATGATAATAAATTAATAGGTTCACAAGGATTCTGTCTTTGAGCTGGTCGTTAGACAAACCACTGGGCTTGGCAGTGATTTTACAATGGTAGCAACTCAAAGATCTACTAGTTAATTGTCCTTGGCCAAAACCTCTTGGAATGGTATTACAGGGATAGCAACTAGGTTCCTTGGATCATAGTCAACCAGCTGGTCCTTGGACAAACCTCTTCACCACATTGATTTTACAAGACTAACAACATTACTAATCATCTTGAGAATAATTTTTCTAGATCAATTTCTTAATATTTATACTAAACGTTTGGTTACTGCCTTTAAATGAAATAGAATAAAGAAACCCAGTACTAACGAAACTTGAAATCCAAAAGGACATTTTGACGAAACATAGGTAACAGCTTTTGAACTTTTCACATGAGGAATTATATCAATCATACATGAGTAAGTATATCATAATGAAAAGTGGTATCAGGTGTCTAGAAGAGTAAGCATACCCTGCCTGGCGCCACACCCATTCCAAACCATAGTAATTTACTTGTCCATGGAAAACTAGAACCCATCCCATGTACAAATTGTACTATATTTTTATTCTAATCATTAATATTTGATATGATTATTGAAATGTATGCTCTCTTCTTGTGACCTTGGTCAGTGCTTCTATAGGAGAGTATTTTCTACAGTGAAAACCCTCAAAACCGAATCCTCTGAAAACCGGAATCCCCTCAAAACCGACAGTTTCAAAAAGTCCTGGCCAAATCACTATATAATCCATACAAGGAAATCCTCTATAAACCGGAACCCCTCAAAACCGTAATCCGACATCGTAATCCGGTCCCAATCACGTAAAACAATGGTAATTAATCCCCTCTAAACCGACAGTGTATTCACTGATCATTGTTTTGACATGTGACCAAATATCAAGAAAGTAATTATCAGCAATCCTTAATTGAGTACGTGTGATTTAATCAAGTGACATCTGTATCATGTTTGCCGATAACTGATCATATACCAAGCTATTTTGAATTATATATTTATTTTAAATATATATTTAATTTTGTTTATTGGATGTAGTGTAAGCAGCGCGTTTCCGGGTTTGTTCGATTTCTTGTTCCATACACCTCTAATATGATTTCAATAATAGAACACGACACGGGTGAACTGAAAGAAACGTGAATCGAACACATCCCGCAATGATTTGCGACTTTCGAAAATAAAAGTTGAAATCATTTTGACAAGTCGGCAAAAAAAAAAACACCGTTTCTAATAGAAAATAAACAATGAACCGGTGGCTAAGTATAACTTTCACTCATATGGGATCTGTTTATTAACTATTTTGCGCGAATCCAAAAAGACTCGGGCAATCGATGTTTACGCGAGTCTTGGCGCGAATGAGATTCGGAGACGTGCGTGAATTTTTAGGCCTGCGATATTTCGAACTAATAATTCGAAAATAAAATGTTGTATTGTTACTGTTATTGTTATTAATAATGTCAATATAAAATATTTTATTAAATTTATCTCTATAAACATAGCTGGGGTACGGTTCCACTGCATACATCGATAGAGTTGA
The DNA here is from genome assembly GCA_029955415.1 of Lottia scabra. NCBI lineage: Eukaryota > Metazoa > Mollusca > Gastropoda > Lottiidae > Lottia > Lottia scabra. Next base: position 3,344,815 of record JARJEI010000019.1, on the reverse strand, counting down.
CAACCGGAAGTAATTGAATTTTATAACAACGTGAAGTAACTCCAATTAACGAAAATGCGAATCCCCAGAAAACCGACATCCCCTCTAAACCGACATTATTACCTGGTCCCACACACTGTCGGTTTTGAGGGGTTTCACTGTATAACACCCAATTAGTAGAGTGTACTGTCGAAATCCGACTAAACTAATGGCCAAATACCAAAACTATTGAAAACTATTTACAAGTGATCACTAATTTATAAGAGAGATTAAAATGATCAGAGAACTGAATCAGAGTAATATTATAAAGAATTGTAATTAATCCTGAATTAAACTAAACAAAATAAAAGTGAATTATATTTAATCATGTATTAAACTATCAAAGAGTGAGTGTTACAAATGTGAACTGATAATTAATCATTTTAATCCTAAAATTGTAAAATGATTAAAATGGTTGACTATTTAAGATGAGTTTTCTACGATCCTGACTGTCTACCAGTTAGTTCTAGGTCCACATCTCTTACCTGTGATCTTTACAACAGAGGTTCACAACCAGCTTGTCAAAACCTCAAGGTTATAGTGTTTTCATGATTATGAAAAAATGCAATGAATGGAGTTTTACGTCCTACTATTCTGCACCTATATGGGCTAATTGAGGACAGGCAAACGCAATGCAGTGTGCAATGAGGGAAATTTTGCCAGGACAGCGGCATTAGCCTGCTCTTATTTTCGATTTCCAACTGTCGAGGGATCTTTAACGTGCACAGCCAATAGCACACGGGACCTCGGTTTATTGTCCCATCCGAACGACTAGACACTTTTTCCATGTCAGCCCCTCCGACCTGCATCACTAACAGGGGGAAACCGGGCTGAAAAAGCCCATGCCGGGATTGAACCCTGGACCTTCAGGTTAGCGAGCAAGCGTCTTAACTCAGAACTGTATATAAAACACCAAGTTTATATTTTGGGTGCGAAGTATCTAATTTGTTATGTTAACATCTTACCATCTTTTGATAAACTGTGAATAACTTTTATTAGATACATATTAGTTTTCTATATCAATATAACTCATTCTGCTCAACATTCGTCAATATTCGACATTTACATTATGACTCGGTCATGATAGGCAGCTATATTGCCTGATAAATGGGCAAGAAAAGACAACTCTTTTCTGTAAATCAATTTTGATGGGCTAATATTAACGCATGAGAAAGTATCTCTTTCTAAAGAATGATTGTGATTGGCTGAACTATAATTAGTTCAATATGGCGATCTCTGTAGAGTTATCTAGTTCGTGAGTCTAGTTCTGAAGTTGATACGAGTGAAATATAACTGTGTGAATATCTAGATAGAAACTAGGGTTTAAACTGTTAATTGACTCCTGATTTCCTTTCATTTGAACCAATATAACAGGGTGTGGGCATGTTACAGAAATTATATTGAAGAAATTGAAACCTTTTACAGTAAAACCATTCAACAATATAATTTATCAACTCTAGGTTACAAATGTGAGGTTTGTCTCAAATATCATAAATTTAAGAAAGGTTCAACTGAAAGATGCCTTCTCAAATGGCAGCCTGCAGGCCAAATCTGATCTGCGACGCCCCTGAGAATGGTCCCTTGAGAGTGACTTCCGCTAAAACGCTCTGCTCGCTTTGCTAGCTAAGCTCTAATTGGCCCTTAATATTTTTTCATAAAATGCAATTGGCCCTTTACAAAAATTAATTGAGAAGGCATGCACTAGAGGGCCATGGCCCTTCAGAAATGAAAATGGCCCCTACCCCACCTTTAATATTATCATTATGTTCTTCAATAGCAAGTGTTATAGCTCTTCTTTGACGGTTCTATGTTCTCTTAATTAGCCCCTTCACCTAATAGTTCCTAAACGTCACAGTATCAAAAGTTCTTAAGTTGTTACCTATGTTTCGTCAAAATGTCCTTTTTGATTTCGAGTTTCGTTTTTTGGTTCGGATCGTCAGTACTTGGTTTCTTTATCTTTATTTCGATTGTGAGAGTTCGAATTTTTTATAAAAAAGGGCAGGGTTGTGAAATGTTTATTAAAGGGACAGTCTGAATTTTTTTTAGGTCAAAATTTTTTTTTGCTCAAATTTGTGAAAACTTGACACCAAAATCTGTAACTATGTGCCCTTTAATGTATCTGAAAGTTTTAACTAAAAAAATCCAGCCGTTAATTTTTAAACGCTAAAAACATGCTTAAATTTTTAAAAACCTTACGTAAGGTTTTTAAGTATGTTATGTTTTTTGGACGCTGATAGGAAACTACTGAACGGATTTGAGTAAAATAAACGCCGAATTGTAGAGAAATGTCCCTCTTGTGTATTTAAAGGGTTTCAGCTAGAAATATGCAGCCATTTAAAGGGCAAACGCCAAAACTAGGTCAAATTGCTAAATTAACAATAAGTACTCCCTGTTTGTAATCAACCCTTTAAAACCAAATTCAGTTTGATCAAGAAGATGCATAGGTATAATGATCATACTTTAGAAATACTTTCAGGTAATATTTGTGCTGGTTTTGATAATGGAAACTTTTTTGAAAAATGCAGAATGGCCCTTTAACTTATGAGGAATTATAGAAATAATACCGGTATATGAAATTGTAATGTTATCGTAAGAGATTGTGATGTTAATTTATTATGTAAACTACAATAGGATCAGAACACGAGATCTGCTTCAGTCATCCAATACTTACATATTTTACATTCTTACATCAAGTTACATAAAAAGGGGCCACTTTTTTGTTGCTTTTAAAGGGATGGAAGTTTATTACTTCTTTATTCTAGTAAACACATTTCTGCACAATGGAGTATGATTTAAATATTAAGTTTGAAATGGAATGGAGTTTTACATCCTTCCTTTTCTGTGTCTGTTTGAGCTATTGAGATAACAGGATAATAGCATGCAGTGTGTAATGAGGACAATTATTGCATGGCCATTAGTCTACTCTATTTCGATTTGCAGTTCACTCAATTTTAAGGTGGCTTTAAGGGATTGTAGGGAAGTACTTTAGTCTTTGCATGAGTGTATAAGTATCTGATCCACTTTAAGCTTCCATTTGGACTATAGATTCCAATATTAACTTTTATTGTATGTGTATGTGCTTCCAGCAATTTAAAGGGATACTTGCACCATCCATCTGTTAAACCGATCAAACCTCAATCTCAGAAACAGGAATTTTTTAGGCAAGAACAGGTAGTGGTGTGTGCTTCACAGTCTTAAAATTTCTCAGTAGTGTCTCATAAAAGACGTCCTTTTTCAGTTTGATCAAAATCTGAAAACAAATATTGGCTTAAATAATCAAGGTTGAAATCAGAGTTCATTTTTGTGACAATTTCAAACATCGATACATTTGACCGACATGTTCAATGCCAACAAAGTTGATTGACCAATCAGTGATGAGTAAATATTATCAAGAAGCATGTCATCCAATCAGAAGACAGCTAGGATATTGATTATAGTAGTTGTCAACGAGTAAAAACAAAGTCGTGGGTTGAAATATGTTTGTTGGTTTTAAGACTAACGTAAAGTTGACATTGTGTTAAAGAGATTTTTGTAAAACTGTAAAATACTGTCCCTCCTTTATAAACTGGCTTAGTGGGATATAGGGGCCATTATTCAGCCTTACACTTGAGTCTTAAAACAAACTTTAATTTTAGTGTGACTTTCTTTATAGTCTTTGTAATTGTAAAATGTCCTTCATAGAATTTAAAGAGATTTTAAATATATTTTATCTGATACTGTTACAAGTTTAAGGAAATATTTTTATTGTTTTATGATCCACTTAAATTTTATATTTAAGAAAATTGGAAGATAGTTATCTCGTAAAAATGATCCAATATTTCCCTCTAGCTTTCAATAATTATTTTATTTAAGGGGAAGGAACTCCAATGAGTTTGGTCACTTGTTCATTGAAAGGGATTGAAACCAAATGACTTTAATGGACATTCTGTACTACCACAGATATTTTATAAAGTGATGATTTTAGTTGTCAGATTTCACATATCACAAAATTATTTCCTTTTCTCTTTGGGGCTATCAAATATATGCCAATATAACATTTGAGAATTGTTATTATTTAAGTTATTATTGAATCTTATTGAAGATCAATGGGGTATCAAGAATGCCAAAATAACTCTCCTGAAGTGTTTTCATATAAGTTCTTAAAGTCATGTTTTCTGTTTTTTTTCTGAAAGGGAAAAGAGTAGCATTGATAACAACTTCGAACATGAAAGTTATATGCTACTTGATATCCTTCAAAACAAAGAAATGTTTTATTTTGCCTTCAGATATCTGATAGAAAGAACTTAAATTGTAAGAAGATTAAAGACCAAAAGAAACTGACATCATTTGTGTTTCATCTCATGTACATTGAGAGAGGTTTGGTTGGTTGTTTTTTATTGGCACTTCTGTTATTACAGATACCAGCAAAAAATGTTGGGCATGTGATGCAGAATTGCCTAGCCGATGCCGAAGCTTCACTACCTTTCTAACTACAGCAGATATTTAGTACTTATATTGGAAATTCAATTTAATAAGCTTATAGTTCATTGAATGTTTTTTTGCAGAAATGATTCTTAACCTTTTTCAAAGGGTGTTTTGAATTACATAACATTAAAATAATACTTATTTTCCACTAATGTTTTAAGAAAACTTTAACATCTGAATATCAAATAGCAGCCTTGTGCCTTTGTGATTAATAAAGTTATTTTGGTATTTTTTACAGCATATTGCTAACCAGATGATAAACAGAATTATTTCCTTCTGTATTTCCTTACAGTAAACAATAACAGAGTTGTACAATGTGTTTATATTACAGAAGAATGTCATGTATTTTATAATACAGGATACACCTAATCTTCTAATAAAGTTTTACCATTCCATTACTTTCTTATATTACATGTTTTACTATAGTCAGAAACTGACATTTCTTTCCAGTAATCTAGAAGTAGTTAGTAGTGGCTGGTGTCGCTCACGAAGCAGACCATGCTTACTCTTTTCAAAACACCTGATGGTAATTCTCATATGGAAAGTCCACTGCTATATAATTATTGTACCCGATTTTGTCATGCTCTGGACAAGATTTTTGATTAATGGAATTGTTTTGCTTGTACATAATTTTATTATTAGATGTTCATAGTGAACTTTTAGATTTTGAACAGAACCAAAATCCTGGCATTAAACTGTTGTTTCCACATATACTGATAAAATTTTAACTTATAAAGATATGTTTTAGTGAGCTTTGAAAAAACTCTATTCTGCTTTAAAGCAAGTCAACAGTTTTCAAAATGGGTATCATAGATAAGATTTCGGACTAACTTACGTAACAGGTTTTATTGGTACAATAGCAATAAAAAAGAAATGTAATATCCGATATCATGATCTGCTTCTACATCTGTTGAATTATTTCTTGGCTTAAAAAACATCGCAGATTTTTTACTCACATGTAACGCGTCAAGTATGGTGGCAGGTGAACAGGATATAATGTGGTTGAAATTTATTCATTCTTAGATATGTTGTTTTAGTTCTTTAGAGCAAGAATTTTCATTGAGTTTTTGTAGTTTTTTGCAACAATCATAATGCTTTTCTTCACACAAGTTATCCTTGAATTATGACAAGAACATTGGACAGATAGTGGTTGTTCTTTTGGTTTTTGTCAGCCAACAACTGTTTCAATTTGTTCTTTATACAAGTTTTACCATTGAGCAGAGAGTTATTACAGTTAAAATGCAGTTCTTAATTTTTTAGTTGACCGTATCATGTGAAGTTGGTTTTTTACTTCTTTCAAGGTTGTGTTTATCGTAAAGATGCTGTTGTTTGGACTCGTATTGATATATGTAGTTTATTTAATCAAAAATAAGAGCAGGCTAATGCTGCTGTCCTGGCAAAAATTCCCTCATTGACCCCTGCATGGCATTTGCCTGGACTCAATAAGCCCATATAGGTGCAGAAAAGCAGGACATAGAACTCCTTTCATTTCAAGATTTTGTTATTTGAATGCTGTTGTGTAAAGTCGAAGTCAGTTGTCTCTCTCTCTCTGTAAATATTCAGATATGAATTTGAACCCATGCTGTGGCCAGGGGCCTTATTCTCGAAAACTTAACTAAGATAAAATCCAGATTTTAAGAAATACAGTAATCTGATTGGATTATAAAGCTATATTTAAAATCAATTTTAATGATTGTCCAATCAGATGACTGGAACTTTAAAATCATTGTAAGTTAAGTTTTCGAGAATAAGGCCCCTGGGTTGATACAAAATTTAAGAATATGTTGCATTCATTCATGTTTATAATATTATTATCTTGTTTAGTTTCTATCAAAGACTTACTGTTTAAGTTGAGAATTATTTAACAGCAAACATCTATCTTAATCTGTATTTAAAGAGCATTAGGAGCTCATTTACAGATATATTTAGGATGTTTTTGTTACTTTTTGTATTTATATTTTATATTACATCCTATTTTTCTGCACCAGTATGAGGTCAAGTAGTGTGCAATGAGAGAACTTTTGCCTACCATTTTACATCTGTTCCAGCGATTTTAAACATGTCGCTTCTGAATGACAAGACTCTCTTGGTTGAAATATCCAAAGGCAATCTCCCTTGCCCAGATTGAACCTGAGCAACTAGCGAGCAAGCACCTAACTCGGTAAGCCATCAAGGTTTCTCCATATTTTCATATCAATGGCTATATTATTATCGTATCAAAACATATCCCATTGATAAAAAACATTTACGTTTCTGTTTTTTTTTTAACTAAGATTAATGGTGTCAGTAAAATTGATTTTTCCGATTAATGGATCATTTTTCTAGAAAAATACCAGTAATAAAATAGTTGATAGATTTTTTTAATAACTGGACTGTTCATGTAATGAATTATAAGAAACGTTTTCCGATAAACGTTGGTTGAATGTTATATTTAGATGCCAGAAGAGTCTAATAGATTGGTTGATTATTTCATTATCTTCATCAGGTACAAAATTATCGATGGTTTCACTAGACCAGACCATTCTGATTTCTCCTAAGATATTATCCAATAGCTCTCTAGTAATAATACGAATTTGAATTCTTATCATGTCATTGGTTAAATTCATCTAAAATTTCTCGTTCAGTAATCAACCACAGAGCCAAAAGAAACCGTCTTTCTAATCTAAAAGTTTGAATTCTATTCATTTGATTGGTTAATTTTAAACCTGCTTAATTTTAAGTCAGACCACTAAAATTTCTTTGGAATTGGAGTTCAAATACTTACCATTCCACTTTAACATTGTTACGATTCTTTGTTTTGAATGTGAGTACAAGTTATGCAGAGATTGTATATGGAACGATTGTTTTATTCTTTCTAAATGTTAAGATGTTATCAACAATTACTCAACTACCCTGGAGATACTGATATACTTCTGGTTTTCTAGTGCAGATATTAAGATCTGGAAAATTTGTTATTTTAAGCCTTGTTCAATTTTTAGCTTGTATACACCCTAGCGAGCACATTTGTTGATGGAATTTGAAGAACATTCCGCTTTAAGATCTGGATTACTTGTTATTTCATTGGCTAGTTTCAAACTGATCGAACCTATAGCAGTCCAGATAAAAATAGACTACTACGGTATACTATAAAATATCTTATAATGCATCAATAATAATATCTGTCGATAAGAATACAAACCCCAGAATTATTACAGACAGTGAATACTGACTGTTTTCCTCGCAAAGGAACTCATATGGAAGGATAAACTTCTTTTGTGATTTGATGTTTTGAAAATTTAATCGTTAAATTTTTGAAAAGACTATAGTACTGTGGAATGGTTATGTTCTTGTGAGAAATATGCAACATATTTGAAAATAAAGAAATGTTAATTGTTAATTGCAATATTTATTTTGGGACATTTTAGGGGAAACTTTATTGGCAGATTTTTAGTACTAGTATATATAGTAAAGGTGTAAGCATGCTCTGTGTGTGTTGTCTACTTTGAATCTACTGAACAAAATTTATGGAATGGAAAGAGCTAGAATGTGAAATATGTAAGATATTCCTAGAATAAGAATCAGTAATGTTATTGGTACATGGTATATTTTGTATGTATAAGAGATTGCCTGCATTTATAAAGTAGAGTAAAATTATCACTATATCATATCTCTAAAAGAGATTGTCTGCATTTATTTATTTCATGCTAGATTGTGAAATATGAAAGACATTCCCAGATTTAGGGAGTAAAGTTATTCTTCATGGTATATAGGCCTATATTGTATAAGAGATTGCCTGCATTATAGTTTGCAATATCAACTGCTGCTTGAAGCGAACGTTAACTTGTCATCTACCAACCAACCTTGCATGCATTAATTCTTAACAGAATGTGAAATATGAAAGAGATTTCCAACATTTATAAAGTAAAGTTTATTTTGTATATATAAAAGATTGCCTGCATTAATTCCATGTTGAAAGGTTATTTTTATCATTTGGTGTAAAAATATAATTTCTTCAATATGTGAAGATTTGTTTAGACCTGCAGGGAAAATACCTTTTATAAGGTTAAGTGTTTCTTGATAGAAAAACTTCTACCATTGATGATTTTTGTGCCTGATAATTTCTTTTTGTGTTGTGTTTGAAATCAAAAGTGACTTATGGATTTTTTGGATGGGTAACGTACATTTAAGATTTTTCCATGATGTTGGGATGCATCTGGATTGCAATTTTGATAAAAATGTCTCAGTTGTGATTTAGATGTTGCCTTATTGATTGCAATAATTACATCAAAGTTTACCTTGAGATTTGTGTTTATTCTTGTGTAAATTTAAAAAAGGCCCAGCTTGGCCAGGGATACTCAGATTCTAATAGCTACAGGATTTTCGATGACTGTATGGAACTGAACTGTTTAATCCGACATTTAGGGTTGTAGGTTGTAACTTTATACTAATGACAAAGTTACGAAAGCACAGGCACAGGAATTTAGGGGTAGAGATCACATTAAATAACTTCACCTGAAGATGACAATGTAGATTGTTGAAACGTTGTGTGTAATAAAACTAAGGAGTAGTATACCATAAAATTATGTTCTGTTATTTAATGGAATCATTTTATCAATTCCTGGATTAAGTCAACCTTAGTGGACAATTGCACAAAATGAATTCAGTGGAAAATGGCACTTTATTGTGTGTTTAAAAATTTGTAATCTCTGTTATAAAAATGAATGAACTGTGTGAATTACAAATTGAAAACTAACAGAATGTCAACTATTATAGGAATTAAACCAATTTTACCTGTTAAACCTAAATGGTTAAAGGTAAGTCAATTCATGTGGTCTGTAGTCTTATTGACTTCAGGTTAGATTGTGGTGTTATCTCCCTTTTGTCACCTTGTCACAATGCTACATCACATCTGATAAAGCCCAAGCCTATATATCTGAGGATGATATTGTTCCCCCCCCCCCAAAAGTACAACTCCCATCTACATATTTTGGTTTATGTCCATGCTATAGGTTGCAAATTGCGCAAAACTCATTCTCAAGGGTGGTGGTGTAGAATAATTAAAGGCCTTAGGGTTGGCTGCTCCTGCCAATATAAAGCACTTTTGATTTTACTGGTCCTAGCAACCCAGTTATTTCTTAAAAATAAAAAATATCATTGTTTCAGTAATAAATGCCAAAACTTTGGGGGGTGGGGGGTGCCGTCTGCTGCCCCCTGTTCCTATGGGCTTGGTTGTAAACCAGCTGTTATAGAGATTTGAAAATTCTACTTTATGAAAATTCCTAATTCATGTCTTTTTGAGCTCTGTATTCCGACTTAAACATAAAGAACTAAAGTAAGCTAGATTTTAAAATAATTTAGGAAATGTAAAACAGCTGTGATTGAAACGGAAAATTCTTTATCAGAAATTCATGTCTTTTTGAGCTCTGAAACAGGGGCTTTATTCTTGAAAACTTAACCTATGATGATTTTAGTATTCTAGTTATCTGATTGGTTAATCACTAAAATCGATTTTAAATTTAGTTCAATTATCCAATCAGATTACAGTATTTCTTAAAATTCTAATTTTATCTAAGATAAGTTTTCAAGAATAAGGTCCCTGGACTTGAAGCATATGAACAAAATGAGCAAACTGACTGAAAGGAGTTTCAAAACAAAATTCCTAAACAATTTAGTAAATATTAAACAGCTGCGAGAGAAATGAATATATTTTGATATTTATGAATAAACAGTCTATGGTATATCTAGGGTTTGTAATTATAGATAGATACCAGTATGAATATAGAGGTAATTTATATAGAAACATAATCTCATCATAAACATATACATATACTTTAATATACCTGAATATACCTTAATCAAAATATCTCAGTGGTGGCTTGTTCAGGACTTGCTTTCCTGATCCATATAATTACAATTTTTGGGGCAGCACAGGACTTTTTCCCTTTAAAATTTTTTAACACATGATCTCCCCCTATTAAAAGCATATTATATTTTTCGAAATATCTCAGTGGAGGCTTGTTCAGGACTTCAGTGTCTTAATCTTATAATCCCTTGACGAGGCAACATTTTTTGAACAGACCAAGGGACATTTTGCTCCCGGTCAACTATGTTACGTTACTAAGCACAAAGTTACGAAAGCACAGGCACAGGAATTTAGGGGTAGAGATCACATTAAATAACTTCACCGAAAGATGACATTGTAAATTGTTGAAACGTTGTGTGTAATAAAACTAAGGAGTAGTATACCATATAAACTGATAATGACAATGTAAATTGTTGAAACGTTGTGTGTAATAATAAAACTAAGTAGGCCGTGGACTGTGACCCTCAAATGTGCTTAAAAAAGACTTTCTGTAGCACATTATGGAGACTAATTTTTTTCATCTGGAATCAATTAATATATGTTTTAGAAAGCTAAAAAACGATGTTCCCACTTTCAGAAAGTGCCACAACTAAAAATTTTAGCTTTTTAAGATGCGCATATTTTCAATACCTATCTCGATTTTTAATTGACTGTCAAAAACAATCTTCAAATCAGGGAAGCATGAAATCTTTAGAATTTGTTGAATACATGGTGTACTATACCATGATAGTATAGAAAAATCAAAAATAATTAAAAAAACACAACTTCAATCAATTCAGATTTAATAAGAAAAATTTCTATATTTGTAAAGGGAGATAATTCAATACTACCATTCATTAACAGATTGAAATATGCTCTTAAATACAGCAAACATACACAATTTTTATTCATCTGGAAAGATTTCAAAGGTTTTTCCTGCATCAGTCTGTTTGTTATTTGAGTAGTTCACATAAATCTGTGTATTAAATTTAATATTTCAATATCTAGGATCCACAATTTACCCTTCACAATATTCTGCTCCGAGGATGGCATCCTGAAAATTAGCCCTTTAACTATGAAGCGACAAAATAATCGGATGGATTGAAAAGTTTGCGCACTGGTGAAACATAAACTAAACATTAATTCCAAGCTTCTTCAATTTATTACTGCTTTGATGATAACCAAACTTTTATCTATGAGGACCTTGTGTTATATCTTCTCTTGTATAAAAAAGTACAAAAATAAAATGACATAGTTTGTCATTTGGAAGAAAATTCTTGATGCTCATTCACAGAGTGATTTTAAATGGTATTTCATAAGGAAAAAGTTTGGTTTGGTTATTCGCGCCCAAGTACCTCACAAAGCACCACACCTGCAAGCCCAAACAGAAGGTCCTCGACCTAGAGAAAAAAAATAGAAAATAACATCAATTGTGTGCATTTTGAAAGATATTTAGGGATTTGAGTTGTCAATAAGACCCCCTACTCTGATTTTCATCTGCCCAATTTTACTTTTCTCTTCCTAATCCAATTATTTGTGGGGGGGACCGACACCCTTTTGTCCCCCCGTCTGAGTTCAAGTGTGCCCTTGCCAACTACAGGTTTATGGGTATTAAAACAAGTTGAAAGCCATGGATCTTAGAGGAACACATACCTTTACACATCAAAAGAGACTTTTAAAATAGAGGTCAATTGTCAGCTGATAAATTTTCGAGAAAAGGGGGATGTAAATACCACAGCAAATTTTGGTATTGACAAGTTTGTTGAAAAAATAATGACATGCATACCTTTGATTTGAAATATTTACTTCTCCCAACTAAGTTGTCAGTCTAGAAATTCTAACTATCCTTCCACGAGGTGTTTTACCCATAATCATACAAAATATACCAAATGTTTTCGAACATAACCTGAAAAGAATGGAAAATGACAAAGTACTTCATGAACGTGTATACAGAATATTGAATGAGAAACATTTTAAACATAGATAGGTGTCAGTCAGATCATTCAATTGCACATTCTTTATCTTATATTTGCATAGAAGGCTTTTGCTCTTTACCTTGTACATGTAATTGCATATAAATTTCAACTTCTGTGCAACAGATTTTAAAGAATTTTTACAATGTAGACAATGATTTTTTTTTAATCAAACTGTGAATGGTGTCATTGACATTATTTGAACACTAACTGATCTTTTTTTTAAATGGAAATTGAATCAGAAATAGAAGTCTTGCCTAGACCTCACATCTGTATAGTAATAAAGTAAAATTGGCATAGGCCTGGGCCATAGGCTAATACGGACACCATGAGTGTTATGTTTGTTTTGGTTGGTAACAACACTTTTATAGAGACTATCTGCATTTCTTACAATTTAAATCTATCTGGACATTATCTGTTGGAAAATGTCACCTTTTAATGTATTTCATTATTTCATTTTTTCCAAATCTATCGAAATACCCAACGGGAGTTACCACCAAAATAATGTAAACAAACTGTAGAGTAGAAGAGGCCTGTCTGTATCCACTTTCATTTTCTTACCTGTACATACCGCTTGCTTTACACGTTTCACATAAGCTTCTGTCCTCACCCTCCATGATAATCTGTTGGGCACACGATACGGTTCTTGTACAAATGGTTTCCGAAAGTCAAAACCGTTTTAAGACCTTCAGGCTTTTGGAACCATGTGAATTAAATAAACACTAAGCGTTGATCGCCATGTTGTCAAAAGCTGAACTAGCCGAACTAGGAAAAGGTCAACCGGCGGAGTAATATATTAAAATAACGCCATTTGATTGGTCGGTATCTAGTAAACAGGTCAATCTCGTCATGAAGCGCGAATATTGAAGTTCCATATTTTTGACAAGTTCTACAAAAAAACTGGCAATATTCCAGCTTGGGAACAGATCATTTCGTATTCAGCAATTAAAAATGAAATGACTCAGCTAAAAATTTGTTAGTCCCGGTAAAATTGACGTTTTCTAAACGTAAAATGGTCAGAGTCCATCGTCTAAAGGAGTAGTATACCATAAAATTGTATTCTGTTATTTAATGGAAATATTTTATCAATTCCTGGATTAGGTCAACCTTAGTGGACCATTGTACAAAATGGATTTAGTGTAAAATGGCCCTTTATTGAGTTTGAAATTTCTGTTATAAAAATGAATGAACTGTGTGAATTACAAATTGAAAACTAACAGAATGTCAACTATTATAGGAATTAAACCAATTTTACCTGTTAAACCTAAATGGTTAAAGGTAAGTCAATTCATGTGGTCTGTAGTCTTATTGATTTCAGGTTAGATTGTGGTGTTATCTCCCTTTTGTCACCTTGTCACAATGTGTCATCTCTTTTGATAAAGCTCAAATTAATATAGTCTGAGGATGATATTGATCCCTGTCAACCCCCCCCCCCCCCCCCCCCACCCCCCCCAAAAAAAAAATCAATCTGAGTACAACTCCCATCTACATATTTTGGTTCATGTCCATGCTATAGGTTGCAAATTGCGCAAAACTCATTCTCAAGGGTGGGGGTGCAGAATAATTAAAGGTCTTTGGGTTGTCTGATCCTGCCTATATAAAGCACTTTTAACATTACTGGTCCTAACAACATACCAGTAATTTCTTAAAAACAAAAAATATCATTGTTTCAGTCATAAATGCCAAAACTTTGGGTGATGGGGGGTGCCACCCCCTGTTCTTACGGGCTTGGTTGTAAACCAGCTGTTATAGAGATTTGAAAATTCTACTTTATGAAAATTCTTAATTCATGTCTTGTTGAGCTCTGTATTCTGACTTAAACATAAAGAACTAAAGTAAGCTAGATTTTAAAATAATTTAGGAAATGTAAAACAGCTGTGATTGAAATGGAAAATTCTTTATCAGAAATTCATGTCTTTTTTAACTCTGAAACAGGACTTGAAGCATATGAACAAAATGAGCAAACTGACTTAAAGGAGTTTCAAAACAAAATTCTAAAACAATTTAGTAAATATAAAACAGCTGCGAGAGAAATGAATATATTTTGATATTTATGAATAAACAGTCTATGGTATATCTAGGGTTTGTAATTATAGATAGATACCAGTATGAATATAGAGGTAATTTATATAGAAACATAATCTCATCATAAACATATACTTTAATCAAAATATCTCAGTGGTGGCTTGTTTAGGATTTGCTTTCCTTATCCATATAATTACAATTTTTGGGGCAGCACATTTCCCTTTAAAATTTTGCTAGCTTGATTAACACATGATCTCCCCCTATTAAAAGCATATTATATTTTTCGAAAAATCTCAGTGGAGGCTTGTTCAGGACTTGAATGTCTTAATCTTATAATCCCTTGACTAGGCAACATTTTTTGAACAGACGAAGGGACATTTTGCTCCTGGTCAACTACGTTATTTGCCACCATAAATTATTACCTTTCAAATTACACTCAATTATTTTCGAGACAATCACTTCTTCAAATATCTCTTAATACATTTCAATGGAAACTTAATCATATTTCAAGAAAATTAACTTATATTAATTGCAGCAATGAGCCTCCATATATTAATACGTTTTAATGGAAACCTAATAATATTACAGAGTACCAGTACATGGTAGAGGAATTAGGCAGCCATGAGCCACTCTAAACCCTAACCTTCAATGGAAACCTTATTACTATTCAAGACATATATGTTGATTTGCAGCCAATAATCGACTTAAATATTGTACCAGGTTCAAGTTTATCTACACATTCACATATATGGCAGTCGTGAACCTCCATACACCTGTATCATTCACTTGAAACTCAATCCATGGTTGAGGCATTAGGTAGATAGCAATAGCAGCAATAGGCTACTATATAATCTTTCAATGGAAACTCAATCATATTCAACAGAGTCCATGGTTGAGGTATTAGGCAGATATGAGCCTCCATACACATTTCACCTTCAATTATGTTAATTGCATCCATGAGCCACCATATACCTCCTATATCATTCAATGGAAACCCAATCATATTCAACAGAGTCCATGGTTGAGGTATTTTGTTAACAAACTGATAATAATCTAAATAACATAAAGAATTAAAATCACTCAAATTACCTAGCTCTGTTTTTTATCTCCTCATCTTATTTAGGGGCTGGTCAATAACTTAGTTTATTTTAAATACTTTTAATACATTCTTTAAATAATCTACGGTGAATTCTCATAATTATGTTAGCTGATAATAAAAGGATAAAAGCTAACAATTGGACAACTTGTGTAAGCACTGGTGGCGTCATTAGAAGATTACCTCGATGGGGATTTGAACACATGACAGAGGAGAGTCCTGGGGCCTAATTCTCAAAAACTTAACTTAGATAAAATCCAAATTTTAAGAAATACAGCAATCTGATTGGATACTTTACAATTGATATTAGTATAATAATACTAAATTTTGAATCGACTTAAGTAACTGACCAATCAAATAACTGAATCAATAAAATCATCTTAAGTTAAGTTTTCAACTTGCCATCTATCCTTAATTTTTCCTTCTAAAAAATGATAAAAACATACTATTGGATGTTGTCTGTCATTTTGCTAGAAACCTTCGTCAATGTTCAGGGCCATGATGGGCAGTCTGGGCAAGACAGGATTGATTTTGATCAATTGTTTTAAAGCAGGACTCAGTGTAAAGAAAGATTTTGGTGGTTTGAAATATTTTGATTCCATTATGGTGATCAGGGACGTTGCATTTCCAAGAAGGCATGAATAAACTGGGGAACAGTTTTCAAGCCACATTTTCTCAAAACAATCTAGGAAAACATAGTACTAAGATCATTCGGAAATTATCGGGGGGACGGATGTTGTCATGTGTCTCAGTGCGTTCAAATACTTGGTCAATAAAAATTATTTTGTTCAAACCAATTTTCTTATCAGCAGGAAGGGTTCCCTTATATAAATCATTTTTATTCATACATATTTCATAAAGAAAACCCTGAAAAATATGGAAATATAAAAACAGTGGGTGTCATTTTAAGTATTTTTGACACACTTCTCCCTATTGTTAGACAGTAGAATGGAATGTGAGGGCTTTGACCTTGACGCACTTAGAGTACAATATAGCTATTTTGTTAAATTCTTGAAAAAAACAAGAAAGGTTTAGGATATTAAGAAATAACTGTTCTTTAAGCATTTTTATGAACTATAATGATTTGGTGAAATAGTTTTTAATATCTGTGTACCGGTAATATGATGTCAAAATATTATGATCTGGGCTTTGATACTTGACAAATATTCTCCAAATTATTATGATTATTTAGTTTGTGTGCTATTTTACTTAGACTTTTAATCTAAGGTTCTCTATTGAACTGTATCCAGGGGGTTTTCTTTGAGTTTTTTAGAGTTTGGGAGTCAAAATGAATTTCTAAATCATCAAATTCTGTACACTAATCGCTTGAGTATAATATGTCCATTTAATACATATGTACTTGTGTATATTGCTATATTGTCTATCTTAAAAAAAAAATATCCAGTAGCCTGTGGTCATGTACTTGATCTCTAAATCATCAAACTTTGTACACAAATTTTTTTTTTTTTTTTTTTTTTTTTTTTTGGTGTCTATATGTTGTATATTGTATCTATGTTTGTCCCCATGGGCTGGGTGTGAGACAGGACCGTTACCACTCGTGGTATAGGGCCTAATTCTGACCCATGTAAAATAAAGAGTTTATTATTATTATTATTATTACAATGAGGGCCCAAAGCACCAGTTATTTAAAATGATAAGAAATTTAGTGAGGGGTAACTAAGGAGGCATAGCTAGACTTTGCCCCCATAAAAAATCCAGTGACTGTATTTGCTGGTCATGTTGGGTTGAAGCTCCAATGGGGTTCACCGCGGAATTTTTACTCACCAGGCGGCGCGCGTGTACTAGGGGGGATTCCACCATGGCGGACTGACAATGTAGAAACGAAAACCTACATCACGTTATTTCGCTGTGTGACCCACTGCAACAATTCTGATGGCCATAAAGAACCCATGGAAGTAAATTTGAAACTTAAAAGAAAGATAGCTATCGAAAGAACAGACACCAGTACATCAGATGTTATGGAAATCGACCGAGGAATCGTCTGTCACCTGATGTAAACAAACATTATTATTAGGTAGGATATGCCGACTTTATCAGGCCTAATGGTGCTATTTTTTACTCTCTTTCGATGTTTACGGTTAAATAAACAAAGCACTTAACTTTTTTGGATAAAAAAATAAATTTGAAGTCCTTTTTAAAGTATAGATGACTAACTCTTGGCAAAGTAGCCTAAATAGGCTAGTCTAGCCCAGTCAGTGCTGTCATTAACTAGGCCTAGGCCTACTCTCTGACAACATTCTAAATTAAATTTTTCTTTCATGTCAAATTTTCAGAAATGCTTTCAAGTCCATGGAGATGTAAGTCAATTCATAAAAGGCAAAACATTATTTAGATTTTAGAACTCAATGTGGTCAGAGACTAGGCTTGGTGGACTAAAGTTATTTTCATGTGGAAATCAGAAATCTAGCATAATAAATGAACTGTAGGTTCTTTCCTTTTCTCATCGAAATAGACTTTAAGTAGGATTAAACAAATATTGCAATGTTTATTTTCATAATTTTATTAATATAAAATACTGGTAGAATCTAGGCCTAAATAATAAATGAAAAGAAAGGTAAGCTTACATATTAAGCCTAGATCTAGTTAAATGAAGTCAAAGCTGTGACCATGCTAAACATTATCTTTTTAATGTAAAACTGTTAAATATATTGGTTATTTTTTAATGTATAATTTGATTATTGTTGCTTTGTGGTTTCTTTTTAATTCTTTCAGGCAATTTGAATCCTACAAGACACTATATGAAGCAGGTATTTTGTGACATATAAAGAAAAATTACATACCAGTTTGGTGTACATACATCTCAAGGAAGGACTTCAGGTGGATCAATATTATTTATATTTTATTATCTTTTCTCAAGTAATTTTATAACATGGATTATGGATTTAAGTGTAGGTCTTATAATGCACTACGTGTCACTTCAAGGCAGAACATGATCATTCTTTGAGAATAGCTTATGTCACTTCTTTTCAACCGATTAAATATTAAGCTTCGTGTTGTTTCAAAAGAGGACAAACACAACTATATGTTTTTTTTGGTTACTTACTTTTGAAAAATATTTAATGTAGATAGTCTAAATAAATTTTCTTTGTCTTTTTCTTGACTTTTTTTAGAATATTTTTTCAGGGGGAAAACCGACAAGTTTGAGTTAAGTACTGCAATCTGTGGAAAAGAACAATCCTTAATTGTGCCTCAGAAATCTGAAATGAACTTATTGTATCTACAGACAATTATGAACATTGTGATCGTATAATTTAAAGTAAATTTTAAAAAAATAAACCAGCCAACAAGCTAAGACTTGGATCAAGAATTGAATCTAAATTTAGGCCCTCTATTTGTGATAAGTTTTCCTAAAAAATAAAATACTTTGTTAGTGTAATAAAAGTTTTATTTATATTTCTACCAAAACTACATTTATATAATTATCATTATAAGGGTACAGTTTGGGATATACCATCTTCACAATGTCAAGTTATTACGAACTACCTAGAACAATACCTAGACACTCAAGGCACTTTTCTTGTTAATAGAGCAATGTGAATGGACCTTCACAGAAAGACTGTAAATATTCTGGCTTCTGGCTGCTTATATTTGCACCATTTCTCATTTCAACATATATGTTTCTTGTATTATCAGAAAAAAAGAATCCATAAATCAATAGTACAATTTAGTGGAATTGGAAAGCCCACAGATGAGATACTGCAAAATGAACATATTACACATTTTACATGCCTTTAATTATCATACACAGAATTTACAATCTGGAATCAATAAATGGTATCAATGAATATTTACAATAATCATTAAACAAAAGAATAAATCCCTCGCACAAATTTTTCATAAATAAATTTTCTTCTGGATGTTATTCTTATTATCTGCCTATCTCCATTGTTTATATTATTCATGCTTTCTGGTTCTTGTTCAATATTTCTTCAATTTTCCTCTGCCTCTGTCAAGAACAAAAAAAGCACAGCAGTAAGTCAAATTTATAATAAAGTTAAGATGATTTTATATGCTCAAAAAGCAATTCCTTGAAAAAAGCTTTTACAAACCTTACAAATATGTATCATAATTTATCATTTCACTTGATCCTTATTTAAAAATATTGAATTTTCTCGATCACATATCATAATATGAACTAAAGAAGGACAAGGAGCATTAAATAATTTATCATATAGAATGTAAATACCTTTTTCCTTCATTTGGCTGAACTTATAATTCAAAAACTGTCCTGAGCATCCCAAAACTTTTTCTCCCTAGAGCAGATATCTCACTTGTATTGATTTGATGTCACACATATTTATGTTGGCTGAAATGGAAATAAATGGTAAAGAGATATAAAACAAATAAGTTACAGAAAGTGTAAACTCTAAAATAGTGAGTGTTGTCAAGCAATCATATACTCGTAATCAATATGCCATAAATTCTATAAAACAAGTCCTAGTTTCTGAGTTGAGGGAGACTTTGCAATTTTATTTAGTTCGCAAAATCAAACTTTACTATACCGGTACCTGTCAATCTGTAGAGTAAGTATCATATCACTGTTGTAAGGCCAGTGGTGGGTCACACATCAAATCATCTGGATGTTTGAATTAAATTTAAGTTTCGATTATAATTTTCAAGCCTGAATAAAAAAAAAAAATATCAATCAGCAATAGCAAGTACCATGAGATGGAGTTTACTTGTTTTACATTTCTGAACCTGAATTGGCCAATAAAGACTGACAAATGCCATACAGTGTGAAATGAGGTAAATTTTTCCAAACTGTCCTACATATCCTTGGACCCAAAGAAAATCTAAGACTAATGACAGGCCTATTGATTTTTTTCTTCATTGAATTGTACTTGTGAAATTCAAGTTAGAGAAACAATTATGCTATTAGTAGAAAGTAGACTAGGCCTAGTAGAGTGTAGTGTGGCTACTGTGCTGCAGGTGTATAGCCTATCGTGTTATGTAGCCCTACCGACGTACGTACAACGTATAGTAGGCCTAGTGTCTACACTGTCTAGTGACCACATGGAATCTTGACTCGGATTTGAACTGACATTTTAGGCTTAAATTTCGGGGAATTAAGTGTGGTCATATCCAAAGTTGATATTAAAAATTATACACAAAGTCATTATAAGCCAAATGGTAATGATTTCCACTCAATAACTTCCAAAATATCGGCAAATTAAAGATTTACCGTAGTCGAATGTGCAAGTGCGAGGATCGGGAGAAAGTCAACTTTTCATCCCAAGCCTCAATCTCGAAAAGCATTTCTTCGAAATCGATGGCTAATTTGCAAAAATTTGAAAAAGAAAAACAACCTGTGAATTTCTTACCTTTTAATAAGGTCGAATTTCCGATCCGTTCTAACAGCTAACCGCCTAACATGCTTTTCGTTTAGACTGACAGTAGGCTACAGTGACAAGTTCGAGTATGCCGCCATATTGTTTATCAATACCCCTTAGTACACGCGCGCCATCTAACGAGTAATGACGAAGGTGAACCCCATTGGACTACTGTTTTTGAGGACACATTGTGAACTCTGAAGCTGTAAATTCTGGGCTTGGCTTAGTACCTTATAAATTCCTAAACATAGAAAAGGTTTCTGTTTGTTAGGTGTTTTTTTTTAAACTTTTCTTTGTGTATTAGGGACACTTAGAGAATGGACTTGTAAAATTCCTATTTTCAGTCATACATTGGTTCTAGCATTTTCACATTTGATGATATCACTGTTGTAAAGGCCTTTTTATAGATTCTATAAACTATAGGATGTCATATGAAGTCATGAAATTTGGCATGATGTATATCAATGCTATCAGTGTCCTGCTATTAGTCAAGCCATGTCTAGTTGAAGCTTCAATTGAACTAAAGGGATAAGAGAATATTTAATGAAAGGTGTAATATTAAGAAGTAGGTACGGTAATATCTAATACTGTAAATATAACATGTATTGTATTGTACAGGTAACAATAGGTGTAGTTAGTATATCTCAGGTGTTAATATCATTAATATACTTCAATATACCTGTCTATAATCTCTCACTGTTCTTTATCAATCACAATCATACCCTAGGGTCCACCCAGTTTTCTCTAGTTATCTTACAGTCAAATTTTACTTCTCAACCATATTATTGCCCATGTCAAATTTCACACATTAAGAGTTTTTGATTTACAGAAGATTCTACATTCAAAATTCATTTCAAGTGCAAAAATTGTGAAAACTGAAAAATAACATTTTAACAACAGTTATCTGGCCCGATACCATTTCGTTGCATTTGGCCTCTTTTTTCTCACTCTGATTCAATAAGTTTATCTTCATTTCAATGATTGCATTTTGGCGGATTTGTTTGGTCAGGTATGAATTGATCTTGTTGCACCTCATAATTTTGACCTTTATAGTAGTGGCGGGTGTCGCGCGCAAAACAGACCATGCTTACTCTTTTCGAAACACCTGATGGTACTTCTCGTATGGGAAGTCCACTACTATATAATTGTTGCTCCCGATTTTGTCATGCTCTGGACGAGATTTTTGATTAACGGAATTGTTTTGCTTGTACAGATTTTTATTATTGGACCATCTTTACAAACTCTGTTACAAGGAATAGATTTTCTCTGAAACAAATAAAAACTGAAGATGAAACAACTTACACCAAAATCTACATAGAAGGTGAAAAATGACAATAGAAAGATTGATGTGTAATTGTGTCAATCAAACATATAATCAATCAAGAAATCAATCAATCAATCAATCATATATTGATGACAATGTCCAGATTTTATTGTAATTGTTACAATGTTCAATAGCCTTATTTTGATTTTGGCCAAGGACCAGCTTGAAGAAAGTATCCACAAGGAACCTAAGTTGTTATCCTTGTAAAATATAGATGTTTCTTTCTTTCTATGTGGCACTTTGTTTTATAGAGCCGTCAAACCTCGCTTTAAATGACGTATTTTGTCCACGATGTTACCTGTTTGTTAAGTTTCTCACCATAAAATAGTATAAGATATGAAATATGTTGATAAAGAAATGAATGAATAAAGATCAGTAGGGGCTAGTCTTAAAGAGATTGTAAAGTGGTTTTCTACACTTTGTATCAGGGACACTGATAGCATCAATTTGCGCCATTCTAATTTCCATTGTGACGTCTGTGGTTCTTGCAATTCACTAAAACTAACGCGTCTTATGACGTCACTGTCAGTGATCTGCATAGATATCAGTAGTAGCTTCTGGTAGATCACTGTCAGTGATGTTATAAAACATGTTTGTTTAAGTGGAATTGCAAGAACCACAGACGTCGGAATGGAAATTGGAATGGCACAAATTGATGTTATAAGTGTCCATGATACACATACAAAGTTTAGAAAACCTCTTTACAATCCCTTTAACTAAATTATAGATAGTGATCAGTATAATCATTATTATTACAATATATTACCTAAAGGTATTCTATCACTTACTTATTTTCTGGACTGACATATTTTGAAGCAATCGTATATATACATCGGCCATTGTCTATAACAATAACCTCGTATGCAGACAGAAGAAAACCTTCACAATTATTTGCCCGAAGGAGAATACGCGATAAAAAATAGTTCCTCAGCTCATGCTAGTTACCTCCCTTGTACATTATCTTTATAGACAGAAGATGTCTGGTTGTCAGAGACTAGTCAGAAGTCAACTTGAAAGTAGTGCGCTTTATCCGCCAGCTGCATACGAGGTTATTGTCAGGCGTAGCGAGAATGGCCGACATATTTACGATTGATTTTGAAGCAATGCTGTGTAGTTTATTCAAGTTTTGACATTTGGAATTGTTCATGGTAGGCTGACATATTGCCTGATAAATGGGTAAGAGTAGACAATTCTACCTGAAGATTGATTTTGATTGGCAGATTTAAACTCAGGAGCAGACTACTCAGTATGGCAACTGACTGAAAAGAAAAAAATAGTGAAGTAAGCTTATTTTTGAAGGGATGATACATTTCTCAAGCAGTTATAGCAGGGACGGATCCATGATTTAGAGAAAGGGGGGGCTCTGAAATATAACATTCTTCAAATTCAACAGCAGCGCGAGCGTCAAATTTTTAGAGGGTTTGGTCAAATTGGGTACCAGGTTATGCACTGTCTGCCAAAAATAGGGTGGGGGTGGCTCGAGGTGGCGGAGCTTCCCCTGTATAGTACTATCATTTACATATATATTCAAGACCCAAATCAATCTCTGAAGCTGTTGAATGTTCTCTTTTAAATGACAGAATACCTTTAAAACCCTAAAATCTGGGTGTTGTATTTAAAATATTAATAACCCCAGATTGTGTAAATAATAATATATAATAATCAGGGCAGAACCAACTAGGATCACATTTTATTGTTAGTTTTAAACTTTTTATCATTTTATTTCACAGTATGTGTTTTTTTTACCTTAACAAATTTCGTGAATATCCTGGTATGTGGTTTTAAGTTGCACTTTTAGGAAGTTCATGGATTAAAATTCCTGAGAATCGTGAGATAACTTTCATGACAATTACAAGAAATTATAGAAAGTTAGATTTGATTCTTGGATTTTAAGGAAATTTTGTGATAATCACTTACAAAGGTAAAGAAAATTGGATTAGAAAATCTAAGAATGAGTATTGGATATGTTAGAGGTTTTCTAAATTTTATTGTGAAGTAACTGGTCATTAATGGCTTCTCATTGAATCGTTTAATTTTCTTCAGATGTCTGTGATTCTCGTAATAAGAGCTTGATAACGTACATAGCTCTTTTAATAGTGACTAGTGACTGAATGAAAGGCTTCAAGAAATGCATTGATGAAAGAGACAAGCAAGGGTTTTACAAAATTAAACAAATCTGTTTTTTTTTATCTTCCTGTCATTGCAATTTGGTAGTGAAGATAATAAAAGATTGTGAAGTACTGGACCGAGTCTAAACAGCTGTTATTAAGAAGTTATAATAATTTATTCTGGTGTATTGATATATTAAACTGAATGATTAGTTAGTTAATTGTTATATATCATATATATACAGGCTGGGTAACAGGTGCTTGGTTTGGAATATATTTTGTAAATCAGGAATTTTAAGGAAATTACATGTATTGTAAGATTATATAGTATAGCTAAAAGAGATTTATCAGCAACCAGGAAACTAAACTAAATGTCATATTTTTTACAATTCTTATTAGAGTGATTTAGATAGAACTTTAGGTTTGTGGAAAATGTAGGTAAATGATTGGTGGGTAGCAGGTGCTTAGTTAGGTTGATTTGGAATATATTACACGCAGTAACCAGAAATCTCAGTTGGCAAGTTGAATTAGTTATAAATGTGATTAGTACTCAGTAGACTAGTGTTTTCCATTGGAATATAAGTTATTTTAATGATATTTTGTCCAATTTTGATACAAGTGTGGTAGTTTAGTGAGTGAGAGTCTACAAGCTCTATATGTTTAGAAATTGGTTTGGTTAGACAATTTGAAATCTTAATAGAGAAGCTAATGCAGCCATAGCTGTAGGAGACAGAGGGGCAGGTTGGGCATATTATGTTTTCAAGCAAAAAATCCCCCTATACGGGCAAAATATTATCTTTTAACATAAGATCTTTGTTAGGGGTGAAATTAACCAGTATAAGTGTAATCAGTCCCTACTAAAACCCTATTAAAGATATATTACTGTTAAAGTCACATTGCGGGATTCGTTTGTTTACAAAATGAAATTTATGGGATTTCGGGACAAAAGGTATTCTAGCTTAATCTCTGATGTTTAATTAAGTCAAAAAACTAAAATTCACGGCTTTGGGTACTCAGATGGCTTCGATGCAGCTGGATTTAAAATCGGGATCTAATAAAATGATTTCCATAAATAAAATGCTAATGAGGTCAAGCGGGGGGCGTGTTAATTAAATGACGTCACACTCCAATCTCCAGTAGCATGTGCTAGTAGTGGGCGGAGCTTGTGAGTTATTGACGTCTCCCTCAATCAACTCGGTGTTGAAAAGTAAACAATCAAAATTTCCTTCAAATGGCTGTAGAATTTGAACCACGAAAGGGAATCGATTTTTTTTTAGTTCAATATTCATTTCTAAGTGCTAACTTAAAAAAAAACGATGAGAAGACTTTTTCTCAATGTCCAAGTCTGGGCTTATGTGGCTTTAATAAACCAAGATGAAATATTTATTGTTCTTAAAGGGATTGTAAAGAGGTTTTCTAAACTTTGTATGTGTATTGGGGACACTGATATCATCAATTTGTGTCATTCCAATTTTCAAATGTGTCAGTTTTAGTGGAATTGCAAGAACCACAGACGTTGGAATGAAAATTGGAATTGCGCAAATTGATGCTTTCGGTGTTCCCGCTACACATACAAAGTTTAGAAAATCTCTTTACAATCCCTTTAAGACAAGGTTTATTTACAATGTTAAAATCTTCCCCCACCTTGACATCAAGTAGTTTATGATGTTCTTCAAATTGGTCTTGTTAATAGTCAGACACTAGTAGCTACTATTTTATAGGTTTTTTTGGTGGAAAATGGATTATTGTTTTAAAAATTTAAGTTTTTATTTCCTATTATAATTAAATCTAAGAGAAAAGGTAAAGAAATTTGGAGACTTCAATAGTTCAGAGTTTAAAAGGTTTTTTCTTACTTCCTAAAGTCTACAATTCCATCCAAACAGATCACGATATATACTGATTTTTGGAGAAAAACCTGGTATGGGACAATAAACTGAATTCCTGCATTCTACAGACTGTGAATGTTAATAGGGGAATGTTCAGAATTTTTTAGGCTGGATTTGGATGATTATGGATTCACAGGGATTTGAAAACTTAAATTTCAAGGGAGATTGTGATCATTATTACTGATTAGATAAGCTAAAACATTTGAGATTCTGAAACTAAAATTTATTGGTCGAATGGTTGGTTGGTGAACATATCCCTTTAAAGATCTCTTGACAGTTAGAAATTTTACACGGCAATGCTTTGTTATTTTTAGCACAATGAAGTGCAGAATAGAGGGATGTAAAACTCCATTTCATTTCATCTGACTAATGAAATTTATATTTTTATTAAATTATATCATTAAGCCCAGACAATGTAGATATACCAGTATAAAAAAATATATAATGTATATAAAAAGTGTAATGTATATAATATGTTAATCAGGCCTGATGAATAATAATATATCGTATTAAATCTATTCTTGTATTTTATATCTCCATGTTTATTAAATTCTTATAATTACATTCAGAATAATCTTTATAATTCATGTACATGCACATGCACTATTTAATGAATTCATTAAAATATTTCTGTGTGCTAGGTTTGAAGACAATTAGTAATTTTTAAAGTATTTTAATTAACGTTTGTCAATTATTTTTTTTGTAAAATTAGTCACATATGACTGTAATTTTATTACAAAAACAAGAATTTCATGATGAAAGAAGTTTTTAAAGGAAACTTAAAGGGATTGTAAAGCGTATTTTCTAAACTTTGTATCAGGGACCAGGGGCGGATTTAGGGGGTGGCGTGGCGGGCGTGCCCCTAAAATTTGCAAAGCATGGTTTGTCTGCACCATTTTACCACAAATGTTTCTCGCCACACTTTGTTTGGCAAGATATCTATCTACATTGCACCCACTCTAGAAGAATATTTCAATAACTTTGATTATTTTAATCTCAAAAGCCGAAATTTTATTCTGCGCCCCCCCCCCCCCTCCTAACGTCAAATCCTGTATCCGCCCCTGGGGACACTGATAGCATCAATTTCCATTCCGACGTCTGTGGTTCTTGCAATTCCACTTAAACCAACGCGTTTTATGACGTCACTGACAGTGATCTAACAGATGCTTCTATTGATATCTATGCAGATCACTGTCAGTGACGTCATAAAACACGTTAGTTTTAGTAGAATTACAAAAACCACAGACGCCGGAATGGAAATTGGAATGGCGCAAATTGATGCTATCAGTGTCCCAGACACACATGCAAAGTTTAGAAATACACTTTACAATCCCTTTAAGATTTTGTGAAAAATGTGATCTTCCTTGTGTAATTTTGAAAGAAAAGATGTAATGATATAAA
Source organism: Lottia scabra (assembly GCA_029955415.1). Lineage (NCBI taxonomy): Eukaryota > Metazoa > Mollusca > Gastropoda > Lottiidae > Lottia > Lottia scabra. Next base: position 3,317,348 of record JARJEI010000019.1, on the reverse strand, counting down.
GTTTTGTAAGGTTTGTAATACATCAAGTTGTTAAAGTATTATTTTAAAAGAATACAAACATGTCAGAGAATTAAACTAAATTTTTAAAATAAAAGATGAAATTTAAAAATGTAACAATGTAGTTCGTGACAAGTTTAAAATATCTTTCATATGACACTGACAGTTTATACCATTGTGACAACTCATACCTTTATTACCAGTGAGGTATTTAGGAAGGGGGAAGGGGGCTTGGGCATGTCACAATTGCCCCTTTGCTTTCAGACAAAAAAAGAAAGACAAATTTACTCTTATTTTCACTAGAAAAAAGCAAGATATGAACTTTTTAAAGCACATTTGGTCCATCATCATTCATGATGAAGTTTATATCACATGGGTGTGGCGCCAGGCAGGGTATGCTTACTCTTCTAGACACCTGATACTACTTTTCATTATGATATACTTACTCCTGTATGATTGATATATTTCCTCATATGAAAAGTTCATAAGCTGTTACCTATGTTTTGTCAAAATGTCTTTGGATTTCGAGTTTCGTTTTGCGGTTGGTATCGTTAGTACTTAGTTTCTTTATCCTGCTTTTTGGGTGTGGTTGGGGGGGTGGAGGGGACTATTTTGGAGTTATCTTATATAACCTATGAAGTTATTGGAGGATATACTAAGCTATGATATTTACCAGTTATTTTGGGGGTTATTTAAGAAATTTTCAAGTTATTTTTAGTGTAAATCTGTTGAGCTAACAATTGGTATGAAGGTGTCAGTTAACAGCTATTGTCACACTGGTCATGTACTGGCTTGGCTGATGATGTTTATTTTTAACTTCAGTAGTGTGTCCTAGTGTTCTTTAGTTAAGGAATTTAGTTGATAAAGTGTTGATGAAGTTTTGCTAGTTTTTTGTTAATTGTGCCAGACTTTTATGAATGTTCTGAATTTGTCCATGTCATGTAGAATATTTTTTTGATATACTTCCTCATATGAAAAGTTCACTAGCTGTTACTCATGTATTGACAATGTGTGTGTTTACATGGATTTTGAGATTTGTTTTGCGGTTTGGATCATTTGTTTATTGGGTTTTATTATTATGGTATTGGTATCAAATTGATCACTGTATTAAGCTCTCAGATTTTAGTCTGCTTTGCTGTTGTATAATTTGGACGTTCAGGATAACACTATTGTCCACTATGTTAGGTGATATCACTGGGGCAATGTACTGAACTTTCTGGATACTGGATTAGGATTAGGAATATATACAGGTGTTTTTAGGATTTGAATCAAGATTAAGGTAGTCTAACTGTGAAAAACAAACACCAATCATTAAGGAAAGTTGATCCTGAATTAGGAATTTCTATCCTGAATTAGGAATTTCTAGGCTTATTATTATGTGTTTGGTTAATCTGGATTATCTAAGAATAGATTATGATTAAGATTAGGCTAATTCAGAAATAAGCTTGATTACAGTAATTCTTTGGATTTGAATGAATCTTTTTTTTGGCTGAGACCCAGCTTTTGGTTGTCTTGAAGTAACCTTTGGAACCTAGTGAAGTAATTAAGTGCTTAGTGTAAGTGGAATTGTAAGAGTCATAGATGCAAATTGATGCTATCAGTGTCACTAATACACATAAAAACTTTAAAAGACCTCTTTACCATCTTAAAATCTTGCAAGGCCCTGTTTGGTACCCATGCATATTAAAGATCCCATGACAGTTTGAAATTAAAAATAAGAGAAGGCGAATGTCTCTCTAGTTAAAATCTCCTTCATTTCACACTGCATGGTGTTTGCTCGTCCTCATTAGCCCCAACAATTGAAGACTTCTGTACAATCTGTTTAAATCCTGAAGCTAGAATAAAGTAAGGATATAAAAATAATCTCAGTATATTCTCGGAATTAATGATTTTTTTTAGAATTAGGATTAATCTGGCCTTTCAATATCGGTAGATTAGCATAATCATATCTGAATCAGTTTAATAGATTTCATTGGTTAGAATTAATATTTGAATATAATTGACCAATAAGGTGAAATCTGAGTATTTGAAGATCCATTTTGAGTGATCCAGCAGGATAGCTATCAGACTCAATTCATGTGTACCTCATTGATGTTAAAGATGTTGATTTCGATAGTTATTTGTCTGTTTCCTTCTGGAGAGAGACTACTGGAATTAGAATTGTGATAGGTAAAATTGTATTCTATGCTGTTGACTGGTGGATTTTCCCTTTTTGTTTTGTGATTTGAATAAAAAGACATAATTTTTTTTTCTTCTTGTGGTAGGACTTTACTTTTGGAATAGAATTGGTATTGTTAAATTGTATTCTATGAAGGTTTTGCTTGTTAATTTTCACTTTTGGATTGTGATTTGGACAAATAAGACTTAAATGTTTTCTCCTTGTGGCAGGACTTTACTTTTGGATTAGAATTGGTATTGTTACATGTTTTCTATGCTTTTGACTTTTTGATTTTCACTTATGTCAGAGGGCTCCTTTTGAAGTCATTACAAATAAAGATTTTCCACCTACTAATAAGGCAAAGCACTTGCACTTTGTTTCATCATAAATCTTTACTTTCTGACATAGGCCAGTGCCTTTATGAGACTATGTTCTCATCACTTACCTAACACAAACTTCAAATTAAACATGATGGGGCAAATTATGATAAAATTTAGTAAAAAAACTTATCTAAGATGAAATCTGACTAACAATCAGTGATTTTAAATTGGGCGTGGTTATCATTGTAAGATCTATAGTAATAGTGGTGTATTTCTAGGGGCAATAAATCACAGTGATTAGCCTGGGGGGTAGAGTAAGGCAAGACAATACTGTCAGTGGGACACGCAGATTTATAACGTATGGTTGACAACTTCTTATGAAATGCTGGTTAACTTGGTATTATAGAATCATTTTTTAAAGAAATTTCTAATTTAGCTAGCTAAGTTTTGTTTATATTTTACTGTTAATTACAGTTTTAATAAGTTATGGGTGACAACTTCTTATGAAATGCTGGTTAACTTTATTGTAGAATCAGTGTTTTAAAGTTGGATTTAAAGCCTCTACGTTTGCTTATTGTTTTCAGGTTTTGTCAATTTTCTAGTAGGTTTTAATTAATTACTCAAACTATTAGATGTATTAAGAATTGAATTACAATCTTTCAGACTGTTGTTTTAAAGGTTCTGAGACTAAAAGTTTTTTGGTTTAACAGTTAGTGAACATATCCCTTTAAGGGTATGAATGTGTTAAACAAATTAATTTTCATAACTTTGATAAAAATCCTGTATCATGCATCATATATTACGATTTTTTTTATTGAGATCATATAATATGGAAAAAAAGTTTACGCTACAATTGTTTCGTCACACTTACCTTGATTTCAATTTTTTATTTAAAAACTTGTGACACTTATAATTGTTTGAAGCAATTGTGAAATTTTTGAGGTGTGACATTCCACCAAGCTTCAGGTGTTTTCAGAATGTAAAAAGAAGTGAAAAGTTGTGATGTGAAATCAATTATCAATTGCTTGTGAACTCAATTAAGCCCTTTGGACTCAGCAGTGAGCCATTTTTGAATTAAGCTCAGAATACTTAGCCTAAGTGAGCTTTTTTAATTTGGTTTGTTGATTGTGATTGGATTAATTAATTTTAGTGAGTTCTTTTGACTTGAATCTGAATTTCTTTTTTATTTGTGTTGTAAATTCTACTTAGCTTAGTGGACTTTTGGTATTGTACTTGTTATTTTTTATTTGATACTTAATTAGAGTGAATTCTTTTGACTTCACTTTGATCTGAATTTTGTTCGGAAAGTTTGACTTAAGTTGGTAGTAACAGTAGAAATCTAAATAAGTTTTTCCTTTTGATTCACTCTTGAATGACTTACCATGCCAAAAGCTTTGGCCAAGGACCAGCTGAAAGAAAGGATCATCATGAATCCAAGTTGTTATCCTTGTAAGATCAATGTCAAGAGGTATGACCAAGGACCAGCTGGTAGAAAAGATTAAAATATAGATGTTGTCTTCTTTTCTCGATTTTCAACCGGGTTACCCCCCTGTCAATGATGCAGGTCGGAGGGGCTGACATGGAAAATGCGTCTAGTCGTTCGGATGGGACAATAAACCGAGGCCCCGTGTGCTGTTGGCTGTGCACGTTAAAGATCCCTCGACAGTTGGAAATCGAAAATAAGAGCAGGCTAATGTCGCTGTCCTGGCAAAATTTCCCTCATTGCACACTGCACGGCATTTGCCCATCCTCAATTAGCCCATATAGATGCAGAAAAGTAGGACGTAAAACTCAATTCATTTCATTTCATTTTTTCTTTTCTTTTCTTGATTGAACATTTCTACTTTTATTTTATTTTGTACTGACGTCCCATCCAATCTTTAAGACAGTGTTGTTATCTAGCTAGACTAGCCTAACAAATTATAAGATTATCTGGGTGGTATTTTTTAGCCCTACACTGAAGATATATGATACACTGGCTATCTTCTGTAGATATACTTTTAGCTTATTTACTTCACACCTGGGAGACAAAATTTTAAATTTCACTGATTTTAAGGATAAATTGGAGTAATTTTTATCTTAATTGCTGTTGATTGATGGATTTTCATACTAAAATTCAGGATCTTTTCTTGTGACCTCGATCAGTGCTTCTATAGGAGATTCTTTCCTATTACATGGTACATTGATTTTTTTTTCTTCAAAATTTATGGAAAGTAAAGTTTACTTTGACAAAATGACGGGATGATTTAAAGTGAGTAGTTCAATTATCATTGAAGATTTCATTTAATTTTAGCATACCTACCTATGAAGGAAATTTTAGAATTTACAAAAAAGTTGATTCACTGCTTGGATATGATAAAATGAGGCTTTTTTGTTTAATTTTGACCATTGTTTTTGAAATTGTTTTGATTGATTGTGACACCCGTTAGATTTGAAAAATTTGTCTGATTTTCATAAAAAAATATTGTTTTCATTTTGTTGTTCGACAAGAATTGTTAAGTGTTTTTTATGCACAAATTTTGACTGATTTTTGAAAGATCTGTAAAAATTTTGACTGATTTTTGACAGATCCATAAAAATATTTGAAGTTATAAATCATTTTTCACATTTGTGATCTTTATGTAAGCTTTTTTATTTGATTAACTTTTAAAAGATGGCTATTTTATCAAGTTTTTGTTCAGTTTTTATATGTGATTGACTTTTTGTATAACAAATTTGTAAAGTCATTTTGTCAATGTGTGAGAATTGAAATAATAAAATAGTTTAGAAGTGGTTTCATTTATAGGATTGTTCAGTCTTTTAGAATTTATTAAAATAACAAGAATTGTTGAAACACCTGTGAAATATTTTCAAATTCATGAGTTTTTTTTGTGGTTGTAGGGACAAAGTTTTTTTTAAAGTGGTCAGAATTTCAAAATGTGGTGTCTTTTAAGGCATTATTTTTTGTTTTGAGTGTTTAACATCATGAAAAATTCTACATCTGTGATATTTTTTTTTTCAAATTTTAGAAACATTTTTTTTTGTGGTTGTAGAAATTTTTGACTAAGTTATTAAAGTGACCAAAAGAGAAAAAATAGTTTTGAAAGTGATTTCTTTTAAGGGATTGTATACTTATATTTAACCCATAAAAATATTGTCCAGAATTTTGACACCTGTGAACATTTCTTCAGAATTTAGCAAAGTTTTTTTTTTGTTTTTACAGAAAATTGGACAAAGTTTTTAAAGTGGTCAAAAAAACCAAAATAATTTCAAAAAGTTCTTGTTTTAAAGGGATTGTTGATTTGTTTTGAATGTATCTAAATTTGTAGTTCTACACCTGTGAATTAATTTTGAATTTTAGAAACATTTTTTTTATGGTTACAGAAATTTCTGACGTTTTAAAAGTGGTCAGAAAATATATTCAGTGAGTGAGAAGAGAAGATTTTGTAGTAAGAAATAGAGAGAAAGATCAAAGAGAACAATTTATTGGGTGTTGACAGACGGATAAAGAATACCTGAAGTTATACCAGGTATAAAACCAGGTCACAGACGTCAATTCACTGTCATCGCTTGTCATCATCGGTCATTTTATTTACTACGTGAATCTGTGAATGGGAATTTAATGGAGTCCACTGATAAGATCAAATCACTCCAGCGTAGAAAAGGAGTTAAAGTGACCCCTAAAGGTCAATTGGATCATAATGACATGAGGTCAGATACAGGTGGACATTTTCAAAATGGCTCCAACTTAAACACAGATGTGAATTTCACAAATGGTAGAGAAAGTGATCAAAATTCCAAAAGTACGAAAGAAAGGATCAGGAATTTTGAATCTCAGAGTGACAACAGTGGAAAAGATTTACATGACAACGGATTAGAAAGTGAAAGTAAAGATTTTATGAGTGGATTTAGCAGACGACAATTTGTGACCACTAGTAATGAGATGAAAACAGAAATGGAGAATTTAAAATCTGTGTCACCTGTCATGGATAATTCGAATAATGATGCAGTGTCGCCATCTTTAATGAGAAGACGTCGACGTAAGGACAGAAATTCCGACGCGCTTCAGGAATTTTATAAACATGCTGAAAATATTCGTAACGGTATCGCACGATCGGAAGACAATCTATCTATTCAAAACACAAATCTACCTCAAAATAATGTGACAGTAAAAAGTGAAACTAAATTGCCTCAAGCTGTCGATGTCGAAATTAAAGATGAAAGTTCTCACGATAATCATCCAAAAAAAGAAACAAATCAAAATCTAGGTCAAAGTAATTCAGGTCAAAAGCATAATGATGACCAGGATGTGAAAGTTGCTCCTAAATCTCGCGTTCGTAAACGAGATAGTTTTAATTCACCCTCTGACATGAAACAAAGACTTACTCGTAAAACTAGTCATGAGAATTTAAGTGGTGGTCGTCAAACTCCTACTGATGCATTCTGGGATAGAATGAGCAGACGCACAAGTCAAGAAAACTTGTCAGGACGACAAACACCAACTCAACGCAAGTTTCATAGTTTTGATCATCCTTCAGGCAATCAGAAAGAAATGTTGAGCCGTAAAACAAGCCATGAAAGTCTTGTTGGTCGCCAAACTCCAACCCAGCGTGATTTTAATCGTCAATTTAGTAACGAATCTCCGAAACAATCCTATAGGGGGAGCTGTGATAGTTTGACTGGATATGGAACCCCTCGTCCAACATTCCGCGGAAGTTCTGATAGCATTAATTCGGAAAAGGGCGGACGATTGAGACGTTCAAATTCTGGCCAGATACCTTCTGAGCCTTATGTTCCAACTTTTCAGAAACGTGAAAATTATGATAAACCATGGATAGTGACAGTGTCGCCGCCAAAACAAATGGTGTCACGGAAAACAAGTGTGGAGGAGAAACGTAAAAGTATGGAGTCACCCATTCCTTCACAACCTTACACTCCGGATTTACATAAACGTGAATCTTACGATAAACCATGGTTACCTCAGAAACCTGTTGCTAGGAAACAAAGTGTTGAAAAACGTGATCTGAATTCACCAAACGGTGATGTGAAGGTGCGTCGTCATAGTAAAGGACGCAAACGGAAAGAAAGTGCGGAGCGACATCCAGATCAACTGCGTTTAGGATGTGCTGCCTGTATTCGACGTCAAGAAATGAAAGCAGCCAGGCTATGTGATGCTCACTCTTCTGGATTTAGTTTAGAACACTATCAATATGATCAGCCGGAAACGGAACTGGATTTAGATAATTTATTGGATAATTTCAACCAATCAGATCAAGATGGTGATGATACGATACGTAGACGATCTCTGGTAAGTTTTAATTTGTTTGCGTCAATCTATTAAAAATAATTTAAAGAGCTGAGGCTTATGCTAATCTAAGATTTGAACGACTAAATTCTGATTAAATCAAACTAATTTAAGCTGGCAAAGAAGACTTTCTAAAGCATTGGCAGTGGCTTTTTTTTTCTTACTTTTAACTGTTTCATTGCCACAAGAGGAAAATGTTTTGAATTTTGAAACTTTCTGAATAAAATTTCTGAGGGTTTGCTTTCATGACGCGAGGGACATTTTGTGACCATGTACTAATTTCTTTCTAAATTGAGCTGTTTCATTGCCACAAGAGAACTGTCTTCCAAATTTTGAAACTTTCTGAAAATGTTTGCTTTCATGACGCAAGGGAAATTTTGTGACCATGTTCTAATTTTTAATTAAATCAAACTAATTAATGTTGGCAAAGTAGACTTTCTGAAGCACTGGCTGGGGCATTGGAATTTTTCTTACTTTGATCCGTTTCATTGCCACAAAAGGACAGTGTTTTGAAACTTTCTGAATAAAGTTTCGGAGGGGTTGCTTTCATAATGCGAGGAAAATTTTGTGACTGTTCTAATTTTTAATTAAATCAAACTAATTAATGTCATTCTGTTTATTTTAATTCTTAACCTTCAACTCATCTTCGTGTAACGTCAACTTTTAGTTAAGTTTGTCGACTTAAATGTCAATTTTTTATGTAAACTTACATCTCGTTCTAAAATGACATACTGAACAATTTGACTTTTAATTCTGTAACTAGAATTTTTAAAGGGATTTTCTAAACTTTGTATGTGTATCAGGAACACTGATAGCATTAATACGCGCCATTCCAATGTCTGTGGTTCTTGAAATTCCACTAAAACTAACGTTTTATGACGTCACTACCAGTGATCTGCTTAGATATTAATACTAGCTTCCGGTAGATCACTGTCAGTTGAAACAAATTCTTGTCCTCCTTTAGAGGTTCACAAATTTGTGTGTGCATTAGGAACATTTCTATTAGAAGCAGAATTTTACCAGGGCTTATCTGTTCTTGGTGCATGGTTCTGATATGCATCCCTCATCAGTCCATATTAAGACTAGAGGTGTATGTATGATCACATAAAAAATGTTATCAAGAGCTTATCTGGTGTTTGAAACAGGGTTCTGATATGCTATCCTCATCAGTCCATATTAAGACTAGAGGTGTATGAATAAACCAGGTAAATGAAAGGTAGAGAATATTTGTTGTCAAGATATTGACATGTTTATCAGTTATCTGTCATATTGTACAGTTATTTAACAACCTGTCACCTCAGATATTCTTGTATTTTAAATGTCATGTCACCAGTGTTACATCTATACACTCCATTCACCACATATAACACATATCTTCTCAATGACTTGCGATAACGATTTAAACTGATAGTTTAGAAGTTTTCTAAAGTATTTTTAGACACCGAAATGGACACTGATAGCATCAATTTGCACCATTACAATTTTCAGATGTCTGTGGTTCCAGCAATTCTACTTGTGTTTGAAAATGTCGATCATTGCAATAAATATGCTGTACCAAATCAAACTAATGCAATAACAGGCCCGTAGGAACAGGGGGTGGAGAGGTTGGCCCCTTATTAATTTTGACAGCCATACCAAGCCCAAGGCCTTGAATTCTGCAACACCACCCTTGAGAATGAGTTTTGAACAATTTGCCCCCCTAATATGAAATTGCTTCCTATGAGCCTGAATATCTAAATGATAGAAATTGAAGGGAAAATGATTGTCATCAGTGGTTTAAAACTGTATCTTTTGTAATACCTGGCATCAGTGTCAACATCTTTTACTTTTTACTTTGTTACTAAAAACTTAATTATCCTCTGTCATATTTGACACTTGTGTCAACTCTTTACCTTTTATCTGATCAAGAGCAATAACTCTTGACCTACTAGTAATATAATAAAGGATGTATTACAAGTTATGTAATGTTATTTAAGATGATACAATGTATAGTGACACAATGACTGTAATACTTTGTATAACAATGTTAAATACAAACAATGTTAATTGATGTTTGTTTATCCTCAGGCTAACAACTTAAACTCACTTGTCCACATTTCAAATTTTAAATCTAGATTGTCATTTAAAGAGATCGTGTCACCAAATTTTTATTTTTCTGCTCAGCTCAAGTTTTTTTAGGACTGTAGTTTTTCTGAATGAAGCTCTCGCTGATGGCTTTTGTTTGCTTTTTTTAAAATTATGAAATTGAAATTTAATCGACATCTGAATATTTTGATTCTCAATATGCTACTGAGCCCCACTCCCACGCTTCACCCTAGGGCAACGAGGGTGGGTGTTAGCTATGCTTTTGACCAAAGTTGTTGGTAAGGATCTGTGAAATAGTATTGAAGGTTGCACCCACCTATAGACCTAAAGGAGTCGTCCCTAAAGTGTAGAAACTGTTTCAAGTATGTTGCAGTGGACTGTAGTCCAATATCTACAATTTTGACATTGGTAGTAGATGTGGAAGGGTCTTTGGTGCACAATCATATATAGCCTTACTGTCTTCATTAGCCCTATCAGATGCAGGGGTTCTTCATTGCATACTGCATGGTATTTGCCTGTCATCATTAGCCCGATAGGTGCTAATAAAAAGCATTTTTGCTCCAAAAATTTCAAATCTTTTAGAACAAAAGGAACTGGTCCAGAAGTATTAAAAGGGAACCCCTCTGTTGTTGTCCTGACTAAGAGGTGCACCAACCTACAGTAGGGATAAGAAATTCCTGTTATTGGCCAGTTTTCTGCCATTTTGATCTTGAAATGTGTCCTCTTTGAGTTCAAAGGAAATCTGTAGAGATAATATGTACACTATGTATGGTAGGGTCAAAATCTCAGAAATTGGCATGAAATCTGAGAAAATTGGCAATAAAATATGCCTTAACCCTTTGAACCCTGACTTTATTTTGGCTAAAACGTCATTACCCTGAATTCCAAGCAACATTTCTTGAAATGTATTACGTTAACGTTGTATGACGTCCCTTGACAACAGCCGCTTTTGCGGCATTTCGGGAATATGTCACGTAATCATTAAGCCGCTATAGCGGCATTTAGGGTTGAAAGGGTTAAAATGCAGGGAATCCACCACAAAGAATCTAGAAAAGTCCAGGTTTACAGAGCCCTACTTGGGGCCCCTTACCCCAAAACCTCTAGACTACTCCTCACCCTCCGAGTTTGGTGGTCCCACCTTGTAATCCACCACCCATTCTCATCCCTGATATAGGACTGAAAGGACAGTCACAGTAGTATAACAAACCCCCTCTTTAAGTATTGTTGACTAACAAGAGAAGGATTGTTGAAGAGTAGTTAGAATTTAAATTATTTTAATATCTGGTCAGACTTGTTTATCTTTCATTAAAAATTTTCATTTAGTATGGTTAATAGGTTAATAGAGGTATGAATTGTGTGGGATAGGTCTCATGTCTCTAATCTCTGGTCTATGGCTTGTCATTAGCAATAAAAACTTTCTTATATCCTACTTCAATGTATCCTTTCTCACTTTTATTTATGAATGATAAATGAAATGAAATGGAGATTTACAATGCAATGGCAATACATTAAATGCATTGAGTGGAATTGAAAACTCTCTAATGTCCCACTGTCAATTCAACGTTGCTTAAAACCATCCACTGAACAGCGTGATAAAAAATATTTTTGATAAAACTATTTGCCTAAAGCCTTGCTGAATAATATAATAAAACTAATATTGAAGTTGAAATAAATTGAAAAATAAGAGTAGGCTAATGCCAATCACTATCCTAGGAGAATGTCCTTTAATACACCTGGTGAGGCGTAACATGTCCTCTTTAGCCCAATCTGGTATCAAAAAGCAGCCAAATCTGGTATCAAAAAGCAGCCCAATCTGGTATCAAAAAGCAGTCCAATCTGGTATCAAAAAGCAGCCCAATCTGGTATCAAAAAGCAGCCAAATCTGGTATCAAAAAGTAGCCCAATCTGGTTTTTTATGCTTATTTACATTGCCTAAAGCCTTGCTGAATTTCGTTATGAAACTCCTATGATAATATCTTACATTAAATAACACAGTATGGCCTGTCCTCTAGGCCTGCGGGTCTGACTAGTTTTTGTATGTGTATCGGGGACACTGATAGCATCAATTTGCACTATTCCAATTTTCATTCAGAGGTCTGTTGTTCCAGCAATCCTACTTAAATTTAGTGTTTTATGACGTCACACCTGTGAAATTCAAATATATTAGCATCACAGAGGACCTTTAATTACTATGTTAATTGTTAACTCTTCTAGACACCTGATATCACTTTTTATTATGAAATATTAACTCAATTATTGATATACTTCTTCAAATGAAAATTTTATTTATACTACTACCAATGTATAGCCAATGTTTACATGGATAATGAGATATGTTTTATTGTTGGGATATTGGATCGTTGGATCGTTGGTGCCTGGGTTTAATGATTCAAAGAGATGTCCTGGCAACATTTCCCTCATTGCACACTGCATGGTTGCCCATTCTGATAAGCTCAATAGTTGCAGAAAAGTAGGATGTAAAACATCAAACATTTCATTCAAAGAGATCAAAACAGTGATAAGTGCTTGACCTATCTAGATGTAAAGATGACCTAGTTAGTGTTGACTAGTTATTAAAAGATGAAAGAGGGATGATAAACCCTAATAATTATCGTATATAGACTGTATGTAAACATGACAGTGAAGTGAGGGTGGTTTAAACTGGGAGATGGTCATGTATTAAATTAAGTTTTTATTGGGTGTTATAGATGCTCTAATTGATGTCTATAAGAAGATGGATATTTTGAATTGAATTATCTAAATGATCTAAAAGCAGAGTTAAAATTGAAATAAAAAGAAGTCAGAAAACAAGGATAAATTCTTCTAATGACACACATGAAAAAACCCAAGAGACTGTTCATTTATAAGATTTGAAGCGAGGAGCACATAAAACAAAACACAAGACAATATTATAGAATATAACACTTCTTTAATAAAATGTGTTTAACAAAACACAAGACAATATTATGGAATATAACACACAGTTATGTGCCTAACTGTATTAAAGAAGTGTGTTATAATCCATAATATTGTCTTGTGTTTTGTTTTATAGACTTTTCATTTGACATGTACTTATCTACAGAAGTTTGAATTTTTCTTTTTTTATGGTATTTATTATTACTGTGATTGTGATATTTAAAAAAAAACAACATCTACAACATTCTTAGCAAATAGCCAAGTCCAAGATTCTAAACTATAGAAATTTGTCTTAAATAAGGAATTTTTTAAACTAAGAAAAAACACTTCACGATAAAAATTGATGGTAATATATTTGTGTAGAAACATGGAGGTTAATGATAAAACAATGTACAACAATTAACTACACAATAACCACATTATTGTCACACAAGATATATATATCACATTGTTTGTGACAGGTGTCATACTTTTGTCACTGACATAGGGAGGAGCTGGGGAACACTGATTTATGCATCATATTGCACATATTTCAAACTTTAAAAAACAAAACAATATTTTTACATGAAATGTAGAGCGGAAACATAATGCATGTGTGTTACATAGTGCTGTAATAGAATACATATACAAGATTTATTTATGCTCAATATTGCAAATATTTGAAACTTTTTTAAAAACAAAACAATAACAGGTAACACACAAAATTACTTTGAAGTAATATTCTCACTGACGTAGGGTGTAGCTGGGGTACACTGATTTGCACATATTTCAAACTTTAAAACAAAACAATATTTTAACTGTTTAAATCATGCTCAATACATATTTAAATATAGAGCAATAAAATCCACATAAACACCGTTTGTTATCTGGTTATATCTAGCCGGGTTTCTTCTAGTTATATTAACATATTTTAGTGACATTAACAGGGTTCGAAATAACCGGTATCGCATCGCAGTTTGCGAAACAATTTTCGGCAAAATGCGATGTAGTTTTCGTCAGTAGAGCAGTTTTTTTGCGATACATAATATTTTCTAATAATAAATGAAACATAACTAATTATAAGATAGGGTGACTGAAAATGAGATCCCTTTAATTTGTCACACCTTGGATACATTTCTCGAGGCACATAAACAAATGATTTGTTACTATGAATAGATTGTGCTGATTCAGGTATAGTCCACCACAGATATTTTTGCTCATCCGGGTTCCGACTATAGTATACTGAAGTGAATAGCAGACGACATTGTTGGAATGGTTCAGCATTTACATATTTGAAACAATTGGACCATGAAATAAGACACATATATATTAGAGCGTTGTCGTAAAAAAATAATGGCAGGCTTATAAATATCCATTTCCGTAAAACATAACTCAAACTCAAAGTCTAAAACTTTATCGGTCCATAATTTGATCGGTTAGTTTTGCTTTCTCGAGATTCATACGCGTGCGACCTTGTCAATTTGAACTCAATGTTACGGGAAGATACAAAAATAACATACGAATATAGGCTACACTTTGATTAATTCAAAAATTAAATTATTATGAACAACACACATTGAAGAAATACACGTTGGCCAAAGGTAATGTCACTGTCTTGGGATGAACGGTATTTTAGCACTCAAAATGATGGTGTCTCCGTTTTGCCAACTCATTTTTGTTTATTGACTGAACGGTCGGGTGCGTATTATTTACGGTGACTGATTTATTCAGAATTACTCAAGTGAAAGAAGGGATGCACATTATAACTTGATAGATAAAAAAACCCACTAAAAATGAAGGCATAACACAACTTTAGAGAGCATAATAATAATATTACAAAAAAACTGCTATACATTGTCAACTACCAGATAAAAAACTGCTCCACAAAATTGTAAACTGCTATGCAATTTTGTCCCATAGAGCAAAAAACTGCTATGCAAATAAAAAAATTAATTCGAACCCTGCATTAACATATAATATCAGTGTTCTTAAAAGGAAACATATTTCAAACTATTTAACAAAATAACAATGAATAACTAAAGGATCTTATCAAATTGTAATCCATGTTTTGTACAAAATCTTTTTGATTGAATTATTAAACTGTGTTTTGTCAATTTAAGTCACCAAAAATTTATTTTCAAATCTAAATTTCTGTTTTTAAAATAATTTCAGGCCAAATCTGAAGATGAGTTTAAGAATGAAAAAGAATGGCTTAACGCTGAGAAAGTTTGGTTGGTGCATAAAGGAGGGTTTGCTGGGGCGTTCCTGCTTAAAGCTGACCCCGCCAGTCCCCTACCAGAGGGGAAAGTTAGAATCCGTTTGGAAAGTTCAGGAGATATTCTGGAGGTCGAAGAAGATGATATTGAAAAGGTAGAGTTTATTTTTATGAAAACTTATGAAAAATATCCAAATTGAGAGGGATTTTCTCCAGCAGATAGATTTCAATTTCAGCCATTTGTGGTACTTTTAAGAGTGTAAAAGAAATGTATTGTACTGCTATTTGAGGAAAGTGTACTTAAATTATGGTTTTGCTAAAGTGCTAAAAATTTTGGCAAGTGAGAGCACATATGCCCAAGTAGGATTACACTTTGATGTCAATGAATTGGCAAATATTGCTACATTTCAACAACATTTCTGTTAATTTTGTCTTGCTTAAAAGCCTTTATTTCTGTAACTGCTAACAGCACAAGTTTTTTATGTTAACATACTTTGTTCAAGAGAGATACTTTAAAATTACAGGGAGGCAACTGAGCATTGCATCTTACTTTTTTTCTGATATTTCTTTCGATTCTATTTCAGGCCAACCCTCCACAATTTGATAGAGCTGAAGACCTAGCCTCATTACGATATTTAAATGAATCGAGTTCGTTACATACGTTACGACAGAGGTTCGCTGGAAGTTTAATACATACCTATGCTGGGCCCTCGTTAATCGTTATCAACCCCATGAAAGGTTTACCATTATATTCAGAAAAGGTAGGAATTTAATCACAGTTTTTAGAGAGCACTATATTTTACAAAAGGGTAGAAACTTAGTTCATGATAATCCTTTCTTTGTGCTTGGCAAAACACCTAGGTTGTTGGTCAAACCTCTTGGTAATTATTTGACATGATAAAAACTTGGCTATAATCGTTCCTGGATTATCCATCCATGTTGTTTGACTAAGATAATAATTTGAGACGATTCTTTCAAGGTCATTCTGGGAGCTGCGGTGACTCTGTGAGTTAGATGCTTGCTTGCTAACCTGAAGGTCCAGGGTTCGATCCCGCCATGGTTCGAGATGATAGCTTCAGATTTTTCAACCCGGTTTTCCCCTGTCAGTGGAAATCGAAGACTGATTTTGGGCTTATTGAACCATTAACAAAAATATCCTAAATTACAAACTAAGATGTCTTAACCTTAAAATTCAACAGAAAAGCACTACTATGTATGTTTTGACAAATTTTATATATGCATATTATGTAATTTCAGTTAATACAAATGTTAAAGGGGTGTAAACAAGAAGATATGCCACCTCACGTTTTCTCCATGGCTCAGATAGCTCATCGGGAAATGTTGGCCACCAGACGAGATCAGAGTATTATCATGATGGGCCGATCGGGAAGCGGGAAAACCACCAACTGTAATCATATATTGTCATATCTTACAATATCAGCTAATAGTATTAATAATATACTGAATGGTAAGTGACGCTGTGGGTTAGAATCCTTTAGAGGTAGCTTAATATTCTTATTTACGGAGGATGGTAATACAATATTAAATACAGTAAATTAGAGGTCCTACTTAAATTAAAGTTAAAATTCAGTTAAATCAATTTTCAGATTGTTGGAGTAAAAATGTCCATGAATATTTTCTTTTATTTTCCAATAAAACTGTTGTACTTTTAAAATCTGCAATAATCTTCACCAAGGTGCAGGGACAAGTCCCAAGAGTATAGGTCTTCATTTGAGTCCTTTTTTTATTTTTGTCCTTACGATAATTAAGTCTTTATTTGTCTATTTTACAGGTGACAAGATCAACGCTATCTCAGTTTTAACGGAAGCGTTTGGAAATTGTCGGACATTATTAAACACCAGCGCCAGTAGATTTACCCGTCTGTTTACTATAGACTTCGATCATTCTGGTCAGATAGCCTCCGCCTCACTTCAGGTAAGACGTCAATTCAGAATACTTCACTTGCTGATAAAAGTCACATGTTTTTGACGTCACATGACTTTGTTTTGGTCAAGACAAGGCTTGAGACGAGAGTCCGTTCAATCCATATTTCTCATTTATTGACAGAAATCAAAACTGATGAGCCCCACCCCCTCCACTGCTATACCCAGATAGTTCCAAGCATGTCTTTACTATGAAAACTTTTAAGTAAGTCCAATTCCGATATTTGACTTGAGATTTTCTTACTAATTCTTGTATAGACTCAAGTCAACTTAGGGTTTTAAGCGCGACATTGACCTTAAGCACAAGGCTAGGAACTGGACCTGTTAAGACAAAATTCATCGTAAGATGTTTTGAGAAACCGGCCCCAGATTTGAAAAAAGACAGTAATCTGATTGGATGATAAATCTGAATTTAAAATCGATTTTAGTAACTGACCAATCAAGTAACAAGAATACTAAAATTGAAGTAAAGTTTTGGAGAATAAGGCCCCAGAGCAAGGAAAACTATTTATCTTTACATTTCTAGGTATTAATGTTAGAGAAAACGCGAGTTGTAAGGAGACCAGAGGGAGAACCTACGTTTAATATATTCTACGAGATGTTAGCTGGATTAGATTCACAACTTAGAAACGAACTTCAACTTCAAGTTTTAACAGAACCTAATTTATTTATGACTCCATTACAAAAGGTAAAAATAAAACTTATTTAAACAAGACAAAGTTTAGAAAAGGTTGAGAGAAAAGTATGATCATAAATTGTAAAGCTATTCTTTAAAATTTTTTATGTGTATCAGGGACATTGATAATATTGCATTATTCAATTCTCCATCAGACATCTGTTGGGTGTGTTCTTGTCTAAAACTAAATGACTAATGATTTTGTTTTTACATAGAACCCTTAGATATTCAATCTTTTGCGATAATGACATTAAGTTTTAGTTGAATTATAAGAAGCGGAAATCTTTAATCCGAGCAATATCCTTGCATATTTGAGAGAAACCTTTCATGCCTTTCATATCTGTGCTTTATTGTTACAAAAGGTGAAAAATAAACTTGTGAAAATTAGTCATCAATTTGCTCTAATACAAGTCAGAGGTCTAAGTGTTTTATGAATTCATTATTGCAAAAGCCCTTTTAACAGCTCTAGCATTTGACATCATATTTAAAAAGTTTTTATATCCTAAAATCTTTCCATTTTATTTTTGAAGAATGAAGACCGCCAGAGAGCGACAACTAATTGGTCGAAGGTGTTACACGCGTTAACTGTTGTTGGTGGTAAAGAGGATGAAATTAAGGCGTTATTCAGTGTTCTAGCTGCTATTTATCATCTCGGTGTGGCAGGGGCCAGTAAAGGTAATAACATACAAGTACTTTACACAATAAAGAATTGATGTATCTAAGATCCCTCGACAGTTGGAAATCAAAGATAAGAGCAGGCTAATGCCACTGTCCAGGCAAAATTTCCCTCATTGCACACTGCAAGGCGTTTGTCCGTCCTCAATTAGCTTATATAGGTGCAGAAAGCAGGACATAAAACTCCATTCAATTCATTTAATTTTTTATGGTTATGTGTATTGGGGACAATGATAACATCAATTTGATGTGATTATAGTCTTAAATAATCAAGCACTTAGTCAATAATAATAACTTACTTCAGTTTTGCAACTATCCTGACAAAATTTCCCTATTGCACACTGCATGATATTTGCCCGTTCTCAATAGCCTATGCAGGTGCAGATTACACTACATATCATTTCTATTCTACAGGAAATAATAATAAAGCTCAGTTTACCCGCCCTGCAGCGGCTCAGAAAGCAGCCTCGTTACTGGGCACTACAGCAGAAGACCTGGCTAGAGCTATCTTTAACCCACCCGCCAACTCAACACTGTCACGCAGTACATCTATGAGGTAGGAATAATACTTTATTTCTCTTCTACTAATAACCAAATGTATCACATGTAGAAATTTCATTTTTGAAATGGCTTAGGACCATCTGAAAAACCCTTTCATATGAGTCAAAAGTATTATCTTTATAAGATAAAGCAAAATATATTTCATTTTGAGTATTTACTAATTAAAATTTCTTGTTATGGTAAAAAAAATTCATCAAGAAGACCCTTAGGAATATTGAAAATCAAACAATCAAAATCGGTTGAAATTTGTTATTTCGTCATGTTAAAACTAACACCTACCACAGATAAAAGTTGTGTCTTTAGTAGTTATAGTAGTTATAGATTGAACGCATGTTTCCCCCATTCCATTTTTCATTTCATGGGGGAAAAAACATGCGTTCAATCTATAACTACATGAGGAAAAAATGCAACCAAATTGAGCGTACCCAAAACAAAACCTCTACATTTCATAAAACACCCTACATTTTTCATAGAATTCTTACAACAAACACCTTCAATAAATTTCCTACATTCCATCAAAAAAAAACATATTAAAAATAGGATGAGTTTAATTTTAAAACACGAACAATACAGATTCGAAGATTATTCAGGCGACGGTATCTTTTCATCTATATTTTCTCTAGGTTCAAAAATAATTCCAAAAGTAGCTGGCTTTGTTTCAAACAACAAATCCCTAATTTCCTCCGGAGCTCAAGCAGTTGGGTCCGTGGCAAAAGCAGGCTTAAGAATAAACGACGCCGTGAAAAAATCCGACGAACTGAAAGAATTACAGCAAATAAGAGAACTACGAAACAAGAGAATAGAACAGCAGGTAAAAGAGGGAAAAGGGTTTAAAGTTATAGGATAAAAATGATAGTCGCTCACGCTCCAAAAACCTATTTTGGTTCCGATATTCAAAAATCATTAGGATATCTTCCTGGATTTCCATGGGCCAAATACTCTGGCGAGAAACATCTTCCAGGTCATAATTACACCGGTCCAGGTACTAGATTAGATCTGCGATTAGACGAAAACGATAAACCAAAACCAGGTGAAGAACCTGTCAATAGAGTTGACGCTGCTGCGCTTAAACACGACATACTTTACAGAAATAAAGATATTAATTTCAGACACGAGGCAGACAAACAAATGATAATCGAACTCGAAAATATTCCAAATCCAACATTCAAAGAGAAAATGCAAAGAGCGATAATCATAAAACTGTTAAAAGCAAAGATGAAATTGGGTATGGGATTGGCAGATGAAATTCATAAAGAATTTAGAAAAAACAAACATTATTTAAAAGTTAAAGTATTTGATAAAGATGAAATATGGTCAGCAGATTTAATTAATATGCCAGTTGAAAGGGGATATAAATATTGTTTAACAGTTATTGATTTATATACACGTTATGCTTGGGTTATTCCTCTCAAAAACAAAACTGGAATATCAGTCAAACACGCATTTGAAACCATAATGAAACAATCTGACAGACGGCCCCAAAAGTTATGGGTAGATAAAGGGAGCGAATTTTATAACAAAAATATGAAATCTGTGGGGTTTGAAATTTACAGTACTCACAACGAAGGTAAGGCTGTAGTTATTGAAAGATTTAATAGGACTCTAAAAAATAAACTATTCAAAAAGTTCACGGAATTAAAATCTCAAAAATGGCTAAAAATATTACCAGAGGTCGTACACGAATACAATAACAAAATACATTCATCTATAGGAGTGTCACCAGCACAAGCCTCAAAAAATCCAAATATTATAAGATCAATTAACGCGCAACATAACTACGAAAATGAAATAAAGAATCTAAATATTAAACCCAAATTTAAAGTCGGAGATCGAGTTCGTATTTATAAATATAAAAGTAAATTCGAAAAAGGATATGTTGGTTATTGGACAAACGAAATATTTATCGTAGATAAAGTAAATAGCACATCCCCTCCAACATATGAATTAATCGATCAAGACAAAGAACAAATTATAGGTAGGTTTTATCAAAATGAACTTCAAAAAACCGACTTTTAAAAATGAATGAATTTCTCGATAAATATGGAACCGATACAACCACAAACTTCCAACTTATGAGATGGGCGAATGAGTTAAACATATCACCGTTTTATTATTGTATGAGAGATGAAATAAATAATCTCAAAAGTAAGAAAGGTAAATTCTACGCTATAACAAATATACACACTTCCGATCAAAAAGGTGTTCATCATTCTGCTTTGTACAAAGACTCTAACTTTTATTTTTTCGACTCTTTTGGATTAGATCCCACTGAAGAGATAATGAATATAACTAATCAACCAATTAAATCTTCTACATTTCAAATACAAAAGCCGGGTCAAAAGTTTTGTGGACAACTTTCACTTTGGGTTTTATATCAGTTGAGTTTAGGAAAACAGTTCGAAGAAATTGTGATAAATTTAACTCAATAAAAATGGCAAATAAATTTGGTTTAGGCGCTTTATCTTTAGATACTAAAAAACCAAACACTACATTTTCAATCAATAAAATCAAACCATATTTTGTGGATCAAATCGGAGACATTCTTCAGGGTGATATTGATATGAATAATTTTGGTATAACTAATTTAAAATCTCCGGAAAACGATAATGATGCTGTTCATAAGAAATATTTAATGGATCAAATAAATTTAATTGAAGTAGATAAAAACCATTTAAAAGATCGAATAGCTGATGTGAAAAGATTCTTCAAACGACAAATAAATAATAAAGATTTTATAAATGAATCTAAATTGAAAGAATTAGATTATATTGATGATGGTAAATTACAAAAAGAAGTAACAAGTTTAAAAAGTTTTATTCAACAACAATTAGTCAATACAGTAGATAAAACTCAATTACAAAATTTAAGGTCATTAATATCTAAATTAGATGATAAACTAACAAAGCAAAAAGTAGATCTTAAACAACTAATATCCAATATTAATCCAGGCATAAGTGAAGACAAATTAACCGCATTAGAAAGTAAACTTAGTGATGATAGCGAAATACAAAAACAAATAGAATCTATTCAACAACAATTAGTCAATACAGTAGATAAAACTCAATTACAAAATTTAAGGTCATTAATATCTAATTTAGATGATAAACTAACAAAGCAAAAAGTAGATCTTAAAAAACTAATATCCAACATTAATCCAGGCATAAGTAAAGATAAATTACAACAAGAATTAACTGCTCTGGAAACTAAATTTAAAACTGAATTACAAAACGAACTAAAATCTATTGATGATAGTGAAATTAAAACTTATATTCAACAACAGATAGAAAATATTGATGATAGTGAAATTAAAACTTATATTCAACAACAGATAGAAACTATTGATGATAGTGAAATTAAAACTTATATTCAACAACAAATACAAAATATTGATGATAGTGAAATTAAAACTTATATTCAACAACAGATAGAAACTATTGATGATAGTGAAATTAAAACTTATATTCAACAACAAATACAAAATATTGATTATAGTGAGATTCAACAACGGATAACTACTATTAATAATGAAGTTTTAAAACAGGAAAGAAATATAACCACATTACAAAATAATCTCAATGAACTAGAATATATTAAACCCTATTATTTCCATCTTCCATTTTCTAAAGACTATGCAGATTATTATGAATTCGGTGAAGAATTCACTCGTGGTTATAAATATGGGTTTAGAGTAAATATTAAAAAAGATATAGATACTCAAGGAAGCGAATTTGATACTAGGACTTATTTTGAGGGGAATACTATAATTGACATATTTTTTCCTATGAAGGTAAAAGTCTATTCTTCAGGTCAAGAAGGAACCTTTAATTATAACTCTCTTTTTTCTGTTCACTTTATCAAAAATGGTAACATCGTAGATACTAAAGAATTTAATCTTGGGACGGGGGAATCTTTTGATTTTTCGTCAAATCAGATGTATATAGATAACCTTAGAATCTCAATCGAGCCGGTTGATAAAAAAGAGCCTTATACATTTAAATTATTTGATTTCTTTTATATGATATTGGAAACGGAAACTACACCATCAGCAAGCATAATTAGAAATCCAGAACCACGAGAAGAAGACAGACAGATTTATGATTTTTTACGAACAACAGACTTTAAATATGTGAAACTATATTTTGTTCATAATGATCTTTACTTCTCTGTTGATGTTAATAAAAATCAACAATTTAAACATTTTCCAATATTATTAGCAGAAAGACTAGACATATCATATTTTTTCATAGAAATCTATATTAAAAAAAAAACAAATTTTTTTGTTTATCGGGATTCGAACAGGAGGGGGTCAAAACAAGAAGCATTCTTAGTAGAGTTACATGTCACTATTGTACAAAACATTAATACACAAATAGCATTGTCGGAAATTCACTTAATTTAACGTCTAAAAATGGAACAAGAAAGTAGACAAAAATACCTGATAGACAAACAAAACGAACTAAAAGTAAAACTAGAACAATATAATAAATGTAAGAAAAGATGGAGTAGAATTGATTCTGCTTTCAAAGCACTAAGTGTAGTTTTAACAGTAGGAACAACAATTGCAACGGCAGTAACTGGCGGATTGATGGTGCCAATACTTATTCCAACTGTATTAGCCGCAATTACTGCTATTCAAACCTCATCTTGTGGATTGATTGCTATGGGTTTTACATCCAAACAGAAATCTTATTTTAAAAAGAAAACCGAAATTTTAAATACATATCTTAATAAGTTGTATATTTTCTTCGAAAGATCAAGAGAAGATAAGATCATTAGCGTTGAAGAGTTGGAAGAATTTAATGAAATTTTGGATAAATTTAATATACAAATATCAGCAATAAAAGATAATAAAAAGAACTCCAAAAATTAGGTAATTAAAAAAAAACATATAAAAAATATGAATAACATTGAAATTATAGACGATGAAACATTCATAGAAAACGTACTATTTACCGATCTTATCAGGGCTATTACTCATAAATTTTCAACATTTAAGGGTCAAATTGAAATAGATGGTAGGATAATCGAGAATGGAAATCACAAACAATTCATGAAACTTCTTGGTTTCAATTCCAAAACTTTTAAGACCATTTTGTCTAATATGGATGCAAAATCTGACTGCTCGGATTGGTATTTTACAGGGAAAATAATTTTACGTAGAGACAATTTTAAGGAAATAAGAAGATCAAACGCTGGTAGAGGAACTGAACTACTTAAAAAGATAAATGAATATAAAGGTAAAAATTGTTATATACCAACAGATGGTAACTGTTTTATCAAATGCGTAAATCATGTTTTGAAAAAAGATTTAACAAATAAATTTCAAACATTCATTAATACATTTCCAAAAGCGAATAGAAAAGGAGTAATGACAGCTGCTAGAATTAATAAATTCAATGAGAAATGTAATACTTCATTTCAAATTTACACTCCCGAAAATAGAAATGTACGCCCCACCCTCACAGATGTAAACAAGGACAAGGCATTAGATTGGGTTTTATATTTACATAACTCACATTTCTGTCTTATAAGAAGAAATCAAAAAAAATTAGGGATTAAAGAAATAGAAGATAATTATGAACAGGTATGGAAAACATGTAGAGATGATAATGCTGTAAAAGAAGTATCACCTTTGAAACTAAACGTATTTTCAAATATGAGTGATGATACTTTATTCGCTTGGGACTGTGAAACGTATTCAGATAGTGAAACGCGTAAAGCAATTCCTTATTCATGTACGTTAATTAATTTAGAAAAGCTAAGAAAAAAGTTAGAGATGATACCTCCCACTGATAATATTCCAGAAGCATTTTATAACAAACTAATGAAAATAGTAGAAATATTTGTAGGCACAGATTGTATAGATCAAATGTTGAAATATTTAGGTAAATATGATAAAAAAAGATTAACATTGATTTCTCATAACGGTAGTGGTTTTGATAACTGGATCGTAATTAAAAACGTAAAGAAACTAACACAATGTCCACTAATAACACCCAGAGGAATTCTTTCTTTACCATTATCTAATCCATACACTGATGAAGATTTACAGAAAAGATGGAAACGACAGAAAGATATAAAAAGTAAATCCAATTATTTACAGCATATTAATTTCACATGTTCCTATCAACACGAAGCATCTAGTTTAGCAACATGGGGAAAGTCGTCTAATCTACCAATGAATTTGAGAAAGATCGTTGATGTAGACATTGCAAAATATACCAAAGATAACTGGGAAATTTTAAGACACGAATGGGAACCATATGCAAAGCGAGACACCCTATGTCTTGGAGCATGCTTGATAAAATATAACAAAGTTATGAAAGACGTTGTATTCCAGAGCGTTTCTAACAATCTAACGGCTCCATCTCTATCTTTAAAGGGGTGGTATTATTTATATCATTACGATAAAGAAATGGTTGAAGAACCATATTACGAAAGTACAAGACTCGTACCAAAACATACTGAAAAACAAAATATAGAAAAGGTTTACTCACACACTAACCCTTTTATAAGACATTTTATAAGACGCTCTATTAAAGGAGGAAGGGTTTCTGCAAATCGAAAAATATTTACAACTGATAAAATCAATGAAATTTGTGATGTATTAAAGGAATATACACAAACAAATGACGACAACATAATTGATTTATTTAAAGAATATAGTAAAAGTGATAAAGATAAAACAGAGGTTAATTCAAAACTTAAAAATATAACATGTTCTAGACTGATGGCATTTGATGCTAACGGTTTGTATGCTTCTGCTATGTCAGATTTAGATAGTGAATATCCCAAAGCAGAAAGTGGTAGACCGTTTTTACCAGAAGAAGAAAAAGATTTTGTAAGACTCTTCAATGAACAAAACTTTAGACCCAAAACTGCTATTTTAACAGTTTGGTTTGAGTATCCCAAAAACATGTTCTTCCAACCGATACCAGCTAAAGATAAAATTAGTTTTACGAACAAAGAAGGAAAAAAGGAAACTGGCACTAAAATAAGATTCAGAAATGGTTTCTGTTCAGATGTTTTAACATCGGTCGATATTCAAGAAATAGTAAAAGCTGGTGGACGAATTATTAGAATATTAGATGGCATAGTATACGAAGAAAACTTTAGAACTCCTCCCTATAGAGACTACATTTTAATTTTGAGAGATCTAAGAAATCAATTCAAAAGGGATGGCAATATCGTTGGTAGTAATTGCATGAAATTATTAGGTAATGCCCTGTATGGGAAATCTATTCAGAAGGATATATCTTCATCAAAACATCTTTGGAATGACGTAACTTTAAAGGCTAACTTTGATTCACATGTTAAACACTATGAAAAAATAAATGAGACTCAATACATTGTTGATATAGAAAAAGAAGAAAAAGAAATTGACGATGTAAATAGTAAATCTACACGACTTACACCCAGTCATTTGGGATCATTCGTATTATCGCACAGTAAGAAAATAATGAACAATTTTATTCACGTAATAGATGGGTTTTATCAACCGGAAATATACTATACCGATACTGATAGTTTATACATTTCATCTAGCAATTGGAATAAATTAAATGAAGCTGGATTAGTATCCGAAAATGAATACTGTAAAGGAAAGAATGATTACGGTGATGGTGGAATTATATTCGGTTTATATTTAGCGCCGAAAGTCAAATACAATATCATACTAACTTCAGATGGTGTTTTAAAAGAAAAGAAAACATTTAAAGGTTATTCTAATGATAAGATAACTGTAGACGATTATATTCGGTTGGCTAGTGGATATGATATATCAAATGAATTTAAGAGAAATTGGGAAAAAAGTTTCACAAATGGAGTAGTTATTCCAAGGGATGATGATAAACAAAAGAAAGTTTTTAGAAGTTATTTAAATCTTGTAAAGAGAAAGGCTCCAAATAGTGAAGGAATCATGTATCCTTATTGTAATAAAGATGAATTGAGTTTGGATGAAAACTATGAATTTGATGATTTCGATTATCTAACTATTCAAGAAGAGAATGAAGAGTTACTTAATTCTTTTTAAATGAAGTTGAATAACAATTTCTTCGTTTCCAAAGTCTATAAACCTATTTTTACCATCTTTGATTTCCAGATTTATATCTTTGATCATAAAGGAATTAAGTGGTAAATATGTTGTTTGAAATGGTTTTTCTATAATTCTATATCCAATCGGAACAGTGAATGTTGGAAGACTGTAAATAATCTGACGTTTATATTTATTGAAAAATCCACCGTTTATTAAATTGCAATGTATATTGATCACATCGACATCATTCTCGATATTAGCTTTATGTGGTGCTATAGTAGATTGGGTGTATACTCGTTTATCAAATCCTAGTAACGTATTCAATGAATTTTCTACGTTGAAATCAACTTGACTATTATTTCTTAATATCAATTTCATTTTGTTCAAATTTAAATTACCTTCGAATTCAATATTGTTTTTACCATTGACACTTCCTGCGTATTCAGATAGGTATTCGTTAATGGCTATGTATTCGTAACTTCCTGGTAGTAAACTTATGGTTTTGAATGTTGCTCCATTATCTGTTGATATTTTTATTTTGTTATTATCTTCGTTGATATTTCTAATGGAATTGTAAACAGAGAAATACTTTAATCCCAATTCATATTCTTGATTTCGATCGAGTTCATACTCATAGTCTAGAGATAATTTAATGTCTGATTTATTTGAGGTGATGACGAATAGTTGACTCATTTTTAATAACACTTTTATAATCATTTTTATCTATGATACCTTTTTCTAGGAGTCTTTTTAATATACAATTTAATTCATTATATTGTCTGTGTGATTGATGTCCTTCCTTCATTGCTGCTAATATTATTTGTAATCTATTAAGCAATTCTTCGTTGTTGTCGGATAAAAAAATTACACCATCTCCTGTATGTCCCAAAAAGTCATCGATTTCTTCTATAATATCATCAGTGTAGTTATCATCACTAGCATCGGTGTTATCATCTAATTCTTTTTCCAGTCTTCTTAATCTTAAAGTTTTTGGTCCTCCTGTCCTTGTCGATTTAAGAATTTCCACGTATGAATTTAAATCTTTGAAATTATAATCTTTATCATACCCATTCAAAAGATTAATCATACCGGGTGTTAAATCATATACAGCGTCTATTCTGTCAATCTTAAATGTTGGGTAGAGTTGATTGAAACGTATCCTAAAACCGTTAAGAATCAATCCATCCTGATCAATTGTTGGCTTTATTGTTTTGGCTAGGGTTGGATTTGGATTTGAAAAATAACGTTTTATATCATCTAATGTCCTGATTACGATTCCATCATCTTCAATGGGATATTCTATTTGTGGAGGAGATTGTTGAATTTGTTGTTTAGGAGCTTCTAATTTATTCTTGATATCCTCTTGACTTTTTAATATTGGTTTAAATAAAGTTTGTAGATTTTCCGTTAATCCGAGTTGTTGTAATCTGTTATTTTCAACTTGGGTCTTTATTTTATTCTTAGCTTTGATATATTCTCTATTTCTTTTTAAAATATTATTCCATTCCATTTTTAAAAAAATAAATTAACATATGTTTATCATTACTCTTTCACCCGCAGGTTTTCTTGTATTAACGAATACATATCCATGTTCCTCTGGATTTCTCCATTGAGCTTTACAAACCTTTTTAAACGAATCTCTGTCCATTCCGTGATTTATCGACTGTATGATTTGAGATAAATCTTTATCGTTTAATTCAAATAATAAAAAACAATTAGCATTTTTTCTAATAAACATAGAATCCATCCCGTAAAAAGATTGGGATTGGTATAAGCAGTGACAGTTGTGATGTCTTCCCTTCGTGAAGAATTCTTGTTGAACAGATTGATTTTTTTGCGCTACGCAGTCGTCAAACAATATTAAGTTCTTTCGTTTACTATCAATATTAGACAAGTCCAGATCATTTACATTTTTTGTCAGAAACACTTTTATGTCAGTTGGATTGAAAGATGGATTCTTTTCTTTTATGAAGGTATCTAAGATATCTTTTATTTCCATTTCTTCTTTATCGTAATATTGAAATAATTCTGGAACATATTTCTTTGGTAAATATTCTAAAGCTTTGAGAAATTGATAATACGATTGTTCTGGTGTTGTTGTGTAGATATATAGAGAATCAAAATCTAAAAGGTTGGGTGTTGTCAACATGTTAAAAGTGAGATGAGTTTTCCCAGAACCGGAACTACCGCATATACACATGAGCATTGGATTATTAGGAAATATTTCTGAATGATTAAATTTCTTTCCCATTTTTATGTACCAAAAATTACACCTTCTCCTTTATACTTTGAAAGATATATTCCTTCTCCACTGTGTATATTTTTAAAAAATATTCCATTACCCTTATGTTTGACTTTGATTTCCCCTGTGTCAATACTATCCACTAATTTAGTTAATCCTTGTTTGACAGTTTTCTTAGTTTCTTCACTAAATCGATTTCCAAATTCTTTAACTGTACCTAATATGTCTGCTACTCCCGAACCTTTTGCTAACTTTTCCATTTCCAAATTATGTCTACGTTTTTCACTTTTTTCAGCTTCGGCTGCTTTCTTGGCATTGACGGCTTGAACTATTCCTGCTGTCCCGCCGGCCGTGGCACCGGCTGCGGCCAAACCTGCAAAGATCAAGGGTAGGAAAGGTAAAAATCCACCTTCCTTTATGTTCTTGTCAATTCTTTCCAAATCTATATCATCTCGTACTTTACAGTGTTTATATTTATCAATAAGTTTTTTAGTTATACTGATTCTTTTACCATTGTAAGTAATTGTAGTTGGCTTTTCTGTTTCGATAGCATCTATTATTCTTTTTACTAAAGTTTCGGGTTTCATTTTTAAGGGATTAATTTATTCTATTCGAATCATCCGTCTGTCGGATATTTTTATTATATGTTTTGCTTCTTCCAATAATAAACAATAACCGGTTACATCTCCTTGTGTTTTTTCGATATGAATATTTATGTTTACTCCAGTTTTGAAAAGATCTTCTTGATGAGCTGATAGATCAAAACAGAAGATTGGGTGATTAATTGCAAAATCTACATATCCAAACTGAGGTGGATTTCCAAATAATTCACACATATTTTTATAATTTCTATACAATTCATTATAATCCTTTGTGGATGGATTAATAGTTAAAGGTTGGTTAGGATAATTATCGTTGTTTAATCTTACTTGAACTTTACGGATTATAGGATCTTGAGTTTGGTTCATTGCCACTCTAAAGATATTGTTGTTATTTGTCTGAGAATCTGGTAAGTTCTTGAAACCAACTATTAAATATCTTGCTGGTTTAATGCTGTTAGTGATTGGCCATGTTGTGGATTCTCCAGTTAAAGTCATACTCCCTACAGTGTTGCGCCGAAGAAAAGCTATTTCAATGTCTTTAGTTAACGAGTTGAATATTCTTGTTTCTACTTCAATTGATGGTGTTATTACGGGTATGAAAAGTTGGAGATTTGTTATTTCTAATTTTGCATTTGAATTAGCTTCTCCAAAGAATATCTTATCGTCATTAATTTCTCTTTGTAAATGAATTTTAAATGGTAAACCTATAGAAACTTTTCTATGTTCTAAAAGACCGAATAAAGGATATAATTTCCAATTTACGTAATTACCCCATCTATTATCCTCAACAACATTATTGTACTGATTTACTCGTTTGTCAAACCCCTGGTTTACTGCTCTACCGATTCTCTCGATGCTATTTCTGGCAATGACTCTCATTCTAGCGATATCAGCATCGTTAGCTACAGTTTTTACTGGTTCTTTTAAAACGGTCCCATCACCAACATCGGGTATCCAACCCGAGACTGAATCGTAGTTTTTGGGATAAAGGACTGTTTTCAACATTGTGTCAAATTCTCCAGGGTGTTTGATGGTTTCTATGGGGTTTGATCCCGCTTCCAAAACCATTTCGCTAAATAAAGAAGGAAAGAAATTATTTTCTAATGTTGTATTAGTCTGTGGGACTCTATTTTCATTTGCTGTTCCGTCCTTGATTTTGAAATTGCATCTGAAATAGGCATCAGACAGTAGCAACCAATTTGACAGACTATTGATCTCGAAAGTGACCCTCCCACCATCATTTAGTTGGGATTTAGATCCAACACTCGGAGAAATAATTATGAAATCTTCTTTCTTACGAGTAAATGAATAAAGAATTGGATCGTATAATCTAAAAATTGGATCAAGAATTTTATTTGCCATTTTTAGAGGAATTATTTTGATAAAATACAATACATTTACTATATGCATATATAATGTTTAATAGAACAAAATAACAACATATAAATAAGTTCAACAATGTTTAGTAACAACTTTTACTGTATTAATCAACCCCTTGACTACGGATAAACACTGGTAACCAAGAGGTGATCATACAGAATCGCTCTATGGTTTTCAAGTATTATTATATAAATAAGTTCAACAATGTGTAAAGGGAGGTACAACTTTTACTGTATCACTCACAATGTTAATACCGGTTATCGTGACATTACACACATCTATTTTTAGTTAATGTCCCTAGCAACTCACAAATAACACGCGGTATATGTCTACTTAAGACCGGTCATGATGACATTACACACTATAAATCTACTGAAGACAAACTATCGATTGCGTGAAGCTTGAGTTATTTTTAGAGCGGTCCTACAGGGCCGGTCATGATGACATTACACGCTATAACACTATACTATATAAATACACCATAACAAAGATATCCGCGTTATAATGTTTAATAACAACAATAAATAAATTCAATAATTTGTAGTAACAGCTTTTACTGTATTAATCAACTCCATAGTTTAAAGTATTATTATATAAATAACAATGTGTAAAGGCAGGTAACAACTTATACTGTATCAATCAACTCCTTGACTACGGATAAACAATGGTATCCAGGCAGCGCTTTGAAGAAATCGCTGTGTAGTTACAAGTATTATTTCTATAAACAAATTGGTTACTAAGGACCGTAACAAGTGGTGAATATCGATTATCAACATGTTGCATTACACAAAGAAAGTTGTTACGGGTAAAATCAATAGTGTATTCAGACAGAGTCATAAACGAGTGAAGCATTGAATCAATACATTCTGTATAATCTAGAAACTCTATTACGTGAATATTGTACAGTCATTATGACTCACGTTCCTTTCCAAAACCTCTGTTGTTCACTACTGGCTTTTAATTCCTTGTCAATATCAGGCATCCAACTAAGAAATTGAGTAACTGAAACTGTGACTGTTTTAAACTTTGGGTATTGGGTACATAGTTTTGCAAGACGTCTTAGTTTTCTAGAATGGCTTAGCGAAATACTTAAGTTGGTTTTAACGAAATTAGTAAATAATCCAAAATGTAATATAAAAAGTTTCTGGAGCCACTGTCCATACGTTACATACACTTGAATAGTTTGCGCTGAGTTTTGTTTAATATAACTATCGCAATCCTTCACTATGTCTTTAACCGTGTTCTCTTCGTTTATACTATTGTCAAACTGTTTTAATTCCTGCGAATGGGGCAACTCACACACACTATTTTTTAGTTTTTTTAACACTTCCTTATTTTTGGTAAAACTTTTGTTGAAATTTAGAGGTTTTGGTTTTCTAATAAGTGTTTCCTTCTTTTCAAAATGATAGTCCTCAACTGTTTGTAAATCCTCAAGTAGCATCTTTTCTTTTAATTCCATATAATGATCTAAATGCATCTGGTGGTATTTTATGTGAGCTTCGATAGCATTTGTATAAATCCGCTTGACATCCTCTTGAACTGAAAATAAAAAAACATAGTGTTTTAACGAGGAAAACTATTTGGCACTGTCGTACGCCACCCAGCTATAAAAATGACAGATAATTACATATTAAAATGTACTTACCTGTGTCTGAAGTTTGAGATCCCACTGACATGCTTTCTTCTGCCATGTTTCCCCTGTAGATGTGTCTGTCTCAAACAAAGAACGCAAACTGAATAGAAACAGCTTGTTCCCATAGTAATCAATGTATTGACGTCATATATTCATGCAATATTGATCTAAGGGCGAACTAATGTCTCACATACAGTTTAATAACCTCAATATTGATTTATAATAAAAACCTGATGTCTCACATACAGTTCAATAAACTCAATATTGATTTATAATAAAACCTGATGTCTCACATACAGTTCAATAACCGCAATATTATAACGTAATGTATTTGATTAGATTCTTAGAAATAGTTTATTGATCAGACGTTTATACGATGATAATGCAACATGATTAAAGGGAACTAAATCTGTCAATCTTAATAAAACCAGACCACAATGGATTTCAAAGATAAATAAATCATTTTCAAATAGTGGGATAATATGTAATTTGAGGTATTTTATGCTAGGTAGGGACTTGATGGAATGTAGGAAATTTATTGAAGGTGTTTGTTGTAAGAATTCTATGAAAAATGTAGGGTGTTTTATGAAATGTAGAGGTTTTGTTTTGGGTACGCTCAATTTGGTTGCATTTTTTCCTCATGTAGTTATAGATTGAACGCATGTTTTTTCCCCCATGAAATGAAAAATGGAATGGGGGAAACATGCGTTCAATCTATAACTACTATAACTACTGTCTTTCATGTAAAATGAAAAACATTTTAAGAAGAATAATTTCAAATCTTTATTTTAGATTATCTAATGGAGTAGACCGAGGAAGTCCGATGGTAAATGGTGAAATTATCTCCCCTGCTATAGAAGCTTTAGAAGGTTTTGTGATTGGTCTATATTCTGATGTATTTAATGCAGTGGTTTCTATCATTAATAGGTAAGTTTAGTCTTAGTTACCTCCCTTTAACATGTTGAAATGTTGATATATTTTTGTATGCTAAGATCTACAGGGTTTCAAGCTGCCATTCTCTTTAGATAGAATAAATAAACATAAGTCTGGTGGACTTCCTGAAAGGGATCTTAAATCAAAAAAACCTATATGATTATGAACGTTATAAGTGGACTCTCTTAAATGGATGCTGAGTTAACAAAGTGGCATCAGGTGTTTGGAAAGATCGAGAATGACCTTGTGTAAGAATCACGTTTTTGAATTCATTCTATTTCAGATCTCTATCCTCTAATATTCGAGCTGCCAATTCCATCATATTATTAGACTCGCCTGGTTTCCAGAATCCTGCGTCATGTGGACGGACCGGCGCCAGTTTTGAAGATCTGTGTCAGAATTACACTCAAGAAAGATTACAGTTGTTTTTCCATGATTTAACTTTTACTTTACAACAAGATCGATACGCTCAGGTCAGTTTATAGTTTCAGTATTTGATTTAGTGTCAAAACTGTGTAAAACTTTAAAGCTTCCAGACCCCAGGGGCCTTATTCTCGAAAACTTAACTTAGATAAAATCAAGATTTTAAGGAATACAGCAATTAGACCATACAACATAATTTAAAATTGATTTTAGTGATTGACCAATCAGATAACTAGAACACTAAAATCATCTTAAGTTAAGTTTTTGAGAATAAGGCCCCTGGACCCCAACTGCTAAAATGCTTGCTTGCTTCTTAAGCTAAGCTCTAATTGGCCGTTATTTTTCATTCATAAAATGCATTTGGTCCTTTATAAAAATTAATTGAGGGCGTAGTACGTGAAGCTAATTTTTTGCAAACCCCTTATGGAACCTCTTGTTTAATCCATGGCTCTACCTTGGCACCTAGACCTACATGAATTCTATTATTTGGTAGATGAATTCTCTTTTAATTGTTTTTTGTAATTATAGGAGAATATTGAGTGTGATTTTATTTTCTATTTTTTGATTTTAAACAATATTTTGTATTGATTTGAATGATTTTAAATATGATATTTATTTATAGGAGAATATTGAGTGTGATTTTATTTTCTATTTTTTGATTTTAAACAATATTTTGTATTGGTTTGAATGATTTTAAATATGATATTTATTTATAGGAGAATATTGAGTGTGATTTTATTTTCTATTTTTTGATTTTAAACAATATTTTGTATTGGTTTGAATGATTTTAAATATGATATTTATTTATAGGAGAATATTGAGTGTGATTTTATTTTCTATTTTTTGATTTTAAACAATATTTTGTATTGGTTTGAATGATTTTAAATATGATATTTATTTATAGGAGAATATTGAGTGTGATTTTATTTTCTATTTTTTGATTTTAAACAATATTTTGTATTGGTTTGATTGCATTTTGAATATGATATTTATTTATAGGAGAATATTGAGTGTGATTTTATTTTCTATTTTTTGATTTTAAACAATATTTTGTATTGGTTTGAATGATTTTGAATATGATATTTATTTATAGGAGAATATTGAGTGTGATTTTATTTTCTATTTTTTGATTTTAAACAATATTTTGTATTGGTTTGAATGATTTTGAATATGATATTTATTTATAGGAGAATATTGAGTGTGATTTTATTTTCTATTTTTTGATTTTAAACAATATTTTGTATTGGTTTGATTGCATTTTGAATATGATATTTATAATTATAGGAGAATATTGAGTGTGATTTTATTTTCTATTTTTTGATTTTAAACAATATTTTGTATTGGTTTGAATGATTTTGAATATGATATTTATAATTATAGGAGAATATTGAGTGTGATTTTATTTTCTATTTTTTGATTTTAAACAATATTTTGTATTGGTTTGATTGCATTTTGAATATGATATTTATTTATAGGAGAATATTGAGTGTGATTTTATTTTCTATTTTTTGATTTTAAACAATATTTTGTATTGGTTTGAATGATTTTGAATATGATATTTATAATTATAGGAGAATATTGAGTGTGATTTTATTTTCTATTTTTTGATTTTAAACAATATTTTGTATTGGTTTGAATGATTTTGAATATGATATTTATAATTATAGGAGAATATTGAGTGTGATTTTATTTTCTATTTTTTGATTTTAAACAATATTTTGTATTGGTTTGATTGCATTTTGAATATGATATTTATAATTATAGGAGAATATTGAGTGTGATTTTGATTTCGTTACAACCAGTCCTGCTGCCATGGTTTCACTGTTTGATAAATCACCTCAACAATCATTGGTAAGTTTTATAATTATTTTGAAATTTTTTAATTTTATGACAATCTGCAAATAAATAAATAATATTAAGGAAGAATTGCAAAAGGCATTCTAAATTAATATATTGTGCCTAACTGTATTAAAGAAGTGTGTTATATTCCATAATATTGTCTTGGGTTTTGTTATATGTGCTCCTCGCTTCTACATGTCGTTCAAATGTCGTTCAAATCTAATATATTGTTGGTCAATATATTTTATGCTCAATATTTTTTCAACTAAAACTCCATATTACAGCTTCGATCATCAAATCAAGATTTACGAGATGCCGAGAAGAAAGGGTTGCTATGGATACTGGATGAAGAAGCGATATTTCCTGGTGCTACAGAAGATAGTTTTATGGAGAGATTTTTCTCACATCACGGGGAACATCCTGTCAGACGTAAGTCGGTCTCTTCTGTCTATTTTTCTTAGTATTTTACCTACGAAAAATATGTTATTTATCCTCATATTGACGTAAACTTTGTAGACTATCTTGATGTTTAAGTCCTTTTCCAACAGGACCTTTCATGCCTTTGGTGTGTACTGAAATTTTCACCAATTGTTTATCTGGATTCAATCAGAGCTCAGTTTCTATTAGTTGGTATAAAATGAGAAATTGTGACAAGGTCGATTGTGATTGATGGTGTGTTTTAATTAATGAAATTTGAATATTTTTTTTTCCAAAATAGAATTGTTCACATTAATTTCAAAAATGTCTTTGAATTTCTTGCTAATACTGTGCAATAAATATTCGTATAAAATGGCGTTGTGATTACATTCGCTCTACGACTCTACATACTTGCTTTGCTCATCGCTTGGGAATTATTACAAAGGGGGAAAACAATCACATTTGTATCAGAAACGTTGGACTTGTCCAGAAGTACAATATCAAGTTAAAAATGTGTAGAACGAAGGGGGTACATAGTATACACCCGAGACGAGAAAGGCAATTTATTTCTATGTACGAATATATATTGCACGGTACTGTAGTTTGACCTGCTATTGTAAATACCATGTATTGTTATTATATGGAAAATCTTTTTAATTTCCATGTAGGGTTCATTATGTAGAATTAAAGTCCATGTTGCAAT
Organism: Lottia scabra; assembly: GCA_029955415.1. NCBI lineage: Eukaryota > Metazoa > Mollusca > Gastropoda > Lottiidae > Lottia > Lottia scabra. Next base: position 3,280,332 of record JARJEI010000019.1, on the reverse strand, counting down.
TTATGTAAAATTTTGGTAAATTTATTTTTCAGGGGAGAGTTTATTACGTAAAGGTTCCCAGGGCCCGATGTTTATATTAAATCATTATCAAGGAACGTGCCCAATACAATACGATACAACCGGCTGGTTAAAATCTTGTCGGGAAAACCCGGTTTCCAGAAATTCACTCGTTTTATTACAAGATTCCAAAAAGTAAGATTTTTATGTATTTGTTTATTTGTATTTGATGCATGGGGGAGAACCAGTGGTGTATACAGGATTTATTCAAAATGGGGTTCGAGACCGTAGATGTTAATTTAATGGCAGGGTATAGTGAAGTCTTACTGTCATTCTACCATAAATGTCCAATAGACTTTATTCACGCCTCGCTTTTACCGCTTAGAAACCAAGGTTCACAATGCAAATGACGTCAACTCATTCATAAAATGAGACGTCAAATGAATGAAAACGATGTAAAATTTGATTAGGTTTGAGTTAGTGGGACTTGATAACGTGGCGTTAAAGACCTCAAGGTGGTGATTTTTCTGCAGTGGCAAGACACTGCTTTTGTTTGCTTGCGTTATAAGCCTTGATGGCTAAGGTCTATAGTGCACCACAGACCGATTTTGGGACTTAATGTTCTTGGATTCCAAATTGTGGCCTTTTTTATATCTAATATAGACACTCTACTCAACCCCTGTTCAGATTTAAGGCTAAAGTTATGTTGTTTTTTAAATGCATCAATTTTTTTTCATCTTCACGTTTATTATTATTTGTAGGTATAATATCAGTCAATTGTTTACGACTATAAAAGGAAGTGGGGGTGTGGTCAGTGGGTCGGTAGCTGGTATGGATGGGTCAGCCTCGCTACGTCGTGTTGGCAGTATGAGAAGAACCTTTATGTCTGGCACCGCAGGTCTGAAGAAAAAATCAATCTGTCTTCAAATTAAATTTCAAGTGGTAAGTGTGTGTATTAGTTCAAAATATTTAGAAAGTCAGGTCGAAAACCTATCAAGAAATCATGCCCTTCACTTATTTAAACGTTGACTTTATTCTCAAAAACTTAAAGGGTTTGTAAAGAGGTTTTTTAAACTTTGTATGTGTATCGGGGACACATTTATGACATCACTAATAGTGATCTGCATAGATAACAATAGTAGCCTCCGGTAGATCAATATTAGTGACGTCATAAAATGCGTTAGTTTTAGTGGAATTGCAAGAACGACAGATGTCGGTATGGAAATTGGAATGGCGCAAATTGATGCTATCAGTGTTCCCTATACACATACAAAGTTTAAAAAACCATTTTACAATCTCTTTAACTTGGTGTTCAGTCATCTGATTGGTCAATTAGTAAAATCTATTTTGAATTTAGTTTTACTATCCAATCAGATTGCAATATATTTTGATATCTTGAAGCCTTAATGAAAATGTAAAGAGGTTTCTGAATTTTGTATATGAATCGGGGATACTGATAGCTTCGAGGATGTGACGTCATCAAACTTGTAGTTTAAGTGAAAATTGCTGGTACCACAGTTATGCCATCAGTGTTTCTGATACATATACAGATATGAAGAATAATGCCTCCGTTATAGGAAAGCTTCTGATATTTTCCATTTCATTTTATTTCCGTTCTTTTTTCCAGGATTCCATCATAGAAACAATCCGTAAAACGAAATGTCATTTCCTACATTGTATGATAGCTCAGAATAACGCGGGGCTGTGTGAATTACGTCAGAATGGAGAAAAAGATGAACAGATTATGAATGTACCTCTCGTAAGATCTCAGTTACGAGGGTTTGAATTATTGGATGCTGTTAGAGTCTTTAGACAAGGTTTGTACTTTAAGATACACAATTATTATTTCAGTACAACATTTCACTACCTGGGGCCTTATTCTCGAAAACTTAACTTAAATAAAATCAAAATTTGAAGGAATACAGTTATTTGATTGGATAATAGAATTAAATTTAAAATCAATTTTAGTAACTGACCAATCAGATGACTAGAATACTAAAATCATTGTAAGTAAAGTTTTCCAGAATAAGGCCCCTGTACTGATAATATTCTTAAATGATTATTTATTACTTGAGAGATAAGGGTTGAATGCCGGCACCAGGCCAACTCACAGAAGCACTGGCCATCGCATAATAGATGAGAATTATACAAACTGAGGTGTTGCACTGCCTTTGACAATCTGACATTATGTAAAGCAAGGTCTCATTCAATACTACTGCCTGCTCATCTTCTTTTTTAATTTTTACAATTCCAGGCTTCCCTGATCATATGCAGTTTTCTGAATTCCGACAGAAGTTTGAAGTTTTACTGCAACCTGATAAACGACCTGGTAAAACCACAGATGAACAGAAGGTATGTTATTTAATATCAAAACTTAATTCACTTTATACAGAAACCTGAAATCTGAATCCCTAATGCTGCCGTCCTTCAAAAATTTCCCTCATTGTACACTGCATGGTGTTTGTCCATCCTCATTAGCCCAAACAGGAACAGCAAAGCCATTTTATTTATTATTTCATTTTCAACAAATATTATTTTCAATGATTGTAATAATATAAATGAAGGAAAAAAAAAAAAAAAGAAGAAAGAAACATCTATATTTTACAAGGATAACAACTTAGGTTCCTTGCGGATCCTTTCTACCAGCTGGTCCTTGGCCAAACCTCTTGGCATTGATCTTTCCCGGATTATTTATTGTTAATATTATATTTTATTTATTATAGAGTGTAATGATGTTAATGGACCATCTAGATATAGATAAACTTAATTATAGAATTGGACTTAGTCAGGTAAGACACATTTTAGTCTGTCTTTAGTACTTATAATCTTTTATCACACAACAGTACTGTTATCGGGTTCATAACGCGAGTTAATATTAGAGATATTACACAGTAGACAGGTTAATAACTATGCAAATTAGGTAGAATTTAGGTCATGTATTCATGCGCCAGTTACACAGAACCTTTGACGTTGGCGACCCCGTTAAAATTAACAATGCGGGGCATGAAATTTTCATTAAAATTGTTCCGAAAAACATTACTTTGATTAAAAAAATTAATTTACTTAGCACATGAAAGTATTTTTCTTGATGTTATTTGTTAGCGCAAGGACATTTTAAGCATACGTGATCGCGCCTAACCTAGTTACTAGCTCTATGACGTCAGAAAAGAATGACGTGATAGTTTAGTTTGCAAAAAGATTAAACTGAAAATTGGCGAAAATGCATTGAATTTTAGGAAAACATGCCTGTATCGATAGTTGTGTGATAAATAGAATCTTAAACTCGTGCTTATGTCATATAAAATTTATGAAATTCGTTGCCGAATTAAATATTTCCCTCGCCAAGGCTCGGGGAATATTAAAACCGGCAACTCATTTCATAAATTTGATATGACATAAGCACGAGTTTAAGATCCTCTATTTATCACTTTTACTGAAAACTGGATGATGACATTTAAGAATTTATTTACATAGGATGAAACATATACATGATGAACCGACTAGGTACCACGCCGGTGACAAAACTAAATACATAAAAATACATTTGCACGGCCCTCCAGTCTACGCATGCGCAGCGTACTATATTTGGCAATCAGCCAAGTTAACATTTACATCCACATCCACTGTCCTTATGTTAGATGTTTTATTTGATTGTTGAGTTCTGTATGTTCAAGGTTCATGGAATCAATCAAAAGTTCTATAAAACACTTTCAAGGTTCCTGAAATTTCCACTTTTCTTTACTTATACTTAAATCCAATTGGGGCTATTGCGCGTGGTAATTTTGGCATAAAACACTTTGGAACCAAGGCTCTTTATTTGACCATATTTGCCCGACATGCCAAAATTACCCCGTGCAATAGCCCGAATTGGACGTTAGTATAAGTGAAAAAAAAAATTGGAAATTTCAGGAAGTGTTCTATGTGTTCTAAGAAATTAAGGTGTAGATAATTTAAATTTTAAGATACAGGCTGTGTATGTTAATGATCTTCCGACAGTTGGAAATGAAAAAGAGTAAACCGATCTTCATTATTGCACACTGCATAGAGTTGCTCTCTTTATTAGCCTAACCATAGAAATGTATAAGACTGGAAGTCTTAGTCTACTTATTGTCTATTGAACTTCTGTTTCAATTTATGGTTGACCTAGTTTCTCCTCTACCACTAGTTGACTCTAAGTGATACTGTGGCAGAGAGACTGGATGTTCCGTTCGAATTAAATCGCATTTATCATGGCTTTTAAATTAACATAACTTCTTGCAGAAACCGGAAGTTATGGGCATATCTTCAATTCAACGCATGCGTGCCAAGCATAAATCTTGTGTTATTATTCCCTATCTACATTTCTATGGCCTAACCAAGTCCAGAAAAATAAAACATAAAACTTGATTCCATTCTGAAAGTCTGTTATTTATCAGTCAATATATTGTGTCTATAAAAAGTTTTGTTATTATTAGAATTAAGTTGGTTACTTCCGGTCATTATGGTGTTTATTTTATCAGTTGACCTAATTACTTCCCAGACTTGACCTAATTCCTGGAATTATAAACAATGGTGCTATCTGTCTGTTGTTTTCACCTGTTCTATGAATGAAATTCTGACAGGGAATATTTCTTTCAAGTTCCAAATTTGGCACTTTGTCAAAAAAAAGTCTTGAACTTATTCTAGAAATGTGCCTTTTCTGACTGTTCACAAATGATGAACATATCCCTTGCAGTGCATTCTATAATTTTTGAATGTTTTCGGATAGAAATGTGAAACAAATTATTAAAATTGACTTGTATGAAATATTAAAAAAGACATTTTGACCGAAATCAAGATAAGGCATATTGGAACTCCAGTTAGTTAACCCTTAACTTGCTGACTCTGGTCTTTGATAGCTATTTGGACAGATATGGCTGGGGTAGAGTCAGAAAATATAAGGCACGAAAATTGGTGATTTTCCACACCTTGTGCACGCAGCCTTTCAATGACGTACCACAGTTTTTATTTTATTGAATAGGAGGATAATGAATTTAATGGTATGATTGAACCACAAAAATATCGATTTTTCCAAGGTTTAATGGATTAGAAAGTGTGGAAAATCCCAAGTTTTTTAGTCTTAGTTTTTCTGACTCTCTCCCAGCAATATCTGTCGAAATAGCTATCAGAGGCTGGGAATAGAATCAGCAAGTTTTGGACTACAGTTAGTGTAGTTATAGCGACAAATATTTTGTTTTTTACTTCTTGACCAAGGCCAGTGCTTTTTTAGACCTTACTCTCAACATGTCATCTAAACACCTGTATATGTTGTAATGAAGTAATTAGTGATTAAAATATTCATCCTCACTTTCTTCATTAACTTATAATTAACCTTTTCTAAATTAAGTTTAAAAGTTGAAACAGTTTTATAATATACAATGCTAAAGGAGTAGTTTATTACTAAGGACTGAACTCAGTAAAGATTGGACATTTTATTTCAATCTAAGTAAGGGTTGATAAACAGTTACGTGTAAACAATATAAGAGATTTAGATACTTTTTGAGGTAGGCTGAAACATTTTTTTTTGCAATCTGAGTTTTTGGTGAATCATTACTTAAAGGAATACAACCTCTTAGAATGAACAAAATATCTAAATTTTCAAACTTGGTCAATAGATATTCATCAGGGGACTTACCTAGTGGCATAACTATAAAACAGATTACCTTAATAATCTGATAAATCCAGAAAACTATGTTTAAATACAATAATTGATAAATGTCTTAATCCAATTTAAGACATTTATCAATAATAATCTGTAATTGTATGGAAAATTACATAGTTTTATGGGTTTATTTGATTCTGTTTGATGAATATATAAACTTATTGACCAAGTTTGAGAACTTAATTTTTTTGTTCATTCTAAGACGTAGTATCGCTTTAAATTAATTGGGATACTTTCCGAAGAATTACTTGATTCTTGTGGGAAATTTCTTAGGTAAAGTAATTTAAAGTTCTTGTTATTAGATAAAAATGTTTGAAATGCTAAGATTCTGCAGTACCGTAGTTTCTCTCTTGCTTATGATTACAATAGTTTGTCTTTTTGGTTTTAAAGCTATTTTTTTTCTGTTAAGTTATCTATTGCATTTACATTTTGAATTATCTAAGCATAATTAGACAAGAAAATATGTTTACTGAATTATTTTATAATTACTTAAAAGATTTATGGAAAATTATAGATTTAAAGTAGCTTACCAGTGGTTCCCAACCTTTTTCAAGCTGTGGCCCAAATTCACGAAGCTTCCAGAGCCATGGCCCCCTTTATATTCCAAACTAGAGCAAAATAGGGAATATAGCGCAAGGGTTGTTATCTCCTGCCTCCACATCATCAGGAGGTCAGATTCATTTGATCACAAGCAATTACAGACCTTACACAGCAAAATATAGTTAAAAAAAAGGTTGGGCTAAAGATAAAATGATATACTTCCTCACATGTCATGGCCCCCTGACAAACACCCCATGGCCCCCAGGTTGGGAACCACTGATATATACCATCTTATTATCTCTCTTCCCCATTCAGCCTAAACTGTCTTAGCAAAATTTCCCTTATTGTACACTGCTAATTCAAACAGATGCAGAAAAGTTTCATTTCATTTCTTATATTAATGTCAATTCAAAACTGAAAATAAATTGGCACTCTTAGCATGTTTCTTTAAGCTAATTGATGTAAGTTTTTGTAAATATATGAAAATGTTATCACTGAGTAACATTAAAACTGTGTAAATAACATGAAGATAAATTGTTGAATGGATGTAAATTGACACCTTGGCCTGCCACTTTAAACTGATTTTTGTTTAGAGCCAATTTCTAGGAAGCATATCAAAATACTGATGCTAATTCCTAATTGAAAATCTTTTCAGTTCAAACCTGATAAAATTTGTGCGTCTTCAAACCATTGCATCTATTGTCAATATTTTTGGAAGAATATTAAAATAATAATGCTTATTGACACACTTATATTGTATCTTTAAGCCAACAAATGTAGGGACAATTTTATTGGAAGCATATAAATTGATGCCAATTCCAAGCTAAAATATCTGAAATCGGCTGATGATAAATTGCCTTCAGTTAGAAATATCGAGCCATTATTAAGCCAAACACAAAACAATAAGTACTCCCTGTTTGGAGTTAACCCTTTAAAAATAAATTCAGTTTTATCAAGAAAATGCATAGATATATAATAATGAGCATACTTTAGAACTACTCTTAGGTAACATTTGCTACGTTTTTGATAATGGAACATTTTTTCAAAAAAGCAGAATGGCCCTTTAAGTCATCTATCGCATTTACATTTTGAATTATCTAAGCATAATTAGACAAGAACATTGCCTTGCCTCTTTTCAAAATGTCTAATATTCACAGAGATTAAGCGCTGTTACCCTCTAAATTCTCAGCAAACAAAGTTTGGGTTTCATATTTTGTAAGTTCACTTAGGTTCATTTTAGCTCTTGAATCTCTACAAAATGATGATAAATTGGTTGTAAATTGAAACTCTAACATGCCTCTTTAAACTAACCAATGTAAAGTTTTTGTTGCAGTGTAAACATGCAGAATGTACAGTTAATGTATTTATAAGCCTCAACATTTCTCTCTCCTCTTTACTTTAAAATCATTTTCTCTCTTCAACTTTACCATTTCATTTATATTCTCAAGTTTTCATCCCGGCTATTTATTTTTCTGTTCAAGTTTCGTCATGACTTTTGTTTTAAATTCATTTGGATTAACCAAGCTGTCACAGGTTGGTCTTACAATATTTTCTATATTTTGTTTTCACTTTGTGTCAATGCTTTATTAATCTAATTAAAATTAGATTACATTTCGTTTCGGTTATTTTTTGATTGTCGACTCCATGTAATCTAAAGACTTGTATAAGGAGGTCATCTTCAAGTGACGAAAATTTCAGCCAATTAAAATCTACCTTCAAGATCGCGGGTCTATGCATTGAAATGCATTGTGGGAAGACGAAACAGAAAGTAAAGCGACACAGCAGTCCAAATATTCAAATATAAACGGTGTTCTGATTGGAAGAGGGGTGGCACGTGCTATAAATAGCTTATTCGTAACCAGAAGATGACCTCCTTATACAAGTCTTTAGATTACATGGAGTCGACAATCAAAAAATAACCAAAACGAAATGTAATCGAAGTTTAATTAGATTGTGCTCTTATCGGCTAAGTTGTCTAAATAAGTAAATTGCAAAAATAAGTAGGCTGATGCTGTTGTTCTTGCTAAATTTCCCTCATTGTACACTGCATGACATCCTCATTATGAAAATTATTTACTTTCAGTTTACTATCTGTCTGTGGGTCAGTCCATATCTTTGTCTATATTTCATTCTTAGTAAAATTTCCGTCATTGCACACTGCATGGCATTAGCCCAACCTCATTATGAAAATTATTTCCTTTCAGTTTACTATCTGTCTGTGGGTCAGTCTATATCTTTGTCTATATAACATTCTTATTGTTTCATTACACTAGGATTTCCTGAATGGCTCTCTTCCAACGTCATATTTCTTCTCTTTACATCTTTTAACTAACGTCACTCAGATCACTGAGATCACTGTCTCGTTCTTATTTTACTAAGTAGAAGGGACAAAGTCCATCATTATTTTAAACTGAGATAATAGTATGTATTTAGAGGATTAATTGATTTAATTTTGGTGGATCTGATAAATTGAACTTTAATATTTGGTAGGTCTTCATCTTTTTTCCATAACTTGTATATTAAAGGGATTGTAAAGAGGTTTTCTAGCCTTTTTATGTGGACGAAGGACACTTCCAACATCTATTTTGTGCAAACAAAATATTCATTGGGTGCCTGTGGTTCCTGTTATTCCAGAAAGAAAAACATGAAGTGACGTCACAATCTTGGAAAAAATCGGACTGGATGATCAGGTACAGGGCATTATAAATACATGTTGTTACAACGCTATGACTTATATGATATCGCTGTAACAACATTTATCTAATAACGTCATATCGTTGTAACAACATGTATTATAATGCCCTGTACCTGATCATCCAGTCCGATTTTTTCCAAGATTGTGACGTCACTTCCTGTTTTTCTTTCTGGAATAACAGCAACCACAGGCACCCAATGAATATTTTGTATGTACGAAATAGATGTTGGAAGTGTCCTTCGTCCACATAAAAAGGCTAGAAAACCTCTTTACAATCCCTTTAATTAGACAAAAATATTCCTAGGTGTTGATATGGTTAGGGCTGGATATCGAAATTGAGATTCTTATCGATGGCAGGTTACAGATCAATAATTGATTTATGATGATATTATTTTAATTGTGAAATCTTCTGATCTTCGTTTGTTGGTTTACGTTTTAAAAACTTGGTTGATTTTCTAATAGAGCTGGCTTATATTCAGCACGCCTTGTGTTCTATTAGAATCACTTTACACCCTAAGTTACAAATAAGTTGTTCATATCAGGGGGGGCAAACGCAAATATGAGAGGCAGGGGCGAAGCTGTGGTATTAAGGGCAATATATGACCAAGCCAAGCGAGGTAGGCCCGGTGGTCTAGGGGTTTGGGGGGAGCTGTGAGCTCCCTAGAAAATTTTGTATTTTAGAACCACTTGGATCACTTCTGAGGTATACCAGAATTTCATGCTTATATTTTGGGAAGCTATATTTATAGGGTAAGGACAAATGTTGCAGGAATACATTTGAAAAGGGCACATATTTGTGCCCTTGCCCCCGTGCTTCCAGCGCCCCTGGTTCATATTGCAAACTGTTAATGAATATTAGTCTTCACTTTACACCTTTTAGGTTGTCTGGGATTTCTCTCAATTTTTACAGAACATAACTTGTTCATATCAAAAACTTTACAGAACATTACTTGTTCATATCAAAATCTTTACAGAACATTACTTGTTCATATCAAAAACTTTACAGAACATTACTTGTTCATATCAAAAACTTTACAGTACATTACTTGTTCGTATCAAAAACTTTACAGTACATTACTTGTTCATATCAAAAACTTTACAGAACATTACTTGTTCATATCAAAAACTTTACAGTACATTACTTGTTCGTATCAAAAACTTTACAGAACATTACTTGTTCATATCAAAAACTTTACAGTACATTACTGGTTCATATCAAAAACTTTACAGTACATTAGTTCAGTCTTTTACAATACAGTAGTTACTAATCAATCTCAACTAATCACTGAACATTTCAACTATCAACTGTTGTTTAAGAATGGTAATTAGGTATTTACCTGGAATTTTCATTATCTTTTAACCCAGTATTTTGATTTCCCCTAGAAATTTCTGTTATCTTTCACGAGTTACTCTAGTCCCTGATTCCACACTAAAAGCACTAGTATGTACTAAGGGTACCGTACTAACTTCTTCAGGGAAAATGAATTCTTATCCTATACATGTCATCCATTTGGCTCATCCTTTGTCATTGTACAAGATTAACATGGCTCGGCCATGAAAGACAGCAATCTTTCTCTGTAAATGGGCAAGGGCATACAACTCTTATTCAGAGATAGATTTTGATTGGCTGATTTTAATGCACGAGAAGACTCTGAAGAATGATGTGATTGGCTGAACTATAATTTAGTTAAACATGGCAATCACCGTATAGTATACGCTAGATACAAATGACATGTCACCCTCACAGAATCCATTGTTAAGTTGAAACAGGAACTTTGAGAATTTCTGTGAATATGCCCACTGTATCCATCGGTTATGCCACTGTCCTGACTAAATTTCCTTCATTGCACACTGCATGACATTTGCCCTTTCTCATCAGCCCATGCAGTAAAGCAGGATGTAAAACTCAATTTCATTTCATTTAACAAGTCGTAGTCTCACTAAGAGATTATCAACTGTTGGAAATCGAAAGTAAAAGTAGACCAATGCCACTGTCCTAGCTAAATTTCCTTCATTGCACACTGCATGACATTTGCCCTTTCTCATCAGTTCAGCAAGAAAAGCAGAACGTATAACTCAATTTCATTTCCTTCAAACCCTCCCAATAAAATACCTTAGGCCAAGGGATTGTTTTATGACGTCACGCCCACTACATCTGCATAGATATCAATGGAAGCTTCCAGTAGATCAGAGGGCGTGATGCCATAAAACGCGTTAGTTTTATTGGAATTGCATGACCCATAGATGTCAGAATGGAAATTGGAATGGCGCAAATTGATGCTATCAGTGTCCCCGATACACATACAAAGTTTAGAAAACCGCTTTACAATCCCTTTAATGCAGAAGGTTTTGAATTTTATTTTGTTTTAGAAAGGTAAGAAGTCTGTTGTTTTATATAATGACTCACGTATTTATGTTATATTTAACACCTGGTAATACAGGTAATATTAACGAGAGTTTACCTGGTGGAATTCTTCAACCATATATTTTAAACACAAGTTTTAAGGCGTTAGATGCCAGATGTTGAAATTTTAACTTTTTTGAGGATTTTGGAAAAAGTTTAATATTTTTACAAGATTTGTGAAATTTTTATTAAAACCCAAAACTTTTGGAGTGGTATTCTTACTTCTTAAAATCTATCTTAATCAAAATTTACCACAAATACAAAAATTCGATTCATTCATTTTTATACGCCCACATATTTTTAAAAAGTAGTAAGTGTTCGGTAAAATTTGATATTGAGCAGCAATGATGGATGTGGTGCCAGGCAGAGTATGCTTACCCTTAGACACCTGATACCACTTTTCATTATGAAATAGTTACTCATTTATTTATATACTTCCTCATATGAAAAGTTCATTAGCTGCTACCAATGTATTGCCAAATTGTTATTTTGGATTTTGGGTTCGTACAGTTTTGCTCCTTAGCACTTTGAGTTTATTTTAAAGATTGTATGCTACAGACATGATTTTACCTGGTTAACTGTACTGAATATACTAGATGTTAGAAATATCAAACGGTTAATATCTACCTGAGTTAACGAGATTTTACCTGTCTAGTTTATACCTGGTCTAGTAAACTGATAAAGGTAATAACAGATGTAAATGATTATCTACTGTAACTAGCTAGAGTTTCCTGTGAAATTACAATAACTCAATGTAAGAAAACACTTAGTAGAAGTTATAATGGAATACTTCAGATGATATACCTGGGAGCTGCGGTGGCTCAGTGAGTTAGACGCTTGTTCGCTAACCTGAAGATCCAGGGTTCAATCCCAGTATAGTTAGAGAGTTATGGTGGCTCAGTGAGTTAGACGCTTGTTCGCTAACCTGAAGATCCAGGGTTCAATCCCAGTATAGTTAGAGAGTTATGGTGGCTCAGTGAGTTACACGCTTGTTCGCTAACCTGAAGATCCAGGGTTCAATCCCAGTATAGTTAGAGAGTTATGGTGGCTCAGTGAGTTACACGCTTGTTCGCTAACCTGAAGATCCAGGGTTCAATCCCAGTATAGTTAGAGAGTTATGGTGGCTCAGTGAGTTAATCACTTGCTTGCTAACCTTAAGGTCCAGGGTTCCATCAAAGAATACAAATAAAGGAAGTAAAATAAAACAATATTTGACCAAAAATGTCTTAAAATTTTCATAAATATTTTCCTTTGAAGTGGTTGATAAATTAATAGAGACTAATGATGATGTATTGAATTGAAGTTCGTTAAGGTAATTATCGTTAATTATGACAAGTTAATTAACTCAATCTATTATTTGTCACCCAGTGTGGAAAGGGATCAAGGTTGTTCACAGTTTTCAGGGAAGCAAGATTTGTGTTTTATGTGTGTGATTCAACTTGTTTCTTGGGGTAGTTTTCTTGTTCTAATTTAGGAAAATTTTGGCTCGTTTTTTCTCTTTTAATAGGTAAGCTTAAAATTTTTCATTTCGAATGTTGGAATCTCTTAATTTGAAATTGACTGAAAATCTGTCATTAGGAGCTCTGTTGAAGCAAAACAAAAGTTGGATATTATAAATATTATAAAACAAACAGAAAACTTGACTTGTTTTGATCCTGAGTTTATTTTTCAACTGCTGTGGTTGTCCCTAGATCCGGGCTAGGCATCAGGCAGCTAGATCTTACACTTGATCTCCAGGCAGCTAGATCTTACACTTGATCTCCAGGCAGCTAGATCTTACACTTGATCTCCAGGCAGCTAGATCTTACACTTGATCTCCAGGCAGCTAGATCTTACACTTGATCTCCAGGCAGCTAGATCTTACACTTGATCTCCAGGCAGCTAGATCTTACACTTGATCTCCAGGCAGCTAGATCTTACACTTGATCTCCAGGCAGCTAGATCTTACACTTGATCTCCAGGCAGCTAGATCTTACACTTGATCTCCAGGCAGCTAGATCTTACACTTGATCTCCAGGCAGCTAGATCTTACACTTGATCTCCAGGCAGCTAGATCTTACACTTGATCTCCAGGCAGCTAGATCTTACACTTGATCTCCAGGCTAAAACAAACAACAATAAAGGTAAAATACGAAGATATGTCGAAATTTACGTAAGTGGGCCTGATTCATCAACAAATCTGAACACAATAACCGCTTTTCACTGAGAATTTTGAAGCTCTGAGCTCTAAGCTAGCTTTATTGCCAAACATGTTGGGTTTACACTGAGTTTTTCTGGTTCCCGAACGACTTTAGTCTCGATCATAAAGTCACACATTATAGACAGCCGTAACGGTTCGGCAATTTGTCAGTGGAAACTCAAAAAAGCTAGCTTGAAACCGGCTTTTTATGTCAGTGGAAACACAGTTAAATATCAAATCTAAAAGCTGATCCAGTTATATAATTCTACTACAACAGTAATCTAATCAGTCTTATTGTTAATAGAAATGATTTTGAGGGCATTATTATAATATTTATAAAGAGTTAACAAGTTTTAACAAGTTTTTACTGATTTGTATTAAGGATTGAGAGTTTCTCTTGTTTCACTTGTTGAAGTCTTAAATGGTACATTTTGGTTTTTGATATTAATTTTAAATAGACATTTTGCAAATCATTGTGAAAAATGCCAAGCATTGGATTTCGCCGTGGAAGTAGAAATATAACATATAAGGTAGACGTACTCCTGTCATGGTTCAATGTTATGTCAATAAATTAAAGATGTAGAATTAATTTGATATATATTTAGATTAATCTTTTTATTGTTTTCTTGTTAGTATATATTTTGTTATGTTTTATTCCCTTGCCATTACATTTGATGACGACACATGTATCTTGTGTTGAAACGTTATGTACCCAACTGTATTAAAGAAGTGTGTTATATTCCATAATATTGTCTTGTTTAGATTGTAGAAGAAGATGAAGGGTTGGCCAAGGTGATTTTAAATCTCAGATACTCTGTTTTACTCCATTACATACACTCATTATTCAGTTGTTCATGTACTCCTGGGCCTTATTCCAATTTCCATTCTGACGTCTGTGGTTCTTGCAATTCCACTAAAACTAACACGTTTTATGACGTCACTGACAGTGATCTGCATAGATATCAATAGTAGCGTCTGGTAGATCACTGTCACTGACGTCATAAAACGCGTTAGTTTTAGTGGAATTGCAAGAACCACAGACTTCAGAATGGAAATGGGGTTATGATTGAGCCAGTATACCTGCTCTTTGGGTTGAAAGGGTTAAACCTTTACTCTGCCGCGCTCGATCACCCCACCTCAAATTACTATGGAAGTGAAAGAATATGTTGGCCCCTCCCCACCCTAATCTAAAAACATAAAATGAATAGTTTAGGGTACATTGTCTTAAAACAAAGTTGATTTACTAAATACCTGGTATGAAATGGAGAAGAACATGGTATCTGAGTTCATAATTTAAAACAGAGTTAAAAGTTCAAATAATCTTTATATTTCATGTACTTCTATGATTGTTTTTTTTTGTGTTTTGATATTTTGCCATATTAAATATTTGTTGAGTTGATATTGATTGAAAGTTGTCTGTATTAATTTAAAGTTTAGTCTTATAGTTCGATGTTTATTTCTGTTATTTCTAGAATTACGACTTCAATTTGAAATGATTTGTTGAATTTATTGTGTTATCTTGAGTGAGTTTATGATTTTTAGCAATATTTTGTGTGTGAATATTATAATTAGTAGTAAGTTTATTAGAAATATGAAAGGATAAAATTCTTGAATAAGCAACTAGTCATTTGGATGGGACATTAAACCAAAGCCTAGTGTGCTATAGACTGTTAGTGTTCAAGATACCTCAGCAGTTTGAAATTGAGTAGGCTTATACCCCGGTCTTTGCAAAATTTCCCTCATTGCGCACTGCCTAACGTCACCCATGTGTCACAACTTGGAGGAGTAGAGAAATTGTGAATTTTGACTAGTTCCGCTGAGGTATTGTGGCATTCCTATGAAAACAGCAATATACATTATTTTTGTATGTATTAATAAAATATTGCTATGTTTCTAGTCTAATAACCATGGCAATATTTGTGAAATATTCTGAGATAATTTCCTGTAAAATCAATAACTAGGCATAGTTTCAACATGATGTCATTTCTATATTTATATTCGTGAATTGACTAAAGCTCAGTATGTGCTGTTGATAAATGTTTTTGAATCAACAAGCAGTTTTCAAATATTAAAAGCAGTTGAAGGAGGTTTCAGATAAAAAAGGGATTTTCAGATGTATAGGGCATTTTGGGACAGCTTTATTAGAAAAGAAATTGTGCCTTGTGAAATTGAAAGGGTTTTCTGATTTTTTTATGTGTATTAGATATATGTGATAGCATCAATTTGTGTCATTCCAATTTCCATTCCGACGTCTGTGGTTCCAGCAACAAATTGTGATCAATTGTGTTTTCTGGGATTCGAGCAATGTTCATGATCTAGAACATCACATTAGCAACCATTTAGTTTAATTGCAATTGCAGGAACCACAGATGAATGTCTGACTGAAAATTGAAATGGTGTAAATTTATGCTATAAGTGTCACCGATACACATAAAACTTTTAAGGAATCCTCTTTTCAATCACTAAAAGCTTTGTCCATGGTAAGGTTGAAAGTGGTTAGGTATTGTATCTAGATCTGTGTAAAGCCAATCATGCTACGCTGTGATACGTATTGTGATACAGGAACTTCACTACGATACGTATCTAAATATCAGGTAAGATTAAAGACAAACCAAGAAGAACCTTGATTAGGAATTGAATTCTTGATTGAAACCTGTAATGAAAGGGAAATTTGAATAGTACTGTGTTTTGTACGTGATCAAGTTATGGAGACGTCAAACATTATCATGCATTGTGTAAACTGTTAAGAGTAGAAAAATACTAGCGAAATGATATCTGCTTTTTCAAAATAGTCTCTTGGTACTTTTCTTGCAACTTTTTAACCACGTGGATTAACTACTAAAACCAGACGGTTAGTGTAAAATAAAGTTTACATTATCTCAGTCAGCTGTTGGCTTTATTACCACAGTTTATGAATGGAAGGTAGATATTTCACTATGTTTGTATTTTACAAAGAAAAAATCTCGTATCTTGTATAAAACTTAGTTTACATTATCTCAGTCAGCTGTTAGTTTTATTACCGGTCTCAGTTTATGAATGGAAGGTAGATATTTCACTATGTTTGTATTTTACAAAGTAAAAAACTTGTTGGTGGTTCCATGTATTAGTAGTCAGTCTCTCAACTAAAACCAGATTGAATGTATAAAACTTAGTTTACATTATCTCAGTCAGCTGTTAGTTTTATTACCGGTCTCAGTTTATGAATGGAAGGTAGATATTTCACTATGTTTGTATTTTACAAAGTAAAAAACTTGTTGGTGGTTCCATGTATTAGTAGTCAGTCTCTCAACTAAAACTAGATTGGATGTATAAAACTTAGTTTACATTATCTCAGTCAGCTGTTAGTTTTATTACCTCAGTTTATGAATGGAAGGTAGATATTTCACTATGTTTGTATTTTACAAAGTAAAAAACTTGTTGGTGGTTCCATGTATTAGTAGTCAGTCTCTCAACTAAAACTAGATTGAATGTATAAAACTTAGTTTACATTATCTCAGTCAGCTGTTAGTTTTATTACCTCAGTTTATGAATGGAAGGTAGATATTTCACTATGTTTGTATTTTACATAGAAAAAATCTCTGTGATATTCCTTGTATTAGTAGTCAGTCTCTCAACTAAAACCAGATTGGATGTATAAAACTTAGTTTACATTATCTCAGTCAGCTGTTAGTTTTATTACCTCAGTTTATGAATGGAAGGTAGATATTTCACTATGTTTGTATTTTACAAAGTAAAAAATCTCTGTGATATTCCTTGTATTAGTAGTCAGTCTCTCAACTAAAACTAGATTGGATGTATAAAACTTAGTTTACATTATCTCAGTCAGCTGTTAGTTTTATTACCTCAGTTTATGAATGGAAGGTAGATATTTCACTATGTTTGTATTTTACAAAGTAAAAAACTTGTTGGTGGTTCCATGTATTAGTAGTCAGTCTCTCAACTAAAACCAGATTGAATGTATAAAACTTAGTTTACATTAATCTCAGTCAGCTGTTAGTTTTATTACCTCACTTTATGAATGGAAGGTAGATATTTCACTATGTTTGTATTTTACAAAGTAAAAAATTTGTTGGTGGTTCCTTGTATTAGTAGTCAGTCTCTCAACTAAAACCAGATTGGATGTATAAAACTTAGTTTACATTATCCCAGTCAGCTGTTAGTTTTATTACCTCACTTTATGAATGGAAGGTAGAATTTGGCTACTATAAGCCTTGCATCTTTTTACAAAAGAATAAAACTGTAAAAGAAGTACCAGTATGTATTTTAGTGCTTAAAAACTAAAGACTAAAATGGTGCTTATTTTAGGGTTTTAGTACATGTATCTAAAATTTATATTCAAAAAGTACATTCTGATTACAGGGATCTCAGAATTGCATTTTTTCTCTCATTTCTCAGTGGACAGGAGTGAGTAATTTATTTGAGTATATTCTGAGTTGTTTGTGTGAAAATTGTGTTAGTAGGTAAATGAGTTGGAATGCTTTTAGTTTTAACCTATTTTACTTTTTGTGTTACAAATACCAATTGTTGTTAAAGAAAGGGGTGGATTTTGGATAATCTTTATTTGGTTACCAGGAAAGGACTTGTCGTGTATTTCGTGTTTGAATTTTCTCTTTCAGAATTATTTTTAATTTATTTGCTATTCATCAAGATCATCAAGTCAGTGTTTATTAAACGTGCCTTCAGTTAACCTCGAAATCACCAAACGAGCTTTCTCTTACTCCGCACCTGTTTTATGGAAAAGATTTTCATCAAAAATTTGTTTTTCAAAATCTATAGACATCTTCAAGAATAACCTAAAAACTTTCTTGTTTAATGAAGCTTACGTATCACAGATCACAGACATTTATTGATCGATAACGCAATAGGAACTGAAAAGTAATTTGCTCCATATAACTGAACTATTATTATTATTATTTCAACATTAAGCAGATTTCAGTCGTTTGATATTTAAATAAAAAACAGTCCAACTAAAAAAGACAGCTTACGATTTACTGCAGAAGATCAAATTTAGTGTATA
This sequence comes from Lottia scabra, assembly GCA_029955415.1. NCBI lineage: Eukaryota > Metazoa > Mollusca > Gastropoda > Lottiidae > Lottia > Lottia scabra. The sequence continues at coordinate 3,261,820 of JARJEI010000019.1, read as the reverse complement.
AGACATCCCATATTCCAAAAGAGCCATTTTCAGCAATGAAACAAAATAGTTCACTTTTCTTTTAGTGATAAAAAATTCCAATTATTCCAAAGGAGCCATTTCAGCCAAAAGAGGTGTCTTTATATTTATATTTAATTTATTGTTGATTTTTCGTGCTGTTGCTTTAGTGTTGTTAATTTTGCCCAATTTAGTCAATAAATTGTTTGATTATATTTTTATTAATTTTATTATTTCAGGTATTTTTTCGTCCGGGTGCGTTAGCTCAGTTAGAAGTTTCGAGAGATGAGAAGATAACAGGAAATATTACAGCATTCCAAGCTTTCTGTCGGGGTTACCTAGCTCGACAAAAACTTGAAAAACGACGGGTAAGAACAACTTCTATTTATATTTTACAAGATTTAAAAAATGGGTTTATTTATAAGTCTATAATGACATCAAATTAATAAAATAACAAAATATTTTTACTGTTAAAATAATGCTAAAATTGTAAACATGTGTAATGTGTACCCTTGTTATGGGGTATGGGTGGCCATGGTTTCCCCCGAAATAAGTTTGTCTCAGTTTTACAAGGCTTAAAGCAAGTCTTAATAATAAATGTTTCAATTTGTTTCAGGTTCAACATCTAGCAGTGAGTTGTATACAGAGAAACGTAAAGAAATATTTAAAGATACGAGATTGGGAATGGTGGAAACTATATACTCGTATTAAACCAGTTCTTAACGTACATAAAACAGAGGAGGAACTACTTGATAAAGAGGTACGATGTTCAATGATATCATTCAGGCAGGGTATCCGTACTCTTCTAGACACCTGATACCACTTTTCATTATGAAATACTTACTCATGTATGATTGATGTATTTCTTAATGTGAAAAGTTCATAAGCTGTTACCTATGTTTCGTCAAAATGTCTTTTTGGATTTCGAGTTTCGTTTTGCGGTTCGGATCGTTAGTACTTGGTTTCTTTTAACTTTTAACTTGGTTTTATTAACCAAATATATTGTTTACCTGGGTGGGTTTCTACAATAAATCCTACAATTTGTCCTGATGTATATTTGAAAAAAATTTGCCATAAAAGATACAGGGCTTTGATTTTGATTTAAGTCAAGTTAAAAATAAAGCTTGGACTAGGATTGAATAAGGGCTGGGTATCGATTACCAAATTTAGATCGATTATCGAAGGCAGGTTACCAATCAATAATCGATTAATAATCAAAATATTTTTAGACCCAGCCCTAGATAGAAATGATTTGATGATATAATTTTGATGACATTGAGGGTTAAGATGTTGAGTTTATACTATTTTAATTTTCAGCTTGAAATAGAACAATTGAAGACGAAATTAGAAAAAATAGAAAAAGAAAGAAATGAATATAAACTTCATTGTGATAAATTTGAAAATAGGGTAAGTTTATATTGTTAATGTACAATTAAAGCACGTCTTGGAAGCTTGTTTGTTGATCAGTTAATTACTTAACGTAGTTTTAAAAAAGTAGGTATGTCTTAAATAAAGCTTGTATTCTAAATATCATTTTGCAATTATGTGCCAGAGATATCACTTTTTGAACTTCTGGGACAAAACGCGAAGTTTTCAAAGTGCCAGTTTCATGATTTTTTTTAAATATATCATTGCAATGAGGTTTAAGGTTCACTCTTGTTTATCTAGTTAACGGAGCTATCAGCTGATTTGGTAGAAGAAAATTCGACGTCCAATCAGGCGACAGAATTACTGGAAGCAGAACAAGCTGAAAGGATGAGATTAGAGAAAGAAAATAAAGATATTCAGGTCAGAACATTTCTCTTACCCAAAATCCCAGGGTTCAATCCCGGCATGGGTCGAGATGATACCTTTGGATTTTTCAACCCAGTTTCCCCTGTCAGTGCTGCAGGTCGGAGGGGCTGACATGGAAAAGCGTCTAGTCGTTCGGATGGGACAGATGGAAATCGATAATAAGAGCAGGCTAATGCCGCTGTCCTGGAAAAATTTCTCTCATTGCACACTGCATGGGGTTTGCCCATCCTCAATTAGCCCATATAGGTGCAGAAAAGTAAGACGTAAAACTCCATTCATTTCATTTCATTTCTTACCCTAAATCAGTGGTTCCCAACCTGGGGGACATGGGTGTTTGTCAGGGGGCCATGGGGTGTTTGTTAGGGGGCCATGGGTGTTTGTCAGGGGGCCATGGGGTGTTAGTCAGGGGGCCATGGCGTGTGAGGATGTATATCATTTTTTCTCTAGCCCAACTTTTTTTTAACTATATTTTGCTGTGTAAGATCTGTAGTTGCTTGTGGTCAAATGCATCTGACCTCCTGATGATGAGGAGGCACAAGACAACAACCCTTGCGCAATATTCCCTATTTTGCCTTTATGGGGAATAGAACAGGGGCCATGGCTCTGGGAGCTATGTCAATTTGGGCCACAGCTGGAAAAAGGTTGGGAACTACTGCCCTAAATAAATCATGTATTTATATCAAGAACATGTGGCTTGGATAGAAAATGATAGGTAGAATATTTTCCTTGCCGTAATTAATTTCCCATCATCCTGTACAGCCACGTCATATACTCTTGTTTCTCCTAAAACTTGGGTAACATTCAAAAGTTGCCTGAAAGGTTAATCGTGAAGACCACTATTTCAACTTTGGAATATGTTTAAAATTTACAAAAGCTTTATAAGCAAAAGTTGTGCTTTTCCATAAATAATAATTTAGAATTGAGAATTAGAACTCAAAGGAAGCTATAATTTCAAATTTTCAGGCTAAATTAGGAAATTTAAAGAGACAGAATGAGAAATTACAGATGGAAGTTATGGAGTCCAGGTTATGGCAGGCATCCAGTGTGGAAATGGAAGATGATTTAGATGGTAATTATTTCAAAATTTCCTTTTTATACACCCTCATCTCTCTATGAGGACGTATATTGTCGGCAGCCCTGTCCGCCTGTCCGTCCGTCAAATGAAATTTGATATGTGTATACATATTCATAAAACGAAGATCAAGTTCGAATTTGAGCAATTTTCGACTGTTAGAAGCAGAGTTATTGCCCTTGCCTCAAAGTCTTGAATATGCTATTACTCTCTTAGTTTTCGACCGATCTGTAGTCTAGGTAGGCGACCCAGGCAAAATTAAACAATGATGCAAAATGACCTTATATTTTTTTTATTCATATTAAAGGATAAAATTGGGCACCGAGAGGCCTAAAAATGTAATTATTTTAGGAAAGGTCTGATTCTGAGATACTAGTAATTTATTTTATCTGGCCTTTTATAAGCACATATAGGTGCAGAAAAGTCGGACGTAAAGCTCCATTCATTTCATTTTTTTATAAGCCCCCAAGGTATATAATTTAAGTTAAGTTATAACCTTTCAATTAAGATGTTTGTTTTAACTAAATTTATTTTTAGACTAAATCTGTCAAATTGTAATTAACACCCTCCCAAACATAGACAGTTTAAATCTGGAAAAACTTTTTAACTTCAATCTGTCAAATTTTTACTAACTTTGTATTTGATTTAAATTTATGGATAGCATAAAATATCTGTATCGTATGAGGAAATGTTACGAGATTACTTATACAAGTTTCTTTTTCATGGTCCCAAGTCATATTTTATTTATCATCAATTTTTCTAATAAAGGGATTGTTAAGTGTTTTTCTAAACTTTGTATTTGTATAACAAAACACAAGACAATATTATGGAATAAAACACACTTCTGTAATACAGTTAGGTACATAACATTTCAACACAATATACACGTGTCGTCATCAGATGTAATGTAATGCGGTTCGGATCGTCAGTACTTGGTTTCTTTATGTAATGTATTTGTAAGGAAAAGGTTAAAGAATTATACAAGCTTCTTTTTCAATGTTTTCAGATTAGATTTTATTTATTATTATCACTTAAACAAATTTTTAGTTGAATGTCGAACTCCATTATAATTTGTTTTTAGGAGGTGGTGACTCTTTGTATAAAGATCGGTATGAAAGATTAATTAAAGAATTAGAATTCACCAAGAAACGTCTTCAACAGCAACATGAAGAGGAAATGGAAGCTGAGTTACAGTCGCGAAAACTTCTTGAAAAACGGGTGAGTGTCTTTAGTTTGGATAAATCTAATGGAAAATAATTGATGACTTTACAAAAGAAAAAAAATGCTGAACATATCAATGACATAATTATAATTATCTAAAGATGATTTTAGTGCTCTAGTCTTCTGATTGGTCAGTTACTGAAATCGATTTTGATTTTAATTTGATTATCCTTTCCTTATTCTCGAAAACTAAACTTAAGATGATTTTAGTCTTCTGGGGCCTTATTCTCGAAAACTAAACTTAAGATAATTTTAGTCTTCTGGGGCCTTATTCTCGAAAACTAAACTTAAGATAATTTTAGTCTTCTGGGGCCTTATTCTCGAAAACTAAACTTAAGATGATTTTAGCCTTCTGGGGCCTTATTCTCGAAAACTAAACTTAAGATGATTTTAGTCTTCTGGGGCCTTATTCTCGAAAACTAAACTTAAGATAATTTTAGTCTTCTGGGGCCTTATTCTCGAAAACTAAACTTAAGATGATTTTAGTCTTCTGGGGCCTTATTCTCGAAAACTAAACTTAAGATAATTTTAGTCTTCTGGGGCCTTATTCTCGAAAACTAAACTTAAGATAATTTTAGTCTTCTGGGGCCTTATTCTCGAAAACTAAACTTAAGATAATTTTAGTGTTCAAGTCTTGTCATTGGTCAGTAACTAAAATCGATTTTAAGTTAAATATTCTTATCCAATCAAATTACTGGAATTTCTTAAAATCTGGATTTTATCTAATTTAAGTTTTCGAGAATAAGGCCCCAGATTAATATAATAATAATACTTGTATTTATAAAGCGCTGAAATCCACTCTACATGGAGAGTCTGTAATACATCATGTCTTATATTTTAAAATTCACCCAAAAAAAAAAAAAAAAAATTAAATGTTCAAAAGTTAATTTGCTCTTTTATAACAAAAACATTTCAATGTTAAACTTTAGTACAAACTTATTAACATGTCTGCATCACGAATACTCTGTAAAATCTGTTATTTTATGTAAAAAGATTAATATTTTTATTAGAATTTCAAAACTTACGTAAGAAATAGGATTTCACTTGTCAAACTTTACTTCAGATTTATTTATACGTCTGTATATCAATCATCATGAACATTTCTCTGCTATAACTTATATTTTTATTAAAAAAATTAATTTACTTATTTTAGTAGTGTTTCAAAATCAAATCGAGCTTTTAGAATTGATATAAGGTAGCACATTTCATTACAAAAAATTGATAGACATAAAACTTAACATTTCAATGTCAAAGTTATATATATACTTATGCATTTCATCTTGAATATTCTACTGCTATATGTTATATTTTGAAAACATCAAAACCTTGTTTTTTTGGTGGCGTAAAATCAAAACAATCTGTAAGAAATGGAATAAGGTATCGCATTTCATTTTAAAAAAATAGACATAAAACTTCATATTTCACTGCCAAATTTATAACTGATTTATGCTTCTGCATTTTGTCAAAATTTTTCTCAAATTTCAAAGTTAATTTTTGTGTTTTCTAGCTACATGATACTGTAGAAGAAGCAGAAGAACAGCGCCGTTTGGTTCAAGTCTCTAGGAAGAAAGCCCAGAGATTGAACGAGGAGATGCAGGATACCAAGTTACATCTTGAAGAAAAGATCACACGGAATAATGAACTGGAGAGGAAACAAAGAAGGTAGGAATTTCATGAGTTATTGCCCTTGTTATTCTATATTTAGATGGGAGTTGCTGACTGCTTTCTGAGTAAAACAACTGCTTGTTGGAGACAACAATCATATTTTCAGTCTGGATTCCCTTACATAAAGGAGTAAAAAAATACTTTTTTAACAAAAAGTATCAGAAATTCTGAAGTCCCCTGTGCCGGAGCTTCAAATTGTGCCCTGACAATTTTCCCTTATTGCACACTGCATGTCTATCTAGTTTGCTAATTGTGTTTTTTAATTATAATCTGTAATTGTATGGAAAATTACATAGTTTTATGGATTTATTTGATTCTGTTTGTATACTTTTGACACCATTATGAATATATACTCTTATTGAGTTAGAGAACTTTATTTTTTTGTTTTTTTAAGAGGTATTGCTTGATTTGTTGGGTCTTTGACACAAGCAGCTAAGAAAAGTTGAAAATCTGGAGACAAATTTCTTAATGTTGATTGAATTTTAGGTTTGATTCAGAGGTTCACATGGCCCATGAAGATGTAAAGGAAGAAAAAGTTTTACGTGAAAAATTACAGAAGGAACGAGATAGTTTAATGTCTGAAAAATACGCCTTGGAACAAAATATTATGGTAAGTTTTGATTGGCTTAGGAAATTGCTACGGGTAATTTTCCAAAGTACTAATGACAAGCAGATCATGCTTACTCTTTTCAAAACACCTGATAGTACTTCTCTTTGGGGTAGTCAACTGCTATATAACTATTATTCTTGATTTTGCATTGTTTTGGATGCGATTTTGATGAACAGATTTGTTTTGCTTGTGCGGATTTTAATTTGTATCCTTAAGATATTACTTTTACAAAATCCTCATGAGGACACCTAGTTTTAGAAATTGAGGTCAACTTTTCAATATCAGACTTGAGTCAAGTCAGCAAACTCTCGAAAACAATTGCATTTTTCTGATGAAAACAATTTTATTTTTTAAATGTTTCTAAACTTTCTACTAATGTTTCTACAAAGTCAAAAACTTTATCAGAACACAGAATAACGAACTTTCTAATATAATTTCTACAAAGTCTATTAGTATATGAGTGTATAAGATTTGAACGACATGTAGAAGCGAGGAGCGCATATAACAAAACACAAGACAATATTATGTATATAACACACTTCTTTAATACAGTTAGGCACACAACGTTTCATTACATCTGATGACGACACGTGTATATTGTGTTGAAACGTTATGTGTCTAACTGTATTAAAGAAGTGTGTTATATTCCATAATATTGTCTTGTGTTTTGTTATATATGAGTGTAAGATAACAATTGTTTTTTATTATTTTGTATTTTGGAATATCAATTAATTTTGAATACTGGTATTTATTGTAGAAAGTGAAGATGGATTTCGAAAGCCAGATGGATAAAGCAGAACGACTAGAAAAAGAGTTGAAAGATATTGTTGGGTCTTCACATTCCAAAGATGACCATGAGGTGAGTTAATACATGGGTGGGGGTCAGAATCGACAGAAACCTACCCTAGAATCAATCTTTTTTAAAGGAGTACAACCTCTTAGAATAAACACAAAATTTATATTTGACCAGTCTTCATTTTTATTGGTTGATTTGGGTCTTGAATATATTTAAGTATCCTTCAGAAGCACTAGAATTGCACGAAAATTGCGTATTTCCTTCAAATATACCTTAAATTAGACATTTCTCCATCTATTTCTATAGATGACTTTTCTATATATTGCATAGTATCGCTAATGTGTAGTAGGGCATTATAACTTTCAAATGCTAATAATTATGGATGCACATGGATTTGAAGGCTCAAATTTCAATGGAGAGTTGTGATAACCAGTACTAAATTGCTGAGCTAAAAAATCTCCGTTTCTGAGACTTATCCAAATCGACCCGCGAAAATGAAGCCTGTGCCACTTTAAATTTTCAAATTTGGTAAATAGGAGTTTATATTCATCAGGAGACTTACCTGGTGTCATAAATATAAAACAGATTATCTAAATAATCTGATAAATCCAGAAAAATATGTTTAAATACAATAATTAAAAAATGCTTAATGAAATTTTTATTTTGTTCATTCTAAGAGGTGATGTCGTTTTAAGTGAGATTCCAACCCTCGGCACCTTATAGCCTAAACAATCCAACTCACTACTGTTTTGTGCTAACTTATAAAGGTTATTCCATTATTTTCAGTTGGTATCATTAAAAAGATTAAAACATGAACTAGAGAGAAAAGTTAAAGAACAAGAAGAAGAACTGGACGATCAGGCTGGTCAAATACAGCATCTTGAACAGGTAGGTCTTTTTTTTCCTATATACTGAATTGAATTCCTGGGGCATCGGCTCAACCTTTGTCATTGTTCGAGACTATATAATGCCTCGGCCATGATAGACGCCATCTTGCCCAGTATTTGGGCAGGAAAAGACAACTCTTGTTCGAAGATTGTTTTTGATTGGCTATTTTTTCCGCAAAAGATGACAATACATTCTTAAGAATAATTGTGATTGGTTGAATTATAATTTATTCAACATGGCAACTACTGTACAGTATACGAGGTAATCTAGCATGTCTAGTTCCAAAGTTGATACGAGTGTCCCTGGGGTTGAACCCTGGGGAGGCTGTGGTGCCCTGGTGAGTTAAAAGATTCAGGGTTCATCCCTGGTCGACAGTTGGAAATACAAAAGGAGTAGGCTAGTGCTGCTGTCCTATAAAAATTCCCCTCATTGCACACTGCATGGTATTTTCAGGAAAGTACAGAAGGAATGTCATTTAATTTTTACCTATGATATGAATTTTTTGAAATATAATTGACCACATCCATTTTTCATTATTTTGAAATTTTTATTTTTCTAAATTATATCACAAATTCCCCAAAAACGGAAAACAAAACTATATTATTGTCCTGTTATTTGACGTTTTGGCTTACTGCCTTCTTCAGAAACAACTAAAATACATCTCGATCACATTATTACGTTATTTTACTAATTATTTAATGTTAAATTTTTATTTTTCTAGGCCAAATTACGTTTAGACATGTCTATAGAAAAACTAAAACAACAGAATAATAAAGAACTGGAAGAAAAGGAGGAGGAATTGGAAGAAATGAGATACAGAACTCAGAAAAAGGTTGGTTATTTAATTAGATGATACAATATTTCATTCATTGCATACTGCATAGCGTGGCAAACTTGGTTGGGTCAAGGAATTGTGGCATTTGACAATGACTGCAACTCCACCACTGGGTTAATTTTTTGGAAATTGTTTTGGTGTTTTGGTGTCACAGCATGGCAAACTTGGCTAGGTTAATGAAGTGGGGCATATTTTACATTTGCTATGATGTTTTCCCATTGACTTTTAAAGTTAATTTGTATGGCGGTTATCACGCAATAAATGCCACTGCTAGCCACGTGACCTAACTTGACGTCATTTTACTTAGGCGTTATCTTTGATAAAGAAATAGTTCTCGGAAAATCTGATGACATTGAGCTGAATCCAATAAAAATCCCATGTTTTCAAAACGTAAATATAAGCAATAAAGCATTACCATTTGGCATGTATGGTTGTATATCAGGACACAGGTTGGCTGCAAAATTTATCATAAATGCACTAGCGAGCATTCATTCAATATACGACCATACATGCTATAAGGTAATGGTTTATTGCTTAAATGATTGCAACTGCACTGCAATAATTTTTGGAAAACTTAAGTGCTTAATATCATCTCCATTATAATAATTACATTTCCATTGACTTTGTCTGTGCGTTCCTTGTGAACTCTCAGACTCAATAGTTTTAATGGATGGGATATTAATTAACGGCAATGATTGCAACAGGCAAATAACATTGTGAAATACTACAGTCCACAAACATAACTCTGAGAAAGATGTCAGGATTTATTTTGATGTTTGCCGATACCGACGAAATTAGTGCATTAAACATTAATGATTAAAGTGCTGTGTTCTTTGGATAAAGGCTTATGGAGTGCAACTTTTGTCTTTTTCCACAGTTTTCCCTAATAGTACACTTGATGGCCTTCTTCTTTAGCCCAAATACAATACCGTGCAATATATATTCGTACATAAAAATGGGTTGCCTTTTTCGTCTCGGGTGTATACTATGAACCCCCTTCGTTCTACATACTTCTTAAAACTTGCTAATTGTAGCCTACTCCTGGACAAGTCCAACGTTTCTGATACATAGGTGATGGTTTTTCCCCTTTACAATAATTTCCAAGCGATGTTCAAGTATGTAAGGTCGTAGAGCAAATGTAACCATGCCGTCATTTTGTGCGAATATTTATTGCCCGGTACTGTAGATACAGAAAAGGAAAATGAGGACTTCAAAACTCCATTTCAATTTTCAAACCATTTCCAACCTATTAAAAAAAAAAAATGACATTTTTCGTTGCAGTTAAAATCTATGGAGCAGCAGATAGAAGAGGAATATGAAGAAAAGAAACGTGTTCAGGAAGAAAAGGCGTTACTCGAACGACAGTTACATGAAATGGGATCACGGGAACCAACTAGAGATATAGGTAAGACAGAATTATATAAATCAGTAGTTCCCATCTTTTTAAATCGTGTCCAAATTTAGGCAACTCCAAGAGCAGTAGTGAAAACCATATAGCGCAAGAGTTGCCGTTTGGCACCTCCTCCTCATGGTGCCAGATACATTTGACTACATTTTACTACAGACCTTAGACAGCAGTATATAGTAAAATGAAAGTTGAGCTAGATAGAAAGATGATACACATCCTCATACCCCATGGCCCGCTGACAAATAACCCATGGTCCCCTGACAAATAACCCATGACCCCCAGGTTGGGAACTACTGATATAAAGTTATGTACTGGGAGTGTTTATTAGAAACATGGTTGTGGGGGAGTTACATTATGTTTTACTAAATTGCACCAAAGTATACTAAAAAAAAGTTTAGCAAATACAAAATTTATGTTAGTTTTCCTGAATTGCAAGAAATTGATTATGATTTTAAATAGAAGCTTTAGGATTTTCTGAAAAGTTGTTAAAAGTAAAAGCACATCATGTGTATGCCTTTCAGGCTTTATAATATGGAAGATTCTGCAAAAATGTAAATCAAATATAAGTAGGCTAATAATGCTGCGCTCTTGGCAAAATTTCCCTCGGGTGCATAAAAGTAGGACGTAAAACTCCATTTCATTTAATGTTTTAGACAATGAGCGAAGATTAAAAAGACATCTACGTAAAACGAAGGCTCTACTTCACGATGCCAGTACAACTTTACAGAAACAGAAATCATCAGAAACGGCCAAATCACAATTACAACAACTTCGAAATAAGGTAAGAAACATTATGAACACATGTAGACATAAAAGAAGGAATAGTAGGATGTAAAACTCCATTCAATTCATTTCAAGTTTTATTTATGAGATCCTAAATTTTGTCATCATTTTAATTTCTAGTTGGATGATGCTGAGTTTTCGTCTGCGGCTGCTATCAAAGGAAAGAAGAGAATGGAATTAGAAATACAAGATTTACTACAACAGATTGAAGATCTCTCTCGTGCCAAACAGGAGGTAATGTCCATTAGTTTTCATAATCGGATATATTGAGTCTTCCATCAAACACTTGCACCCCAAAAATCCCAAAAAGCCGATATTCAGAATAAACAAAATCCATAATTCATCAGACAAACTAGCTGCTATTTCGTCCCAAACATTCTGACCCTTGCCGCTATTCTGCCCCCTCCCCCCTCTCCCAGTCAGTAAAATAATCTGTTATTTCTATTTCCAGTCAGAGAATCGTAACATGACAATATTAAGAGAAAAAGCCGATCTTCAGAATAAACTGGAAGAAAATGAAGAAGACATGTCTGAAATTATGAAAAAATACAAAGCTGCTGTTCAACAGGTAAGGTCCAAAAACGCTGAGTCATGGCATTCAGTACCCGTCCTCAATTAGCCCATAAAGTAGGACGTAAAACTCCATTCATGTCATTTTCATGGCATTCAGTAATAAATTCAACTAGATTGACTGTTTCAAAGAAATGGCTTTGCAATCGTAGATCATATAATAATCTGTACAAGCAAATCATTTTCGTTAATCAAAACCATATCCAACGGAAGGCAAAATCGAAAATAATAGTTGTAAACATCTAGTAGTGGACCTAACCCTCCAAACAGGGAGCCGTGGTGGTGAGTTAGACGCTTGCTCACTAACCTGAAGGTCCAGGGTTCAATCCCGACATGGGTCGAGATGATACCTTCAGATTTTTCAACCCGGTTTCCCCCTGTCAGTGATCAGGTCGAGGGGCTGTATATTGGCTGTACACGTTAAAGATCCCTTGACAGTTGGAAATCGATAATAAGAGCAGGCTAATGCCGCTGTCCTGCCAAATTTTCTCTCATTACACACTGCATGGCGTTTGCCCGTCCTCAATTAGCCCATATAGGTGCAGAAAAGTAGGACGTAAAACTCCATTCATTTCATTTTTAACCCTCCAAACTGAAGTACCGTCAGGTGTTTTGTGAAAAGAAATCATGGTCACATGACAAATATATACAAAGTCTTTTGCTATTTCTTACTGTTAGTTTGTCTTGATATTTCAGCAATCTGTGGACCATATCACCATCTCGGACCAACTTCAACAATTAGAGGAACTCTCTAGTGAGAAGGAGACCCTGAAACAAACTGTAAGTTTACAATCATAATTCTTCTTTTAAATTTGAACTCAATTTGTAACTAACTGGGGCCTTATTCTCGAAAACTTAAGATGATTTTAGTGATCCAGTAATCTGATTGGTCAGTTACTAAAATCAGTTTTACATTAAGTATTATTATCCAATCAGATTGTTGTATTTCTTAAAATCTAGATTTTATCTTAGTTACGTTTTCAAGAATAAGGCCCCAGATCTAAAGAAAAGCAGTTATCTGATTGGATAATAAAGCTATATTTAAAAATCAATTTTAGTGATGGACCAATCAGATGACTAGAACACTAAAATCATTGTGAGTTAAGTTTTCGAGAATAAGGCCCCTGATCAACTTATAAAGGGAAACGTTCACCATCTGTTCGACCAATTATGTCGTAGTTTTTGTACGCCCTCATCTCTCTATGAGGACGTATATTGTAGTCACCCCTGTCCGTCCGTCGGTCCGTCGGTTAACATTTGCTCGTAAACGCTCTAAAAACTAGAGTTTTTGACGGAATCAAATGAAATTTGATATGTGTATACATATTTATAAAACGAAGATCAAGTTCGAATTTGAGCTATTTTCGATCGTTAGAAGCAGAGTTATTGCCCTTGCCCCAAATCCGTCGGTCCGACCATCAACATTTGCTTGTAAACGCTCTAAAAACTAGAGTTTTTGACGGAATCAAATGAAATTTGATATGTGTATACATATTCATAAAACGAAGATCAAGTTCGAATTTGAGCTATTTTCGATTGTTACAAGCAGAGTTATTGCCCTTGCCCCAAATCTTAAATATGCTATTACTCTCTTAGTTTTCAACCGATTTTGATGAAACTTAAAATGGATGTTATTGGACCTAAATCGAAAGGTTTGAGAAAGTTTTGTTTTCTCCTGATTAAATTTATTCCTTTTTCGACTTTTTCGTTAGGCGTATATGGCCGTGGTCCACTATCTTATAGTCTTGAAAACGGGCGGTTCTCGTATTTCTGAAGACTATTTCTAAGCTTTATATTAAAGACCCAAATTAACCCTCTTTGTGAACGAACCCAAGTTGTTCTTGTAAAATCAATGCCAAGAGGTTTGGCCAAGGATCAGCTGGTAGAAAGGATCTTCATGAACCTAAGTTGTTATCCTTGTAAAATATAGTTGTTTCTTTCTTTCATGAACTTGGTTATTCTCCTTGTAAATTCAATGCCAAGAGGTTTGGCCAAGGACAAGCTGGGAGAAAGGATCCTCATGAACCGTAGTTATCCTTGTAAAATCTAGTTGTTTATTTAATTCTCTCTTTCTTTGTAGGTAAATGATCTCTCTACGAAGGTAACGTCGTTTGAGTCGAGTACGGTAGATAAACATTCTGTTACTAGGCTAGAAGGCAAGATACGTGAATTAGAGAGTAAACTTGACCTAGAGGCTACAGCTAAACAGAGGCTAGAGGTAAAGATATAGGGTCAGGGGTCAGGGGTCAGGGAGTGTCGAGTACGGTAGATAAACATTCTGTTACTAGGCTAGAAGGCAAAATACGTGAATTAGAGAGTAAACTTGACCTAGAGTCTACAGCTAAACAGAGGCTAGAGGGTCAGACCTTCTCAATTAATTTTTGTAAAGTTCCAAATGCATTTTATAAAAGAAATATAAGGGCCAAATAGAGCTTAGTGAGCATAGGTTTTTTTTAGCAGAAGGGGCCACTCTTGAGGGGCCATTCTCAAGAGTGACCATTTGAGAAGGCCTCATATAGGATTAGTGGCTATAGGGGGTGGGGTGGATAAAGTAACCAAGGTAAACCATAACTAGATGTTAAAAAATACTGTGATCTGAATGGCGAAAAAAAGAATTATGATAAATTCATGCCTGTAAATAAAAAAAGTGAAATCCCTGTTGAGTAATTTTGTAAATTTAATCGTATTTAAGTTTAACAAAACAAGAGAATATTATGGAATATAACACACTTCTTAAATACAGTAAGGCACATAATGTTTCAACACAAGACAATATTATGGAATATAACACACTTCTTTAATACAGTTAAGCACATAACATTTCAACACAAGACAAAATTATGTAATATAACACACTTCTTTAATACAGTTAGGCACATAACGTTTCATTACATCTGATGATGACACGTGTATCTGTGTTGAAATGTTTTGTGCTTAACTGTATTAAAGAAGTGTGTTATATTCTATAATATTGTCTTGTGTTGAAATGTTATGTGCTTAAGTGTATTAAAGAAGTGTGTTATATTCCATAATATTGTCTTTGTGTTTTGTTATATGTGCTCCTCGCTTCTACATGTCGTTCAAATCTTACACTTTATTTATGTTGATATTTTCCAGACCCAAATCACGCGATTAAAAGAACAAATAGAAAGATTACAGACAGAGAAAGAAGAGGTACAGACGTCGAAACATCAGTCGGAGGAGTCGAATAAACGAATCAACAAACAGCTTCGTGAATTACGCGAGGAGTTAGTCGATAGTCAGAAAAAGGAAATGGAAGCCACGCAAGGCAGAAAGGAAATGGTAAGACTGATTTGTTATTTGTTTTAAGGACTGACTAGAATTAAAGAATTAAGCATTGGAATTGGCAAACTTAAAGGACTACCACCTCTTATATTCATCAAGGAACTTGCCTGGTTGCATAACTATACAACAGATTACATAGATAATCTGATAAATCCAGAAAACTATGTTTAAATACAATAATTGATAAATGCCTTAATCAAATTTAAGGCGTTTATCAATTATAACCTGTTATCATATGGAAATTTACATAGTTTCATGGGTATTTTGCATTCTGTTTGTATACTTTGGACATCATTGATGAATATATACCCTGATTGGCCAAGTTTGAGAACTTAATTTTTTTGGTCATTCTAAGAGGTTGTATCGCTTTAAGAAATGGTGATTGTGTGTAAAAACTCAGGACTTGGAATAAGTAATTTCTTCAAGTATTCCAGTCTACTCAATCGTAAAATGGATACAGAAAGATTTTTGTGAACTTCAGTTGTTACCTTGTAAAAAATGAATGTTTTTTTTTTCTTAAGTATGGGAAAAACTATTTATTTTTCTGTTCAAACCTAGGAATATTGCTTGCCCTAAGCAGTTCATTCAAATCTATCTATTGTTAAAGGGGAAAGTTCAGAATTTTTGAGGATCGATTTCAGACTTGAATATTTGTAAATAGCCCCAAAAATCACATAATTCCTTCAATTGAACCTGTACATAAACATTTATCTTTCATTTTTTGTATTTGTGTTTCCTATATAAGGCATAGTCTTACTAAATGACGTGTCGTATTTTTTACTTTCAAACGCTGATATTTATGGATACACAGGGATTTGAAGGCTTAAATTTCAAGGGAGAGTTTGGTACATTATTACTGATAAGATTAGCTAAAAAATTCCAGGGTCTGAGACTAAATGTTTTTTGGTCGAACAGTTAATGAACATATCCCTTTAATATATTAATTTATTGTAGATGTCCCAAATAGAAGAATTAGAAGTAGGCCAGATACAGAATCAGTCTAATTTAAAATTAGCGTTTAAACGTATTGCTGATTTACAGGCTGCGTTAGAGGAAGAGATAGACAGCGATAACGATAGCTTACTCCTAGATAGGTAGGGTAGAAATATTTCTTACTGTCAGTGACGTCATAAAACATGTTAGTTTAAATGGAATTGCAAGAACCACAGACATCGGAATGGAAATTGGAATGGCGCAAATTGATGCTATAAGTGTCCCCGATACACATACTAAGTTTAGAAAACCTTTTTTACAATCCCTTTGTTGTCAGTTTAGAAAATCACTTTCTCTTTAAAGGGGAATGTTCAGCATTTGCGAGGGTCGATATATGATATATGTAAATAGCCTTCAGAAGTACTAGAACTTTACAACAATCACACAATCCCTATAATTATATCCCTTCCTAGACATTTATCTTTCATTTCTGTATTTGTCTTTTCTATATAACGCATAGTCTTGCTAAACAGCGAGTCATATTTTTGACTTTCAAACGCTCATAATTATGGCTACACAGGGATTTGAAGGCTTATATTTCGAGGGAGAGTAGTGAACATTATTATAAAATAGAATAGCTAAAAAATTCCAGGTTCTGAGACAAAAATTTGATCGAATAGTTAGTAAACATATCCCTTTAAAGACTATTTATAAGAATTCAAGACAATTGTTTTAGAATCAATTTAACCACCAAAATGCTGACAGCTTTCCGCTAAGATAAGAAAGAATGATAAAAAATGACTGGAATATTTTTTTTGTTTTCAGTGATGACGAATCTGAAGATGATGACCTAGATACGTTTTTAGAAAGTCACAATCAATCTCCGATTGGTCGATCTAGTATTGGTAGCTATCGTACACGTTCGGCAGCCAGTAGTGTTAGTGAACGTCTTCCACGGATTGAGGATTGTAAGTTAATTTCATGTATGTTTCTGGGAGCCGTTGTGGCTCAGAGAGTTAGACGCTTGCTCTCTAACCTGAAGGTTCAAGGTTCAATCCCGGCATTCAGATGATACCTTCCGATTTTCAACCCGGTTTTCCCCTGTCAGTGATGCAGGTCGGAGGGGCTGACATGGAAAAAGCGCCTAGTCATTCAGATGGGACAATAAACCGAGGCCTTGTGTGCTATTGGCTGTGCACGTTATTGGGGCAATAAGTTAAAGCCCTCCAGACTGCACGCAAAATCCCTTTGACAGTTAAAAATTTAAATAGGGTAGGCTTCTGTTGTTTGGGATACGATGAGATGCGATATTTATTTGATGAACATTCCATGATGCATTTATTATGAAATGTTCCTATGTTATTTGCAGTCCTTTCTGTAAATTTCTTAAAATACAATATTTTTTTATTTAATTTTCAGCTGATGCTTGAGACTGAAAGACGTGAGAAAGGATCAAGTATTAAAATCGGGCAGAGTGCAAACCTTACAAATATAATCTAGACACAACCCTATATTCACCTTTATATTTCTTCAACATAGGCATACGGGCTGGGGTGTATGGGGTGGGGGGGGTCCAGGCGGTTTTCATGAAAGAAATTTTGAAAAATAAAATCGTTCGGAAATGATGTGATCAGGCAGATGGCGTGAAGTTTTTGGAATTAGGGGTTGGGGTGGGGGTCAACTTGTCGGGCATATATATTTCGTTTTCGGGCAAGTTAGCATTAGTTGTAGGGCAAACTGTTTTTGTCTTGTGCAAGAATGATCTATCTAAAAGTCTATGCTGGGTGTGTATTTTATTTGTCTGTGTTGAGAAAAAATGAACTTTCAAGGCTTTGTTTTGTACTATTGCTCTCAGGGGCTCAACTAGGCTTATGCTTGCTTATACTGGGTAGGCCTGATTATAGCACAAGATACAACCATTTAGGAATTGCCATTAGATTTTATACTTGAAATATTTCATCAGTTATGTTGAGAATGTTAATTGTTTAGTTTAAAGGGGAATTTTCAGCATTTTTTAGGGTCGATTTGGGCCTTGAATATATGCAAATAGCCTTCAGAAGTACTACTAATGCAAGAAAATCATATAATTTCTTCAATTATATCCCTACCGTAACATTTATCCTTCATTTGCTGTACACGTGTTTTCTATATTACGCATAGTGTTACTAAACGACAAGTCGTATTTTGACTTTCAAACGCCAATATTTATGGGTACATGTGTGTTTGAAGGCCTAAATTTCGTAGGAGAGTTGTGAACAATATTACGGATTAGAAAAGCTAAAAATTCCAAATTCTGAGACCAATTTTATTTTGGTTGAATAGTTAGTGAACGTATCCCTTTAATACTGCTATTTTCTCTCAATTCAATGTTGAATCTGAAAAATTTATTCTTTAAAGACTTATGCTACAGACAATGTTGCATTTCGAAATGCTGTACCACTTAAAGTGGTATTATAAGGGAACAAATCCATGGTCACAGGAAGGTTGTTCCATTTTTGAAATGGTTATTTGACAGCATTTTACAAATTCACATACGCAACACGAAAAACATCACTTCCATTGGCTGAGTTATTTCATTAAAACGAAGGCTTCCATTTCTATAATTTATTTTTTTATACTTCGCTAATTTTGTTACGCAGATTTGTTTCATTTATGTAATTTAGTAGTTTTTAAGTTTAGTATATTTATTAGTCTGCCTATAGAGTTCATATTCATCTTTTTGTATTAGTCAGAAACTTGGTGACTCTATTCCCAGCCTTTGATCGAAATTTGGACAGATATGGCTGGGAAAGAGGCCCTAAAAACTTACGGTTTTATGTATGTATTTACATCGAATCCATCAAAGGTTTTTTTCCAGTTGAATAAATCTGTCGGTCGCCATTGAATGCTGCACGCGCTAATCGCAAGTTTTTGAGGCCTAGTTTTTCTCCCAGCCATATCCATCCAAATAGCTATCAGAGGCTGGGGAAAGAGTCAGCAAGTTTTCAACTACTTTTTGTATATGCTCCAAAATAGATTTTGCGTCCTACTTTTCTTTCTAATGTTAAAACTGTACCGTGAGATTTTTCATGTTGTCACTGATGCAGGTCAGGGGCTGACAATTTTGATGCTAAGTTATGTATATTAAAGGGATTGTAAAGAGGTTTTCTAAACTTTGTATGTGTATTGGGGACACTGATAGCATCAATTTGTGCCATTCCTGTTTCCAATGCATGTTAAAATTTGTTGACACCTTAAAATATAAATGACTTGTTCAGGAAAAATTACTTCATTGCACACTGCATGACTTCAGTAGCTCAATCTCAAGTAGAAAAGTAGGATGTAAAACTTTTCATTTTTAGTTGAAAGTTGTAGCTCAATATAAAATAAGCTGAAGCATAGTAGTTGCTCATAGTATTTGCTCACAGTTTTTTCAATTTTTATTTTTCGCTATTTTTTATCTTGCGTAGGTACTTATTAGTTTGTTGTCTTGGCCATGTTCCTTTAGCAATGGGTATCAGTTCATACCAATGTCTAACAAAGGAAGAAAATACGAAAGGGGTGCCAACCTTTTTTTTTTTTTAAGGTGACCAGATTTAACAAGGAGCCTATTCACAAAATATGACTAACATACAAATATTTGATTAGATGATTAATATAAATGGTTTTTAGTGATTGTCCAATCAGATTAACTGGAACACTAAAATTTTCTTAAGATTAATTTTCGAGAATAAAGCCTCAGATTTATAGAAATGCATTTTTCTGATTGGATGATAGAATTAAATTTAAATCAATTTTAATGATTGACCAATTAGATCAACTGAATTGAAAACTTAAAGATAAAATCCAGATTTTAAGAAATACAGTAATCTGATTGGATAACAAAGCTTTATTTAAACTCAATTTTAATGATTGACCAATTAGATCAACTGAACTCTGAAATCCTTTTTGAATTTTTCGAGAATAAGGCCCCAGGTCAAAAAAGATTGTTCTATTTTTACAATGGTTTGAATGATTCAGGGGAGATAAGTCAATAATTGATGATTGTGTTCTTTATAATACATATCTTATAACTTATACCACAATAAATATATACCAGGTGAGGTTCGAGGGGTTCCTTGAAAACAAATAAGCACTGTTAAAGTTGACATTCTGTTTGAATTGTTACTGTTAAAGTGGAGTATGATTGGTTCGCTAGTCCATGTAACTCCCCTTTGGAAATTCCTGGCTACGGGCCTGGTTTATGGTATTTTTTTTACAAAGCTTAACAATTTATGTGTCAGAATACCCATTATCATATACGAAGAAATACTGGGTGAGGTCAAATCTCGTGTTAGTGTTCTGTGTTAGTGTTAACATAAATTTAACACAACATTTGAACTCATTTTTTGTGATAATGTAGTACTTTTTGGGAGTATACACATGAAACCAGTATATCTTTTACATAATTAAGTGTTTCAATAACAATCAAATAAGGTAATATTTGCATTTGACCCAGTCCAAATTCTGTATTAACACCAGTGTTAACACTAACACAGAATTTGACCTCACCCACTGTGCCTCACAGCATGTTTTATAAACTACTGCAAGTTCATGTCAGAATGTGTTTTTTTTTGTCTGCATTGAATTAACATTTGTATTATAACAGCTTCTAGCTCGAACATTCAAAAACGACCTTCAAGCTTTTTTCGTGCATTTCCCTTTGCATTTTCAGGTCAATCAAAATATTTCCAGCATGCTTTTTTGTTCATATCTCAAGACAGGATATCATATGATAGGCAACAAAAACACCCCTCAATTTTACAAATGAGTTCTTCCAACATACATATCCAGTATCATATTGATAGAAGGAATGCATGTGTGGAGAGTTCAATGGAAAGTTGAGGGATGAAGGGTTGTCTAGCACACTATATCCAGTCTTAATATCTAGTTATCAATGTATTCAAGGGATTGTAAAGAGGTTTTCTATTTTGTAAGGTCTTTTGGTGGCATTGATAGCACCATTTTAATTTTGCGTGGTTACGTCGTCAATAAACTTTAGTTTAAGTGGCATTGCTGCAACCACAGACATCTGACTGAAAATAGGAATGGTGTAAATTGATGCTATCAATTGTCCCCATAGCATATAAAACCTCTTTACAATCTCTAAGTTATCAATGTAACATTTTGCTGTTTATTGTATTATTTGTTATAGTTTGTTTTGTTAATGCTGAATTGTAAAAATAAGTTGTACATAAAAAATTATCAAATAATCTCTTTACAATTTAAATCTTAAATCTTGGATTGATTAAAAATTATGTAATTGACAAGTTGTTGTTTTTGGGCACCCATGATTCTTAGTAATCTGTCTGGATCTTGTAGAAGAAGGTTAATGCAACTGTTGTGGTAAGATTTCCCTCATTGCCCACTGCATGGTCAACCAGTTTCATTAGCCAAATGGAGCCGCGGTGGCTCAGTCAGACACTTGCTCACTAACCTGAGGGTCCAGGGTTCAGTCCGGTATAGGTCAAGATAATGCCCTAGGCTGACATGGAAAAAGCGTCTAGTTTTTTGGATGGTACTATATACCAAGGCCCTGTGTGCTACAGGCTGTGCACATTTAAGATCCTTTGACAATTGGAAATGAAGCCTTTGTCTTGGAAAAATTTCCCCCATTGCACACTGTACAGTGTTTGCCTGTCCTCATAAGCCTAATAGGTACAGAAAAGTGGGACATTTCATCAGCAAATTCGGAGCTGAATAGTTCAAAGTTAAGAGCTGGCAATTTTTCAAGCCACCATTGGCTACATTTTCTTTTGGCCATTATTCAAGCAATAAACCATTACCGTATGGCGTTAATGGTCGTATATCAGGACACAGGATGGCTGCAAAATTGAATGAATGTTTTGAAAACATGGAATTTTTATTGGATTCAACTCGAGGTTATCAGATTTTCTGAGAACTATATCTTTATCAAAGATTACGCCGCCATTTTGTTAGGAGTATCTAAGCAAAATGACGTCAGGTTAGGTCACGTGGCTAGCAGTGACATTTATAACAAACACATTAACATAGGTCAATGGGAAAAATAAAAGCAAAAGTCACTGTCAAAAAAATATTTTATTTGCTTCAGACTGATCAGGCTTCAGTGTAAAAATGTAACGATTCAAATTTTTCCCTACTAGTCCTCATAAATTTGGGCTTTTTACTATTTCTCCCTCAGGTTTCGATGCCACACCCAAAATACCACAAAATCACACACGTATCAATTTGGAACTAGACTAGCGTGCTAGATAATGCAAGATAACCTTGTATACAACACAATACATAGGCAAGATGGCCGTCTATCATGGTCAAGTCATAATGTTAGTCTCTAACATTGACAAAGGTCGGGCTGAATGACAAGGTCAGCCCCATTCTTCAGGTTTCAGCTGCTTAAAAACGTCAGGGGGTGGGGGTAAGACTGAGGGGGGTAGGTTGGGTATATTTAGTAAAATTGGGGGGAGGGGATACGATGGTAAAGTTAAGTCGATGTCATTTCCAGATTCTTCTGTTTTCTTTTCATCTATTACTGGTTTTAGTTCAGCCTCCATTTTTAACCTCCTTCCTTCCATTACTAAAAAAATATTAAAAATACAACTTTTAATTCACCTCAATAATAAAACAAACAATCCCAACCATTAAAAATATCGCGAAATCCATTCAAACACATTGGTAACATCTAATGATCAAAGTGTGTCATTCAAGACAACTCAAAATTAGATAACAGATCGATTGTGGATTATGACACAACAAACCCCTGTCTTAGAAATGAAATGAATGGAGTTTTACGTCCTACTTTTCAGCACCTATAAGGGCTAATTAAGGACGGGCAAACGCCAAGCAGTGTGCAATGAGGGAAATTTAGCCAGGACAGCGGCATAAGCCTTCTCTTATTTTCGATTTCCAACTGTCGAGGGATCTTTAACGTGCACAGCCAATAGCACAAGGGGCCTTGGTTTATTGTCACATCCGAACCATTAGACGCTTTTCCATGTCAGCCCCTCAGACCTGCATCACTGACAGGGGAAAACCGGGTTGAAAAATCCGAAGGCATCATCTCGACTCATGCCGGGATTGAACCATGGACCTCCAGGTTAGCGAGCAAGCGTCTAACTCACTGAGCCACCGTGGCTCCCCCCTCTCTTAGAGGGTGCTATACTTTCTGCCGTCTGTTAGTAGCGCGACATGAGATCTATAACTGATGTTTTACCTTGAGCTTCCAACGCATTAAAACCTTCTTCTGTCATGTGACCAAACCGACAATTATCTCCAAACTGGCACATTCCTGAAAACCCGAAAATTACGGTATAACTCACAACAGTACACACAATATATTCCTAACAATATTGTAGAAATTGTAAAAATTCTTTCAAATTTTAACAGTACCGATAATACTTTGCAATATAATTCTCGCTTCTTGTCCTAAAGTCACTAGAGTGTGAATTTGTGAAATTTGAATAGATTGTCTCTACTTGTGACCTAGGCCAGTGCTTCTGTAGGAGATTCTCTCCTATAACACCTATAACTACTCTGTAACTGCTATTAAGGTTGATAGAGCAATGGCCGAAAGCATGACAGGTTAGGTTGATGAAGATTTGTGTGTAAAAATTACTTTGGAAGGTAAGACAATGCTTTCAAAGCACATTTTAATGGACCTATTTGAAGTTGAACGCACTGTCAAATGTCATCAAGTAAATCAAATGCCTCCAACACGAAAATTGCGATTCTGAACATTTCGAAGTTACAGAGTAATAATTGTACAAAATATTCGTATTTTGTACATAAACACCTCCTGGCACCAAAAAATAAGCATGGAATTTGAAATTCTGGAAATATAAAGTCTCACTATAGGAAGCCTACCTTTCATGAAGTTTTTACAGGGTCTTTTCATTCTTTCATTCTGTAGTCTTGTTTCTGGATCTGAACACATCAATATGAAAAGAATTACAATGAAGTTAAAGGGATTGTAAAGAGGTTTTCTAAACTTTGTATCGGGGACACTGATAGCATCAATTTGCGACATTCCAATTTCCATTCCGACGTCTGTGGTTCTAGCAATTCCACTGACCGTATTTTATTACGTCATTGACAGTAAGAAATATTTCTACCCTACCTATCCAAGTTTTATGATGTCACTACCAGTGATCTACTTGAAGCTACTAGTAACTAGATTGATACCGGTATCTATAATCTATGCAGATCACTGTCAGTGACGTCATAAAAAATATAGGATCTGAGGAAATTGGGCAGTCAAACAGTGCCTGACAGTTCATAGATCCAATCAAATTCTCAATAGAAATAATTTGACCATGAAGTCACTTTCAGACAAGCAAGTATTTGTTTTAATGTTGGCATTTCACAGACACCGATCAATCCTTACCAAGAAACATTTTATAATAATTTTCACGATTAGCTTTGTGAGTAGTCCCATTCAAATGATTTTTCCTACTCGAAGGGTTGTCAGCGAATGATTTTTCACAAAATTCGCAGAAATATTGACGCCCCATTTTAAGAAATTTGATAAAAACTAAAAATTTCTGATAATTTTCGGAAATCAAATAAGGGGAAGTAACTCTGACTTTTGGGAGAACTTATTGATCGCATTGAATAATTATGAATTGTTCAACATTTTCAACTTTTGGAAAACACCATTGCAGTAAAATTATATTTATTATATTCACTTTCTGAAAATTCTCATACATAAATTTAAAAAATCGGAAAAGAAGGACCCATAGTACACAGGTGTCTCCCTATGACGTCATGTAGGATATATAAACAAGTACCTGCTTCCGGTAGAGTATTTTGTATTTTGATACGACAGCGACACGATAACATGGAAGACCCCAATCAAGATGCAAGTTTGACAGCAGGTAATTTTCAATTGACAGTTGTAATACTGGACCAATTCAACTCTTGTCGCTCTTTCTATCACTTTACAACCGATGCCTTTGGTCAGGTAAACTTAATTATCTTGAATTATTAGAGGTTTATGTAACTTTTATACCCTGTCAAAGCGGACAATTGTCAGATCGGACACGTCATATCGTACTGATATCAAATTAATCACTGTCATTTGTCTTAGAATATCTTTGATTGCTAAACGACCAGCTTCTAATGAGTTGGATTGTGTAGGTTGGGTAGGGAAGTAGAATAGTTCAGTAGATAATAAGTTGGTTTGGCGTCTGCTAGGACAGTAGAGTATCTCAGTCTATAGTGAGTTGGATTGTCGTCTGCTAGGACAGTAGAATAGCTCAGTCTATAGCGAGTTGGATTGTCGTCTGCTAGGACAATAGAATAGCTCAGTCTATAGCGAGTTGGATTGTCGTCTGCTAGGACAGTAGAATAGCCCAGTCTATAGCAAGTTGGATTGTCGTCTGCTAGGACAGTAGAGTAGCTCAGTCTATAGAGAGTTGGATTGTCGTCTGCTAGGACAATAGAATAGCTCAGTCTATAGAGAGTTGGATTGTCGTCTGCTAGGACAGTAGAATAGCTCAGTCTATAGCGAGTAGGATTGTCGTCTGCTAGAACAGTAGAATAGCCCAGTCTATAGAGAGTTGGATTGTCGTCTGCTAGAACAATAGAATAGCTCAGTCTATAGCGAGTTGGTTTGTCGTCTGCTAGAACAGTAAAATAGCTCAGTCAGTATCCAGTTGGATTGTCGTCTGCTAGAACAGTAGAGTATCTCAGTCTATAGCGAGTTGGATTGTCGTCTGCTAGAACAGTAGAGTATCTCAGTCTATAGTGAGTTGGATTGTCGTCTGCTAGGACAATAGAATAGCTCAGTCTATAGCAAGTTGGATTGTCGTCTGCTAGAACAATAGAATAGCTCAGTCTATAGCGAGTTGGATTGTTGTCTGCTAGAACAGTAGAATAGCTCAGTCAGTAGTGTCTGTTAGAGTAGTTGTGAAGATTATCTACTAGCTAGTATTTGATTATGGAGCTGCTGAATGAATATTGAAATCCTGTTATTATTTTCTTCATTATTTCAGTGGCTCTGGTAGAGTCGACAAATCGTCCAATGGGAGTCCAGCTAGTGAATTCCAGAATGACAAATAAAACTTCAGATCCAATGGATTTAGTGGAATTGGCTAAACAAGTCCAAAAGGTATGATTTTCTTCTTTTTTGATTGATATACTTTCTCAAATGAATCATTTGTATCTGTAGCTGTCATGGTATATTGAAAAAAGGTTTTTTCGATTTTTGTTTTGCAGTTTATAATTGGTACCGCTCTTAAAGTTTTTATCATTTAAACCTTTTCACTTATTATAACCATGGAAAATTTCCCTTGCTGTAAAGCTTTGTATTGCTTTATATTATCAGGGTTGGATTTGAAGAAGAAATGAATACAATTGTATCTATATGTATTAAATATATTATTTTGTAGGTATTGATATATTATCTGGGTTGGATTTGAAGAAATGAATATTATTGTATCTATATGTATTAAATATATTATTTTGTAGGCAGATGAGTTTACTCGAGCTACTGCAGGAAGCAAGTTAATAGTTATAGCTGATCAGATTAAATATTTACAAGAACAGGCTAAAAAGGTTAGTTTTTTATAATACCACCATTGCACGCTTACTGTTAAAAGAACCGATTACTTACGATCGCATCCTGCAATAACTGTGAGGTTCTATAGCAGCGTAATGCTATGTTTGTATTACAGGTTTTAGAAGAAGCTAAACGTAATGCTATGTTTGTATTACAGGTTTTAGAAGAAGCTAAACGTAATGCTATGTTTATATTACAGGTTTTAGAAGAAGCTAAACGTAATGCTATGTTTATATTACAGGTTTTAGAAGAAGCTAAACGTAATGCTATGTTTATATTACAGGTTTTAGAAGAAGCTAAACGTAATGCTATGTTTGTATTACAGGTTTTAGAAGAAGCTAAATGTAATGCTATGTTTGTATTACAGGTTTTAGAAGAAGCTAAACGTAATGCTATGTTTGTATTACAGGTTTTAGAAGAAGCTAAACGCAATGCTATGTATATTACAGGTTTTAGAAGAAGCTAAACGCAATGCTATGTATATTACAGGTTTTAGAAGAAGCTAAACGTAATGCTATGTATATTTACAGGGTTTAGAAGAAGCTAAACGCAATGCTATGTATATTACAGGTTTTAGAAGTAGCTAAACGTAATGCTATGTTTATATTACAGGTTTTAGAAGAAGCTAAACGTAATGCTATGTTTGTATTACAGGTTTTAGAAGTAGTTAAATGTAATGCTATGTTTATATTACATGTTTTAGAAAAAGCTAAACGTAATGCTATGTTTATATTACAGGTTTTAGAAAAAGCTAAACGTAATGCTATGTTTATATTACAGGTTTTAGAAAAAGCTAAATGTAATGCTATGTGTATATTATAGGTTTTAGAAGAAGCTAAACGTAATGCTATGTTACATCATGCTGCATGTAATATGGTGAAGAAACCAGGCAATATGTATTATTTATATCAACGTGATTCTGGACAAAAATATTTCTCTATCTTATCTCCACAGGTCAGTAAATACAGTTCTCTCCCTTTGATTAAATTTCCATACGTTTAGACGGTATATGTTCGATAGTGTTAAGTTCAGTCTATTATACAAGGTTTGATAATACAAAGTGTATGATACCAATTGTATAACATTATCTGCATTCTTGTGGTATTTCATTTGAAGATTGGAGAAAACTTTTACATTTTTACATGACAAGCAGCTTTGACAAATGCATTTTGTAATGACGACATTGGTATTTCTATACGAGTCATATTTTTCAAACGCTAAAAATTATGAATACATATGGATTTGAAGGCTTAAATTTGGACTTTAAGTTGTGAACACTATTACTGATGAGCTTAGCTTCCAGAAGTACTTTATCTGCACAAATATCTTACAATACCTAAACATTTATTTTTCATTGTCTGTATATTTGTCTTTTTATATAAGTCATAGTATCACAAATATATTAATTGTATTTTTGACTTTCAAACCCTCATAATTATGGCTACAACTGGATTTGAAGGCTCAAATTCCAAAATAATTCCAGGTTTTCAGACTATAATTTTATCCATTGAACAGATGGTGAACATATCCGTATAACATGCCTGCCTGATGGTCTAGATTGGTGAAAACAGTAGTCTTATTCTGCAGTCAAACTAAAGAGCCAGCAAGAGTTGAAAATCAGCCATTTCCCTAACTTTTCAATTCTTCTTTTTTACAGGAATGGGGAGCAAGTTGTCCTCATGAATTTATTGGAGCGTTTAAACTGGAATATGACATGTCTTGGTCTCCTATTGAGGAGGTTGAACGACGCGGAGAAGAATTTGCGTTGATTGATAAAATATTAAATGCTAAAAATGCTATAACTGACTCTACGGCGCTAATGTTCGGAAATACGAAACCAAGTACCGGATCTGCTACAACTGCTGAACTTACAGATGTTACTGGAGGGAAATTATAAAAAATAATCTGTGATTTTATTAAAGAGATTGTAAATAGGTTTTTATCAATATTCTATTTGTTTGTTGGTGACACTCATATCGTCAATATGTCCCATTCTAATTTTTAATAAGTTATATGTCGTCACAAATTGCAAATAATTCTTGTTTCACAGACCTTCTCAATTTGTGATTATCTAACATTTAGTTTAATAGTCACTATCACTTCCTCTAAACAGATTTCATGATCTAATTCTACTCTGGCTCCGATGGAAATAATCTCATGAAGATTTGGCAAGCGTCCAATCCAGGGGGCAGCTAGGTACCCAAGAATAAGAAGTCATTTCCGAACGAATCTAAGGTTCTAGATATTTTTTCTGTATAAGATCTGAGGTATGCCTGTAAATGCGATTTCTTGACAAATTTAAGATTACCTTTGACTAATAAAGTATTTTAAAAATAACAATTGACATTTTAAGAGGGGCAAGATTTTTACTAGGGCCTCGGTCTTTCCGAAATATAATTCTGGTTGACAACGCCCATCTCGTGAAGAATATTTAAGGGAAATGTACTTCCAAGAAAATTTTGAAAATAAGGGCAGATTTCCTTGCATCTGCGTCCTTTACAGTTGACAGTGCTCCACTATTTAAGAGATGTTTGAAACCCCCCCTCCTGTTTTTAAATGCCCCCCAGGGGTTGAGAATCACTGATATATAAGTATCGAGTCGATATACTTAAAATTACACTAAACTTTAGTTCGTATTTTGTAAGTTTCATCCGGTTTTTGACACTCCCATACACAGAGCAAATGGCTACATATTAACGGATGGACAAACACCAGACAGAGTGCAATGAGGGAGCTGGACAGCAACATCAGCCTCCGTTTCCATTCGATTCCGAATAAGGGATCCGGGGCCATGGTTTATTGTTCCCTAACTAGACTAGACTCGACGCCATTTCCATGACAATCCCCCCGACCTACATCACTGACACGGGAAACCCCAACCTGGTTGAACAATCAGAAAAGGTATCATCTCGACCCATGCCGGGTTGAAAGAAATAAGACTGCCTCATATTTGATTATAATGAAACATTAGTAATAACAGAGTTAAATGATCATAAACATGTTTTATTTAAAGACATATTTTTCTTCTGTAGTTTCTCCAGACGAGTCGTCTATATTGAAACTATCAGGAATGTTGGTCATGTTTTATTTAAACACAGACTTTTTCTGCTATGATATTGTTAGCGTCGACAGATTGCAACTTATCAGGAATGTTAGCCAGGGTATCGTTAAAATTGAAACATAGGTTATTGACAAAAACTTCATAATAACTCAGCGATACACATTCAATCGTCTGGTTACAAGCCTCTATACATTGGTTCTGATCTGTAACTATCAATGCGGATATAACTGGTGCTTCATACAACCTACATTCTCCAGATAATATAAATCCAATGGTACATCGGGTATCGTTGTTACATGCCTCATCACATTCAGTCTGGTTCTCGGTAGGTGAAGAGTCAAAGGGGCTAGGAAATATGACCGTTAAATTTGTAATATTGAAATAACATTCTGAAAAGTAAATGAAATAATCAAAGATACATGTATAGGCTTCAAAAAGCTGTAGATGTTTTGTTGTGTTTTTATGTGTATCCAAATCAATATTTTTTTGTCAGATGTCTAGAATTGGAATGGTACAAACGATACTATTAGTTCTATAGTGCTTTCAATCTGTTATTCGTTTTAATACAAGTTTACTGTTATATTTCTGTCGCTTTTGAAGTAGAGCATACTCTTACTTCTAGATGTCAATCATGCAGCTTTTGTGTTTTTCAACTGGGATTCTCTATAAAAGAGTCTGCTTAGCTAATATTGTTTACTGTGATTATTTATAGCTATAATTGAAATTCCAGTTTTAATATAAACTATCATACCTTGAGGAGGTGGCGTAGTGATATCGTCAGGCAGTGACGTAGTGATATCTTCAGGCAGTGGCGTAGTGATATCTTCAGGCAGTGGCGTAGTGATATTTTCAGGCAGTGGCGTAACGGGTTTGCACGTGGGTTTGGTATATTTCCATTTTCCATTCATACATTCCATCACCTGATGCATCTCAAAGCCTTTTTGACAACTTATCGTAACCAATTCACAATCTTTATTGAACTCCGCATTTTGAATATCGGGATAAGGCAAGCAATCTGTAAATTTCAATTTGATTATATTATCATATTTTTTTTTTAAGATATACAATATAGCAATATACACAAGTACATGTCCATTTAATACACATGTACTTGTGTATATTGCTATATTGTATATCTTAAAAAAAAAATATCCAGTAGCCTGTGGTCATGTACTTGATCTCTAAATCATCAAACTTTGTACACAGATTTTTTTTTTTTTTTTTTGGTGTCTATATGTTGTATATTGTATCTATGTTTGTCCCCATGGGCTGGGTGTGAGACAGGACCGTTACCACTCGTGGTATAGGGCCTAATTCTGACCCATGTAAAATAAAGAGTTTATTATTATTATTATTATTATCATTTCAATAACATGTATACGTGATTATATATTTCTTCGACACCTTGACTTTGCTTTTAAAACATGATCGAAATTGTGAGTGTGATCGTGTACGAATCGTGGTGATCCCATTGGATCCTATCAAATCCTATCAGTTCTTTAGGTCAATCGAAGGTATTTTTTCACTGTTCATTATATTCCTGCGATCAATAATTGTCATTCGTGATCATCGAATCAAATTATATTATAGTAATGTATCGTAACATATCGCATCTAATCGTGTTTCAAAATCGTGGTGATCGGTTTAAATCTTGAACAAGGGAAACCACCAAATTGAAGTCAATTTCTATCAATGAGTATCTAAGCCTTATATCTTAACGGCAGATTAAATCTTTTTCGAGAAAGTTTTTTTATGATTTCATTTAAAGCTAGTCTGTTTCACACCTGATGGTACTTCCCTTTGGGGAATACGACTATTACTCTACTCTCGATTTTACCATGATTTTTACTACCTGAGATGAAGAAGGCGACCAAAACGTCTACAATGTATTCACCTCATTTGAATATATTTACATTTTATTTTCACGCGCTACAGTGAACCTTGTGAAAATTTTGCATTCATTTACCATAGACATACTATTAATAGTATGTCTATGTCATTTACAGATGAACGCAGAATTCTAGAGTGATCTCCCGTGACGTCGCTAAACAAAATCTTCCCTGACAACGTAGATTGTGGCGTATGAATACATACCATCATTATTTTAAGAATAGACAAATGATGGATCAAAAATCGGCCTGGGTACACTAAGAAATTGAAAAATAAGATATTTTGAACTTATTTGATATGAAATAAAGTCTTATTTAGGACGAACAATAAATATAAAAATTGTAGACTATTTGAGTGATCTGCCTTGACGATCTCCCTCTTTGACGTCATTCAAGTTTTGACGTCATATTAATTGACAGGGGTTCTGTTGCCGATTTTATTCCCAATTTTCCTACATTTGTAACTATAATATAGCCATTAAAGCTATAAATTTACCACTAAAATATGGTAAAAGATACCCGAACTCTACCGAATGTAAATACATGTATAAGGATTGAATGCAGATTTTTTTTGCGTTCATTGAGTGATGAACGCCGAATTTTCACATGTTAAACCTGACATGAATGGCTTCGCCATTCATTCGATTTAACACGTGAAAATTCTGCGTTCATCACCCAATGAACGCAAAAAAATCTGCATTCAATCCTTAAATAACAAATTTCCACATTTATATAATAAGTATAAATACTTACCGGCATCTATAAGAATACATGATGTTACACAAAACAACAGGATTGAACATAACAGCTTATTCATGGTTTCAACGTTAGTTTATTATTATTATTAACTAGGCTTGTTGATACACTGAATAATACTGGATTTGATCGAGAAATTTATACAAGATACATCGACGGCACAGATGTTGTTTACTGTCGATAAATATTTTTTACCAACTTTAAAGGGGAACAGTCAGTATTTTTATTCATTTGGGTTCGGGTGTATAAAATTAGAAATAGTCTTTTGGAGTAATAGAACTACACGAAAACTTAATAATTCCTTTGAATATGCCTTAAAGTGCACAAGTCACTATTTGCTATATTATATATATATAATATACATAAAATCCAAAAAGAAGTGTGACAATGTAAAGGTGTATATTTCTATATAAAAATTCAGAAACTGATTTCTTTAGCTAACCTTATCGGTAATAGTCCGTATAGTTTATTGTAAAATTATGAGCCTTTAAATTCATTTAAATCTTTAATTGTCAGCGTTTAAAAGTTCAAAATACTAGGCTACTCATATTTTAGTGAAACTATTAAATATTTAGAAAACACAGATATAGTTTTCATGCTGAATTTGGCCATTAAGAGTAAACATTAATCAGTGAAACTAAGAAATTATCGATACAATTTCAAGTTATTAATGAAAGACGCTTAATAAACAAGAATTTCATCATGGTGAAAACCCATTTCGTCCTGTTGAATTGTTCATTAACGTGGAAAATCTTCATTTTTATAGATAAATTTAAATCTTGGATATATAAATAGCCTTTTCTATATAAGGCATAGTCTGACTAAAATACGAGTCGTATTTTTGACTTTCAAAGGCTTGAGGCAAGAAATTAATCGACTAACAAAAATATGCGATATTTTCGGGGGTCGATTAGGTCTTGAATGTATGTAAAAAGTATTCAAAAGTACTAAAACTGAACAGCAATCGCCCAATTCCTGAATATGTCAAGTTTTGAATTAAAAATTACACGATATCACCTTATTTTTAATTCAAAGTCTATTTTCACCTTGGTGAGAATTAAAGTTCGTTCCACTGCGTGTATAGTTTAGAACAGTACAAGGAAGAGAACAGGAGTCAATTCACCATATAAAGAAGACTTAAAAACAACAAATGAATTGTTCTGGCTGTGTCTCAAGATTGCTCACTTTTTATACGCCCTCATCTCTCTATGAGGACGTATATTGTCGGCACCCCTGTCCGTCGGTCCGTCGGTCCGTCCGTCCGTCCGTCGGTCATGCCGTCCGTCATTCCGTCCGTCGGTCCGTCCGTCAACATTTGCTCGTAAACGCTGTAAAAACTAGAGTTTTTGACGATACATCAAACGAAGATCAAGTTCAAATTTTAGCTATTTTCGATTGTTACAAGCAGAGTTATTGCCCTTGCCCCAAATCTCAAATATGCTATTACTCTCTTAGTTTTCAACCGATTTTGATGAAACTTAAAATGGATGTTATTGGATCTAAATCGAAAGGTTCGAGAAAGTTTAGTTTATTCCTGATTAAAATTACATCTTTTTCAAGATTTAGGCCTCTTTCATTGAGGAGTTTTCGCCCTCTAACCTCTGTAAGTGCTTCTATCAACATCAATTGCTTGTAAACGCTCTAAAAGCTAGAATTTTTGATGGAATCAAATGAAATTCGGTATGTATATACATATTCAGAAAACGAAGATTAAGTTCGAATTTGAGCTTTTTTACGACTGTTAGTAGCAGAGTTATTGCCCTTGCCTCAAGTCTTTAATATGCTATTGCTATCTTAGAAAGTTTAGTTTTATCCTGATTAAATTTAAGACTTTTTCGTTAGGCGTATTTGGCCGTGGTCCACTATCTTTTGAATTTTTGGTTATCGGAATAGGTTTGCTTGTAAGAATTTATAATCTTTATACAATAAATAATTTGCATTTATTGTCTACATCAGGTACATTTGTGACTTTTTTTTAGGGTTCGGTGGAGGGTTTGCAACACATCATCATTCATGAGCAACAGTTGTGACTTCTTTTAAGGCTTTGTTCAGGGTCTGCAGCCGTTTTAAATGTAAAAGTTACATTTGGACCATTGGTTAAGTTTGATTGAGAGTTCTGAATGTCAAAGCTACATTTGTGACTTTTTTTTCAAGGTTTTGAATGCATAAGCTATATTTGTAAACATTTTTAGGACCAATTTGTTTTAAATATTTATCAGTGTTGTTTTAACATTGGTCCAAATTGTTTTTAATATTTATCAGAGTTGTTTTAACATAGGTCCAAATTGTTTTAAATATTTATTGGTGTTGTTTTAACATTGGTCCAAATTGTTTTTTATATATTTATCAGAGTTGTTTTAACATTGGTCCAAATTGTTTTTTATATATTATAGAAGTCTTTAATTCGGGTTTTATAAATATATCTTGAAATAATAAAGCAGACAGTTAAGTATCAGTAGATTGTATTTAATTGAATTAATATATATATATACAGAATAAGTTATTATCAACATATAAAACAATAAGTAATCATACGTGGGGGTGTAGTGATTACATGAGCGACTCTTATGCTTTGCACAGAGGTACAATTTACATCCGAAAGGAGTGAACACCTATAACTATATCAAGTCTATAAAAGTTAAGTATGCATATATAGACAATAGACATCATAACAAACCAAACTACGGCAATATTTAGTAGTTGCTTATGCAATCAGGATTGATATGTTCGTGCATACTAACGTGTTGTCAACAAATACAATAATAATAATAATTTAAAACTTGCTTACCTTGAAATAATAAAACAGACAGTTAAGTATCAGTAGATTGTATTTAATGAGGTAACTGGCAAAGCACAGTTTATAAAGGCTTGTGAGACATCCCAAAATGCATGGGAAACTCTAAGATCTCATTGGCCAATAGCAGGATTAAATCCACTTGGATACTTAATCTGCCAAGCTTAATCTTTTAATAAGTTTAATGATTCTTGACCCTCACAATAGTGCTGCATGACTACATTAAAACAATCTACAAATCAAACACTGTCTGTCAGTTAATTATCCCAAGGCAGCTTAGTGTCGCTTTAATTGCATGTATTGTTCATACCATTTGAGTATATTTAATTTAATTACATTCATAAAACAAGGGCGTAAATGGACTGCTACAATACTCTTCCCTACCGTTTTGCTTTTGCCCTCAAAAGCTTGAATAAATAATATACATTAAAGATATAATGATTAAGATGATATGATTAAATACAACATGAACATAATAATATATATACAAAGTCAATATACATAAAATTAAAGAATAAATATTATACATGAGATGAACATAAAACTATGAAAAACAAATATATGAAGTACAATAATTCTCACTTTTAAAGGTAGTAACAATTTGTTATAAATAACATTTTTCTCGAAATCTTTTGAAGGGATTTAGAAGAATTAAAAATGTATTATATGCCATTGAAATATATAAACCGTAAATGGCTGACGTACAATGTTTGAGCAACTTATATTAGATGAAAGGAAAGGTTGGTTTTGAAATGGTGAAACTTTTCTTATAACAGAAGTATAATAGAGGAATCTGCAATTGATCGTGCTATTTTTAAATTGTCCAAAAGATGATTTAAGTATGTGCTATTATTTTTACCGACAGTTTCTTTGGGAATCATTTCTATATCGAATGGCAGCAACATTTCTCGACCGAATAGAAGACGATATGGAGATAATTCTGTAGTTTGTGAAACGGTTGATCTAAATGACATCATGATTGAAGGAAGGATTGAGGGCCAGTTGGTTTGTTTCTCATTACAGTAAGCACGCAAAACTTTCTCGATATCAGCATTTCGCCTTTCGCAACTTGCGTTTGTTGCAGGATGATATGAACTAGTAAGTTTATGCTTAACGCTAAACAGTTCACAAACGGCATTTACCAGTTTGGACATAAAGGCAGCTCCTCTATCACTAACGAGAGATCTGGGGCAACCATATCGTGTGAAAATCTCATTATAGAGTTTGTTGCTTACTTCAACCGCTTCCTGGGTTTTGGTAGGAAATGCCTCACACCAACCGCTATATGAATCAACTACAAGCAAAATGTGTTTAAAGCCATCCTCACTAGTGGGCAGAGGACCAAGAAAATCTATGTGTAAACGAGAAAATGGTTGCTCTATTGGCATGGAAGTAAGTGGAACTTTAGACAAATGACCTGGTTTTATCCTTTGACAAGTATCACATTTTGTGATATAATCAGATATATTCTGATACATCCTAGGCCAGTAGTATTTTTGAATAAGTGATTTGCGAGTAGCTTCTCGTCCACGGTGACAACCACCAGCTAATGAATCGTGATAGTTGTATAAAGCTTTATCTCGATAAATCTTTGGGAGGGCTACCTGTTTAATTGACAAATCATCGTCTTTCTGCTTTTTTCGACGAGGCTGGTAAAAATGATACAAAATACCATCTAACATGGCATATTGGCCAGCTGTTGCAGCAAGACCTTTTGCTTGTTCAGAAGAAAATGTTGAGTCAATTGCTCCTGTTTCAAGATATTTAATGATATGCTTGAAATCTGAACACTCGCGTTGTTTACTTTCCAATTCGGAAATAGGTGTTTCTTCTGCCGGATGATCCAAAATTGGACAAATGAAAGAAGGATCTGGTTCATTTTCATAAAAGAAAACAGCCACCTCAGTTGTAGATTTTGAACTAAGTGATTGTATTGCCGGAATTTGTAGTTCTTCATCTTCAACCATGTGCTCGGGATATGTTCGTCTAGATAATGCATCTGCGTTCACATTCTTTTTACCGGGTTTATGCTCAATCTTAAACTTATAGCCTTGTAGTTCTAACGACCATCTTTGTAAACGACCATTGGTTGATTTTGTATCAAGTAATGATGTTAAAGCTTTATGATCAGTATAGACAGTGAATTCTGCATTTGATAAGTATACATTGAATGTTCTGATACCTGCTAAAACTGCGAGACACTCCTGTTCAGTTACACACCATTTCTTCTCAAATGAATTTAAAGAACGACCACCGTAACAAATGACATGTTCTAATCCATCATCACCTATCTGACCAAGAATATATCCAATGGCATAACCAGATGCGTCAGTCGTGAGAATAAATGGCTTAGACATGTCAGGATAAACTAAAACCGGTGACGTTGTTAAGGCTTGCTTGAGTTTGTCGAAAGCATGTTGTCGTTCATCAGACCATTTGAATTCAATATCCTTTTGTAACAATTGATTGAGTGGATTAGCTATTTTGGCATAATTATAAATAAATTTGCGATAATAGTTACAAAGTCCTAAGAAATGCCGTATATCATGTTGGTTTTTAGGTACTGGAATGGTTTGAATAGCTTCGACTTTTGAACTGTCAACTTCAATTCCTTCTGGTGAAAATATATGCCCTAAATACTTGACTTTCTTACATGCAAATTTACACTTAGACGGTTTTAACGTAATGCCAGCATTAGTAAGCTTTGCAAAGACATTACTCAAATGATCTAAATGCTGTTCAAATGTATCTGAAAAGATGATTATATCATCTATATAGACTAAAACATATTCCCAATTCATGTCTCTTAAAATATCAGTCATCACCATTTGGAAACTCATAGGGGCGTTCTTTAACCCGAATGGCATTCGTTGCCATTCAAAAACTCCATCAGACGTAATGAACGATGCTTTGTGTTTTGTTTGCTCATCCATCCCTATTTGCCAAAAGCCACTTGCACAATCAAGTACAGAAAATATTTTAGCTTTAGCCTTACCGATGGAATCAATAACATCTTCAAATCTTATAATTGGAAAAAATGTGCTTTTGGTAATATTATTAAGCTTTCGGTAATCTACAGCAAACCGAAACTCACCATTAGATTTCTTTACCATAACAACTGGTGATCTCCACTCTGAATTAGATTTTCTAATGATATCAGCATCCAACATATTATTTATTTGTTTGGAACATTCTTCCCGCATTGCAGGTGATTGTCTGTAAAAGGGCATTCTTACAGGTGGAGCATCCCCAGTGTCAATATTATGTTCATAAACATTTGTTTTGCCTAATTCATTAAGATTATTTGCAAAAACTTGTCTATTTTCAGATAAAAATTGTTTTAATCTATATTTTTGTTTTTCATCTAAAGCAGAGTTTGAAAGGTCGAATTCTATCTTTTCGTTGGTGATTTGTGATTTAGCTTTGTCTATATTAACCTTGTCTTTTAAAATTTCATTGTCTGTGAGTTGTGTAGCTTGAGCTAAAATTTTATTTTTAGGTAATGTAACAGGTGATTTAGAGGGATTAATTATAGAATAAACACCTTTCCCATTATTAACTTTAATAAGACATCTACCTCCAGCTAAATGATAATTTTGTGCAAGCGTTGAAATTGGTTCTAATATTGATAATTTATCAGTTGGAATTTTTGAAATTTTAACTGGAATTTGCGTTTCACCATAAGGCTCTAACGTTATAGCAGTAGATGTTCTTACCAGCCCTATAAAAGGTTTTTTAGTAATAGGTTTTTTATCATTTGTTTGGGCATCGTTAAAACTGACAGTTTCGTTATCAAAATTTAAGTTAAGTTTATATTTTTTTATGAAATCTATTCCTAAAATTAGTGGAAAATGCAAATGTTGCATAATATAAAACGTGTGATTATAAATGTTATTTTTAATATTTAGTGATAATTCCATTGTACCTATTATAGAATGAGTTTCACCTCCTACTCCAACAACTTTTTCAATATTGGTAGGTTTTAATTTTGTATTGGCTAAACCAACCTGCCTTAACAACTCAAGAGATGCACACGTGATTTGAGCTCCTGTATCCAGTAAACCGTTTATATCGTGTTCGTTAATGAGAACATTGATTAAATTGTCTTTAATTGGAGCTATAAGTGATATTAATTTATGTTTGTGCCTGTCCAAAGGAATCTTTGAAACAGGCGCCTTATCCTATTGTGATTGCATCG
Source organism: Lottia scabra (assembly GCA_029955415.1). NCBI lineage: Eukaryota > Metazoa > Mollusca > Gastropoda > Lottiidae > Lottia > Lottia scabra. The sequence goes on along the minus strand of JARJEI010000019.1, from coordinate 3,222,689 downwards.
CCTGTTTTGACCAACACATGTTTTCGGTATGACCTAGTTTGTGACAAAATGAACAAAGAGACCTATTTCTACCTTGAAAAGTTTGAGAATCATTGTACTTACCATTTGTTGGCAATCTATTGAATGATTGCTGTTGATTATAATTTCTGGGTCTTTGTTGATAATTGTTACTTCCTTGTTGTTGATAATTGTTACCTCCTTGTTGTTGATAATTGTTACCTCCTGGTTGTTGATAATTGTAATTTCTTTGGTGTTGATAACTACTATTGTTTTGTTTGAATTCATGTAAAGTGTCTTTTACAGCAGTTAAAGTTTCAGTCACACTTTTACACATGGTTCCTAACAAATCTGTCATCTGCTGCATTTGTTGCATCGGCTGCATAGCAGATAATGCAGCAACATTGGTCTCTTTTTTAGATAACGGTGTCGTATCATCACATTCTGACTCAACTAGTTTACAAGCTGATTTCAGTTCTTTCCAGTTTTTTGGTTTTTGGTATCTTACATCACGTTTGAATTGTTTTAGTAATCCATTAATTGCTGTTTCTAATAGAACACGTGAATCAATTGTCTGATGGTGAAAAACACGATCTACACGATTTAAATATTCCACACATGTCTCCCCTGGTTGTTGGACCATATTAAAAAGTTCAGAGAAGTCTGTTTCTGTAAAGTCTTCAATCAATTTAGTTTTTAAAATTGTAACACTATTTTGTGTGGCTTGATCTAAATTATCATACCATCTTCGAGCACCATCTTGTAAATGGTGTTTAAATTTATAAATTTGTTTTGATTCAGGAATATTGTTATAAGCACAATGTGATTCAAAATCCTGAATCCATGTTTTAGCTGATTCTTCAGAATGTCCTTTAAAAGATTTTAAAGGCAAAGCGTTTCCAAAAAGCGTTTCTAGTCTTGCATCTGTCATTGTTATTTCTTCGTTTTCTGGATCTGATACTGTCTGTGATCTGGTTGTATATTTAGAATTTAATGGTGTTACTCCTTTCGACATATTACGGAAATCTTTTTAACATCTCCACCAATTATAGAAGTCTTTAATTCGGGTTTTATAAATATATCTTGAAATAATAAAGCAGACAGTTAAGTATCAGTAGATTGTATTTAATTGAATTAATATATATATATACAGAATAAGTTATTATCAACATATAAAACAATAAGTAATCATACGTGGGGGTGTAGTGATTACATGAGCGACTCTTATGCTTTGCACAGAGGTACAATTTACATCCGAAAGGAGTGAACACCTATAACTATATCAAGTCTATAAAAGTTAAGTATGCATAGACAATAGACATCATAACAAACCAAACTACGGCAATATTTAGTAGTTGCTTATGCAATCAGGATTGATATGTTCGTGCATACTAACGTGTTGTCAACAAATACAATAATAATAATAATTTAAAACTTGCTTACCTTGAAATAATAAAACAGACAGTTAAGTATCAGTAGATTGTATTTAATGAGGTAACTGGCAAAGCACAGTTTATAAAGGCTTGTGAGACATCCCAAAATGCATGGGAAACTCTAAGATCTCATTGGCCAATAGCAGGATTAAATCCACTTGGATACTTAATCTGCCAAGCTTAATCTTTTAATAAGTTTAATGATTCTTGACCCTCACAATAGTGCTGCATGACTACATTAAAACAATCTACAAATCAAACACTGTCTGTCAGTTAATTATCCCAAGGCAGCTTAGTGTCGCTTTAATTGCATGTATTGTTCATACCATTTGAGTATATTTAATTTAATTACATTCATAAAACAAGGGCGTAAATGGACTGCTACAATATTATCAGAGTTGTTTTAACATTGGTCCAAATTGTTTTTTATATATTTATCAGTGTTGTTTTAACATTGGTCCAAATTGTTTTTAATATTTATCAGAGTTGTTTTAACATTGGTCCAAATTGTTTTTTATATATTTATCAGAGTTGTTTTAACATTGGCCCAAATTGTTTTTTATATATTTATCAGAGTTGTTTTAACATTGGTCCAAATTGTTTTTTTATATATTATCAGAGTTGTTTTAACATTGGTCCAAATTGTTTTTTATATATTTATCAGAGTTGTTTTAACATTGGTCCAAATTGTTTTTTATATATTTATCAGAGTTGTTTTAACATTGGTCCCAATTGTTTTCTAATATTTATCAGAGTTGTTTTAAACATTGGTCCAAATTGTTTTTTTAATATTTATCAGAGTTGTTTTAAACATTGATCCAAATTGTTTTTAATATTTATCAGAGTTGTTTTTAACATTGGTCCAAATTGTTTTTGATATTTATCAGAGTTGTTTTAAACATGGGTCCAAATGTGACGCTTGTCTGACGGTAGCATCTTTAGGGATACAGACATCCTAATAAAATTTTGAAAATTAGGATTTTTTTTCTTGTATAAGATGTCATTCCGGACAGCATTTACATTATCTTACAGACGATGAAATTGAGGTCTTCTATGTTTGTCTCACGGCAAAAATCGAGGGGAAAATCACAGCCCTGATGGGGACATATATTTGAAGATTTTGCATTTACACATTTGTTGAATTGGATTACAATTTGAATTTTTTGAAAATGTGATTTTATTAGACTTTTGACAGTTTTAATCTTTAATTTAAACTTAGATTTTGGCTAACATGATGTAAGATTTGCTATATTAATGTTCAGTTTAGCCTACGAATGAAAAGAACAATAATTAAAAGTTAAAATTATATTACTGATACATAGAGAAAATCGAAAATCTGTGTGACAGCTGTAGACTCTCGATCATAAATCTGCAAAAACTACAAGAAATATACATAATTTTGAAATATTCACATTTTATCAATAATATTTCGAAATAATAATAATGATAATAATAATAACTTTATTTGGACAAAAGTCCAATTTTCAAAAGGTCCCACTAAACTACATATTATTATATACAAAATAATATAGAATAAAACACAGAAAACTCCAAATTTACCATAGTCATTGATTATGAAAGAAATATACGAAAAATTATATCAGCTAAAAACATGAAAAGAAAAACTAAAGCAAAGATGATTACAAAAACTATCGAAATAATTATTTGTGTTATCAACAAATTTCCTTAATTCCTGTTTAAACAAACAAATTGGCCGACTAACAAATATATCAGACATATTTTGGGGGTTGACTTGGGTCTTGAATGTCTGTGAATAGTATTCAAAATACTAAAACTAAAACTGAAAATGTCAAGTTTTGAATCAACAATTTGTAATTTCATTCCTGTTATGCCTAGGTTAAGGGTTTTCAAGCGTTTTAAATGTAAAGGTACATTTGTGACTACTTTTAGGGTTAAGTTCAGCGTTCGCAACACAACAGAATAAATAATATAAATTGTTCACTTCTTTTCACTAACTTGTAGTTCCAGTGTTCAACCTCGGTATGGGTCGGGATGATACCCTCGTCTTTTAAAACACGATTTCCACTGTCAGTGATGCTGACATAGATAACGAGGATGGGACAATAAACAGTTAAAGATCACTCGACAGATGGAAATAGAAAATAAGGGTACTAGTATAAGAAAATATCCCTCAATGCACACTGTAGTCAAAATGCGACGAATTTGGTTTGTGAACGCTATAGAGAATACAGTTTTTATCTGATTTGAATAAAATTTTGTATGATCATTTATGTTGATGCGATCTTGGACAAGTTTGATATTGACTTTGTTTGTTAACATAATAGAGACTACAGTTGTATTCGATTTAGATTGAATTTGATATGGTATACTTAAATTAAACCTTGGTAAAGTTGGAATTTGACGATATTTTTATATGAACTGTTTTTGTATGACTGAGCTTGATTTAGTTAAAATTGGCGATAGAGATAGAGTCTACAGTTTCATTTAACTTGAATGATAGATGAAATTCAGTGTTATGATTTGGGGTATTGGTCAAGATATATAATCTAAATCGGAGTTATGGACCATTGACTTAGTAAATATTTTATATAAATGCCTATGAATGAGAACAAACAAATTTATTTGTAGTAATTGGGTGTTAGCAATACGAAATAGCAATCAAAAATTAAGAACAATAGATTTTGAGCTGTTTGGTCTTCCATACAAATAGAAATAATCGAAAGTCTGTGTAACAGCAGTGCAGTAAGATGTTGACAATAAATCTGCCACAAAACTTCTAGAAATATACTTAATTTAGAAATATTCACAATAATTTTGAAATAAAATATTAGTTTTTGTCTTCTTACTCAAATCGCAATATGCATTGTATCGTACCTTTTTTTTCGCGGTAAATATCGTATCGTAACGTGATTTGCGATATGTATCGTATTGTAATTTGATTAACAATTCTCAACACCAATAGTGACATGTATAATCATGATAGTTCAGAGGTCATGTTAATATATATAAATATATCTGAATCTTTCTTGTTGATTTTCATCTGATAGTTGTTTTGCAAATCGTACTGTTTTTTTTTTATCTTAATACATATCATATCGTGTGATCAATCGTAATGTACTCGCAATACATATCGTAGTGTATATCTTTTATAGCGATACATATCACTGTAAAATTTGTGACCTGTACCTTAACAGAAAAAACTGTCAGCTGCCATTTACCAGACTTTTCTGTATATCAACAAAGAATTTGAGATATTTTTGTTGACTAACGGATCTGTTAAAAAACAGAATAATCTGTAATGTTATAACTCTGTCAACTAACAGAAAAGTCTAGCAAATGGTAGCTGCCAGTAAAATCCGTTGAATTACAAGTCTGTAAAATAACAGTATAGTCTGTCAAGTTACTGTTCTGTTGAAATACAGAAAAGTCTGGGAAATGGTATAGCTGCCAGTAAAATCCGTTGAATGACAGGTCTGTTAAATAACAGTATAGTCTGTCAAGTTACGTTTCTGTTGAAAGACAGAAAAGTCTGGGAAATGGTGGCAGTCAGAAACTGGTTTGGAGATTATAAAAAAGAAACGAAATTTTTGTGGTGTAAAATTTTATAGAAAATATAAGGTGTAAATAGTCAAAGAAAACAAATAATTAAATTACGAAGTTAATTTTTATACAATGGAATTCTAAATTTAGGATTCTTAATTTTGTAGAAAGTTTTTGTCAAGAAGAAAATGAGATTTAGACAAAATTATTAGCAATTTGTAATTAAAAATATGTAATTTGGCATGTGTCATCTGTAAAAAGAAATTTAGAATGTGGCAGTCAGAAGTTGACCACATGAAATTAAGAATACAGAAAGTGGGATTTAGCATTAAATAAGTTAAACACTGTTATTTTATTGCATGAAATTTGAAATTAAGAATAAAGAAATTAGGATTTTGCTTTTATAAGCTAAAAACTGTGATTATATAAGAAGAAATGTGGAATTTAATAGATGGAATTTGTAATTTTGCTTTCACATTTTGAGCCGTTTCACCCTCCATAGACATGGGTGCCGATATTTAATACATGAGCATCATACCGCATGCCAGAAACAATAGCAATACTCATCATCTTGATGTGATGGTATATGTGTTACTTTTGAGCAGGATATACTGTAGTAAATACTTTCCAAATCAATTTTTTAATAATTTCTAAGTAACTTAATTAAAATGCGCATAGATAAAAAAGAATGGAAAGAAAAGAAAGTGAGGACAATTAGTCTTCTCGTCATTTTCCTCTCATTTTTACTCGCTCTTTTCCCCAACCAAGCAAATGATACCATGAATGTTACGGTTGCTAAGACCTGTTTCATGTTCGATATTTATTTATTAGAAACTTAAATTTTCACCTAGGTGATAATCATTTTAGAAATGTTGAAATGGCTACCTTGTCTCCACATCATTTCACTTTGACTATTTTGAAAGTTAAAGGTTTGCAACATTTTTGGTCCGGATATTATCATACATTTGACAGTTTTAAACTTCATTTTAAACTTAGATTTTGGCTTACAAATGTTAAATTTTCTATATAAATGAAACGAATAACAATTTACAAATTAAAATTGGGTAGAAGTAATTACAAAATAGCAATTGGAAATTTAGAACAATGGATTTTGAGTTGTTTGGTTTTCGTTAGACATAGACAAAAATCGAAAATCTGTGTAACAGCAGTAGACTGTCGATAATAAATCTGCAAAAACTACTAGAAATATACTTCATTTAGAATTGTTCAAAATTAATCAATAATATTTCCAAATAAAATATCATTTTTTGTCTTTTAACTTTATATCGTGATTAAATCATATCGTACACAGTTTTCGTGGTAAATATCTTATCGTGATATGATTGGTATTACGTTTCGTGGCATGATTTTTATTACGTTTCGTGGAATGATTTTTATTACGTTTCGTGGAATGATTTTTATTACGTTTCGTGGAATGATTGACATTACGTTTCGTGGGATGATTGACATTACGTTTCGTGCGATGATTGACATTACGTTTCGTGTAATGATTGACATTACGTTTCGTGGGATGATTGGTATTACGAATCGTATCGTGGTATGATTGGCATTACGTATCGTATCGTGGCATGACTGGTATTACGTTTCATGTAATTATTGGTATTACGTATCGTATCGTGGCATGATTGGTATTACGTATCGCATCGTGGCATGATTGGCATTACGTATCGTATCGTGGCATGATTGGTATTACGTATCGTATCGTGGCATGATTGGTATTACGGATCGCATCGTGGCATGATTGGTATTACGTTTCGAGGTATGATTGGTATTACGTATCGTATCGTGGCATGATTGGCTTTACGTATCGTATCGTGGTATGATTGGAATTACGTATCGCATCGTGGCATGATTGGTATTACGTATCGTATCGTGGCATGATTGGAATTACGTATCGTGAAATGCGCGACTCTTATCGTGAAAAGGTGTTTATCCGATAACCGACATTAGAAATAAAACAACAACTACCACCATCAAGAAGAATAACAATGACACAACGAGTTTAGAAGAATAGAGAAGATCGAGCAACTCACGCCACACTACTCAGGGCCGAATTTCACTGCTATGTCATTCGACCCGACCAGATCTTACGAATTTTTAGATTATCAAACCAACATCAAAGTACCATCCGATTGAACCAATCCATCTACCAACTACTACTACTACCAACAACTACCTAGTTTGCTGGAAGCGATGGCTACAAGAGTAGTACAGCAACAGGTTACGGATTGCGTATGCCAGCTTTTTGCCATCAAGGATACAGTAACTTGGATATGCTTACATAACACGGCGCATGCCGTAATTTTATCAGATTCACTAAGCAGTCTTCAATCAATATCTCTCAACTCTTCTAATTGTAGGTCTGAAGTCATTTCCGAAATGTGCAAGACGATTCACGACTACCAAACAAACAACAATCGCCAGATAAACCTAGAATAGATCACGTCACATGTCTAAATCCCACGGAATGACCAAGCAGACCGTTGTGCCAAGGAAAGTCTGAGTCTGGATGACATCGAGCCTGTACGATACTCCTGTTGATTTCAAATGTGTTTATTCGTCAACGGTTCTAAGTGGCAGACCGAAGGTATGGTGTTCTGAATCCAAGTTAATTGCGACCAATCAAAATGAACTTCCGTTGCTAAGTAAGGCGCCATTTTAGAAAAAGCAGACGAGAACAGAATCTGAAATCGAGAAGATATTTTGGAACATGAAACTAAGAACGCAGCAGCTTTGAGCGTATACAACATGGTATTTATAAAAGGAACAATCATTCCCTCAATTCATGATGATTTGTGAACATTTGCGTATTACATTATTAGAACTTTTGGCCTTATGTGCACGTATCAAGAAACTTTGACAGAAAAATACGAGCCGCGCTCATTTCAGTTTTCATTGACTTTTGATAAGAAGGACATTATGTTAATTGCCTGTTTAATCAGCATCTACATGTATTGTAATTTGTATTTGTTGAGCGCAGAACAGACCCGTAGCTAGCCCAGAGTCTCAGGGGGGGGGGGCATTTTTTTTTTAAGGGGGGGGGGGGGCTTAACTATATATGATTTAAAAAGTCAATAAAGAAACTATATATCGGGTGTCACAAAAAAAAAAACGTCCCCAAGTTTGACAAGAAGTATCTCAGCTACTGATAAACCTATCTCTTTCAAAATTCTCACAGATATACTTCAACATGTCCTTGTCAGACCCTGAAAATATGACAAGTACTGCCCCGAACAAAATTGCATGTCGATAAATTCAATATCACAGCAAATTACATATTTTATTATGCATTCACCGCATCGACCACTGATTTTCCATCCTGATACACTTTCACGGGTTTCATCTTAAGGTACCATTTGAGAAGCTACCAGCCTGCCTTACAATTCCTGTTCAGTCAGTGTTTCCCTCTAACCCCTGGGTTTTCAAATGGTTTTCTCAAATGTCCCCTAAAATGCGTAAGGAAATGACCATGTCCCCCAAGTTGAAAACCCAGACTCTAACCCTGGCTTTTCAACTGGTTTTCTCAAGAAATGACCATGTCCCTTGAATTGCTGTGGAAGTCATTGAAAACATGAAATTTCGAAGTATGATAAAGTAACAGCATTTTACTTTTTAATACAAGCATAAATTGTGGCCCAGGTATACATAGAGTCATTGCAGTGAACACTGTATGCACATCCACCCATAAATTTAGTTTGTGTCCTCTTGAAAATGTCAACATGTCCCCAATCAGGGACAAGTTGAAAACCCGAGCCCGAACCCAAGTGCAGTACACCTGTTAATACCATACTGCCCAGAGTAATTACTGGCACAAGTGGGACAATATGGCTGAACAGGAACTGAAAGTCAGGATAGTCGTTTTTTGGGGAGAAAATACATTTAGATCAGATCCGTGAGAGCATCTCAGGATGGAAAATGAATGGTATTGGGGGTCTATGTCGTGAAAGCACATTGAACACAGGTTGAAAAGTGTAATTTGCTCTGATATTGAAATTTTTGACATGCTATTTTGTTCGGGACAGTGCTTGTACAATTTTTATTTGATGACTCTCATATTTTCAGGGTCTGACAAGGACATGTTGAAGTAAGTGGTGATTTTTAACATATTTAACGTTATGGTTGAAAAATTTTCAGGGAGGGGGGCCAAATATTTATTAGGGGGGGGGGCTGATCCACCCCTGGACGCCCTCTAGCTACGGGCCAGAATGTTATTTTTTATTATTAGGAATATTTTGGCACTTCTGACTGTTGGCAATATTACCTGCTGTTTGTTACCTCCCTTTATTTTTGCTCGTTATGGTTTTCTCCCTTATTGCTAAGACCACATTGGATTCTCTATTGTTTATTGATAAGATTAAATTGTATTTTTCACGTAGATGATAAGATATGATATGATGATAATAATTGTTAATTTGATGTCAGTTTATAAAGAAGAAAAGAACCTGTACATATGTTAAAGTTATTAGTAGTTGTCATTCAATCATCGAATCCAGGGAGCATATTCATGGTACTCTTGGCAGAGCTGTTGCAGTCTTGTGGGCTTCACTAGTTAACGTAGACGTGGGGCTTACATGACTCACAAAAAATATACGAAACTGAAATTAAATATATATCGTAATTCTTCATAAAGTTAATATAGTGTATAGCTAAGTAAGATATTTGTGAATATAAATACTATCTTTAATAAATATACTTTACTTATTTGATTGGCACAACAAACTAAATTGTGAGTAATTCTGGAGAGCTTGTCATATCAGTATGACTTTCAACCAATGATCAATTGTTTTATGGTTGTGCTCCTCCATATCTGTGTTCTCTTAACTCAGATGCCAATCCTGCATACCCCACATCTTCCTGTTCCAGACACTCTAGAAATATTTGGAAGGTGTCTCTTCTAGAAAGTTGCAAGATGTCGAGCATTTTTGCAATGCTAGCGGCACGCCCACGTTGTTGTTGTGTTCTCGTTATGATTTCCAAGTTGTCTGCGTCTATAATTTCCTTCAGGTATAAATAGTCTATCATTGGAAAAGGACGGAGATCTCTTTTCATCCTGACATGGAAACGTTGGAGTGTATTGGTGTCGGCTTGAACTCTTAAATATCTGTGATGTTTAAGCTCGTTAGCCAATTCTTGATACCCCACATCTTCCAGTTCCAGACACTCTAGAAATAAACGGAAAGCATCTCTTCTAGAATTTCGCAAGATTTCCAGCATTTTTGCAATGCTAGCGGCACGCCCATGATGTTGTTTTGTTATTGTTATGATTTCCAATTGGTTCTCGTCTATAACTCCCTTCTCGTATAAATGGTCTATCAGTGGAAAAGGACAAAGATCTCTTTTCATCCTGACATGGAATTGGTTAAGTATCATCAAGTCGGCTTCCTGAATTTGTCCACGATTCAACTGCGCCATTTCCTGAAATTTTAAAAGAGCGATTCGAACAGACATATTAATGAGATATCTATGGATTTAAATATGAGTGTTGTATTGGTAATATTTTATAGTCTAGAGACAAAGCCTTATAGAATATTATTTTTATTTTTATAATACATTTTGATTGGAATAAAAATATTTCTGTAAGTTGCACCTAAATACACATTAATACTAATAATATACATTAAAGTATAAAATGAAGGGTAGTGGCATTATCTTTTTCTTTTTCAAGTTTTGACAGTTGCAGAATCTTTAACCTGAAAGGCCTGTACCACACAGAGCCCTAGTTTACTGTCACATCTGAACAAGTACAAACTCTTTACTCTCTTAAACCAAAAGATACAGAGCTACATCTTTACCTGAGTAGGAACATCCATATCCTCATTTATTTCTACTGGAGGCTTTACAATCGGCAATCCTCGGCAGTTTCCGTAAACCATAATCTGTCTCGGTAATGAATGGTGTTTTTCGTTGTGTTTTCATGCGCGAGACTCTTTACTTTGACGCTTTACCACATGCTTGTAACGTCGCGACATAGATATAGTTCATAGCTATAGAATCTGTGGAGGAATTTTCTGACACCTGCTCGTGCATTTAATGCTACGTAGTGACTATCTGTTCACCATTTACGCATTTTATCATCATTTTAAATACATATCTGTTTGTTTTCGTGTTATTTGTTTACAAATACTTGTAGCCTCGAATGACCCGTCTCTGATGCTTGAACTACCAGAATCACGAGATTACGTGATAACATTGATGTAGTCCGGTCGAATGGCCGCCGTTCATTACCGTGATATGTTGCAGAGCGCCAGACCGTTTGGAGGCTTTACAATAGCTACTGGTTCTGAACAACTTGCTTTGTACTTGTTTGTTACACGATGCTGAAAATAAAATAGTTGAGAATGGAGTTTGATTTAGGAATATTGACAAATACAGAGGTCACATGAAAGCTTCTTGTTTTATCAAAGTTCGGGATAGCGCCCTCAGGTTTTACAATCGGTCCACTTTCTTCCTTCTCGGTTTTACAAATCCAAGCATAACCTCGTAGTCGTTTACATAGTTTTATTCAGGTGTAAGTTGGAATTATACTTTAATCAACCTGGTTTTCCCCGTAACACCTATACACTCCCTGTCTCGCCCCCTTGATTCACGCTCTTTGGTTTTTGTTGGAATTGTACTAAATCCCAACCATCCCTGTCTCATTCCCTTAATCCATTCCCTTGGGTGTTCATTAGAATTATACTTTTGCATAAATCAACCTAGTTTTCACCTACCCCAACCACACACACCGACTCCCCCTGCCCCACCCTCTAAAGCCATGCCCTTGTCTGTAGGTTGGTACACTCTCATAATAGTCAAACTAGTTTCCACCTACCCTAACCATAGTTTTCACCCACACTAGCCAAATCTACACCCTCCCCCCCCCCCCCTCCCTCTCTACAGACTGTCATTGATAAAGTGTCTAATCGTTCGAAGTTATAAGACAGTTATAAATTGAAAGCGTATCCATTGCGTCTGTTCTGGCAATATTTCCCCCATAACCCACTGCATGCCGTTGTGTGTCATCGTAAATCCTATTGACTATTCGGTATAGGAAAGTAGGACACGATACATTTCATTGAGTTATGACAATATTGTTTAAGAACATAATACCAATCAATGTTATCGTCAGCCCCACGACCCCACGACCCCACCCCCTTGCCCCTTACCCTCTTATTTCCTTACCTAACCCACTTCCTCCCAGATAAAAGAAATACTCACACTTTAAAGTTGAATTTTGTCGTTATTTTCTCGATATCTAACTGGAGTAGTTATTGAAATATAAATGGCGTAACAGGGAAGTATTTCTATAACCTATATTTTAAGGTATTCAATATTCCCCTATTCGAATAAAGGGCGATAACAATATTGAAAATATAGGGCTACTACAGACAACACTGGTTAGTTAAAGGTACATTCAAATATTTCTCTAAACAATGATTTTGTTTTATAATTGTTTTTATGGATGAAATCATGCAATGATTGTATAATATATCTAGTCCGAAACTTGCTGACTCTATTCCCAGCCTTTGACAGATATTTGGACAGATATGGCTGGAGGAGAGTAAAAAAATTAGGCCACAAAACCTTGCGGTTTTCCACACCTTTCGCGTGCAGCATTCAATGGCGACTAACAGATTTTATTTCTCAAGGAAAAAACTTTGATGAACTCGCATACATGGCCTGTATGGTGTAGGGGGATAATAATGGTATGATTGAACTACAAAAATATCGATCTTTATATTATAGGTAGATAGCCACATTGAAAACAAAATAGTTCAGCCAATCAAATTTATTCGTTCAACCAGTGCCTCGACTGTCAGCGATGACACGCAGTGGCGGTATTCTGCCGCCCAGATAACACAAAAGTCAGTTCCGGTCGGCAGTCCTATATTGTTAAAATATCGCTAGCAATCGAAATTCTTTAAAGTAAAATATAACTAATATAACATGACAGAAATAAGAATAAATATGTTGTTTTCAACAACGGTATGATGTCTGTTCATTTTACTGAGTCGGGGGAGTCTTATTTATAAAACAAATAATCCTGAGCCTTAAATTCGACGTTAAATGTCAACAAATAGCGTTAACAGGCATCTTATTCTCAGAGACAAAAAATTTTGAATCTAAAATTAGCTGGGAAATGTCAGAAAATTGTGTTTCTAGGCATTTAACTCTCAAAATTTTATAGACGAGATATCGCAGACCCTACACAAATAATCTTAAACCTTAAATTCAGTGGGAAATGTCAGGATTTTGCGTTTTCCAGGCGTCTAACTAAACCTTAAGTTCGTTAGGATATTGCAATTGTAAGTATCTATTTCTAAAAATTTCTAGGCTAGGTCCCTCAAACCTATACAAATTTTATGGAATTTTGGTGGAATATGTCAGGAGTTTGCGTTTCCAGGCATCAAATTCTCAAAGTTTTCCCCTGATGGCCTTGAAATCCTGATATGTACCTTATATTCGTAAGAAAATGTCAGGAAATTGCGTTTACAGGCGTTTAGTTCTCAAAATTTTCTAGGCTAGATCCCTCAAACTTTACTATACAAATAATCTTCAACCTCAAATTTGCTGGGAAATGTCAGGAATTTTCGTTTCCAGGCGTCTTATTCTCACAATTTTCTTCTCGTGGTCTCGCAGTCCCTACATAAAAGAATCTGAAGTTGGTCAGGAAATTGCATTTGTGGAATTTTCTCACAATATGTCTACGCTAGATCCCTCAGAGCCTATACAATTAATCTTGAACCATAATTTCGGTGAAATTTGCGCTTTCAGGCGTAAAATTCTCAAAATTTGCTTCTGTTGGCTACAAATAAACCTTCAATTAGTCAGAAAATGTCAGGAAAAAGTGTTTATTGGCTTTTAGTTCCCAAATTTCTGCTTGTGGTCCGGCATTTCCTATGCAACAAATCCTTTTATTCATCCGAGAATAACGTTTCAGTCCATTTTTCTGAGGGGGTCCCCAGACTTTAGAAAATCATATATCCAGGCTTCTTATGGACAACCTCGAAGCAATAAAGTTAGCAATCAATAGAGTAGAGGGCTCCACTTGGCAATTCACACGTTTTCAAGGAGGGAAAGGAAAGGGATAAGGGTGGGGAGGGGTAACTAAAATGTCCCCCTTGATTGGACGTTTGCCACCCTAGAAGTACTAGTCTGGCTACGGGCCTGTGTCTGTTTCACTGATTCCATTTTCGGTGGTCTAGTTTTCAACTTCGCCTGTTCAATTAACTGCTGCCCAGTAACAATTCCTTAGACGAGGCACTGCCCTGTTCAATTCCAAACTAGGGTAAAGAAGGGATTATAATACAGGGATTGTTGTCTTGTGCCTCCTCATCATCAGGTGGTCGGATGCATTTGACCTCAAGCAACTACAGACCTTACACAACAAAATATAGTTAAATAAAAGTTGGGCTAGAAAAAAAATGATATACATCCTCATGCGCCATGCCCCCTGACAAACACCCTATGGCTCCCTGGAGAGCCATGGCCCCCAGGTTGGGAACCACTGCTATAAAACCAACGATTTCTATTTTTAACGCATGACAATTAAATTAAATTCTCAAACTTGGTCAATAGTTTGGTCAATAAGAGTATATATTCATCAACAGTGTCCAAAGTATACAAACAGAATCAAATAAACCCATAAAACTATATAATTTTCCATACAATTACAGATTATTATTGATAAATGTCTTAAATTGGATTAAGACATTTATCAATTATTGTATTTAAACATAGTTTTCTGGATTTATCAGATTATTTAGGTAATCTGTTTTATAGTTATGCCACTAGGTTTGTCCCCTGATGAATATATACTCCTATTGACCAAGTTTAAAAATTAATTTTTTCCGTTCATTCGAAGACGTATAGTATCGCTTTAATAAGCTAATGTACACACCCTGTTACAGCTTACATCGTTGTGAAATAGAACATGTAAAATCCATGAGACTTTTGGGGGCAGTTCATTGACTTCTGAATGTCAATAACAAAAAGAGGCGAAGTTGTCTGGTGTAAACGTCCGCCCGCCACTTTCGCAGTGTACTGAGGAATAGTAAACTTTCGGTCGTATTTTTTTTCAGTTTCATCTATGGTTTTTAGCTCCTATTTGAACGTAACCTCGAGACAGTAAGTGGCTACGTACATATAGAGACTAAAAAAAGTAACGAAACGAAACTAATAAAATGTGAAAGAAATGAGACTACCCGCCTCATATTTGATTATAATTTTTCAAATGTGTGTCTATAGTTGGTCGCTATTTGAATATACCCACCTCCATACAAACAGGGGAAGTGGCTATTTTCAACGGATGGACAAACACCAGATAGTGTGCAGTAAGGGAAATTATGGGCAGCGGTATCAGCTTACTTTCCTTTTCGATTCCGAATAAGGGATCCGGGGTCATGGTTTATTGTTCCTTAACCAGACAAGACTTGACGCCGTTTCCATGTCAGTCTCTCTGACCTGCATCACTGACAGGGGGAAACCCCAACCGGTTTGAAAAATTAGAAAATGTATCATCTCGACCCATGCCGGGTTGAAAGAAATAAGACTGCCTCATATTTGATTATTATGAAACATTAGTAGTAACAGAAAAACATAAACATGTTTTATTTAAAGACATATTTTTCTACTGTAGTTTCTCTAGACGAGTCGTCTATATTAAAACTATCAGGAATGTTGGTCATGTTTTATTTAAACACAGACTTTTTCTGCTATGATATTGTTAGGGTTTCCAGATGGAAACTTACTATCATCAGGAATGTTGTTCAGGGTATCGTTAAAATTGAAACATAGCCTAATGAAACTATCTTCAATATAACCCAGCGATACACATTCAATCGTCTGGTTACAAGCCTCTACACATTGGTTCTGATCTGTAACTATCAATGCGGATATAACTGGTGCTTCATACAACCTACATTCTCCAAATAATATAAATCCACTGGTACATCGGGTATCGTTGTTACAAGCTTCATCACATTCAGTCTGGTTGTCAGCAGGTAGAAAATCAAAGGGGGGAGGATCTACGATCGTATTATTTATAATATTGTAATCACATTCTGAAAAGTAAATCACATAATTCATAATTCAAAAAGCTGTAGATTTGTTTCTTGTGTTTTTATGTCTGATGTCTGGAATTGGAATGGTACAAACAATACTATTAGTTCTATAGTGCTATCAATCTGTTATTATTTAGGTTCAGTTTTAATATAAACTATCATACCTTGAGGTTGTGGCGTAGATAGCTTACACGTGGGTTTAGAATATTTCCATTCAAAATTTATACATTGCATCACCTGATGCATCTCGAAACCTTTTCTACATTTAATTGTTACCAATCCACAATCTTTATTAAATTCAGCTTGTGGTATATGTGGATGTGGATAAGGTAAGCAATCTGAAAATTATAATATTGATAATAATGTAGATTTGTTAGCGTTCATTAGTTGATGAATTTTCACGTGTCTATCGAATGAATGGCAAAGCACTGCATTCAATCTTTATATTTACATTTAGTACCAGTTCTATTTATTTGAATTTTGAGTAACAATTATGTTTTAATGGCTATAGTACATTAGTAAATTCTAAAATTTAGAGTTGACTCCACTCGTCTCTTCAAAACTTTTGGGAATTGTACAGTAACAAAATATTGGTTCATTTCCTTACATCTGTGGCCTTCCCGGGCATTTTTCTTGTTGACGCTCGAGAAGGGTTATTTTGAGGGTTGTCAGCGTTTGACGGTTACCTCTCAGAGGGGTTAAAGGGGAAACTATCCCAAGACAATTTTCAAAATCTGGGAGAATTTCCTTGCCTCTGAAGCCATTTCCTAGCCCGCCCCGCGCCGGTTACTACGACCCTGCATTTTGAATAACTTTTTATGAACAAATATATCTGGTTACACTAGTGAACGTAGTATATATAACCTAACTTACAGAATAATATAATAATAGAAGTCTTGAAATGTCCAAGGTGAGTCGGACTCATTATAAAGAGGAGAAGGACAATAAATGCTAAGCATAATACATGTATATCAAATAGATTTACCACAGTAATATAATATATCAAATAGATTTACCACAGTAATATAATATATCAAATAGATTTATCACAATAATATAATATATCAAATAGATTTATCACAATAATATAATACATGTATATCAAATAGATTTACCACAATAACATAATATATCAAATAGATTTATCACAATAATATAATACATGTATATCAAATAGATTTACCACAGTAATATAATATATCAAATAGATTTACCACAATAATATAATAAGTATAAATACTTACCACTTTTACCAGCCTGAACAAGAATCAAGTTTGTTACACAAAGCAACAGGGTTGAACATAAAAGGTTATTCATGGTTCTGATTAGGGTAATAACTAGACTTGTTGATACACTGTCGAGTGTCGAATGCTAGAATTGGTGAGAAATTTATACTAAATTTAGGGCCTCCTACTGGACAGATGTTGTCAACTGTCTATGAATTTTTTATACCAATTTTAAAGGGAACCAGTCGGCATTATCGGATGTGATTTGTATTTTGAATATACATGTATATAATAATGCAATACAATTCCGTTAATCAAAAAAAATCGGAAGAATTGTATCAAAAGAATTATTTGCGACGGCTTATTTTGATAATAGTGCTCGTCATGTAGCAAAACTTCGGATTGGACACTAGCGCAATAGCTTTCCTCGTCAGGGACACCTGAGACACCTCTGGTACGCATCATCATTATATTCAACAAAACATATATTCGCAATGACCTTAGTTTATTAAGAGATTTGGAATTACTGCTTACTCGATCGAGGCACCTCTGGGATCTTTCGCAGAGACACCTCTGTTACTTGTGATATGTACCTTTTCATTAACCTAAATTTAATAACGGCTTACTCGAGACACCTTTAGTACTTGCTTTTCAAAAACCTAAATTTAGTAACGGATTAATCGAAATGAAATCAAATAAAGTTTTACGTTCCACATCTTTGCACCTATTGAATATGACTAACCCGAGACACCTATGGTTACAGATTTATGTAGGATCGGTACTATTTTGAGTCTAGATAACAGAATAAACATTGTTGTCAATTTAGTACTGGATCCACAATTTCCACCTTTTTGACTATCTGCTACGGAACGCTTTACTGTCTGAACTGTGGACCACAAGACAGGAGATTCTTGCTCCTCTTTGGTACCTTCTGGACTACATATCTCGGATTTATATTTTGAAGTTAAACTTTCATTTAACCTTTCAAATAATTCCATACCAACCAAATAATGTAAGGTACCGAGACCCTTTCGAGCCCATCAAGAGGCCATGCCCTCCTAAATCAAAGCCCATGGTTTTACAGAACAAGGTTTTTTATGATGATGTGTATTAAGTGGTCAACTATTTCAGTCTCCTGGAGGAGAAATATGACATTCTAGATACTTCAGAGTAAAGTAATATATAATTAAGGTCATTTACTTTTGAAAATAGCAATATATTGAATAAATGATATCCTCATATTTTAAAACTATTGTTTTAATATATGCATTTAGATGTCTGAAGATTATTCATTAAAATGAATCAAATATGTAACTTATCGTTAACTTTATCATATTACAAAGCGATCCACCAGACATAAATAAATAAGTCATAGTGACATGTGCCAAATGAAATTGTCGATATGTCATTTTAAAATATACCTGTATTAATGTGGATTTAAACTGTAGGATTGCATGTAAAATTCCAAATACTTCATATGCATTCACCTCTGAAACCAACTTTTTGTGAATTTATATGCCTTATATTATAGCATATTCATAATTTTAGATTGTGTATCATCACATTGTATATGGTCGCCATCCCAATGACTTTTAACTCCTTTCAACGGGTAGTACTACAAGCCATTCTAATCTTCTGGAAAATGAATGAAGATAACTTATTAGGTCATCAAACTTTCACACCCCAATCGAGATCCGAACTCTCAACCATAACAACTATGATATCTCAACCAAGCAAATGACGTCATGATCACAAAGAACAATGTTCTAACCGATTGTGCTATAGGACCTTACTAATTGAAAGATGAAGTTTCGTGCATTTTTATCTAGATAGTTTGAAAATATAACTACCCAGCCTCAACATCATTCCACTGAGTGTATAGGTTATCAAAGTACAATCGCATATAGAAGGGTACAAAAGTCATAATCAAAATTAATTTACCATAATGACGTGATCAATCCTCTTATACTGTACAACAAATATAAGCTGCTAAATTCAGGGTTAGATTGGTGGTATTCAATAATTCCAAATGCTTAAGATTCTACATCCAGGGTTAGATTGGTGGTATTCAATAATTCCAAATGCTTAAGATTCTACATCCAGGGTTAGATTTGGTGGTATTCAATAATTCCAAATGCATAAGGTGCTACATCCAGGGTTAGATTGATGGTATTCAATAATTCCAAATGCTTATGATTCTACATCCAGGGTTAGATTGGTGGTATTCAATAATTCTAAATGCTTACGATTCTACACCCAGGGTTAGATTGATGGTATTCAATAATACCAAAATGCATAAGGTGCTACATCCAGGGTTAGATTGGTGGTATTCAATAGTTCCAAATGCATAAGGTGCTACTTTCAGGGTTAGATTGATGGTATTCAGTAATTCTAAATGCATAAGGAGCTACATTCAGGGTTAGATTGATGGTATTCAATAATTCCAAATGCATAAGGTGCAACTTTCAGGGTTAGATTGATGGTATTCAATAATTCTAAATGCATAAAGTGCTACTTTCAGGGTTAGATTGATGGTATTCAATAATTACAAATGCATTAGATGCTATTTTTAGGGTTAGATTGATGGTATTCAATAATTCCAAATGCATAAGGTGCTACTTTCAGGGTTAGATTGATGGTATTCAACAATTCCAAATGCATAATGTAAGGTGCTACTTTCAGGGTTAGATTGATGGTATTCAATAATTCCAAATGCACAAGGTGCTACTTTCAGGGTTAGATTGATGGTGTTCAATAGTTTCAAATGCATAAGGTGGTACTTTCAGGGTTAGATTGGTGGTATTCAATAATTCCAAATGCATAAGGTGGTACATCCAGGGTTAGATTGGTGGTATTCAATAATTCCAAATGCATAAGGTGCTACTTTCAGGGTTAGATTGGTGGTATTCAATAATTCCAAATGCATAAGGTGCTACTTTCAGGGTTAGATTGATGGTATTCAATAATTCCAAATGCATAAGGTGCTACTTTTAGGGTAAGATTGATGGTATTCAATGATTCCAAATGCATAAGGTGCTACTTTCAGGGTTAGATTGATGGTATTCAATAATTCCAAATGCATGAGCTACTACTTTCAGGGTTAGATTGATGGTATTCAATAATTCCAAATGCATAAGGTGCTACTTTTTGGGTTAGATTGATGGTGTTAAGTGATGTGTTACTTAAAACTAAAATATTATAATAAGCAAGGATCAAACCAATTGTTATATATTGATTTTAAAGCTAATATTAAAATATTTGCTATACTGGCTACACTGATAGATTTGAGTTTGATAACTCTCATAAATTCTGTCTGCTGAATCTTAAATAATAATAATAATAATAATAATAATAATAACAATATTGTGATGATGATGAAGAACTCTTTATTTTACATGAGTCAGAATTATGCCGGATACACCATAATGACATGGTCTGGTCTTATATTCAGCCCATTTATTCAGGCAAATAACAATGGTGGTACTTAATACATCATTAATCACACAATTTACGACATATTCATTGTACGTAGATGATATTTAGGGTGTTTTTAGTGTAATCCATTTAGGCAAATTTGTAAAAAAATACTTTAATAACATGTTTAGAATCATTAAAGCCTACTATATCAGAATCCTGGTGGAGAAAAATGACCTTCTACTAGCCATACGCATAAAATAATATTTCATCTCGGTCAATTCATTTTGAAAATAGCAATTACCATTTATCAGTAGCGTATTTAGGGGAGGGGGGACTTAGTTATCATAGTTAGAAATTAATAAATTTCCATCTCGAAAATTGTTTACCACTTGTGGTAAATCACACCAAGTTTCATTTAAACTTACCACGTGTTTTATAACATCAATAACAGAGTGTGTTCGTTAAAAACGTCAGCGACCATCAGCCAGGTTCGATAAAATGTACCCATTTATTTTAATCAATTATTAAATTATCGGTTCAGCAATAGCGGTCTAAATTTTATCTGTTCTTGGCGAGTTGTGGAGCTCCATCTGAGGACGTTACTTTTAAACCTTGTAGTTATCATAATTATCTTGTTTACATTTTTATAAATACATATTTTTAGTCTAATGTATATATGAAAGGATTGTTCGATTTTCGTGCAGTTCCATTAATTCGTTTTACATATATTCAAGAGATAATAAATATGAATATAATTTATCGATATGTAATCTCTATCATCCAGTCCTTCTCTAACTACGTACAGCTCCGTCGAGAAATGGCCTTGACCGGTTGGTAACAATCTTTGTAATTTGTAAACTATTGACAATATATCTACAATTATCTACTAGAAATATTATTCATTATGACTTACAATTATTGATTAAAATATTATCGGTATACATATAGCCTAGTATTGTACATATATATCTTTTATCGGTATACATATAGTATCTTACATTACAATGAATAATGAAGCAATAAAAAATCAACTGTTTGAGTAGTATAAAGACAAATTGATGGGAGCAACGTGAATTTACAATGAGCTGTTTTTTTATTGTTACTCTGTATTTTAAGTCGGTTGATAGCACTCAAGATTATCAATGCGTCTAATAATGACGTAGCACTCGACCCTTTCGTCCTTGTTCTACGGTCATTATTTAACTTACTGGAAATCGTTCGACCATTAACTTATAGATATGTGAGAATTTATGTAATTTTAATTTGAAAATGTAATGGCAAATGTGAATGGTTTTTTTTTGTAATTGTAGAATTAAACTGTATGATTTTTTTTTCCAATTTCGAGGTATATTTGAAAGGAATGTTCGATCAAATATGAATATTTTTAATTCAAATGTAGCCTCTATCATCCAATCATTCTTTGACTACGTAGCCTACAGCTTCGTCGAGCGATGGCCTAGACCGGTTGGTACCGATCTTTGTAATTGATCAAGTCTAAGGTGGCTAGTGAATTTATTGGTTGAAAATCAACATGCTTTAGTCTCTAGGCTACCATCCGGTCGTCAGAGTCTAATCAAAATGTTTCAAATATGAGATTCAAAAATATGCGTTACCAAAAGCAAAGCGACCCACCAGACATATACATATTTGTAACTATGTGCTAAATGATATTTATCGATTATCAAGTAATGTGACCAGGATTTAACAAAACGTACAGATGAATGACTTGTATAACTGTAAAATTCAGCAGTAGAATCTGTCCAAGATTAAGGGTCAATTTCCGTGCATCTGAGGCCATTCCGGGAAGCCATCTCCTTTCATACGTAGCCATCCCCGAACCCGCTCCGATACACGCGACATTCACCTACTGAATTATCATTATGTCCAGAAATAGCGATTCTCAGAAATACCATGGCTCCCCAATTACCACTTTTGCTTCCATGGATCCCTTCAATTCGCCCATTGCCCCCTAGGGAGCCAAGTGGCCCCCGGTTGAAACACACTGAGATAGCTAGTGTCAAGTCAATGTGTAATAACTATTAAATTGTATATGTGGTCTGTAGTCATAACAAAGAGTTACTTGAATATTATGTATATAAAGGCTAGCGCACACGAGAGCTCCCAGCTGAGCAAAATTTCATTCGTGGCTGCCAGCTCAGCTCGTAGCTCTCGTGTGCGCGGAGTTTACGTAAGGTTTTTTTTATTCGAGGCGTTAAGGAAATTATCTGTCGTGTTTGATAACTTTTTCCTCGAATGAAAAATACCTTACCGTGTGCGCAGTCGAAAGCTCTTAGCTTTCAACTTTCAACTGGAGCGCATGCGCTAGCACGTCATCAAACTAAAAATAGCTGCGCCCATCGGTGAATGTGAGTTAGTATCTGGAGCAATTATCGCAAGGACGCAACAACAAAAGAAGAAGTAATTTTTTTCATATTCTGAATCATTCGAAGGGTTGTCAGCGTCCGATATTTTGTTTAAGTCACGTTATAATGTCACGTGAGCTTGTTATTTTTAGATATTTATGACTCGACACCAAGTCTATGAAAGCTCTAAGCTTAGCGTGTGCGCGGAAACCGACGAAAGCTACGAGCTGAGCTGACAGCCACGAATGAAATTTTGCTCAGCTGGGAGCTCTCGTGTACATTATACACGGTAATATCTCTATCGTCTGCTAAGCGCGCCCTTTTGATCAGGCTTGTCTTCTGCCCAGTCTAATTAAAATCAGACCCTAATTTCGTTTCGTTCGTTTTTTTTAAATCCGGTTTTTTTAAAAAAACGAACGAAACGAAATTAGGGTCTGATTTTAATTAGACTGGTCTTCTGCCATACTGACTACAGGCTGCTAAGCGCGCCCTTTTGATCACGTGGTCAAGCTTGTCTTCTGCCATACTGACTACAGGCTGCTAAGCGCGGCCTTTTGATCACGTGGTCAGGCTCGTCTTCTGCCATACTGACTACAGGCTGCTATTTTTAGTGTGATAGAATAGATAACTATAATTTAACAACTAACTACTGTATATTTGTAAATGTCGACAATAAATCTGCAAAAAACTACTAGAAATATACAGTACATCATTTAGAAATATTCACATTTTATCAATAATATTTTGAAATAATTAAAAATAGAATTGGGGTTTATTTGTGTAGGGACTGCGAGACCAACACAAGAAATTTTTGAGAATTAGACGCCTGAAACGCAAATTTCCTGAAGAATTGAGGTTTATCTGTGAAGGTAATGCGCGACCAACACAAGAAATTTTTAAGAATTAGACCCCTGAAACGCAAATTCCTGACATTTCTTGAAGAATTGAGGTTTTTTGTGTAGGAACTGCGGGACCAACACAAATTTTTTTTGAGAATTAGACGCCTGAAACGCAAATCCCTGACATTTCCTGAAGAATTGGGGTTTATTTGTGTAGGGATTGCGAGACCAACTCAAGAAATTTTTTAGAATTAGACCCCTGAAACGCAAATTCCTGACATTTCTTGAAGCATTGAGGTTTATTTGTGAAGGGACTGTGGAACCAACCCCCCAAAAATTGAGAATTAGACACCTGAAACACAAATTCTTGACATTTCCTGAGGAATTGAGGTAAATTTTTGAGAATTAGACGCCTGAAAC
Source organism: Lottia scabra (assembly GCA_029955415.1). Classification (NCBI taxonomy): domain Eukaryota; kingdom Metazoa; phylum Mollusca; class Gastropoda; family Lottiidae; genus Lottia; species Lottia scabra. The sequence continues at coordinate 3,198,409 of JARJEI010000019.1, read as the reverse complement.
GCAAATTCCTGACATTTCCTGAGGAATTGAGGTAAATTTTTTAGAATTAGACGCCTGAAACGCAAATCCCTGACATTTCCTGAAGAATTGGGGTTTATTTGTGTAGGGACTACGGGACCAACTCAAGAAATTTTTGAGAATTAGACGCCTGAAACGCAAATTTCCTGAAGAATTGAGGTTTATTTGTAAAGGGAAAGCGGGACCATCACAATTTTTTTTTGAGAATTAGACGCCTGAAACTCAAATCCCTGACATTTCCTGAAGAATTGGTGTTTATTTGTGTAGGAACTGCGAGACCAACTCAAGAAAATTTTTGAGAATTAGACGCCTGAAACACAAATTCCTGACATTTCCTGAAGAATTGAGGTTTATTTGTGTAGGAACTGCAGGATCAACACAAGAAATTTTTGAGAATTAGACGCCTGAAACACAAATTCCTGACATTTCCCAGCGAATTTAAGTTCAAGATTATTAGCCTGACACTCCTACAAAAATTTTCTTCCTACAATTTGATTTTCCGCGACAAAAATACGCCCCACGCCCCCTCCCCTCATATGGACGCCCCTAAGGGCAAGTAAGTCTATCACGTGATCACAGACCACAACTACTCAACATACATTATAACAGAGCCTTGACGGCTGTATTGTAGCTTCTGTCCGCTATGTTAAGGTAAACGAACATACCTTGATAGTATAGAACGCACTTTGCCCCATATATTACTTCAGTTCGCATTTCCGTTTCCGTAAAGCATGGAGATTTTTTTGTTTTAGTGGGGGTAAAACGTTCTGTAGGCACATGAAGGTTAGTTTATGTCATCAGTTTATAATATAATGTAAATCTGTAAGATTAATATCTATTGATAAGGTTTTTATGAGTATTTTTGTTATATCTTTCAGTTTTCACGGCTGTAGCGAGGCTGTATGTTAGGCTGTCGTCTAAGCTGTTTGTAAAGCTGTTTTGTCTGTTTAGTTCGAATTGATACATAAAGTTAATTACATAAAGATTTGGTTATCCTTTCTACACAGCCCGTCGAAACTCATCAAGCCATACCAATTCGTTCCGTCCATTTTCGTCATCTATACGTCACCTTCGTCTAGAATATATTCGGTCTGACACCCCCTCAGCCGGTGTATTTTATAGTGAAAACTTCATCATTTCGTCTACTTTGTCACAAACTTCATCTACTTCGTCACAAACTTCGTCTTTTTGTCACCAACTTCGTCATATATATCAGTCATCCGTCCACTCCAGTATTATTATAGATTATAAAGCCATGTCTTCAAAATCTGGTTCAAGTTCAAGACATTCAAGTATAAGTACAAGTAAAAGATTACAGGCTGCAGAAGATGTAGAAAAGGCCAGGGTTGCTCTTTTATACCATGATAAAAAAGAGAAATTAAAGACAGAATTGAATCGTCTCGAGATTGAACAAACGCTAGAAACTGCTCAGTCCACATTACGAGTTATAGATGAATTGGAAAAAGACTCAAACCCACAGAATCCTTGTTTAGACAATTTAAGTGTTTCTTCGTCTCGTCAGAAAGTTTTTAATTACCTGATGTCACCGTCACCTAATATGCCAGTGTTGACCCCTATTCAGACTAGTTTAAGTCAACCGTTACCAGTACCAGTAAGTCTGTCAACATCGACACCTGTATATCAACCAAGTCATCCTGTATTTCAACCACGTCAGAATGAGTTTCAACCACCTCATACTGTTTTTCAACCACCACCTGTTAATTATGTACATCAACCTCAACAACAACCATATCGAGAAATTCCTGTCACACAGTCTATGCCTATAGCTAATACAGATATACTGAAGTTTTTATCCGAGCAAGCTTATTTAAATCGTCTACCTTCACCAGAACCGTCAGTATTTTCCGGAGAACCCCTTGAATATCCATCCTGGAAAGCAGCTTTCAAGGCATTAGTTGAAAGAGACATTGTACCAGTGGAACAACGAATGTTTTATCTACAGAAGTATCTTGCGGGTCCAGCAAAAGCTTGTGTTAAGAATTTCTTCTTGTTTAACACAGAACAATCTTACAGTGATGCAAAAACATTACTCGAATTGCGTTATGGAGATCCAGTTACCATCAGTCAAGCCTTCAAGAGGAAACTTGAAAATTGGAACAAGATTCGAAGTGGAGACGGTCCAAGTTTGAGATCCTATGCAGACTTTCTGAATCAATGTTTATCCGCAATGAGTTTGGTTCAGTCATTGAATTTCTTAAATCATGACATTGAGATAAAGCTGTTATCTAATAAATTACCAGATTGGCTTTGTAATCGTTGGGCCAGATCCAGTTACGAAAATAAACAATCTAAAGGTGAATATCCATCATTCCAAGATTTTGTTAAGTTTGTGGTAAAAGAATCTGACATTTTGTGTGATCCTCTTAATGCCAGAGCAAAAACAGAATTTCCAGTTAAGAAACCTGTACAGTCAAACCATATAAAGGGAGGTAACAACAGTTTAGTTTCTCTCAAAACTGATAGTTCCAGTACTTCAACTGCATCTCAATGTAAACAGTGTAAGGGTCCACATAACATTGTGAAGTGTCCTGAAGTGAAGAATAAATCTTTGGATGAAAGAAAGGAAATATTCTACAAGAATTATTTGTGCTTTGGATGCTTAAAACCAGATCATATATCTCGAGAGTGTCCAAATCGTGCTAAGTGTGATATTTGTGCTAAACTGCATCCAACTTTGTTACATGGTAGTTATCGGAAACCAAAAACAGAAGAAGAACCAAAGAATGACTCTACTATTCCTGAATCTGTTTCTTTGCATGTTACTAAAAATGTTTCTGTTGTAAAATCTAAAAGTTCCATGATTTTACCTGTGTATGTATCACATGATGAAACACCTGATAAAGAATTATTAGTTTATGTTATATTAGATAATCAATCTGATACTACATACATTTGGTCAAAATCTGCTGAACAGTTAGATTTAAAGGGTATTAATGTTAATTTATCTTTGTCAACTATGACTTCTGTTAATCAAATTATTAGTAGTGTTAAGTATACTGGTTTATCTGTCCGTGCAATTGATAGTTCATTTCGATTGTCATTACCACCTACTTATTCACGAGATATCATGCCTGTTAATCGTAATCATATTCCTGTCCCATCAATGGTTGATAAGTTTCCATACTTAGAAAAAATCCGTAATGAGCTTCATCCATTGTATGATTGTGATGTTGCTATTTTAATTGGCTACGATTGTTCAAAGTTACTTGCACCCATAGATGTAATTCCTGGTATTAAAGACGGTCCTTTTGCTCAAAAAACTATTTTAGGTTGGGGAATCGTTGGTGTTTTGGATAATGAATCTATTGCTGAGGATAAGATAGGTATAAGTCATCGTATTATTGCTAATGAATCTCATTCATATATTTCAGTACAGAATAAAACTAAAGAGGTTAGTCCAGATACTGTATTAAAGATGTTTCAATTAGATTTCAATGAAAAGTTTCAGGATCAAGAGTCTTACTCTCATGAGGAAAATTTGTTTCTTGATAAGATGTCTTCAAGTATTCATTGTATTTTAGGAAATCGTTATGAGATGCCATTGCCATTTAAGGGTTCTGATCCCATTCTACCTGATAACAAACAATTTGCTGTTAATAGAATGCGTACATTAAGTAACAGACTAAGTAAAAATCCTGAATTGTATTCTGATTCTGACTATTCTAGTTTCATGAATGATATTATTAGTCGTGGTTATTGTGAGTTAGTTCCATTAGATGAGTTAGATAGTCCTAAGTCGTGGTTCATTCCTCACCACTCTGTATATCACCCAAAAAAGCCAGGTAAAGTTCGTGTCGTTTTTGATTGTAATGCATCTTATAATAATGTTAATTTAAATGAGTTATTGTTAAAAGGTCCAGATTTAAATTGTTCATTAGCTGGTTTATTATGTAGATTTAGAAAAAATCAGTTTGCATTTACTTGTGATATTGAAAAGATGTTTTACCAGTTTAAGGTGAACGAGTCACATCGTAATTATTTAAGATTTCTATGGTTCAAAGATGGTTTAAAATCCGATCTCATAGATTGGCGTATGAATGTTCACCTATTTGGTGCAGTCTCAAGTCCTTCATGCTCTATATTTGCTTTGCAACAAGCAGCAAAAGATTATGAACATGAATTTGGTAAAAGCGTTAGTAATTTTATTCAAAATGAGTTTTATGTAGATGATGGACTTTTGAGTGTTGAAACTGAGAAAGAAGCTATTGAGATAATTCAAGGTAGTTGTGATCTTTTAGCGAAATGTGGTATTCATTTACATAAATTTGTTTCAAATTCTGTTTCTATTTTAGAGTCCATTCCTGAGAAAGATCGTGCTCAAGATATAAGTAATTTTGATTTGAATTTTGATACATCATTATCTGAACGTGTTCTTGGAGTTAATTGGTGTGTTGGTAATGATGTTTTTAATTTTCATGTTTCTCTTCAAGATAAGCCTCTTACGCGTCGTGGCATTTTATCCACAATCAGTTCCATATATGACCCATTAGGTTTTATTTCTCCTTTCATATTGATAGGTAAACAAGTTTTGCAAGAGCTTTGTCGAGATAGTGCTGATTGGGATACCCCATTATCAGATAGGTTACTTCCATCTTGGCAAACTTGGATTTGTGATGTTTTTAAGTTAGAAACTGTCCATTTCGATCGTTGTTTAAAGCCGAAAGATTTTGGTGAAATTCGTGAAATATCTATGCACCATTTTAGTGATGCATCTACTGTAGGATATGGTTCATGTAGTTACATACGTTTTGTAAATGAACATGGACATGTTCATTGTGTTTTGTTAATGGGCAAGTCAAGAGTTGTTCCGTTACGTGCAGTTACTATTCCCAGGTTAGAGTTAACTGCTGCGGTTATATCTGTTAAAGTTAGTAAATTTTTAGATAGAGAATTACGATATGATAATGTTAAGCATTTCTTTTATACAGATAGTACAGTTGTTTTATCATATTTATCTAATGATGTACGTAGATTTCAGACATTTGTTGCTAATCGTGTGCAGTTAATTAGAGATCTTACTAATAGGAATCAGTGGAATTATGTCAAATCTTCTGAAAACCCTGCAGACGTCGCCTCTCGTGGTGCTTATGTAGAGGACTTAAAAAATTCTATTTGGTTTTCAGGTCCCAAATTTTTGTATAAAGAAGCTGAGTTAGATTTTGTTGAAAGTGAATTTGATTTGAATCTTGATGATCCAGAAGTTAAGAAATCTGTTGTTTTTGTAGTTCATAACAATCCTGTTTTAATGGAAAGATTTGAAAGATTTTCTAGTTGGTATAACTTAAAATGTGCTATTGCTATTTGTTTGAAGTACAAAATGATCTTGCATAATAAAATGTTAGGCAATAATAATGTCATAGATAAGTCTATCAGTGTTGATGATTTAGTTAAAGCTGAAATAGAGATTATTAAGTGTGTACAAGGTAGTGTTTATAAAGATGAAATTGTTAAGTTAAAGGGTTATAATCCAAAACGTTCTTTAAAGAAATCTTCGTCATTGTATCGTTTAGATCCATTTTTAAATTCAGATGGTTTACTTTGTGTTGGAGGTCGTTTTAAGAGTAATAATCTTAGTGTTTCAGAATCTCATCCGATTATTCTACCTCGTAAAAGTCATATCACTTCGTTAATCATTCGTCATTTTCATATTCTTTGTGAACATCAAGGTAAAGGTATGACAGTTAATAATATACGATCAAAGGGTTATTGGATTGTATCTTGTAATTCAGCTGTTTATGAATATGTTAGTAAGTGCGTTAATTGTAGAAAGTTTAGAGGTCAAAGTCAATCACAAAAAATGGGAAATATTCCTGAAGAACGTTTAGATCCTTCTTCGCCTTTTACTGTTTGTGCTTGTGATTGTTTTGGTCCTTTTATTATTAAGAGTGGTCGAAAAGAATTAAAACGCTATGGTTTAATATTTACATGTATGTGTTCTAGAGCTGTTCATGTAGAAACGTTACACTCTATGTCAACAGATTCATTTATAAATGGTTTAAGACGCTTTGTTTCCATTCGTGGTCCGATTCGCTCATTGTATTGTGACAATGGTTCAAATTTTGTTGGAGCTAAGTCAGATTTGTTTAGTTTGTTAAAAGACTTAGATCAAAATGCTATCAAAGATTATTTACTTAGAAATAATTGTGATTATTTTCAATTTAAACTTACAATTCCTTATGCCAGTCATATGAATGGTGTTGTAGAGCGTCAAATTCGTTCTATTAGAAATGTTCTTATATCATTATTAAGTCAATGTAGTACTCAATTAGACGATGAATCGTTAAATACTTTTATGTTTGAAGCCGCTGCTATTGTAAATAGTAGGCCATTATCAGTGGATAATTTAAATGATCCTATGTCTCTTAATCCCATAACACCTAATCATTTATTGACAATGAAGTCAAATATTGTTTTACCACCTCCTGGTGATTTTGTTAAGGAAGATGTTTATTGTAAGAAATATTGGAAACGTGTACAATATCTTTGTAATTTGTTTTGGAGTCGTTGGAAAACGGAATATTTACAATCTTTACAGGTACGCCAGAAATGGACTAATCCTAAACGAAATATATCTGTTGGAGATGTAGTATTGCTTATTGATGATAATCTTCCACGTAATTGTTGGTTTTTGTGTAGAGTTGTAGAAACTTTTGAGGGTAGTGATGGTCTTGTACGTAAAGTAAAACTGTTGGTTGGTAATAAGTCATTAGATGTGAAAGGTAGACCTTCACAGCAACCATCTTATTTAGAAAGACCAGTAAACAAAGTTGTACTCTTAATTGAATCCTAATATTAGTTAAGTATGTTTTCGGGGAAATCCCCACCGTGGGAGCCTTTTTTTATTAAGTTGTGTTTAAATTTGTTATTTGTTATTAATATGTATAAGTATAGGTTAATCTTGTTTTAAATCACTTTTTATTGTTAAATCAGTATTATTGTTTTGATATTAAGACCTTGTGCGATTATTGTTATATGATTATTTGTTAAGTTGTTTTCTTAAGCTAATTTGTAATTTTGAAATTAGAAAGTCTAATTTGAGGAGCCATGTAGCTTCTGTCCGCTATGTTAAGGTAAACGAACATACCTTGATAGTATAGAACGCACTTTGCCCCATATATTACTTCAGTTCGCATTTCCGTTTCCGTAAAGCATGGAGATTTTTTTGTTTTAGTGGGGGTAAAACGTTCTGTAGGCACATGAAGGTTACTTTATGTCATCAGTTTATAATATAATGTAAATCTGTAAGATTAATATCTATTGATAAGGTTTTTATGAGTATTTTTGTTATATCTTTCAGTTTTCACGGCTGTAGCCAGGCTGTATGTTAGGCTGTCGTCTAAGCTGTTTGTAAAGCTGTTTTGTCTGTTTAGTTCGAATTGATACATAAAGTTAATTACATAAAGATTTGGTTATCCTTTCTACACAGCCCGTCGAAACTCATCAAGCCATACCAATTCGTTCCGTCCATTTTCGTCATCTATACGTCACCTTCGTCTAGAATATATTCGGTCTGACACCCCCTCAGCCGGTGTATTTTATATGTATTATAACAAAATAAATAAAGTAAACTAACAATTCAATTTCAAAACAGTAGACATAGAATTTATGATAATATTTATATTCTGCCATATGTTGTATGGGGGCTATAAGAATAAGCTTGAAAATAATTATTTTTTCTTACCGACCGTGACTTACACATTATTGGAGGGTTTTTGGCGCCCCCTTGCAACGTCGGCGCCCCCTGGTTTTCATTCGCTGGGGGTGCACGTGCTCCCCCAGGCCCCTGAACAGTTGTTATATTTACAGTATACTGGTACTGGGTAGAAATACAACTAAGTAGGTTATAAGATAGCTAGTGTCAAGTCAATGTGTATTAACTATTTATATGTGGTCTGTAGTCGTAAAACAGAGTTAAGTGTGATAGAATAGATATCTATAATTTAACAACTACTGTATAAAGATGGTCTTATTGGTTAGTGATACGAATTGAAATGATGTCTTCGAATTAGATCCTACCTGTGAACAGCTGCTTGAACTTTAGAGATAAGACGAACGCCAAACAATGTGCAATGAGGGAAATTTTGTTGAGATAATGACAGGCCTCGATATTCGCTTTTTTCTAATTGTAAAGGGATCTTAACGTGCGCAGTCCATATCTCTCGGGTCCTAGGTATATTGACCCTTCCAACCAACTAGCCTCTCCGACCAGCATCACTGGCAAAAGGAAACTGGGTCTTCAAGTATTATCTGAACCTATATCAGAATATTGTGTCACAAGCCAACTAGAACTAGGGTAGGAATACGATGAGCGTTCAATAATAAATAAGTAATAATAATTTTAAGAATTGGATGCCTGTAAATGCTATTTCCTGACATTTTCTGAAAAATTTAAGGTTCAAGATTACCCTTGACTCAGTAAAATGAAATAATGTATTTAAAAAAGCCTTGGTTTTTCCATAATACAGTTCTGGTTGACAACGCCCATGACAGTGCATCACTATTTTATTAATGTTTCCCCAAAGAAATTTGTGAAAATAAGGGCAGATTTCCTTGCATCTGAGGCCTTTATAGTTGACAGTGCTCCACTATTTAGGATTTTTTCTTCAGAGAAATGTTTGAAACTTAGAGTTGATTTCCTTGTACTAAATCCATTCTTTGTTTATAATTCACCCAGTAACCCCCCTATATCGACCCCCCCCCCCCTTTTGAATGACCCCCAGGTGTTGAGAATCACTGGTATATAAGTACCAAGTCGACACAACCCCGTTTTAATCATATTAATCTGCTTAAATTTACACTAAACTTTAGATCACGTTGTGTAAGTTTCATCCTGTTTTTAACAGACTGACATGTTGACATGTTCATTGAGGTCTAGTTTTTAGCTGCCAAACCCCCTTCCCACCCCCATACACAGAGCAAGTGGCTACATATTAACGGATGGACAAACACCAGACACCAGAGTGCAATGAGGGAGCTGGACAGCAACATCAGCCCCCGTTTCCTTTCGATTCCGAATAAGGGGTCCGGGGCCATGGTTTATTGTTCCTTGACAATTCCTCCGACCTACATCACTGACAGGGGGAAACCCAAACCGGGTTGAAAAATTAGAAAATGTATCATCTCGACCCATGCCGGGTTGAAAGAAATAAGACTGCCTCATATTTGATTATAATGAAACCTTAGTAATAACAGAGATAAATGATCATAAACATGTTTTATTTAATTTTTCTACTGTAGTTTCTCTAGACGAGTCGTCTATATTGAAACTATCAGGAATGTTGGTCATGTTTTATTTAAAGACAGACTTTTTCTGCTATAAGATCATTAGTACTTCTAGGAGGAAACTTTATATCATCAGGAATGTTAGCCTGGGTATCGTTAAAGAGGAAACATAATATATTATTAACATAACTCAACAATACACATTCAATCATCTGGTTACAAGCCTCTATACATTGGTTCTGTTCTGTAGCTATAAATGAGGATATAACTGGTGCTTCATACAACCTACATCCTCCAATTAATATAATTCTACTGGTACATCGGGTATTGTTGTTACAAAAATCATCACATTCAGTCTGGTTGGCCTGAGATAGAGAATCAATGGTAACAGGAGCTACGATCGTATCATTTATAAAATTGTAATCACATACTGAAAAGTAAATCACATAATCAAAGATACATATAAAGGCTTCAAAAAGCTGAAGATGTTTTTTGTGTTTTTATGTCAGATATTTTTTCTTGTCAGATGTCTGAAAACCTTTTCTACATCTTATGTCTGGAATTGGAATGGTACAAACCATACTATTAGTACTATAGTGCTATCAATCTGTTATTCGTTTTAATACAAGTTTACTGTTATATTTCTGTCGCTTTTGAAGTAGACCATACTCTTACTTCCAGATGTCAATCATGCAGCTGTTGTGTTTTTCAACTGGGACTCTCTATAAAAGAGTCTGCTTAGCTAATATTGTTTACTGTGATTTTTTGTAGCTTTAATTGAAATTCCTGTTTTAATATAAACTATCATACCTTGAGGAGGTGGCGTAGTGATATCTTCAGGCAGTGGCGTAGTGATATCTTCAGGCAGTGGCGTAGTGATATTTTCAGGCAGTGGCGTAACGGGTTTGCACGTGGGTTTGGTATATTTCCATTTTCCATTCATACATTCCATCACCTGATGCATAGCAAAGCCTTTTTGACAACTTATCGTAACCAATCCACAATCTTTATTGAATTCAGCATTTTGAATACCGGGATAAGGCAAGCAATCTGTAAATTTCAATTTGATTATATTATCATTTCAATAACATGTATACGTAATTATATATTTCTTGGCTTTGCTTTTAAAACATGATCGAAATTGTGATTGTGATCGTGTACGAATCGTGGTGATCCCATTGGATCCTATCAAATCCTATCAGTTCTTTAGGTCAATCGAAGGTATTTTTTCATTGTTCATTATATTCCTGTGATCAATAATTGTCATTCGTGATCATCGAATCAAATTATATTATAGTAATGTATCGTAACATATCGCATCTAATCGTGTTTCAAAATCGTGGTGATCGGTTTAAATCTTGAACAAGGGAAACCACCAAATTGAAGTCAATTTCTATCAATGAGTATCTAAGCCTTATATCGTAACGGCAGATTAAATCTTTTTGAGAAAGTTTTTTTTTGATGATTTCATTTTAAAGCTAGTCTGTTTTACACCTGATGGTACTTGCCTTTGGGGTAGTCCGCGACTATACGACTATTACTCCCGATTTTGCCATGATTTTTGATTAACGGAATTGTTTTGTTTGAACAGAATTTATTACTACCTGAGATGAAGAAGGCGACCAAAACGTCTACAATGTATTCACCTCATTTGAATTAATTGAAATAATATTTGACATTACCAGTTATGATGGTGCTAGAGAGAATGCGAACTGGTTGGACCTTTCTTTCTCAATAAATACGGTATAATTGTCTGATCTACACGCGACAACTTGCTAATTACAATATTGAATATCAGTGTGTTGTTTAAATAATGAATAACGTTTAAAAGTTTTAGAAAATTTGTTGGGCGAGTGAGCGTAGTATTAATAACCTAAACTACAGAATATAATAATATAAGCTTGAATTACCCAAATGAAATGAAATGAAGTTTTGCGTCTTTTTGATAGAAGACCATAGATTCAAAACATGATAACAATAAATTTACCACATTTATATAATAAGTATAAATACTTACCGGCATCTATAAGAATACATGATGTTACACAGAACAACAGGATTGAACATAACAGCTTATTCATGGTTCCAGCGTTAGTTTATTATTATTATTATTAATAACTAGGCTTGTTGATACACTGAATAATACTGGATTTGATCGAGAAATTTATACAAGATACATCGACGGCACAGATGTTGTTTACTGTCGATAAATATTTTTTACCGACTTTAAAGGGGAACAGTCAGTATTTTTATTCATTTGAGTTCGGTGTATAAAAATAGAAATAGTCTTTTGGAGTAATAAAACTACACGAAAACTTAATAATTCCTTGGAATTTGCCTTAAAGTGCACATGTCACTATTTGCTATATTATATATATATAATATACATAAAATCCAAAAAGAAGTGTGACAATGTAAAAGTGTATATTTCTATATAAAAATTCAGAAACTGATTTCTTTAGCTAACCTTATCAGTAATAGTCCGTATGGTTTATTGTAAAATTATGAGCCTTTCAATCCATTTGAATCCATAATTGTCAGCTTTTAAAAGTTCAAAATACTTCTCTTTTAGTGAAACTATTAAATATTTAGAAAACACAGATATAGTTTTTCATGCTGAATTTGGCCATTAAAAGTAAACATTTATCAGTGTTCTGGCTGTGTCTCATGATTGCTCACTTTTTTGAATTTTTGGTTATCGGAATAGGTTTGCTTGTAAGAATTTATATTCTCTTTATACAATAAATAATTTGCATTTATTGTCTACATCAGGTACATTTGTGACTTCTTTGAGGGTTCGGTGGAGGGTTTGCAACACATCATTCATGAGCAACAGTTGTGACTTCTTTTAAGGCTTTGTTCAGGGTTTGCAGCCGTTTTAAATGTAAAAGTTACATTTGGACCATTGGTTAAGTTTGGTTGAGAGTTCTGAATGTCAAAGCTACATTTGTGACTTTTTTTTCAAGGTTTTGAATGCATAAGCTATATTTGTAAACATTTTTAGGGCCAATTTGTTTTTAATATTTATCAGATTTGTTTTAAATATTGGTCCAAATTGTTTTAAATATTTATCAGTGTTGTTTTAAACATGGGTCCAAATTGTTTCTAATATTTATCAGAGTTGTTTTAAACATTGGTCCAAATTGTTTTCTAATATTTATCAGAGTTGTTTTAAACATTGGTCCAAATTGTTTTTTAATATTTATCAGAGTTGTTTTTATTTATCACCGTTGTTTTAAACATTGGTCCAAATTGTTTTTTTTTTTTAATATTTATCAGAGTTGTTTTAAACATTGGTCCAAATTGTTTTTTTTTTAAATATTTATCAGAGTTGTTTTAAACATTGGTCCAAATTGGTTTTTTAATATTTATCAGAGTTGTTTTTATTTATCAGAGTTGTTTTAAACATTGGTACAAATTGTTTTCTAATATTTCTCAGAGTTGTTTTAAACACTGGTCCAAATTGTTTTTTATTATTTTTCAGAGTTGTTTTTAACATTGGCCCAAATTGTTTTTAATATTTATCAGAGTTGTTTTAAACATTGGTCCAAATTGTTTTTAATGTGGGTTTCGTGGATTGCACATTAACAAAAATTACTTTAACTCTTTGCATCCCAGGCCTTACCAAACAGCAAGCGTTTTGAAATATTGCAAAATATTAAGTTAATGTCCTTGCCTCTGAAACCTTTCTTGACACCTCTCGTGTGAAAGACAATGCGACGCTTGTCTGACGGTAGCATCTTTAGGGATACAGACATCCTAATGAAATTTTGAAAATTAGGATTTTTTTTCTTGTATAAGATGTCATTACGGACAGCATTTACATTATCTTACAGACGATGAAATTGGTGTCTTCTATGTTTGTCTCACGGCAAAAATCGAGGGGAAAATCACGTCCCTGTTGGGACATAGTTTCGAAGATTTTGCATGTACACATTTGTTTTGATTACAATTTGAATTTTTTGAAAAGTTAATTTTATTAGACTTTTGACAGTTTTAATCTTTAATTTAAACTTAGATTTTGGCTAACATGATGTAAAATTTGCTATATCAATGTTCAGTTTAGCCTACGAATGAAAAGAACAATAATTAAAAGTTAAAATTATATTACTGATACATAGAGAAAATCGAAAATCTGTGTGACAGCTGTAGACTCTCGATCATAAATCTGCAAAAACTACTAGAAATATACATAATTTTGAAATATTCACATTTTATCAATAATATTTCGAAATAATAATAATGATAATAATAATAACTTTATTTGGACAAAAGTCCAATTTTCAAAAGGTCCCACTACACTACATATTATTATATACAAAATAATATAGAATAAAACACAGAAAACTCCAAATTTACCATAGTCATTGATTATGAAAGAAATATACGAAAAATTATATCAGCTAAAAACATGAAAAGAAAAACTAAAGCAAAGATGATTACAAAAACTACCGACATGATTATTCTGTGATATCATCAAATTTCCTTCATTCCTGTTTAAGCAAACAAATTGGCCGACTAACAAATATATCAGACATATTTGGGGGTTGACTTGGGTCTTGAATGTCTGTGAATAGTATTCAAAATACTAAAACTAAAACTGAAAATGTCAAGTTTTGAATCAACAATTTGTAATTTCATTCCTGTTATGCCTAGGTTAAGGGTTTTCAACCGTTTTAAATGTAAAGGTACATTTGTGACTACTTTTAGGGTTAAGTTCAGCGTTCGCAACACAACAGAATAAATAATCTAAATTGTTCACTTCTTTTCACTAACTTGTAGTTCCAGTGTTCAACCCCGGTATGGGTCGGGATGATACCCTCGTCTTTTAAAACACGATTTCCACTGTCAGTGATGCTGACATAGATAACGAGGATGGGACAATAAACAGTTAAAGATCACTCGACAGATGGAAATAGAAAATAAGGGTACTAGTATAAGAAAATATCCCTCAATGCACACTGTAGTCAAAATGCGACGAATTTGGTTTGTGAACGCTATAGAGAATACAGTTTTTATCTGATTTGAATAAAATTTTGTATGATCATTTATGTTGATGCGATCTTGGACAAGTTTGATATTGACTTTGTTTGTCAACATAATAGAGACTACAGTTGTATTCGATTTAGATTGAATTTGATATGGTATACTAATTAAACCTTGGTAAAGTTGGAATTTGACGATATTTTTATATGAACTGTTTTTGTATGACTGAGCTTGAGTTAGTTAAAATTGGCGATAGAGATAGAGTCTACAGTTTCATTTAACTTGAATGATAGATGAAATTCAGTGTTATGATTTAGAACCCTGGTTCCCAACCTTTTGGACTCTCTGTATCCCTATTTTGTTTACGTAATCACCTGGTACCCCTTCGCCCACTTTAAGTAACATTAAGAGTCAATATAATAAGAGTCAAAGGATATCTAACGGATGATTTAGTTTTGACATCATATATGTAAATTATAAGGTTAATTGATCATAACACTACTTTTTAAAGAGGCTTCTCATGTAACCCCCTGTGGTGTTCGCTGGTACCCCCAATGGGTAATAGTACTTGGTTGGGAAATGAAGATTTAGAATGAAGGGGTATTGGTCAAGATATATAATCTAAATCGGAGTTATGGACCATTGACTTAGTAAATATTTTATATAAATGTTAGTTTAGCCTATGAATCAGAAAAAAATTTATTTGTAGTAATTGGGTGATAGCAAGACGAAATAGCAATCAAAAATTAAGAACAATAGATTTTGAGCTGTTTGGTCTTCCATACAAATAGAAATAATCGAAAGTCTGTGTAACAGCAGTGCAGTAAGATGTTGACTATAAATCTGCCAAAAAACATCTAGAAATATACTTAATATAGAAATATTCACAATAATTTTGAAATAAAATATTAGTTTTTGTCTTCTTACTCAAATCGCAATATGCATTGTATCGTACATTTTTTTCGCGGTAAATATCGTATCGTAACGTGATTTGCGATGTGTATCGTATTGTATCTTGATTAACAATTCTCAACACTAATGGAGACATATATAATCATGATAGTTCAGAGGTCATGTTAATATGATTGTAAATATATCTGAATCTTTCTTGTTGATTTTCATCTAATAGTTGTTTTGCAAATCGTACTGTCTTTTCGTGTGATCAATCGTAATGTACTCGCAATACATATCGTAGTGTATATATTTTATAGCGATACATATCACTGTAAAAATTGTGACCTGTACCTTAACAGAAAAAACTGCCAGCTGCCATTTGACAGACTTTTCTGTATATCAACAGAGATTTTGAGATATTTTTGTTGACTAACGAATCTGTTAAAAAACAGAATAATCTGTAATGTTATATCTCTGTCAACTGACAGAAAAGTCTAGCAAATGGTAGCTGCCAGTAAAATCCGTTGAATTACAAGTCTGTTAAATAACAGTATAGTCTGTCAAGTTACTGTTCTGTTGAAATACAGAAAAGTCTGGGAAATGGTATAGCTGCCAGTAAAATCCGTTGAATGACAGGTCTGTTAAATAACAGTATAGTCTGTCAAGTTACGTTTCTGTTGAAAGACAGAAAAGTCTGGGAAATGGTAGCAGTCAGAAACTGGTTTGGAGATTATAAAAAAGAAACGAAATTTTTGTGGTGTAAAATTTTATAGAAAATATAAGGTGTAAATAGTCAAAGAAAACAAATAATTAAATTACGAAGTTAATTTTTATACAATGGAATTCTAAATTTAGGATTCTTAATTTTGTAGAAAGTTTTTGTCAAGAAGAAAATGAGATTTAGACAAAATTATTAGCAATCTGTGATTAAAAATATGTAATTTGGCATGTGTCATCTGTAAAAAGAAATTTAGAATGTGGCAGTCAGAAGTTGACCACATGAAATTAAGAATACAGAAAGTGGGATTTAGCATTAAATAAGTTAAACACTGTTATTTTATTGCATGAAATTTGAAATTAAGAATAAAGAAATTAGGATTTTGCATTTATAAGCTAAAAACTGTGATTATATAAGAAGAAATGTGGAATTTAATAGATGGAATTTGTAATTTTGCTTTCACATTTTGAGCCGTTTCACCCTCCATAGACATGGGAGCCGATATTTAATACATGAGCATCATACCGCATGCCAGAAAGAAGAGCAATACTCATCATCTTGATGTGATGGTATATGTGTTACTTTTGAGCAGGACATACTGTAGTAAATACTTTCCAAATCAATGTTTTAATCATTTCTAAGTAACTTAATTAAAATGCGCATAGATAAATATGAATGGAAAGAAAAGAAAGTGAGGACAATTAGTCTTCTCGTCATTTTCCTCTCATTTTTCCTCGCTCTTTTCCCCAACCAAGCAAATGATACCATGATTGTTACGGTTGCTAAGACCTATTTCATGTTCGATATTTATTTATTAGAAACTTAAATTTTCACCTAGGTGATAATCATTTTAGAAATGTTGAAATGGCTACCTTGTCTCCACATCATTTCACTTTGACTATTTTGAAAGTTAAAGGTTTGCAACATTTTTGGTCCGGATATTATCATACATTTGACAGTTTTAAACTTCATTTTAAACTTAGATTTTGGCTTACAAATGTTAAATCTTCTATATAAATGAAACGAATAACAATTTACAAATTAAAATTGGGTAGAAGTAATTAAAAATAGCAATTGGAAATTTAGAACAATGGATTTTGAGTTGTTTGGTTTTCGTTAGACATAGACAAAAATCGAAAATCTGTGTAACAGCAGTAGACTGTCGATAATAAATCTGCAAAAACTACTAGAAATATACTTCATTTAGAATTGTTCAAAATTAATCAATAATATTTCCAAATAAAATATCATTTTTTGTCTTTTAACTTTATATCGTGATTAAATCATATCGTACACTTTTTTCGTGGTAAATATCTTATCGTGACATGATTGGTATTACGTTTCGTGGCATGATTTTTATTACGTTTCGTGGAATGATTTTTATTACGTTTCGTGGAATGATTGACATTACGTTTCGTGGGATGATTGACATTATGTTTCGTGGGATGATTGACATTACGTTTCGTGTAATGATTGACATTACGTTTCGTGGGATGATTGGAATTACGAATCGTATCGTGGCATGATTGGCATTACGTATCGTATCGTGGCATGACTGGTATTACGTTTCATGTAATTATTGGTATTACGTATCGTATCGTGGCATGATTGGTATTACGTATCGCATCGTGGCATGATTGGCATTACGTATCGTATCGTGGCATGATTGGTATTACGTATCGTATCGTGGCATGATTGGTATTACGGATTGCATCGTGGCATGATTGGTATTACGTTTCGTGGTATGATTGGTATTACGTATCGTATCGTGGCATGATTGGCTTTACGTATCGTATCGTGGTATGATTGGAATTACGTATCGCATCGTGGCATGATTGGTATTACGTATCGTATCGTGGCATGATTGGAATTACGTATCTTGAAATGCGCGACTCTTATCGTGAAAAGGTGTTTATCCGATAACCGACATCAGAAATAAAACAACAACTACCACCATCAAGAAGAATAACAATGACACAACGAGTTTAGAAGAATAGAGAAGATCGAGCAACTCACGCCACACTACTCAGGGCCGAATTTCACTGCTATGTCATTCGACCCGACCAGATCTTACGAATTTTTAGATTATCAAACCAACATCAAAGTACCATCCGATTGAACCAATCCATCTACCAACTACTACTACTACCAACAACTACCTAGTTTGCTGGAAGCGATGGCTACAAGAGTAGTACAGCAACAGGTTACGGATTGCGTATGCCAGCTTTTTGCCATCAAGGATACAGTAACTTGGATATGCTTACATAACACGGCGCATGCCGTAATTTTATCAGATTCACTAAGCAGTCTTCAATCAATATCTCTCAACTCTTCTAATTGTAGGTCTGAAGTCATTTCCGAAATGTGCAAGACGATTCACGACTACCAAACAAACAACAATCGCCAGATAAACCTAGAATAGATCACGTCACATGTCTAAATCCCACGGAATGACCAAGCAGACCGTTGTGCCAAGGAAAGTCTGAGTCTGGATGACATCGAGCCTGTACGATACTCCTGTTGATTTCAAATGTGTTTATTCGTCAACGGTTCTAAGTGGCAGACCGAAGGTATGGTGTTCTGAATCCAAGTTAATTGCGACCAATCAAAATGAACTTCCGTTGCTAAGTAAGGCGCCATTTTAGAAAAAGCAGACGAGAACAGAATCTGAAATCGAGAAGATATTTTGGAACATGAAACTAAGAACGCAGCAGCTTTGAGCGTATACAACATGGTATTTATAAAAGGAACAATCATTCCCTCAATTCATGATGATTTGTGAACATTTGCGTATTACATTATTAGAACTTTTGGCCTTATGTGCACGTATCAAGAAACTTTGACAGAAAAATACGAGCCGCGCTCAGTTCTGTTTTCATTGACTTTTGATAAGAAGGACATTATGTTAATTGCCTGTTTAATCAGCATCTACATGTATTTTGTATTTGTTGAGCGCAGAACACTCCCGTAGCTAGCCCAGAGTCTCAGGGGGGGGGGGGGGCATTTTTTTAAGGGGGGGGGGGGGGCTTAACTATATATGATTTAAAAAGTCAATAAAGAAACTATATATCGGGTGTCACAAAAAAAAAACGTCCCCAAGTTTGACAAGAAGTATCTCAGCTACTGATAAACCTATCTCTTTCAAAATTCTCACAGATATACTTCAACATGTCCTTGCCAGACCCTGAAAATATGACAAGTACTGCCCCGAACAAAATTGCATGTCGATAAATTCAATATCACAGCAAATTACATATTTTATTATGCATTCACCGCATCGACCACTGATTTTCCATCCTGATACACTTTCACGGGTTTCAACTTAAGGTACCATTTGAGAAGCTACCAGCCTGCCTTACAATTCCTGTTCAGTCAGTGGTTCCCTCTAACCCCTGGGTTTTCAAATGGTTTTCTCAAATGTCCCCTAAAATGCGTAAGGAAATGACCATGTCCCCCAAGTTGAAAACCCAGACTCTAACCCTGGCTTTTCAACTGGTTTTCTCAAGAAATGACCATGTCCCTTGAATTGCTGTGGAAGTCATTGAAAACATGAAATTTCGAAGTATGATAAAGTAACAGCATTTTACTTTTTAATACAAGCATAAATTGTGGCCCAGGTATACATAGAGTCATTGCAGTGAACACTGTATGCACATCCACCCATAAATTTAGTTTGTGTCCTCTTGAAAATGTCAATATGTCCCCAATCAGGGACAAGTTGAAAACCCGAGCCCGAACCCAAGTGCAGTACACCTGTTAATACCATACTGCCCAGAGTAATTACTGGCACAAGTGGGACAATATGGCTGAACAGGAACTGAAAGTCAGGATAGTCGTTTTTTGGGGAGAAAATCCCTTTAGATGAGATCCGTGAGAGCATCTCAGGATGGAAAATGAATGATATTGGGGGTCTAAGTCGTGAAAGCACATTGAACACAGGTTGAAAAGTGTAATTTGCTCTGATATTGAAATTTTTGACATGCTATTTTGTTCGAGACAGTGCTTGTACAATTTTTATTTGATGACTCTCATATTTTCAGGGTCTGACAAGGACATGTTGAAGTAAGTGGTGATTTTAACATATTTAACGTTATGGTTGAAAAATTTTCAGGGAGGGGGGCCAAATATTCATTAGGGGGGGGGGGCTGATCCACCCCTGGACGCCCTCTAGCTACGGGCCAGAATGTTATTTTTTATTATTAGGAATATTTTGGCACTTCTGACTGTTGGCAATATTACCAATCGGCAATCCTCGGCAGTTTCCGTAAACCATAATCTGTCTCGGTAATGAATGGTGTTTTTCGTTGTGTTTCACGGAGACCGTTTGCAATATTACCTGCTGTTTGTTACCTCCCTTTATTTTTGCTCGTTATGGTTTTCTCCCTTATTGCTAAGACCACATTGGATTCTCTATTGTTCATTGATAAGTTTAAATTGTATTTTTCACGTAGATGATAAGATATGATATGATAAATAATAATTGTTAATTTGATGTCAGTTTATAAAGAAGAAAAGAACCTGTACATATGTTAAAATTATTATTAGTTGGCATTCAATCATCGAATCCAGGGAGCATATTCATGGTACTCGTGGCAGAGCTGTTGCAGTCTTGTGGGCTTCACTAGTTAACGTAGACGTGGGGCTTACATGCCTCACAAAAAATATACGAAACTGAAAGAATCTTAAGCTATAAATTTTATCTGATATATTAAATGTATATCATAATTCTTCATAAAGTTAATATAGTGTATAGCTGAGTAAAATATTTGTGAATATAAATACTATCTTTAATAAATATACTTTACTTATTTGCTAGGCACAACAAACTAAATTGTGAGTAATTCTGGAGAGCTTGTCATATCAGTATGACTTTCAACCAATGATCAATTGTTTTATGGCATTGCTACTCCATATCTGTGTTCTCTTAACTCAGATGCCAATCCTTTATACCCCACATTTTCCAGGCACTCTAAGAATATTTGGAAGGAGTCTTTTCTAGAAAGTCGCAAGATGTCGAGCATTTTTGCAATGCTAGCGACACGCCCATGTTGTTGTTGTGTTGTCGTTATGATATCCAAGTCGTTCAGGTTAATAACTCCCTTCTGAAATAAATGGTCTATCAGTGGAAAAGGACGAAGATCTCTTTTCATCCTGACATGGAAATATCTAAGTATCATCAAGTCGGCTTCCGGAATTTGTCCACGATTCAACTGCGCCATTTCCTGAAATTTTAAAAGAGCGATTCGAACAGACATATTAATGGGATATCTATGGATTTAAATATGAGTGTTGTATTGATAATATTTTATAGTCTAGAGACTGAGCCTTATACATGTTCATTTTTATTATTATTTTTATAACGTATTTTTCTTGGAATTAAAATATTTCTGTAAGCTGCACCTAAATACACACTACTACTAATAATATACATCAAAGTATAAAATGAAGGTTAGTGGCATTATCTTTTTCTTTTTCAAGTTTTGACAGTTGCAGTCACAGTCACAGTTTACTGTCACATCTGAACAAGTACAAACTCTTTACTCTCTTAAACCAAAAGATACAGAGCTACATCTTTACCTGAGTAGGAACATCCATATCCTCATTTATTTCTACTGGATGCTTTACAATAGCTACTGGTTCTGAACAACTTGCTTTGTACTTGGTTGTTACGGGATAGCGCCCTCAGGTTTTACAATCGGTCCACTTTCTTCCTTCTCGGTTTTACAAATCCAAGCATAACCTCGTAGTCGTTTACATAGTTTTATTCAGGTGTAAGTTGGAATTATACTTTAATCAACATGGTTTCCCCCGTAACACCTATACACTCCCTGTCTCGCCCCCTTGATTCACGCTCTTTGGTTTTTGTTGGAATTGTACTAAATCCCAACCATCCCTGTCTCATTCCCTTAATCCATTCCCTTGGGTGTTCATTAGAATTATACTTTTGCATAAATCAACCTAGTTTTCACCTACCCCAACCACACACACCGACTCCCCCTGCCCCACCCTCTAAAGCCATGCCCTTGTCTGTAGGTTGGTACACTCTCATAATAGTCAAACTAGTTTCCACCTACCCTAACCAAAGTTTTCACCCACACTAGCCAAATCTACACCCTCGCCCCCCCCCCCCCCCCCCACCTCTCTACAGACTGTCATTGATAAAGTGTCTAATCGTTCGAAGTTATAAGACAGTTATAAATTGAAAGCGTATTCATTGCGTCTGTTCTGGCAATATTTCCCCCATAACCCACTGCATGCCGTTGTGTGTCATCGTAAATCCTATTGACTATTAGGTACAGGAAAGTAGGACACGATACATTTCATTGAGTTATGACAATGTTGTTTAAGAACATAATATCAATCAATGTTATCGTAACGACCCCACCCCCTTGCCCCCCACCCTCTTATTCTCCTTACCGAACCCATTTCTTCCCAGATAAAATAATTACTCACACTTTAAAGTTGAATTTTGTCGTTCTTTTCTGGATATCTAACTGGAGTAGTTATTGAAATATAAATGGCGTAACAGGGAAGTATTTCTATAACCTATATTTTAAGGTATTCAATATTCCCCTATTCGAATAAAGGGCGATAACAATATTGAAAATATAGGGTTACTACAGACAACACTGGTTAGTTAAAGGTACATTCAAATATTTCTCTAAACAATGATTTTGTTTTATAATTGTTTTTATGGATGGAATCATGCAATGATTGCATATATATATCTAATCCGAAACTTGCTGACTCTATTCCTAGCCTTTGACAGATATTTGGACAGATATGGCTGGAGGAGAGTAAAAAAACTAGGCCACAAAAACTTGCGGTTTTCCACACCTTTCGCGTACAGCATTCAATGGCGACTAACAGATTTTATTTCTCAAGGAAAAAACTTTGAAGAACTCGCATACATGGCCTGTATGGTGTAGGGGGATAATAATGGTATGATTGAACTACAAAAATATCGATCTTTATATTATAGGTAGATAGCCACATTGAAAACAAAATAGTTCAGCCAATCAAATGTATTCGTCTACGTTCAACCAGTACCTCGACTGTCACTAGGCGGCAGCGATGCCACGCAGTGGCGGTATTCCGCCGCCCAGAGAACACAAAAGTCAGTTCCGGTCGGCAGTCCTATATTGTTAAAATATCGCTAGCAATCGAAATTCTTTAAAGTAAAATATAACTAACATGACAGAAATAAGAATAATATGTTGTTTTCAACAACGGTATGATGTCTGTTCATTTTACTGAGTCGGGGGAGTCTTATTTATAAAACAAATAATACTGAGCCTTAAATTCGACGTTAAATGTCAACAAATAGCGTTTACAGGCATCTTATTCTCAAAATTTTCTAAGAGACAAAAAATTTTGAATCTTAAATTAGCTGGGAAATGTCAGAAAATTGTGTTTCTAGGCATTTAACTCTCAAAATTTTATAGACGAGATATCGCAGACCCTACACAAATAATCTTAAACCTTAAATTCAGTGGGAAATGTCAGGATTTTGCGTTTTCCAGGCGTCTAACTAAACCTTAAGTTCGTTAGGATATAGTCCCTCAAACCTATACAAATTTTATGGAATTTTGGTGGAATATGTCAGGAGTTTGCGTTTCCAGGCATCAAATTCTCAAAGTTTTCCCCTGATGGCCTTGAAATCCTGATATGTACCTTATATTCGTAAGAAAATGTCAGGAAATTGCGTTTACAGGCGTTTAGTTCTCAAAATTTTCTAGGCTAGATCCCTCAAACTTTACTATACAAATAATCTTCAACCTCAAATTTGCTGGGAAATGTCAGGAATTTTCGTTTCCAGGCGTCTTATTCTCAAAATTTTCTTCTCGTGGTCTCGCAGTCCCTACACAAAAGAATCTGAAGTTGGTCAGGAAATTGCATTTGTGGAATTTTCTCACAATATGTCTACGATAGATCCCTCAGAGCCTATACAATTAATCTTGAACCATAATTTCGGTGAAATTTGCGCTTTCAGGCGTAAAATTCTCAAAATTTGCTTCTGTTGGCTACAAATAAACCTTCAATTAGTCAGAAAATGTCAGGAAAAAGTGTTTATTGGCTTTTAGTTCCCAAATTTCTGCTTGTGGTCCGGCATTTCCTATGCAACAAATCCTTTTATTCATCCGAGAATAACGTTTCAGTCCATTTTACTGAGGGGGTCCCCAGACTTTAGAAAATCATATATCCAGGCTTCTTATGGACAACCTCGAAGCAACAAAGTTAGCAATCAATAGAGTAGAGGGCACCACTTGGCAATTCACACGTTTTCAAGGAGGGAAAGGAAAGGGATAAGGGTGGGGAGGGGTAACTAAAATGCCCCCCTTGATTGGACGTTTGCCACCCTAGAAGTACTAGTCTGGCTACGGGCCTGTGTCTGTTTCACTGATTCCATTTTCGGTGATCTAGTTTTCAACTTCGCCTGTTCAATTAACTGCTGCCCAGTAACAATTCCTTAGACGAGGCACTGCCCTGTTCAATTCCAAACTAGGGTAAAGAAGGGATTATAATACAGGGATTGTTGTCTTGTGCCTCCTCATCATCAGGTGGTCGGATGCATTTGACCTCAAGCAACTACAGACCTTACACAACAAAATATAGTTAAATAAAAGTTGGGCTAGAAAGAAAATGGTATACATCCTCATGCGCCAAGCCCCCTGACAAACACCCTATGGCTCCCTGGAGAGCCATGGCCCCCAGGTTGGGAACCACTGCTATAAAACCAACGATTTCTATTTTTAACGCATGACAATTAAATTAAATTCTCAAACTTGGTCAATAGTTTGGTCAATAAGAGTATATATTCATCAACAGTGTCCAAAGTATACAAACAGAATCAAATAAACCCATAAAACTATATAATTGTCCATACAATTACAGATTATTATTGATAAATGTCTTAAATTGGATTAAGACATTTATCAATTATTGTATTTAAACATAGTTTTCTGGATTTATCAGATTATTTAGGTTATCTGTTTTATAGTTATGCCACTAGGTTTGTCCCCTGATGAATATAAACTCCTATTGACCAAGTTTAAAAATTAATTTTTTCCGTTCATTCGAAGACGTATAGTATCGCTTTAATAAGCCAATGTACACACCCTGTTACAGCTTACATCGTTGTGAAATAGAACATGTAAAATCCATGAGACTTTTGGGGGCAGTTCATTGACTTCTGAATGTCAATAACAAAAAGAGGCGAAGTTGTCTGGTGTAAACGTCCGCCCGCCACTTTCGCGGTGTACTGAGGAATAGTAAACTTTCGGTCGTATTTTTTTTCAGTTTCATCTATGGTTTTTAGCTCCTATTTGAACGTAACCTCGAGACAGTAAGTGGCTACGTACATATAGAGACTAAAAAAAGTAACGAAACGAAACTAATAAAATGTGAAAGAAATGAGACTACCCGCCTCATATTTGATTATAATTTTTCAAATGTGTGTCTATAGTTGGTCGCTATTTGAATATACCCCTTACCCACCTCCATACAAACAGGGGAAGTGGCTATTTTCAACGGATGGACAAACACCAGATAGTGTGCAGTAAGGGAAATTATGGGCAGCGGTATCAGCTTACTTTCCTTTTCGATTCCGAATAAGGGATCCGGGGTCATGGTTTATTGTTCCTTAACCAGACAAGACTTGACGCCGTTTCCATGTCAGTCTCTCTGACCTGCATCACTGACAGGGGGAAACCCCAACCGGTTTGAAAAATTAGAAAATGTATCATCTCGACCCATGCCGGGTTGAAAGAAATAAGACTGCCTCATATTTGATTATTATGAAACATTAGTAGTAACAGAAAAACATAAACATGTTTTATTTAAAGACATATTTTTCTACTGTAGTTTCTCTAGACGAGTCGTCTATATTAAAACTATCAGGAATGTTGGTCATGTTTTATTTAAACACAGACTTTTTCTGCTATGATATTGTTAGGGATTCCAGATGGAAACTTACTATCATCAGGAATGTTGTTCAGGGTATCGTTAAAATTGAAACATAGCCTATTGAAACTACGTTCAATATAACTCAGCGATACACATTCAATCGTCTGGTTACAAGCCTCTACACATTGGTTCTGATCTGTAACTCTTAATACGGATATAACTGGAGCTTCATACAACCCACATCCATCTATTATAACTCCAGTGGTACATCGGGTATTTCTATTACACGCTTCATCACATTCAGCCTGGTTCTTGGTAAATGGAGAATCAATGACGCTAGGAATTATGAACGTATCATTTCTAAAATCGTAATCACATTCTGAAAAGTAAATCACATAATTCATAATTCAAAAAGCTGTAGATTTGTTTCTTGTGTTTTTATGTCTGATGTCTGGAATTGGAATGGTACAAACAATACTATTAGTACTATAGTGCAATCAATCTGTTATTATTTAGGTTCAGTTTTAATATAAACTATCATACCTTGAGGTTGTGGCGTAGATAGCTTACACGTGGGTTTAGAATATTTCCATTCAAAATTTATACATTGCATCACTTGATGCATCTCGAAACCTTTTCTACATTTAATTGTTACCAATCCACAATCTTTATTAAATTCAGCTTGTGGTATATGTGGATGTGGATAAGGTAAGCAATCTGAAAATTATAATATTGATAATAATTTAGATTTGTTAGCGTTCATTAGTTGATGAATTTTCACGTGTCTATCGAATGAATGGCAAAGCCCTGCATTCAATCTTTATATTTACATTTAGTACAAGTTCTATTTATTTGAATTTTGAGTAACAATTATGTTTTAATGGCTATAGTACATTAGTAAATTCTAAAATTTAGAGTTGACTCCACTCGTCTCTTCAAAACTTTTGGGAATTGTACAGTAACAAAATATTGGTTCATTTCCTTACATCTGAGACCTTTACGGGCATTTTTCTTGTTGAAACTCGCCTCTCAAAAAGGGTTATTTTGAGGGTTGTCAGCGTTTAACGGTTACCTCTCAGAGGGGTTAAAGGGGAAACTATCCCAAGACAATTTTCAAAATCTGGGAGAATTTCCTTGCCTCTGAAGCCATTTCCTAGCCCGCCCCGCGCCGGTTACTACGACCCTGCATTTTGAATAACTTTTTATGAACAAATATATCTGGTTACACTAGTGAACGTAGTATATATAACCTAACTTACAGAATAATATAATAATAGAAGTCTTGAAATGTCCAAGGTGAGTCGGACTCTTTATAAAGAGGAGAAGGACAATGAATTCTAAGCATAATACATGTATATCAAATATAGATTTACCACAGTAATATAATATATCAAATAGATTTACCACAGTAATATAATACATGTATATCAAATAGATTTACCACAATAATATAATCAGTATAAATACTTACCACTCTTACCACTCTTACCAATCTTATCACTATTACCACTCTTACCAGCCTGAACAAGAATCAAGTTTGTTACACAAAACAACAGGGTTGAACATAAAAGGTTATTCATGGTTCTGATTAGGGTAATAACTAGACTTGTTGATACACTGTCGAGTGTTGAATGCTAGAATTGGTGAGAAATTTATACTAAATTTAGGGCCTCCTACTGGACAGATGTTGTCAACTGTCTATGAATATATTATACCAACTTTAAAGGGAAACAGTCGGCATTATCGGGTGTGATTGTGATTTGTGTTTTAAATATACATGTATATAATAATGCAATACAATTCCGTTAATCAAAAAAAATCGGAAGAATTGTATCAAAAGAATTATTTGCGACGGCTTATTTTGATAATAGTGCTCGTCATGTAGCAAAACTTCGGATTGGACACTAGCGCAATAGCTTTCCTCGTCAGGGACACCTGAGACACCTCTGGTACGCATCATCATTATATTCAACAATACATATATTCGCAATGACCTTAGTTTATTAAGAGATTTGGAATTACTGCTTACTCGATCGAGGCACCTCTGGGATCTTTCGCAGAGACACATCTGTTACTTGTGATATGTACCTTTTCATTAACCTAAATTTAATAACGGTTTAATCGAGATACCTCTGGTACTTGTTGTGATATAATGTACCTTCGTAATGACCTAAATTTAATAACGGTTTAATCGAGATACCTCTAGTACTTGTTGTGATACATTCCACCATATGTATCTTTTCAAAAACCTAAATTTAGTAACGGATTAATCGAAATGACATCAAATAAAGTTTTACGTTCCACTTCTTTGCACCTATTGAATATGACTAACCCGAGACACCTATGGTTTAAGATTTATGTAGGATCGGTACTATTTTGAGTCTAGATAACAGAATAAACATTGTTGTCAATACAGTACTGGATCCACAATTTCCACCTTTTTGACTATCTGCTACGGAACGCTTTACTGTCTGAACTGTGGACCACAAGACAGGAGATTCTTGCTCCTCTTTGGTACCTTCTGGACTACATATTTCGGATTTATATTTTGAAGTTAAACTTTCATTTAACCTTTCAAATAATTCCATACCAACCAAATAATGTAAGGTACCGAGACCCTTTCGAGCCCATCAAGAGGCCATGCCCTCCTAAATCAAAGCCCATGGTTTTACAGAACAAGGTTTTTTATGATGATGTGTATTAAGTGGTCAACTATTTCAGTCTCCTGGAGGAGAAATATGACATTCTAGATACTTCAGAGTAAAGTAATATATAATTTAGGTCATTTACTTTTGAAAATAGCAATATATTGAATAAATGATATCCTCATATTTCAAAATTATTGTTTTAATATATGTATTTAGATGTCTGAAGATTATTCATTAAAATGAATCAAATATGTAACTTATCGTTAACTTTATCATATTACAAAGCGATCCACCAGACATAAAAAAATAAGTCATAGTGACATGTGCCAAATGAAATTGTCGATATGTCATTTTAAAATATACCTGTATTAATGTGGATTTAAACTGTAGGATTGCATGTAAAATTCCAAATACTTCATATGCATTCACCTCTGAAACCAACTTTTTGTGAATTTATATGCCTTATATTATAGCATATTCATAATTTTAGATTGTGTATCATCACATTGTATATGGTCGCCATCCCAATGACTTTTAACTCCTTTCAACGGGTAGTACTACAAGCCATTCTAATGTTCTGGAAAATGAATGAAGATAACTTATTAGGTCATCAAACTTTCACACCCCAATCGAGATCCGAACTCTCAACCATAACAACTATGCTATCTCAAACAAGCAAATGACGTCATGATCACAAAGAACAATGTTCTAATCGACTGTGCTATAGGACCTTTCGTGCACTTTTATCTAGATAGTTTAAAAATATAACTACCCAGCCTCAACATCATTCCCCTGCGTGTATAGGTTATCAAAGTACATTCGCATATAGAAGGGTACAAAAGTCATAATCAAAAGTCAATTTACCATAATGACGTGATCAATCCTCTTATACTGTACAACAAATATAAGCTGCTAATTTCAGGGTTAGATTGGTGGTATTCAATAATTCTAAATGTTTATGATTCTACCTCCAGGGTTAGATTGATGGTATTCAATAATTCCAAATGCATAAGGTGCTACTTTCAGGGTTAGATTGATGGTATTCAATAATTCCAAATGCATAAGGTGCTACTTTCAGTTTAGATTGATGGTATTCAATAGTTCCAAATGCATAAGGTGCTACTTTCAGGGTTAGATTGATGGTATTCAATAATTTCAAATGCATAAGCTGCTACTTTTAGGGTTAGATTGGTGGTATTCAATAATTCCAAATGCATAAGGTGCTACTTTCAGGGTTAGATTGATGGTATTCAATAATTCCAAAATCACAAGGTGCTACTTTCAGGGTTAGATTGATGGTATTCAATAATTCCAAATGCATAAGGTGCTACTTTCAGGGTTAGATTGATGGTATTCAATAATTCCAAATGCATAAGGTGCTACTTTCAGGGTTAGATTGATGGTATTCAATAATTTCAAATGCATAAGCTGCTACTTTTAGGGTTAGATTGGTGGTATTCAATAATTCCAAATGCATAAGGTGCTACTTTCAGGGTTAGATTGATGGTATTCAATAATTCGAAATGTATAAGGTGCTACTTTCAGGGTTAGATTGATGGTATTCAATAATTCCAAATGCATAAGGTGCTACTTTTAGGGTTAGATTGATGGTATTCAATAATTCCAAATGCATAATCTGTTACTTTTAGGGTTAGATTGGTGGTATTCAATAATTCCAAATTCATAAGGTGCTACTTTCAGGGTTAGATTGATGGTATTCAATAATTCTAAATGCATAAGGTGCTACATTCAGGGTTAGATTGATGGTATTCAATAATTCCAAATGCATAAGGTGCTACTTTCAGGGTTAGATTGATGGTATTCAATAGTTCCAAATGCATAAGGTGCTACTTTCAGGGTTAGATTGATGGTATTCAATAATTTCAAATGCATAAGCTGCTACTTTTAGGGTTAGATTGGTGGTATTCAATAATTCCAAATGCATAAGGTGCTACTTTCAGGGTTAGATTGATGGTATTCAATAATTCGAAATGTATAAGGTGCTACTTTCAGGGTTAGATTGATGGTATTCAATAATTCCAAATGCATAAGGTGCTACTTTTAGGGTTAGATTGATGGTATTCAATAATTCCAAATGCATAATCTGTTACTTTTAGGGTTAGATTGGTGGTATTCAATAATTCCAAATTCATAAGGTGCTACTTTCAGGGTTAGATTGATGGTATTCAATAATTCTAAATGCATAAGGTGCTACATTCAGGGTTAGATTGATGGTATTCAATAATTCCAAATGCATAAGGTGCTACTTTCAGGGTTAGATTGATGGTATTCAATAGTTCCAAATGCATAAGGTGCTACTTTCAGGGTTAGATTGATGGTATTCAATAATTTCAAATGCATAAGCTGCTACTTTTAGGGTTAGATTGGTGGTATTCAATAATTCCAAATGCATAAGGTGCTACTTTCAGGGTTAGATTGATGGTATTCAATAATTCGAAATGTATAAGGTGCTACTTTCAGGGTTAGATTGATGGTATTCAATAATTCCAAATGCTTGAGATTCTACATCCAGGGTTAGATTGGTGGTATTCAATAATTCCAAATGCTTGAGATTCTACATCCAGGGTTAGATTGATGGTATTCAATAATTCCAAATGCTTGAGATTCTATATCCAGGGTTAGATTGGTGGTATTCAATAATTCCAAATGCATAAGATGCTACTTTCAGGGTTAGATTGATGGTATTCAATAATTCCAAATGCATAAGGTGCTACTTTTAGGGTTAGATTGATGCTATTCAATAATTCTAAATGCTTAAGATGCTACATCCAGGGTTAGATTGGTGGTATTCAATAATTCCAAATGCATAAGGTGCTACTTTCAGGGTTAGATTGATGGTATTCAATAATTCCAAATGCATTAGGTGCTACTTTCAGGGTTAGATTGATGGTATTCAATAATTCCAAGTGCATAAGGTGCTACTTTCAGGGTTAGATTGATGGTATTCAATAATTCCAAATGCATTAGGTGCTACTTTCAGGGTTAGATTGATGGTATTCAATAATTCCAAATGCATAAGATGTTACATCCAGGGTTAGATTGATGGTATTCAATAATTCCAAATGCTTAAGATGCTACATCCAGGGTTAGATTGGTGGTATTCAATAATTCCAAATGCATAAGGTACTACTTTCAGGGTTAGATTGGTGGTATTCAATAATTCCAAATGCATAAGGTGCTACTTTCAGGGTTAGATTGATGGTATTCAATAATTCCAAATGCATTAGGTGCTACTTTCAGGGTTAGATTGATGGTATTCAATAATTTCAAATGCATAAGCTGCTACTTTTAGGGTTAGATTGGTGGTATTCAATAATTCCAAATGCATAAGGTGCTACTTTCAGGGTTAGATTGATGGTATTCAATAATTCGAAATGTATAAGGTGCTACTTTCAGGGTTAGATTGATGGTATTCAATAATTCCAAATGCATAAGATGTTACATCCAGGGTTAGATTGATGGTATTCAATAATTCCAAATGCTTAAGATGCTACATCCAGGGTTAGATTGGTGGTATTCAATAATTCCAAATGCATAAGGTGCTACTTTCAGGGTTAGATTGGTGGTATTCAATAATTCCAAAAGCATAAGGTGCTACTTTCAGGGTTAGATTGATGGTATTGAATAATTCTAAATGCATAAGGTGCTACTTTCAGGGTTCGATTGATGGTATTCAATAATTCTAAATGCATAAGGTGCTACTTTCAGGGTTAGATTGATGGTATTCAATAATTCCAAAAGCATAAGGTGCTACTTTCAGGGTTAGATTGGTGGTATTCAATAATTATAAATGCATAAGGTGCTACTTTCAGGGTTCGAATGATGGTATTCAATAATTCCAAATGCATAAGGTGGTACTTTCAGGGTTAGATTGGTGATATTCAATAGTTCCAAATGCATAAGGTGCTACTTTTAGGGTTAGATTGATGGTATTCAATAATTCCAAATGCATAAGATGCTACTTTTAGGGTTAGATTGATGGTATTCAATAATTCCAAATGCTTAAGATGCTACATCCAGGGTTAGATTGGTGTTATTCAATAATTCCAAATGCATAAGGTGCTACTTTCAAGGTTAGATTGGTGGTATTTAATAATTCCAAAAGCATAAGGTGCTACTTTCAGGGTTAGATTGATGGTATTCAATAATTCTAAATGCATAAGGTGCTGCTTTCAGGGTTCGATTGATGGTATTCAATAATTCTAAATGCATAAGGTGCTACTTTCAGGGTTAGATTGATGGTATTCAATAATTCCAAAAGCATAAGGTGCTACTTTCAGGGTTAGATTGGTGGTATTCAATAATTCTAAATGCATAAGGTGCTACTTTCAGGGTTCGAATGATGGTATTCAATAATTCCAAATGCATAAGGTGGTACTTTCAGGGTTAGATTGGTGATATTCAATAGTTCCAAATGCATAAGCAGTCTAATTAAAATCAGACCCTAATTTCGTTCGTTCGTTTTTTTTAAAATCCGGTTTTTAACCACTACATTAGGGTCTGAGAACCAGGCGCGGCAACAGCCGTTCACGTTAACTTTGACCTTACCTTGATAAACATGACCTGATAAACTAGTCTACAGCACTAGGTATCCTAGAATGCACCTATTGTTCGCGAAAAAAATCCCAGCGCGGGAGAGGGCAAAGATCTGATTGGTTAAAACAAAGGTCATTAAGGTTAGGTCAAAGTTAACGTGAACGGCTGTTGCCGCGCCTGGTTCTCAGACCCAAATGTAGTGGTTAAAAAAACCGGATTAAAAAAAAAAAACGAACGAACGAAATTAGGGTCTGATTTTAATTAGACTGAATGCATAAGGTGCTACTTTCAGGGTTAGATTGATGGTATTGAATAATTCCAAATTCATAAGGTGCTACTTTCAGGGTTAGATTGATGGTATTCAATAATTCTAAATGCATAAGGTGCTACATTCAGGGTTAGATTGATGGTATTCAATAATTCCAAATGCATAAGGTGCTACTTTCAGGGTTAGATTGATGGTATTCAATAATTCAAAATGCATAAGGTGCTACTTTCAGAGTAAGATTGATGGTATTGACCTAACAAGAGATGTGTTACTTAAAACTAAAATATTATAATAAGCAAGCATCAAACCTATTGTTATATATTGATTTTAAAGCTAATATTGAAATATTTGCTATACTGGCTACACTGATAGATTTGAGTTTGATAACTCTCATAAATTCTGTCTGCTGAATATTAAATAATAATAATACTAATAATAATAATAATAATAATAATATCAATATTGTGATGATGATGAAGAACTCTTTATTTTACATGAGTCAGAATTATACTCGATTCACCATAATGACATGGTCCGGTCTTATATTCAGCCCATTTATGCAGGCAAATAACAATGGTGGTACTTAATACATCGTTAATCACACAATTTACGACATATTCATTGTACGTAGATGACATTTAGGGTGTTTTTAGTGTAATCCATTTAGGCAAATTTGTAAAAAAATACTTTAATAACATGTTTAGAATCATGAAAGCATACTATATCAGTATCCTGGTGGAGAAAAATGACCTTCTACTAGCCATACGCATAAAATAATATTTCATCTCGGTCAATTCATTTTGAAAATAGCAATTACCATTTATCAGTAGCGTATTTAGGGGAGGGGGGACTTAGTTATCATAGTTAGAAATTAATAAATTTCCATCTCGAAAATTGTTTACCACTTCACATATAAGTTTCCACGTGTTTTATAACAACATGATTTCAGTTGATTAAATTTTCCATTTAAACTTACCACGTGTTTTAAAACAACATGATTTCAGTTGATTTAATTTTCCATTTACACTTACCACGTGTTTTATAACTACATGATTTCAGTTGATTTAATTTTCCATTTAAACTTACCACGTGTTTTATAACTACATGATTTCAGTTGATTTAATTTTCCATTTAAACTTACCACGTGTTTTATAACAACATGATTTCAGTTGATTAAATTTTCCATTTAAACTTACCACGTGTTTTATAACAACATGATTTCAGTTGATTTAATTTTCCATTTAAACTTACCACGTGTTTTATAACTACATGATTTCAGTTGATTTAATTTTCCATTTAAACTTACCACGTGTTTTATAACAACAATAACAGAGTGTGTTCGTTAAAACGTCAGCGACCATCAGCCAGGTTCGATAAAATGTACCCATTTATTTTAATCAATTATTAAATTATCGGTTCATCAATATCGGTCTAAATTTTAACAGTTCTTGGCGAGCTTATCTATGGAGCTCCATATTAGGACGTTAATTTTAAACCTTGTAGTTATCATAATTATCTTGTTTACATTTTTATAAATATATCTTTTTAGTTTGGGGTATATATGAAAGGATTGTTCGATTTTCGTGCCGTTCCATTAATTCGTTTTACATATATTCAAGAGATAAATATGAATATAATTAATCGATATGTAATCTCTATCATCCAGTCCTTCTCTAACTACGTACAACTCCGTCGAGAAATGGCCTTGACCGGTTGGTAACAATCTTTGTAATTTGTAAACTATTGACAATTTCTCTACAATTACCTACTAGAAATATTATTCATTATGACTTACAATTATTGATTAAAATATTATCGCGATACATATAGCCTAGTATTGTACATGTATATCTTTTATCTGTTTACATATAGTATCTTACATTAAAATGAATAATGAAGCAATAAAAAGTCAACTGTTTGAGTAGTATAAAGACAAATTGATGGGAGCAGCGTGAATTTACAATGAGCTGGGTTTTTTTTGTTACTCTGTATTTTAAGTCGGTTAATAGATCTCAAGGTTATCAATGCGTCTAATAATGACGTAGCACTCGACCCGTTGGTCCTTGTTCTACGGTCATTATTTAACTTACTGGCAATCGTTCGACGATTAACCTATATAGATATGTGAGAATTTATGTAATTTTAATTTTAAAATGTAATGTGAATGGTTTATTTGAAAGGAATGTTCGATCAAATATGAATATTATTAATTCAAATGTAGCCTCTATCATCCAGTCCTTCTCTAACTACGTACAGCTTCGTCAAGCGATGGCCTTGACCGGTTGGTACCAATCTTTGTAATTGACCGAGTCTAAAGTGGCTAGTGAATTTTATTGGTTGAAAATCAACATGCGTTAGTCTCTATCATCCGGTCGTCAGAGACTAATCAAAATGTTTCAATATGAGATTCAAAAATATGCGTTACCAAAAGCAAAGTGACCCGCCAGACAAGGACATATTAGTAACTATGTGCTAAATGATATTTATCGATATTTAACAAGTAATGTGACCAGGATTTAACAAAACGTACTGATGAATGACTTGTATAACTGTAAAATTCAGCAGTAGAATCTGTCCAAGTTTAAAGGTCAATTTCCGTGCATCTGAGGCCATTCCGGGAAGCCATCTCCTTTCATTTGCTAGCCATCCCCGAACCCGTTCCGGTACACGGGACATTCACCTACTGAATTATCATTATATAACCAGAAATAGCGATTCTCAGAAATACCATGGCTCCCCAATTACCACTTTTGCTTCCATGGCTCCCCTCAATTCGCCCATTGTCCCCTAGGGAGCCAAGTGGCCCCCGGTTGAAACACACTGAGATAGCTAGTGTCAAGTCAATGTGTATTAACTATTAAATTTTATATGTGGTCTGTAGTCATAAAAAAGTGTTACTTGAATCTTATGTATATAAGAGTGGTTTATAACATTCTACACGGTAATATCTCTATCGTCTGCTAAGCGCGCCCTTTTGATCACGTGGTCAGTCTTGTCTTCTGCCATACTGACTACAGGTTGCTATTTTGATTGTGATAGAATATAGATAACTATAATTTAACAACTACAGTATATTTGTAAATTTACAAGATAAAAAAAAAACGTATATTTGTAAATTGAGGTTTTTTGTGTAAGAACTGCGAGACCAACACAAATTGTTTTTTGAGAATTAGACGCCTGAAACACAAATTTCCTGAAGAATTGAGGTTTTTTTGTGAAGGGAATGCGGGACCAACACAAGAAATGTTTGAGAATTAGACGCCCGAAACGCAAATCCCTGACATTTCTTGAAGAATTTAGGTTTTTTTAAATTTTTCTGAGAATTAGACACCTGAAACGCAAATCCCTGACATTTCCTGAAGAAATGGGGTTTATTTGTGTAAGGACTGCGAGACCAACTGAAGAAATTTTTGAGAATTAGACGACTGAAACGCAAATTTCCTGAAGAATTGAGGTTTATTTGTGAAGGGAATGCGGGACCAACACAATTTTTTTTTTAAATTAGACGCCTGAAACACAAATTCCTGACATTTCCTGAAGAATTGAGGTTTATTTGTGAAGGTACTGTGGAACCAACCCCCAAAAAAATTGAGAATTAGACGCCTGAAACACAAATTCCTGACATTTCCTGAAGAATTGAGGTTTATTTGTGAAGGGACTGTGGAACCAACCCAAAAAAAAAAAAAAAAAAATTGAGAATTAGACGCCTGAAACACAAATTCCTGACATTTCCTGAAGAATTGAGGTTTATTTGTGAAGGTACTGTGGAACCAACCCAAAAAAAATTTAGAATTAGACGCATGAAACACAAATTCCTGACATTTCCCTGCGAATTTTTAAGTTCAAGATTATTGGCCTGACACTCCTACAAAAATTTTCTCCCTCCAATTTGATTTTTTCCCCGACAAAAATACGACCCCACACCCCCTCCCCTCATATGGACGCCCCTGATGTATCCATTTAAATTGGTGTGCTCAGAAACAATGGCAAGTAAGTCTATCACGTGATCACAGACCACAACTACTCAACATACATTATAACAGAGCTATCTTGAGTCTGACGGCTCTGTATTATAACAAAATAAATAAAGTAAACTAACAATTCAATTTCAAAACAGTAGACATAGAATTTATGATAATATTTATATTCTGCTATATGTTGTATGGGGGCTATAAGAATAAGCTTGAAATAATTATTTTTTCTTACCGACCGTGACTTACTCATTTTTTTTGGAGGGTTTTTGGCGCCCCCTTGCAACGTCGGCGCCCCCTGGTTTTCATTCGCTGGGGTAACAGTATACTGGTACTGGGTAGGAATACAACTAAGTAGGTTATTAGATAGCTAGTGTCAAGTCAATTTGTATTAACTATTTATATGTGGTCTGTAGTCGTAAAACAGAGTTACGTGTGATAGAATAGATATCTATGATTTATCAACTACAATTCTTCGCGGATGTCGAAATAATAATCAAACAAGTACAACGGGAGACATATCGAGCCCTGCGCTTGCATGTTATCATCAAATTACAATAGAATTTAACACCTATTGATTGTAAAAGGCAAAAATGAATTGATCTTACTCAATTATCTATGACACCTTTGATTTTACCGATAATAGTTGTCCCAATAACTCAAGCGATCATGACCAAATGAGAGCGGTAATGGCCGATAGTAAAGTTTTTTTTATAGTGGATCTTGACCAAATTTACGGCAAACATCGACTGATGTGTGGTTTTCAGGGTTGGACGATTTTCAGGTAAAAAATTCATTGAATCATAGAGTGTTTTAATCGGGACTGTATTCACTGTATATACATGTACATGGACATGCACTGAAATTAAAAATATTCTGCTATGTAATTTTATCCTACTCTCCTAAGAGACCACCTGCAGTAAGCGACCGTTTTGAGCAATTCCCTTCCGCGGTCTCTTAATACAGGTTTTACTGTACTGTATAAAGGTGGTCTTATTGGTTAGTGATACGAAATGAAATGATGTCTTCGAATTAGATCCTACCTGTGAACAGCTGCTTGAACTTTGGAGATAAGACGAACGCCAACCAATGTGCAATGAGGGAAATTTTGCTAAGATAATGGCATGCCTCGATATTCTCTTTTTTTCTAATTGTAAAGGGATCTTAACGTGCGAAGTCCATATCTCTCGGGTCCTAGGTTTATTAACCCATCCAACCAACTAGCCTCTCCGACCAGCATCACTGGCAAAAGGAAACTGGGTCTTCAAGTATTATCGGAACCTATGTCAGAATATTGTGTCACGAGCCCACAAGAACTAGCAGGGGCGCCGGAAGGAAATGTTAGCGGCGGGGGCGGAGCAGTGATATAAAGGGCACCATGTGACCGAGCAAAGCGACATATACCCCCCTGAGAAAATTTTGTATTTTAGAGCTTCTTAGATCACTTCTTAGGTATACCAGAACGTACGTCATGCCTATATTTTAGGGCAAGACGTGCCACATTCTTGATCCAAAGACACGCTCCTGCTATAAAACTATCATTGCCATGATTACAGATTACGGAACCGGTCTGTTCTTTTTATTCGCCCTCCCGGGCACTTCAATAGCACTGCAACGGCCGCCTAGTCCAGATAAAATCCCCATTTTCCACCTCTTGCCTCCGTCGGCTGTAATTATTATGACATAAAAATTATCCGTGTCTCCGTGACAAAAGGGGCACATGTTCGCCCCCTCAGGTGAGGGGCAGGGGGTTTGAAACTTAGAATTGATTTCCTTGTGTCTAAATCCATTCATTGTTTATAATTCACCCAGTAACCCCCCTATATCGACCCCCCCCCCTTTTGAATTACCCCCAGGGGTTGAGAATCACTGGTATATAAGTACCGAGTCGACGCAGCCCTGTATCAATCATATCAATCTACTTAAAATTACACTAAACTTTAGATCACCTTGTGTAAGTTTCATCCGGTTTTTAACAGACCGACATGTTGACATGTTGATTGAGGTCTAGTTTGTAGCTGCCAAACCCCCTCCCTACCCCCATACACAGAGCAACTGGCTACATATTAACGGATGGACAAACACCAGACAGAGTGCAATGAGGGAGCTGGACAGCAGCATCAGCATCCGTTTCCTTTCGATTCTGAATAAGGGATCCGGGGCCATGGTTTATTGTTCCCTAACTAGACTAGACTAGACGCCATTTCCATGATAATCCCTCCAACCTGCATCACTGACAGGGGGAAACCCCAACCGGGTTGAAGAATCAGAAAAGGTATCATCTCGACCCATGCCGGGTTGAAAGAAAGAAGACTGCCTCATATTTGATAATTATAAAACATTAGTAGTAACAGAGATAAATGTTCATAAACATGTTTTATTTAAAGACATATTTTTCAACTGTAGTTTCTCCAGACGAGTCGTCTATATTGAAACTATCAGGAATGTTGGTCATGTTTTATTTAAAGACAGACTTTCTCTGCTATGATATCGTTAAGGGTTTGAGGTGGAAATTTAATATTATCAGGAATGTTGTTCAGGGTATCGTTAAAAAGGAAACATGCAAAAGACTCAATAAAACTCAACAATACACATTCGGTCGCCTGGTTACAGTTCTCTATACATTGGTTCTGATCTGTAACTATAGATGCGGATATAACTGGTTCTTCATACAACCTACATCCTACAGATAATACAACTCCACTGGTACATCGGGTATCGTTGTTACACGCTTCATCACATTCAGTCTGGTTCTCGGTAGATGGAGAATCAATATAGTAAGGAACTATGAACGTATCATTTATAAAATTGTAATCACATTCTGAAAAGTAAATCAAATAATCAAAGATACATGTAAAGGCTTCAAAAAGCTGTAGATGTTTTCTTGTGTTTTTATGTGTATCCAAATCAATATTTTGTTTGTCAGATGTCTGGAATTGGAATGGTACAAATTAGTATTAGTTCTATAGTGCTATCAATCTGTTATTCGTTTTAATACAAGTTTACTGTTATATTTCTGTCGCTTTTGAAGTAGAGCATACTCTTACTTCCAGATGTCAATCATGCAGCTTTTGTGTTTTTTAACTGGGCTTCTCTATAAAAGAGTCTGCTTAGCTAATATTGTTTACTGTGATTATTTATAGCTTTAATTGAAATTCCAGTTTTAATATAAACTATCATACCTTGAGGAGGTGGCGTAGTGATATCTTCAGGCAGTGGCGTAGTGATATTTTCAGGCAGTGGCGTAATGGGTTTGCACGTGGGTTTAGTGTATACCAATTCTCCATCAACACATTCCATCAACGAAAGCATCTGAAAACCTTTTTTACATGTTATCGTAACCAATCCACAATCTTCATTAAATTCACCTTCTGGTATATGTGGATAAGGCAAGCAATCTGTAAATTTCAATTTGATAATATTACAATTTATTTACAGGCCTAAAAATTCACGCGAGTCTCCGAATCTCATTCGCGCCAAGACTCGCGTAAACATCGATTGCCCGAGTGCTTTTCCGATCCCATACGAGCCGCCGGTTCATTGTTTATTTTCTATAAGAAGCGGGTTTCTTTTGCCGAAAGTCGTTAATCATTGCGGGATGTGTTTGATTCACGTTGCTTTCAGTTCACCCGTGTCGTGTTCTATTATTGAAATCATATTAGAGGTGTATGGAACAAGAAATCGAACAAACCCGGAAACGCGCTGCTTACACTACATCCAAAAAAAAAAATTGTATACAAACAAACAAATGTCTGACAATTCCGATCACCCGACCAATTTCGGTTGACAGATCACAATAGATAACAATGATTACTTGACCAGCGGTGTTAACTACACAACTGACATTATGAATACAAGAAAATGACCTAGTGAAAATTTATTAGGTTACCGATTCGATGTGGAAAATATTTTCAATTTACCGAAATTACAATAGCCGTAGTGTTACACAATTGCAAAGCAATAACTGAGGCATTTGATTCCCCCCATCATTTTTAGATGCATTGAAATATTTTAGATATATGAAGCATTAGATAATAAAAAAAACTTGTCCTGTTGGCGTTGGCAAATTTCCTTAGATTTTAAATTTCTTAATTTTTGGCAATTAATGACTGAAGCAACAATAAAAAAAAATTACAAGATAAAACAAGAAGTTACTGGTGTGTTGTTAGGGCCAATAAATCAAAATTGCTTTATATAGGCTCCTGCAGCATCTAATTTAGAAGCACTTCCCTTGAGAATGAGTTTTTGCACCATTTGCCCAAAACATGACCTGAAACATTGTGTTACTCAAGAGACGTTCACACTGTGTGTTTTGAGAGAAGAATTTATGACATTTTTTTGTAGAAACATTTTCACTGAAATATCTTAGGAAATGAAATTTTACGTTCTACTTTTCTTCACCTATTGGGCTAATGAACCTATTAAACTAAAGGTGTGTCTTTTTGTTATTCAAGATCTAGAAGACTATAATATATACATTATAAGTTTACCACATTAATATAATAAGCATAAATACTTACCACTCTTACCAGCATCAACAAGAATCAAGTTTGTTACACAAAACAACAGGATTGAACATAAAAGGTTATTCATGGTTCCAACGTCAGTAATAACTGTTGATACACTGTCAAGTAGTTGGTTAGATCGAGAAATTATACTACATGCTTTTAGTGGACAGATGTTGTTAAAGGGCCATTCCGCTTTTTTTATAAAACAGTTTTCATCATTAAAAACTTCGCAATGTTACCTGAAAATATTTCTAAATATGCTTATGATATCTATGTATGTTCTTGATCAAACTGAATTTATAAAGGGTTAGAAAATAGGAAGTTCTTTCGTAAGGTTGTTAGATAATTCTACTTATTTTTAGCGTTTAAGAATTAACGGCTGGATTTGTTTTCAGTTAAAAAAAAAATTCTGAAGGCTGGGTGAAAACCTAAAAAATAAAAACCTAAAACTTATTTGGGGTTTTGGGTTTTTATTTTGAGTTTTCACCCGGGTGAAAACAGTTTTCACCCAGGTGGAAACTCATATAGTTTTTAGTTTTTATTTTTATGTTTTAAGTTTTTATTTTTTTTTTTAACTGAAAACTAAAAAAAAAGGAATGTCGTATATGGGCCACCGTAAATTCTAGATTTTGGAGTATAGTTTTTCACAAACTTGAGCTAATAAATAATTAATATCAACTTTAAAGGAGAACAGTCGGCATTATCGGGGAATTGATTTGGGCGTTGAAAATAGATAAATAGTCTTCAGAAGAACCAGGAATACACGAAAGTTTATAATCCCTTCGAATATGCCCCAAACTGTACATTTCACTTTAAATAATATATATATTCTTATATTTTTTTCGATGACCAAAATACCACGTGCACTTATTTCTGTAAACAAATTACACTGCCCGTATTTATGTGACAATAATACCATGTGCCAGTATTACTGTGTCGTTAAAACTGTTACCATGTTAACATATACACCGAGTGCCCTTATTACTGGGACTAAAATATCATGTAGCCGTATTACTGTGACTAAAATATCATGTGCCCGTATTACTGTGACTAAAATATCATGTGCCCGTATTACTGTGACTAAAATATCATGTGCCCGTATTACTGTAACGGAAATACCGAGTGCCTGTATAGTATATCTGTGACCAAAATATCACATGTTCTATAAACTGTGACCATGTTAACATGTGCCCTTATTAGTGTGACCAAATTACCGCGTAATACTATAACCAAAGTACCATGTGTCCTTATTAGTGTGAGCAAAACACCGCGTGTCCGTATTACTGAGGACTAAGATATCATGTGTCTGACTGTGTGTGACTGAAATATTGCGTGCACGTATTACTGTGACTAACATATAATGTACCCGTATTACTGTGACCAAAATACCATGTGTCCTAAAAACTGTGACCAAGTTCACATGTGTCCTTATTACTGTGACTAAAATATCATGTGGCCATATTACTGTGACCAAAATACAACGTATCCTAAAAACTGTGACCAAGTTCACATGTGTCCTTATTACTGTGACTAAAATATCATGTGGCCGTATTACTGTGACCAAAATACAACGTATCCTATAAACTGTGACCATGTTAACATGTGTCCTTATTACTGTGACTAAAATATTATGTGCCCGTATTACTGTGACTAAAATATCATTTGCCCGTATTACTGTGACCAAAATACAACGTATCCTATAAACTGTGACCATGTTAACATGTGCCCTTATTACTGTGACCAAAATATCATGTGCCCGTATTACTGTGACCATGTTAACATGTGTCCTAAAAACTGTGACCAAGTTAACATGTGTCCTTATTACTGTGACTAAAATATTATGTGCCCGTATTACTGTGACTAAAATACCATGTGTCCTAAAAACTGTGACCAAGTTCACATGTGTCCTTATTACTGTGACTAAAATATCATGTGGCCGTATTACTGTGACCAAAATACAACGTATCCTATAAACTGTGACCATGTTAACATGTGTCCTTATTACTGTGACTAAAATATTATGTGCC
Organism: Lottia scabra; assembly: GCA_029955415.1. Classification (NCBI taxonomy): domain Eukaryota; kingdom Metazoa; phylum Mollusca; class Gastropoda; family Lottiidae; genus Lottia; species Lottia scabra. Next base: position 3,154,665 of record JARJEI010000019.1, on the reverse strand, counting down.
CGTATTACTGTGACTAAAATATCATTTGCCCGTATTACTGTGACCAAAATACAACGTATCCTATAAACTGTGACCATGTTAACATGTGCCCTTATTACTGTGACCAAAATATCATGTGCCCGTATTACTGTGACCATGTTAACATGTGTCCTAAAAACTGTGACCAAGTTCACATGTGTCCTTATTACTGTGACTAAAATATTATGTGCCCGTATTACTGTGACTAAAATATTATGTGCCCGTATTACTGTGACTAAAATATCATGTGGCCGTATTACTGTGACCAAAATACCATGTGTCCTAAAAACTGTGACCAAGTTCACACGTGCCCTTATTACTGTGACTAAAATATCATGTGCCCGTATTACTGTGACCAAAATACCATGTGTCCTAAAAACTGTGACCAAGTTCACATGAGCCCTTATTAATGTGACCAAAATATCATGTGACCTAAAATCTTTGACCAAATTACTGCGTGCCCATATTAGTGTGACCAAATGTCCTGTGACCAAAATACCACCCCCCCCCCATCCTCTTTATGTCTCCTTGACTAGAAACATGATCTTTAGAGTTAAATTATATATGATTATGGTCAATTACTTTTAGAAATAGTAAAAAATAGCAAATCAATATTCTCAATATTTCAAAATAAATGCTCATAACCAAACTAATGAAGGCCTTTATTTAAAGAAAATGGGAATTTTCATGGTATATACAGTTTTACGTTTTTACTGAGCCCCGTGCAGTTTTATCTAGGTGGCCTTAAAATTGATATGTTGTCTCCACACCATTCCACTGCGTGTACAGGTTATCACAGTGCATTCGAATATGGAAGGGTAAAAAAAGTCATAATGAAAGTAAATTCACCATATGAAAATTTCTTCAATAAAACAAATATTTTGCATACATTATTATCAAGTTGCTGACACTAGAAAAAGAAAGGTTTTACGATATTTTGTTTCATTGTGACTACAATTACAGCTAGGTTACGAATGTGAAACAATTTAAATGTAAAGGCTACATTCGTGACTATTTTCGTTATAAGAGTCGCCACAGTTTTAAATGCAGAAGCAACATTTATGACCACTTTTAGAACAATGTTAAGGATTTACAACAGTCGAGGATTCTGAATGTATAAGCTTCATTTTTAACAATTTTTAAAGGTTGTTTGATGTTTTGTAATTACATTTGTGACTACTCTTTGGGTTAGGTTGAGGGTAAAAATAGTTTTAAATATTCTAATGAATAAATAAGTTTAATTTAAGGTTTGCAATCTTTTTAACAAATTTGTGAATCCTTATTATAAATCCCTATTCTAAAATTACAGTCGTTTTGTGTCATTTTGTTTTTCGTCGTTTTCGAAATGTATAAATATCTAAAGATAAGATAATATGACAATTGTCATCAGGGATCAACATTAATTTATTAAGGTAAGCCACTTTGTAAGTCATGTTGGGCAAGTAACATCCAAAATCTACTTGCCCGAAAAAAAGTTACTTGCCACATGTTCTCGTGTTTTAAATATACCGACTTCCATGCAAGTAGTAACAGTTCTTTTAATCTGTGTCTCTGATCTTACTCTTGTATTACTTGTGTATGTTTTGCTATTTGTGTTTTGTGTGCTCTGATACACATTACAAGTCCAGAAACAGTGTTATGAACGTGTCCACTTTGTCCAAGTTAATATCAAAGTAATCGTGAAATCTAAGTGCTAAGTGCGTTGAGTCCTGATTGTCATTTTAATAAAGTTTTATCACTGCTCTTTTTTTATGATTGAAAATAACAATAATTATTGTTATAGGGCCAGCAACTTGGGGTATGCATGCGAAAAGTTTGTTTGGTCTATGGGATTTACACATAAAACATTTGTCATTGAACATTTTAAAATTGACTAAGACAAATGTACATTGAATTTAATTTTGACTGGTTTTCTCTTCCATAGCAATTTAAGTATGGTGCTAAAAAATGTAAAACTATAGATGTGCTTTTCGCGAAACTTGTGCAGTAAATATAATGGAATACAAATCATTTATTAATGGTCACAGAATGCATTTAATGACGGGTTAAATCTAAAATTTGGGTATTTTGAATTTTATCTGCAAATTCAATTCTACATTAAGGCTTTCACCTATATTACATTATCGATATTTATCATTTAGCACCTAGTCACTAACTTGTTTATGTTTAGTGGATCGCTTTATACTTGATAACGCATGTCTTTTGAATAACATTTGAAACATTTTAATTGATAGCATACATATTTCAATGCATCTGTTAAAACCATTCGACAGTCCTTGGCAGTTTCCGTTAAATATCTGTCTTTTTAATGAATGGTGAAATTCGTGGTGTCTTCTTGGCCCAAACGATCTCCGTGTAAATTACGATGGCGCTCTGAAACAATGGCGACCATATTTCACCGAACTCGTTATATATTGTCACGTCTTTTCTGGTAGTTCAACCATCAGACAGTGGACATGAGAGAACAAGTATTTGTAAACGAAGGAAATAAAAAAGACAGTTGTCACGATAATCACGATGCAGTCTAATTAAAATCAGACCCTAATTTCGTTTCGTTCGTTTTTTTTTAAATCCGTTTTTTTAACCACTACATATCGGTCTGAGAACCAGACGCTGTAACAGCCGTTCACGTTAACTTTGACCTAACCTTAATGACCTTTGTTTTAACCAATCAGATCTTTGCCCTCTCCTGCGCTGGGATTTTGTTCTCGAACAATAGGTGCATTCTAGGATTCCTAAGTGCTGTAGACTAGTTTATTAGGTCATTTTTATCAAGGTTAGGTCAAAGTTAACGTGAACGGCTGTTACAGCGTCTGGTTCTCAGACCCAAATGTAGTGGTTAATAAACCGGATTAAAAAAAAAACGAACGAAACGAAATTAGGGTCTGATTTTAATTAGACTGATCACGATGTGGCGTTAAATGCACGAGTTTTTGTCAGAATATTCCCATAACGAAACTAGACTGCAACGTTACAATCAAGTGGTAAAGTGTCAAAGTCTGAGTTTCGCTTATGAAGACACAAAAAAAGCAACATTCAATACCGAGACAGATTATGGTTTACGGAAACTACCGAAGATTGCCGATTGTTGTAGGGCGAGACTCTTTACTTTCACCATAGAAATGTAGATAGGGATTAATAATAACACAAGATTTATGCTTGGCACGCATGCGTTGAATTGAAGGTATGCCCATAACTTCCGGTTTCTGCAAGAAGTTATATTAATTTAAAAGCCATGATAAATGCGATTTAATTTTGAACGGAACATCCAGTCTCTCTGCCACAGTATAACTTAGAGTCAACTAGTCCTAGAGGAGAAACTAGGTCAACCATATATTGAAACAGAAGTTCAGTAGACGATGAGTAGACTAAGACTTCCAGTCTTATACATCTCTATACTTTCACGATTAACAACTAGTTTGTCACGTGATTGTAACATTACGACGTAGTCCGGCTGTTTTGGGGAATATTCTGACACTTACGCGTGCGTTTCATGCTATATGACATATATTACATATTTTATTACGTGTATTAAAGAAAGAAAGAAAGAAACATCTATATTTTAGCCTACAAGTTCGGTTATATATGGCCGCTATTAATTGGTGTGATATGTTATTTGCAATATGTATAGTATAGTTAATCTTTATCGCGTGTGTTTTATCGTATCGTATATCATTTATCCGAATACATATCGTATCATATGATTATATCCCGAATCGTATCGTATAGTCCTTTATCGCAAATCGTATAGTATGGTATTGTATCGCGATGCATATCGTATTGTTTTTCTTTTATCGTGATAGATCGTATCGCTTATCTTTTATCATGATACATATCCATCGTATCGTATAGTGTATCTTTAAGTGCAATATGTTTCGTATCATATATCGTTTATCTTTATATCATATCGCACAGATTCATCGCGATATCAATTGTATCGTATGTGTTTTATCGCAATACATATTGTCTCGCAGGACCTTTATCGCGATACATATCGTAGTGAGACCAAACGTAATGTACATATCTTATCGCAATATCGTAGTATATATATTTTATCGAGATACATAACATATATTAAAATACATTTTTATATCATTTATCGCGAAACATAATGTTATTATGTATATATATCATCGCGGTACATATATGTATTTTTTTTATCGTGAAATGCATACTATCGTATATCCTATCTTGATATATATCGTATTGTATATCCTACCGTGATATATATCGTATCGTATATCCTACCGTGATATATATCGTATCGTATATCCTACCGTGATATATATCGTATCGTATACCATATCGTGATATATATCATACCGTTTATCCTATCGTGATATATATCGTATTGTATATCATATCGTGATATATATCGTATCGTATATCCTATCGTGATATATATCGTATCGTATATCCTATCGTGATATATTTCGTATCGTTTATCCTACCGTGATATACACTATATCGTATATCCTATCGTGATATATATCGTATCGTTTATCATATCGTGATATATTTCGTATCTTTTATCATATCGTGATATATATCGTATTGTATATCATATCGTGATATATATCGTATCGTATATCCTATCGTGATATATATCGTATCGTATATCCTATCGTGATATATTTCGTATCGTTTATCCTACCATGATATACACTATATCGTATATCCTATCGTGATATATTTCGTATCTTTTATCATATCGTGATATAGATCCCATCCTGACGTGAAATGAAGACATGATAGTTCATAGACCATGTAAATATAATTGTACATATATCTGAATCTTTCATATTGATTTTGTCCTGCAGTGTATATTGAATTGGAAATTCTGATTTATGAACATTCGGCAATCCTCGGCTATTTCCGTAAACCATAATCTGATATTCATTACTTTTGACGCTTAATTATAGTTCATCAATCCTCTGACACTTGCTGGTGCATTTGGTATTCTATTGCCTTGCCAGTTATAATTATGTCAATTATAAGGTGAAATTAACTAAAATAAGGTAGATTGATTAATAGTATATAACACTACTTTATAAAATTGTCTAAGAGGCTTCTCAGGTACCCCTTGTGGTGTTCGTTGATACCCCTGGTTGTGAACCGATGGTTTAGTGTCTGAGGGATCTCGTATAGACAATTTTGAGATTTAGACGCCCCTAAACACGAATTGCCCTGTGAATTTAAGGTTCAAGATTATTTGATAGGTCTTAGGTACGTCACTTAGAAAATTGTGAGAATAAGACGATACCATATCAGCGCAACAGTGGGTTAAGGTTGACTCCAATAGATGGAAGCACGGTTTCTACTATTAACACGACTGATCTCACGATGCCATAAGATCAGATAGGATTATCAGACCACGATTTGAATCGGGTTGCCAATAGTGATAGATTTTCACTATCACAAATTTGCAGCACGATTGAAATTTTGGTCTTAATGTTTCTTAAAGGGAATGTCTGCTTTAATCAAAATCAAATCAAAACATATGAAAATCTATAAATTCTAATACATTTACATAAATCTTTTAGGCGTTCAAAAATCAGCGGCAACTCACATTTCATTAGATTTTGGTCAACAACTTTCAATAATTTAAAACTGAAGTTTTCTAACCTCAAAGTAGTCAAACATTCCCTTTAAGTTGAGAAATATCTGAACATTAATAATCAAAAGGTTTCAAAAATGTGATTCAAAAACTGACGTCACCAAGTGTAAATCGATTCACTAGACATATACATACTAGTAACTATGTGTTATTGACATTTATCAATATTGTGATTTTATTATATAAAATATACATAAATGGCTTACTTAGGTCTACATTATTGAAGACTTCACCTGTAGAATCCACACAAATTTGCATTTGTACAATTCCAAAATGACCAAATCTTATAACAAACCGGTAATTAAAATCTTTCACTAATTATAAATGATTTGATCTGCATTCTATAAAACATCTATGCATTAAATCATTGGTTCGCAACTTTTTGAACTCTTCGTACCCCTATTTTTAACACAATAATCCTGGTAGGCCATCGTAAGGAACAAAAAGAGCCAACATGAAAGTCATAGGATATTTGTAGCCACTATTACAGTTGTTGGTGATTGATGTATGTATTTATTGTCAAATATAAGATGTTATAATTATGTCAATTATAAGGTGAAATAAACTGAAATAAGGTAGATTGATTAATAGTATATAACACTACATTATAGAATTGTCTAAGAGGCTTCTCAGGTACCCCTTGTGGTGTTCGTTGGTACCCCCAAGGGATACTAGTACCCCTGATTGGGAATCGAGGTTCCATTGTTTCTATTTGTTCACCAATTACACATTTATCATTTTGAATGATACCATCAAATTTACAGTGATTTCTTCCTTAATGTTATTACAAAATATGGTGTCAGTGAACGTAGATTTTAAGAAAACATGGACAAACATGTTATATAACTTCAAACAGAATAAGACAACTAAAGTCATCTTTCTTCTGTGGTTATAATGTAATATTTACATTTACTATGGTGTTTTCCCATTGACCTAATTCGTATGGCGGTTATCACACAATAAATGCCACTGCTAGCCGCGTGACCTAACTAAAACGTCATTTTACTTAGATACGCCTAACAAAATGGCGGCGTAATCTTTGATAAAGAAATAGTTCCCGGAAAATCGAATGACCTTGAGTTGAACCTAATAAAAATCCCATGTTTTTAAAACGTAAATATAAGCAATAAACCATTACCATTTGGCGTGTATGGTTGTATATCAGGACACAGATTGGCTGCCAAATTTATCATAAATGCGCTAGAGCGCATTCATTCAATTTAGCATCCAACCTGTGTCCTGATATACAACCATACACGCCATGATTTATTCCCATATCGCCCCTTCCCACTTCGCCCCCAAACTATTCCCATTTTGCCCCTTCCCATCTTGCCCATTTCCAATTGAAAAGTAACTATTCTTGCGGATGAGACAATAAATTGGGAAGGGACGAATGTTTTAGTGTCGGCAATTTTTTGAACTTTTCAAAATTTGGTGCAAGTTTTCAAACTCATTTTAGAGAGCAAATGTTTCTGTTTTTGCCTCAAATAGAAAGCAGAGATGTTAAATTTTCACCCAGTACCACAATTATGCCTCTAGAACCAAAATTGGCCGGGTAATGGCCATTTTAGTTTCGGGGTCTGTTTTTCATTTTTTCAATTTATGGATGAAAAAAGACCAAATCTTTGACAGACTATAGCTCACAAACTATTAGAGATAGAAGGTTGAAATTTGCACTGCCTTTGCACATCGCCGTGAAGTAACACACCTTTTCCGGTATAATTAATCACAAGTTTTACGATTTCATCGAATTTGCACAAGATCTTCTGATTTCAACCAAGCCTGTACGATTGTTTTCTCAAAACTGAAAGAGCGTGGATACTCAAAACGAATTTTACGAAACATAAAATACTCCACTTTAGCGCAAATAGCAGCGAAGACCAGACTCTATGCCGAAGTTCATCCCACAGGGGCTCGTAGTTATATTTTCTTTAAATATTGTTATACGGTTATAAGAGAAATGAGAAGGGAGGACACTAATTTTGGGGTCAAAATTGAAATAGAAATTCGGCGCCTTTCTTCGCTTCGAAAACGGCCAAGTCTTTGGTCTAACCGATATATTTAGGTAAAAAAAGCAGATTTTGAATGATAGACTGGTTTACGACGGAGTAATTACCGTTTTTGTGTTCCAAGCGGAGCAAACATGGTTCGGACAACTTCTTTGTAGGTCATTTTCCGCTAGCTTCAAGACGAATTACCAGGTTAGTTTTCATTGGTCCAAATTTGAGTTCATAATTGACGTCATTGTATGACGTCCAGAAAAATAAATTTCTATTTTTATTTGGACCAATGAAAACTCACCTAGTATTTCGTCTCGAAGCAACCGGAAAATGACCTACAAAGAAGTTGTCCGAACCATGTTCGCTCCGCATGGAACACAAAAACGGTAATTACTCCGTCGTAAACCGGTCTGTCATTCAAAATGTGCTTTTTTTACTTAAATATATCGGTTAGACCGAAGACTTGGCCGTTTTCGAGGCGAAGAAAGGCGCCGAATTTCTATTTCAATTTTGACCCCAAAATTAGTGTCCTCCCTTCTCATTTCTCTTATAACTGTATAACAATATTTTTAAAAATATAACTACGAGCCCCTGTGGTTCATCCAGGTTTAGGGAGTGCTCCATGTTTGTCAAGTAGATGTAAAACATGTCCCTTAATAATAAAAGGTATCCGATTCAGGAGCATGTATTATGTGAAAGCTCAAATGCCATATATTTAATTTCATGTACGAAATGCCCCAAACAATATGTAGGAGAAACTAAGAATAATTTACGCACTCGTTTCAATGCTCACAGATCAGATATAAATTTAAAGAAAGACAAGCCCGTTTCTAATCATTTCAACGTGGATGACCATTCAATAAACGATCTCACCCTAACCCCAATTGAACGTATAGAAATTGATTTACCGGAAGATGAAACCACCAAATTCCGACAATCTAGAGAAGCCTACTGGATTGAGACATTGAATACAGCAAGATTCAATATTCATCATTACGCAGCCATAGCACCCTTTGTTGTACCATTTAATACAACCAGTAATCGAGCAAGCAAGACAGTTCATGTCCACTACAAGAGTCTTAAAGAGAAATTTCCCCATGTTTATAAGCAGATAGTTGCCTACTCAAAAAATCAGAACTTTAATGACAATCTGGTTCATGGCAAACTAAAAAAATCGAAAATATGTCATATTCGAACTTGACTTGATCTTATCAATCTAAAGGATCATAGCAAGTTTCATCAAAATCGGATGAAAACTGTAGTCTCTAGAGTGCTCACGAACAAAATTTGACGCATTTTTTTCAAAGTCAATCGCAATAACTGAAAAACCGTTCATCGAAAATAATATGTCAAATTCGAACTTGTCCGAGATCTTATCAATCCAAAGGTTCATAGCAAGTTTCATCAAAATCAGATGAAAACTGTAGTGTCTGTTGTGCTCACAAGAAATGTTGACGGACAGACGGACGGACAGGTGTGACGACAATATACGACCACATATTCATGATAAACTGATTGATGGGGGAAACAACGGTCCAACGGTAAGAATCCAAATATGGAAGAGCCAACATCCGAGAACAATTTAAAACATAATCACCAACAGTCCACTTTATTTCCAGATAATTTCAGTGATAACTATCTTACGTCATCTTTATCTCCACATTTTGAGATGTTAGACGCGATAGTTTTTCAAATGTTGGCCTATAGTTGTTAGCCGCTATTTGAATATACCCCCTACCCACCCCCATACAAACAGGGGAAGTGGCTACATATCAACGGATGAACAAACACCAGACAGAGTGCAGTAAGGGAAATTATGCTTGGACAGCCTACTTTCCTTTTCGATTCCGAATTCGGGATCAGGGGCTACAGTTTATTGTCCTATACTGGACTAGACTCGACGCCATTTCCATGTCAGTCCCTCCGACCTACATCACTGACAGGAGGAAACCGAGTTGAAAAATTCGAAGGTATCATCTCGACCCATGCCGGGTTGAAAGTAATAAGACTGTCCCCATATCTGATTATAATGAAACATTAGTAATAAAAGAGTTAAATGATCATAAACATGTTTTATTTAAAGACATATTTTTCTTCTGTAGTTTCTTCAGACGAGTCGCCTATATTGAAACTATCAGGAATGTTGGTCATGTTTTATTTAAACACAGACTTTTTCTGCAATAAGATCATTAGTACTTCTATGAGGAAACTTTCTATCATCAGGAATGTTGGTCAGGGTATCGTTAAAAAGGTAACATACCGACCCAATAGACTCCAAAAAACTTAACAATACACATTCAATCATCTGGTTACAAGCCTCTATACATTGGTTCTGATCTGTAACTATCAATGCGGATATAACTGGAGCTTCATACAACTCACATTCTCCAAATAATATAACTCCACTGGTACATCGGGTATTTCTATTACACGCTTCATCACATTCAGTCTGGTTCACGGTTAATGGAGAATCATGTTTTATTTAAAGACATACTTTCTCTGCTGTAATAACGTTAGCGTTGTCAGGTTGAAACTTAATATCATTAGGAATGTTGGCCAGGGTATCGTTAAAGAGGAAACATAACGATCCAACAGACCCAAGATAACTCAACAATACACATTCGGTCGTCTGGTTACACTTCTCTATACATTGGTTCAGATCTGTAGCTATAAATGCGGATATAACTGGAGCTTCATCCAACCCACATTCTCCAGATGATACAACTCCACTGGTACATCTGGTATCGTTGTTACATCACATTCAGTCTGGTTGTCAGCAGGTGGAAAATCAAAGGGGAGAGGAACTATGACCGTATCATTTATAATATTGTAATCACATTCTGAAAAGTAAATCACATAATTCATAATTCAAAAAGCTGTAGATTTGTTTCTTGTGTTTTTATGTCTGATGTCTGGAATTGGAATGGTACAAACAATACTATTAGTACTATAGTGCTATCAATCTGTTATTATTTAGGTTCAGTTTTAATATAAACTATCATACCTTGAGGTTGTGGCGTAGATAGCTTACACGTGGGTTTAGAATATTTCCATGATTTCAGTTGATTTAATTTTCCATTTAAACTTACCACGTGTTTTATAACTACATGATTTCAGTTGATTTAATTTTCCATTTAAACTTACCACGTGTTTTATAACAACAATAACAGAGTGTGTTCGTTAAAACGTCAGCGACCATCAGCCAGGTTCGATAAAATGTACCCATTTATTTTAATCAATTATTAAATTATCGGTTCATCAATATCGGTCTAAATTTTAACAGTTCTTGGCGAGCTTATCTATGGAGCTCCATATTAGGACGTTAATTTTAAACCTTGTAGTTATCATAATTATCTTGTTTACATTTTTATAAATATATATTTTTAGTTTGGGGTATATATGAAAGGATTGTTCGATTTTCGTGCCGTTCCATTAATTCGTTTTACATATATTCAAGAGATAAATATGAATATAATTAATCGATATGTAATCTCTATCATCCAGTCCTTCTCTAACTACGTACAACTCCGTCGAGAAATGGCCTTGACCGGTTGGTAACAATCTTTGTAATTTGTAAACTATTGACAATTTCTCTACAATTACCTACTAGAAATATTATTCATTATGACTTACAATTATTGATTAAAATATTATCGCGATACATATAGCCTAGTATTGTACATGTATATCTTTTATCGGTATACATATAGTATCTTGCATTAAAATGAATAATGAAGCAATAAAAATTCAACTGTTTGAGTAGTATAAAGACAAATTGATGGAAGCAACGTGAATTTACAATGAGCTGTTTCTTTTATTACTCTGTATTTTTAGTCGGTTGATAGATCTCAAGATTATCAATGCGTCTAATAATGACGTAGCACTCGACCCTTTGGTCCTTGTTCTACGGTCATTATTTAACTTGGCAATCGTTCGACCATTAACTTATAGATATGTGAGAATTTATGTAATTTTAATTTTAAAATGTAATGGCGAATGTGAATGTTTTTTTTTGTAATTGTAGAATTAAACTGTATGATTTTGTTTCCAATTTCGAGGTATATTTGAAAGGAATGTTCGATCAAATATGAATATTATTAATCCAAATGTAGCCTCTATCATCCAATCATTCTCTGACTACGTAGCCTACAGCTTCGTCGAGCGATGGCCTAGACCGGTTGGTACCGATCTTTGTAATAATAGCTTTAGTCTCTAGGCTACCATCCGGTCGTCATAGACTAATCAAAATGTTTCAAATATGAGATTCAAAAATATGCGTTACCAAAAGCAAAGCGACCCACCAGACATATACATATTAGTAACTATGTGCTAAATGATATTTATCGATTATCAAGTAATGTGACCAGGATTTAACAAAACGTACAGATGAATGACTTGTATAACTGTAAAATTCAGCAGTAGAATCTGTCCAAGATTATGGGTCAATTTCCGTGCATCTGAGGCCATTCCGGGAAGCCATCTCCTTTCATTTGCTAGTCATCCCCGAACCCGCTCCGATACACGGGACATTCACCTACTGAATTATCATTATATCCAGAAATAGCGATTCTCAGAAATACCATGGCTCCCCAATAACCACTTTTGCTTCCATGGCTCCCTTCAATTCGCCCATTGCCCCCTAGGGAGCCAAGTGGCCCCCGGTTGAAACACACTGAGATAGCTAGTGTCAAGTCAATGTGTAATAACTATTAAATTGTATATGTGGACTGTAGTCATAACAAAGAGTTACTTGAATATTATGTATATAAAGGCTAGCGCACACGAGAGCTCCCAGCTGAGCAAAATTTCATTCGTGGCTGCCAGCTCAGCTCGTAGCTCTCGTGTGCGCGGAGTTTACGTAAGGTTTTTTTTATTCGAGGCGTTAATGAAATTATCTGTCGTGTTTGATAACTTTTTCCTCGAATGAAAAATACCTTACCGTGTGCGCAGTCGAAAGCTCTTAGCTTTCAACTTTCAACTGGAGCGCATGCGCTAGCACGTCATCAAACTAAAAATAGCTGCGCCCATCGGTGAATGTGAGTTTGTATCTGAAGCAATTATCGCAAGGACGCAACAACAAAAGAAGAAGTAATTTTTTTCATATTCTGAATCATTCGAAGGGTTGTCAGTGTCCAATATTTTGTTTAAGTCACGTTATAATGTCACGTGAGCTTGTTACTTTTAGATATTTATGACTCGACACCAAGTCTATGAAAGCTCTAAGCTTAGCGTGTGCGCGGAAACCGACGAAAGCTACGAGCTGAGCTGACAGCCACGAATGAAATTTTGCTCAACTGGGAGCTCTCGTGTACATTATACACGGTAATATCTCTATCGTCTGCTAAGCGCGCCCTTTTGATCAGGCTTGTCTTCTGCCCAGTCTAATTAAAATCAGACCCTAATTTCGTTTCGTTCGTTTTTTTTAAATCCGGTTTTTTAACCACTACATTAGGGTCTGAGAACCAGGCGCGGCAACTGCCGTTCACGTTAACTTTGACCTAACCTTGATAAAAAATGACCTAATAAACTAGTCTACAGCACTTAGGAATCCTAGAATGCACCTATTGTTCGAGAACAAAATCCCAGCGCAGGAGAGGACAAAGATCTGATTGGTTAAAACAAAGGTCATTAAGGTTAGGTCAAAGTTAACGTGAACGGCTGTTACAGCGTCTCGTTCTCAGACCATAATGTAGTGGTTAAAAAACCAGATTAAAAAAAAAAAACGAACGAAACGAAATTAGGGTCTGATTTTAATTAGACTGGTCTTCTGCCATACTGACTACAGGCTGCTAAGCGCGACCTTTTGATCACGTGGTCAAGCTTGTCTTCTGCCATACTGACTACAGGCTGCTAAGCGCGGCCTTTTGATCACGTGGTCAGGCTTGTCTTCTGCCATACTGACTACAGGCTGCTATTTTTAGTGTGATAGAATAGATAACTATAATTTAACAACTAACTACTGTATATTTGTAAATGTCGACAATAAATCTGCAATAAACTACTAGAAATATACATCATTTAGAAATATTCACATTTTATCAATAATATTTTGAAATAATTAAAATGAATAGAATTGGGGTTTATTTGTGTAGGGACTGCGAGACCAACACAAGAAATTTTTGAGAATTAGACGCCTGAAACGCAAATTTCCTGAAGAATTGAGGTTTATCTGTGAAGGTAATGCGGGACCAACACAAGAAATTTTTGAGAATTAGACGCCTGTAACGCAAATCTCTGACATTTCCTGAAGAATTGAGTTTTTTTGTGTAGGAACTGCGGGACCAACACAAATTTTTTTTGAGAATTAGACGCCTGAAACGCAAATCCCTGACATTTCCTGAAGAATTGGGGTTTATTTGTGTAGGGATTGCGAGACCAACTCAAGAAATTTTTTAGAATTAGACCCCTGAAACGCAAATTCCTGACATTTCTTGAAGAATTGAGGTTTATTTGTGAAGGGACTGTGGAACCAACCCCCAAAAAATTGAGAATTAGACGCCTGAAACACAAATTCCTGACATTTCCTGAGGAATTGAGGTAAATTTTTGAGAATTAGACGCCTGAAACGCAAATTCCTGACATTTCCTGAGGAATTGAGGTAAATTTTTTAGAATTAGACGCCTGAAACGCAAATCCCTGACATTTCCTGAAGAATTGAGGTTTATTTGTGTAGGGACTACGGGACCAACTCAAGAAATTTTTGAGAATTAGACGCCTGAAACGCAAATTTCCTGAAGAATTGAGGTTTATTTGTAAAGGGAAAGCGGGACCATCACAATTTTTTTTTGAGAATTAGACGCCTGAAACTCAAATCCCTGACATTTCCTGAAGAATTGGTGTTTATTTGTGTAGGGACTGCGAGACCAACTCAAGAAATTTTTTGAGAATTAGACGCCTGAAACACAAATTCCTGACATTTCCTGAAGACTTGAGGTTTATTTGTGTAGGGACTGCGAGACCAACTCAAGAAAATTTTTGAGAATTAGACGCCTGAAACACAAATTCCTGACATTTCCTGAAGAATTGAGGTTTATTTGTGTAGGAACTGCAGGACCAACACAAATTTGTTTTGAGAATTAGACGCCTGAAACACAAATTCCTGACATTTCCTGAAGACTTGAGGTTTATTTGTGTAGGGACTGCGAGACCAACTCAAGAAAATTTTTGAGAATTAGACGCCTGAAACACAAATTCCTGACATTTCCTGAAGAATTGAGGTTTATTTGTGTAGGAACTGCAGGACCAACACAAATTTGTTTTGAGAATTAGACGCCTGAAACACAAATTCCTGACATTTCCTGAAGAATTGAGGTTTATTTGTGTAGGAACTGCAGGATCAACACAAGAAATTTTTGAGAATTAGCCGCCTGAAACACAAATTCCTGACATTTCCCAGCGAATTTAAGTTCAAGATTATTAGCCTGACACTCCTACAAAAATTTTCTCCCTACAATTTGATTTTTTCCGCGACAAAAATACGCCCCACGCCCCCTCCCCTCATATGGACGCCCCTAAGGGCAAGTAAGTCTATCACGTGATCACAGACCACAACTACTCAACATACATTATAACAGAGCCTTGACGGCTGTATTATAACAAAATAAATAAAGTAAACTAACAATTCAATTTCAAAACAATAGACATAGAATTTATGATAATATTTATATTCTGCCATATGTTGTATGGGGGCTATAAGAATAAGCTTGAAAATAATTATTTTTTCTTACCGACCGTGACTTACACATTATTGGAGGGTTTTTGGCGCCCCCTTGCAACGTCGGCGCCCCCTGGTTTTCATTCGCTGGGGGTGCACGTGCTCCCCCAGGCCCCTGAACAGTTGTTATATTTACAGTATACTGGTACTGGGTAGAAATACAACTAAGTAGGTTATAAGATAGCTAGTGTCAAGTCAATGTGTATTAACTATTTATATGTGGTCTGTAGTCGTAAAACAGAGTTACGTGTGATAGAATAGATATCTATAATTTAACAACTACTGTATAAAGATGGTCTTATTGGTTAGTGACACGAATTGAAATGATGTCTTCGAATTAGATCCTACCTGTGCAATGAGGGAAATTTTGTTGAGATAATGACAGGCCTCGATATTCGCTTTTTTCTAATTGTAAAGGGATCTTAACGTGCGCAGTCCATATCTCTCGGGTCCTAGGTATATTGACCCTTCCAACCAACTAGCCTCTCCGACCAGCATCACTGGCAAAAGGAAACTGGGTCTTCAAGTATTATCTGAACCTATGTCAGAATATTGTGTCACAAGCCAACTAGAACTAGGGTAGGAATACGATGAGCGTTCAATAATAAATAAGTAATAATAATTTTAAGAATTGGATGCCTGTAAATGCTATTTCCTGACATTTTCTGAAAAATTTAAGGTTCAAGATTACCCTTGACTCAGTAAAATGAAATAATGTATTTAAAAAAGCCTTGGTTTTTCCATAATACAGTTCTGGTTGACAACGCCCATGACAGTGCATCACTATTTTATTAATGTTTCCCCAAAGAAATTTGTGAAAATAAGGGCAGATTTCCTTGCATCCGAGGCCTTTATAGTTGACAGTGCTCCACTATTTAGGATTTTTTCTTCAGAGAAATGTTTGAAACTTAGAGTTGATTTCCTTGTACTAAATCCATTCTTTGTTTATAATTCACCCAGTAACCCCCCTATATCGACCCCCCCCCTTTTGAATGACCCCCAGGTGTTGAGAATCACTGGTATATAAGTACCAAGTCGACACAACCCCGTTTTAATCATATTAATCTGCTTAAATTTACACTAAACTTTAGATCACGTTGTGTAAGTTTCATCCTGTTTTTAACAGACCGACATGTTGACATGTTCATTGAGGTCTAGTTTTTAGCTGCCAAACCCCCTTCCCACCCCCATACACAGAGCAAGTGGCTACATATTAACGGATGGACAAACACCAGACAGAGTGCAATGAGGGAGCTGGACAGCAACATCAGCCCCCGTTTCCTTTCGATTCCGAATAAGGGGTCCGGGGCCATGGTTTATTGTTCCTTGACAATTCCTCCGACCTACATCACTGACAGGGGGAAACCCAAACCGGGTTGAAAAATTAGAAAATGTATCATCTCGACCCATGCCGGGTTGAAAGAAATAAGACTGCCTCATATTTGATTATAATGAAACCTTAGTAATAACAGAGATAAATGATCATAAACATGTTTTATTTAATTTTTCTACTGTAGTTTCTCTAGACGAGTCGTCTATATTGAAACTATCAGGAATGTTGGTCATGTTTTATTTAAAGACAGACTTTTTCTGCAATAAGATCATTAGTACTTCTAGGAGGAAACTTTATATCATCAGGAATGTTAGCCTGGGTATCGTTAAAGAGGAAACATATTATATTATTAACATAACTCAACAATACACATTCAATCATCTGGTTACAAGCCTCTATACATTGGTTCTGTTCTGTAGCTATAAATGAGGATATAACTGGTGCTTCATACAACCTACATCCTCCAATTAATATAATTCTACTGGTACATCGGGTATTGTTGTTACAAAAATCATCACATTCAGTCTGGTTGGCCTGAGATAGAGAATCAATGGTAACAGGAGCTACGATCGTATCATTTATAAAATTGTAATCACATACTGAAAAGTAAATCACATAATCAAAGATACATGTACACGTAAAAACTGTTTTCTTGTGTTTTTATGTGTATTCAAATCAATATTTTTTCTTGTCAGATGTCTGAAAACCTTTTCTACATCTTATGTCTGGAATTGGAATGGTACAAACCATACTATTAGTACTATAGTGCTATCAATCTGTTATTCGTTTTAATACAAGTTTACTGTTATATTTCTGTCGCTTTTGAAGTAGACCATACTCTTACTTCCAGATGTCAATCATGCAGCTGTTGTGTTTTTCAACTGGGACTCTCTATAAAAGAGTCTGCTTAGCTAATATTGTTTACTGTGATTTTTTGTAGCTTTAATTGAAATTCCAGTTTTAATATAAACTATCATACCTTGAGGAGGTGGCGTAGTGATATCTTCAGGCAGTGGCGTTGTGATATCTTCAGGCAGTGGCGTAGTGATATTTTCAGGCAGTGGCGTAACGGGTTTGCACGTGGGTTTGGTATATTTCCATTTTCCATTCATACATTCCATCACCTGATGCATAGCAAAGCCTTTTTGACAACTTATCGTAACCAATCCACAATCTTTATTGAATTCAGCATTTTGAATACCGGGATAAGGCAAGCAATCTGTAAATTTCAATTTGATTATATTATCATTTCAATAACATGTATACGTAATTATATATTTCTTGGCTTTGCTTTTAAAACATGATCGAAATTGTGATTGTGATCGTGTACGAATCGTGGTGATCCCATTGGATCCTATCAAATCCTATCAGTTCTTTAGGTCAATCGAAGGTATTTTTTCATTGTTCATTATATTCCTGTGATCAATAATTGTCATTCGTGATCATCGAATCAAATTATATTATAGTAATGTATCGTAACATATCGCATCTAATCGTGTTTCAAAATCGTGGTGATCGGTTTAAATCTTGAACAAGGGAAACCACCAAATTGAAGTCAATTTCTATCAATGAGTATCTAAGCCTTATATCGTAACGGCAGATTAAATCTTTTTGAGAAAGTTTTTTTTTGATGATTTCATTTTAAAGCTAGTCTGTTTTACACCTGATGGTACTTGCCTTTGGGGTAGTTCGCGACTATACGACTATTACTCCCGATTTTGCCATGATTTTTGATTAACGGAATTGTTTTGTTTGAACAGATTTTATTACTACCTGAGATGAAGAAGGCGACCAAAACGTCTACAATGTATTCACCTCATTTGAATTAATTGAAATAATATTTGACATTACCAGTTATGATGGTGCTAGAGAGAATGCGAACTGGTTGGACCTTTCTTTCTCAATAAATACGGTATAATTTTCTGATCTACACGCGGCAACTTGTTAATTACAATACTGAATATCAGTGTGTTGTTTAAAAAATGAATAACGTTTAAAAGTTTTAGAAAATTTGTTGGGCGAGTGAGCGTAGTATTAATAACCTAAACTACAGAATATAATAATATAAGCTTGAATTACCCAAATGAAATGAAATGAAGTTTTGCGTCTTTTTGATAGAAGACCATAGATTCAAAACATGATAACAATAAATTTACCACATTTATATAATAAGTATAAATACTTACCGGCATCTATAAGAATACATGATGTTACACAGAACAACAGGATTGAACATAACAGCTTATTCATGGTTCCAGCGTTAGTTTATTATTATTATTATTAATAACTAGGCTTGTTGATACACTGAATAATACTGGATTTGATCGAGAAATTTATACAAGATACATCGACGGCACAGATGTTGTTTACTGTCGATAAATATTTTTTACCGACTTTAAAGGGGAACAGTCAGTATTTTTATTCATTTGAGTTCGGTGTATAAAAATAGAAATAGTCTTTTGGAGTAATAAAACTACACGAAAACTTAATAATTCCTTGGAATTTGCCTTAAAGTGCACATGTCACTATTTGCTATATTATATATATATAATATACATAAAATCCAAAAAGAAGTGTGACAATGTAAAAGTGTATATTTCTATATAAAAATTCAGAAACTGATTTCTTTAGCTAACCTTATCAGTAATAGTCCGTATGGTTTATTGTAAAATTATGAGCCTTTCAATCCATTTGAATCCATAATTGTCAGGTTTTAAAAGTTCAAAATACTTCTCTTTTAGTGAAACTATTAAATATTTAGAAAACACAGATATAGTTTTTCATGCTGAATTTGGCCATTAAAAGTAAACATTTATCAGTGTTCTGGCTGTGTCTCATGATTGCTCACTTTTTTGAATTTTTGGTTATCGGAATAGGTTTGCTTGTAAGAATTTATATTCTCTTTATACAATAAATAATTTGCATTTATTGTCTACATCAGGTACATTTGTGACTTCTTTGAGGGTTCGGTGGAGGGTTTGCAACACATCATCATTCATGAGCAACAGTTGTGACTTCTTTTAAGGCTTTGTTCAGGGTTTGCAGCCGTTTTAAATGTAAAAGTTACATTTGGACCATTGGTTAAGTTTGGTTGAGAGTTCTGAATGTCAAAGCTACATTTGTGACTTTTTTTTCAAGGTTTTGAATGCATAAGCTATATTTGTAAACATTTTTAGGGCCAATTTGTTTTTAATATTTATCAGATTTGTTTTAAATATTGGTCCAAATTGTTTTAAATATTTATCAGTGTTGTTTTAAACATGGGTCCAAATTGTTTCTAATATTTATCAGAGTTGTTTTAAACATTGGTCCAAATTGTTTTCTAATATTTATCAGAGTTGTTTTAAACATTGGTCCAAATTGTTTTTTAATATTTATCAGAGTTGTTTTTATTTATCACCGTTGTTTTAAACATTGGTCCAAATTGTTTTTTTTTTTAATATTTATCAGAGTTGTTTTAAACATTGGTCCAAATTGTTTTTTTTTTAAATATTTATCAGAGTTGTTTTAAACATTGGTCCAAATTGGTTTTTTAATATTTATCAGAGTTGTTTTTATTTATCAGAGTTGTTTTAAACATTGGTACAAATTGTTTTCTAATATTTCTCAGAGTTGTTTTAAACACTGGTCCAAATTGTTTTTTATTATTTTTCAGAGTTGTTTTTAACATTGGCCCAAATTGTTTTAAATATTTATCAGAGTTATTTTAAACATTGGTCCAAATTGTTTTTAATGTGGGTTTCGTGGATTGCACATTAACAAAAATTACTTTAACTCTTTGCATCCCAGGCCTTACCAAACAGCAAGCGTTTTGAAATATTGCAAAATATTAAGTTAATGTCCTTGCCTCTGAAACCTTTCTTGACACCTCTCTTGTGAAAGACAATGCGACGCTTGTCTGACGGTAACATCTTTAGGGATACAGACATCCTAATGAAATTTTGAAAATTAGGATTTTTTTTCTTGTATAAGATGTCATTACGGACAGCATTTACATTATCTTACAGACGATGAAATTGGTGTCTTCTATGTTTGTCTCACGGCAAAAATCAAGGGGAAAATCACGTCCCTGTTGGGACATAGTTTCGAAGATTTTGCATTTACACATTTGTTTTGATTACAATTTGAATTTTTTGAAAAGTTAATTTTATTAGACTTTTGACAGTTTTAATCTTTAATTTAAACTTAGATTTTGGCTAACATGATGTAAAATTTGCTATATCAATGTTCAGTTTAGCCTACGAATGAAAAGAACAATAATTAAAAGTTAAAATTATATTACTGATACATAGAGAAAATCGAAAATCTGTGTGACAGCTGTAGACTCTCGATCATAAATCTGCAAAAACTACTAGAAATATACATAATTTTGAAATATTCACATTTTATCAATAATATTTCGAAATAATAATAATGATAATAATAATAACTTTATTTGGACAAAAGTCCAATTTTCAAAAGGTCCCACTACACTACATATTATTATATACAAAATAATATAGAATAAAACACAGAAAACTCCAAATTTAAAAGAAAAGAAAAAGAAATATACGAAAAATTATATCAGCTAAAAACATGAAAAGAAAAACTAAAGCAAAGATTATAACAAAAACTACCGACATGATTATTCTGTGATATCATCAAATTTCCTTCATTCCTGTTTAAGCAAACAAATTGGCCGACTAACAAATATATCAGACATATTTGGGGGTTGACTTGGGTCTTGAATGTCTGTGAATAGTATTCAAAATACTAAAACTAAAACTGAAAATGTCAAGTTTTGAATCAACAATTTGTAATTTCATTCCTGTTATGCCTAGGTTAAGGGTTTTCAACCGTTTTAAATGTAAAGGTACATTTGTGACTACTTTTAGGGTTAAGTTCAGCGTTCGCAACACAACAGAATAAATAATCTAAATTGTTCACTTCTTTTCACTAACTTGTAGTTCCAGTGTTCAACCCCGGTATGGGTCGGGATGATACCCTCGTCTTTTAAAACACGATTTCCACTGTCAGTGATGCTGACATAGATAACGAGGATGGGACAATAAACAGTTAAAGATCACTCGACAGATGGAAATAGAAAATAAGGGTACTAGTATAAGAAAATTTCCCTCAATGCACACTGTAGTCAAAATGCGACGAATTTGGTTTGTGAACGCTATAGAGAATACAGTTTTTATCTGATTTGAATAAAATTTTGTATGATCATTTATGTTGATGCGATCTTGGACAAGTTTGATATTGACTTTGTTTGTCAACATAATAGAGACTACAGTTGTATTCGATTTAGATTGAATTTGATATGGTATACTAATTAATTAAACCTTGGTAAAGTTGGAATTTGACGATATTTTTATATGAACTGTTTTTGTATGACTGAGCTTGAGTTAGTTAAAATTGGCGATAGAGATAGACTCTCTGTATCCCTATTTTGTTTACGTAATCACCTGGTACCCCTTCGCCCACTTTAAGCAACATTAAGAGTCAATATAATAAGAGTCAAAGGATATCTAACGGATGATTTAGTTTTGACATCATATATGTAGATTATAAGGTTAATTGATCATAACACTACTTTTTAAAGAGGCTTCTCAGGTAACCTCCTGTGGTGTTCGCTGGTACCCCCAATGGGTAATAGTACCCTTGGTTGGGAAATGAAGATTTAGAATGAAGGGGTATTGGTCAAGATATATAATCTAAATCGGAGTTATGGACCATTGACTTAGTAAATATTTTATATAAATGTACCGCTAAGCCTATGAATCAGAAAAAAATTTATTTGTAGTAATTGGGTGATAGCAAGACGAAATAGCAATCAAAAATTAAGAACAATAGATTTTGAGCTGTTTGGTCTTCCATACAAATAGAAATAATCGAAAGTCTGTGTAACAGCAGTGCAGTAAAATGTTGACTATAAATCTGCCAAAAAACTTCTAGAAATATACTTAATATAGAAATATTCACAATAATTTTGAAATAAAATATTAGTTTTTGTCTTCTTACTCAAATCGCAATATGCATTGTATCGTACATTTTTTTCGCGGTAAATATCGTATCGTAACGTGATTTGCGATGTGTATCGTATTGTATCTTGATTAACAATTCTCAACACTAATGGAGACATATATAATCATGATAGTTCAGAGGTCATGTTAATATGTATAAATATATCTGAATCTTTCTTGTTGATTTTCATCTAATAGTTGTTTTGCAAATCGTACTGTCTTTTCGTGTGATCAATCGTAATGTACTCGCAATACATATCTTCGTGTATATCTTTTATAGCGATACATATCACTGTAAAAATTTGTGACCTGTACCTTAACAGAAAAAACTGCCAGCTGCCATTTGACAGACTTTTCTGTATATCAACAGAGATTTTGAGATATTTTTGTTGACTAACGAATCTGTTAAAAAACAGAATAATCTGTAATGTTATATCTCTGTCAACTGACAGAAAAGTCTGGCTAATGGTAGCTGCCAGTAAAATCCGTTGAATTACAAGTCTGTTAAATAACAGTATAGTCTGTCAAGTTACTGTTCTGTTGAAATACAGAAAAGTCTGGCAAATGGTAGCTGCCAGTAAAATCCATTGAATTACAAGTCTGTTAAATAACAGTATAGTCTGTCAAGTTACTGTTCTGTTGAAAGACAGAAAAGTCTAGCAAATGGTAGCTGCCAGTTATATCCGTAGAATTACAGGACTGTTAAATAACAGTATAGTCTGTCAAGTTACTGTTCTGTTGAAAGACAGAAAAGTCTAGCAAATGGTAGCAGTCAGTAATATCCGTAGAATTACAGGTCTGTTCAAATAATGTTTGCAATAAGATTGTACAGTTTTTTTTATCTTAATACATATCATATTGTGCGATCAATTGTAATGTACTCGCAATACATATCGTAGTGTATATCTTTTATCGCGATACACATCATATCGTAGTGTATATATTTTATCACGATACACATCATATCGTAGTGTATATCTTTTATCAAGATACACATCATATCGTAGTGTATATATTTTATCGCGATACACATTATAGCGTAGTGTATATATTTTATCGCGATACACATTATATCGTAGTGTATATATTTTATCGCGATACACATCATATCGTAGTATATATGTTTTATCGCTATACGCATCATATCGTAGTGTATATATTTTATCACGATACACATCATATCGTAGTGTATATCTTTTATCAAGATACACATCATATCGTAGTGTATATATCTTTTATCGCGATACACATCATATCGTAGTGTATATATTGTATCAAGATACACATCATATCGTAGTGTATCTCTTTTATCAAGATACATATCATATCGTAGTGTATATCTTTTATCACGATACACATCATATCGTAGTGTATATGTTTTATCGTGATACGCATCATATAGTAGTGTATATGTTTTATAGCGATACGCATCATATCGTAGTGTATATCGTTTATCGCGATACACATCATATCGTAGTGTATATCTTTTATCGCGATACACATCATATCGTATTGTATATCTTTTATCGCCATACACATCATATCGTAGTGTATATCTTTTATCAAGATACACATCATAACGTAGTGAATATATTTTATCGCGATACACATTATATCGTAGTGTATATCTTTTAATACGATACACATCATATCGTAGTGTATATCGTTTATCGCGATACACATCATATCGTAGTGTATATCTTTTATCTCGATACACGTCATATCGTAATGTATATCTTTTAACGCGATACACATCTTATCGTTGTGTATACCTTTAACGCGATACACATCATATCGTAGTGTAAATCTTTTATCGCGATACACATCATATCGTAGTGTAAATCTTTTATCGCGATACCCATCATATCGTAGTAAATAATTTCTTTTATAGCGATACATATCGTAATGTATAATATCTTTTATCTCGATACACATCATATCGTAGTGTGTATTTTTTATCGCGATACACATCATATCGTAGTGTATATCTTTTATCGTGATACACATCATATCGTAGTGTATATCTTTTATCGCATTACACATCATATCAGTGTGTTTTTTTTATCGCGATACGCATCATATCGTAGTGTGTATGTTTTATCGCGATACACATCTTTTCTTAGTGTATATATTTTATCGCGATACACATCATATCGTAGTGTATATCTTTTATCGCGATACACATCATATCGTAGTGTATATCTTTTATCGCGATACACATTATATCGTAGTGTATATCTTTTATCAAGATACACATCATATCGTAGTGTATATCTTTTATCGCGATACACATCATATCGTAGTATATATCTTTTATCGCGATACACATCATATCGTAGTGTATATCTTTTATCGTGATACACATCATATCGTAGTGTATATCTTTTATCGCGATACACATCATATCGTAGTGTATATCTTTTAATACGATACACATCATATCGTAGTGTATATCGTTTATCGCGATACACATCATATCGTAGTGTATATCTTTTATCTCGATACACGTCATATCGTAATGTATATCTTTTAACGCGATACACATCTTATCGTTGTGTATACCTTTAACGCGATACACATCATATCGTAGTGTAAATCTTTTATCGCGATACACATCATATCGTAGTGTAAATCTTTTATCGCGATGCCCATCATATCGTAGTAAATAATTTCTTTTATAGCGATACATATCGTAATGTATAATATCTTTTATCTCGATACACATCATATCGTAGTGTGTATTTTTTATCGCGATACACATCATATCGTAGTGTATATCTTTTATCGTGATACACATCATATCGTAGTGTATATCTTTTATCGCGATACACATCATATCGTAGTGTATATCTTTTATCGCGATACACATCATATCGTAGTGTATATCTTTTATCGTGATACACATCATATCGTAGTGTATATCTTTTATCGCGATACACATCATATCGTAGTGTATATCTTTTATCAAGATACACATCATAACGTAGTGTATATCTTTTATCGCAATACACATCATATCAGTGTGTTTTTTTTTATCGCGATACGCATCATATCGTAGTGTGTATGTTTTATCGCGATACACATCTTTTCTTAGTGTATATCTTTTATCGCTATACACATTATATCGTAGTGTATATATTTTATCGCGATACACATCATATCGTAGTGTATATCTTTTATCGAGATAGACATCATATCGTAGTGTATATCTTTTATCATGATACACATCATCTCACTAGGCTATCTGAATATCCTTTAAATTAAATTTTTTAAACATGATGGCGCCATCTTTTCTTTTTAAATCAAATACTTTCAATAATGTATAGCTCTATCTTAAAATAGTTTAGCATTCTATACACAGGGCAGATTTTTTGATCCAGTATTCCATCTATTCTAATGTTTGTGCCTAAACCTAACTGGTCCGTTTTAGAAAACCGAAGGTGTACTGACATATACGATGCATTCTTACCAAAAGAAATATCATGATATGCAAGAATCCTACTGACAGATATTCCCTTAGACCATACTAATTCCCCAGTTCGAAAAAGGCCAAAGAAGGCTAGGGTGTAAGCAGCTGTAAACAATTGCCTTTCATATTCATTTTTACAAATATACGGTAAACAAGTCAATAATCTTTGCAATATGTCAACTGTAATGGGAAGTCTGGAATCAACTTTTTTGCCACTACGCCTGAAACCTTCCAAAACCTTACGTACCAAAAAATGTTGTGTTACTACT
Source organism: Lottia scabra (assembly GCA_029955415.1). NCBI lineage: Eukaryota > Metazoa > Mollusca > Gastropoda > Lottiidae > Lottia > Lottia scabra. The sequence goes on along the minus strand of JARJEI010000019.1, from coordinate 3,128,237 downwards.
TCAACGCTGAATGCTTTGCACTGGAAACCTACTGAGGAAATATAAGACTTCACAGTATTGTAAGCTAAACCTTTCAATGATAAAAAGGCCACAAACTGAAGTACTGCAGTTACTTTTGGAGGCCAAATAATGTTTAATCCCTTATGACGACAAAAAGACAGGAAAGCATTTACTCCTGTGCTGTATGTTAAATGCGTATTGTGAGCAATGGATGTGCTCAAAAGTCTGTTCACTTCGTTCTGCAAATCTTTTCCGCTAAATCCTTGGGTATGGGTAGAGGCTCTATATCGGCTGCTGGTGCTAATGTTCGAAACCTTTCCCACTGTTTACGAGAAATAGAATCTGTTATTCCATTATCACAACTGCTAATATGAGATGCTCGAAAAATAATGTTATTTTGTAATAAATATAGCAAAAGAGGGCGAATCAGTGACATGACACGTTTTGAATGTGATGTGCAACTATTCAAAATGCGAACTAAAGCTAAATTATCAATGTGCATAATCAATTTCTTATTTCTAAACTGAGAACCCCAAATACCTAAAGCAATGACAACTGGTACTAACTCCAAAAATGTTATATCGGATAATATCGACATTCCCTGCCAATGAGACGGCCAACCAAAATATGACCATTGTCCTGCAAAATAGGCTGCACACCCTAAGTCACTGGAGCCAGCACTATCCGTATGTAAATCCAATACCCCACTATCAAGCCAATCGGAATCAGGAAAGAAAACCTCACCATTAAAATGCAACAGAAAATAACGCCATGTACCGAAATCCTCCTTTAACTCCCTTGTCACGGAGATTGAATGATGCTTTTCCAACAAGCCAGACATTGCATCATAAATCCTCCTAATAAAGGCCCTTCCTGGTCTAACCGCTCTGCAAATAAAATTCAGTGAGCCAGCCAAACTTTGCAAATCTTTAAGTGTAACCTTTCTTCTGTTCAAAAAATCATTCAACAAATCTAACACCTTATCCCTTTTATCCAAAGGAATACAAATCTTAAACTGGTCTGTATCTATTTCAAGTCCTAGGAACACTATAATTTTGGAAGGACCCACAGTCTTATCAGGGGCAATCGGAACACCAATTTCTTCACACACTTCCAGGAAAGTTGACATAAGGTTGTTACAAACATTAGAATTTCCAGCACCAATAAAAATAAAATCGTCTAAGTAGTGCTCTAATGAATCGTATCCTGACTTATATTGAACAATCCAATGAACAAAAGTAGAGAACTTTTCGAATACACTACAGGAAATTGAACATCCCATTGGCAAACACTTATCAATGTAAAAGTGATTATTGAAAAAATAACCTAACAAGTCAAAATCATTGGGATTAATTAAAATAAGGCGAAATGCAGATTTGACATCCATTTTAGCCAACAGTGCACCCCTGCCTGCCAAAATAATCTTATCTACAACTTTATCTATGGATGAATAACGTACAGTACAAAGATCAGGATCAATGAAAGAATTAACACTTTTTCCTTTCGGATAAGATAAATGCGTAATAAGCCGCCAAGATCCGTCCGATTTTGGAATAACTCCGATTGGAGAAATGTGTAGATTTGAAATAGGCCTGCGCACAAATGGACCCACAATGCGACCCAAATCAATTTCCTTTTGTAATTTCTCAGCGAGTGCTTCAGGATGCTTCGATGCGGATTTCAAATTTTTACTCCAAGCAAACTCTCTGGGGCCAGTGTAATGCAATCGAAATCCTTTTTCCAAACCAAACAACAATTCCTGCGCAGCTTGTCGCAATGGATAAAGGTCTAAATATGGTTTTATTGTGTGAAACTTTAACGGGGATGACCCCAATGACCAAATATTAATATTGTTCGTTTTGTGTTCTTTATTCACTAGTCAATTTTTGTTTTGCACTTTGGACTTATTCTGGAAGCTGTCATACGACTTCTGGTTAGTAGAATTGTTCCAATGATTCCAGTTGCCTTGAAAACGAGCTGTACCAAAGTTGCCTTGAAAACGAGAGGCACCAAAGCCTCTGGGGCTATTAAACCTGTTTTGAGGGGTATACCCACGATTAAACCTCGGAGAGGTTCCTCTTCCCCTTTGGAAATTATTAAAAGAATCACGTGCCCCAAATTGAAAAGGTGCAGTACAATAATTTACAGGATGATTATTACTGCAATTAATACAAGAATGACTATACTGACAATTGGCCCTTTATAATTGAAATCAAAACATTGGCCTGATAATTTTTTCTGAGCATCATTTGACTGCGGACCTGACTTCGACATGTTAAAAAGCCACAACTCGTAATCAACATTGGCCCAAGAACTGGATGGGTCATGGCTTCTGCGGAGCCTAAATTGCTCATCATATGACAACCAATCGCCACCTCGAGAAGCTGCCAACCGAACTGAGTGCATATACTTGATCAATTCTAACGACTTGTAAGGGTGTGCCTGAATGAAGACACTGGCATAAACTAAAAAAGCGTCGGTCCCAGACTCGATAGTTTTAATAGTTTTAGCAACCTTATCTTGAGCAACTATTTCGCCATCCTTGCTTAAATATAGCGTTTTCTTTTCTTTTTCCCTCTTTGAGGTACTTAATAAATGACCCATTTCCACAAATTCTCCCTTGATAATTTTGGAATGTAAAGAAGCAGTGATTTTCGTACCCAACGTATCATGAACGCTCAAAATTTCCTGAGGTTCATAATTTTCCGTGGGAATACCTTTCGGTTCAGGAAAATGTGGCTCATGGCTTAATTGCTCAAAATAAGGCCTGTTATAAAAGGAAGTGGTACTTGTACCTTGTTCATGACTAGAAAAAGACTCATTTGAACTGGAGGACTCCGGGTCACACCTTCTTCTCTTATGAGAACTCTGTTTCTGCTTCCGTGAACGTTTCTTGGTTTGTTGTACAGGTCCCTTGAGTCTTTGTCCAGTAATAGTAAGAGCCGAATAATCTCTGTTTGATTTAATCGGAACTGGTATTTTAGATGTCTTCTTCATACTAGTACTAGTAGAAGATGATGTTAACCCAGCACATTCACTGTCACTGGAGGAAGGGTCAATCAACCTTGGATGCTGAATTTGGAGGCCTACTCTCCTCTGTCTGGCATACGGACTGGTACTAGGTCTTTGACTTGTCATTCCCTGCTTACTAGTACTAGGCCTACTCGAACTCATCTTGCTCAAGGAAAGTGGTGATCATGAAATATATACAAAATAATACTAAAAATTAAAAGAAATAATTGCGTGCCAATCCTAACTATAGAATGTTTTACAACAAGAGGTGAAACGACAACTTGACCTACTTATGAAAACAATGGCAATGCCTTCACAATAGAAGAAGCGAGGAGAAAACTAGTTCTGAGTACAAAATAAAACAGTAATAGTTTTTTTAAAATTGATGATAAAACCAAGAAAATTGTATCAAATTAAGCAGACAAACCTAACCAACAAAACAGTAATAAAAATTTCGACAAAATAAAATGACAAATGTGCTAAACAGATTGTTTTATGCACACAAATATTCTGATCTGTTACCTTCACATGAAAAATTTTCACAGAGGAAGAAACCTATTAAGCTCCACCCACTTTAAAAGAAAGGGGGTTAACTCTTCCTTTACAATAATCTATTTTATCCCACAAAGTATATGCGATAAAATTTGATACTTTTCAAATCAATTTTTTATTAATTTCTAAGTATCTTAATTAAAATGTGCATAGATAAATATGAATGGAAAGAAAAGAAAGTGAGGACAATTAGTCTTCTAGTCACTTTCCTCTCATTTTTCCTCGCTCTTTTCCCCAACCAAGCAAATGATACCATGAATGTTACGGTTGCTAAGACCTGTTTCATGTTCGCTATTTATTTATTAGAAACTTAAATTTTCACCCAGGTGATAATCATTTTCAAAATGTTGAAATGGCTACCTTGTCTCCACATCATTCCACTATGTGTATCGGCAGGTTATGTATACATTCGCATATGGAAGGGTACACAAGTCGTAATTAAAGTCAATTCTCCAAATTGATTAGGGTTTTCATTTACAAAAGCTACATTTGTGACTCTTTTGTTAGTTGACTCTGACTCTGTATAGTTGGGCCACAATTTATGTTCGCATTAAAAAGCAGTATACTGTGACCTAATCGTGCTTCGAAATTGCATGTTTTCGATGGCTTTCGCCAATAATTCGGAGATGGTCATTTTCTTGTTGGTAATCGGTTAAACTTGACAAAATCAATTAAAAACCCAGGCTTTAAGGGCTGGGTTCAAAGTTTTTAAAAGTTGTAAATGTAAATAGGCCTACTGTATTTTGACTATTTTGAAAGTTAAAGGTTTGCAACATTTTTTATACGGATTTTATCATACTTTTGACAGTTTTAAACTTCATTTTAAACTAAGATTTTAGCTTACACATGTTAAATCTTCTATATAAATGTTCAGTTTAGCCTACGAATGAAAAGAATAACAATTTACAAATTAAAATTGGGTATAAGTAATTACAAAATAGCAATTTGAAATTCAGAACATTGGATTTGGAGTTGTTTGGTCTTCGTATAGAAAAAATCTAAAATCTGTGTAACAGCAGTAGACTGTCGATAATAAATCTGCAAAAACTACTAGAAATATAATTCATTTAGAATTGTTCAAAATTAATCAATAATATTTCCAAATAAAATATCATTTTTTGTCTTTTGATTTAATGAATATTATACAATTAATGACTTTTGGTGAGGTTGACATGAGGATTTATCAACCATTATGAGAATATGCTTGCAGATAGAATTAACTTTGTGAAATCACGTAATCAAAATTTAAGACAGTTCTCGTCGAAGGCTATCAATTGGGCAAAGAAATCATATCATCGGCTGCAAAGCGATACATAGACATAGATATTGCAAAATAGACAAATTTACTTATTCAATAAATTCTCTCACGTGTTAGAACCAAATTTCGGAAACTAGTAGATTGTTGACACTGTAGAACCTGCTCCATCTACGAGAAAACCACCATCTACTACCAATCGATTTGCTGCGCTCACGAAATCTACCAAGAAACGCCAACACTCTCCACCTGCCACTGAATCGATTTAAGTCATTAATTTTAAAATAGAAAACGGCGAGTCGGTGAACCATTGTTTGCTTGCTGTTAAATGACAGAAGCATGATGTATGGAAGCCGGATACGGCCATCTCGTGTTCTCGCTTTCTCGCATATGAAAATCAGGAGGCGAGAACGCGAGAACACGAGAAAGCGAGAAAGCGAGAACGCGAGAAAGCGAGGGGCGAGAACGCGAGAACACGACAACACGATAAAACAGGGCGAGAACGCGAGAAAAAGAGGGCGAGAAAGCGAGAAAAAATTTCCTCGTGTTCTCGCGTTCTCGCCCTTGTAAATTTTGATAACAGAGTGCTTTTCCTCGCGTTCTCGCGTTCTCGACCTTCGTTTTTCTCGCTTTCTCGCGTTCTCGCTTTCTCGCTTTCTCGCGTTCTCGCTTTCTCGCGTTCTCACTTTCTCGCGTTCTCGTGTTCTCGCGTTCTCGCGTTCTCGCGTTCTCGCCTTCTCGCGTTCTCGCCTTCTCGCGTTCTCGCGTTCTCGCGTTCTCGCCTTCTCGCCTTCCGGTTTATTATGTACGCAACCGCAACCGCATGCGCAATGACATAGGCTATTGATAGCAAACGTCACTTAAACAGCCTAATAGGCCAATAATAGTGGTCAAAAATATTGGCTTATGGCTGCTATAAATGTAAGAAATGCTATTCACTATGTACAGAAAACGAAAAATTTCCAAATTTCGTACTTGAGTTTTTGTATAATTGCGCTGGGAAACTCTAAAGTCCTTTATCAAACAAGAATGGGTTTTGTTGCCAGTTTTTTGGAAAATATATTTCACGGATCGATTACAGTGCAATAATTCCTATTGGAAAGCCATTCTCTATCCAAATCTAGAACTAAAATTAGTTTTTCTCTCTTGATTACCACATTATGAGACTGAGTGGCTCAATTTCTTTTTCAAATTATATCATATTATAGCCGAATAATCTCCATATCAAATCTTTTCTTCAGTCGCATAACGAAATAAAACTAGTTTTATTCTCCTATAGACTTTCAAATTTTCCAATTACGGAAAATACAACAGCATTTTACTTTATGGAACTAATGGCACATCTTCATCAATTGAGATATTTAACAAACTTCATAAATATTTGGATCTAACAAAGCGATTATAAGCAAACTTTCTCTATCTTTAACAGATCAATGTGTGTATAGCTATCTGTAATTAGTAGTAAAATATAGTTATAATTATTGTACATTTTCTATGTAAAGGAGAGGGGTTCCATATAGGCGCAAGCCTGTTCCCCAATCCAATTCATACATTATTTTTAGGAAAAATGAGCAATAGCCTAATACGCATGCTTATTAAATGATTGTCGTAAAACCGGAAGGCGAGAAAGCGAGAAGACGAGAACGCGAGAAAGCGAGAACGCGAGAAAGCGAGAACACGAGAAAGCGAGAACACGAGAACACGAAAAGGCGAGAACGCGAGAACGCGAGAAAGCGAGAAGGCGAGAAAGCGAGAAAAACGAAGGTCGAGAACGCGAGAACGCGAGGAAAAGCACCCTGTTATCAAAATTTACAAAGGCGAGAACGCGAGAACACGAGGAAAATTTTCCTCGCTTTCTCGCCCTCATTTTCTCGCATTCTCGTGCTGTTTTCCTCGTGTTGTCGCCTTCTCGCGTTCTCGTCCCTCGCTTTCTCGCGTTCTCGCCTTCTCGCGTTCTCGCGTTCTCGCTTTCTCGCCTTCTCGCGTTCTCGCTTTCTCGCCCTCTAAACTAAGGCGAGAACACGAGATTTCGAATGGCCGCATCCGGCTTCCATAATGATGTAAGCACTGTAGAATCTGAAATAGTGTCTTCACTATGGGGTTCGTATCTTGTCGCTATCTGTAATGGGATTGTTGATGTTGTCTACTGCCATATTGATGATGTCTATTGCTATATGTTACCTATTGCCATACTGCTAGCTAGTGTTCAGTCAATGTGTATTAACTATTTATATGTGGTCTGTAGTCGTAAAACAGAGTTACGTGTGATAGAATAGATATATGTTATTTAACAACCACTGTATAAAGATGGTCTTGTTAGTAATGACAATAAATACCAGGGATTGCCAGGCAAAGTAACATATGCGTACTGGCAGGTGTCGGAAATGATCATATTTTAATTAACGATAATACAAAAAAACATTCATCGAAAATACGTCAAATTCGAAATAGAGCAAGATCCTATCAATCCAAGGATCATAGCAAGTTTCATCAAAATCAGATGAAAACTGATACTCATCAACTCCTGCACTAAAGCATACCTTTTCCGGTAAAATTAAATCACAAGTTTTACAATTTCACCAAATCTTCTGATTTCGACCAAGCCTGTACGATTGTTTTCTAAAAAACTGAAAGAGCGTGGATACTCAAAACGATTTTTACGAAACATAAAATACTCCACTTTAGCGCAAATAGCAGCGAAGACCCGACTGTATGCCGAAGTTCATTCAGGTTTAAGGAGTGCTCCATGTTTGTCAAGTAGATGTAAACATGTCCCTTTACTAATAAATGATATCCTATTCAGGAGCATGTATCATGTTTAAGCTCAAAAGTAATTTATTTCATTCCATGTACGAAATGCCCCAAACAATATGTAGAAGAAAATAAGAATAATTTACGCACTCGTTTCAATGCTCACAGATCAGATATAAAATTAAAGAAAGACAAGCCCGTTTTTTAATCATTTCAATCTCGATGACCATTCAATAAACGATCTAACCCCAATTGAACGTATAGAAATTGATTTACCGGAAGATGAAACCACCAAATTCCGACAATCTAGAGAAGCCTACTGGATTGAGACATTGAATACAGCAAGACCTATAGGACTCAATATTCATCATTACGCAGGCATAGCACCCTTTGTTCATGTCCACTACTTGAGTCTTCAAGAGAAATTTCCCCATGTTTATAAGCAGAAAATGATAGGTGCCTACTCAAAAACTCAGAACTTTAATTAATGACAATCTGGTTCATAGCAAACTAAAAACCAATCAGTAATTAGCAGATACTATACCACTCGCCCATTGAGAGAGTCTATATTTCTTCTAATTTCAGATCAAAAAAGAAAATCCAGAATACAGACCCTTGATCCCAATTTCGAAAAAAAGCATTTGTTCCAACCTAGGCCTGTACATTTGGGAGATTCAAACCCTCCCTTACCCGAAATCAAATACTGTTCTTCGAAAATATGGTAAATTCCAACTTGACTTGATCTTATCAATCTAAAGGATCATAGTAAGTTTCATCAAAAATCAGATGAAAACCGTAGTGTCTGTTGCGCTCAAAAGAATTGTTGACGGAAGGATGGACGGACCGACGGACAGGGGCGACGACAATATACGACCTCATATTCAAATGGTGGTTTAGATCCTACCTGTCTACATCTGTTTGAGCTTTTGACAAAGGACACACGTCATGCAATGTGTAATGAGGGAACTTTTTTCCGATCGGCAAGGGATGTTGAACGTGAGCAGTCACTAATATTTGGGTTATTGTCCCACCTGACCAACTAGCCTCTCCGACCAGCATCACTGACAGGGGAAAACTGGTGTGAAAAATCGTAAAGTATTATCAGAATGTCGCGAACGTATTGGAACTGGGGCTCAAATAGGGGTAAACTGATTGATGGGGGAAACAACTGTCGGGGTTAAGAATCCAAATATGGAAGAGCCAACATCCGAGCACAATTTAAAACATGAACACCAACAACAGTCCACTTTATTTCCAGATAATTTCAGATATAACTATCTTAAGTCATCTTTATCTCCACATTTTGAGTTGTTAGACGCGATAGTTTTTCAAATGTTGTTAGCCGCCTATTTGAATATACCCCCTAACCCCCCCCCCCTCCCATACAAACAGGGGAAGTGGCTACATATCAACGGATGGACAAACACCAGACAGAGTGCGGTGAGGGAAATTATGCTTGGACAGCGGCATCTGCCTACTTTCCTTTTCGATTCCAAATTCGGGATCAGGGGCTACAGTTTATTGTTCTATACTGGACTAGACTCGACGCCATTTCCATGTCAGTCTCTCTGACCTGCATCACTGACAGGGGGAAACCCCAACCGGTTTGAAAAATTAGAAAATGTTTCATCTCGACCCATGCCGGGTTGAAAGAAATAAGACTGCCTCATATTTGATTATTATGAAACATTAGTAGTAACAGAAAAACATAAACATGTTTTATTTAAAGACATATTTTTCTACTGTAGTTTCTCCAGACGAGTCGTCTATATTGAAACTATCAGGAATGTTGGTCATGTTTTATTTAAACACAGACTTTTTCTGCTATGGTAGCATTAGCGTTGGCAGTTGTTCTGATAAAACCTTCAGGAATGTTGGTCCGGGTATCGTTAAAAAGGAGACATCTCGTATTGAATCTACCTGAAGAATAACTCAACAATACACATTCGGTCGTCTGGTTACAAGCCTCTATACATTGGTTCAGATCAGTAGGTTTAAAAATGGATATAACTGGAGCTTCAAACAAATCACATATTCCAAATGCTATAACTCTACTGGTACATCTGGGTTTATTGTTACATGCTTCATCACATTCAGCTGGGGTCTCGACATATGATCCACCAAAGGCAGTGGGTGATATGATCATATTATTTGTAAAATTGTATTCACATTCTGAAAAGTAAATTACATAGTTAAAGATATATTTTTCAGAAAGCTATTGATGTTTGCTTGTGTTTACGCGTACCTATTCACACTTTTTCTTTGTCAGATGTTAGAATTGGAATGGTACAAATCGTTGCTATCTGTGTCACGAATTTCGAAAACCTCTTCAGTTCTTGCAGTTGATACTAAAACACATTTTTCATCCCTTTTTATATGCCCACTCGAAAGATGGTCTGTCGGTCCGTCGGTCCGTCCGTTCACATTTAGTTCGTGCTCACTCTACAGGCTACAATTCTTTATAGATTCTTTTGATTTTGATATTGTCGGTCAATGTCATTATGAAGATGATCCCTATTGATTTTTGGGATGATCGGATAATTTTTCATGAAAATATCGTGTCCGACTTGACGCTTCACAGAGTAACATCAGGTGTTCTGAAAGCATGGCTATGCCTTGTTGTTGATCAACTTGGGATCTAATTTAATGTGTATATTTATATCGGGTTGGATGGTCCTATCATTCTATCTAATTTGTAATCATGTTTATACCTTAACACATGTCACTATAATATAAATTATTCTATTCTATAGCTTTAATTGAATTGAATTTTTAATATAAACTATCATACCTTGAGGAAGTGGTGTAGTGGTACTTTCAGGCATTGGTGTAGTGGTACCTTGATGCATTGGTGTAGTGGTACTTTCAGGCATTGGTGTAGTGGTACCTTGAGGCATTGGTGTAGTGGTACTTTCAGGCATTGGTGTAGTGGTACCTTGAGGCATTGGTGTAGTGGTACTTTCAGGCATTGGTGTAGTGGTACTTTCAGGCATTGGTGTAGTGGTACTTTCAGGCATTGGTGTAGTGGTACCTTGAGGCATTGGTGTAGTGATACTTTCAGGCATTGGTGTAGTGGTACTTTCAGGCATTGGTGTAGTGGTACTTTCAGGCATTGTTGTAGTTGTACCTTCGGGCAAAAATTAAAAGAGACATTTTATGTTCTCAAATAGATGGTGGGGGTTTGGACGCCCCAGATATTTTCACTTTTGCAAATACAATAAAAATATCATGGACCCAAAAATATTTTACACAACTGAAAACCCAGATTTGGAAACATAGTATTAACAAACTCTTGAAACTAGACAATAGAATTAACCCTTTTCAGCTAAATCTCAATCAAACCGACATTGAAAAATTAGGGATAAAGAATATATTCATCAAAGAAATACTGTCTGCTTATTTAAAGATTAACCACTCAAATAAGGTATCTAAAGATAGCATTATTTGGTAAAATTCTAATATAAAGATTAATAAAAAGGTAACATTTTATAAAAAATTGGTTCGAAAATAATATTTATAAAGTGTCCGACTTATTAGATGGAAAGGATAACTTTTTCTCGTACGAGAAGTTCTGCAAAAAATACTGTAACCTTAAAGTAGACTTTGTCACATATTTAGGTCTGATAACTGCTATTAAAAAATGTTATATCCGAACAGTCACTATCCACTATCAAATACTTACAGCTGCAAAGAAGCCTACACTGAATTACGTAAAACACTTAACAAATCAATCACACAAATGGATAAACCTCACATGCAAACAGGAAACTCAAATATATTTTCGAAAAATTAAACAGCTTACAAACAGTTCGATTCTACGAAACTTTCAATTTAAACTATTACATAAAATTCTACCAAATAATTCATTTCTTCATAAGAAAAAATATATTGCTTCCCCATTATGTACACTATGTGATGAAGAAATAGAGAGCCTGGAACACTATCTCTTTTATTGCAATACTAGTCAATTGTTTCTTAATGAACTAATTTCGCTCATAAATAAAAACGTCGAACACAGAGAAATAATGATTTAAAAATGTATGAAAAATGTTATGTGTAAAATAGGCTTTTGTCATAAAAAATTTAAAAAAGAAAAACCTTCGAGCATTGGCGTAGTGGTACCTTCAGGCATTGGCGAAGCGGGTTTGCACGTGGGTTTTAAATATTCCCATTCTCCATCAATACATTTCATCAACGAATTCAACTCAAATCCCTTTTTACATCTTATTTTAACCAATCCACAATCTTCATCAAATTCAGATTTTGGTATATGTGGATATGGCAAGCAAACTGTAAATTTCAATTTGATAATATTATCATTTCAATTAAGGATTGAATGTAGATCTGTTTGCATTCATTCGTTGATGAACGCAGAATTTCCATGTGTTAAAACGAATGAATGGCAAGCCCTGTATTCAATCTTTATATTTACATTCGGTAGTGCTCGTGCTCTGGAATCTTTCGAAATTTTGAAAATCTGGGAGAATTTCCTTGCCTCTGAAGCTATTTCCTAGCCCCCTTGCCCGCCCCGCCTCGGTTGCTTCGACCCTGCATTTTGAATAACTATTTATGACCAAATATATCTGGTTACACTAGTGAACGTATTATATATAACCTAACTTACAGAATATAATAATAGAGGTCGTGAAATTCCCAAAGTGCGTCTGACTACTAATCAAGTGGAAAAGGACGATAAATTCTAATCATAATATATCAAATAGATTTACCACAGTAATATAATATATCAAATAGATTTACCACAGTAATATAATATATCAAGTAGATTTACCACAGTAATATAATATATCAAATAGATTTACCACAGTAATATAATATATCAAATAGATTTACCACAGTAATATAATATATCAAGTCAGTGCCTCGTCTAAGGAATTGTCACTGGGCGGCAGTTAATTGAACAGGCAAAGTTGAAAACTAGATCGCCGAAAATGCAATCAGTGAAACAGACATCATGCCGTTGTCGACAGCAACATATTATTCTTATTTCTGTTATGTTATGTTAGTTATATTTTACATTAAAGAATTTCGATTGCCAGCGATATTTTAAAAATATAGGACTGACTTTTGTATTCACTGGGCGGCAGAATACCGCCACTGTGCCACCTAATGACAGTGTTAGTCGAGGCACTGTATCAAGTAGGTTTACCACAGTACTTACCACTCTTACCACTCTTACCACTCTTACCACCCTTACCACTATTATCACTCTTACCACTCTTACCACTCTTACCAGCCTGAACAAGAATCAAGTTTGTCAAACAAAACAACAGGATTGAACATAAAAGGTTATTCATGGTTCTGATTAGGGTAATAACTAGACTTGTTGATACACTGTCGAGTGTTGAATGCTAGAATTGGTGAGAAATTTATACTAAATTAAGGGCCTCCTACTGGACAGATGTTGTCAACTGTCGATGAATATATTATACCAACTTTAAAGGGAAACAGTCGGCATTATCGGGTGTGATTGTGATTTGTGTTTTAAATATACATGTGTATAATAATGCAAATAATGTTTAAGAAAAAAATCGGGAGAATTGTGTCGAAAGAATCATTTTTTTCATGATTGCGACTGCTCATTTTGCAAATGGTCTTGTCTTGTTGGTAAAGGCCTGGAGGTCAGATTGTTTAAAGGGACAGTCTGAATTTTTTTTAGGTCTAAAAATTTTCTTTGCTCAAATTTGTGAAAACTTCATACCATAATCTGTAACTATGTGCCCTTTATTGTATCTGAAAGTTTTAACCAAAAAAATCCAGTCGTTAATTTTTAAACGCTAAAAACATGCCAAAATTTTGTAAAACCTTACATAAGGTTTTTAAGTGTGTTATGTTTTTTGGACGCTGATAGGAAACTTCTGAACGGATTTGAGTAATATAAACGCCTAAATGTAGAGAAATGTCCCTCTTGTGTATTTAAAAAGGTTTCAGCTAGAAATATGGAACCATTTAAAGGGCAAACACCAAAACTAGGTCAAATTTCGTAATTAACAATAAGTACTCCCTGTTTGTAATTAACCCTTTAAAACCAAATTCAGTTTGATCAAGAAGATATAGAGATACAATAAGCATACTTTAAAAATACTCTCAGGTAGCATTTGCGATTTTTTTGATAATGGAAACTTTTTTTCAAAAAGCAGAATGGCCCTTTAAAAATGTCTTTATAATAATACATGTAATATGAAAAACTTTGATTTACGTGATACATAATTAGGCTTATACATGGTCCTGCCTCATATTCGGCTCATTGGAACAAACATAATAGATACAAATCTGAACCATATATGAGTCGATCAAGACAGATTTATAATGTTTTAGACTCCTAATTCTGTCAAAGGTGTACCAGGCGCTAGAGCAATAGCTCTCCTCGTCAGGGACACCTGAGGCACCTTTGGTACTCATCATCATTATATTCAACAATACATATATTCGCAATGACCTAAATTCAATAACTGAATAAACATTGTTGTCAATACACTACAGGATCCACAATTTCCACCTTTCCGACTATCTGCTTTCACGTATTAAATGTGTATTAAGTAGTCAACTATTTTAGTTTCCTGGAGGAGAAATATGACATTCTAGATACTTCAGAGTAAAGTCATATATAATTTAGGTCATTTCCTTATGAAAATAGCAATATATTATATAAATAATATCCTCATATTTTAAAATTATTGTTTTAATATATGCATTTAGATGTCTGGAGATTATTCATTAAAATGTATCAAATATGTAACTTATCGTTAACTTTATCATATTACAAAGCGATCCACCAGACGTTGACAGATTAGTGACTATATCACTATGATATTTATATCAATAAGTGAAAAATTTTCCATGAAGTATTTTTTCACTCCCTACAGGTAGAAATTCGACAATGAAAAATTGAAATCACCCTATTAGATTAAATAAAAATAGACCATGCTTACTCTTTTCGCAAATATCTGATGGTACTCCTCAGTACTTCCGGTTCACCCAGCAGTAAATGGGTACAGGTTATCATAGAAAGATCAATGCCAAGAGGTTTGGAAGAAGACCAGCTTAGAGAAAGGATACCAATGAGAAGTTGTTTTCCTTGTAAAATATAGATGTTTCTTTGTTTCTTTTCTTTTTCTTTGGAGGAGTCCACTGTAGCTCTCGATTTTGCCTTTCCTTGTACAAGTTTTTCGATTGACTGTTTGGTCTTGCTTGTACAACTTGTACCTTTTTTTATATATACATAGCATAGCTTGGTGTGTTTCTATCACATTTTAAACATCAGAAGGTCAATATCTGAATTTGCTCTGAGATATTCATTCAACCATCAAACGTTGATCAGCTCTTCAAGTCCAAGGCTATGCTAACATTTATGGCCGGAGTCAATCTGGTGGATATTATTTAGTAGCCACGAAGGGTTTATTTTGAGGTAGGAATTAACCGATAAAATTGCCGGACACGAAAAGTACCGGACAATTGGAGGTTGATTTTTTTATGCACCCACGTCATTGTGTATTAACTATTTATATGTGGTCTGTAGTCGTAAAACAGAGTTACGTGTGATGCGGTAATGTCACGATATGAAATGGTGTTTTACGTTCTTTTTTAATATTCCTGAGACCTTATCGGAAAACATGCCGGAATTCCTACTGGCACTGGGGGTACAAAATGGGGTTACAAATTGGGGGTAAACTGTAAAATGGGGGAAACAACTGTCGGGCTTAAGATTCCAAATATACAAACCCCACTGTATCAATTGGCGTTTCCAGCAGAAATGTTGAATTGTTGAAGAGAGCTGATATAAGCACCATGTTATCGGTACATTAAAATAATATTTCATTGCTGTCTGTGATTTAGATATTGAATTTCTAGTTTGGAAATGATTCTTGGACTCAGTGAATCAAACACTTGTTCGTTAATCCGAGGGTTCAGGGTTCAATCCCAGCATAGTTCGAGATGATGCCTTTGGATTTTTCAACCCCGATTCCTCCTGTCAGTGATGCAGGTCACCGTCTGATGGACTGACATGGTCACTGTGTATTCCTGAAGATCCCTCTACCGGCGTGGTGGTGTGGGGCTGTTAACTTATCGATGGGGTGGGGCTGTTAACTTATCGATGGGGTGGGGCTGTTAACTTATCCATGGGGTAGGGCTGTTAACTTATCGATAGGGTAGGGTTGAAGGGACTGACATGAAAAAAAATGTTAAATCCTGGTGTCCTCTTAAAAATCTCTCCACCGGCGTGATGGGGTCTTGTTGTTAACCTGCTCTCATATTACAATAGTAGATAATTATTATTTCTACAAAAATATTTTATTTACATCAAGTTGGACAATGATTGAGGAACAGCCGGAGCAAACATTCCCGATACAAAATATTCCAGTGTACAATACATAATTACAAACACAGAGTTTTATTCAGTAGAAAAAGGCTAAATGATAAATTTAATTAGTTTACATATACCATTTGTTTTTCTCTCATAATATATGCTCTTTAAATAAAAGTATCTAAATTTCCAATGCTGTTGATATTGATATGAGACATAACATTTTCTATAATATTATTTCAACATCATATTTACAAATAGAAATAGTAGACAGAAATTTTTTCCTTAAATCAGTATATAATGAACATTCTTTCAAAACCTGAATTTTATCTTCAATAACATTAATATTTTTGTGAGACAATATTTACATAATGTTTTTAGTTTTGAAATGTTTTGACATCTTTATAAAGTTTCTATAGCTAAGTCATATTTAGAACATCTCCCCCCCCCCCCCCCTCACCCCCCTTGCTGATTTAAAAAAAACAGAGACATATTATATGCCACTTTAGGGTATCTATGTCTAAGTAAGCTTAATAATATTAACTAGTCTTGTACACAGTTACCTACCTATATATCACATACAATAGAAACCTAATAACTTTCTATAAATAACACGAATACTAACTGCTGAACCTACATGTAGTAAAGATTAACATAATTTTCAGCTGTAGTACCATCAATGGATTCTATAAGTTTAAAACTCCATACGGGAGAACCATAATATAAAATAGTACAAACATTCGATTAAATAGGCAATCTTTGACACCTATATTACATTTGTTTAAACTTTTATAATTTTTATAGATACTTATTTCACCAATTAAATGTTTTCCAAAATTCTCATGTATTGGAATTTTCAGATCTTCTGATTTTTGTTCACTAGTGTATCCTCTGTCTGAAAATTGGGGTACACAAAACTTGTTGATAAGGTGTATAATAGAAAATCATTATGAAGTAGGCTATATTCAACCTTTAACTTATTAACAGACTTAGAAATAAACAAACCATCAATTAACTTAAAAACGTGTATAATTATAGATACACATGAATTTGATGGCTCATATTTTAACAGTAAGCTGTGAACAATATTACTGATTAGATTAATTAAACAATTCCTGTGTCTAAGACTAGGGTAAGATTGTCCAACGAAAATCGTAACTGATCGAATTTAATATTAAATATGAAGAAAACTGGCTGAAATTTTTGAACTATTTAACTTAGATAAGAAAAAACAATTAGATTTTATGAAATACTGTAATGCAATCGGTAAATAAAACTAATTTTCAAAATCAATTTCAGTGATTGACCAATCAGAAGAAGACAATGTTCAAGTCAAGTTATATTTTTGTAAATAAGGACACAATGGTAAGATCTGGACACAGTAGTAAAGGTCTGATTAACAACTTGGTGGAACTATTTAGGTAGTATGATTGCAGGCAGTTTAAAACAGAAAACAGTTATTTTCTTATAACTGTGCAAATAACGAGCTACCATGGTTATAAAAGTGAAATGAATAAATTTTAAAAAGAAACTACTACATCTAATGATCTTGCCTACTTACAGGTCGCCAGATTTTCAAGGTAATTAATGAAATTGTAAAGAGGTTGATGGTACTTCTCGTATGGGAAGTCCACTACTACAAATTATTGCACTCGATTTTGTCATGCTCTGGACGAGATTTTTGATTAACGGAATTGTTTTGCTTGTACGGATTTTTATTATTTCAAATGTTTATATGTATATCGGAGACACTGATAACATCGATTTACATCATTCTAATTTTCAATCAAAACGTGTCAACACTTTTCTCTAGACATGTGTTTACAAATCAACCAATCAGAGATGTTGTTAGATAAAGCATGAATGAAGTGACTCACAGAAAATATACCAAACTAAAAGAATCTTAAGCTGTAATTTTAAATGTATATCATAATAAGATATTTGTGAATATAAATACTATCTTTAATAAATATACTTTACTTATTTGATTGGCACAACAAACTAAATTGTGAGTAATTCTGGAGAGCTTGTCATATCAGTATGACTTTCAAACAATGATCAATTGTTTTATGGTTGAGCTCCTCCATATCTGTGTTTTCTTAACTCAGATGCCAAATCTTTATACCCCACATCTTCCTGTTCCAGACACTCTAGAAATATTTGGAAAGCGTCTTCTGGCGAAAAACGCAAAATTTCGAGCATTTTGTACACGCCCGGGAAACGCCCCCTTTCCAGTTCCTTCTCAATGATATCCATTTCGTCCAGGTTAATAACATTCTTCTGGAATAAATGGTCTATCAGTGGATACAGAACGAGATCGTCTAGAAGCCTGTCATGGAAATGTTGGAGTGTATTGATGTCGGCTTGAACTCTAGTATAATTGTGATGTTTCAGCCTGTCATGGAAATGTTGGAGTGTATTGATGTCGGGTTGAACCCTTGTATATCTGTGATGTTTAAGCTCCTCAGCCAAATCTTTATTCCCCACATCTTTCTGTTCCAGACACTCTAGAAATAAACGGAAAGCATCTTTTCCTGAAAAATGCAAAATTTTTAGCATGTTCCCCACGCTTGCGGCACGCCCCTTGACCAGTCCCTCCTGTAGAACATCCAATTGGTTATCATTTATAACTCCCTTTTGGAATAAATGGTCTATCAGTGGAAAAGGAACGAGATCTGTCTTAAGCCTGACATGGAATTCTTGTAGAGTCCTTAAGTCGGCTTTTGGAAGACGTCCACGATTCGACGTTGTTACTTTCTGAAATAGATATTTAAAAAGATCGACTCAAACACAGACCAACATGTTTATATTGTAATATCTTATTGTATATCTTTGAGACATTGTTTAGCCGAGCCTAACGGTTGATTGTCATTTACGCTGATTACTATAAACTTGTTCAGAAATATTTCTAATACAGAAAAACCCTTGTTGAAATATATTAATTTATTTTTCGCTTCACACCTCTTTTTAAGTTCTGTTAACCAGAGACATTAATATCATCAATTTGTACTATTTCAAGTTCGAATCAGACATCTTTGGCTTCAGCAATTCGATATTAAAAACGTGTGTTTGATTCTGTCACAAATTGTAAAGGTCTTCTGTGATTTGATACAAACATTGGTCATTAAAGAATATTTATATTTATTTACCTTATTCTTTACATCTTCTAATTTATTGAAATGTTTAATTTTATCTTTCACATCAATCTTTACTGCCTGTAAATCTTGGACAATATCTTCATTCTGTAATATACAAAATAATATCATTATGAAATATAACAAAGATACTTAAAAACCTGGGGCCTTATTCACCAAACTCTCGTAAGTCACTTTCACCAAGGCGCTTCTTCAAGTCATAGTAATAAATCCTGACCGCAATCAGCGCCGACGTCCGAGAATATTTCGGGACCGCACCAATCCTTTAGATGTATATGACGATGTGGATATATTACAAAGATTTCGCATGACCCGTCATACAATCTTTGAAATCATCGATTTAATACAACGAGATATTGAACATGAAACGGATAGAAATCATGCAATTTCGGCAACATTACAAACACTGTGTGCTTTACGATATTATGCCACGGGTAATTTTCAAAAAGTAAGTGCGGATATCATTGGGATAAGTCAGCCGTCAGTTTCTAGGATTGTTGATTGTGTATCAAGAGCTTTATGCAAGAAAGCAGATCAATTCATAAAATTTCCTGCCGCACGTGAACAACAACAGCCGATTATTGAGGGATTCTATGACAAGACACAATTTCCAGGTGTGATTGGTTGTATAGACGGGAGCCTAATTAGAATCAAAAGCCCAAGTGTAGATGAACATATATACGTTTGTCGCAAGAATTACCACAGTTTGAATATACAAGGAATATGTGATCATAGAAAAAAATCTTTCTATTATGAGTGAAGATGACTTATTCAAGGTCATCGGACTATCACACCCTGATCGAGAACCGAACTCTCAAACATAACGACCACCATTTCCTCGTATCCAAGCAAATGACGTCAATATAGTTTTAAAATCACCTTATTAGACACTTTTACACTTTTTGATTTTTCTTCTTTAAGATTTGCTGTCGCTCCTTCTGTCACTGCTGCTGTTTCTCCTGCTGTCACTGCTGATGTCGCCCCTGCTGTCACTGCTGCTGTTGCTCCTGCTGTCACTGCTGCTGTTTCTCCTGTTGTCACTGCTACTGTCGTTCCTGCTGTCACTCCTGCTGTTACTGCTGCTGTCGTTCCTGCTGTCACTGCTGCTGTCGTTCCTGCTGTCACTGCTGCTGTTGCTCCTGCTGTCTGTTGTACGATAGCTTTCTTCTGTAAAATAGAAGAAGATTAAAATAATGCTTATTTTTTCTCACCCTACTCCAGACAACAACTGTTAAAATCAGAGGCTGTGGTAAAGTCAACATGTCTCAGACTCCCTTACCCTATCATTGATGTATATAAAACTCGGACCGCGCTAAACTATTACTGGTTTATAATAATAAAAATAAAATCTTTATTAGGATGAAAATTAGGAATGTATATAATATATACGTATATTAAACTAGGTCGGACACGATGTTTATTATGTTACTGATGTATATAAAACTAGGTCGGACACGATGTTTATTATGTAACTGATGTATATTAAGCTAGGTCGGACACGATGTTTATTATGTTACTGATGTATATAAAACTAGGTCGGACACGATGTTTATTATGTAACTGATGTATATAAAACTAGGTCGGACACGATGATTATTATGTTACTGATGTATATAAAACTAGGTCGGACACGATGTTTATTATGTAACTGATGTATATAAAACTAGGTCGGACACGATGTTTATTATGTTACTGATGTATATTAAAGTAGGTCGGGCACGATGTTTATTATGTAACTGATGTATATAAAACTAGGTCGGACACGATGTTTATTATGTAACTGATGTATATAAAACTAGGTCGGACACGATGTTTATTATGTTACTGATGTATATAAAACTAGATTGGACACGATGTTTGTTATGTTACTGATGTATATAAAACTAGGTCGGACACGCTGTTTCGTATGTTACTGATGTATATAAAACTAGGTCAGACACGATGTTTATTATGTAACTGATGTATATAAAACTAGGTCGGACACGATGTTTATTATGTAACTGATGTATATAAAACTAGGTCGGACACGATGTTTATTATGTAACTGTTGTATATAAAACTAGGTCGGACACGATGTTTATTATGTAACTGATGTTTATAAAACTAGGTCGGACACGATGTTTATTATGTTACTGATGTATATAAAACTAGGTCGGACATGATGTTTATTATGTAACTGATGAATATAAAACTAGGTCAGGCACGATGTTTATTATGTAACTGATGTATATAAAACTAGGTCGGACACGATGTTTATTATGTTACTGATGTATATAAAACTAGGTCGGACATGATGTTTATTATGTAACTGATGTATATAAAACTAGGTCGGACACGATGTTTATTATGTTACTGATGTATATAAAACTAGGTCGGACACGATGTTTATTATGTTACCGATGTATATAAAACTAGGTCGGACACGATGTTTATTATGTAACTGATGTATATAAAACTAGGTCGGACACGATGTTTATTATGTAACTGATGTATATAAAACTAGGTCGGACACGATGTTTATTATGTTACTGATGTATATTAAACTAGGTCGGGCACGATGTTTATTATGTAACTGATGTATATAAAACTAGGTCGGACACGATGATTAATATGTAACTGATGTATATAAAACTAGGTCGGACACGATGTTTATTATGTTACTGATGTATATAAAACTAGGTCGGACACGATGTTTATTATGTAACTGATGTATATAAAACTGGGTCGGACACGATGTTTAATATGTAACTGACGTATATAAAACTGAGTCGGACACGATGTTTATTATGTAACTGATGTATATAAAACTAGGTCGGACACGATGTTTATTATGTTACTGATGTATATAAAACTGAGTCGGACACGATGTTTCGTATGTTATTGATGTATATAAAACTAGGTCGGACACGATGTTTATTATGTTACTGATGTATATAAAACTGAGTCGGACACGATGTTTATTATGTTACTGATGTATATAAAACTAGGTCGGACACGATGTTTATTATGTAACTGATGTATATAAAACTAGGTCGGACATGATGTTTATTATGTTACTGATGTATATAAAACTGAGTCGGACACGATGTTTATTATGTAACTGATGTATATAAAACTAGGTCGGACACGATGTTTATTATGTTACTGATGTATATAAAACTAGGTCGGACATGATGTTTATTATGTTACTGATGTATATAAAACTGAGTCGGACACGATGTTTATTATGTAACTGATGTATATAAAACTGAGTCGGACACGATGTTTATTATGTAACTGATGTATATAAAACTGAGTCGGACACGATGTTTATTATGTAACTGATGTATATAAAACTAGGTCGGACACGATGTTTATTATGTAACTGATGTATATAAACTAGGTCGGACACGATGTTTATTATGTAACTGATGTATATAAAACTAGGTCGGACACGATGTTTATTATGTAACTGATGTATATAAAACTAGGTCGGACACGATGTTTATTATGTTACTGATGTATATAAAACTAGGTCGGACAAGATATTTCGTACGTTACTGATGTATAACTAAAATACTAGGTCGGACACGATGTTTAATTTGTTACAGAGTTGTAGAACCCAGCAATTTTAAAAATAGGCTTCTCATGAAATGATCTTATCGTTTTTATTATGTTAAATATTGCTACACACAAATTGAAAGACACAGTATGTGTTACGTCTTCACATATTTATTAAAACATAGGCTTGCGGCAAGTCTCACAAGCGTATACGCCCACCAGCAGCTTAATAAAGAGGTAAATGTGAACACCAAAACAAACGCGATATTAGAGTTTTATGCGATAAAAATTATCGCATCGTCATTAAATTCAATAGTGCACATATTCATAATGATATTGAAACACATACAAAATATCTAAAGGATCCATGGAGAATTGTAGCCTGTAGAGTGAGCACGAGCAAAAAAAACAAACAC
This sequence comes from Lottia scabra, assembly GCA_029955415.1. Classification (NCBI taxonomy): domain Eukaryota; kingdom Metazoa; phylum Mollusca; class Gastropoda; family Lottiidae; genus Lottia; species Lottia scabra. Next base: position 3,105,233 of record JARJEI010000019.1, on the reverse strand, counting down.
GATATCTCGAAAGAAAATCATCGAATCATCACCAAATTCAATAGTGCACATCTTCATAATAATATTGACACACATACAAAATATCAAAAGGATCCATGAAGAATTATTGCCTGTAGAGTGAGCACGCGCAAAAAAACGAACGCGATATCAGAGTTTTACGCGATATCTCGAAAGAAAATCATCGAATCATCACCAAATTCAATAGTGCACATCTTCATAATAATATTGACACACATACAAAATATCAAAAGGATCCATAAAGAATTGTTGCCTGTAGAGTGAGCACAAGCAAAAAAAAAAAAACCAAAGCGATATCAGAGTTTTACGCGATATCTCGGAAGAAAATCATTGAATCATCACCAAATTCAATAGTGCACATCTTCATAATAATATTGACACACATACAAATTATCAAAAGGATCCATGAAAAATTCTAGCCTGTAGAGTGAGCACGAGCAAAAAAAACGAACGCGATATTAGAGTTTTACGCGATATCTCGGAAGAAAATCATCGATTCATCACCAAATTCAATAGTGCACATCTTCATAATAATATTGACACACATAGAAAATATCAAAAGGATCCATGAAGAATTCTAGCCTGTAGAGTGAGCACGAGCAAAAAAAAACGAACGCGATATCAGAGTTTTACGCGATATCTCGGAAGAAAATCATCGATTCATCACCAAATTCAATAGTGCACATCTTCATAATAATATTGACACACATACAAAATATCAAAAGGATCCATGAAGAATTCTAGCCTGTAGAGTGAGCACGAGCAAAAAAACGAACGCGATATCAGAGTTTTACGCGATATCTCGGAAGAAAATCATCGAATCATCACCAAATCCAATAGTGCACATCTTCATAATGATATTGACACACATACAAAATATCAAAAGGATCCATGAAGAATTGTAGTCTGTAGAGTGAGCACGAGGTAAATGTGAACGGACGGACCGACCGACGGACGGACGGACCGACGGACGGACGGACCGACGGACGGACGGACCGACAGGGGTAACCGCAATATACGCCCATACTATCGTGTGGGCGTATAAAAACAATACCATTAGATTGACTAGTGATATGATCAGTCAAGTCAAGACAACATCGTGTCCATGGATTTTACATCATTAATAGGTCTTGATAGCTATCAGAAGTTATATCACTCGGTTCTATCAGTTCCCCATTATCGGGTAACATCCCCCTCCCCTCTCCCATTACCTGGTCTCTCATAAATTTACATGACAGAATCTCTTTTTTTAATTAAAATTAAATTATATGAATTGATAGTCAATTAATATAAATTATCTTAGATGTACTAAAAATACTGTTCACAAAGAAAAATAGAAATTGTGATTTAAAAACACATAAAAATACTGTTTTGAATTATTCTTTAAAATTTTAATTTTTTGTACTTCGATTTGATTCTTTTTTTTTACATTAAGGCAGTTAAAATGATTCAGATTTACACCCACTGGGAAGTAGAATATAACTTTTTATCCGGCAACCAAACTACTGTTTAAGGTCGGAATCGTTTAAAAAACAATTAATCAATTAGGTAAAATTATCTAGAATTTGTGTCTTGCTATATGTTTGTAGACTCTCTAAAAGAAATTCCGAGATCATATACCTAGTTGTAGAGTGACCTCGGGTGTTCTAGAAAGGTGAAAACATACCTGAGATTGGACGTTAACTTTATCTAAATAAGCTAAATGAGCCTGTAAAACACTGACTATATCTTGATGACCTTCTTTTCTAGCAATATCTAAAGCTGTGTACCCATTCTGAAAAATAATATACAACTTGAGAGAAAATGTCTGAATACAGGATATAACTGTAGCTTCTCTTGTTGACGTGTTTTAACTAAATCAACGTAATTGGAACTTTTAAACACTATATTTGATACTACAGTTATTTCATTTACTAAAACCGCTGATTTGAAAAATTGACAAAATCACGTCCGAGATCTTTGATTATTGAAGATGCTTTTGTGTTCATAAACAGATTTTGAAGCGTTTTTTCGATGTCAAGGGTAATAACTCAAAATCTGTTCTTAAACAATTTCTGTCAACTTCAAACTGATACAAAATCGTATCAAACTATATAATCACAGACAGACAGAAAATGGTAATAACAATATATATCCACGTCTTTATATATATGGGTTCGGTTCCACACTACCCAAAGCCATGCAGTGTGCAATTAAGAATTAAACGTTTAATTCTAATATTTATATTCAGATACTTTTATTAATCAAATTTTTACTTTTTTATATGATGATTTGCTTGAATTTGCTTGAATTTGCCACAAATCTTAGATTACGTCATTGTTGTACTTTGACGACGTCATAGTGTCACGTGACAAACTAGCGTTCATCAAAAAATGAACGCGAGTTTTCTTAACTGGTTCATTGAAGGAAGTGATAATAGAAATGTAAATATTGAAGTTTAATGGTGTAACTATTTCTTTAATATGTACAGCTTTTACAACAAGACCCTAGTTTACTGTCACATCTATACAAGTACAAACACTTTCTTAAGATACTGAACTACATCTTTACCTTATTTTCACATTTTTTACCATATCTCACAACAGACTAACGGTGTAGTAATGACCTTTCTGACTGGCTAGCAGGCTAGGTGATATGACATTTAATGGTATTAGCTATTTCACAGTTTTGAAGAATATTTAATCTTTACGGATTCAAGTTACTTTCACATTAAGAGTAAAAACTTTGTCCTTGCTAGACCTCAAGATACATAACTACATCTTTACCTTAGAGACAGCATGGATATTAGCACCAGCAGCTAATAACAGTCTAACAGTGTCGACATGTCCATTAAGACTGGCAAAGTGCAGGGCTGTATCACCATACTGAAAAATAGAAAGACATGGATATTTACTACACTTTCTTTATATCAATTTCAATGATTTCATCAAAATATATAGAAAACTCTAGATGTGGACATGTAACTCTAAAACAGCTAATACAAAAAATACAGATTCAAAATCGTCCGAGATCTTATCAATTCAAATAATCACAACCAATTTCATTAAAATCAATTGATTATTGTAACTTCTTTTGTTCCCACAAACAAATATTGAAGCATTCTAACAATGTCAAAAGTAAGAACTCGAAAACTTAAAATTGAAGCGTTTTAAAGATGTCAGAGGAAAGAACACAAAATATAAGAATTCAGTTATACTTTAAACTTTTCTACTTCACATTTGGGGAAGTGACAAGCCATGTATAGAGTGTAATGACGGTTAGTGACATTACTCTATTAATATTCAATATTTCATAGTTGGGGATCTTTAATGTGTAAATACTTTACGACACAGAGCCTTAGTTTGTATACTCATTCTTCCTTGCTAGACCTAAAGATACAGAGCTACATCTTTACCTTAGAGACAGCATGGACATTAGCACCAGCAGTTAACAAAAGATTTACCACGTCTTTATGTCCTTCCTGACTAGCATAGCGCAGGGCTGTTGAGTCATTCTGAAAAATAGAAAGACATGGATATTTACTACACTTACTTTATATCAATTTCAATGATTTCATCAAAATCTATAGAAAACTCTAGATGCGGACACGCAACTCTTAAACAGCTAATACAAAAAATACAGATTCAAACTCGTCCGAGATCTTATCAATTCAAATAATCACAACCAATTTCATTAAAATCAATTGATTATTGTAACTTCTTTTGTTCCCACAAACAAATATTGAAGCATTCTAACAATGTCAAAAGTAAGAACTCGAAAACTTAAAATTGAAGCGTTTTAAAGATGTCAGAGGAAAGAACACACAATATAAGAATGGAGTTATACTTTAAACTTTTCTACTTCACATTTGGGGTAGTGACAAGCCATGTAGAGTGTAATGACGGTTAGTGACATTAGTCTATTAATATTCAATATTTCATAGTTGGGGGATCTGTAATGTACAAAGCCTTTACGACACAGAGCCTTAGTTTGTATACTCATTCTGCCTTGCTAGACCTAAAGATACAGAGCTACATCTTTACCTCAGAGACAGCATGGACATCAGCACCAGCAGTTAATAACAGTCTAACAGTGTCGACACGCCCATGACTACTAGCTACATGCAGGACTGTCTGACCTCTCTGAAAAATAGAAAGACATGGATATTTACTACACTTACATTATATCAATTTCAATGATTTCATCAAAATCTATAGAAAACTCTAGATCCGGACATGTAACTCTAAAACAGCTAATACAAAAAATACAGATTCAAACTCGTCCGAGATCTTATCAATTCAAATAATCACAACCAATTTCATTAAAATCAATTGATTATTGCAGCTTCTTTTGTTCCCACAAACAAATTTTGAAGCATTCTAACAATGTCAAAAGTAAGAACTCGAAAACTTAAAATTGAAGCGTTTTAAAGATGTCAGAGGAAAGAGCACAAAATATAAGAATTCAGTTATACATTAAACTTTTCTACTTCACATTTGGGGTAGTGACAAGCCATGTATAGAGTGTAATGACGGTTAGTGACATTACTCTATTAATATTCAATATTTCATAATTGGGGGATCTTTAATGTGTTAATACTTTACGACACAGAGCCTTAGTTTGTATACTCATTCTTCCTTGCTAGACCTAAAGATACAGAGCTACATCTTTACCTTATTAACAGCATGGATATTAGCATCAGCAGTTAACAAAACACTAACCACGTCTTTCTTTCCATTAACACTGGCATAGTGCAGGGCTGTCTTACCACACTGAAAAATAGAAAGACATGGATATTTACTACACTTTCTTTATATCAATTTCAATGATTTCATCAAAATCTACAGAAAACCCTAGATAAGTACACGTAACTCTAAAACAGCTAATACAAAAAATACAGATTCAAACTCGTCCGAGATCTTATCAATTCAAATAATCATTACTAATTTCATTAAACTCAATTGATTATTGTAGCTTCTTTTGTTCCCAAAAACGAATTTTGAAGCATTCTAACAATCTCAAAAGTAAGAAATCGAAAACTTTAAAAACAAATTTTGAGGCGTTTTAATGATGTCAGAGGAAAGAACACAAAATATAAGAATTCAGTTATACTTTAAACTTTTCTACTTCACATTTTGGGTAGTGACAAGCCATGTATAGAGTGTAATGACGGTTAGTGACATTAGTCTATTAATATTCAATATTTCATAGTTGGGGATCTTTAATGTACAAAGCCTTTACGACACAGAGTCTTAGTTTTGTATACTCATTCTTCCTTGCTAGACCTAAAGATACAGAACTACATCTTTACCTTATCAACAGCATGGATATTAGCACCAGCAGCTAATAACAGTCTAACAGTGTCGACATGTCCATTAAGACTGGCCCAGTGCAGGGCTGTATTACCACGCTGAAAAATAGAAAGACATGGATATTTACTACACTTACTTTATATCAATTTCAATGATTTCATCAAAATCTATAGAAAACTCTAGATGCGGACACGCAACTCTTAAACAGCTAATACAAAAATACAGATTCAGACTCGTCCGAGATCTTATCAATTCAAATAATCATTACTAATTTCATTAAAATCAATTGATTATTGTAGCTTCTTTTGTTCCCACAAACAAATATTGAAGCATTCTAACAATGTCAAACGTAAGAACTCGAAAACTTAAAATTGAAGCGTTTTAAAGATGTCAGAGGAAAGAGCACAAAATATAAGAATTCAGTTATATACTTTTCTACTTCACATTTGGGATAGTGACAAGCCATGCAGTGGGCAATGACGGTTAGTGACATTAGTCTATTAATATTCAATATTTCATAGTTGGGGATCTTTAATGTACAAAGCCTTTATACAGAGCCCAATCTGATGTCACAAACAGTGACGTAACTAGACTTTTCTATTTGGGGTCAAGAAGGGGGAGTGATTTGTAATTTGGGGTAGGGGGCTCCTAAGACAATCCAAGTGGCGTCCTCACACAGATTGATTTCATTCGGGGTTGCGGTGGTAAAGGGTTACAAGTGAGAGAGGGTCCCCTGTCCCCTGCCAACCCAAACATCCTCCGCTGTTTTAGCTACAGTCTCTTTCCTTGCTGGAACTAAAATGTGAAGAGATACATCCTTACACAACCAACAGCATTTATATCTACACCACTTTCTATTAACCTTCTTACTTCGTCTACACTTCCTTTACGACTGGCTTTGATCAGTTCTTCCGACATTCTCTACAAACATAATAATAACGTTAAGTAGATAATAAATAAATGGGAATGTATCTTTAATTGTAGACATAGACAAATAACAGATCAATTAAACCTTTAAATCACGTGTTAATGTCTTTTTTATTGCCTGTATGTTTAATTTCTAGAAAAATCAGATATTAAAGTATAAATCACAATATATTCCCCGATATTTCAAGATGGCGGAGTCAAGGGAGAGAAAATCTGAATCAACAATCGCTTTTTGTGATCACTGGCTCTCAGGATCTTCGGGAGATTTTCAGTTACACAAATTGCCGTGTTGAAAATTTTTTTTCCCCGACAAAATTTTTTTCCAAACGACTAGGTCCTTGGAAAGGCAGTACCTACATCTGCTTGCATCTTTGTGAATTGTTCCACATTACAGATAATAAAAATCCGTACAAGCAAAACAATTCCGTAGTAGTGGACTTCCCATACGAGAAGTACCATCAGGGGTTTCGAAAAAGTAAGCATGGCTTGCTGCGCGCGCGACACCCACCACTACTATAAAGTCCAAAATCATGAGCATACGGCCCACCATGATCGTATTGTATTGTTTTTAGATCACGGCCTTGAATGGGAGCTTGCCGTCTGGATAATCGAAGCTAATTCTCTGGACTACTTTTACTACGTCATATTTCACGTGATATATTGCTCACGTGATAGTACAAAATGGCCGAAACACCGAAAGAAACAGGCTTTCGCTTTAGCGAAGAAATCGCAAATAAATGTATTTTCTGCAGCACAGAGATACTGTCCCGCCCAGAATATACATTTTCCAAATTTCCAGCTGTTTTTCTTTTAATTCAAAGCTGACACCAAGCATTTTCTTCGCATTTTCTAACCTAGTGGAAAAAATATCAACTTTGTCTGCCATCTTTGATAGTCTCGATTGTCCAAAAGCGTTTCATAAGAAGTAATGTTAGACAAATGAGTTATCATCCCCTTTTTCTCCAGACTAAACGGACTCTTTAGCGCGAACGGATAATAGACAGTAATAAGGTATTCAACCAATCAGCAAACTTTAGAACAAATCCATACGTCTATTCAATCCTGAGGCTAAATTGGAGTACGGAAATTTTTACGGAAATAGCCGAACGGTTACAGAATGAATCATGAGGTGCAACGAGATCAATTTATGCCTGACTAAACAAACTGCCAAAATGCAAGTAACAGATTTGTCGTATTTGACAGGTAGTTCTCCGTAACGACCATGAAATTTTCTAAAAGAACAATAATTGAGCGTGATAGAGTAAGGACGTGTTTATCGACTGTGTGGGATTTAATCAAGCGCGACGTGAATTTCGTATTTTGTGTGTATTTTTGATTAATCTTGAAATATCGTAGAAACATTATTGGATAAAATGGGAGATGATATAGCAGCTTAGAGGATAAATATTGGAATGTACGTCCACAAATCAAGGAAACGTATTTTGAAAAGAGACGTTCTCCATTGTAGCGTATTGATGTCAGTGTTGATGATCTTAAATGTTTTGATTGTTCTTTCTGGGGATGTAGAATCGAATCCAGGTCCCAATACAAGGCAAGGACATTTATCTAAAACAGGTGAATTGATTTCACCACCTTCAGATGGATCTAAAGGCAAAGAAACGGACATTACAAGTTTAATAGAGAGACTTATATCTGAGATGTCTGATCTAAGGCAAGAGGTAAGGGACATTAATATTAAAGATGAAGTTATGAATCTAAAATCTGAGGTCAAGGAACTTAAATCTGAAAATCAGACATTGAAGCGAAGTCTGGATTCTTGTGAAAATAATTTGAAACAAAATAACATAATAATATATGGCCTAAAAGAAAAAGACAAAGAAACTTTTGAAGATAGTGAAAAACTTGTCAGGGATTTATTAGTGAACGAATTCAAAATTGAGGGAGCAAATAACGATAGTAGTATCATGATAGAACGCGTCTTTAGACTTGGTAAAAAGAAATCAACACCGCGACCAATGTTAATTAGATTTAACAGATTAAGGGATAAAGATTGTATACTTCAATCAGCAAGAAAGTTTTTTAAAACAAATCGGTTGTCGGATATCAGTGTCAGTGAGGATTTCACACCTAGAGTGAGATCAATAAGAAGAGCTCTCATTCCGAAACTGAAAGAGGCAAAGAGTTCTGACGAAAATACCAAGGCGTTCTTGAAATATGATAAACTTATTGTGGGTCAAGAGGTATTCACGTTTAATCTAGATACAAATGAGATAATATGTTTGAAAAGTTCTAATCAATAGCAATTAGACAGTCACCTCGTCAATCCTGAACGAAATCATGATAATCTATCAATAGTGTTTTGGAACATTGAAGGACTCCAGTCAAAACTTAATGAACATTATTATGACATCACAGATGTTATTAATGGATACGATATTGTTGGATTTACCGAGACTTTTCAAAAAGCTGGAGAAAGTTTTAAAGACTTATTTCCAAACTTTATACAATATGAGTGCGCAAGAATATGTGAAATAGAAATATTCTACTCAAACAAACCTATAAACTGCAATTTACAGAATATCGAAGTAGTCATCAGAGATATTAGACTGAAATTTCCATCTGACGAAGTGTTACTTATTGGTGATTTTAATGCCCGGACGGGCATCAAAAAAGACTTTATCCACGACCAGTCTATCTACAATCCTTACATGTATACTTTTCAAGAACAATACGGGAATGAATCCAGCAAATATCAACAACTACGTGAGAACAAGGACAAATTTGTCAATACATTTGGTAATCGGCTTCTGAAATTTTGTTGTGAGTATGATTTTGCTATCATCAATGGCCGTGTCCCCCCCAACACAAATGGAGAATATACCTATACAAGCTCTATTGGTGCAAGTGCTATTGATTACGCGGTGGTTACTTCTGACATGATTCCAGATGTCTCAACATGTCAGGTGCTGGACAGTGACATATCCAAACATTTCCCTGTATCATGCAGTATTACACTCAAAGACGATACCTATACCATTGTCAAGCCAAGCATAACGGAGAAGAAAACGAAATATGTATGGAAAGATGATATTAAACAATTATTTGAATGTGAATTTCGAAAGGAATGTGTTATTTCAAAACTCAGCGAAATACAATTGGACATCGATACAGATTTGAACAGGGCAATAACGAACCTCAATAACCTGTTTTACGAGATAGGTGACGCTATTGGACTCAGAAAAAGACAGAATTATAAACCATTACACAAAAAACAACCATGGTTCGACAGAGAATTGGAAAACCAGAAGCGTCGGAAAGAGAAACTGCTTAAATCATTTCGCATTAACAACTCTGCTACTACATTAAGCGAATATTGTGAAAGTAAAGCTAAGTATAAAAATATGTGCCATAGTAAAAAATAGCGATGCCCCATCGTAATACGCCCACTTTTGTAATGGCAGCCAAGTCGTCCGGGAGGTCGACAAGAACTATCAGTAAATGAAACATCTGTCGAAAACCGTGCCATCAAGAATGATTACAAAATTAAACGATTTTTTAGTGTTTACAACTACAAGTTAACAAGGGCAATAACCCATGAAATAGTTTTCAATTCGTCTGATTTTCAATAGGGTTTATCCTAATGTCAATACAAACACTCATACCAAGTTTCATCAAAATCCATCAAGAAACCAGCTCTCTATGGTGTCCACAACATATTTTCAAAAGCAAGGGCAATAACCCAGGAAATATTTTTCGATTCATCTGATTTTCAATAGGGTTCATCCTTGGGTGATTACAAACACTCAAAGCAAGTTTCATAAAAATCCACCAAGAAACCAGCTCTCTAACGTGTCCACAACTTCGAGAGAGTAACAGGCTGAAAAATTAACGTGTTTTAAAGAACAAGGGCAATAACTCATAAAATATTTTTCGATGTTTCTGATATTCAATAGGGTTTATCCTAATGTCAATACAAACACTCATACCAAGTTTCATCAAAATCCATCAAGAAACCAGCTCTCTATGGTGTCCACAACATATTTTCAAAAGCAAGGGCAATAACACAGGAAATATTTTTCGATTCGTCTGATTTTCAATAGGGTATATCCTTGGGTGATTACAAACACTCACAGCAAGTTTCATAAAAATCCACCAAGAAATCAGCTCTCTATCATGTCCTCGACTTTGAGAGTGTAACGGCTGAAAAATTAACGTGTTTTAAAGAACAAGGGCAATAACTCATAAAATAGTTTTCGATGTTTCTGATATTCAATAGGGTTTATCCTAATGTCAATACAAACACTCATACCAAGTTTCATCAAAATCCATCAAGAAACCAGCTCTCTATGGTGTCCACAACATATTTTCAAAAGCAAGGGCAATAACCCAGGAAATATTTTTCGATTCATCTGATTTTCAATAGGGTTCATCCTTGGGTGATTACAAACACTCACAGCAAGTTTCATAAAAATCCACCAAGAAACCAGCTCTCTTACGTGTCCACAACTTTGAGAGTAACGGCTGAAAACTTAACGTGTTTTAAAGAACAAGGGCAATAACTCATAAAATATTTTTCGATGTTTCTGATATTCAATAGGGTTTATCCTAATGTCAATACAAACACTCATACCAAGTTTCATCAAAATCCATCAAGAAACCAGCTCTCTATGGTGTCCACAACATATTTTCAAAAGCAAGGGCAATAACCCAGGAAATTATTTTTCAATTCATCTGATTTTCAATAGGGTTCATCCTTGGGTGATTACAAACACTCACAGCAAGTTTCATAAAAATCCACCAAGAAACCAGCTCTCTAACGTGTCCACAACTTTGAGAGTGTAACGGCTGAAAAATTAATGTGTTTTAAAGAACAAGGGCAATAACTCATAAAATATTTTTTCGATGTTTCTGATATTCAATAGGGTTTATCCTAATGTCAATACAAACACTCATACCAAGTTTCATCAAAATCCATCAAGAAACCAGCTCTCTATGATGTCCACAAGATATTTTCAAAAGCAAGGGCAATAACCCAGGAAATATTTTTCGATTCGTCTGATTTTCAATAGGGTTCATCCTTGGGTGATAACAAACACTCACAGCAAGTTTCATCAAAATCCATCAAGAAACCAGCTCTCTATCGTGTCCACAACAATTGTGGACAGACAGCCGGACGGACAGACAGACAGACAGACAGACAGACAGACAGACAGACAGACAGACAGACAGACAGACAGACAGACAGACAGACAGACAGACAGACAGACAGACAGACAGACAGACAGACAGACAGACGACAGACAGACAGACAGACAGACAGACAGACGGACGGACAGACAGACAGGGGCGACTACAATATACGCCCACATTAATGTGTGGGCATATAAAAACTGCTTCACAATGGAAGAATCAAAGTCGAACTTCTAAATCTCTCTACCGAGAAGAATCTTACGATTTTTTGGAAGAAAATTAAAAGTTTTATTCAAACTAAGAGTTCTCAAACACCTGAAATTAACAGTTCAGAATTTTATTCTTATTTCTTATTTTTAATCCTATAAGTGAGGAGACTGACCTGGAATTCAGTGAACTCGTGACAATAAATAATACAGATACGTGTACCGATTTAGACATTTCTGGAATAAGCAAGCTAAATAACATTATTTCTGACGAGGAAATAGTTCGTGCTATAAACAAAATGAAAAATGGAAAAAGTAGTGGTGAGGACTCAATCCCTATTGAATTTTATAAATGTTGTCTCAATGAGTTACTTCCCCTTATTAATAAGCTGTTTAACAAAATATTTGTTAGTGGTAACTTTCCTGACGGCTGGTCTTCCTCGATCATTGTACCCCTTTATAAAAAAGGAGATTGTACACTTCCCAGTAATTATAGAGGCATCTCGCTTTCAGATGCAATAAGTAAGTGGTTTACATCGATTCTTAACAGCCGTCTTACAAAATGGTCTGAGGAAAACCAGTTGCTAGTGGAAGAACAGGCTGGATTCAGAAATGGTTACTCAACTATTGATAATGCATTTATTCTTAATTCTCTTATACAAAAATATCTAAGTAAGGGTAAAGGTGGTGTCTTTTATTGCGCATTCGTTGATTTCAGACGCGCATTCGACGGTTTGAATAGATTGAAATTAATGTATGTTCTGATAAAAAATAATGTAAACGGCGCAATGCTACAAATGTTAAAAGGTATTTATAAGAAAGTACACTGCAAAGTTCGTTGGGATAGTTGTCTCTCAGAATCATTTACCTGTAGCTCCGGTGTGAAACAGGGGTGTATATTAAGTCCCTGGTTATTTGGCCTTTTCATTAATGAACTAGCTACTTCTCTTAAGTCTGATTGTGTCTCTGGCATATTTGTTGATAATACGATAGAAGATATATTTTCGCTTCTATTTGCAGACGATTTAGCTCTAGTTGCTGGCAGCATTGGGGGTTTACAAAATCGGTTAAATGTACTAGAAAAATATTGTACACAATGGAATATGGATGTTAACCTTGACAAATCTAAAGTCGTAGTATTTAAGAATGGGGGTTCTCTCTCTCGGAGGGAAAAATGGTACTACTTGGGTTCAAAGCTAGAGACCGTGTCTCATTATAGATATTTAGGTATTGAATTTTCATGTCATTTAAAGTGGAGTTTTAATTGTTCATATTTATCGAAACAGGCCACGAAAGCTTTAAATGTTATAAAGAAATGCTTATCCAATACAGGAACACGAAATATTAAAGTTGCATTCAAACTATTCGATTCAATGGTAGGTCCCATATTGTATTATGGCTCCGAGATTTGGGGGCTCGAAATGAATGCAGATATTGAAAATGTACAAGCTAAATTTTGCAAATGGCTTCTATACACAGGACAAAAAACCACTAATAATATGATCAGAGGAGAATGTGGGAGGTATGAGCTTTATATTAACTATACTTGTAGACCTATTAAATATTTTTTGAAAATCCAGGAAATGGGAAATCATCGATTACCAAAACTATGTTATAATATGTTATATAACCAAAGTCAAATAGGTAGAAACAATTGGTGTACGTCTGTTAAAAATATACTATTAACGCATGGTTTTAGCGATGTATGGTTTTCACAAGGAGTGGGTAACATAAAACAATTCATGTGTATATTTAAACAACGCCTTAAAGACAATAGTCTTCAATCTTGGCAATCAGATATTACTACTTCTACCAAATGTCAGTTCTATTCCATTATAAAAAATGAATTTGTATGTGAAAATTATTTAAACTCAGACTTGTCTCAATCCTTAATTTTTCATCTGGCTAACTTTAGATGTTCAAAACATAAGTTAAATGTAGAACTTGGAAGACATCAGAACATTCCATTTCATGCTAGATTATGTAATATTTGTAACTATAAACAGGTAGAAACAGAATACCATTTCATACTTGTCTGTCCGGTACTGCATGATTTACGAGTCAACTTCCTGCCAAAATATTGTCACTCAAACCCAAATAATTTCAAACTTAGATCTTTATTTACATGCAAATCTATAGATGTCCAAAAAAACTTAGCTTTGTACATAAAAAAGGGATTAGATATTAGACAAGAAATACTCTCATGAATTTCATCCAATCGACTTATTGTATATACCTGCCTTAATCAAAATTTTGAACTATTACCTTGTATAATTATACTATATTTGAAATCTAGATTATTATTTTGTATATAATATATTTGAAATTATTATTTATATTTGTTTAATATACTACATTTGATATTTAAATTATTTTTTGTATATTCTATATTTTTGAAATTATTATTATATCTGTTTATATCATAATTGTTAACGTTTGTACCATGACGAAAGTCGTATAGTACTTGAATAAATTTATTATTATTATTATTATTATTAAAAAAAGAAATTTTAAGTTTGTGTGTCAAGTAACCCTGTTTCAGTAATTTCACGGTAAGTATTCGACCCCTTGCAAGAAAGTTCTTTTAAAGAGAACAAGCTCTAGCATAGCGGATCAGTTGTGGAATGTACGTTCCATAAGCAGGCGATTGTGGTATGTTACTGCACATGAATTAACAATAGGAAAATCAAAGTCGTCTCGATTGTCATACAATCTGACACAAAGATCGTGATTGTTGACAATTTCGAGAAGCAAATCCAAATAGGATGCTTTAGTCTTAGAATCAGTAGTGTCTTTAATTTCCAACTCTCTTGGGTAGATTATATCTACGAAGTCTCCAAAAGCGGAGTTATTCAGTGACAATACGTCATCTATGTATCGGAAAGTGGAATTGAAAGAACGAGCTAGTTGTTTATTGCCCTTGCTTTGGAGGCCTTGAATAAATTCTGCCTCATAAGAATAGAGGAATATGTCAGCAAGCAAAGGAGCACAATTAGTACCCATAGAAATACCAATAACCTCCAGAAATATTTCTCCGCCAAATTCGACAAATACATTATTTATCAAAAAATCCAACATTTTCACAACTTCCTCCTCTGTGTATTTGTTTATAGCGTCAGAGTGATTTTGATCTCTGTGGTGTTACTGCTAGTTTTATTGCTGTGGAGAACGCCTGGTAAAATTTTACATCCTGAAACGCGATTTCCTGACATTTCCTGAAGAATTGGGGTTTAATTGTGTAGGGACAAACAAGAAAATATTACACCCCCCCCCCCTCCCACAAACACACTCCCCCGGAAAAAAAATCTACTTGTCTGAAGAAAAAGTTACTTGCCACATGTTTTCTTGTACTTTCATGTTGTCTCTTACCTTACTTACTATTTTATTTGAATGTAGTAACAGATCTTTTACTTTGTGTCTCTGGTCTTACTCACTACTTCTGTATGTTTTTTTGAGTATTTTGTGTGTTTTACAAGTTCCTTACTTTAAAGGCGATAATCCATGTTTCCCACCCACTATAGACGTTGTTGTAATACAAATTACTTGACCCCAGTCTATTTTCTCCCCCAATTTTAACCTCAACCCTAACCCTATCTAACGAAACCTAGATATTTTTTGTACTTGTAAATTTCGCAAGTGTATGCCTAATTCTCAGTGGAGATGTGGAACAGAATCCAGGACCACACACCAGGAGTGGAAACACGCCAGATACTGGAGCCAAATCGGCCGATGTTATAGAAGAATTTGATGTAAAAGAAATGATGACTAGAATGTTCAACGAGATGAGGGAAATTAGGTCAAGCGTGCAGGACATCGCTGGTCTGAATACACAGGTAATCGAATTAACAACTACAGTAAAAGAGTTATCAGCGGAAATATTGAATCTGAGGAACGAAAATGCCGGATTTAAAGAAGAAATCACAAGAAGCCAAATGGTTTGTGAGAGACTGGAAGAGAAGATTGACAGAAGTGAAAATAAATGGAGACAGAACAACATGTTGTTATATGGAGTGAAGGCAGATAACTCCTCCCAGGTTGAAAACAAGGTGAGAGAATTTTTCTCAGAAAAATTACGAATAGACAGTCCCTCACTGGAATTAGACTCGTGCTATTCCATGAACATTAGACCTAACGATAGACAACAAAACAGCAGACTGAACCCAATAATGGTCAGATTTGCCAAACTCAAGGACAAGAAACTTGTGTACGAAAAAGTGATGAATTTAAAGGACAAAAACTATAAAGTGTCAAATGATTTCTCTTATTTGGTTCGACAGAAACGAAAAAAATTGGTTAAACATATGCTCGCAGCACGCGAAGAGGGACAGGAAGCGACATTGAAATATGATAAACTCATGATAAACCGAAAACTTTACACCTTAGAAGATTTGGAACTATGAGATGAAAATCAGAATCTTAAGGCATGGCAACATGGCAGACTGAACATTGTTTTTTGGAACACTAATGGACTAAAACCAAAACTTGAGTTTGGCGATTATATTAACTACCTTAAAGGATTTGATATTGTAGGTTTGGTGGAGACTTGGTGTGGTGAGATAGATATCAGTGACAAATTTCCACTACACTCTCTTTATAACTGCATAAGGGGAAATGGTAAAAGAAGAGGTGGTGTCATCACATTAGTAAGAACGGATTTACTTCCAGGAACTCAAAGAATTTTCAACGAATTTAGTGAATCGATATTTTTGAAATTAGACAACGAATTTTTTGGCTGCGAAAGTGATATCATTTTTGGTTGTGTGTACATTGCCCCAGCTAATTCAGTAATTCATGAAGATAGAAGTGGAATTGACGATTTTGAAGAAAAGTTATTACTGATTAACGCTAAGTTTCCAAATAACTCACTCTTAGTGGGAGGTGACTTTAATGCACGTACCGGAGAATTACAAGATTTTATACATCAGGACTCTACCAAATATCTATCAGCGTTAGAAAATGCAGATTATGAAGTGGATACTTTTGACCGACCCAGAAACTCACAAGACTCAGAAGTGAATGTATACGGACTTGAACTTTTATCAGTTTGTACCTCTTTCGGCATCAACATTGCAAATGGCAGACTCCATGATGATTCTCAAGGGAATCTTACCTGTATAAAATATAATGGGGCCTCAGTGGTTGACTATGTTCTGGCATCCACAGATATTTTTGATAAAATTGAACATTTCAAAGTTGAAGCTAGATCAGAGTCAGACCACTTACCCCTTGAATTGAAATTTTGTCATGGACTTAACCCGCTTGCAACTGTGGAGGCAGAAAATATATGTAAGCTAATACCATATCACAAGTTGGTTTGGAATGCGACAAAAGCCGACCAATTCAAGCATAACACTACGAACAAATTTGATGAATTTTACAATGATTTCCAAAACAATTTAATGGCAACATTGAGTCGGCTTTGGTCCATTTACAAACCTTTATTAAATCACAGGCAAATGAAATGTTATTAAGACACAAACCATTGTTGAAAGTTGTTCAAGGGAGACAACCACTTTGGTTTGATGAACAATGCCAACTTGCTAAGAAGGAGAAATACTCTGCACTCAATAATCTAAGGCAATTTAAATCTGACAATCATGTGGCAAATTATGATGAGACTACCAAAATATTCAAAAAACTTTGTCTTAGCAAGAAACAGGTATACCAAACAGAAATGTATGACAAACTTTTGAGAAATCTTAATGATGCTACCAGCTTTTGGAATACTCTCAGAAATGTCAAAGGTAAAAAAAGTATTATTTGTGAGTCAATCACACCAAGCGAATGGGCACAATATTTTAGTAATCTATTCTCTTAATGAAGGCAATCAGGAGCCTTGCATAGAAATAGGTGATAATTTAAACGGACTAGATCAATTGAACAGGCCAATATCTGAGCATGAAGTCTGTGTCTGCATTAATAATGCCAAAAGTGGCACAGCCCCTGGACCGGACGGCATTGGCATTGACTTCCTGAAAACAACCTCTACAATTATTGTGCCAGCCATAATGCTGTTTTTGACAGTAAACATTTTCCTGAATCATGGTCAAAAGGTCTGATAACTCCTATCTTTAAGAAAGGGTTGAAATCTGATAAAAACAATTATAGGGCAATCTCTTTACTGGATAATCTTGGTAAAATTTACACTGCTGTCTTAAACAACAGATTGAAAGAATGGTCTGAGTGTACACATCAATATGAAGAGGCCCAAGCAGGGTACAGGGCCGGATACTCTACTGTAGACCAGATATTCAGTCTACATGGACTTGTACAAAAATACTTCCCACGCCCTAAAGGCAGAATATATAGCCTATTCGTAGATTTTTCTAAAGAATTTGATTCTGTAAATCGTCAAAAGTTGATGGCAATACTTATATCACCATTCAATATTATAGGATTATCTATTTATCTTCATTAAGTGAAATGTACTAATTAAATACAGTAGTGATCTGAGTTAATCTCTATTAATTGTTAAGCTGTTAATCTATATATATTATCAGTGTGTTTTGCATTTTGCTATTGATTGCTATGGTTATCAAGATAAAGGTAGCCTATATATTGAGAAGTAGACATTGTACCAAGAGAGAGAGATCAGAGAGACAGAATAGAATACAACGACTCTGATCTGAATGTGTAAATATTTGTATATATGAATACTTGTAAATGAATCATTGATGTTACTGAAGAATTAATACTTATTATCAACTATACAAGAGTTACGTATTTTTATGAAGAGATTATGTCAAGGATAGGAACCTATCCTACAGAGTGTCCCAATCGGTCTCGCTAAAGCTACACCCCCAGATTAAGTTAGAGACCGGTAGGTGATACTTATCTCAAAAGGCTTACAAGGTAAAATGTATAATACATTAAGGTCCATGTATAAAACAGTCTCATCCAGTGTTAAGCTTGGTAACTCTATCACACCATTCTTTCAATGTAATACAGGGGTACGTCAAGGCTGCATAATTAGTCCACTGTTATTCTGTTTTTATATAAACGAGCTTATATATATGTTGCAAAACACAGAAAATGTGAAAGGTATTTTTACTGTTCAAGAGGTTAATGACATCTTACTTTTGTTGTATGCAGACGACCTGTCCTTATTGGCAGATACCGTCGGAGATCTTCAAAGGAAGATAAGTGTCCTCGAACAATTTTGTCAGAAATTTAATTTAAGTGTTAACACTGATAAGACAAAGGTTATTGTATTTCGTAATGGTGGTGCATTGCGAAAAAATGAAAAATGGTATTTCAAGGGCACACAATTATGTACTGTGACCTATTATAATTATCTTGGTCTTTGCTTCTCGTCCAGACTAATGTGGTCAAAATGTCTAAGTGATCTTGCAGCAAAAGCAAAAAAGGCTCTCATTCCGATCCAGACATTAATTGTTAAAACTGGACATCCAGCTATTCAAATTATGTTCAAAATTTTTGATGCAATAATTATGCCCATATTAACCTATGGAGCTCAAGTTTGGGGCTTTCAGTTCAGACCTGAAATAGAAAGAGTGCACACTAGCTTTTGCAAATTCACTTTAGGCATTCATAAAACCAGCACAAATTTAGGGACTTTAGGCGAATGTGGCCGCCCTCCTTTAAGTGTATTTTATATGTCACTTCGTATTAAGTATTGGTGTAGGTTAGTGAATATGCCTCTGACAAGATACCCAAAGCAAGTATACAACATGTTGAAACAGCATGACTCAGTAGGCAGAAATAACTGGGCTATAGTCAAACAGAGATATTTCGGCTCATCCGGGTAACGTCAAAACATATACAAAACCAGTCCATTATATTTTCAAGGGTATAAAAGTATCTTATTTAGAGGGTTGTTTGTTTGGCAAGTTAGAGCAACACCCTTGAAAATATAATGGACTGGTTGTGTATATGTTTTGACTGTACCCGGATGAGCCGAAATATCTCTGTTTGACTATACCCAATTACGATTGTTATTGTTTTCATTAGGCTATGGTTTTCTCTGGTACTGTGATACCATAGGCCAGATAAATGCATTTGTACATGACTTTAAACAGCGTCTAAAAGACATTAACTTACAGGAATGGTCTGCAAAATTGTTGGAAAGTAATAGCCTAACTAATTACAAACATTTTAAGGTTTGCATAAGTTTGGAGTCTTACTTGACCTCTAATATAAGTTTTCATCAGAAAAGAAATATAACTAAATTAAGGCTTAGCCCGTTTCCATTGGCTAAGAACCTTTTTACACGGAAACAATGTAAAAACTCTAAATGTCTGTTATGTGACTCTCAATGTGAGGATATTGTTCATTTCATGCTGATTTGTGATAAATTAGAAGCTACAAGAAAAATGTACATTCCAAAAAGGTACCTAGACAAGAGATTTGCAACAGAAAATTTCAGAAAAATTTGTAATATAACTAACAACGGTATTTTAAGCTCCATCTCAAGATATATTGATCTAGCTTTAGAGGTCAGAAACAACCAGAACTAGTATCACATATCATGAGTATTATGATATGTTAAAGTGGCACAGGCTTCATTTTCGTGGGTCGATTCTTCCAAGTCTCAGAAACGGGAACTTTTTTAGTTCAGCAATTTAGTACTGGTTATCACAACTCACCACTGAAATTTGAGTCTTCAAATCCATGTGCATCCATAATTATTAGCATTTGAAAGTTATAATGCCCTACTACACATTAGCGATACTATGCAATATATAGAAAAGTCATCTATAGAAATAGAAGGAGAAATGTCTAATTTAAGATATATTTGAAGGAAATTTGCAATTTTCGTACATTTCTAGTGCCTCTGAAGGATACTTAAGTATATTCAAGACCCAAATCAACCAATAAAAATGAAGACTGGTCCCCTTTAAATTATGTTAAATAGTAGTTATAACTACTAGATGTTAAAAGTGTGTGTGCGTCCATGTTTATCGAACCTGTGATATTGTAAACTTATGAATTTCCTTGTAACTATGGCTTTGGCCAACATTACTTACTTGAAATAAATAAATTATTACTATTGATTTATGGAGAAATATTCTGACACTTGCTCGTGCATTTGATGCTACAACGTGACTATCTGTTAACCAATTACGCATTTTATTATCAGTTTGAATACATATCTAGTTGTTTTCATGTTCTTTGTACAAATACTTGTAGCCTCGGATGACCAGCCTCTGATGTTTGAACTACCAGGCCAGAAGCATTCTGTAACCGTTCGGCTATTTGTAAACTTATGAATTTCTTTGTAACTATGGCTTCGGCCAACATTACTTGAAATAAACTATTATTATTATTATTAACGAAACCTAACACCTCCATTTTGACCCCAGTCCAGTTTCTCCCTAATTTCAACCCCTATTTTCATTCCTTTAAATTTCTACTGCCGGACTAAAATATCATGTCATATAAATTACTCTCTGAAAGGATTTATAAATCTGTAAAAACTTACCTCATTATTTCTTGAAGAAGCCATAATAAAACTGTTATCCCTTTTCTGAAAAATAATATACAACTTGTATGAATCTCTGAATACAGGATGTTTGATTTAGTTCCCATCTTCTTAATTGTGTTATATTTTTATTTATTTAACTGATGGAGTCAACAGTCAGACATCATGACTCTGGAAGGGGGGGGGGGTGTTATGTGTTATCTGGAGGGAGGGAGGATGTTATCTGGAGGGGCAATGTAGTGAGGATGGCATTGGAATGGGTGCACACCAGAATATATATATATATTTAATATCTTTTATACCAACATTATCTATTCTCACACATAAAAGAACAAGATAACCGTAAATAAAGCATTAAAGTTTGTGAAAAAAGGTGAAATCTGGTACAACTCCAGGCAGTGATGGATTCACACCAGAATTTTATAAATTCTTTTGGAATGATATTGCATTTTATCACACAACTGTACTGTTATCGGGTTCATAACGCGAGTTAATATTAGAGATATTACACAGTAGACAGGTTAATAACTATGCAAATTAGGTAGAATTTAGGTCATGTATTCATGCGCCAGTTACACAGAACCTTTGACGTTGGCGACTCCGTTAAAATTAACAATGCGGGGCATGTAATTTTCATTAAAATTGTTCCGAAAAACATTACTTTGATTAAAAAAATTAATTTACTTAGCACATGAAAGTATTTTTCTTGATGTTATTTGTTAGCGCAAGGACATTTAAGCATACGTGAACGCGCCTAACCTAGTTACTAGCTCTATGACGTTAGAAAAGAATGACGTGATAGTTTAGTTTGCAAAAAGATTAAACTGAAAATTGGCGAAAAATGCATTGCACTTTAGGAAAACATGCATGTATCGATAGTTGTGTGATAAATAGAATCTTAAACTCGTGCTTATGTCATATAAAATTTATGAAATTCGTTGCCGAATTAAATATTTCCCTCGCCAAGGCTCGGGGAATATTAAACCCGGCAACTCATTTCATAAATTTGATATGACATAAGCACTCGTTTAAGATCCTCTATATATCTGATAGACTCGATTAATTACGCATTGCATTCTGGAGAGCTGTCACCAAATCTAAAACTAGGTATAATTTCTATACTTTCAAATAGGGATAAACCCAGAGAATTGCTATCCAACTGGCGTCCAATTTCTCTCCTTAATGTATCTTACAAAATCCTGTCCGGTTGTTTGGCAGAACGAATTAAATTAGTTCTACAAAAATTGATACACAACAATCAAAAAGGTTTTTGTAGGCCTAAAAAGAGTCTCGAATATTGACGGAGGTTGTAACGAATGGAGCTGACCGTTGAATTCTTATAATGACGTTTTAATTCAGATAAATTCTATTGAGTATATTTCTATAACAAGTCTCAACAGGACTGTTGACAGTAAAAACAAAATGGCCACCCTACACCACCCACCCTTTATACTTGATTTTTTATTAGCTATTGTTTTATTCATCATATATTCGAGCAAATAATTTATATCTGAAACCGTGACCATAATTATTGAAACATTTACAGAAGCTCTCCTTGTAATTTGTGTCGCCCCGTACAAAACGGATGTAGGCCTAGATTTAACCTATAACTAATCAGATTCCGTAGCCAAGTAGACTCGGTCAATTACAAACAAAGAACTGAAGAATTATCAACTATCGTGTAACAGTTGTATAGAGACACTATGATAAATATATACAACACAAACAAAGTTTTTATTCAGAGAGAAAATATTTAGAAAGAAAAAAAAATAGTCTCTCTCTATGGTAGATTGTCATTTACGTTGCTAAGAACGCCATGTTTTATTACTGTCACGTGACCTATCAATAAGTTCTACACGATTTGATGTTTATAAATCAGCCCACTTACGTCATCATATGTATTAAGTTGTTAATTTCATTGGTCCACGTGACTATATCATTGTGTTTAACCGCCAAACTTGTTTAGACAAGTCACCTTCCAACGTCCCAAGAATTATTGATAATAAGCGTTTTTTGTGGGACGATTCGATATGGTTTCGATTTGCTAGTACGAAATGCGCAATATAGCTAATCGACCAAATCAAAGCGTCCCACAAAAACACGTAATATTTAGAGACAAAACCCTATAGAACGTCTATATAACTTTAGACGGACACAAATTATCATTAGACCCAAACCGTGACCTTTAGATCCCTAAATCAAATTTATCAACTGAACCCGATTATAAACTTACATACTTACCTAAATTCAGAATCCTTATTTGATGCTTGTTTAAATACAGCGTAGAGAGAGCGAGCCTCGTTTCTTATTCACACGATAGTTGACAAGGAAGTATTTTGTGCTAAATTTTAGTATCTTATGACAAGCTAGAGATATTGATAATATTTTAAGGTCTACAGACAAAACCCTTATAGTGTTATGACGACGCAATAATATATATTTACATCACAATAAAACATTGTCATTGAGAGAAAATAGTTTTGAAATAAATAAAACGAAAGGTGTATTGTATAATATCTTTTATTGCATAGAACGCCATGTTTTTTATTGTCACGTGATCTGTCAATAGCAACACCAGGTTTTGAGTCATTCTAGTTCTATATTTAGGTAATGTTATTTCCATTGGTCCACGTGAATTTGTCATTGTGTTTACCCGCCAAACTTGTTTAGACGAGTCACCTTGAAACGTCCCCAGAAATATTGATAATATTTGTAATTCAAAAGACAAAAGCCTTCAAACTCTTTCTAATTTACTTTTCTACCAATTCTGCTCGAATAAAAACATTTCTTTTCAATAAACTTTACTACTGTTATAATGTCTGTAAAATATTGCATAGTTTTTAGGTAAGTTGACACTATCAACATTTCTCCAACTTTTGTAGGCCTAAAAAGAGTCTCGAATATTGACGGAGGTTGTAACGAATGGAGCTGACCGTTGAATTCTTATAATGACGTTTTAATTCAGATAAATTCTATTGAGTATATTTCTATAACAAGTCTCAACAGGACTGTTGACAGTAAAAACAAAATGGCCACCCTACACCACCCACCCTTTATACTTGATTTTTTATTAGCTATTGTTTTATTCATCATATATTCGAGCAAATAATTTATATCTGAAACCGTGACCATAATTATTGAAACATTTACAGAAGCTCTCCTTGTAATTTGTGTCGCCCCGTACAAAACGGATGTAGGCCTAGATTTAACCTATAACTAATCAGATTCCGTAGCCAAGTAGACTCGGTCAATTACAAACAAAGAACTGAAGAATTATCAACTATCGTGTAACAGTTGTATAGGGACACTATGATAAATATATACAACACAAACAAAGTATTTTATTCAGAGAGAAAATATTTAGAAAGAAAGAAAATAGTCTCTCTCTATGGTAGATTGTTATTCACGTTGCTAAGAACGCCATGTTTTATTACTGTCAGGTGAGCTATCAACAGGGGCGGATCCAGGATTTTGGAAAGGGGGGCGTATGTCCGAAATTGAGCCGAGCGAAGCGAGTCGAAAATTTTTTTGACCTTTTTTTTGTCTCAAAAACATAGAATAAGTATAAATTGTAATAATTTAACGGTTTCTGACGTAGACTATGTATGTTTTATAGTAAACGTTAATGGGTTAGACATTTTTGATGTCGTAATACAGTCTAACTTAAAAAAAAAAAAAAAAAAAGACCAAGTAAAGGGGGGCGTACGCCCTCTACGCCCCCCCTCCCTGGATCCGCCACTGAATAAGTTCTACAAGATTTGATGTTTATAAATCAGCCCACTTACGTCATCATATGTATTAAGTGTTATTTTCATTGGTCCATGTGACTTTGTTATTGTGTTTAACCGTCAAACTTGTTAAAACGAGTTGCCTTCAAACGTCCCCAAAAATATTGAAAATAACACCCTCTATAAAAAAAATTCGGCTTGACAAAAAAACAAATATGTTGATCAAACCCTACCCTGGCCTTTTTTGGTGATATTCTGCTCCTAACATTAGAACTTTATTGATGGCTGTGACTCATTATTGACGTCCTATAAGCAAGACCTCTCAATTGTTAGAATAAATTAATTAGACAGTCAAAGATGAAGTATACCTACAGGTGAAATGGATCAGAACTAGGACTTTTAATATATTTTATACCTTAAAGGGAGTGTAAAGAGGTTTTCTAACCTTTGTATGTATATCAAAGACACTGATGGCATCAAATTGCGCCATTCAAATTTCCATTCCGACGTCTGTGGTTCTTGCAATTCCACTTAAACTAACGTGTTTTATGACGTCACCCCTACTGATCTACCATAAGCTACTAATGATATCTATACAGATAAAAGTTAGTTTTAGTGGAATTGCAAGAACCACAAACATCGGAATGGAAATTGGAATGGCGTTAATTGACGCTATCAGTGTCCCTGCTGCACATACAAAGTGTAGAAAAGCTCTTTGCAATCCTTTTAAGGACATCTAGGTCCTAAATTATTATTTTATATAACTTTAGACGGACACAAATTATCATTAGACCCAAACCGTGACCTTTAGATCCCTAAATCAAATTTATCAACTGAACCCGATTATAAACTTACATACTTACCTAAATTCAGAATCCTTATTTGATGCTTGTTTAAATACGATGTAGAGAGAGCGAGCCTCGTTTCTTATTCACACGATAGTTGACAAGGAAGTATTTTGTGCTAAATTTTAGTATCTTATGACAAGCTAAAGATATTGCTAATATTTTAAGGTCTACAGACAAAACCCTTATAGTGTTATGACGACGCAATAATATATATTTACATCACAATAAAACATTGTCATTGAGAGAAAATAGTTTTGAAATAAATAAAAAGAAAGGTGTATTGTATAATATCTTTTATTGCATAGAACGCCATGTTTTTCACGTGATCTGTCAATATTAACAGAAGATGACTTTGACATTGTGTTTAACCGCCAAACTTGTTTAGACGAGTCACCTTGAAACGTGCCCAGAAATATTGATAATATTTGAAATTCAAATGACAAAAGCCCAGGGGCGTAGCGTGACCAATTTGACTGGGGGGGTGTTAGGTCCATGTTTTACCGACGATCACGTGAGGACAAAAACCCAACTGGCACTAAATCATATATATACACGTGGCCGTAAGAAGCAAATGAAAACTAGGGGGGGGGGGGCTTAGATTTAAAGGGGTTTGGGGGCACCCAAAGAAAATTTTGAAAATCAGGTTGACTGCCTTGCATCTGATGCCTTTCCGAACAGAATTCTCTTAGAGAACGACCTCACATTTGAAGAGGGTTTGGAGGCATTGTAGGCCTACTCCAAGAAAATTTTGAAAATTAGGTCCGAGTTCCTTGCATCTGATACCTTTCCAAACAGAATTCTCGTGAGAACGCACATCTCGTGAATAGGGTTTGGGGCATTGTATCACTAGAACATTTTGAAAATAAAGGTACATTTCCTTGCATCTGATGCCTTTCCGAACAGAACTCTCTTAGACGACTTCCTAATTGAAGAGGGATTAGAGGCATTGAACTCCAAGAAATTTTGAAAATTAGGTCAGAGTTCCTTTCCTGCTGATGCCTTTTCGAACAGAATTCGCACATCTAGTTAATACGGTTTGGGGCATTGTATCATAAGACAATTTGAAAATTTGATTTGATTTCCTTGCAATCATGCCTTTCTGAACA
The DNA here is from genome assembly GCA_029955415.1 of Lottia scabra. Taxonomy (NCBI): domain Eukaryota; kingdom Metazoa; phylum Mollusca; class Gastropoda; family Lottiidae; genus Lottia; species Lottia scabra. The sequence continues at coordinate 3,078,516 of JARJEI010000019.1, read as the reverse complement.
GCAAGCGATTTGGACGGACTGAACCCTATGGAAATCTTGAAAAATAGAATTAAATTCCTTGCATCTGAGGCCTTTCCTGATCTCGTTGGAGGGATTATGCCCCAACAAAATTTTGAAAATTAAGGCCAGAGTTCCTTGCATCTGATGCCTTTTCAAACAGAATTCGCACATCTAGTTCCATCGTTATAGCTTCGTGTTTTAATCTTTATTAATTATTTCCACATAAACACCATTTTCATAATTACACACATAAGTATCTATTCACTAAAAAACTCTTTCGGTTAACCAACTAGTTTTACCGACAGGTCCAGCCATCACCGTTTTATCGACCTATTCCTCGTTTAACCGACAAGTTCAGTAACAAATCACCTTTCATGGATATCAACATTTTACCGATAACAAGGTTTTAACTCTCTCGGTTAACCAATCGGTTTTACCGACAGGTCCAGCCATTACAGTTTTAACGACCTATTCCTCGTTTAACCGACAAGTTCAGTAAAAATCACCTTTAATGGATATCAACATTTTACCGATAACAAGGTTTTAACTCTCTCGGTTAACCAATCGGTTTTACCTACAGGTCCAGCCATTACAGTTTTATTCCTCGTTTAACCGACAAGTTCAGTAAAAATCACCTGTAATGGATATCAACATTTTACCGATAACAATGTTTTAACTCTCTCGGTTAACCAATCGGTTTTTACTGACAGGTCCAGCCATTACAGTTTTAACGACCTATTCCTTGTTTAACCGACAAGTTCAGTAAAGATCACCTTTAATGGAAATCAACATTTTACCGATAACAAGATTTTAACTCTCTCGGTTAACCAATCGGTTTTTACTGACAGGTCCAGCCATTACAGTTTTAACGACCTATTCCTTGTTTAACCGACAAGTTCAGTAAAGATCACCTTTAATGGAAATCAACATTTTACCGATAACAAGATTTTAACTCTCTCGGTTAACCAATCGGTTTTACCGACGGCTCCAGCCATTACAGTTTTTAACGACCTCGATTAACCGACAAGTTTAGTAAAAAAATCACCTTTTATGGTCTCTTGGTTAACCAATCGGTTTTACCGACAGGTCCAGTCTTTTACCGACCGATACCGCGTTTTACCGACAAGGTTATCAAAAGTGGGGGGGTGTGACACCCCCCCACACCCCCCGTACGCTACGCCCCTGCAAAAGCCCCTTTCAAAAACCGGATGTGGATTTAACCTAACAAATCTTCAAATTAGTCACCTTGAAACGTCCCCAAAAATATTAAAGATAGCTTGCAAGGTAATAGACGCCCACTGGCAGCTTTGATCAACAGAAACATTTGACAGTTACAGAAAACATATTTAACATTCAGCTATACATCTCTTGTAATTTTTTTGGAATAACACTGAACAATATTAAAAGTTTTGTTAATATTTATCAAGATTCGTGCCTTCTACGAACCAAAAATTGAATGTGCTTTCAATGGTAATAGCTCATATTAAATATTTTTTAATTTTGTTGAGTTTTTATGGGGTAAATCCTTGATCGAAACACGCACACCAAGTTTCATCAAAATCCTTTAAGAATTGTGACCTGAAGAGTGTTTACAAGCAAAAAATTGAACTCATTTTCAAGAACAACAAGGGCAATAATTCATAGTAAATATTTTTCGATTAAGCCCTTTTTTAATAGGGTTCATTTTTGAGTGATTGTAATAATAATAATAATAATAATAAACTCTTTATTTTACATGGGTCAGAATTAGGCCCTATACCACGAGTGGTAACGGTCCCGTCTCACGACAGCAGCAAGTTTCGTCAAAAACCAACAAGAATTGGACCCTGTAGAGTGTTTACGAGCTAAAAATCGAACGCGTTTTCAAGAACAAGGGCAATAATTCATATTAGATATTTTAGATTTTTTTTAAATTCAATAGGGTTTATCCTTAGGTGATAATAAACATTTTCAAAATGTACAAAAACTCATTCTCAAGGGCTGCTCCTACCTATATGAAGCAACTTTGCTTTCACTGACCCTAAAAACATACTAGTAATTTCGTGTTATATCTTAATAAAAACAAACAATTTGTATAGTTTAAGTCATTAATGTCACGATTATTCCTTGTTATCCCTGTTCCTGTGGGCCCGGTATGTATATCGGGGACACTGGTAGTATCTATGTACGCCATTACAATTTTTCACACAGTTTTCAAACGACACGATAGTTGACAAGGTATTTCTATAGAGGTCAGGTTATATTCAAATTATGACTCATTGATCTTGACTAAGGAAGTATTTTCTATTTACCTGCAATTTAGTTTCTAGTATCAGGTTAGATTTGTCACGCAGTGGCGTTTCTAGGAATTTTTAGGTGGAGGGGCCGTGTTGGGGCCAAATAATTGTCAGGGGGGGGGGGGGGGGGCTCTCAGCACATACCATCTGTATGTATGACTCATTGATCCCCAGGTAGAAACGCCACGGTTGTCACGCTATGTTTTCGTTCTGTTTTATTTATTTTTCAAGAACGCCTTGTATTAGCCTGATTTAAAAAAATGAATATCTAAAACTCTGGAAATGTTTTTTTGTTGTTGGTTATGTATAGGATAATGACAGTGGGTGGGGTTTAAGTTTAGAAAACCCGAAATAGAGTAAGACAGGACTTAGAATACCCGAAGGCGAAGTCTGAGGTTCTTTGGCCTTGCCTTTCGATTTCAAGGGTTTTCTAAACTCAGTAAAAACGGGTCCGAAGTCATTATTGTATATCATACGCTTATAGAACAATACAGTTAATAAACTAATAATAATAATTCAGTTTTTATAATTTTTAAAATCAAGTAAAAAAGTATATAATTTACTGTGTATTTTGACTAAACGTTGATCAGTGAAAAGTTTTTTTTAAAGAAACACCCTGATATATCTTCATATTGTGACAAGAAGTTGTATGGTATAAGACGGATTGAGAGAGATGTCTGGTTTTGAACACTAAAAATATTCAGTTCTTCAATATTATCGGAAACATGTCGGAATTCCTACTAGAACTGGGGGTACAAAATAGGGGCAACTGTTAAACAGGAGAGACTGCTGTCGGCGTAATGATTCCAAATATGAAACCCGCCGAAACCTAGTTGAATCAGTTGAGGGAGGGGGGAGCCCCCTACTTGAAAACATGGAATCATTGCTCCCTAGGTCGTCCTCTAATAAAATCAATCAGATGGTATTTCGATTGTCTTAGTTGAGATTCATACGAAAAGCTCTGCATCATATTGTGTAAATATTTGTAGATTTAACTGAATTTGTTAATGCAAATGGACACCGTGGACCCTTTTTTTAATAAAATCAAGCGACTAAAGCAGGCCTTCTCAAATGGCGGCCCGCGGGACAAATCCGGCCAGCGACGCCCTCAAGAGTGGTCCTTTATGAGTGACCCCTTCTACCAAAACGCTTTGCTACCTAATATTTTTTTCATAACATGCATTTTGTTCTTTACAAAAATTAATTGAGAAGGTCTGGACTAAAATCTGGGTTTACAACTTGAACACTTCGAAATTTTACAGGGGACACAAACTGAGCTGTCTGAAAAACTGTAATATTTCGCATTATCTGTTCACAACGACTCTATACACCATGGAGGGTCACAATTTAAGTTTGTATAAAAAAGCACACTGATGTGATCTTATCATGCTTGGAAACTACAAAATTACGAAAGAAATAAGACTGCCACATGCCACATATTTGATTATAATGAAACATTAGAAATAACAGAGTTAAATGATCATAAACATGATGAAAGTGTGCCGAGCGGCGTCCAGATGCATGGCAGTGACGTTACAAAGTGGCATAATATATATGTATTTGTGTTTTTAGGTGGAGGGGTAAGGCGTGGCGACAGCCATCGTCAAGGAAATGAATCAGTGGGTAACTGGAGGGGTCATTCCTAGCTGTCACTCCTCCGCGTATATATGTATTCACATATGTCCGAAAATACTGCATGTTTTGTGTTAAACTTAAAAGCAAAAGTCCACTCTAAAACTCACTAGAGGTCACCTAATCCTATCTCGATTACAAAAATGATTCTAACTTTGGAAGGAGGGTTCTTGTAAACTTGTAAACATTCTGCATGGCATATTTCTTGACATTTGTTTTTACAAAACTTGCTGTGGTTGTAAATCACTTCAAGGGATAAACCCTATTGAAAAGAAAAACAAAACAGAAAACAAAAATATTTACGCATATTCAAGACGGAAGCGTTCTTGGGCCAGATTAGCAGAAGAAAACAATAATTATATAATCATTAATTTTAACCTACTATGTTGAAATTAAACCGATTGCTTATTTAATTTCGACATACTTTTCTCGAAAAAATTGATTCATTTAATTTCGACATACGTTTCTCGGAACTAAATCAAAATCGTTTATTTTCGACATACTTTTCTCGGAATTAATCAGAATGATATTTTTATCTAGAATACATCACTCTACACACCCTAATGTGGTTATTACTGTGTCGCCAAACCACATACATCTTACATACATAACGGCCGGTATTGAATAGAAATCCAGGATGAGCAGTTCATCGGAATTAACACTTTGAGTACTTTTAATCGTCATTAAAGGTCGAAGAAAGTATCATCAAGAAGATGAAAGTTATAAATTTTTGTTGTTAGCACCAGTTATGCACAACGAATACACACAGCCTCACTGACTCGATTCCAGTCTGTTATTTTTGACAGTAGGTAGAGACAGAAAACTATACGGTCCTCTTTTGTGGTGGTTTGTTTGGGGTTTATTTGTAACGTACATGTATTGATGTATCTCGAAACCCAAAAAATCTCAAAATAGTACTAAAGATGGTTATTTTTGTACTTGAGAGTCATTACATTATTAATATTATACACGTCAAATCCTCTGCTTTATCTCAACCTTGTTCAATAAAGGTTCTTCCATGGTCACCATTACTTGATTTAGAGATTTTGAGCATCCTACAAATGAAATGAAATGGAGTTTCTGAACATGTGTGGGCTTATGAGGATGCGAATGTCATGTAGTGTACAGTGAGGGAAATATTGCCAATTGATTCATACATATTTAGAGTAGTTATAATATATCTGTATAGGAGTTTCCACATAGAAAAAAGTGTTTAATGTACATTTCATGGTATATATGTATGTATGATTTTGATTTAATTCCGAGAAAAGTATGTCGAAAATAATTGATTTTGATTTAATTCCGAGAAAAGTATATCCAAAATAAATGAATCAATTTATTTCGAGAAAAGTATGTCGAAATTAAATAAGCAATCGGTTTAATTTCGACATAGTAGGTTAAAATTAAAGATAATATAATTTATTGTTTTCTTCTGCTAATATGGCCCCAGAACGCTTCCCCCCAACAACACACTATCCCCCCTCTCACTCCCAGATGTCGATGTCAAACTTGACAGAAAGATAAGTAATTTTAGTCCAGAAGGTCATTATCAATTGTCAGCTATTTCTCACGATGCCTTCCAAGAAAGGTTTGTGACTATGATGCTTTTAAAAGGCTATTTACGTAAAGACCAAAATCACCGTTCAACCAAGAACCTCCCCACCCCTTCCACACACACACATACCAAAATATCGAAACTAAACTTAGTTACAATTACACGACAGTCACCATAAAATATTTCTATGACCATACGATAAAAAGAATTTATTTCAAGACTCAATTGTTTATTTTTCTTTTCCTTAGATTCGATATTAATAATCGCTAGCCAGTGACTTTTACATTATACAGGAAAACTACCGACCCGAAATAAAAGGTGTAACATGATTTATGTATTGAATAACTTTATTATAATTTATTGCTAATGTATTGCCTATATGTTTCTATTGATTGCGAAATCCGTTTTATTGTTAGGATCGTTCGTGCTTGGATTTTATTATAAGAACATCGTGACCTGGAGGAATTTTATATTTAATCATAGAACAAGAAAATGTCTTTCTTTTCATTCCTTTGAATACAAGTTGTTACATAGTTTAACTTTTATAGAGAACATTATATTCACCACACAACTATAATTAATTCACGTTTAACACTTTGACGTAGCGATCACTCTTTGAATATTTTTATCACGGGGACTGGCTTGGGTTTGTTTTTTTGACTAGTGGGACCAACGGCATGGTAATATGTATCCCAAGTGCACACAACAACTTGTTCTACTTATAGTAACCTGGATGATCGAAGCTATTTTTCTAGGCGCTAGTCATTTGGCAGAACCTTCGTCATTGTTCTAGACTATGTTATCTAGCATGTCTAGTTCCGAAATTGATACGAGTGGGCGCTAGTCTATTGCCAGATAACTAATCAGCAAGTTTGCAATTTTTAATTAAAATCACGTGGTTAATCAATATTAAATTATATGAAATACTGAAACGGTCAACCACTATTACTGAGCAAACTGACACAAGCTTACATCGGCACCTGTCCTAATAGTATGATTACGGAACGCGTGATTTCGTCTTAAATCAAATCTGAATTGACAAACTTTGAACTGGGTGTTGCCGCTTAGTCTGAATTCAACCGGAATCGCCAATTTCAATCCAGGACCGACAGTGCACACTTTCCTGAACAGGAAAGAGCTCAGGATGAGCCTGTCGCCTGACACGGGATTCTATCAATACAACTGAGTAGGTTATTAGATAACTAGTGTCAAGTCAATGTGTATTTATATTTATATGTGGTCTGTAGTCGTAAAACAGAGTTACGTGTGATAGAATAGATATCTATAATATAACAACTACTGTATAAAGGTGGCTCAATTTGCTAATCAAAATGCCGGGGCGGATCCAGGATTTTGGAAAGGGGGTCGTAGATGTAAAATTGAGCCGAGCGGAGCGAGGCGAAAATTTGTTTGACCTTTATTTTGGCTTAAAAACATAGAATAAGTATAAATTGTACTAATTTAACGGTTTCGGACGAGGACCATGCTAACGAAATCTATAGGCGTATTCATTGTACAGTCTAATTTAAAAATAAACTAGAACCATGAATGGTACCATGCAGTGCGCATCCGGTTTCGTCCATTGGTGAAAAGTGACATCTTTCAATCCATGATGTCAGGTTTACAGAAGAAAGCTTGTTTTACATTAAAATGCAGAAGGTACAAAATTTTAAAACGCACAATTTTGAATTCGTTAGTGAAAAGTAGAAAAACCAGTTCACACACGGTAGTCAAAAGTGAAATAAACATTTCATGTTCGGTAGTGAAAAGTCATCTGATTAAAAAAGGCGTAATCACAGTTTGATATACATCAGTGGAAAACGCATATCACAAAATTTCTAAGATTTGTAAATAAGGTCTAAAGTGCAAGAAAGGACACATGAAAGAGCCAAATCTCAATTTAAAAACGGACTGCACAGTATTCATACTTCATAGTTTGAAATACAGATCGAATTTTATCAATGCTTAATTCATTCAAAGAAAATATATCTTAATGTTTCTTTTAAACAGTTACAATGTAACAAAAAGTGCATTAATGATAACGTATCGCCCAAACGCAAGTTAATGGGAGAGGACGATCGCCCAAACGCAGCTTTATGTCAAAATGTAGTAATCTCCCTTCAACTGAAATTTGAATTTAATATCTTACAAGCAGATGGAATAACTAATTTTCAAATTTCAAAAGGCGCTATTTTGATTTTAAAATATTGTGTTGTATATAAATGAAAAAGTAGATTTAGCATAATTAGATTGTGAAAGAATTTGTGACGTACATGAATTAGGTCACGTGTCAGAGCTCTTCAAAGCTAAAAACTGCAATTTTCAAATGGATATAAAACCGGAAGTAAACATCGGAAAACCTAAATGAAAGTATCTGTGCATAGGTATCGTCAATGACAATGAATTTGTTTCAGGTCACTTGGTCACCAAAGGTCAAGGTCACAAGATATGAGCCTTTAAAGTTTTGACAATTACTGATTTATCTTAACCGGAAATCAAAATAAATCAGAATTGAAATTCAAAAATCGGCGTCTCATGTTTTGGTAGCAATCGACTGTAGATTCCAAAAACATCAGAATTATGCAAATTGCATTACACCCTGAGGCCCCTTTTTGCATTTTATGAAAATATACCATTTCAAGATGACGACTGATCTGTTACATCCGGGTCAAATTTTATCATTTGCATACTTTTGTGTCTACATTACAAACATACTGCAAAAAGAATTTTTCGAATATCATCAAAATTCCGGAAGTTGAAATTTCGACTTTGAGAGCCAATAACTTCAAAACCGAAAGTGATATCAAAATTTTGAAAACATATTTTTGTTCGCCATCAAAATGTCTATCTACCTGTAAGTTTTCAGAACGATCGAAATGAAAATTGAAAAAAACACGCACAGTTTCAATGGAAATTGACACAAATTTTTCAAACTTTAAAAGGCGGAATTTTGATTCAAATATATTGTGTTGTATATCATTGGAAAGAGCAAACATAGCATAGTACGACGGTGAAAGAAAATAAGACATGTAAATTAGGTCACGTGGTAGGGCTGTTTAAAGTTGAAAATTACAATTTTCAAACGGCTATAAAACCGGAAGTAACCATTGGGCATCTGAAAAAAATATGTCATTGGATACATCTAATCAAGTGCAATAACTTTTGTACAGGTCACTAAGTCACAAAAGGTCAAGGTCACAAAATATGGGCCTTGAAAGTTTTGACAATTACTGATTTATTTTTACCGGAAATCAGAAAAATTCAGAATTGAAATTCAAAAATCGGCTTCCCATGTTTTGGTCGCAGTCGACTGTTGATTACATAGACATAAACATTATGCAAATTCCATAACACCCTGAGGCCCCATTTTGCGTTTTATGAAAATATACCATTTCAAGATGGCACCTGATCCGTTACATCCGGGTCAAATTTTATGATTTGTATAATTTTGAGTCTACATAACAATCATATTACAAAAAGAATGTTTAGAATATCTTCAAAATTCCGGAAGTTGAAATTTCAACTTTGAGAGCGAATGACGTCAAAACCGGAAGTGATATCGAAATTTTGAAAATTGCTAAATGTTTGCAATCAAAATGTCTATAAACATGTAAGTTTTCAGGTTGATCAATATAAAATTGCAAAAGTTGAAAAAGTGGTCCAGAAAAGGTGCTCCAAAAGTCAGCAAGATTTTTCTCAAAATGATATTGTTAAACTTTTGTATCATGGACAATCGATTAGAGAAATAAGCAAAGTCAGTCTGATCGAAATCGGTTGAAAAATAAAGGAGATAATGGCCAAAACATCAAAACCCATATGTTCTCATACCTCATTTCCGGTTGGTAGGGCATGCGCCATTTTACATTTAAACAATACCGAGCAGTAGATTATCGTGGGAAATCTTGAGAGATAATGTGTGGCATGCATAGTTTTGGCTGGGCGCTCTGACCAGAAAACGGAAAAAAAAAAAAAACTAGAACCATGAATGGTACCATGCAGTGCGCATCCGGTTTCGTCCATTGGTGAAAAGTGACATCTTTCAATCCATGATGTCAGGTTTACAGAAGAAAGCTTGTTTTACATTAAAATGCAGAAGGTACAAAATTTTAAAACGCACAATTTTGAATTCGGTAGTGAAAAGTAGAATAACCAGTTCACACACGGTAGACAAAAGTGAAATAAACATTTCATGTTCGGTAGTGAACAGTCATCTGATTAAAAAAAGCGTAATCACAGTTTGATATACATCAGAGGAAAACGCATATCACAAAATTTCTAAGATTTGTAAATAAGTTCTAAAGTGCAAGAAAGGACTCATGAAAGAGCCAAATCTCAATTTAGAAACGGACTGCACAGTATTCATACTTCATAGTTTGAAATACAGATCGAATTTTATCAATACATATTTCATTCAAAGAAAATATATCTTAATGTTTCTTTTAACCAGTTACAATGTAACAAAAAGTGCATTAATGATAACGTATCGCCGAAACGCAAGTTAATGGGAGAGGACGATCGCCCAAACGCAGCTTTATGTCAAAATGTAGTACTCTCCCTTCAACTGAAATTTGAATTTAATATCTTACAAGCAGATGGAATAACTAATTTTCAAATTTCAAAAGGCGCTATTTTGATTTTAAAATATTGTGTTGTATAGAATTGAAAAAGTAGATTTAGCATAATTAGATTGTGAAAGAATTTGTGACGTACATGAATTAGGTCACGTGTCAGAGCTCTTCAAAGCTAAAAACTGTAATTTTTTAATGGATATAAAACCGGAAGTAAACATCGGAAAACCTAAATGAAAGTATCTGTGCATAGGTATCGTCAATGGCAATGAATTTGTTTCAGGTCACTTGGTCACCAGAGGTCAAGGTCACAAGATATGAGCCTTTAAAGTTTTGACAATTACTGATTTATCTTAACCGGAAATAAAGATAAATCAGAATTGAAATTCAAAAATCGGCGTCTCATGTTTTGGTAGCAATCGACTGTAGGTTCCAAAAACATCAGAATTATGCAAATTTCATTACACCCTGAGGCCCCATTTTGCGTTTTATGAAAATATACCATTTCAAGATGGCGACTGATCTGTTACATCCGGGTCAAATTTTATTATTTGTATACTTTTGTGTCTATATTACATACATACTGCAAAAAGAATTTTTCAAATATCTTCAAAATTCCGGAAGTTGAAATTTCGACTTTGAGAGCCAATAACTTCAAAACCGGAAGTGATACAAAAATTTTGAAAACATATTTTTGTTCGCCATCAAAATGTTTATCTACCTGTAAGTTTTCAGAACGATCGAAATAAAAATTGAAAAAAACACGCACAGTTTCAATGGAAATTGACACAAATTTTTCAAATTTTTAAAGGCGGAATTTTGATTTAAATATATTGTGTTGTATATCATTGGAAAGAGCAGACATAACATAGTACGACGGTGAAAGAAAATAAGACATATGTAAATTAGGTCACGTGGTAGGGCTGTTTAAAGTTAAAAATTACAATTTTCAAACGGCTATAAAACCGGAAGTAACCATTAGGCATCTGAAAAAAATATGTCATTGGATACATCTAATCAAGGGCAATAACTTTTGTACAGGTCACAAAGTCACAAAAGGTCAAGGTCACAAAATATGGGCCTTGAAAGTTTTGACAATTACTGACTTATTTTTACCGGAAATGAGAAAAATTCAGAATTGAAATTAAAAAATCGGCTTCCCATGTTTTGGTCGCAGTCGACTGTTGATTACATAGACATAAAAATTATGCAAATTCCATAACACCCTGAGGCCCCATTTTGCGTTTTATGAAAATATACCATTTCAAGATGGCGACTGATCTGTTACATCCGGGTCAAATTTTATGATTTGTATACTTTTGTGTCTACATAACAAACATACTGCAAAAAGAATTTTTCGAATATCTTCAAAATTCCGGAAGTTGAAATTTCAACTTTGAGAGCGAATGACGTCAAAACCGGAAGTGATATCGAAATTTTGAAAATTGCTAATTGTTTGCAATCAAAATGTCTATATATATGTAAGTTTTCAGGTTGATCAACATAAAATTGCAAAAGTTTAAAAAGTGGTCCAGAAAAGGTGCTCCAAAAGTCATCAAGATTTTTCTCAAAATGATATTGTTAAACTTTTGTCTCGTGGAGAATCGATTAGAGATATATGCAAAGTCAGTCCGATCGAAATCGGTTGAAAAATAAAGGAGATAATGGCCAAAACATCAAAACCAAAATGTTCTCATACCTCATTTCCGGTTGGTAGGGCCTGCGCCATTTTACATTTAAACAATACCGAGCAGTAGATTATCGTGGGAAATCTTGAGAAATTATGTGTGGCATGCATAGTTTTGGCTGGGCGCTCTGACCAGAAAACGGAAAAAAAAAAAAACTAGAGCCACATGTGCCACAGAGTGGGACTTTGCAAATGTGCAAATTGCTAATTTAGAAAAATAAATAGGCCTTGAACGTAAATCCGAAGCGCCAAAAAAGTCGACAACTTTTAAACTTTTTTGTTTTTTTGAAAGGTTGTGAAACCGGAATTAGTCACCAGACCTAACATTTGAACGTACCAGCTAAAATCCTTTATCAATGACCTTCATCCTACTGAAGGTCAAGGTCACTCAAGGTCAAATTCACGAGAAACAAGTCTTTAAAATTTGGTAATGCATACTGTAATAACAACGGAAGTTGACGCTAGACATCAAATATGAAAGTATAAATGAACAGCCAAAGTCAATGACCTTAGATCTTAAAAAGGTCAAGGTCAACAAAGATCAAGGTCAAAAACGAAATTTTTTAAAATTTTTTAACCCTGTTCCGTTTTTGGAACTACAAAGCCGAAATCTATGAACCTTTAACATACGCTTAATAAAGCAATGCTGTAACTGAATGCAAGGTCATTTTTAAAAAAAAAATTAAACTTGACCTTTTTTTTTGATAAACAATATTTTGACAAAAACAGAATTTTACCCGGATGTGCCACGCCCACGTTAGATTTTTTTATGTGACTTTATTTATATTAATAATATCTTAGTATGACTAAATTAGCAAGCCTTTGCATGTATTGGTTAACGAGATATACAATCATAAATGTCAAAAAAGGTCAAAATCAATAATCGGAAATTTTGAAATTAATAAACCTTGTTCCCTTTTTTGAACTATACAGCCAAAATAGCTGAGATTATGATATAATATAGCTAAAGTAATGAGGTTGGTATGTGCAGAAACATTTTTAAAAAAAAATGTAGTCTATATGGATTTTTTTCAGACAACAAAATGTAAACAAAATCAAAATTTAACCCGGATGTGCCACGCCCATGTCAATTTTTTTTGATGGATACATTGGTATGGAGAATGTTCACTTATGTTCAAATTTTCAAGCCTCTAAACTTAATAGATCATAAACTATGCATACATTAAAGTCAAAAAATTCAAAAAATCGGGTAAAGGTTTTCAAAATAGCAAAATTTAAGAAAAAACTATTTTTGCATTACAATACAGTGTGATATATCGTTCGAAAGAGCTCATGAAGCCCATTCAGAATATGCAAAAATGAACCCTCTAGGTTAATTAGGTCACCTGTAGGAGCAGTACAAAGTTGCGAATTTGGCTATTTTTGGACACCTATAAAACCGGAAGTTGATATCGGAGGTCAAATATTAAAGTATCATCAGGTAGCCAAGGTCGATGACCTTTGACCTACTTAAGGTCAAGGCCATCAAAGGTCAAGGTCACGAGATATAAGCCTTTCAAAAACTGAAAAAATTCAACCGGAAGTTGTATAAAAGGAAAATCGAAATTCAAAATTCGGCTTCCCAGGTTTTGGTCGGAATCGACTATAGTTTCCAGAAATACAACCAGCTAATACACCACACTTACCACCAAGGCCCCATTTTTTTTTTATAAAAATATTTCAAATCAACATGGCGGCTGAAATATTATTTCGATCTCCGATCTTAGAATGTCCAGGTAAATCCCATAACTATGGCTACCGATCAGTATAAGTTTCGTTTAAAAATATTTATTACAGCGGAAGTGGGTCAATCGGAAGTTTGCGCCCTTCTCCCGCTTAAACCGGAAGTAGCGCAAAAATTTTGACTACGCAGTTTTGTTAACTACAATGATCTCTATTTGTAATAAAAATTTCAGACAAATCAGACAAAAAGCAAAGAAAATAGAAAAAAAGGTCAAAAATTGCAAAAGTTTGGATGCAAAATCTGTGCTTCGAATATTTCGAAATCTAAAATTTTTAACTTCTTGTATATTGGGTATTTGCTAGAGATTCTAAAAATGAAAACCAGAGCAAAATCAGTCCAAAATTGCACCTTCCAGGCCCAAAAAACCACTTTTTGCACATTTTGCAAATGCACTACTTTCGTTTTGCAAAAATGTTCCAATTTATATTTATGCAATACCTCGAAAAAAAGTAACATATAGAGTTGTAAAAAGGTTGCTGCAGCTGTTGCAGTTTAGGCTGTGTGCCCTGTGTAAAAAACGTAAAAAAAAAAAAAAAAAAAAACTAGAGCCACATGTGGCACAGAGTGGGACTTTGCAAATGTGCAAATTGCTAAGGGAAATTTAAAAAAAAATGGGCCCTGAACGTAAATCCGAAGTGTCAAAGAATTCGACAACTTTTAAAATTTTTGAATTTTTGGAAAGGTTGTGAAACCGGAAGTAATCACCAGACCTAACATTTGAACATACCAGTTGAAAACCTTTATCAATAACCTTCGTCCTACTGAAGGTCAAGGTCACTGAAGGTCAAATTCACGAGAAACAAGTCCTTAAAATTTGGTAATGCATACAGTAATAACACCAGAAGTTGACGGTAGACATCAAATATAAAAGTATAAATGAACAGCCAAAGTCAATGACCTTTGATCCTAAAAAGGTCAAGGTTAACAAAGGTCGAGGTAAAAAACGTTTTTTTTTATTTTTTTAATCCTGATCCCTTTTTTGAACTACAAAGCCGAAATCAATGAGCCTTTAACATAAGCTGACTAAAGCAATGCTGTAAGTGTATGCAATGTCATTTTTTGAAAAAAATTTAAATTTTACCTTTTTTGGGGATAAACAAAATTTTGACAAAAACAAAATTTTACCCGGATGTGACACGCCCACGTTAGATTTTTTTATGTGACTTTATTTATATTAATAATATCTTACTATGGCTAAATTAGCAAGCCTTTGCATGTATTGGTTAACGAGATATATACAATCATAAATGTCAAAAAAGGTCAAAATCTATAATCGGAAATTTTGGAATTAATAAACCTTGTTCCTTTTTTTGAACTATACAGCAAAAATAGCTGAGATTATGATATAATATAGCTAAAGTAATGAGGTTGGTGTGTGCAGAAGCATTTTTCAAAAAAATGTAGTCTATGTGGATTTTTTCCAGACAACAAAATGTAAACAAAATTAAAATTTAACCCGGATGTGCCACGCCCATGTCAATTTTTTTTTGATGGATACATTGGTATGGGGTATGTTCACTTATGTTCAAATTTTCAAGCCTCTAAACTTAATAGATCATAAACTATGCATATATTAAAGTAAAAAAATTCAAAAAATCGGGTAAAGGTTTTCAAAATTGCAAAATTTAAGAAAAAAACTAATTTTGCATTACAATATATTGTGATATGTCGTTCGAAAGAGCTCATGAAGCTTATTCAGAATATGCAAAAATGAACCCTCTAGGTTAATTAGGTCACCTGTAGGAGCAGTACAAAGTTGCGAATTTGGCTATTTTTGGACACCTATAAAACCGGAAGTTGATATCGGAGGTCAAATA
The DNA here is from genome assembly GCA_029955415.1 of Lottia scabra. Classification (NCBI taxonomy): domain Eukaryota; kingdom Metazoa; phylum Mollusca; class Gastropoda; family Lottiidae; genus Lottia; species Lottia scabra. The sequence continues at coordinate 3,063,237 of JARJEI010000019.1, read as the reverse complement.
TTAAAGTATCATCAGGTAGCCAAGGTCGATGACCTTTGACCTACTTAAGGTCAGGGTCATCAAAGGTCAAGGTCACGAGATACGAGCCTTCAAAAATTGAAAAAATTCAACCGGAAGTTGCCAAAAAGGAAAATCGAAATTCAAAATTCGGCTTCCCAGGTTTTGGTCGCAATCGACTATAGTTTCCAAAAATACAAACATCACACACGTCACACTTACCACCAAGGCCCCATTTTTCGTTTTATAAAAATGTATCAAATCAACATGGCGGACAAAGTATTTTTTTCGGACTAAATTTTATTTTAAAATCGGCTGTAGAATTACGATTAATAACGATATACATAATTTTGTTGAAATATTTCAATTACACCGGAAGTTATTCAACCGGAAGTGAAAATCGATTTTCCACTTTAACCGGAAGTGACGCAAAAAATTTGAATACGTCAAATTGTTTACGTTAGTGACATGCATCTTTTATTAAAATTTCAGATTAATCCGAAAAAAACTGAAAAAGGTCAAAAAAAAATCGAAAATCGGCCAAAAAATGTATGATTTGAATTTTCGAAATTTGAAATTTTTGAACTCATATCGCATCGGAATTTAGTCACAGATTCGAAAAATAAAAACCCGAGCAAAATCGGTCCCAAAATGTGGCTTCCAGGGTCAAAAAACCCGTTTTTGCTGATGTTGCAATATGCAACTTGCACTTTTGCAAAAATGTTTCAATTTATATTTATGCAATACCTCGAAAAAAATGGACCTCAGAAGTTGCAGAAAGGTTGCTGCAGATATTGTAGTTTAGGCTGTGTGCCCTGTGTAAAAAACGAAAAAAAAAAAAAAAAAAAAAACTAGAACCATGAATGGTACCATGCAGTGCGCATCCGGTTTCGTCCATTGGTGAAAAGTGACATCTTTCAATCCATGATGTCAGGTTTACAGAAGAAAGCTTGTTTTACATTAAAATGCAGAAGGTACAAAATTTTAAAACGCACTATTTTGAATTCGGTAGTGAAAAGTAGAAAAAACAGTTCACACGCGGTAGTCAAACGTGAAATAAACATTTCATGTTCGGTAGTGAAAAGTCATCTGATTAAAAAAGGCGTAATCACAGTTTGATATACATCAGTGGAAAACGCATATCAAAAAAATTCTAAGATTTGTAAATAAGTTCTAAAGTGCAAGAAAGGACACATGAAAGAGCCAAATCTCAATTTAGAAACGAACTGCACAGTATTCATACTTCATAGTTCGAAATACAGATCGAATTTTATCAATACATATTTCATTCAAAGAAAATATATCTTAATGTTTCTTTTAAACAGTTACAATGTAAAAAAAAGGACATTAATGATAACGTATCGCCCAAACGCAAGTTAATGGGAGAGGACGATCGCCCAAACGCAGCTTTATGTCAAAATGTAGTTCTCTCCCTTCAACTGAAATTTGAATTTAAAATTTTACAAGCAGATGGAATAACTAATTTTCAAAATTCAAAAGGCGCTATTTTGATTTTAAAATATTGTGTTGTATATAATTGAAAAAGTAGATTTAGCATAATTAGATTGTGAAAGAATTTGTGACTTACATGAATTAGGTCACGTGTCAGAGCTCTTTAAAGCTAAAAACTGCAATTTTCAAATGGATATAAAACCGGAAGTAAACATCGGAAAACCTAAATGAAAGTATCTGTGCATAGGTATCGTCAATGGCAATGAATTTGTTTCAGGTCACTTGGTCACCAGAGGTCAAGGTCACAAGATATGAGCCTTTTAAGTTTTGACAATTACTGATTTATCTTAACCGGAAATTAAAATAAATCAGAATTGAAATTCAAAAATCGGCGTCTCATGTTTTGGTAGCAATCGACTGTAGATTCCAAAAACATCAGAATTATGCAAATTTCATTACACCCTGAGGCCCCATTTTGCGTTTTATGAAAATATACCATTTCAAGATGGCGACTATTCTGTTACATCCGGGTCAAATTTTATTATTTGTATACTTTTGAGTCTATATTACATACATACTGCAAAAAGAATTTTTCAAATATCTTTAAAATTCCGGAAGTTGAAATTTCGACTTTAAGAGCCAATAACTTCAAAACCGGAAGTGATACAAACATTTTGAAAACATATTTTTGTTCGCCATCAAAATGTCTATCTACCTGTAAGTTTTCAGAACGATCGAAATAAAATTTGAAAAAAACACGCACAGTTTCAATGGAAATTGACACAAATTTTTTAAACTTTAAAAGGCGGAATTTTGATTCAAATATATTGTGTTGTATATCATTGGAAAGAGCAGACATAGCATAGTACGACGGTGAAAGAAAATAAGACATATGTAAATTAGGTCACGTGGTAGGGCTGTTTAAAGTTAAAAATTACAATTTTCAAACGGCTATAAAACCGGAAGTAACCATTGGGCATCTGAAAAAAATATGTCATTGGATACATCTAATCAAGGTCAATAACTTTTGTACAGGTCACAAAGTCACAAAAGGTCAAGGTCACAAAATATGGGCCTTGAAAGTTTTGACAATTACTGACTTATTTTTTCCGGAAATCAGAAAAATTCAGAATTGAAATTCAAAAATCGGCTTCCCATGTTTTGGTCGCAGTCGACTGTTGATTACATAGACATAAAAATTATGCAAATTCCATAACACCCTGAGGCCCCATTTTGCGTTTTATGAAAATATACCATTTCAAGATGGCGCCTGATCTGTTACATCCGGGTCAAATTTTATGATTTGTATAATTTTGAGTCTACATAGCAAACATATTGCAAAAAGAATTTTTCGAATATCTTCAAAATTCCGGAAGTTGAAATTTCAACTTTGAGAGGGAATGACGTCAAAACCGGAAGTGATATCGAAATTTTGAAAATTGCTAATTGCTCGCAATCAAAATGTCTATAAACATGTAAGTTTTCAGGTTGATCAATATAAAATTGCAAAAGTTGAAAAAGTGGTCAAGAAAAAGTGCTCCAAAAGTCATCAAGATTTTTCTAAAAATGATATTGTTAAACTTTTGTCTCGTGGACAATCAATTAGAGAAATATGCAAAGTCAGTCCGATCAAAATCGGTTGAAAAATAAATGAGATAATGGCCAAAACATCAAAACCCATATGTTCTCATACCTCATTTCCGGTTGGTAGGGCATGCGTCATTTTACATTTAAACAATACCGAGCAGTAGATTATCGTGGGAAATCTTGAGAGATTATATGTGGCATGTGTAGTTTTGGCTGGGCGCTCTGACCAGAAAGTGAAAAAAAAAAAAAAAAAAAAAAAAAAAAAAAAAGTCATTTGCAAAACAAAGCAGTGCGTTCGCTAGAACGCACTGCAAAAAAAAGACATTTGCAAAACAATGCAGTGCGTTCGCTAGAACGCACTGCAAAAAAAAACAACGTAAAGGGGGGCGTACGCCCTCTACGCCCCCCCCCCCTCTGGATCCGCCACTGAAATGTAATGTAATTGTAGAGCACAGGCTAATATAAACGAACCGACCCCTAACCGATAGCACGAACTGGCCAATGTGACGTAATAGCTTCCTTCTCGAAGAGCATGGCTGACATTGTGGTCAAGTCTTTACCGTTCTAGCTTATTTCTGTTTTTTTTTTTTCTGGAGATCAGTGGTTGACAATTTGGTATGTTATCTTATTTAATTTATATCGTAGATCATTTCTAGCGGTCCTAAACCACATGTCATTTTGTAATTGTCCTGTAATAGTGAACTAAAGTTTAGGTCCGAAATCTGTCTGTCGTCAATGTGCCGTCACACATGATTAGCGCGCACTGTCGGTTAAAGAGTTTCTCTCTAGTCCAAATTATATATGAATAGTTACTTATTATTGTAATTTTGTATCTTTTCAGTTAATCGTAATTCCTGTCGTATTTCCTATCGTATTAACTCTGCATCATATTGTGTAAATATTTGTAGTTTTAACTAAAATTTTTAATGAAAATGGACACCGTGGACCTTTTTTTTAAAAATAAAATTAATCGACTAAAGCAGGTCTTCTCAAATGGCGGCCCGAGGGACAAATCCGGCCAGCGACGCCCTCAAGAGTGGTCCTTCATAATTGACCCCTTCTACCAAAACGCTCCACTCTCTATGCTAGCTAAGCCGTATTTGGCACTTATATTTTTTTCATAACATGCATTTGGTTCTTTACAAATATTAATTGAGAAGGCCTGGACTAAAATCTGGATTTTCAACTTAGACATTTGGAAATTTTCCAGGGGACACAAACTGAGCTGTCTGAAAAATTATAATATTTCGCATTATCTGGTTGGATATGAATCCAGTGTCCACTGTCCACAACGACTCTATACACCATGGAGGGTCACAATTTAAGTGTGTATAAAAAAGCACACTGATGTGATCTTATCATGCTTTTAAACTAATAAATTACGAAAGAAATAAGACTGTCCCCATATTTGATTATAATGAAACATTAGTAATGACAGAGTTAAATGATCATAAACATGTTTTATTTAAAGACATATTTTTCTACTGTAGTTTCTCCAGACGAGTCGTCTATATTGAAACTATCAGGAATGTTGGTCATGTTTTATTTAAACACAGACTTTTTCTCCTATGGTAGCATTAACGTTGGCAGTTGTTCTGATAAAACCTTCAGGAATGTTGGTCCGGGTATCGTTAAATAGGAGACATCTCGTATTGAATCTACCTGAAGAATAACTCAACAATACACATTCGGTCGTCTGGTTACAAGCCTCTATACATTGGTTCAGATCAGCAGGTTTAAAAATGGATATAACTGGTGCTTCAAATCAAATCACATATTCCAAATTCTATAACTCCACTGGTACATCTGGGTTTATTGTTACATGCTTCATCACATTTAGCTGGGGTCTCGACATATGATCCACTAAAGGCAGTGGGTGATATGATCATATTATTTGTAAAATTGTATTCACATTCTGAAAAGTAAATTACATAGTTAAAGATATATTTTTCAGAAAGCTATTGATGTTTGCTTGTGTTTACGCGTACCTATTCACACTTTTTCTTTGTCAGATGTTAGAATTGGAATGGTACAAACCGATGCTGTCTGTGTCACGAATTTCGAAAACCTCTTCAGTTCTTGCAGTTGATACTGAAACACATTTTTCATCCCTTTTTATACGCCCACTCGAAAGATGGTCTGTCGGTCCGTCGGTCCGTCCGTTCACATTTAGTTCGTGCTCACTCTACAGGCTACAATTCTTTATAGATTCTTTTGATTTTGATATTGTCGGTCAATGTCATTATGAAGATGATCCCTATTGATTTTTGGGATGATCGGATAATTTTTCATGAAAATATCGTGTCCGACTTGACGCTTCACAGAGTAACATCAGGTGTTCTGAAAGCATGGCTATGCCTTGTTGTTGATCAACTTGGGATCTAATTTAATGTGTATATTTATATCCTATCATTCTATCTAATTTGTAATCATGTTTATACCTGTCACTATAATATAAATTATTCTATTCTATAGCTTTAATTAAATTGAATTTTTAATATAAACTATCATACCTTGAGGCGGTGGCGTAGTGGTACTTTCAGGCATTGGTGTAGTGGTACCTTGAGGCATTGGTGTAGTGGTACTTTCAGGCATTGGTGTAGTGGTACCTTGAGGCATTGGTGTAGTGGTACTTTCAGGCATTGGTGTAGTGGTACTTTCAGGCATTGGTGTAGTGGTACTTTCAGGCATTGTTGTAGTTGTACCTTCGGGCAAAAATTAAAAGAGACATTTTATGTTCTCAAATAGATGGTGGGGGTTTGGACGCCCCAGATATTTTCACTTTTGCAAATACAATAAAAATATCATGGACCCAAAAATATTTTACACAACTGAAAACCCACATTTGGAAACATAGTATTAACAAACTCTTGAAACTAGACAATAGAATTAACCCTTTTCAGCTAAATCTCAATCAAACCGACATTGAAAAATTAGGGATAAAGAATATATTCATCAAAGAAATACTGTCTGCTTATTTAAAGATTAACCACTCAAATAAGGTATCTAAAGATAGCATTATTTGGTAAAATTCTAATATAAAGATTAATAAAAAGGTAACATTTTATAAAAAATTGGTTCGAAAATAATATTTATAAAGTGTCCGACTTATTAGATGGAAAGGATAACTTTTTCTCGTACGAGAAGTTCTGCAAAAAATACTGTAACCTTAAAGTAGACTTTGTCACATATTTAGGTCTGATAACTGCTATTAAAAAAATGTTATATCCGAACAGTCACTATCCACTATCAAATACTTACAGCTGCAAAGAAGCCTACACTGAATTACGTAAAACACTTAACAAATCAATCACACAAATGGATAAACCTCACATGCAAACAGGAAACTCAAATATATTTTCGAAAAATTAAACAGCTTACAAACAGTTCGATTCTACGAAACTTTCAATTTAAACTATTACATAAAATTCTACCAAATAATTCATTTCTTCATAAGAAAAAATATATTGCTTCCCCATTATGTACACTATGTGATGAAGAAATAGAGAGCCTGGAACACTATCTCTTTTATTGCAATACTAGTCAATTGTTTCTTAATGAACTAATTTCGCTCATAAATAAAAACGTCGAACACAGAGAAATAATGATTTAAAAATGTATGAAAAATGTTATGTGTAAAATAGGCTTTTGTCATAAAAAATTTAAAAAAGAAAAACCTTCGAGCATTGGCGTAGTGGTACCTTCAGGCATTGGCGAAGCGGGTTTGCACGTGGGTTTTAAATATTCCCATTCTCCATCAATACATTTCATCAACGAATTCAACTCAAATCCCTTTTTACATCTTATTTTAACCAATCCACAATCTTCATCAAATTCAGATTTTGGTATATGTGGATATGGCAAGCAAACTGTAAATTTCAATTTGATAATATTATCATTTCAATTAAGGATTGAATGTAGATCTGTTTGCATTCATTCGTTGATGAACGCAGAATTTCCATGTGTTAAAACGAATGAATGGCAAGACCTGTATTCAATCTTTATATTTACATTCGGTAGTGCTCGTGCTCTGGAATCTTTCGAAATTTTGAAAATCTGGGAGAATTTCCTTGCCTCTGAAGCTATTTCCTAGCCCCCTTGCCCGCCCCGCCTCGGTTGCTTCGACCCTGCATTTTGAATAACTATTTATGACCAAATATATCTGGTTACACTAGTGAACGTATTATATATAACCTAACTTACAGAATATAATAATAGAGGTCGTGAAATTCCCAAAGTGCGTCTGACTACTAATCAAGTGGAAAAGGACGATAAATTCTAATCATAATATATCAAATAGATTTACCACAGTAATATAATATATCAAATAGATTTACCACAGTAATATAACATATCAAATAGATTTACCACAGTAATATAATATATCAAATAGATTTACCACAGTAATATAATATATCAAGTCAGTGCCTCGTCTAAGGAATTGTCACTGGGCGGCAGTTAATTGAACAGGCGAAGTTGAAAACTAGATCGCCGAAAATGCAATCAGTGAAACAGACATCATGCCGTTGTCGACAGCAACATATTATTCTTATTTCTGTTATGTTATGTTAGTTATATTTTACATTAAAGAATTTCGATTGCCAGCGATATTTTAAAAATATAGGACTGACTTTTGTATTCACTGGGCGGCAGAATACCGCCACTGTGCCACCTAATGACAGTGTTAGTCGAGGCACTGTATCAAGTAGGTTTACCACAGTACTTACCACTCTTACCACTCTTACCACTCTTACCACCCTTACTACTATTATCACTCTTACCACTCTTACCACTCTTACCAGCCTGAACAAGAATCAAGTTTGTCAAACAAAACAACAGGATTGAACATAAAAGGTTATTCATGGTTCTGATTAGGGTAATAACTAGACTTGTTGATACACTGTCGAGTGTTGAATGCTAGAATTGGTGAGAAATTTATACTAAATTAAGGGCCTCCTACTGGACAGATGTTGTCAACTGTCGATGAATATATTATACCAACTTTAAAGGGAACAAGTCGGCATTATCGGGTGTGATTGTGATTTGTGTTATAAATTTACATGTGTATAATAATGCAAATAATGTTTAAGAAAAAAATCGGGAGAATTGTGTCATTTTTTTCATGATTGCGACTGTTCATTTTGCAAATGGTCTTGTCTTGTTGGTAAAGGCCTGGAGGTCAGATTGTTTAAAAATGTCTTTATAATAATAATATGAAAAACTTTAATTTACGTGGTCCCTAATTAGGCTTATACGTTGTCCTGTCTCATATTCGGCTCATTGGAACAAACATATATAGATACAAATCTGAACCATACATGAGCCGATCAAGATAGATTTATAATGTTTTAGACTCCTAATTCTGTCAAGGGTGTACCAGGCGCTAGAGCAATAGCTCTCCTCGTCAGGGGCACCTGAGGCACCTTTGGTACTCATCATCATTATATTCAACAATACATATATTCGCAATGACCTAAATTCAATAACAGCTTAATCGAGACACCTCTGGTACTTGTGATATATTCAACCACATGTACATTCGCAATGACCTAAATTTAAGAAGGGTTTACTCGAGTCACCTCTGGTACTTGTGATATATTCAACCATATGTACATTCGCAATGACTTAAATTGAATAACGGTTTACTCGAGATACCTCTGGTACTTGTGATATATTCAACCATATGTACCTTTGCAATGACCAAAATTTAATAACTGCTTACAACGAGACACCTCTGGTACTTGTGATATATTCAACCATGTGTACCTTCGCAATGACCTAAATTTAATAACTGCTTACTCGAGACACCTCTGGTACTTGTGATATATTCAACCATATGTATCTTCGCAATGACCTAAATATAATAACTGAATAAACATTGTTGTCAATACAGTACAGGATCCACAATTTCCACCTTTCTGACTATCTGCTTTCACGTATTAAATTTGTATTAACTAGTCAACTATTTCAGTTTCCTGAAGGAGCAATATGACATTCTAGATACTTCAGAGTAAAGTCATATATAATTTAGGTCATTACCTTATGAAAATAGCAATATATTATATAAATAATGTCCTCATATTTCAAAATTATTGTTTTAATATATGCATTTAGATGTCTGAAGATTATTCATTAAAATGAATCAAATATGTAACTTATCGTTAACTTTATCATATTACAAAGCGATCCACCAGACATAAATATATTAGTGACTATGTGCCGGATGAAATATGTAGATTTGTCATTTTAAAATGTACTTTTCAATGTGGAAGATTTGTATTATTGTGGAATTAAACTGTAGGATTGCATGTAAAATTCCTCTGAAACCAACATTTAGTGAATTTATATGCCTTTTATTATAGCACATTCATAATTTTAGATTTTGTATCATCACATTGTATATGGTCGCCATGTGACGGTATATAAGTTCCACTATAATAAGTGTTCAAAAGAACATTTGTTATGTAATATTTGTTCAATTTGGAACTTTTATTATATAACACTAGACCTAACCCTAACCCTAACCCTGATATTATATGATAAGAGTTCCCAAGATCATTTATTATAATAATTTTTGTTCCATAAGCAATATTTATTATGAGGAACAAATATACAGTCACAGCTATCCCAGCAGGGGCGGACTGGGCCGCATGGCCACATGGCTAAAGCCATGCGGGCCGGTGTGAACGGGGCCGGTTTATGAAAAATGAAAAAAAAAAAATATTTATATTTTGAAAAAAAAAAAAAAAATTGGACTTATAGGTCTACTAAAGATTTCAAAAGAAAGTGGCCGAAATCCGCTGGAGGCGTTTTTTTTTACTATAAAACATACATTGTCCACGTCAAAAACCGTTAAATTAGTACAATTTATACTATGTTTTAAGCCAAAAAAAAAAGGTCAAAAAAAATTTCACCTCGCTTCGCTCGCCCAAAATTTGGATAAACGCCCTCCCCTCCTTTTGGAAAAACGTGGATCCGCCCCTGTTAAGACTCCTATACTCGGGGTCGTGCTTTGCCCACACACTTAAGTGGGCCGGTCAAGGGAAAAAACCATGGCCGCGTCACGGCCCCAGTCCGCCCCTGTATCCCAGTGCCTTTTAACACCTTTCAACGGGTAATGCTACAAGCCATTCTAATGTTCTGGAAAATGAATGAAGATAAGTTTTAAGTTCATCGAGTTTCACACCCCAATCAAGATCCGAACTCTCAACCATAACAACTATGCTATCTTGACCAAGCAAATGGCGTCGTGATTACAAAGAACGGCGTTCTAACCAACTGTGATCTAAGACATCACTAACTGAAAAATGAATTTTCTTGTACACAGTTTCACTGTTTTATTGATCCCCTTGTACTTTTTTCTAGATAGTCTAAAAATGTTGAAATCACTACCCAGCCTTAATATCATTCCACTGCGTGTATAAGTTATCAAAATACATTCGCACATGGAAGGATACAAAAGTCATAACTAAAGTCAATTCACCATAATGTGATCAATCATTTTATACAACAAATATTTTGCATGCATTGTCAAGTTACTGACACTATAACAAAAATTATTTTTCAAGAGACACAAGTCTCTTATCAAAAATCCGAAATAAACTAAATTCTATTGCATGGGTAGCATAGGTTAGGTTAAGAATTGTCAATAATTCCAAATGCATAAGGTTTTTCTTTGGGGTTAAATTGATGGTTTTGTGACTTCTATTAGGGTTACGTTTTATTGTTTGCTAGGTTAAGGGTTTTAAACGGAAAGCTACATTTGTGACCTTTTTTTAGAGTTGAGGATTGGAATCTGAAAGCAAAAGCTCGGTTTACTATTTCTAGGTATAAAGCATTTTCGAGAGAAGATTTGGGTCTTGTAAAAAAGGCCTCTAGAACTGCATAAAAATTGTATAATCTTTTCAATTATATCCCTATTTAAACATTAATCTTTCATTTTCTGTATATGTGTTTTCTATATAATATGTGTTTTCTATAATATAGACTGTAATGCATGTCTCACTAACGTCGAAGTTCTGTCTTTCAAATGCTAATAATGATAGCTAAAAACTTCCAGGTTCTGGTTCTAAGCTTTGATTTGCAGCAGTTCTATCATGTTCCTTTAGCAACGGCTATCATTTCATTTCATTACATTAATCCGTTGCTATCATGATAAGGTTTTCTCGTCATTAACTTTGATTGGTCGAACGATTATTGTCGACCAGTTATATTCATTGTAACAAATTATTGCGGGAAACTTTCGAATGACCAGACGTCAAATTTCTTGTAGCAAATTTACCTTGTGATAATCGAGTCTCAACGGTCATAAATTGAATGTGACGTATAGTGTTTTTTAAACGAGGTTATTAGTTGATAATGACGAGAAAACCCCGTCAATCCAGCAACGGTAGATAATGCAAATGTCTAACGTTGCTGAAGGAACATGCAGTTCTATATGCATAATCTAAATTCATTACTGCTTTTAGAGTTAGGTCGTGGGTCAAGGCAATTCCAAATGTATAAAGTACATTTTACACAGTACACGGTGTTTCCATTATATAAGAAATATTGTTTCAACATGTGCATTTAGATATGTCTGAAGATTAATAATTAAAATATATCAAATATGTAACTTATCATCAACCTATTATAATATATCAATTGATCCACCAGACATAGATATATTAGTGACTATGTGACAAAAAAATCAATATATGAAAAATGTTCATTTTTTTTCACCAATTGTCACAATTTTGCACTTTACAACTCAAAATTCCAAAATGAAACAATGAAAAATACCCTACTACCCTTTTTATTTGTGTATCGCGCTTACTCTTTTCGAAACATCTGATGGTACTTCTCACTACTTCCAGTCCACCCAGCTGTAAATGGGTACGGATAATCCGAGAAAGATCAATGCCAAGGTGTCGAAGGACAGCTGGGAGAAAGAATCATAAGTTGTTATCCATGTAAAATATAGATGTCTCTTTGTTTATTCCATTTGAGTCCAATGTAGCTCTCGATTTTGCCTTGTACGAGATTTTGATTGACGGCTTGCGTGTACGTTGTTTATATGCATAGCAATACATATAATATCGTACATGTCTTTTATCGAGATACATATCGTATTGTTATCTATTATCGCGATACATATCGTATTGTTATCTTTTATCTAGATACATATCGTACTGCTATCTTTTATCTAGATACATATCGTATTGATATTTTTATCACGATACATATCGTATTGTTATCTTTTATCTACATACATATCGTATTGATATTTTTATCGCGATACATATCGTATTGTTATCTTTTATCGCGATACATATCGTATTGTTATCTTTTATCGATATAAATATCATAATGTTATCTTTTATCGAGATACATATTGTATTGTTATCTTTTATCGCGATACATATCGTATTGTTATCTTTTATCGCAATACATACCGTACTGTTATATTTTATTGAGATACATATCGGATTGTTATCTTTTGTCTAGATACATATCGTATTGTTATCTTTTATCGCGATACATATCGTACTGTTATCTTTTATCGCGATATATATCGTACTGTTATTTTTTATCTAGATACATATCGTATTGTTATCTTTTATCGCGATACATATCGTATTGTTATCTTTTATCGCGATACATATCGTACTGTTATATTTTATCGAGATACAGATCGTATTGTTATCTTTTATCGCGATAGATATCGTATTGTTATCTTTTATCGCGATACATATCGTATTGTTATCTTTTATCCCGATATATATCGTATTGAAATCCTTTGTCGAGATACATATTGTATTGTTATCTTTTATCGCGATACATATCGTGCTGTTATATTTTATCGAGATACATATCGTATTGTTATCTTTTATCCCGATATATATCATATTGTTATCTTTTATCGCGATACATATCTTATTGATATCTTTTATCGAGATACATATCGTACTGTTATCTTTTATCCCGATACATATCGTATTGAAATCCTTTATCGAGATACATATTGTATTGTTATCTTTTATCGAGATACAATCGTATTGTTGTCTTTTATTACTATACATATTGCACTGTTATCTTTAATCGCTATACATATCGTTTTGTTATCTTTTATCGAGATACATATCGTATTGTTATCTTTTATCACGATACATATCGTACTGTTATTTTTTTATCGCGATACATATCGTACTGTTTTCTTGTGTCGCGATACATATCGTATTGTTATCTTTTATCGAAATACATGTCGTACTGTTATCTTTTGTCTCGATACATATCGTAATGTTATATTTTATTGCGATTTATAGATTGTACTGTTATCTTTTATTGCGATACATATCGTATTGTTATTTATTGTCCAGATACATTTCGTACTGTTATCTTTTATCGTGATACATATCGTATTGTTATTTTTTATCGCGATACATATCGTATTGGATTCTTTTATCGAGATACATATCGTAGTTATCTTTTATCGGGATACATTACGTACCTTATCTTGTGTTGGGATACATATCGTATTGTTATCTTTTATCGCGATACACATCGCATTGTTATCTTTTATCGCGATATATATCGTACTGTTATCTTTTATCGCGATACATATCGTATTGTTAGCTTTTATCGCGATACATATCGTATTGTTACCTTTTATCGCGATACATATCGTATTGTTATTTTTTTTTTATCACGATACATATCGTATTGTTATATTTTATCGCGAAACATATCGTATTGTTATTTTTAATCGCGATTCATATCGTATTGTTATCTTTTATCGCGATAGATATCGTATTGTTATCTTTTATCGAGATACATATCGTATTGTTATCTTTTATCGCGATACATATCGTATTGTTATCTTTTATCGATATAAATATCATACTGTTATCTTTTATCGATATAAATATCATACTGTTATCTTTTATCGCGATACATATCGTATTGTTATCTTTTATCGCGATAAATATCGTATTGTTATCTTTTATCGCGATACATATGGTATTGTTATCTTTTATCGATATAAATATCATACTGTTATCTTTTATCGAGATACATATCGTACTGTTATCTTTTATCGTGATACATATCGTATTGTTATCTTTTATCGAGATACATATCGTATTGGATTCTTTTATCGAGATACATATCGTATTGTTATCTTTTATCGGGATACATATCATATTGTTATCTTTTATCGAGATACATATCTTATTGTTATTTTTTATTTAGATACATATCGTACTGTTATCTTTTATCGCGATACATATTCGTATTGATATCTTGTGTCGAGATACATATCCTATTGTTATCTTTTGTCGAGATACATATCGTATTGTTATCTTTTGTCTAGATACATATCGTATTGTTATCTTTTATCGCAATACATATCATACTGTTATCTTTTATCGCGATACATATCGTATTGATATTTTTTATCGCGATATATATCGTACTGTTATTTTTTTTATCTAGATACATATCGTATTGTTATCTTTTGTCGAGATACATATCGTATTGTTTTATTTTGTCAAGATACATACCGTATTGTTATCTTTTTTGCGATACATATCGTAATGTTATATTCTATTGAGATACATATCGTATTGTTATCTTTTATCGCGATACATATCTTATTGTTATCTTTTATCGCGATACATATCGTATTGTTATCTTTTATCGAGATACATATCGTATTGTTATATTTTATCTCGATATATATCGTATTGATATCTTTTATCGAGATACATATCGTACTGTTATCTTTTATCCCGATACATATCGTACTGTTATCTTTTATCCCGATACATATCGTATTGAAATCCTTTATCGAGATGCATATCATATTGTTATCTTTTATCGAGATTAGTGCTGGGTATTGCCAACCATGCCACGATACGATACGAATCGCGATACAAAGGTCACGATACAATACGTATCGCGATATGGGATAAAGGTACAAAAATAGAAAGTTCATCTTCAAAGTAACGATATCTATATTTGTATAGCTTTATTAATGTGAAATTTGGTAATTTAGTTGATAGGAGTGGTCCATATCCACGTCTTATAAATATTTTCAAAATAATTTCAACCAACTCGAATAGAAAAAATAGTGAATTGTAAAAAATATATACACTTTTTACGAAATGAGAGGTATCGTCAAGTATCGATACACGACCTCGCGATACGATACGCGTATCGTAGCATGTTGTATCGCGATACATCGATACAACGATATATTGTGCCAGCACTAATCGAGATACAATCGTATTGTTGTCTTTTATTACTATACATATTGCACTGTTATCTTTTATCGCTATACATATCGTATTGTTATTTTTTATCGAGATACATATCGTACTGTTATCTTGTATCAAGATACATATCGTATTGTTATCTTTTATCGCGATACATATCGTACTGTTATTTTTTATCGCGATACATATCGTACTGTTATCTTTTATCGAGATACATATCGTTCTGTTTTCTTGTGTCGCGATACATATCGTATTGTTATCTTTTATCGCGATCCATATCGTACTGTTATCTTTTATCGCGATACATATCGTAATGTTATATTTTATTGCGATATATAGATTGTACTGTTATTTTTTATTGCGATACATATCGTATTGTTATTTATTGTCGAGATACATTTTGTACTGTGATCTTTTATCGCTATCTTTTGTCGAGATAAATATCGTATTGTTTTATTTTGTCAAGATACATACCTTATTGTTATCTTTTTTCGCGATACATTTCGTAATGTTATATTTTATCGAGATACATATCGTATTGTTATCTTTTATCGCGATACATATCTTATTGTTATCTTTTATCGCGATACATATCGTATTGTTATCTTTTATCGAGATACATATCGTATTGTTATCTTTTATCTCGATATATATCGTATTGATATCTTTTATCGAGATACATATCGTATTGTTATCTTTTAACGCGATACATATCTTATTGTTATTTTTTATCGCGATACATATCGTATTGTTATCTTTTATCGAGATACATATCGTATTGATATCTTTTATCGAGATACATATCGTACTGTTATCTTTTATCCCGATACATATCGTAATGTCATATTTTATCCCGATACATATCGTATTGAAATCCTTTATCGAGATGAATATCATATTGTTATCTTTTATCGAGATACAATCGTATTGTTGTCTTTTATTACTATACATATTGCACTGTTATCTTTTATCGCTATACATATCGTATTGTTATTTTTTATCGAGATACATATCGTACTGTTATCTTGTATCAAGATACATATCGTATTGTTATCTTTTATCGCGATACATATCGTACTGTTATCTTTTGTCGAGATACATATCGTATTGTTATCTTTTGTCGAGATACATATCGTACTGTTATCTTTTGCCGCGATACATATCGTTTTGTTATCTTTTATCGAGATACATATCGTATTGTTATCCTTTATCGCGATACATATCGTATTGTTATTTTTTATCGCGATAATATCGTACTGTTATCTTTTATCGAGATACATATCGTTCTGTTTTCTTGTGTCGCGATACATATCGTATTGTTATCTTTTATCGCGATCCATATCGTACTGTTATCTTTTATCGTGATACATATCGTAATGTTATATTTTATTTCGATATATAGATTGTACTGTTATTTTTCATTGCGATACATATCGTATTGTTATTTATTGTCGAGATACATTTCGTACTGTTATCTTTTATCGCAATACATATCATATTGTTATTTTTTATCGCGATACATATCGTATTGGATTCTTTTGTCGAGATACATATCGTTGTTATCTTTTATCGGGATACATTACGTACCTTATCTTGTGTTGGGATACATATCGTATTGTTATCTTTTATCGCGATACATATCGCATTGTTTTCTTTTATCGTGATACATATGGTATTGTTATCTTTTATCGCGATACATATCGTATTGTTATCTTTTATCGCGATACATATCGTATTGTTATTTTTTATCGCGATACATATCGTATTGTTATCTTTTATCGTGATACATATCGTATTGTTATCTTTCATCGCGATACATATCGTATTGTTATCTTTTATCGCGATACATATCGTATTGTTATTTTTTTATCGTGATACATATCGTATTGTTATCTTTTATCGCGATACATATCGTATTGTTATCTTTTATCGAGATACATCTCGTATTGTATTCTTTTATTGAGATACATATCGTAGTTATCTTTTATCGGGATACATTACGTACCTTATCTTGTGTTGGGATACATATCGTATTGTTATCTTTTATCGTGATACATATCGTATTGTTTTTTTTTTATCGCGATACATATCGTAGTTATTTTTTATCGGGATAATTTTCGTACGTTATCTTTTGTTGGGGTACATATCGTACGGTTATCTTTTATCGAGGTACATATCGTATTGTTATCTTTTATTACTATACATATTGCACTGTTATCTTTCATCGCGATACATATCGTATTGTTATCTTTCTTCGAGATAGATATCGTACTGTTATCTTTTGTCGTGATACATATCATACTGTTATGTTTTGTTGAGATACATATCATGCTTTTGTCTTTTGTACGATACATATCGTATTGTTATCTTTTATCGCGATACATATCGTATTGTTATCTTTTGTTGGGATACATATCGTGATGTTGTCTTTTTCACGATACATATCATACTGTTATCTGTTATCGAGATACATATCGTATTGTTATCTTTTATCGCGATACATATCGTATTGTTATCTTTTATCGCGATACATATCGTATTGTTATCTTTTATCGCGATACATATCGTATTGTTATCTTTTATCGCGATAAATATCGTATTGTTATCTTTTATCGAGATACATATCGTATTGTTAACTTTTATCAAGAATCATATCGTATTGATATCTTTTATCGCGATACATATCGTATTGTTATCTTTTATCGCGATACATATCGTATTGATATCTTTTATCGCGATAAATATCGTATTGTTATCTTTTATCGCGATACATATCGTATTGTTATCTTTTATCGCGATACATATCGTATTGATATCTTTTATCGCGATAAATATCGTATTGTTATCTTTTATCGCGATACATATCGTATTGTTATCTTTTATCGCGATAAATATCGTATTGTAAAATCAAACACTATAGACGTGCTATATGTTTGATTATGGATAGTTATTGTACACATAATTTAAGAGTCTTTATTTGTGTTACTCTGTATGAAGTCAGTTAATGGATATCAAGATTATCAATGCGTCTAATAATAACATAGTACTTGACCCTTTGGTCCTCTGTCTACAGTCATTATTTAACTTATGGAAAATCGTTTGACCATTAACCTATACATATGTGATAGTAATGTTATTCTATTTATAAAATGTAAAGCGAATGTGAATGATTTGATTTGTATGATTGTAGAATTAAAATGTAGGATTCTTGCAATTTATATGTAAAATTCCAAATACCCAAATTGTAATTCAAATGCATTTACCTCTGAAACCAACTGTATTTATTTACTAAGTGAATTTATATGCGACTATTGTGATCTCAGACATCACTAAGTAAAAAATGAATTTTCCTGTTGTATACATTTTCACTGTTTTATTGATCCCCTTGTACTTTTTTCTAGATAGTCTAAAAATGTTGAAATCGCTACCCAGCCTTAACATCATTCCACTGCGTGTATAAGTTATCTAAGTACAATAATGTATATGGGAGGGTAGACCGGAACATCCTGTCTCTCAATTAGTGAATTTGAAACTAGGAAGGGTTGAAGCCATTTGGTTGCGTTGAAATATTCCTCTTCTTGAGTTTTTTTTTCTGACTGATTTCTTGTATGTTATGATGTCAGCTCCATACCAGCCCTTTTTCGACAGAATAAACCACAAATTGTTGTCTGTTATCTAAGTTAAAAGAATACAACCTCTTAGAATGAACAAAAAATCTAAATTGTCAAATTTGGTCAAATAGGAGTTTATATTCCTACTATTCCAGTATCTATAAACAACAAGGCCTACTATTCCAGTATCTATAAACAACAAGGCCT
Source organism: Lottia scabra (assembly GCA_029955415.1). NCBI lineage: Eukaryota > Metazoa > Mollusca > Gastropoda > Lottiidae > Lottia > Lottia scabra. The sequence continues at coordinate 3,044,129 of JARJEI010000019.1, read as the reverse complement.
ACTATTCCAGTATATATAGACAAAAAGGCCTACTATTCCAGTATCTATAAACAACAAGGCCTACTATTCCAGTATATATAAACAACAAGGCCTACTATTCCAGTATATATAAACAACAAGGCCTACTATTCCAGTATATATAAACAACAAGGCCTACTATTCCAGTATATATAAACAACAAGGCCTACTATTCCAGTATATATAAACAACAAGGCCTACTATTCCAGTATATATAAACAACAAGGCCTACTATTCCAGTATATATAGACAAAAAGGCCTACTATTCCAGTATCTATAAACAACAAGGCCTACTATTCCAGTATCTATAAACAACAAGGCCTACTATTCCAGTATCTATAAACAACAAGGCCTAATATTCCAGTATATATAGACAAAAAGGCCTACTATTCCAGTATATATAAACAACAAGGCCTACTATTCCAGTGTATATAAACAACAAGGCCTACTATTCCAGTATATATAAACAAAAAGGCCTACTATTCCAGTACATATAAACAACAAGGCCTACTATTCCAGTATCTATAAACAACAAGGCCTAATATTCCAGTATATATAGACAAAAAGGCCTACTATTCCAGTATATATAAACAACAAGGCCTACTATTCCAGTATCTATAAACAACAAGGCCTACTATTCCAGTATCTATAAACAACAAGGCCTACTATTCCAGTATACTTTCATGCATATATCGTAATTGAATGATTAGACCTAGAATTGAGAATATTACCCTTTTGTTCCTCGTCAATACTGATAGATACCATCAAAACTAATAATTACTTTAATAACATAATATCTATAAACAACAAGGCCTACTATTCCAGTATATATAAACAACAAGGCCTACTATTCCAGTATATATAGACAAAAAGGCCTACTATTCCGGTATATATAAACAACAAGGCCTACTATTCCAGTATACTTAGTAGTCTCATAATCTTAAAACTAATAAATTTCCCTTTTGAAAATTATTTGTGATAAATCATACTTAAGTTAATTTAGACTTCCTGTACATTCACTACGTGTTTTATGATAATATTTTCTTTTTTTCAACCAAAGTGATTTTAGTTTTTTGAATTCATAATGGATAGGTTCAACCCACATTATGTTCGTTAAAAAGCCATATTATAAAGACATATTAAGACATGTATTGAAATAAAAAGTGAATTGTCTGTTCGAGGTATATTTGAAAGGCCTATCTTCGATCAAATATGAATATCATTAATTCAAATGTAGCCTCTATCATCCAGTCCTTCTCTAACTATGTACAGCTTCGACGAGCGATGGCCTTGACCGGTTGGAACCAATCTTTGTAATTGATCAAGTCTAAGGTGGCTAGTGAATTTATTGGTTGAAAATCAACATGCTTTAGCCTCTATCATCTGGTCGTCAGAGACTAATCAAAATGTTTCAATATGAGATTCAAAAGACATGTGTTATTAAGAGCAAAGCGACCCACCAGAAATATACATATTAGTAACTATGTACTAAATGATATTTATCGATATTTATCAAGTAATGTGACCAGGATTTAACAAAACGTACAGATGAATGACTTGTATAACTGTAAAATTCAGCAGTAGAATCTGTCCAAGACTAAGGGTCAATTTCCGTGCATCTGAGACCATTCCGGGAAGCCATCTCCTTTCATACGTAGCCATCCCCGAACCCGCTCCGATACACGGGACATTCACTTACTGAATTATCATTATATCCAGAAATAGCGATTCTCAGAAATACCATGGCTCCCCAATAACCACTTTTGCTTCCATGGCTCCCTTCAATTCGCCCATTGCCCCCTAGGGAGCCAAGTGGCCCCCGGTTGAAACACACTGAGATAGCTAGTGTCAAGTCAATGTGTATTAACTATTTAATTGTATCAGACATTTTTGGGGGTTGACTCGGGTCTTGAATGTGGTATGGTTACCACGCATGAATTCACTGATGCATATGTGAACTGTGTGACTTGTTCCGCATTACAGCGATGACTTCTGTTACTGCTAGCTTTTAAATTTTTTTTAAGAATTTAACATCCTGAAAAGCGATTTCCTGACATTTCTTGAAGAATTGAGGTTTTTTGTGTAGGAACTGCGGGACCAACACAAGAAATTTTTGAGAATTAGACGCCTGAAACTCAAAACCCTGACATTTTCTGAGGAATTTAGGTAAATTTTTGAGAATTAGACACCTGAAACGCAAATTTCCTGAAGAATTGAGGTTTATTTGTGAAGGGAATGCGGGAACAACACAAGAAATTTTTGAGAATTAGACGCCTGTAACGCAAATCCCTGACATTTCCTGAAGAATTGAGGTTTATTTGTGTAGGGACTGTGGAACCAACTACCAACAAGTTGAGAATTAGACGCCTGATACACAAATTCCTGATATTTCCTGAAGAATTGAGGTTTATTTGTGAAGTGACTGTGAGACCAACTCAAGAAATTTTTCAGAATTAGACGCCTGAAACGCAAATTTCTCGAAGAATTGAGGTTTATTTGTGAAGGGAATGCGGGACCAACACAAATTTTTTTTTGAGAATTAGACGCCTGAAACGCAAATCCCTGACATTTTCTGAAGAATTGGGGTTTATTTGTGTAGGGACTAAAGTAAAGTAACAATTCAATTTCAAAATAGTAGACATAGAATTTATGATAATATTTATATTCTGCTATATGTTGTATGGGGGCTATAAGAATAAGCTTGAAAATAATTATTTTTTCTTACCGACCGTGACTTACACATTGTTTATAATTTTTGGTGCCCCCTTGCAACGTCGACGCCCCCTGGTTTTCATTCGCTGGGGGTGCACGTGCTGAACAGTTGTTATATTTACAGTATACTGGTACTGGGTAGGAATACAACTAAGTAGGTTATAAGATAGCTAGTGTCAAGTCAATGTGTATTAACTATTTATATGTGGTCTGTAGTCGTAAAACAGAGTTACGTGTGATAGAATAGATATCTATAATTTATCAACTACTGTATAAAGGTGGTTGATTGGTTAGTGACACGAAATGAAATGATGTTTTAGAATTAGATCCTACCTGTGAACAGCCGCTTGAACTTTTGAAATAAGACGAACGCCAACCAATGTGCAATGAGGGAAATCTTGCTGAGATAATGGCAGGCCTCGATATTCTCTTTTTTCTAATTGTAAAGGGATCTTAACGTGCACAGTCCATATCTCTCAGGTCCTAGGTTTATTGACCCATCCAACCAACTTGCCTCTCCGAGACCAGCATCACTGTACAGGCGTCCATTCAGGGGGGAGGGGGGGGGGGCAGTTTAGGCACCCAAGAATTAGATGTCAGGAAACGCAAATTTAAGGTTCCAGATTGTTTGTATAAGATCTGAGGTATACCGCCTAATAATTTTAAGAATTGGATGCCTGTAAATGCTATTTCCTGACATTTTCTGGAAAATTTAAGGTTCAAGATTACCCTTGACTCAGTAAAATGAAATAATGTATTTAAAAAAATAACAATTGACATTTTTAGGGGGGCAAGATTGTAATTAAGTTGGACAAAGTTAACGTGAACGGCTGTTGCCGCGCCTGATTCTCAGACCCTAATGTAGTGGTTAAAAAACCGGATTTTAAAAAAAAACGAACTAACGAAATTAGGGTCTGATTTTAATTAGACTGAACTTTAGATCACGTTGTGTAAGTTTCATGCTGTTTTTAACAGACCGACATGTTGACATGTTGATTGATGTCTAGTTTTTAGCTGCCAAACCCCCTCCCCACCCCCATACACAGAGCCAGTGGCTACATAATAGCGGATGGACAAACACCAGACAGAGTACAACGAGGGAGCTGGACAGCAACATCAGCCTCCGTTTCCTTTCTATTCCGAATAAGGGCTCCGGGGCCATGGTTTATTGTTCCCTAACTAGACTAGACTAGACTCCATTTCCATGTCAGTCCCTCCGACCTACATCACTGACAGGGGGAAACCGGGTTGAAAAATTAGAAAAGGTAACATCTCGACCCATGCCGAGTTGAAAGAAATAAGACTGCCTCATATTTGATTATTATGAAACATTAGTAGTAACAGAAAAACATAAACATGTTTTATTTAAAGACATATTTTTCTACTGTACTTTCTCTAGACGAGTCGTCTATATTGAAACTATCAGGAATGTCGGTCATGTTTTATTTAAACACAGACTTCCTCTGCTAAGGTAGCGTTCGGGGTTGGAAACCTACTACCAGGAATGTTGGTCAGGGTATCGTTAAAAAGGTAACATCTCTTATTGAAACTATTTGCAAAATAACTCAACGATACACATTCAATCATCTGGTTACAGTTCTCTATACATTGGTTTAGATCTATAGCTATCAATGCGGATATAACTGGAGCTTCATACAACCTACATCCTCCCAAAAATACAACTCCACTGGTACATCGGGTATCGTTGTTACATGCTTCATCACAATCAGTCTGGTTCACGATAGGTGGAGAATCAAAGATATCAGGAATTATGACCGTATCATTTATAAAATCGTAATCACATTCTGAAAAGTAAATAACATAATTCATAATTCAAAAAGCTGTAGATTTGTTTCTTGTGTTTTTATGTCTGATGTCTGGAATTGGAATGGTACAAACAATACTATTAGTACCATAGTGCTATCAATCTGTTATTATTTAGGTTCAGTTTTAATATAAACTATCATACCTTGAGGTTGTGGCGTAGATAGCTTACACGTGGGTTTAGAATATTTCCATTCAAAATTTATACATTGCATCACCTGATGCATCTCGAAACCTTTTCTACATTTTATTGTTACCAATCCAAAATCTTTATTAAATTCAGCTTGTGGTATATGTGGATGTGGATAAGGTAAGCAATCTGAAAATTATAATATTGATAATAATGTAGATTTGTTAGCGTTCATTAGTTGATGAATTTTCACGTGTCTATCGAATGAATGGCAAAGCCCTGCATTCAATCTTTATATTTACATTTAGTACCAGTTCTATTTATTTGAATTTTGAGTAACAATTATGTTTTAATGGCTATAGTACATTAGTAAATTCTAAAATTTAGAGTTGACTCCATTCGTCTCTTCAAAACTTTTGGGAATTGTACAGTAACAAAATATTGGTTCATTTCCTTACATCTGTGGCCTTCCCGGGCATTTTTCTTGTTGACGCTCGAGAAGGGTTATTTTGAGGGTTGTCAGCGTTTGACGGTTACCTCTCAGAGGGGTTAAAGGGGAAACTATCCCAAGACAATTTTCAAAATCTGGGAGAATTTCCTTGCCTCTAAAGCCATTTCCTAGCCCGCCCCGCGCCGGTTACTACGACCCTGCATTTTGAATAACTTTTTATGAACAAATATATCTGGTTACACTAGTGACCTAACTTACAGAATAATATAATAATAGAAGTCTTGAAATGTCCAAGGTGAGTCGGACTCATTATAAAGAGGAGAAGGACACTAAATTCTAAGCATAATACATGTATATCAAATAGATTTACCACAGTAATATAATATATCAAATAGATTTACCACAGTAATATAATACATGTATATCAAATAGATTTACCACAATAATATAATCAGTATAAATACTTACCACTTTTACCAGCCTGAACAAGAATCAAGTTTGTTACACAAAACAACAGGATTGAACATAAAAGGTTATTCATGGTTCTGATTAGGGTAATAACTAGACTTGTTGATACACTGTCGAGTATTGAATGCTAGATTTCATGAGAAATTTATACTAAATTTAGGGCCTCCTACTGGACAGATGTTGTCAACTTGTCGATGCATATTTTATGCCAATTTTAAAGGGAACCAGTCGGCATTATCGGGTGTGATTTGTATTTTGAATATACATGTATATAATAATGCAATACAATTCCGTTAATCAAAAAAAATCGGGAGAATTATATCCAAAGAATTATTTGCGACGGCTTATTTTGATAATGGTGCTCGTCATTTAGCAAAACTTCGGATTGGACACTACCCCAATAGCTTTCCTCGTCAGGGACACCTGAGACACCTCTGGTACGCATCATCATTATATTCAACAAAACATATATTCGCAATGACCTTAGTTTATTAAGAGATTTGGAATTACTGCTTACTCGATCGAGGCACCTCTGGGATCTTTCGCAGAGACACCTCTGTTACTTGTGATATGTACCTTTTCATTAACCTAAATTTAATAACGGCTTACTCGAGACACCTTTAGTACTTGCTTTTCAAAAACCTAAATTTAGTAACGGATTAATCGAAATGAAATCAAATAAAGTTTTACGTTCCACATCTTTGCACCTATTGAATATGACTAACCCGAGACACCTATGGTTACAGATTTATGTAGGATCGGTACTATTTTGAGTCTAGATAACAGAATAAACATTGTTGTCAATTTAGTACTGGATCCACAATTTCCACCTTTTTGACTATCTGCTACGGAACGCTTTACTGTCTGAACCGTGGACCACAAGACAGGAGATTCTTGCTCCTCTTTGGTACCTTCTGGACTACATATTTCGGATTTATATTTTGAAGTTAAACTTTCATTTAACCTTTCAAATAATTCCATACCAACCAAATAATGTAAGGTACCGAGACCCTTTCGAGCCCATCAAGAGGCCATGCCCTCCTAAATCAAAGCCCATGGTTTTACAGAACAATGTTTTTTATGATGATGTGTATTAAGTGGTCAACTATTTCAGTCTCCTGGAGGAGAAATATGACATTCTAGATACTTCAGAGTAAAGTAATATATAATTAAGGTCATTTACTTTTGAAAATAGCAATATATTGAATAAATGATATCCTCATATTTTAAAACTATTGTTTTAATATATGCATTTAGATGTCTGAAGATTATTCATTAAAATGAATCAAATATGTAACTTATCGTTAACTTTATCATATTACAAAGCGATCCACCAGACATAAATAAATAAGTCATAGTGACATGTGCCAAATGAAATTGTCGATATGTCATTTTAAAATATACCTGTATTAATGTGGATTTAAACTGTAGGATTGCATGTAAAATTCCAAATACTTCATATGCATTCACCTCTGAAACCAACTTTTTGTGAATTTATATGCCTTATATTATAGCATATTCATAATTTTAGATTGTGTATCATCACATTGTATATGGTCGCCATCCCAATGACTTTTAACTCCTTTCAACGGGTAGTACTACAAGCCATTCTAATCTTCTGGAAAATGAATGAAGATAACTTATTAGGTCATCAAACTTTCACACCCCAATCGAGATCCGAACTCTCAACCATAACAACTATGATATCTCAACCAAGCAAATGACGTCATGATCACAAAGAACAATGTTCTAACCGATTGTGCTATAGGACCTTACTAATTGAAAGATGAAGTTTCGTGCATTTTTATCTAGATAGTTTAAAAATATAACTACCCAGCCTCAACATCATTCCACTGAGTGTATAGGTTATCAAAGTACAATCGCATATAGAAGGGTACAAAAGTCATAATCAAAATCAATTTACCATAATGACGTGATCAATCCTCTTATACTGTACAACAAATATAAGCTGCTAATTTCAGGGTTAGATTGGTGGTATTCAATAATTACAAATGCTTATGATTCTACCTCCAGGGTAAGATTGGTGGTATTCAATAATTCTAAATGCTTATGATTCTACCTCCAGGGTTAAATTGATGGTATTCAATAATTCCAAATGCTTAAGATGCTACATCCATGGTTAGATTGGTGGTATTCAATAATTCCAAATGTATAAGGTGCTACTTTCAGGGTTAGATTGGTGGTATTCAATAATTCCAAATGTATAAGCTGATAATTTCAGGGTTAGATTGGTGGTATTCAATAATTCTAAATGCTTATGATTCTACCTCCAGGGTTAGTTTGATGGTATTCAATAATTCCAAATGCTTAAGATGCTACATCCATGGTTAGATTGGTGGTATTCAATAATTCCAAATGCTTAAGATTCTACATCAAGGGTTAGATTGATGGTATTCAATAATTCCAAATGCATAAGGTGCGACTTTCAGGGTTATATTGATGGTATTCAATAATTCCAAATGCATAAGGTGCTACATCCAGGGTTAGATTGATGGTATTCAATAATTCCAAATGCATGAGCTACTACTTTCAGGGTTAGATTGATGGTATTCAATAATTCTAAATGCATAAGATGCTACATCCAGGGTTAGATTGATGGTATTCAATAATTCTAAATGCATAAGGTGCTACATCCAGGGTTAGATTGATGGTATTCAATAATTCCAAATGCATGAGCTACTACTTTCAGGGTTAGATTGATGGTATTCAATAATTCTAAATGCATAAGATGCTACATCCAGGGTTAGATTGGTGGTATTCAATAATTCCAAATGCTTGAGATTCTAAATCCAGGGTTAGATTGATGGTATTCAATAATTCTAAATGCATAAGGTGCTACATCCAGGGTTAGATTGATGGTATTCAATAATTCCAAATGCATGAGCTACTACTTTCAGGGTTAGATTGATGGTATTCAATAATTCCAAATGCATAAGGTGCTACTTTTTGGGTTAGATTGATGGTATTCAATAATTCCAAATTCATAAGGTGGTACTTTCAGGGTTAGATTGGTGGTATTCAATAATTCCAAATGCATGAGCTACTACTTTCAGGGTTAGATTGATGGTATTCAATAATTCCAAATGCATAAGCTGCTACTTTTAGGGTTAGATTGATGGTATTCAATAATTCCAAATGCATAAGGTGCTACTTTTAGGGTTAGATTGATGGTATTGACCTAACAAGTGATGTGTTACTTAAAACTAAAATATTATAATAAGCAAGGATCAAACCTATTGTTATATATTGATTTTAAGGCTAAAATATGTGCTATACTGGCTACACAGATAGATTTGAGTTTGATAACTCTCATAAATTCTGTCTGCTGAATATTAAATAATAATAATAATAATAATATCAATAATGGTGATGATGACGAAGAACTCTTTATTTTACATGAGTCAGAATTATACCCGATACACCATAATGACATGGTCCGGTCTAATATTCAGCCCATTTATTCAGGCAAATAACAATGGTGGAACTTAATACATCGTTAATCACACAATTTACGACATATTCATTGTACGTAGATGACATTTAGGGTGTTTTTAGTTTAATCTATTTAGGCAAATTTGTAAAAAAATATTTTAATATCATGTTTAGAATCATTAAAGCCTACTATATCAGAATCCTGGTGGAGAAAAATGACCTTCTACTAGCCATACGCATAAAATAATATTTCATCTCGGTCAATTCATTTTGAAAATAGCAATTACCATTTATCAGTAGCGTATTTAGGGGAGGGGGGGGGGACTTAGTTATCATAGTTAGAAATTAATAAATTTCCATCTCGAAAATTGTTTACCACTTCACATATAAGTTTCCACGTGTTTTATAACAACATGATTTCAGTTGATTAAATTTTCCATTTAAACTTACCACGTGTTTTATAACAACATGATTTCAGTTGATTTAATTTTCCATTTAAACTTACCACGTGTTTTATAACAACATGATTTCAGTTGATTAAATTTTCCATTTAAACTTACCACGTGTTTTATAACTACATGATTTCAGTTGATTAAATTTTCCATTTAAACTTACCACGTGTTTTATAACATCAATAACAGAGTGTGTTCGTTAAAACGTCAGCGACCATCAGCCAGGTTCGATAAAATGTACCCATTTATTTTAATCAATTATTAAATTATCGGTTCAGCAATAGCGGTCTAAATTTTATCTGTTCTTGGCGAGCTTATCTGTGGAGCTCCATCTGAGGACGTTACTTTTAAACCTTGTAGTTATCATAATTATCTTGTTTACATTTTTATAAATATATATTTTTAGTTTGGGGTATATATGAAAGGATTGTTCGATTTTCGTGCAGTTCCATTAATTCGTTTTACATATATTCAAGAGATAAATATGAATATAATTAATCGATATGTAATATCTATCATCCAGTCCTTCTCTAACTACGTACACCTCCGTCGAGAAATGGCCTTGACCGGTTGGTAACAATCTTTGTAATTTGTAAACTATTGACAATTTCTCTACAATTACCTACTAGAAATATTATTCATTATGACTTACAATTATTGATTAAAATATTATCGCGATACATATAGTATTGTACATGTATATCTTTTATCGGTATACATATAGTACCTTACATTAAAATGAATAATGAAGCAATAAAAATTCAACTGTTTGAGTAGTATAAAGACAAATTGATGGGAGCAACGTGAATTTACAATGAGCTGTTTCTTGTTACTCTGTATTTTAAGTAGGTTAATAGATCTCAAGATTATCAATGCGTCTAATAATGACATAGCACTCGACCCTTTCGTCCTTATGGTCATTATTTAACTTACTGGCAATCGTTCGACCATTAACTTATAGATATGTGAGAATTTATGTAATTTTAATTTGAAAATGTAATGGCGAATGTGAATGGGTTTTTTTTTGTAATTGTAGAATTAAACTGTATGATTTTTTTTTCCAATTTCGAGGTATATTTGAAAGGAATGTTCGATCAAATATGAATATTATTAATCCAAATGTAGCCTTTATCATCCAATCATTCTCTAACTACGTACAGCTTTGACGAGAGATGGCCTTGACCGGTTGGTACCATTTTTTGTAATTGACCGAGTCTAAAGTGGCTAGTGAATTTTATTGGTTGAAAATCAACATGCGTTAGTCTCTATCATCCGGTCGTCAGAGACTAATCAAAATGTTTCAATATGAGATTCAAAAATATGCGTTACCAAAAGCAAAGCGACCCACTAGACATATACATATTAGTAAGTATGTGCTAAATGATATTTATCAATATTTAACAAGTTATTGGACCAGGATTGTTTTTACAAAACGTACTGATGAATGACTTGTATAACTGTAAAATTCAGCAGTAGAATCTGTCCAAGATTAAGGGTCAATTTCCGTGCATCTGAGGCCATTCCGGGCAGCCATCTCCTTTCATTTGCTAGCCATCCGAGAACCCGCTCCGACACGGGACATTCACCTACTGAATTATCATTATATAACCAGAAATAGCGATTCTCAGAAATACCATTGCTCCCCAATTACCACTTTTGCTTCCATGGCTGCCTTCAATTCGCCCATTGCCCCCTAGGGAGCCAAGTGGCCCCCGGTTGAAACACACTGAGATTGCTAGTGTCAAGTCAATGTGTATTAACTATTAAATTTTATATGTGGTCCGTAGTCATAACAAAGAGTTACTTGAATCTTATGTATATAAGAGTGGTTTATAACATTATACACGGTAATATCTCTATCGTCTGCTAAGCGCGCCCTTTTGATCAGGCTTGTCTTCTGCCATACTGACTACAGGCTGCTATTTTGAGTGTGATAGAATAGATAACTATAATTTAACAACTAACTACTGTATATTTGTAAATGTCGACAATAAATCTGCAATAAACTACTAGAAATATACATCATTTAGAAATATTTACATTTTATCAATAATATTTTGAAATAATAATAATGATAATAATAATAACTTTATTTGGACAAAAGTCCAATTTTCAAAAGGTCCCACTAAACTACATATTATTATATACAAACCCATAAAGGGCGATATACATTTACAAAAGTCATTGATTATGAAAGAAATATACGGAAAATTATATCAGCTAAAAATATGAAAAGAAAAACTAAAGCAAAGATGATTACAAAACTACCGAAATGATTATTCTGTGTTATCAACAAGAACAAATTTCCTTAATTTAAAAGGGCCTTTTCAAGAAAATTTTAAGAATTTTACATCCTGAAACGCGATTTCCTGACATTTCCTGAAGAATTGAGGTTTTTTGTGTAAGAACTGCGAGACCAACACAAATTGTTTTTTGAGAATTAGACGCCTGAAACACAAATTTCCTGAAGAATTGAGGTTTTTTTGTGAAGGGAATGCGGGACCAACACAAGAAATGTTTGAGAATTAGACGCCCGAAACGCAAATCCCTGACATTTCTTGAAGAATTGAGGTTTTTTTAAATTTTTCTGAGAATTAGACACCTGAAACGCAAATCCCTGACATTTCCTGAAGAATTGAGGTTTTTTGTGTAAGAACTGCGAGACCAACACAAATTGTTTTTTGAGAATTAGGCGCCTGAAACACAAATTTCCTGAAGAATTGAGGTTTTTTTGTGAAGGGAATGCGGGACCAACACAAGAAATGTTTGAGAATTAGACGCCCGAAACGCAAATCCCTGACATTTCTTGAAGAATTGAGTTTTTATTTTTAATTTTTCTGAGAATTAGACGCCTGAAACGCAAATCCCTGACATTTCCTGAAGAATTGAGGTTTTTTGTGTAAGAACTGCGAGACCAACACAAATTGTTTTTTGAGAATTAGACGCCTGAAACACAAATTTCCTGAAGAATTGAGGTTTTTTTGTGAAGGGAATGCGGGACCAACACAAGAAATGTTTGAGAATTAGACGCCCGAAACGCAAATCCCTTGAAGAATTGAGGTTTTTTTAAATTTTTCTGAGAATTAGACACCTGAAACGCAAATCCCTGACATTTCCTGAAGAAATGGGGTTTATTTGTGTAAGGACTGCGAGACCAACTGAAGAAATTTTTTTAAATTAGACGCCTGAAACGCAAATTTCCTGAAGAATTGAGGTTTATTTGTGAAGGTACTGTGGAACCAACCCCCCAAAAAATTGAGAATTAGACGCCTGAAACACAAATTCCGGACATTTCCTGAAGAATTGAGGTTTATTTGTGAAGGGACTGTGGAACCAACCCCAAAAAAAAAAAAAAAAAAAGAAATTGAGAATTAGACGCCTGAAACACAAATTCCTGACATTTCCTGAAGAATTGAGGTTTATTTGTGAAGGTACTGTGGAACCAACCCAAAAAAAATGTAGAATTAGACGCATGAAACACAAATTCCTGACATTTCCCTGCGAATTTTTAAGTTCAAGATTATTGGTCTGACACTCCTACAAAAATTTTCTCCCTCCAATTTGATTTTTTCCCCGACAAAAATACGACCCCACACCCCCTCCCCTCATATGGACGCCCCTGATGTATCCATTTAAATTGGTGTGCTCAGAAACAAGGGCAAGTAAGTCTATCACGTGATCACAGACCACAACTACTCAACATACATTATAACAGAGCTATCTTGAGTCTGACGGCTCTGTATTATAACAAAATAAATAAAGTAAACTAACAATTCAATTTCAAAACAGTAGACATAGAATTTATGATAATATTTATATTCTGCTATATGTTGTATGGGGGCTATAAGAATAAGCTTGAAATAATTATTTTTTCTTACCGACCGTGACTTACTCATTTTTTTTTTTGAGGGTTTTTGGCGCCCCCTTGCAACGTCGGCGCCCCCTGGTTTTCATTCGCTGGGGTAACAGTATACTGGTACTGGGTAGGAATACAACTAAGTAGGTTATTAGATAGCTAGTGTCAAGTCAATTTGTATTAACTATTTATATGTGGTCTGTAGTCGTAAAACAGAGTTACGTGTGATAGAATAGATATCTATGATTTAACAACTACTGTATAAAGGTGGTCTTATTGGTTAGTGATACGAAATGAAATGATGTCTTCGAATTAGATCCTACCTGTGAACAGCTGCTTGAACTTTGGAGATAAGACGAACGCCAACCAATGTGCAATGAGGGAAATTTTGCTAAGATAATGACATGCCTCGATATTCTCTTTTTTCTAATTGTAAAGGGATCTTAACGTGCGAAGTCCATATCTCTCGGGTCCTAGGTTTATTGACCCATCCAACCAACTAGCCTCTCCGACCAGCATCACTGGCAAAAGGAAACTGGGTTAAAAAATCTTAAAGTATTATCAGAATATTATGTCACAAGCCAACTAGAACTAGGGTAGAAATACGATGAGCGTTCAATAATAAATAAGTAATAATAATTTTAAGAATTGGATGCCTGTAAATGTTATTTCCTGACATTTTCTGGAAAATTTAAGGTTCAAGATTACCCTTGACTCAGTAAAATGAAATAATGTATTTAAAAAAATAACACTTGACATTTTTAGGGGGCAAGATTGTAATTAAGGTGGTCAAAGCCTTGGTTTTTCCATAATACAATTCCGGTTGACAACGCCCATGACAGTGCATCACTATTTTATTAATGTTTCCCCAAAGAAAATTGTGAAAATAAGGGCAGATTTCCTTGCATCTGAGGCCTTTACAGTTGACAGTGCTCCACTATTTAGGATTTTTTCTTCAGAGAAATTTGTGAAACTAAGAATTGATTTCCTTGTGTCTAAATCCATTCTTTTTTTATAATTCACCCAGTAACCCCCTATATCGACCCCCCCCCCCCTCCCCTTTTTAAATGACCCCCAGGGGTTGAGAATCACTGGTATATATAAGTATCGAGTCGACGCAGCCCTGTATCAATCATATCTCGCAGCACTTGCACTGACCTTTGGCTTCACAAACTAAATGATTTTTTTTTTTTTTTTTTTTTTTTTGTACAATTTGTCGCAATGTACTTAATCGCTTGAGGATAATATGTCCATTTAATACACATGTACTTGTGTATATTGATATATTGTATATCTTAATAAAATATCCAGTAGCCTGTGGTCATGTATTTGATCTCTAAATCATCAAACTCTGTACAATAATCGCTTGAGGGTAATATGTCCGTTTAATACACATGTACTTGTGTATATTGCTATATTGTATATCCAATAGCCTGTGGTCATGTACTTGATCTCTAAATCATCAAACTTTGTACATTGTTTTTTTTTTTTTTGTTTTTTTTTTTTTTTTTTGGTGTCTATATGTTGTATATTGTATCTATGTTTGTCCCCATGGGCTGGGTGTGAGACAGGACCGTTACCACTCGTGGTATTGGGCCTAATTCTGACCCATGTAAAATAAAGAGTTTATTATTATTATTATTATTTATTATTATCAATCTACTTAAATTTACACTAAACTTTAGATCACGTTGTGTAAGTTTCATCCTGTTTTTAACAGACCGACATGTTGACATGTTGATTGAGGTCTAGTTTTTAGCTGCCAAACCCCCTCCCCACCCCCATACACAGAGCAAGTGGCTACATATTAACGGATGGACAAACACCAGACAGAGTGCAATGAGGGAGCTGGACAGCAGCATCAGCATCCGTTTCCTTTCGATTCCGAATAAGGGATCCAGGGCCATGGTTTATTGTTCCCTTACTAGACTAATCTCGACGCCATTTCCACTATAATCTCTCCGACCTGCATCACTGACAGGGGGAAACCCAAACCGGGTTGAACAATCAGAAAAGGTATCATCTCGACCCATGCCGGGTTGAAAGAAATAAGACTGCCTCATATTTGATTATAATGAAACATTAGTAATAACAGAGATAACTGATCATAAACATGTTTTATTTAAAGACATATTTTTCTACAGTAGTTTCTCCAGACGAGTCGTCTATATTGAAACTATCAAGAATGTTGGTCATGTTTTATTTTAACACAGACTTTTTCTGCAATGATAGCGTTGCTAGTTGTTCCGATATCATCATCAGGAAAGTTGGTCAGGGTATCGTTAAAATTGAAACATAGCTTATCGGGACTACCTTCAAAATAACTCAACGATACACATTCAATCGTCTGGTTACAGTTCTCTATACATTGGTTCTGATCTGTAACTAGAGATACGGATATAACTGGTGCTTCATACAACCTACATCCTCCAAATAATACAACTCCACTGGTACATCGGGTATCGTTGTTACACGCTTCATCACATTCAGTCTGGTCCTCGGTAGATGGAAAGTCAAAGGCGCTAGGAAATATGAACGTACTGTTTATAATATTGTAATCACATTCTGAAAAGTAAATCACATAATCAAAGATAAATGTACAGGCTTCAAAAAGCTGTAGATGTTTTCTTGTGTTTTTATGTGTATCCAAATCAATATTTTTTTGTCAGATGTCTGGAATTGGAATGGTACAAATTAATATTAGTTCTATAGTGCTATCAATCTGTTATTCGTTTTAATACAAGTTTACTGTTTTATTTCTGTCGCTTTTGAAGTAGAGCATACTCTTACTTCCAGATGTCAATCATGCAGCTTTTGTGTTTTTCAACTGGGATTCTCTATAAAAGAGTCTGCTTAGCTAATATTGTTTACTGTGATTATTTGTAGCTTTGATTGAAATTCCAGTTTTAATATAAACTATCATACCTTGAGGAGGTGGCGTAGTGATATCTTCAGGCAGTGGCGTAACGGGTTTGCACTTGGGTTTGGTATATTTCCATTTTCCATTCATACATTCCATCACCTGATGCATCTCAAAGCCTTTTTGACAACTTATCGTAACCAATCCACAATCTTTATTGAATTCAGCATTTTGAATACTGGGATAAGGCAAGCAATCTGTAAATTTCAATTTGATTATATTAGCATTTCAATAACATGTATACGTAATGATATATTTCTTAGACACCTTGACTTTGCTTTTAAAACATGATCGAAATTGTGATTGTGATCGTGTACGAATCGTGGTGATCCCATTGGATCCTATCAAATCCTATCAGTTCTTTAGGTCAATCGAAGGTATTTTTTCACTGTTAATTATATTCCTGCGATCAATAATTGTCATTCGTGATCATCGAATCAAATTATATTATAGTAATGTATCGTAACATATAAGATCTAATCGTGTTTCAAAATCGTGGTGATCGGTTTGAATCTTGAACAAGGGAAACCACCAAATTGAAGTCAATTTCTATCAATGAGTATCTAAGCCTTATATCGTAACGGCAGATTAAATCTTTTTCGAGAAAGTTTTTATGATTTCTTTTTAAAGCTAGTCTGTTTTACACCTGATGGTACTTGCCTTTGGGGTAGTCCGCTACTAAAAGACTACTAGTGTTACTCTCGATTTTGCCATGATTTTTGATTAACGGAATTGTTTTGTTTGAACAGATTTTATTACTACCTGAGATGAAGAAGGCGACCAAAACGTCTACAATGTATTCACCTCATTTGAATTAATTGAAATAATATTTGACATTACCAGTTATGATGGTGCTACAGAAAATGCGAACTGGTTGGACCTTTCTTTCTCAATAAATACGGAATAATTTTCTGATCTACACGCGGCAACTTGCTAATTACAATATTGAATATCGGTGTGTTGTTTAAAAAATGAATAACTTTTAAAAGTTTTAGAAAATTTGTTGGGCGAGTGAGCGTAGTATTAATAACCTAAACTACAGCACCCGATTCGTCCATTTTTAGCTGCTCAGAGCAAAAAATTGTTAGGGTTCTATTATCGCCCAGAGCATTAACAAAGGCGCCTTTCTGTCCTCAGGGACTAATGTTTCTTGCTACTAGCAGATAACAAGGGCAAACGAGAGTACAATAGAGGGTATAATAATTTTCTGCTCGCAGCAGCTAACAAAGGTCTAACAATTATATTGCTGTGAACAGCTAACAAGGGTGAATTTAAAAAAATTAAAAATCATAATTTTATTGCAATAATTATTATAACCAAAACCTCCACTAATGAACCCGTCTGAGACACTTATATATATTTTATGGTAACAGGTTATTATAAAAATTGACCACCGGGCTATTGATACTGGGCTACTGGGCTACTATGCGTTACGGGGGCACAGGTCGCACCTTTAGTATCGCCGGGCCACTGGTAGTACCAGGCCATTAGATCCAGCCTTTCGTTACTGAACACTAGATATTGATTCTGGGTTATAGGTAGCACCGAAACATTAGTATTTTGTATACAGGTACTTGGTTTTGTTACTAAGCCTGGTTATTATTATTTGTTTACCCGCTTATTCTTACTGGACCACCAGTTACTGGGGCTCTGGGTTATTGATACTGTACCACTGGTAGTACTGGCTTATTGATGTTGCACCACGGACGTTATTGCTACTGAACCACTGGCACTGTTGTAACTGGATCATTGCTAGTACCATTGCTAGTGGTACCCTGCTTTTGTCACAGGTAGTAGGCCTACCGGGTTAATGCTACTGAACCACTTTTAGTAAAAGGTTGTTGCTACTGGACCACTAGTAGTATCAGGTTTCTATTATTGGGTCCCTGGTAGTACTGGCACTGGGTAATTAATTGCCACTGCACCACTGGTAGTACCAGCAGGTTATTTATATTGGACCATTTTAAGTTTTAGGTTTTTAATACCACTGCCACTTATTTTAGGCTACTGGGTTATTGATTCTGGACCACTATTAGTGCTATGTTTTTAATATTGCACCACTGCAGTCGAAATCGATATTGATCACGGATTTTTGTGTTAATGATCTGGACGATGTGGCCTGTGGACGATTTTGTTTGGAACTATTTTGACCTAGATAATCTGACTCAATGCCAAGGTCATCATCTCAAAATTTCTGAAATACATGTACTGAATTTTAATTGTAAAAGTTTCGCCTACACTATCCGCGGTATGGCTTAACGACACTACTGGTTGGATTAGGCTAATAAGAGTAGCCTTGTTGTATTGCTTCATTCGTCTTTCAGTAGGCCTAATGATCTAATGAGAATCGGGTAAAAAAAAAAGGTAAGCCATTTTTATGTAAAAATTATTTTCTGTGCAAGTTGAAAGTTTTTTTGAATTTTTTTGCCATGCCCATGGTTTTGAAGAGAATATTAGCCTGATCGTAGTAGCTTACTGTTAGTCATAAACAGTACCATGCAATAACTATTCGTACAAAATGGCGTTTTCATTGAATTCGCTCTACGACCTCACATACTTAGATATAGCTTGGAAATTATTACAAAGGAGGAAAACCATCACCTATGTATCAGAAATGTTGGGCCTGTACAGGAGTATAATTAGCAAATTTTAAAAAGCGTGTAGAACTAAGGGGGTTCATAGTATACACCCGAGACGAAAAAGCAACCGGTTTATATGTACGAATATATATTGTATGGTACTGTATATTACAGTTAATGGTCTTAGAATGTCTTTGGAGCCGCAGTGGCTCAGTGAGTTAGACGCTTGCTCGCTAACCTGAAGGCGAAGGTCCAGGATTCAATCCTTCGGATTTTTCAACCCAGTTTCCCCCTGTCAGTGATGCAGGTCGGAGGCGTCTAGTCGTTCGGATGGGACAATAAACCTAGGCCCCGTGTGCTATTGGCTGTGCATGTTATTAAAGATCCCTCGACAGTTGGAAATCGAAAATAAAAGCAGGCTAACGCTGCTGTGTTGGCAAAATTTCCCTCATTGCACACTGCATGGCATTAGCCCGTCCTCAATTTGCCCATATAGGTGCAGAAAAGTAGGACGTAAAACTCCATTCATTTTACTTAGAATGTCTTTGCTTTGGCTCATAATTTGATATAATTTTTTTACATTAAATGGAAATACATTTCTCTCCTAGAAATTTAAATAAAAAGAAAAGGTTACTATTTTGTAAAATCATAAAATATGTTTATATAAGCTTATATAATATTTTATATAAATAAGCTTAATATAATTATGATATTTATATTTTCATCAAATCAAAGACATTCTCCAAGACATTCTCAAATAGAATTATGGCAAAAATTCATAATTTTTTCAACTTGCACGTAGACAAATAGCATTTTATACAAAGAGTATCATCTTCAGCATTTCTGATGATCGATTTGAGCAATAGATATATATGTGAATAGCCTCCAAAAGTACAAGAACTGTACCAAAATCATCTAATTCCTTCAATTATATATTCCTGCCTTAACATTTATTTTTTATTTTCTGTGTAATATACTATATTATGTGTTCTCTATATATGGCATGGTCTTACTAAACAATGAGTCATATTTTGACTTTTAACATACTTAATTTGTAGGGAGAGTTGTGAACATTATTATGGATTAGAATAGCTAAAATAATTCCAGGTTCTGAGATAAAAATCTTGTTGGTCGAGCTGTTAGTGAACATATCCCTTAAATCCTTAAAAATTATAAAAGGTTTTGATTCTTGTCATTTAGTTCTAGTGAGTGCACATGTGTATATAAGCTTAATGTCAATGACAAATGAATACAAATGGTTGCCTGGCAAGATAAGCTCACTTTCCTGGTTAAATCTCAGTATGATAAACCGAAACCCCTGTCACGAGTGTTAACCCCTGTTAAAAGTGTCTAATCGTTTAGATGGAACAATAAACTGAAGCCCTGTGTGCTACAGACTGCACATTTCAGATTCCTGACAGTTGGAATTTAAGTATGTTAAAAAATGTCAAATCAGATCAAGAATAGAAACTGTGTAATCATTATTGAGTAAGCTTATTGTTTCTGCAAGTTAATGTTTTTGAATTTTGTCCATAATTTTGAATACTTGTTTTTGAGAACTGGAATAGAAGTCTAGAATTTTCAAAATATGCACTTTATTATTGGTTAAAAAATAGCAAATTTCACATAAAAAAATAAGAAACCTTCTTTAATGAAACAAACCTAATTTGTTTCACTGCAAAGCAAATGGTCAACCTATATAAAATTCTTAGAGAACTATAAAATGTTATATCCAGATATCTGTTAAAACATGACGTCATTTGCTTGGAGTTCGGTTCTCGATCAGTGTGTGAAAGTCTGATGACCTTGAATAAGTCATCTTCACTCATAATTCCAGTCCACTCAGCTGTAAATGGGTACGGATAATCCGGGAAAGATCATTTCCAAGAAGTTTTGCCAAGGACCAGCTGTGAGAAAGGATCCTCACGGAACCTAAGTTGTTATCCTTGTGAAATGTAGATGTTTCTTTTTTTTTTTCTTTAAGATTACAATCATTAGAATATCTTATGATACAGTACTTTAGAACAACCACCCAATGAAATTTTCAACCAATTTCAATGACAATCTTATAATGCAGCCAGTGTCTACCTGTATTTCACCTACACCTTTCCTTTATTCAACAATTATACTTGTTCAATTTGGTGGAAATTCTATAAATTTTCTGGATTAACTTTCATATAATAACTGGATATTATATGCAAATAATAGTTCATGCATTACAACTGATTACTTTATGAATCTTTTATCAAAAATATTACTTGTATCTATTTTTAGTATGATCCATATACCATATCAACATAGGGAGGACCAGATAAGCATAGTATATCAGTTTGTGTTTTGATATCCCCAATTGTATGGTACAGGAAGAAGAGTTAAAAGGTAAGTTAAATTTTTTAACATTAGATTCTGTTTTATTTGTATGATATACAAATGTGTAATTATGTAATGTGCCACTTTAAATTCACATAATATTGTTAAAGATAGAATACCACTTAAAATGAACACACAAAAAATTCTCAAACTTGTCATGCTTGGATGTTGCTTGATGCCTGATAATGTCCAAATAATTATTTGTTTGCATGGTAGCACTTTTCTACTTATAAAGATATAATGATACAAAAATACTAAAAATGAATTTATTTTATTGTAGGTTGATATGTTAGTGATGTGGTGATATGAGAATCCTGTAGAAAATCTAAAGGACACATGATTCAATAGCAAATTTATAATTCTTAATAGACCAAACATTTATTGTTTGAACTCTTACAACTCATCATTACACATATACATATTTTAATTCATTACTTTGATCCATGTATTACCTATATCCTAGTTTGATCAGGATATACAGAATGTGAGACTAATGCAATGAGGAACCAATTGATTTTGAGTGTAGAAAAACATGTAAATGACTTGGCTCATTATATTCTATTATATGGCAAGTTTTAACTTCACAGACAGCTGAATGTAACTCACTTTATCTCTTACTCATTACCAAAATGACATACATGCACACAGCTACATATAATTGTGCTGGTTACAATGGTGGTTTGCGTTGTCAAGATTGCAAAACTATCTTTTAAGAAGAAGTTATGGCTTGTTTGATTTATGAAGAGTTTCTTGAAAGAGGTCAAGCTTTGACATTTAAATAGTGTTACTTGACACAAAGACTTCAAACTTCTTCAGGAAAGTTTATAGTCGTAACAGTAAACTCCTGACAATAAGACTGTTTCTTGCATCATGATGTTGGCTTACATAGTAGTTACCAAGTCCAGTACTATGCAACCTTTGATGAAAGTAATGAAATGCAGTGTTACTATTTATATTATGTAAAATGAAAAAAAATGAAATAAATTATTGATAATTAAAATTCTCTTCTGTACTGATGATATTAGCATTTGGGTTGAGGTGATGCTTATTAACAATATTAGGTTACATTTGAGTGTTGATATGCCTACTAAAGCTTTAGAATGTGCAAGAATAAAACCAAATGTTGGTTGGTCGGATACACACATGGCGCAGATCCCTGAGGACAGGGAGGCATGTCCCCCATTACCCCTGTCAGAAAACCTGGGGGACATGATAACCTGAGTTGAGTTGGGTGTCTGTTATGGACGTTACTGGCATCCGAGAGTATTGAAACTATATATTTTCCCTTGAAGCCTGTTTCAAGATCTTATCCTTTTGTTCAATTTCGAAGAACCCTAAAATGCTCATTGGGCTTTGGCACAAAAATATTAACAGAATGTGTCAATAATAGCTGAGTTCACAACACAACAAAGGATAAATCATACATAGCGTTGTAAACATATAAACTTACTGTACATTTATCAAAAGCAAAACAGGCAAAAATAATAATTATGTGGCAGAATAAATTCGTTTCTCAAATACATTTGTTATGAGAATGTGCAATAATTATAATATGTAACAACAGGAATGAAAGGTACAGTGCTCATTGTGTACATCTATGTACCCCTTGCTTTCAATGTCTGAAAATACGTTCAATTCGATACAAATTCTCCTGTTCCATCTGCAAGTATTTGAAACTTGCATTCAAGGAAAAAGATAGTGCATTAGTATACATGTCCACTGTACAATGCATTGAAATGATGTATTTACCAAAGTAGATTATAGATTGTGCTCTTGTTATTAGGCCTATACATGTGTTTTAACATTTTCTGGAAGTAGGCCTAATGTGCTCAATGTGTAAAGATATGCAACGTTTTTTTTTTATCTTTATCTTGTGTGCATGGTTCGTGAAAATGCATTAACATATTGAAAGAATATACGTGTAGACTTACTTATTTATATAATTCGTGAACCGTATATATATGCCCTATTTATTCCAATTTAAAAACGTTTTCTGGTGTGGTATGCTCTAAATTATGTTATTTAATTATTATATTTCTAGTTAAATCGACTTTGGCTTTCCTATATCCTACCATCGAAATAACAGTTCCTTCTTGTGCAAAACGACAATGTCACACAGCCACTTTCTTTGGAAAAAGATTATAGTGCATAAAATACTTATGCTGGAGAGGTACTATAATTGATAGAATGGTCTGTTTCTGAAGCAGTGATAAACATATATACTCATTTGGGATGAAATTAGAACTTTTTCAGTTCGTTTTGCTTATCAAAATAATAAAGTCGGAATAGTGTATAATTGCGAGTATAATGCGCACTTTTTCTTACCTGAAACGTCATATATTCTCAGGAATGTTTCAATGGCTTTAGTTGTGCTTTCAGGTAGTGCAAGGTGCAAAACAGTTTGAAAACCTACATTCATTGTCTTACAAATCAGTTCTGGTTTGTATTTGCTAAATGTAGCTGGATTTCAGTATCAATATAAATTCAACACTATTCCAGTGCGTTCTTTTGAATAGTAAATTATTACCTTTCAAAAAACCTAACATCGAATTTATTCAGTGCCAGACCTAAAATGACTACATATTTTTGTGGACACTGCTTTAACCTTGGGTCAACCTTGTGTCAGTGCCTTCTGTTGAATAGTAACTTAATATCTTTCAATCACCCATACCCGATTTGTGTGTCTGGCTTATTCGTGACAATTGGGCATTTTTACTTATGAAAAATAAAAACGCTTATTGTACACAGGAAGCTCCTTACTCATTTTTTTTTAAATCAAATGACAAGTGCACTTGTTTAAAGATATTTTTTTTATTGTGGTTCATGATTTAAGAATCAGAACATGGCAGAATTAATAAGTATCAAAAACATTGTAATTAAATCTATTAAACAATTCTAATCTAAATCCCTGTAAACTGGGATTGATAGAGTCACGTTATGTACTTCACAGCCTCTCTAACATCCACTCATGATCACTGTTTGCTGGTTGTGATCATAAACTTGGCATCTTGCCTAGCTCTGTACGTGTCGCAGATAAAAGACACGAACCTAGTCACTAGCCATGACACCAACGATATTGTTTGAACGATAAAATATGCTACAAATTTAATATTACAACGTCTATAGCAGTTCTTAAGTTCTTAGATGCTTAAATATTCCCAATTTTAACAGTGTGTATTAACTGAGGAATCTGCAGTTCATAACTATGTTCTGAAGGCATAGGAGGCATATTTGGGTTATGAGACTAGAAACCAGAAAGACGATTAAAGACATTGTGCACCATTGTGACTAATTTTGACCTCATTAACATTAGTCTGCTTAAAATTTTATTTTTATTCATTTAGTATGGATCAAATAAAATACATTCTCTTCATATGACTGTGTTTGTATAAATTGGTTTGAGTAGTATGGAATGATGAATCCATCTTATTCTTTTGGTTTGTTTACATTAAGTCGATTTGTCTCACTTCTGGTCTCCAAGAGAAAATGTTTTGAGTGTCAACTATTTAAAACATGGCTGGTCAATAGGTGTCTCCAAATTTACACTTTATGCACACAGTTCCTACATCATCTGAAAAAAAATAAGATAAGAAGTACAATATTCAATATTTTGAGTAAATCTTTATAAATATACACATATAAAGCTATGGTTACATTCACAAGTTACTGTTTGTTAGTAGATAAAAGGTCAACCATCCATAAATATGAACAAATCTGAGAGAAAACAAATCATAAATTCATGATAAATTGCAAGCAAGGCAGAAAAATATAAGCTTTCAAATTTTCATTCTCAGACATACCTCATTTATAACTGTGTAGATTTGGTTTAACTGCACTACATATTACTTATACCATTAGCACCCAATAATTACATGCATTCTTTCCACTTCAGTCATGTAGTCTTTCTCTTACTATAATAAAAAGAAAATCATAAGACTTAATATCTTGGAATTGGAAATGATTGGAAAAGTAAATGCTCATTCTTGTCTTATCAGAAAGATACCTTAATATATCCTCAACATATCATAAAAGTTCAAAAATTCTAATGCCCCCTTCCATGTAAAATCATATTTTTAATGCCTACCTACCTTGTCCACTTAAAATCCTAATTTGCCTGTCATTAAATGTAACTTCATCAAAAATTTCATAGGGTAATGAATTATATGTCTAAGCCTGGAGTCTTGCTATTTGAATACTGAAAAAGAAAAAAAAGTATTCTTTGAACTTTAATGATTATGTCAGGTGAAAGTTTACATATGAAATATCAAAACTAGTCCAAATTAACAAGAACCATTATAGCCACTGAATGTTTCAATAACTAATTCTAATTTATGGTAACTTGTGAATATTCAATCAGCTTCAAATTGAACAGTAAGTTAACTTAAGATAACAATAATTTGTGTCTTTGAAGAAATCATTCTTTAAATTTTTCTATCAAAAATTTGGATAATTTCACAGACTACTCTCTGACCAAAACAAGAGTGTCAATTGCCTGCCATTTGTTGTAGAATGCCTTTGGGGCTATGAAAATTTTAAACATTTTCAGCTTCATTTGTTTATTCATAAAAAAAATATGCTACTTAAAATACAATTCTAGAGAGTAGGCTAAATTTTTGAAAAATATCAGATATTTGGAATGCTTTCTTGAAGTTTTCTGTATCATGTCTTGTTTTGGGAGCCAAAAAGATTCAGAAATAAGGCAAGCCTGTTAACTACATTTAGATTTCTCATTATAGATTTCTTTTGGTGCTCTGAATGTGAGGCCCCTTAACAATTCCATGACCCTTACTCATGCACCTCTGACTCCACTGATTGAAATTTCCAGAAAATAGTCAAACAAATAGTATTAAAATAAACTGATCTCCCTTCCTACTCTCTGACCACATTGAGATCAGAATCCCATTTTGTGTATTATTTTAGTATGAATTAAAATATTAACCTGAAAATAATTCAGAGAGTCTTAGATTGTCATAGGTTTGATGAAAATGGCAATAATTCAAACAAAAAATATGTGTAAATAATACTTGGGTGTGGGTCAATTTTTAGGAATTTTTGTACTCTAATTATATTGTATATATTTTAATTATCTGGAAATATGTTTAAGCTTACAAACAGGGAGTGTGTGTAAAACTACTTTAGAAAAGGGGTTCTACTGGAGGCCTATTTCTATGCTGTCAATGGGAACTTGGTAAAAAGGGTGTTCCTAGCCAATGCCATGGGCATGACATGCCAATGACAAACATATTTTCAATACAAAATATATAATGTAAAGTAAGAGTAAATGAAATGAAATGGTATTTCAGGTCTCACTTTTCTGCACCTAATTTTGTCAGGACACTCCTGGTACGGTACTACTCTTTATTTCGATTTCCAACTATCGAAGGATCTTCAAAATGCACAGCCTGTAGCAAGGGCAAGCGGGTTAAAATGCAATTCACAACAGCACATCAACAAATTTGAAAAAAAAATATATCTGCTAGCCTAGGCCTAGCCTTGTCAGATAAAACCTGCCATGACTGGTAAGGCCTAGCCTAACTAAATTAAATAGGCCTAGTAAGTAAGTAAGCTAGGTAGCTAGGCCTACTCTTGACCCGCTCAACGACACCTAGTGATGATAATTTTGTAAATATGTTTGTTACGATTAAGAATAGTAATAAATGTAACTTACCCAAACTACTGTCAATTTACGGCATCGGAAACATTAAAGAGTCGATCAAATAAAAAAGATCTTCATAATAGACTCGAATTTCAAGACTCTATTCAACGACGTTTTTATCAACGAGACTGATACAATCGAGACTTATCTGGCGCGAATATTTCAGTCAAATTACTTCTCTTTATCTAGGCCTAAATAGTAAATAGTCCCCAAGAAAATCAACGATAGCATATCTAAAAACATTTTGAATAAAATTACGTAAACTGTTTTTCAACAATTAATGATTTAATGATAATCACTCTAAGTCATGGCCAATAAATGAAGATATTCTAAATTTTCTTTAGTTTCATCCGCTTTAAGTCATTTCGCCCCAAGACATACTGACAGCAGTATATATTTTGGGCCCATTGTTGAATGAAAGGGTCCGTAGTTGAATCATTGAATCAAATCGTTCCGATTCTATTCTGACAGAATCAGGCTATATATACAAAGTAATATGAGTAGGGCGGCGTTTGCATCAACATTCGTATGCATTATCTCAGTCAGTGACCAAGTAACGTTACCTGGAACAACCAGTGTCGACCCAGTAACCTACGGTTAACCAAGAACTACCAGTAACTAGTAACAACGGTAAGGTATAACCAGTGATCCAGTAATTATTACCAAGTACCACCATTGAATAAGTAACAAAACCTAGTACTACAAGTGGTCCAGTAACAACGTTCACTAATATATACTACCAATGGCCCAATATTACTGACCCAAAATACTGCTACATGAACGATAGCCTAGTAGGCCTTCTAGAGCTGTCTAATGACAATAACCCAATATAAAGTAACCATAGACTGGTCCATACCCTTAATAATGAATGTCCTTGTCTAGTAATAACGAACTGGTACTAGCTATATACGGCCCAGTAACAATAACCTGGTACAACCAGTAACCTAGTTAAATATCCTGGTATTGTCAGTGGCCCAGTGACAACGACCCTGGTACAACCAACGCAACGAATAAATTATATCTGTATCGGTACCCGGTACAACCAGGCCAGGAATTCAACTAGCCATATAATAATACCCTGCAGTGGCCGAGCGATAATAAAATTTACAACCCGTGCCCCCGTAACAATATCCTGTATAGTAACAACAGCAAAATAGCCCAGTATCAATAGCCTGGTGGTCAATTTATAATAATCTGCGGTCTACAAGGTTCATTGTATCATAAAATATAATATAAAAGTGGCCCATTTGATAGGCGGGTTCAATAGTGGAGGTTTGGTTGTAATTATAGCAATTAAAATATGATTTTCATTTTTTTTTTAAATTCATCTTTGTTAGCTGTTCACAGCAATATAATTGTTAGACCTTTGTTAGCTGCTGCGAGCAGAAAATTATTATACCCTCTATTGTACTCTCGTTTGCCCTTGTTATCTGCTAGTAGCAAGAAACATTAGTCCCTGAGGACAGAAAGGCGCCTTTGTTAATGCTCTGGGCGATAATAGAACCCTAACAATTTATGGACGAATCGGGTGACTACAGAATATAATAATATAAACTTGAATTACCCAAATGAAATGAAATGAAGTTTTGCGTCTTTTTGATAGAAGACCATAGATTCAAAACATAATAACAACTAGAACCGTGAAGACGGTACCGAGCAGTGCGCAACCCACCCGATACATGGATGAAATGTCACATTTTCAACCAATGATAAGAGTTTTACATAATAATATAAAAGCGTACTTGTCAAATTACTCACTCTCTTTAGTGTGTCAGTAGAAAGTGCACTGCAAGATATGTTTGCAGGGATAATAGAATGGATGTAAAACTACAAGAAGTAAACAGAAAGATTAACTATGAAAACTTTAGCTTCTGGAACTCATCCGATATATTATCAAGATAAATACATATACCAAGCTTCATTCAAATCGGACAAAAACTCTAGTCTCTATCGCGTGTACAAGAAATTGTTGACGGACGGACCGACGGACAGACAGGGTGACGGCAATATACGTCCATATTTTCATGTGGGTGTATAAAGAGGCAGATAAAATGAATTCAGAAATACCAGCAGACATTAAAAGGGTGCAGAAATACAAGCAGTCAAACCAAATAAAAGGGGCGCACGGCTACCAGTATACAGGCAGGGTTAACTAAAAGGGATGCGGGAATACCAGCAGACAGACAAACGAAACACGTACAGTTACAATGGAATTCGGCATATTACTTTCAAATTCTAAAACGCGGAATTATGATTCAAATACATAGTGTCATATAAATAATATGTAAATTAGGTCACTTGACATAATTTGTTTTTAAAGAATTTTGAAAAAAAGGACTCACAGTAACAATGGAATTTATCAAGATAATATAAACATACCAAGCTTCATTCAAATCGAATAAAAACTCTATCTTTTATCATATACACAAACTAATTTTAATGTTTTCACTAAGTCAAGGGCAATAACTTTTAAACCGACTACTGGAATAGCTCCAGTTATGAATGATCCGAGATAGTATCACGATAATGATACATACCAAGCTTCATTCAAATCGGATAAAAACTCTAGTCTCTATCGCGTGTCAAGAAATTGTTGACGGACGGACCGACGAAAAATATACATCCATATTTTAATGTGGGCGTATAAAAAGGCAGATAAAATGGATTCAGAAATACCAGCAAACAAAAAGAGGTGCAGAACTACAAGCAGTCATACCAAATAAAAGAGGCGCACGGCTATCAGAATACAAGCAGGTAAACTAAAAGGGACGCGGGAATACCAGCACACAGACAAACGAAACACGAAAAGTTACAATGGAATTTGGCAGAATATTTTCAAATTTTAAAACGAGGAATTATGATTCAAATACATAGTGTCATATATCATTGGAAAGCGTAGATAAAGCATAATACGAATCAAAAATAATTTGTGTCGTATGTAAATTAGGTCATTCAAATTGAATAAAAACTCTAGCTTTTATCACTTACAATACACAAGTTAATTTTAACGTTTTCACTAAGTCAAAGGCAATAACTCATAAACCGACGACTGGAATAGCTCCAATTATGAAAGGATCCGAGATAGTATCACGATAATTATACATACCAAGCTTCATTCAAATCGGATAAAAACTCTAGTCGCTATTGCGTGTACAAGAAATTGTTGAATGACGAACGGACCGACGGATGGACTGGGGTGACGGCAATATACGTCCATATTTTCATGTGGGTGTATATAAAGGCAGATAAAATGGAATCAGAAATACCAGCAGACAGACTAAATAAAAGAGGTACAGAACTACAAGCAGTCATACCAAATAAAAGGGGCGCACAGCTATCAGAATACAAGCAGGTTAACTAAAAGGGACGCGGGAATACCAGCAGACAGACAAACGAAACACGAACAGTTACAATGGAATTTGGCAGAATATTTTCAAATTCTAGAACGCGGAATTATGATTCAAATACATTGTGTCATATATCATTGGATAGAGTAGATCAAGCATAGTAACACCGAAACAAAATTTATGACGTATGTAAATTAGGTCACGTGACAGAGCTGTTTAAAGTTAAAAAAATGCAATTTTCTGACAGCCATAAAACCGGAAGTAAACATTGGGCATCTAAAATGTTCATGCCATTGGATAAATCTCGTCAAGGGTAACAACTTTTGTTTAAGTCTCAAGGTCACTTAAGGTCAAGGTCACAAGATATGAGCCTAAAAAGTTTTGATTATTTCCGAAAATTCTAAACCGGAAATAAAAAAAATTCTGAATCGAAATTCAAAAATCGGCTTCCCATGTTTTGTTAGCAATCGACTGTAGATTCCATAGACATCATTTTTATTCAAATCGAATGATTCCCTGATTCTGAATTTCGATTTAAAGAAAAATCAGTCATTTCAAGATGGCGACTGATATGAAATATCTGGGTCAGATTTTTTCATTTCATATTTAGTCAATGGTTATTTTTAGCACATCTCAAAAAGATTTTTTTGAATATCTTAATTATTCCGGAAGTTGAAATTTCAACTTTACAAGCGAATGACGTCAAAACCGGAAGTGATATACAAATTTTGAAAATACCATTTAGTTAGAAATCAAAATGTTTATACACCTGTAAGTTTTCAAATAGATCGAAATAAAATTGCAAAAGTTAAAAAAACGGTTAAAAAAGTGCTCCAAAAAGTCAGCAGAGAATGTCTTAAAGTGCATTTATGTTGAAAGCTATTATGTAGACATTAGAATAATGAAACAAACAAAAAAAGTTTTATCAAAATCAGTTCAAAAACAGAGGTAAAAAAGGTAAAAAACATAAAATGGGTTTTTCTGTCATATGTCATTTCCGGTTAGACAAAAAAACGCCATTTTACATTTAAGCAACACCGAGCAGTTAGTTATTGTAGGAAAACATGTGAGATAATGTGTGGCATGCTCCCTTCATACCGAATTAGCGTGACCAGAAGTAGACAAAAAAAAAAAAAAAAAAAAAAAAAAGTCATTATGAAAACAAAGCAGTGCGTTCGCTAGAACGCACTGCAATAAATTTACCACATTTATATAATAAGTATAAATACTTACCGGCATCTATAAGAATACATGATGTTACACAAAACAACAGGATTGAACATAACAGCTTATTCATGGTTTCAACGTTAGTTTATTATTATTATTAATGATAACTAGGCTTGTTGATACACTGATTAATACTGGATTTGATCGAGAAATTTATACAAGATACATCGATGGCACAGATGTTGTTTACTGTCCATAAATATTTTTTACCGACTTTAAAGGGGAACAGTCAGTATTTTTATTCATTTGGGTTCGGGTGTATAAAAATAGAAATAGTCTTTTGGAGTAATAGAACTACACGAAAACTTAATAATTCCTTGGAATTTGCCTTAAACTGCACATTTCACTTTTTGCTATATTATATATATATGATATACATAAAATCCAAAAAGAAGTGTGACAATGTAAAGGTGTATATTTCTATATAAAAATTCAGAAACTGATTTCTTTAGCTAACCTTATCGGTAATAGTCCGTATGGTTTATTGTAAAATTATGAGCCTTTCAATCCATTTGAATCCATAATTGTCAGCGTTTAAAAGTTAACTAAATTAGTAAACTAATAAATATTTAGAAAAAAGCAGATATAGTTTTTCATGCTGAATTTGGCCATTAAGAGTAAACATTTATCAGTGTTCTGGCTGTGTCTCATGATTGCTCACTTTTTTGAATTTTTGGTTAACGGAATAGGTTTGCTTGTAAGAATTTATATTCTCTTTATACAATAAATAATTTGCATTTATTGTCTACATCAGGTACATTTGTGACTTCTTTGAGGGTTCGGTGGAGGGTTTGCAACACATCATCATTCATGAGCAACAGTTGTGACTTCTTTTAAGGCTTTGTTGAGGGTTTGCAGCCGTTTTAAATGTAAAAGTTACATTTGGACCATTGGTTAAGTTTGGTTGAGAGTTCTGAATGTCAAAGCTACATTTGTGACTTTTTTTTTTCAAGGTTTTGAATGCATAAGCTATATTTGTAAACATTTTTAGGGCCAATTTGTTTTTAATATTTATCAGTGTTGTTTTAACATTGGTCCAAATTGTTTTTTAATATTTATCAGAGTTGTTTTAAACATGGTCCAAATTTTTTTTTAATATTTATTAGAGATGTTTTAAACATGGGTCCAAATTGTTTTAAATATTTATCAGAGATGTTTTAAACATTGGTCCAAATTGTTTTTTAATATTTATCAGTGTTGTTTTAAACATTGGTCCAAATTGTTTTTTAATATTTATCAGAGTTGTTTTAAACATTGGTCCAAATTGTTTTTAATATTTATCAGAGTTATTTTAAACATTGGTCCAAATTGTTTTCTAATATTTATCAGAGTTGTTTTAACATTGGTCCAAATTGTTTTTATTGTGGGTTTCGTGGGATTGCACTTTAACAAAAATTACTTTAACTCTTTGAATCTCAGGCCTTACCAAACAGCAAGCGGTTTGAAAGATTGCAAAATATTCAGTTGATGTCCTTGCCTCTGAAACCTTTCTTGACACCTCTCTTGTGAAAGACAATGCGACGCTTGTCTGACGGTAGCATCTTTAGGGATACAGACATCCTAATAAAATTTTGAAAATTAGCATTTATTTTCTTGAATCAGATGTAGTTCTCTTTTTTGGACAACATTTATATTATCTTACAGACAATGGAAATGAGGTCTTCCATGTTTGTCTCACGGCAAAAATCGGGGGGAAAATCACAGCCCTGATGGGGACATATATTTGAAGATTTTACATTTACACATTTGTTGAATTGGATTAAAATATTAATTTTTTGAAAATGTGATTTTATTAGACTTTTGACAGTTTTAATCTTTAATTTAAACTATGATTTTGGCTAACATTATGTAAAATTTGCTATATCAATGTTCAGTTCAGACTACGAAGGAAAAGAACAACAATTAATAGTTGAAATTATATTACTGATACATAGAGAAAATCGAAAATCTGTGTAACAGCAGTAGACTCTCGATGATAAATCTGCAAAAAAACTACTAGAAATATACTTAATTTAGAAATATACACATTTTATCAATAATATTTCGAAATGATAATGATAACAATAATGATAATAACTTTATTTGGATAAAAGTCAAATTTTCAAAAGGTCCCACTAAACTACAAAGATATATAGAATAAAACTCAGAAAACTCATAATTTACCATAGTCGTTGATTATAAAAGAAATATACGAAAAATTATATCAGCTAAAAATATGAAAAGAAAAACTAAAGCAAAGATGATTACAAAAACTACCAACATGATTATTCTGTGTTATCAACAAGAACAAATTTCCTTAATTTCTGTTTAAGCAAACAAATTGGCCGACTAACAAATATATCAGACATTTTTGGGGGTTGACTTGGGTCTTGAATGTCTGTGAATAGTATTCAAAATACTAAAACTAAAACTGAAAATATCAAGTTTTGAATCAACAATTTGTAATTTCATTCCTGTTATGCCTAGGTTAAGGGTTTTCAACCGTTTTAAATGTAAAGGTACATTTGTGACTACTGTTAGGGTTAAGTTCATCGTTCGCAACACAACAGAATAAATAATCTAAATTGTTCACTTCTTTTCACTAACTTGTAGTTCCAGTGTTCAACCCCGGTATGGGTCGGGATGATACCCTCGTCTTTTAAAACACGATTTCCCACTGTCAGTGATGCTGACATGGATAACGCGGATGGGACAATAAACCTAGGCTCAGAATACAACAGGCCGCGCCCGTTAAAGATCACTCGACAGTTTGAAATCGAAGATAAGATTATAAGAAAATTTCCCTCAATGCACACTGTAGTCAAAATGCGACAAATTTGGCTCGTGAACGCGATAGAGAATACAGTTTTGACCTGATTTAAATGGAATTTGGTATGATCATTTATGTTGGTGCTATCTTGGACAAGTTTGACTACAGTTGTATTCGATTTAGATTGAATTTGATATGGTCATCTATACCAATCAAACCTTGGTAAAGTTGGAATTTGACGATTTTTTTTATGAACTGTATCACTACCCTTGACTTGAGATAGAGACTACAGTTTTAATTTAACGTGAATATTGAATGAAATTCAGTGTTATAATTTAGAATGAAGTATTGGTCAAGTTATAACTTGAATTGGAGTTATGGACAATTGACTTTAGCCTATGAATGAGAAAAATAACAATTTATTTGTAGTAATTGGGGGTTAGCAATACGAAATAGCAATCAACGCAGATTGCCGTACATCTTAAAATTCTGAATTAATTTAGGTTAAGTTTTCGAGAATGAGACTCCTGATTAAATCCCCCTCTAAAATAAGATTTTACTGTCGCTAATAATTTGATTGTTTTTGTGGTTTTATCTTATGAGTAGATGCTGTGCCTTAGAGCCGTGTCTTTCAGGCCT
This sequence comes from Lottia scabra, assembly GCA_029955415.1. Classification (NCBI taxonomy): domain Eukaryota; kingdom Metazoa; phylum Mollusca; class Gastropoda; family Lottiidae; genus Lottia; species Lottia scabra. Next base: position 3,009,278 of record JARJEI010000019.1, on the reverse strand, counting down.
GGATCCTTATCCTCGAAGACTTAACTTAAGATGATTTTAGTATTCTATGTTTTCTGATTGGTTAATCACTAAAATTGATATTATATTGAGTTCGATTATCAAATCAGATTGGCGTACATCCTAAAATTCTGAATTTATCTGGGTAAGGTTTTCGAGAGTGAGACTCCTGATTAAATCCCCTTCTAAAATAAGATTTTACTGCCGTTAATAATTCGATTGTTCTCTGATTGAACTTATTAGTTTGTCGATGCCGTGCCTTTGAGCCGTTTCTTTCAGACCTGCAGGATCATTATCCCCGCAGACTTAACTTCAGATGACTTTAGTATTCTATTTAATCCCCCTCTAAATTAAGATTTTATTGCCGTTGTTAACTTCATAGTTTCCCTGATTTAACTTCTGAGTTTGAATTTGTAGAGGGTTTGCCTTTGAGTCGTATCTATCAGACATTCTTCTATACCCTCTAAAATCTGATAACTGCCGTGTTAATTTGACCGTTTCTCGGATTTAACTTACCAGTTTGTAGATGCCTTGCCTTTGGGTCGTTTCTTTATACCCTGATTCTGTGCCCCGTGGAACTTGCTGCCGTGGTTAATTTGATTGTTTCTGTTCAGGAGATGAGGGCTTTCTTCGCTACGCTGTATCCTGTACTTTCTTTACTAAACTCATTGAATTTACTGCAGTGGTTAAATTGATTGTTTAAGATCAGGAGGTGAGGGCTTTCTTCGCTACACTGTATCCTTTACTTTCTATACTAAACTCATTACATTAGAATTTATTGCCGTTGTTAAAATGAATGTTTATGATCAGGAGGTGAGGGCTTTCTTCGCTACACTGTATCCTTTACTTTCTATAATAAACTCTTTAAATTAGAATTTACTGTCGTGGCTAACTTGATCGTTTCTCTGATTTCAGTAATGGGTTTGTAGATGCTGTGCCTTTGAGCCGTTTCTTTCAGACCTGGTTCTATGCAATTTAAAATTAGATTTTGCAGCCGTAGTTTTATTGATCTTGTTTACAGTTGTATTTGTAAATTTTCTTCTTACAGTTGTGGTGACTCTACTTTTGAATTCCAGTAGAGATCTGAACGAAAATATTTATTAATATGTTTTCTTTACTCTCGGAGCATGTCTAGTTGAAGCAGTGCAGTTCTTCTTCTTTACTTTTAGATTGCAGTAGAATTTAGAATCAACAATATTTAATAATAGTTATCTTGCCTCTTACATTCAATTCAAGTAGTTATAGTCATAGCGTTGCATGGAATCTGCTCATAAATACTTACTAATGGTTTACCTGTCTCTTGCAGTTGTGGTGTCTTTACTTTTTAGACTGCTGAAGACTTCTCATCGTCAATATTTAATAAGAGTTATCTTGCCTTTTACAGTTGAAGTAGTTCTACCCAGAGTTGCAGAGGATATCGGAACTAAAATACTAACTAACGGTTAACTTTCTTCTTTCAGTTATAGTGTAGGTGGAATAGATGTCTGGACGAAGTACTTACTTATAGTCCTGTCTCTTGCAATTGTATTTTGGCTGTTCCATCTCTTACAGATTTATTACATTTTGACATAACATATTTTAATTATTTCCCTTCCAGGTTTTCTATTTGGCATTATCATTTTTGGCAAACAATTCACACTTTTGGCAAATCTAAATTCATAACACACTGTCAGGGGATGAGTAAACATCCTTCAAGCTGGTCTTGAGCATGGATAAATCCTACCTCCCCCTCCAATTTAGAATAAGAACATTAATGGAGTAGGGTTGGGTAGCCCGCTCGCAGCACTTGCACTGACCTACCTTTGGCTTCACAAATTTTAATGAATATTTTTTTTTTTTTTTTTTTTTTTTTTTTTTTACAATTTGTCGCAATGTACTTAATCGCTTGAGGATAATATGTCCATTTAATACACATGTACTTGTGTATATTGCTATATTGTATATCTTAAAAAAATATCCAGTAGCCTGTGGTCATGTATTTGATCTCTAAATCATCAAATTCTGTACACTAATCGCTTGAGTATAATAATATGTCCATTTAATACACATGTACTTGTGTATATTGCTATATTGTATATCTTAAAAAAAAAATATCCAGTAGCCTGTGGTCATGACGTACTTGATCTCTAAATCATCAAACTTTGTACATAAATTTTTTTTTTTTTTGTTTTTTTTTTTTTTGGTGTCTATATGTTGTATATTGTATCTATGTTTGTCCCCATGGGCTGGGTGTGAGACAGGACCGTTACCACTCGTGGTATAGGGCCTAATTCTGACCCATGTAAAATAAAGAGTTTATTATTATTATTATTATTATAAAATTAAGAACAATAGATTTTGAGCTGTTTGCAGGTCTTCCACTGAAATAGAAATAATCGAAGGTCTGTGTAACAGCAGTGCAGTAAGATGTTGACTATAAATCTGCCAAATAGCTTCTAGAAATATACTTCATTTAGAAATATTCACAATAATTTTGAAATAAAATATTAGTTTTTGTCTTCTTACTCAAATCGCAATATGCATTGTATCGTACATTTTTTTCGCGGTAAATATCGTATCGTAACGTGATTTGCGATATGTATCGTATCGTAACGTGATTAACAATTCTAAGAGACACTAATAGAGACATGTATAATCATGATGTTATTATGATTGTAAATATATCTGAATCTTTCTTGTTGATTTTCATCTAATAGTTGTTTTGCATATCGTACTGTTTTTTTTATCTTGATACATATCATTTATCACCCAATAAGGTATTCTACAGTAGATATCGCTTGTATGATAAAAAGCATTATCTACTGCACTATATCTACTAGGAGATACTGCTTTTCTGAATCATTGATTGGTCAATATGGTCACATGATAAACATTTCGCCCAATGACGTCTTAATAACAATGACGTCATATTGATTTCGCCCTTCGAAAGTTCTTTCAATAATCTGCAGTTCACCCCTCGAAAGTTGTTGTTTCGCATATTTAGATTTTAGAATGATATTGGATGATAAATAAAATCTCACCCTTGTGTCTTTTGATATCAGATATATCAACACTCGTTGATAAAAGTGGAAAAACTCCTCGGCAAGCCTCGGAGTTTTTCCACTTTATCAACTTGTGTTGATATATCTGATATCAAAAGACACTCGGGTGAGATTCTCTATATCTTGTGATCAATCGTAATGTACTCGCAATACATATCGTAGTGCATATATTTTATAGCGATACATGTCACTGTAAAAATTGTGACCAGTACCTTAACAGAAAAAACTGCCAGCTGCCATTTGACAGACTTTTCTGTATATCAACAAAGAATTTGAGATATTTTTGTTGACTAACGGATCTGTTAAAAAACAGAATAATCTGTAATGTTATAACTCTGTCAACTAACAGAAAAGTCTGGCAAAAGGTAGCTGCCAGTAAAATCCGTTGAATTACAGGTCTGTAAAATAACAGTATAGTCTGTCAAGTTACTGTTCTGTTGAAATACAGAAAAGTCTGGCAAATGGTAGCTGTTAGTAAAATCCGTTGAATTACAAGTCTGGCAAATAACAGTATAGTCTGTCAAGATACTGTTCTGTTGAAATACAGAAAAGTCTAGCAAATGGTAGCTGCCAGTTATATCCGTAGAATTACAAGTCTGTTAAATAACAGTATAGTCTGTCAAGATACTGTTCTGTTGAAATACAGAAATGTCTAGCAAATGGTAGCTGCCAGTAAAATCCGCTGAATTACAAGTCTGTTAAATAACAGTATAGTCTGTCAAGTTACTGTTCTGTTGAAAGACAGAAAAGTCTGGCAAATGGTAGCTGCCAGTAAAATCCGTTGAATTACAAGTCTGTTAAATAACAGTATAGTCTGTCAAGATATTGTTCTGTTGAAATACAGAAAAGTCTGGCAAATGGTAGCTGCCAGTTATATCCGTAGAATTACAAGTCTGGCAAATAACAGTATAGTCTGTCAAGTTACTGTTCTGTTGAAATACAGAAAAGTCTGGCAAATGGTAGCTGCCAGTTATATCCGTAGAATTACAAGTCTGTTAAATAACAGTATAGTCTGTCAAGATACTATTCTGTTGAAATACAGAAAAGTCTAGCAAATGGTAGCTGCCAGTTATATCCATAGAATTACGGGTCTGTTCAAATAATGTTTGCAATAAGATTGTACTGTTTTTTTTTATCTTAATACATATCATATCGTATGGCTTGAAGCAACACAATCAAAGTCAAATGTTCCAACTGCCTCTATGGAATGGGAACTTATTATTTATTTATTGTCATTTCAACAGTGGTCTTAACCTGGTATACTAGTAAAGCATATAGATAGCTGTATTTATTTATATTAAGTTGTAGTTTAAGTTATTATTAAGGCATTAGGTTCCAAGAAAATTGGAAAAGAATAAAAATATATATAAGATTGTAAATATGTACGATATATGGCAGCCATTTTGGAAACGGTAGCCATTTTGGATTTGAAAGTGGCAGAAATGAATTCCTAGGGTCAAATTACCCTAAAATCCGTATATTACAAGACTTTCTGTGTCAACTGACAAGGAAATTGTTATATTTTTGTATGTTTTTAGCGGCCATTTTGTTTTTTCCTGATTTGAAGGTCAAAACGTCATATTTCAGCCTGGCAACAGCAATTTTTGGATTCAGTAGGTCCAAATTACCCGAAAAACACTTGTTGCCAAAAATTTACAACAAATGCCTTAACCCCTTTTACAGAGCCTTCTTTTCTGGAAATGGGGCCAGACTAACCGTGCTTCGAAATTGCATGTTTTCGATGGCTTTCGCCAATAATTCGGAGATGGTCATTTTCTTGTGGGTAATCGGTGACACTTGAGAAAACCAATTGAAAACTCAAGCTTTAAGGGCTGGGTTCAAAGTTTTTAAAATGTGTAAATGTAAATACTATATTTTGACTATTTTGAAAGTTAAAGGTTTGCAACATTTTTGGTCCGGATTTTGTCATACTTTTGACAGTTTTAAACTTCATTTTAAACTTAGATTTTAGCTTACAAATGTTAAATTTTCTATATAAATGTTCCGTTTAGCCTACGAATGAAAAGAATAACAATTTACAAATCAAAATTGGGTATAAGTAATTACAAAATAGCAATATCAAATTAAGAACAATGGATTTTGAGTTGTTTGGTCTTCGTTAGACATGGAAAAAATCTTAAATCTGTGTAACAGCAGTAGACTGTCGATAATAAATCTGCAAAAACTACTAGAAATATACTTCATTTAGAATTGTTCAAAATTAATCAATAATATTTCCAAATAAAATATCATTTTTGTCTATTAACTTAATGAATATTATACAATTAATGACTTTTGGTGAGGTTGACATGAGGATTTATCAACCTGAAGGGTGTAATATTTACCGAGGCCAATAAGAGTATATATATTCATCAACAGTGTCCAAAGTATACAAAGAGAATCAAATAAACCCATAAAACTATGTAATTTTCCATAAAATTACAGATTATTATTGATGAATGTCTTAAATTGTATTAAGACATTTATCAATTATTGTATTTGAACATAGTTTTCTGGATTTATCAGATTATTAAGGTAATCTGTTTTATAGTTATGCCACTAGGTAAGTCCCCTGATGAATATATACTCCTATTGACCAAGTTTGAGAACTGAATATTAAGTTGTATCGCTTCAAATGGGAGACCCATTTAACGTCAATATTACTAACAGTGGAGGCTGTCCAGTGGACTTGATTGGAGCAAACCTCGACCATTCCATTGAAATCTTGGGATGGTAGTGGCAATAGGAGAAGGCTTATGGTAGATGGTGTTGTTGTATCGGCGAAGCTTCTCGGTAGCATGGGTTCCACTCTTTGAAGGCTGTTAGAAAAAGGTATCTGAAGTAGGCTATATTCAACCTTTAACTTATTAACAGACTTAAAAATAAACAAACTATCAATTAACTTAAAAACGTGTATAATTATAAATACACATGAATTTGATGGCTCACATTTTAACAGTAAGCTGTGAACACTATTACTGATTAGATTAATTAAACAATTTCTGTGTCTAAGACTAGGGTAAGATTGTCCAACGAAAATGGTGACTGATTTTATATTAAATATGAAGAAAAGTGGGTGAAATTTTTGAACTATTTAACTTAGATAAGACAAAAATCTCACTTTTATGAAATACTGTAATGCAATCGGTAAATAAAACTAATTTTCAAAATCAATTTCAGTGATTGACCAATCAGAAGAAGACAATGTTCAAGTCAAGTTATATTGTTGTAAATAGGACACAATGGTAAGATGTGGACACAGTAGTAAAGGTCTGAATAACAACTTGGTGGAACTATTTAGGTAGTATGATTGCAGGCAGTTTAAAACAGAAAACAGTTATTTTCTTACAACTGTACAAATGAATGAAGAAATGAATTATTAAAGCTACCATGGTTATAAAAGTGAAATGAATTAATTTTGAAAAGAAACTACTACATCTAATGATCTTGCCTTCTTACAGGTCGCCCGATTTTCAAGGTAATTAATGTGATTGTAAAGAGGTTGATGGTACTTCTTGTATGGGAAGTCCACTACTACAAATTATTGCACTCGATTTTGTCATGCTCTGGACGAGATTTTTGATTAACGGAATTGTTTTGCTTGTAAGTATAAATTGTACTAATTTAACGGTTTTTGACGTGGACCATGTATGTTTTATAGTAAACGGTAATGGGTTAGACATTTTTGATTTCGTATTCTCCCCATTCTTAACAAAAAAAGAAAACAAAGACAAAGTTAAAGTACGCCCTCTACGCCCCCCCCCCCCCCCCTGGATCCGCCACTGCTTAAGGGGTCCTCCTCAAAATGAATTTGAAAAATGATTGCCATAAAGGTGATTTCCGAGCGCCTCCAGCGGATTTCGGCCACTTTCTTTTGAAATTTTGAGTATACCATTTTTTTTTCAAAATATAAATATTTTTTTTTGTCATTTTTCACAAACCGGCCCCGTGCACACCGGCCCGCATGGCTTTAGCCATGTAGCCATGCGCCCCTGGTATTACGTTTCGTGTAATGGTTGGTATTACGTTTCGTTGAATGATTGGTATTTCGTTTCGTTGAATCATTGGTATTACGTTTCGTGTAATGATTGGTATTACGTTTCGTGTAATGATTGGTATTACGTTTCGTTTAATGATTGGTATTACGTTTCGTGTAATGATTGGTATTACGTTTCGTTGAATCATTGGTATTACGTTTCGTGTAATGATTGGTATTACGTTTCGTGTAATGATTGGTATTACGTTTCGTGTAATGATTGGTATTACGTTTCGTGTAATGATTCGTATTACGTTTCGTTGAATGATTGGTATTACGTTGCGTGGCATGATTAGTATTACGTATCTTATCGTGGCATGATTGGCATTACGTATCGTATCGTGGCATGATTGGCATTACGTTTCGTGTAATGATTGGTATTACGTTTCGTGTAATGATTGGTATTACGTTTCGTTGAATCATTGGTATTACGTTTCGTGTAATGATTGGTATTACGTTTCGTGTAATGATTGGTATTACGTTTCGTGTAATGATTGGTATTACGTTTCGTGTAATGATTGGTATTACGTTTCGTGTAATGATTCGTATTACGTTTCGTTGAATGATTGGTATTACTTTGCGTGGCATGATTAGTATTACGTATCTTATCGTGGCATGATTGGCATTACGTATCGTATCGTGGCATGATTGGCATTACGTTTCGTGTAATGATTGGTATTACGTTTCGTTGAATGATTGGTATTACGTTTCGTGTAATGATTGGTATTACGTTTCGTGGAATGATTGACATTACGTTTCGTGGGATGATTGGTATTACGTTTCGTGGCATGATTGGTATTACGTTTCGTGTAATGATTGACATTACGTTTCGTGTAATGATTGGCATTACGTTTCGTGGCATGATTTTTATTACGTTTCGTGGAATGATTTTTATTACGTTTCGTGGAATGATTGACATTACGTATCGTGGCATGATTGGTATTACGAATCGTATCGTGGCATGATTGGCATTACGTATCGTATCGTGGCATGACTGGTATTACGTTTCGTGTAATGATTGGTATTACGTTTGGTTGAATGATTGGTATTACGTTTCGTGTAATGATTGGTATTACGTTTCGTGTAATGATTGGTATTACGTTTCGTTGAATGATTGGTATTACGTTTCGTTGAATGATTGGTATTACGTATCGTGTAATGATTGGTATTACGTTGCGTGGCATGATTGGTATTACGTATCGTATCGTGGTATGATTGGCATAACGTATCGCTTCGTGGCATGATTGGCATTACGTATCGCATCGTGGCATGATTGGCATTACGTATCGTGACAAGAGTAGTACAGCAACAGGTTACAGATTGCGTATGCCAGCTTTTTGCCATCAAGGATACACTGTTATAATACATTATACATATCATATCGTAGTGTGTATCTTTTATCGCGATACACATCATATCATAGTGTGTATCTTTTATCGCGATACACATCATATCGTAGTGTGTATCTTTTATCGCGATACACATCATATCGTAGTGTATATCTTTTATCACGATACACATCATATCATAGTGTATAAATTTTATTGTAATATACATCATATCGTAGTGTATATCTTTCATCGCGATACACATCATATCGTAGTGTATATCTTTTATCGCGATACACATCATATCGTAGTGTATATCGTTTATCGCGATACACATCTATATCTTTTATCGCGATACACATCATATCGTAGTGTATATCTTTTATCGCGATACACATCATATCGTAGTGTATATCTTTCATCGCGATACACATCATATCGTAGTGTATATCTTTTATCGCGATACACATCATATCGTAGTGTATATCGTTTATCGCGATATACATCATATCGTAGTGTATATCTTTTATCGCGATACACATCATATCGTAGTGTATCTCTTTAATTGCGATACACATCATATCGTAGTGTATATCTTTTATCGCGATACACATCATATCATAGTGTGTATCTTTTATCGCGATACACATCATATCGTAGTAAATATCTTTTATCACGATACACATCATATCGTAGTGTATATATTTTATCGCGATACGCATCATATCGTAGTGTATATCTTTTATCGCGATACACATCTTTTCTTAATGTATATCTTTTATCGCGATACACATCATATCGTAGTGTATATCGTTTATCGCTATACACATCATATCGTAGTGTATATCGTTTATCGCTATACACATCATATCGTAGTGTATATCGTTTATCGCTATACACATCATATCGTAGTGTATATCGTTTATCGCGATACGCATCATATCGTAGTGTATATCGTTTATCGCTATACACATCATATCGTAGTGTATCTCTTTTATCGCGATACATATCATATAGTAATGTATATCTTTTATCACGATACATATCATAAAGTATCACACATATTACATCGTGACATGACTAGCATTACCTATCACTACTTGAGAGTGTATCATTACATAGTTCAGTTCCAACCATGTTAATATGATTGTACATATATTTCAATTTATCTTATTGATTTTGTCCTGCAGTGTATATTGTAGAAAACTATCAGATTTATTCAGGCATAAATGGATCTGATTGTATCCCAAGATGTTGACCTATATAGTAGTGACGGGTGTATCGCGCGAAGCATACCATGCTTACTCTTTTCGAAACACCTGATGGTACTTCTCTTTGGGGTAGTGCACTACTATACAACTGTTACTCTTGATTTTGCCAGGTTTCATGTATGTTTGTGGCGTGATCTATTACGTTTACACACCAATAATGCTAATGAGACCAACGTTTAATTCTTAATTAACTTAAAGCTAGATTCTCAATCGATTACCAATAATGTGAATGGACGGGCCGACATGTATGGAGGGTGAAACGGCTCAAAATGTGAAAGCAAAATTACAAATTCCATCTATTAAATTCCACATTTCAACTAATATAATCACAATTTTTAGCTTATAAATGCAAAATCCTAATTTCTTTATTCTTGATTTCAAATTTCATGCAATAAAATAACAGTGTTTAACTTATTAATGCTAAATCCCACTTTCTGTATTCTTAATTTCATGTGGTCAACTTCTGACTGCCACATTCTAAATTTCTTTTTACAGATGACACATGCCAAATTACATATTTTTAATTACAAATTGCTAATAACTTTGTCTAAATCTCATTTTCTTCTTGACAAAAACTTTCTACAAAATTAAGAATCCTAAATTTAGAATTCCATTGTATAAAAATTAACTTCGTAATTTAATTATTTGTTTTCTCTGACTATTTACACCTTACATTTTATATAAAATTTTACACCACAAAAATTTCGTTTCTTTTTTATAATCTCCAAACCAGTTTCTAAAATTTGGATACTTCTATAATTTTAACACGCGTGAAAAGGCTCAAAATTTCGATCATCCAGACCGTTCGGTGACCAGCCATTTCGTACCCTATTATACTTTTCGTACCCTAATTTTACGGCTATTGGCAAAGTCCTGTTATTCGATCCGCTACTAACATTTTCTACAGCTCTTGCAAGAGTTAGGAGTTTTCGTTGTAACAATTTTTCAATATCTTCTATAATTGAATTCATTGAATTTATCTCTCGTCGGTCAAATCAGTTCAATAGGCCAAATGACGATTGTCGCAAAACAATCAAGGGTACGATATAGCCGTAAAATTAGGGTACGAAAAGTATAATAGGGTACGAAATGGCTGGTCACCGAACTGTCTGGATGATCGAAATTTTGAGCCTTTTCACGCGTGTTAAAATTATAGAAGTATCCAAATTTTAGAAACTGGTTTGGAGATTAAAAAAAGAAACGAAATTTTTGTGGTGTAAAATTTTATAGAAAATATAAGGTGTAAATAGTCAAAGAAAACAAATAATTAAATTACGAAGTTAATTTTTATACAATGGAATTCTAAATTTAGGATTCTTAATTTTGTAGAAAGTTTTTGTCAAGAAGAAAATGAGATTTAGACAAAATTATTAGCAATTTGTAATTAAAAATATGTAATTTGGCATGTGTCATCTGTAAAAAGAAATTTAGAATGTGGCAGTCAGAAGTTGACCACATGAAATTAAGAATACAGAAAGTGGGATTTAGCATTAATATTTAAACACTGTTATTTTATTGCATGAAATTTGAAATTAAGAATAAAGAAATTAGGATTTTGCTTTTATAAGCTAAAAACTGTGATTATATAAGAAGAAATGTGGAATTTAATAGATGGAATTTGTAATTTTGCTTTCACATTTTGAGCCGTTTCACCCTCCATAGACATGGGAGCCGATATTTAATACATGAGCATCATACCGCATGCCAGAAACAAGAGCAATACTCATCATCTTGATGTGATGGTATATGTGTTACTTTTGAGCAGGACATACTGTAGTAGATACTTTCCAAATCAATGTTTTAATCATTTCTAAGTAACTTAATTAAAATGCGCATAGATAAATATGAATGGAAAGAAAAGAAAGTGAGGACAATTAGTCTTCTCGTCATTTTCCTCTCATTTTTCCTCGCTCTTTTCCCCAACCAAGCAAATGATACCATGATTGTTACGGTTGCTAAGACCTATTTCATGTTCGATATTTATTTATTAGAAACTTAAATTTTCACCTAGGTGATAATCATTTTAGAAATGTTGAAATGGCTACCTTGTCTCCACATCATTTCACTTTGACTATTTTGAAGGTTAAAGGTTTGCAACATTTTTGGTCCGGATATTATCATACATTTGACAGTTTTAAACTTCATTTTAAACTTAGATTTTGGCTTACAAATGTTAAATCTTCTATATAAATGAAACGAATAACAATTTACAAATTAAAATTGGGTAGAAGTAATTACAAAATAGCAATTGGAAATTTAGAACAATGGATTTTGAGTTGTTTGGTTTTCGTTAGACATAGACAAAAATCGAAAATCTGTGTAACAGCAGTAGACTGTCGATAATAAATCTGTAAAAACTACTAGAAATATACTTCATTTAGAATTGTTCAAAATTAATCAATAATATTTCCAAATAAAATATCATTTTTTGTCTTTTAACTTTATATCGTGATTAAATCATATCGTACACTTTTTTCGTGGTAAATATCTTATCGTGATATGATTGGTATTACGTTTCGTGGCATGATTTTTATTACGTTTCGTGGAATGATTTTTATTACGTTTCGTGGAATGATTGACATTACGTTTCGTGGGATGATTGACATTACGTTTCGTGGGATGATTGACATTACGTTTCGTGTAATGATTGACATTACGTTTCGTGGGATGATTGGTATTACGAATCGTATCGTGGCATGATTGGCATTACGTATCGTATCGTGGCATGACTGGTATTACGTTTCATGTAATTATTGGTATTACGTATCGTATCGTGGCATGATTGGTATTACGTATCGCATCGTGGCATGATTGGCATTACGTATCGTATCGTGGCATGACTGGTATTACGTTTCATGTAATTATTGGTATTACGTATCGTATCGTGGCATGATTGGTATTACGTATCGCATCGTGGCATGATTGGTATTACGTTGCGTGGCATGATTGGCATTACGTATCGTATCGTGGCATGATTGGTATTACGTATCGTATCGTGGCATGATTGGTATTACGGATCGCATCGTGGCATGATTGGTATTACGTTTCGTGGTATGATTGGTATTACGTATCGTATCGTGGCATGATTGGCTTTACGTATCGTATCGTGGTATGATTGGAATTACGTATCGCATCGTGGCATGATTGGTATTACGTATCGTATCGTGGCATGATTGGAATTACGTATCGTGAAATGCGCGACTCTTATCGTGAAAAGGTGTTTATCCGATAACCGACATTAGAAATAAAACAACAACTACCACCATCAAGAAGAATAACAATGACACAACGAGTTTAGAAGAATAGAGAAGATCGAGCAACTCACGCCACACTACTCAGGGCCGAATTTCACTGCTATGTCATTCGACCCGACCAGATCTTACGAATTTTTAGATTATCAAACCAACATCAAAGTACCATCCGATTGAACCAATCCATCTACCAACTACTACTACTACCAACAACTACCTAGTTTGCTGGAAGCGATGGCTACAAGAGTAGTACAGCAACAGGTTACGGATTGCGTATGCCAGCTATTTGCCATCAAGGACACAGTAACTTGGATATGCTTACATAACACGGCGCATGCCGTAATTTTATCAGATTCACTAAGCAGTCTTCAATCAATATCTCTCAACTCTTCTAATTGTAGGTCTGAAGTCATTTCCGAAATGTGCAAGACGATTCACGACTACCAAACAAACAACAATCGCCAGATAAACCTAGAATAGATCACGTCACATGTCTAAATCCCACGGAATGACCAAGCAGACCGTTGTGCCAAGGAAAGTCTGAGTCTGGATGACATCGAGCCTGTACGATACTCCTGTTGATTTCAAATGTGTTTATTCGTCAACGGTTCTAAGTGGCAGACCGAAGGTATGGTGTTCTGAATCCAAGTTAATTGCGACCAATCAAAATGAACTTCCGTTGCTAAGTAAGGCGCCATTTTAGAAAAAGCAGACGAGAACAGAATCTGAAATCGAGAAGATATTTTGGAACATGAAACTAAGAACGCAGCAGCTTTGAGCGTATACAACATGGTATTTATAAAAGGAACAATCATTCCCTCAATTCATGATGATTTGTGAACATTTGCGTATTACATTATTAGAACTTTTGGCCTTATGTGCACGTATCAAGAAACTTTGACAGAAAAATACGAGCCGCGCTCAGTTCTGTTTTCATTGACTTTTGATAAGAAGGACATTATGTTAATTGCCTGTTTAATCAGCATCTACATGTATTTTGTATTTGTTGAGCGCAGAACACTCCCGTAGCTAGCCCAGAGTCTCAGGGGGGGGGGGGGGCATTTTTTTAAGGTGGGGGGGGGCTTAACTATATATGGTTTGACAAGAAGTATCTCAGCTACTGATAAACCTATCTCTTTCAAAATTCTCACAGATATACTTCAACATGTCCTTGCCAGACCCTGAAAATATGACAAGTACTGCCCCGAACAAAATTGCATGTCGATAAATTCAATATCACAGCAAATTACATATTTTATTATGCATTCACCGCATCGACCACTGATTTTCCATCCTGATACACTTTCACGGGTTTCATCTTAAGGTACCATTTGAGAAGCTACCAGCCTGCCTTACAATTCCTGTTCAGTCAGTGGTTCCCTCTAACCCCTGGGTTTTCAAATGGTTTTCTCAAATGTCCCCTAAAATGCGTAAGGAAATGACCATGTCCCCCAAGTTGAAAACCCAGACTCTAACCCTGGCTTTTCAACTGGTTTTCTCAAGAAATGACCATGTCCCTTGAATTGCTGTGGAAGTCATTGAAAACATGAAATTTCGAAGTATGATAAAGTAACAGCATTTTACTTTTTAATACAAGCATAAATTGTGGCCCAGGTATACATAGAGTCATTGCAGTGAACACTGTATGCACATCCACCCATAAATTTAGTTTGTGTCCTCTTGAAAATGTCAATATGTCCCCAATCAGGGACAAGTTGAAAACCCGAGCCCGAACCCAAGTGCAGTACACCTGTTAATACCATACTGCCCAGAGTAATTACTGGCACAAGTGGGACAATATGGCTGAACAGGAACTGAAAGTCAGGATAGTCGTTTTTTGGGGAGAAAATCCCTTTAGATGAGATCCGTGAGAGCATCTCAGGATGGAAAATGAATGATATTGGGGGTCTATGTCGTGAAAGCACAATGAATACAGTTTGAAATATGTAATTTGCTCTGATTTTGAATTTTTTTATATGCTATTTTGTTCGGGACAGTGCTTGTACAATTTTTATTTGATGACTCTCATATTTTCAGGGTCTGACAAGGACATATTGAAGTAAGTGAGAATTTTAACATATTTAAAGGGGGACCAGTCTTCATTTTTATTGGTTGATTTGGGTCTCGAATATATTTAAGTATCCTTCAGAAGCACTAGAAATGCACGAAAATTGCGTATTTCCTTCAAATATACCTTAAATTAGACATTTCTTCTTCTATTTCTATAGATGACTTTTCTATATATTGCATAGTATCGCTAATGTGTAGTAGGGCATTATAACTTTCAAATGCTAATAATTATGGATGCACATGGATTTGAAGGCTCAAATTGCAATGGTGAGTTGTGATAACCAGTACTAAATTGCTGAGCTAAAAAAAATCCCCGTTTCTGGGACTTGAATGAAGCCTGTGCCCCTTTAACGTTATGGTTGAAAAATTTTCAGGGAGAGGGGCCAAATATTTATTAGGGTGGGCTGAGCCCCCTCTCGCTACGGGCCTGGCGCAGAATGTTATTTTTTATTATTAGGAATATTTTGGCACTTCTGACTGTTGGCAATATTACCTGCTGTTTGTTACCTCCCTTTATTTTTGCTCGTTATGGTTTTCTCCCTGATTGCTAAGACCACATTGGATTCTCTATTGTTTATTGATAAGATTAAATTGTATTTTTCACGTAGATGATAAGATATGATATGATGATAATAATTGTTAATTTGATGTCAGTTTATAAAGAAGAAAAGAACCTGTACATATGTTAAAGTTATTAGTAGTTGTCATTCAATCATCGAATCCAGGGAGCATATTCATGGTACTCTTGGCAGAGCTGTTGCAGTCTTGTGGGCTTCACTAGTTAACGTAGACGTGGGGCTTACATGACTCACAAAAAATATACGAAACTGAAAGAATCTTAAGCTATAAATTTTATCTGATATATTTGATGTATATCATAATTCTTCATAAAGTTAATATAGTGTATAGCTGAGTAAGATATTTGTGAATATAAATACTATCTTTAATAAATATACTTTACTTATTTGCTAGGCACAACAAACTAAATTGTGAGTAATTCTGGAGAGCTTGTCATATCAGTATGACTTTCAACCAATGATCAATTGTTTTATGGTTGTGCTCCTCCATATCTGTGTTCTCTTAACTCAGATGCCAATCCTGCATACCCCACATCTTCCTGTTCCAGACACTCTAGAAATATTTGGAAGGTGTCTCTTCTAGAAAGTCGCAAGATGTCGAGCATTTTTGCAATGCTAGCGACACGCCCATGTTGTTGTTCTGTTCTCGTTATGATATTCAAGTCGTCCAGGTTAATAATTCCCTTCTGAAATAAATGGTCTATCAGTGGAACAGGAACGAGGTCTGTTTTAAGCCTGTCATGGAAATGTTGGAGTGTATTGATGTCGGCTTGAACTCTTGTATATCTGTGATGTTTAAGCTCGTTAGCCAATTCTTGATGCCCTACATCTTCCTGTTCCAGACACTCTAGAAATATTTGGAAGGTGTCTCTTCTAGAATTTCGCAAGATGTCGAGCATTTTTGCAATGCTAGCGGCACGCCCATGTTGTTGTTGTGTTCTCGTTATGATTTCCAAGTCGTCCGCGTCTATAATTTCCTTCAGGTATAAATGGTCAATCAGTGGAAAAGGACGAAGATCTCTTTTCATCCTGACATGGAATTTGTTAAGTATCATTAAGTCGGCTTCCGGAATTTGTCCACGATTCAACTGCGCCATTTCCTGAAATTTTAAAAGAGCGATTCGAACAGACATATTAATGGGATATTTAAGGATTTAAATATGAGTGTTGTATTGATAATATTTTATAGTCTAGAGACTGAGCCTTATAGAATATTCATTTTTATTATTATTTTTATAACGTATTTTTCTTGGAATTAAAATATTTCTGTAAGCTGCACCTAAATACACACTACTACTAATAATATACATTAAAGTATAAAATGAAGGTTAGTGGCATTATCTTTTTCTTTTTCAAGTTTTGACAGTTGCAGAATCTTTAATCTGAAAGGCCTGTACCACACAGAGCCCTAGTTTACTGTCACATCTGAACAAGTACAAACTCTTTAATCTCTTAAACCAAAAGATATAGAGTTACATCTTTACCTGAGTAGGAACATCCATATCCTCATTTATTTCTGCTGGAGGTTTTACAATATAGCTACTGGTTCTGAACAACTTGCTTTGTACTTGGTTGTTACGGGATAGCGCCCTCAGGTTTTACAATCGGTCCACTTTCTTCCTTCTCGGTTTTACAAATCCAAGCATAACCTCGTAGTCGTTTACATAGTTTTATTCAGGTGTAAGTTGGAATTATACTTTAATCAACCTGGTTTCCCCCGTAACACCTATACACTCCCTGTCTCGCCCCCTTGATTCACGCTCTTTGGTTTTTGTTGGAATTGTACTAAATCCCAACCATCCCTGTCTCATTCCCTTAATCCATTCCCTTGGGTGTTCATTAGAATTATACTTTTGCATAAATCAACCTAGTTTTCACCTACCCCAACCACACACACCGACTCCCCCTGCCCCACCCTCTAAAGCCATGCCCTTGTCTGTAGGTTGGTACACTCTCATAATAGTCAAACTAGTTTCCACCTACCCTAACCATAGTTTTCACCCACACTAGCCAAATCTACACCCTCCCCCCCCCCCCCTCTCTACAGACTGTCATTGATAAAGTGTCTAATCGTTCGAAGTTATAAGACAGTTATAAATTGAAAGCGTATTCATTGCGTCTGTTCTGGCAATATTTCCCCCATAACCCTCTGCATGCCGTTGTGTGTCATCGTAAATCCTATTGACTATTCGGTATAGGAAAGTAGGACACGATACATTTCATTGAGTTATGACAATATTGTTTAAGAACATAATACCAATCAATGTTATCGTCAGCCCCACGACCCCACGACCCCACCCCCTTGCCCCTTACCCTCTTATTTCCTTACCTAACCCACTTCCTCCCAGATAAAAGAAATACTCACACTTTAAAGTTGAATTTTGTCGTTATTTTCTCGATATCTAACTGGAGTAGTTATTGAAATCATAGGCGTACGGGCCGGGGGTGCAAGGGGGGCAATTGCCCCCCCCCCCCCCCCAGTGACTTTCATGAAGGAAATTTAAAAAATTAAAATCGTTCGGAAATGATGTGATCAGGCAGGTGGCGAGAAGTTTTTGGAATTAGGGGTTGGGTGGGGGTCGACTTGTCGGGCAAATATATTTGGTTGTCGGGCATTTTAGCATTAGTTGTCGGGCAAATTGGTTTTGCCCCCCCGCTCAACTAACGTCCCGTACGCCTATGATTGAAATATAAATGGCGTAACAGGGAAGTATTTCTATAACTTATATTTTAAGGTATTCAATATTCCCCTATTCGAATAAAGGGCGATAACAATATTGAAAATATAGGGCTACTACAGACAACACTGGTTAGTTAAAGGTACATTCAAATATTTCTCTAAACAATGATTTTGTTTTATAATTGTTTTTATGGATGAAATCATGCAATGATTGTATAATATATCTAGTCCGAAACTTGCTGACTCTATTCCCAGCCTTTGACAGATATTTGGACAGATATGGCTGGAGGAGAGTAAAAAAATTAGGCCACAAAACCTTGCGGTTGTTCACACCTTTCGCGTACAGCACTCAATGGCGACTAACAGATTTTATTTCTCAAGGAAAAAACTTTGATGAACTCGCATACTTGGCCTGTATGGTGTAGGGGGATAATAATGGTATGATTGAACTACAAAAATATCGATCCTTATATTATAGGTAGATAGCCACATTGAAAACAAAATAGATCAGCCAATCAAATTTATTCGTTCAACCAGTGCCTCGACTGTCAGCGATGCCACGCAGTGGCGGTATTCTGCCGCCCAGATAACACAAAAGTCAGTTCCGGTCGGCAGTCCTATATTGTTAAAATATCGCTAGCAATCGAAATTCTTTAAAGTAAAATATAACTAATATAACATGACAGAAATAAGAATAAATATGTTGTTTTCAACAACGGTATGATGTCTGTTCATTTTACTGAGTCGGGGGAGTCTTATTTACAAAACAAATAATCCTGAGCCTTAAATTCGACGTTAAATGTTAACAAATTAGGTATTCTCAAAATTTTCTAAGAGACAAAAATTTTTGAATCTTAAATTAGCTGGGAAATGTCAGAAAATTGTGTTTCTAGGCATTTAACTCTCGAAATTTTATAGACGAGATATCGCAGACCCTACACAAATAATCTTAAACCTTAAATTCAGTGGGAAATGTCAGGATTTTGCGTTTTCCAGGCGTCTAACTAAACCTTAAGTTCGTTAGGATATTGCAATTGTAAGTATCTATTTCTAAAAATTTCTAGGCTAGGTCCCTCAAACCTATACAAATTTTATGGAATTTTGGTGGAATATGTCAGGAGTTTGCGTTTCCAGGCATCAAATTCTCAAAGTTTTCCCCTGATGGCCTTGAAATCCTGATATGTACCTTATATTCGTCAGAAAATGTCAGGAAATTGCGTTTACAGGCGTTTAGTTCTCAAAATTTTCTAGGCTAGATCCCTCAAACTTTACTATACAAAGAATCTTCAACCTCAAATTTGCTGGGAAATGTCAGGAATTTTCGTTTCCAGGCGTCTTATTCTCAAAATTTTCTTCTCGTGGTCTCGCAGTCCCTACATAAAAGAATCTGAAGTTGGTCAGGAAATTGCATTTGTGGAATTTTCTCACAATATGTCTACGATAGATCCCTCAGAGCCTATACAATTAATCTTGAACCATAATTTCGGTGAAATTTGCGCTTTCAGGCGTAAAATTCTCAAAATTTGCTTCTGTTGGCTACAAATAAACCTTCAATTAGTCAGAAAATGTCAGGAAAAAGTGTTTATTGGCTTTTAGTTCCCAAATTTCTGCTTGTGGTCCGGCATTTCCTATGCAACAAATCCTTTTATTCATCCGAGAATAACGTTTCAGTCCATTTTTCTGAGGGGGTCCCCAGACTTTAGAAAATCATATATCCAGGCTTCTTATGGACAACCTCGAAGCAATAAAGTTAGCAATCAATAGAGTAGAGGGCTCCACTTGGCAATTCACACGTTTTCAAGGAGGGAAAGGAAAGGGATAAGGGTGGGGAGGGGTAACTAAAATGTCCCCCTTGATTGGACGTTTGCCACCCTAGAAGTACTAGTCTGGCTACGGGCCTGTGTCTGTTTCACTGATTCCATTTTCGGTGGTCTAGTTTTCAACTTCGCCTGTTCAATTAACTGCTGCCCAGTAACAATTCCTTAGACGAGGCACTGCCCTGTTCAATTCCAAACTAGGGTAAAGAAGGGATTATAATACAGGGATTGTTGTCTTGTGCCTCCTCATCATCAGGTGGTCGGATGCATTTGACCTCAAGCAACTACAGACCTTACACAACAAAATATAGTTAAATAAAAGTTGGGCTAGAAAAAAAATGATATACATCCTCATGCGCCATGCCCCCTGACAAACACCCTATGGCTCCCTGGAGAGCCATGGCCCCCAGGTTGGGAACCACTGCTATAAAACCAACGATTTCTATTTTTAACGCATGACAATTAAATTAAATTCTCAAACTTGGTCAATAGTTTGGTCAATAAGAGTATATATTCATCAACAGTGTCCAAAGTATACAAACAGAATCAAATAAACCCATAAAACTATATAATTTTCCATACAATTACAGATTATTATTGATAAATGTCTTAAATTGGATTAAGACATTTATCAATTATTGTATTTAAACATAGTTTTCTGGATTTATCAGATTATTTAGGTAATCTGTTTTATAGTTATGCCACTAGGTTTGTCCCCTGATGAATATATACTCCTATTGACCAAGTTTAAAAATTAATTTTTTCCGTTCATTCGAAGACGTATAGTATCGCTTTAATAAGCTAATGTACACACCCTGTTACAGCTTACATCGTTGTGAAATAGAACATGTAAAATCCATGAGACTTTTGGGGGCAGTTCATTGACTTCTGAATGTCAATAACAAAAAGAGGCGAAGTTGTCTGGTGTAAACGTCCGCCCGCCACTTTCGCAGTGTACTGAGGAATAGTAAACTTTCGGTCGTATTTTTTTTCAGTTTCATCTATGGTTTTTAGCTCCTATTTGAACGTAACCTCGAGACAGTAAGTGGCTACGTACATATAGAGACTAAAAAAAGTAACGAAACGAAACTAATAAAATGTGAAAGAAATGAGACTACCCGCCTCATATTTGATTATAATTTTTCAAATGTGTGTCTATAGTTGGTCGCTATTTGAATATACCCACCTCCATACAAACAGGGGAAGTGGCTATTTTCAACGGATGGACAAACACCAGATAGTGTGCAGTAAGGGAAATTATGGGCAGCGGTATCAGCTTACTTTCCTTTTCGATTCCGAATAAGGGATCCGGGGTCATGGTTTATTGTTCCTTAACCAGACAAGACTTGACGCCGTTTCCATGTCAGTCTCTCTGACCTGCATCACTGACAGGGGGAAACCCCAACCGGTTTGAAAAATTAGAAAATGTATCATCTCGACCCATGCCGGGTTGAAAGAAATAAGACTGCCTCATATTTGATTATTATGAAACATTAGTAGTAACAGAAAAACATAAACATGTTTTATTTAAAGACATATTTTTCTACTGTAGTTTCTCTAGACGAGTCGTCTATATTAAAACTATCAGGAATGTTGGTCATGTTTTATTTAAACACAGACTTTTTCTGCTATGATATTGTTAGGGTTTCCAGATGGAAACTTACTATCATCAGGAATGTTGTTCAGGGTATCGTTAAAATTGAAACATAGCCTAATGAAACTACGTTCAAGATAACTCAGCGATACACATTCAATCGTCTGGTTACAAGCCTCTGGTACATCGGGTATCTTTGTTACATGCTTCATCACATTCAGTCTGGTTCTTGGTAAATGGAGAATCAAAGGGGCTAGGAATTATGAACGTATCATTTCTAAAATCATAATCACATTCTGAAAAGTAAATCACATAATTCATAATTCAAAAAGCTGTAGATTTGTTTCTTGTGTTTTTATGTCTGATGTCTGGAATTGGAATGGTACAAACAATACTATTAGTTCTATAGTGCTATCAATCTGTTATTATTTAGGTTCAGTTTTAATATAAACTATCATACCTTGAGGTTGTGGCGTAGATAGCTTACACGTGGGTTTAGAATATTTCCATTCAAAATTTTTACATTGTATCACCTGATGCATCTTGAAACCTTTTCTACATTTAATTGTTACCAATCCACAATCTTCGTTAAATTCGGCTTTTGGTATATGTGGATGTGGATAAGGTAAGCAATCTGAAAATTATAATATTGATAATAATGTAGATTTGTTAGCGTTCATTAGTTGATGAATTTTCACGTGTCTATCGAATGAATGGCAAAGCCCTGCATTCAATCTTTATATTTACATTTAGTACCAGTTCTATTTATTTGAATTTTGAGTAACAATTATGTTTTAATGGCTATAGTACATTAGTAAATTCTAAAATTTAGAGTTGACTCCACTCGTCTCTTCAAACCTTTTGGGAATTGTACAGTAACAAAATATTGGTTCATTTCCTTACATCTGAGACCTTTACGGGCATTTTTGTTGTTGACACTTGCCTCTCGAGAAGGGTTATTTTGAGGGTTGTCAGCGTTTGACGGTTACCTCTCAGAGGGGTTAAAGGGGAAACTATCCCAAGACAATTTTCAAAATCTGGGAGAATTTCCTTGCCTCTGAAGCCATTTCCTAGCCCGCCCCGCGCCGGTTACTACGACCCTGCATTTTGAATAACTTTTTATGAACAAATATATCTGGTTACACTAGTGAACGTAGTATATATAACCTAACTTACAGAATAATATAATAATAGAAGTCTTGAAATGTCCAAGGTGAGTCGGACTCATTATAAAGAGGAGAAGGACAATGAATTCTAAGCATAATACATGTATATCAAATATAGATTTACCACAGTAATATAATATATCAAATAGATTTACCACAGTAATATAATACATGTATATCAAATAGATTTACCACAATAATATAATCAGTATAAATACTTACCACTCTTACCACTCTTACCAATCTTATCACTATTACCACTCTTACCAGCCTGAACAAGAATCAAGTTTGTTACACAAAACAACAGGGTTGAACATAAAAGGTTATTCATGGTTCTGATTAGGGTAATAACTAGACTTGTTGATACACTGTCGAGTGTTGAATGCTAGAATTGGTGAGAAATTTATACTAAATTTAGGGCCTCCTACTGGACAGATGTTGTCAACTGTCTATGAATATATTATACCAACTTTAAAGGGAAATAGTCGGCATTATCGGATGTGATTTGTATTTTGAATATACATGTATATAATAATGCAATACAATTCCGTTAATCAAAAAAAATCGGAAGAATTGTATCAAAAGAATTATTTGCGACGGCTTATTTTGATAATAGTGCTCGTCATGTAGCAAAACTTCGGATTGGACACTAGCGCAATAGCTTTCCTAGTCAGGGACACCTGAGACACCTCTGGTACGCATCATCATTATATTCAACAATACATATATTCGCAATGACCTTAGTTTATTAAGAGATTTGGAATTACTGCTTACTCGATCGAGGCACCTCTGGGATCTTTCGCAGAGACACATCTGTTACTTGTGATATGTACCTTTTCATTAACCTTAATTTAATAACGGTTTAATCGAGATACCTCTGGTACTTGTTGTGATACATTCAACCATATGTACCTTCGTAATGACCTAAATTTAATAACGGTTTAATCGAGATACCTCTGGTACTTGTGATATATTCAACCATATGTACCATCGCAATGACCTAAATTTAATAACGGTTTAATCGAGACACCTCTAGTACTTGTTGTGATATATTCAACCATATGTACCTTCGTAATGACCTAAATTTAATAACGGTTTAATCGAGATACCTCTGGTACTTGTGATACATTCAACCATATGTACCTTCGTAATGACCTAAATTTAATAACGGTTTAATCGAGACACCTCTAGTACTTGTTGTGATATATTCAACCATATATGTACCTTCGTAATGACCTAAATTTAATAACGGTTTAATCGAGACACCTCTAGTACTTGTTGTGATATATTCAACCATATGTACCTTCGTAATGACCTAAATTTAATAACGGTTTAATCGAGACACCTCTAGTACTTGTTGTGATATATTCAACCATATGTACCTTCGTAATGACCTTAATTTAATAACGGTTTAATCGAGACACCTCTGGTACTTGTTGTGATATAATGTACGTTCGTAATGACCTAAATTTAATAACGGTTTAATCGAGACACCTCTAGTACTTGTTGTGATACATTCAACCATATGTACCATCGCAATGACCTAAATTTAATAACGGTTTAATCGAGATACCTCTAGTACTTGTTGTGATATAATGTACGTTCGTAATGACCTAAATTTAATAACGGTTTAATCGAGACACCTCTAGTACTTGTTGTGATATATTCAACCATATGTACCTTCGTAATGACCTAAATTTAATAACGGTTTAATCGAGACACCTCTAGTACTTGTTGTGATATATTCAACCATATGTACCTTCGTAATGACCTTAATTTAATAACGGTTTAATCGAGACACCTCTGGTACTTGTTGTGATATAATGTACGTTCGTAATGACCTAAATTTAATAACGGTTTAATCGAGACACCTCTGGTACTTGTTGTGATATATTCAACCATATGTACGTTCGTAATGACCTAAATTTAATAACGGTTTAATCGAGATACCTCTAGTACTTGTTGTGATACATTCCACCATATGTATCTTTTCAAAAACCTAAATTTAGTAACGGATTAATCGAAATGAAATCAAATAAAGTTTTACGTTCCACTTCTTTGCACCTATTGAATATGACTAACCCGAGACACCTATGGTTAAAGATTTATGTAGGATCGGTACTATTTTGAGTCTAGGTAACAGAATAAACATTGTTGTCAATTTAGTACTGGATCCACAATTTCCACCTATTTGACTATCTGCTACGGAACGCTTTACTGTCTGAACCGTGGAACGCAAGACAGGAGATTCTTTCTCCTCTTAACATTTCACATAATTCCATACCAACCAAATAATGTAAGGTACCGAGACCCTTTCGAGCCCATCAAGAGGCCATGCCCTCCTAAATCAAAGCCCATGGTTTTACAGAACAAGGTTTTTTATGGTGATGTGTATTAAGTGGTCAACTATTTCAGTCTCCTGGAGGAGAAATATTACTTTCTAGATACTTCAGAGTTAAGAAATATATAATTAAGGTCATTTACTTTTGAAAATAGCAATATATTGAATAAATGATATCCTCATATTTTAAAATTATTGTTTTAATATATGCATTTAGATGTCTGAAGATTATTCATTAAAATGTATCAAATATGTAACTTATCGTTAACTTTATCATATTACAAAGCGATCCACCAGACATAAATAAATAAGTCATAGTGACATGTGCCAAATGAAATTGTCGATATGTCATTTTAAAATATACCTGTATAAATGTGGATTTAAACTGTAGGATTGCATGTAAAATTCCAAATACTTCAAATGCATTCACCTCTGAAACCAACTTTTTGTGAATTTATATGCCTTATATTATAGCATATTCATAATTTTAGATTGTGTATCATCACATTGTATATGGTCGCCATCCCAATGACTTTTAACTCCTTTCAACGGGAAGTACTACAAGCCATTCTAATGTTCTGGAAAATGAATGAAGATAACTTATTAGGTCATCAAACTTTCACACCCCAATCGAGATCCGAACTCTCAACCATAACAACTATGCTATCTCAACCAAGCAAATGACGTCATGATCACAAAGAACAATGTTCTAATCGACTGTGCTATAGGACCTTTCGTTCACTTTTATCTAGATAGTTTAAAAATATAACTACCCAGCCTCAACATCATTCCACTGTGTGTATAGGCTATCAAAATACATTCGCATATAGAAGGGTACAAAAGTCATAATCAAAATCAATTTACCATAATGACGTGATCAATCCTCTTATACTGTACAACAAATATAAGCTGCTAATTTCAGGGTTAGATTGGTGGTATTCAATAATTCCAAATGCTTATGATTCTACCTCCAGGGTTAGATTGATGGTATTCAATAATTCCAAATGTATAAGGTGCTACTTTCAGGGTAAGATTGATGGTATTCAATAATTCCAAATGCTTATGATTCTACCTCCAGGGTTAGATTGATGGTATTCAATAATTACAAATGCATAAGGTGCTACATCCAGGGTAAGATTGATGGTATTCAATAATTCCAAATGCTTAAGATTCTACATCCAGGGTTAGATTGGTGGTATTCAATAATTCTAAATGCATAAGATGCTACATCCAGGGTTAGATTGGTGGTATTCAATAGTTCCAAATGCATAAGGTGCTACTTTCAGGGTTAGATTGATGGTATTCAATAATTCCAAATGCTTAAGATGTTACTTTTAGGGTTAGATTGATGGTATTCAATAATTCCAAAAGCATAAGGTGCTACTTTCAGGGTTAGGTTGGTGGTATTCAATAATTCTAAATGCATAAGGTGCTACTTTCAGGGTTCGATTGATGGTATTCAATAATTCTAAATGCATAAGGTGCTACTTTCAGGGTTAGATTGATGGTATTCAATAATTCCAAAAGCATAAGGTGCTACTTTCAGGGTTAGATTGATGGTATTCAATAATTCTAAATGCATAAGGTGCTACTTTCAGGGTTCAATTGATGGTATTCAATAATTCCAAATGCATAAGGTGGTACTTTCAGGGTTAGATTGATGGTATACAATAATTCCAAATGCATAAGGTGCTACTTTCAGGGTTAGATTGGTGATATTCAATAGTTCCAAATGCATAAGCAGTCTAATTAAAATCAGACCCTAATTTCGTTCGTTCGTTTTTTTTAAAATCCGGTTTTTAACCACTACATTAGGGTCTGAGAACCAGGCGCGGCAACAGCCGTTCACGTTAACTTTGACCTTACCTTGATAAACATGACCTGATAAACTAGTCTACAGCACTAGGTATCCTAGAATGCACCTATTGTTCGCGAACAAAATCCCAGCGCGGGAGAGGGCAAAGATCTGATTGGTTAAAACAAAGGTCATTAAGGTTAGGTCAAAGTTAACGTGAACGGCTGTTGCCGCGCCTGGTTCTCAGACCCAAATGTAGTGGTTAAAAAACCGGATTTAAAAAAAACGAACGAACGAAATTAGGGTCTGATTTTAATTAGACTGAATGCATAAGGTGCTACTTTCAGGGTTAGATTGATGGTATTCAATAATTCCAAATGCATAAGGTGCTACATCGAGGGTTAGATTGATGGTATTCAATAATTCCAAATGCTTAAGATGCTACATCCAGGGTTAGATTGATGGTATTCAATAATTCCAAATGCTTAAGATGCTACATCCAGGGTTAGATTGGTGGTATTCAATAATTCTAAATGCATAAGGTGCTACTTTCAGGGTTAGATTGATGGTATTCAATAATTCCAAATGCTTAAGATGCTACATCCGGGGTTAGATTGGTGGTATTCAATAATTCTAAATGCATAAGGTGCTACTTTCAGGGTTAGATTGATGGTATTCAATAATTCTAAATGCATAAGGTGCTACATTCAGGGTTAGATTGATGGTATTCAATAATTCCAAATGCATAAGGTGCTACTTTCAGGGTTAGATTGATGGTATTCAATAGTTCCAAATGCATAAGGTGGTACTTTCAGGGTAAGATTGATGGTATACAATAATTCCAAATGCTTAAGATGTTACTTTCAGGGTTAGATTGATGGTATTCAATAATTCCAAATGCATAAGGTGCTACTTTCAGGGTTAGATTGATGGTATTCAATAATTCCAAATGCATAAGGTGGTACTTTCAGGGTTAGATTGATGGTATTCAATAATTCCAAATGCATAAGCTGCTACTTTCAGGGTTAAATTGATGGTATTGACCTAACAAGAGATGTGTTACTTAAAACTAAAATATTATAATAAGCAAGCATCAAACCTATTGTTATATATTGATTTTAAAGCTAAAATATTTGCTATACTGGCTACACTGATAGATTTGAGTTTGATAACTCTCATAAATTCTGTCTGCTGAATATTGAATAATAATAATACTAATAATAACAATAATGGTGATGATGATGAAGAACTCTTTATTTTACATGAGTCAGAATTATACCCGATACACCATAATGACATGGTCTGGTCTTATATTCAGCCCATTTATTCAGGCAAATAACAATGGTGGAACTTAATACATCGTTAATCACACAATTTACGACATATTCATTGTACGTAGATGACATTTAGGGTGTTTTTAGTGTAATCCATTTAGGCAAATTTGTAAAAAAAATACTTTAATAACATGTTTAGAATCATTAAAGCCTACTATATCAGAATCCTGGTGGAGAAAAATGACCTTCTACTAGCCATACGCATAAAATAATATTTCATCTCGGTCAATTCATTTTGAAAATAGCAATTACCATTTATCAGTAGCGTATTTAGGGGAGGGGGGACTTAGTTATCATAGTTAGAAATTAATAAATTTCCATCTCGAAAATTGTTTACCACTTCACATATAAGTTTCCACGTGTTTTATAACAACATGATTTCAGTTGATTAAATTTTCCATTTAAACTTACCACGTGTTTTATAACATGATTTCAGTTGATTAAATTTTACATTTAAACTTACCACGTGTTTTATAACAACATGATTTCAGTTGATTAAATTTTCCATTTAAACTTACCACGTCTTTTATAACAACATGATTTCAGTTGATTTAATTTTCCATTTAAACTTACCACGTGTTTTATAACAACATGATTTCAGTTGATTAAATTTTCCATTTAAACTTACCACGTGTTTTATAACAACATGATTTCAGTTGATTAAATTTTCCATTTAAACTTACCACGTGTTTTATAACTACATGATTTCAGTTGATTTAATTTTCCATTTAAATTTACCTCGTGTTTTATAACTACATACTTTCAGTTGATTAAATTTTCCATTTAAACTTACCACGTGTTTTATAACTACATGATTTCAGTTGATTAAATTTTCCATTTAAACTTACCACGTGTTTTATAACTACATACTTTCAGTTGATTAAATTTTCCATTTAAACTTACCACGTGTTTTATAACTACATACTTTCAGTTGATTAAATTTTCCATTTAAACTTACCACGTGTTTTATAACAACATGATTTCAGTTGATTAAATTTTCCATTTAAACTTACCACGTGTTTTATAACAACATGATTTCAGTTGATTAAATTTTCCATTTAAACTTACCACGTGTTTTATAACAACATGATTTCAGTTGATTTAATTTTCCATTTAAACTTACCACGTGTTTTATAACAACATGATTTCAGTTTATTAAATTTTCCATTTAAACTTACCACGTGTTTTATAACAACATGATTTCAGTTGATTAAATTTTCCATTTAAACTTACCACGTGTTTTATAACAACATGATTTCAGTTGATTTAATTTTCCATTTAAACTTACCACGTGTTTTATAACAACATGATTTCAGTTGATTAAATTTTCCATTTAAACTTACCACGTGTTTTATAACAACATGATTTCAATTGATTAAATTTTCCATTTAAACTTACCACGTGTTTTATAACAACATGATTTCAGTTGATTAAATTTTCCATTTAAACTTACCACGTGTTTTATAACAACATGATTTCAGTTGATTAAATTTTCCATTTAAACTTACCACGTGTTTTATAACAACATGATTTCAGTTGATTTAATTTTCCATTTAAACTTACTACGTGTTTTATAACAACATGATTTCAGTTGATTAAATTTTCCATTTAAACTTACCACGTGTTTTATAACTACATGATTTCAGTTGATTAAATTTTCCATTTAAACTTACCACGTGTTTTATAACTACATGATTTCAGTTGATTAAATTTTCCATTTAAACTTACCACGTGTTTTATAACTACATGATTTCAGTTTATTAAATTTTCCATTTAAACTTACCACGTGTTTTATAACAACATGATTTCAGTTGATTAAATTTTCCATTTAAACTTACCACGTGTTTACTAACAACATGATTTCAGTTGATTTAATTTTCCATTTAAACTTACCACGTGTTTTATAACAACATGATTTCAGTTTATTAAATTTTCCATTTAAACTTACCACGTGTTTTATAACAACATGATTTCAGTTGATTAAATTTTCCATTTAAACTTACCACGTGTTTTATAACTACATGATTTCAGTTTATTAAATTTTCCATTTAAACTTACCACGTGTTTTATAACTACATGATTTCAGTTGATTTAATTTTCCATTTAAACTTACCACGTGTTTTATAACAACATGATTTCAGTTGATTTAATTTTCCATTTAAACTTACCATGTGTTTTATAACAACATGATTTCAGTTGATTAAATTTTCCATTTAAACTTACCACGTGTTTTATAACAACAATAACAGAGTGTGTTCGTTAAAACGTCAGCGACCATCGGCCAGGTTCGATAAAATGTACCCATTTATTTTAATCAATTATTAAATTATCGGTTCATCAATATCGGTCTAAATTTTAACAGTTCTTGGCGAGCTTATTTATGGAGCTCCATATGAGGACGTTAATTTTAAACCTTGTAGTTTTCATAATTATCTTGTTTACATTTTTATAAATATATATGTTTAGTTTGGGGTATATATGAAAGGATTGTTCGATTTTCATGCATTTTCATTAATTCGTTTTACATATATTCAAGAGATAAATATGAATATAATTAATCGATATGTAATCTCTATCATCCAGTCCTTCTCTAACTACGTACAGCTTTGTCGAGAAATGGCCTTTTCCGGTTGGTAACAGTCTTTGTAATTTGTAAACTATTGACAATTTCTCTACAATTACCTACTAGAAATATTATTCATAATGACTTACAAATATTGATTAAAATATTATCGCGATACATATAGTATTGTACATTTTAACTTACTGGCAATCGTTCGACCATTAACTTATAGATATGTGAGAAGTTATGTAATTTTAATTTTAAAATGTAATGGCGGATGTGAATGTTTTTTTTTGTAATTGTAGAATTAAACTGTATGATTTTGTTTCCAATTTCGAGGTATATTTGAAAGGAATGTTCGATCAAATATGAATATTATTAATCCAAATGTAGCCTCTATCATCCAGTCCTTCTCTAACTACGTACAGCTTCGTCGAGCGATGGCCTAGACCGGTTGGAACCAATCTTTGTAATTGACCGAGTCTAAGGTGGCTAGTGAATTTTATTGGTTGAAAATCAACATGCTTTAGTCTCTACCATCCGGTCGTCAGAGACTAATCAAAATGTTTCAATATGAGATTCAAAAATATGCGTTACCAAAAGCAAAGCGACCCACTAGACATATACATATTAGTAAGTATGTGCTAAATGATATTTATCAATATTTAACAAGTTATGTGACCAGGATTGTTTTAACAAAACGTACAGATGAATGACTTGTATAACTGCAGCAGTAGAATCTGTCTAACTATTTTATGAACTTTTAAAAAACACTATAATATTTTGTCTAAGCTATCACATTTAAAGCCATTCCTAGCATCTTTTAAAATTTAAGACTTATTAGGTCTAAATATATTCCAAATGGTTGTTAACTAATGTGATATGGTATAAATAAGAACCATACGGAACTAGCAGGGCGGATCCCGGTTTTTTTTAAAGGAGGGCCGTAGCTTCAAATGTTGGCCGATCGAAGCGAGGCGAAATTTTTGTTGGCTTAAAAACATAGATTTAGTATATATTATACTAATTTAACGGTTTTTGACGTGGACCATGTATGTTTTATAGTAAACGTTAATGGGTTAGACATTTTTGATTTCGTATTCTCCCCATTCTTAAAAAAAAGACAAAGTAAAGGGGGCGTACGCCCTCTACGCACCCCCCCGGATCCGCCACTGACTAGTTTTTTTTCCATAGCAGTAGCTTGTCGTTCATTTATCTGGCAACACACTTCTATCTTCTGGATAAATAGCTTCGATCATCCAAGCGCTTTTCAGTTGAGGGAGCTAGCGGAGGCGCCATAAATTTGCATTCTGATGCAAAAGCCAGTTGTTTCTACATGTCTGTTGTGGCTTTTCACTTTATGGCAAAAACTCGGCAAACTTTTGCCTTTTTAGCCAAACATTTTTGAACGGCCAAGGGTTTGAAAAATCGACCAGAATCGAGAAATTTGGCCGTCAAACGTTTTTATACCATCAACATGACGTTGAATTTTAAAGGCGTGTTGTTAGTCTTGTTGCAACTTACAATGATTTCTGTCGACAGACAACGAAGTGCATCAAGCCTTCAAGTTTAATGATGCATCGGGTTTTTATTTCGTAGTTCAAAAATAAATTCAGTTCGAAAAAAGCGGAACTCTGAAATTTTACGGGGGGGTGCGTTCGCACAAAAAAACAAATTTGTAGTGAACTAGTTTACTCCACCTTGTGGAATTGTACTTCTCTGTTTACAAAGTGGACATGGAAAATGTCCCCTTCTATCATCAATCCAACTAAACCATAGGGCAGCCTAGAGCTGGTGTTCACGGACCCTCTCCGTACAATTTATTGATTCAAGCAAATTTGTTCCAGCAAAATTTATTGTGTCCCTATGCCCCAAAATATAGGCATGACGTACGTTCTGGTATACCTAAGAAGTGATCTAAGAAGCTCTCAAATATAAATCCCCAGACTGGAAGGTTCCTTCGCATCGCTCGGTCACATAGTGCCCTTTATATCACAGCTCCGCCCCCATTTTCCGTCTCTTTTCTCCATCGGCTGTAATTATTATGACATAAAAAATGTCAGTGTCTCCGTGACAAAAAGGGCACATGTTCGCCCCCCCCCTCAGGTGAAGGGCAAGGGGGGGGGGGGCAGTTGCCCCCTCTGCCCCCGTGGTTCCGGCGCCCCTGGGTAGGGCTGTTAACTTATCGATGGGGTTGGGCTGTTAACTTATCGATGGGGTTGGGCTGTTAACTTATCGATGGAGTGGGGCTGTTAACTTATCGATGGAGTGGGGCTGTTAACTTATAGATGGGGTTGGGCTGTTAACTTATCGATGGGGTAGGGCTGTTAACTTATCGATGGGGTGGAGCTGTTAACTTATCGATGGGGTAGGGCTGTTAACTTATCGATGGGGTAGGGTTGGAGGGGTTGACATTAAAAAAGTGCCAAATCCTGGTGTCCTCTTAAAGATTCCTCCACAGGCGTGATGGGGTGTTGTAGTTAACCTGCTCTCATATTACAATAGTAGACAATTATTATTTCTACAAAAATATTTTATTTACATCAAGTTGGACAATGATTGAGGAACAGCCGGAGCAAACATTCCCGATACAAAATATTCCAGTGTACAATACATAATTACAAACACAGAGTTTTATTCAGTAGAAAAAGGCTAAATGATAAATTTAATTAGTATACATATGCAATTTGTTTTTCTCTCATAATATATGCTCTTTAAACAAAAGTATGTAAATTTTCAATGCTGTTGATATTGATATGAGACATAACATTTTCTATAATAGTATTTTAACATCATATTTACAAATAGAAATAGTAGACAGAAATTCTTTCCTTAAATCAGTATATAATGAACATTCTTTCAAAACATGAATTTTACCTTCAATAACATTAATATTCTTGTGAGACAATATTTACATAATGTTTCTAGTTTTGAAATGTTTTGACATCTTTATAAAGTTTCTATAGCTAAGTCATATTTAGAACATCTCAACCTAGTTAGTGCTACACTATGTTTATACCTGTCAATGTTTAAATAATTTTCAAATTCAAATGATTTTCTAATTAAACAGTAATTTTCAAGTTTTATGTTAAGATGGATGTCAATTGACCATTCTTGACGACAATCTTTGACTCTGGTTAAATTCTGACATGAATGTTGTTACATTGACATCACCTTGCTTGTCCCAAACATCACCTAATATGTATTATGTAATATATTTCGTTACCCCCCACACCTCCCCCTTGCTGATTTAAAAACCCCAGAGACATATTATATGCCACTTTAGGGTATCTATGTCTTAATAATATTAACTAGTCTTGTACACAGTTACCTACCTATATATCACATACAATAGAAACCTAAAAACTTTCTATAAATAACACAAATACTAGCTGCTAAACCTACATGTAGTAAAGATTATATAAATTTCAGCTGTAGTACCATCAATGGATTCTATAAGTTTAAAACCTCATACGGGAGAACCATAATATAAAATAGTACAAACATTCGATTAAATAAGTAATCTTTGATACCTATATTTCATTTGTTTGAACTTTTATAATTTTTATAGATACTTATTTCACCAAATAAAATGTTTTCCAAAATTCTCAAATTGGAATTTTCAGATCAGTCACCATTTTCGGGGTTTTATTTGGGATCTTGAATATATGTAAATATTCTTCACAACCCCTTCAAATAAACTGGGAATTTCACTTCTGATTTTTGTTCACTAGTATCCTCTGTCTGAAAATTGAGGAACCCAAAACTTGTTGAGGTGTATAATAGAAAATCATTATGAAGTAGGCTATATTCAACCTTTAACTTATTAACAGACTTAGATATAAACAAACCATCAATTAACTTAAAAACGTGTATAATTATAGATACACATGAATTTGATGGCTCACATTTTAACAGAAGGCTGTGAACACTATTACTGATTAGATTAATTAAACAATTCCTGTGTCTAAGACTAGGGTAAGATTGTCCAATGAAAATGGTGACTGATCGAATTTAATATTAAATATGAAGAAAACTGGGTGAAATTTTTGATCTATTTAACTTAGATAAGACAAAACAATTAGATTTTATGAAATACTGTAATGTAAGTTTTTGATATTCTTAGACGTAAATCTTAGAACATAGATAAGACAAAAATCTCACTTTTATGAAATACTGTAATGCAATCGGTAAATAAAACTAATTTTCAAAATCAATTTCAGTGATTGACCAATCAGAAGAAGACAATGTTCAAGTCAAGTTATATTTTTGTAAATAAGGACACAATGGTAAGATCTGGATACAGTAGTAAAGGTCTGATTAACAACTTGGTGGAACTATTTAGGTAGTATGATTGCAGGTAGTTTAAAACAGAAAACAGTTATTTTCTTACAACTGTACAAATTACGAGGTAAATTATTAAAGCTAACATGGTTATAAAAGTGAAATGAATCAATTTTGAAAATAAACTACTACATCTAATGATTATTCTTTCTTACGGGTTGCCAGATTTTCAAGTTAATTAATGGGATTGTAAGGAAGTTTGCAAAATGTTATATGTATATCGAGGACACTGATCGATTTACATCATTCTAATTTTCATTCAAAACGTGTCAACACTTTTGTCAAGACATGTGTTTACAAATCAACCAATCAGAGATGTTGTTAGATAAAGCATGAATGAAGCGACTCACAGAAAATATACGAAACTAAAAGAATCTTAAGCTGTAATTCTATCGAATATATTAAATGTATATCATAATTCTTCATAAAGTTAATATAGTGTATAGCTGAGTAAGATATTTATGAATATAAATACTATCTTTAATAAATATACTTTACTTATTTGATTGGCACACTACACTGAATTGTGAGTAATTCTGGAGAGCTTGTCATATCAGTATGACTTTCAACCAATGATCAATTGTTTTATGGTTGAGCTCCTCCATATCTGTGTTTTCTTAGGTCAGATGCCAAATCTGCATACCCCACATCTTCCTGTTCCAGACACTCTAAAAGTATTTGGAAGGCGTCTCTTCTAGAATATCGCAAGATTTCCAGCATTTTTGCAATGCTAGCGGCACGCCCATGTTGTTGTTGTGTTCTCGTTATGATATCCAGGTCGTCCGCTTCTATAACTCCTCTCTGGAACAAATGGTCTATGAGTGGAAAAGGAACGAGGTCTGTTTTAAGCCTGACATGGAATTTTTGAAGAGTTCTTAAGTCTGCTTCTGGAAGAGGTCCACGTTTCAACTTCGCCATTTTCTGAAAATTTTAAACAAACATATTATATATTATAATAAGAAATATTCATTTTATAGTCTAGAGACAAAACCTTATAGAATATTATTTTATAACACATTCTTCTTGAAATAAAAACATTTCTGTAAGTTACACCTAAATACACACTAATACTAATAATATACATTAAAATATAAAATGAAGGTTAGTGGCATTATCTTTTTCTTTTTCAAGTTCTGACAGTTGCAGAATCTTTAATCTGAAAGGCCTGTACCACACAGAGCCCTAGTTTACTGTCACATCTAAACAAGTACAAACTCTTTACTCTCTTAAACCAAAAGATACAGAGTTACATCTTTACCTGAGTAAGAACACCCATACCATCATCTCTTTCTACTGAAGGCTTTACAATATCTACTGGTTGCTGAAAATAAAACAGTTGAGAATGGAGTTTGATTTAGGAATATT
Source organism: Lottia scabra (assembly GCA_029955415.1). Taxonomy (NCBI): domain Eukaryota; kingdom Metazoa; phylum Mollusca; class Gastropoda; family Lottiidae; genus Lottia; species Lottia scabra. The sequence goes on along the minus strand of JARJEI010000019.1, from coordinate 2,972,707 downwards.
GACAAATACAGAAATCACATGAAAGTTTGTTGTTTTTACAATGGTCTGGGTTAAGAAAAAAATCACATGATTAGACACGTTCGTATCTTCTAATTCATGTTCTTTAAGATTTCCTGTCTATTGTACGATAGCTTTCTTCTAGGTCGGACACGATGTTTCGTATGTTACTGATGCACATAAAACATTCGTATGTCAATCATCTTGGTTAAGTAAAAATACAATTGTCAATATATTTTAAAAATCACCTTATTAGACACTTTTACACTTTTTAATTTGGCTCCTGTCACTCTTGCTGTTGCTCCTGCTGTCTGTTGTACGATAGCTTTCTTCTGTAATAGAGAAGACGATTAAAATAATGCTTATTTTTTCTCACCCTACTCTAGACAACAACTGTTAAAATCAGAGGCTGTGGTAAAGTCAACATGTCTCAGACTGCCTTACCCTATCATTGATGCACTTACAACTAGGTCGGGCACGGTGTTTCGTATGTTACTGATGTGTATAAAACTAGGTCGGACAATAGGCTGGAAGCGAACATTAACTTGTCATCTACCAACCAACGATGTTTCGTATGTTACTGATGTATATAAAACTAGGTCGGACAATAGGTTGGAAGCGAACATTAACTTGTCATCTACCAACCAACGATATTTATTATGTAACTGATGTATATAAAACTAGGTCGGGCACGATGTTTCGTATGTTACTGATGTATATAAAACTAGGTTAGACAATAGGTTGGAAGCGAACATTAACTTGTCATCTACCAACCAACGATATTTATTATGTAACTGATGTATATAAAACTAGGTCGGACAATAGGCTGGAAGCGAACATTAACTTGTCATCTACCAACCAACGATGTTTCGTATGTTACTGATGTATATAAAACTAGGTCGGACAATAGGTTGGAAGCGACCATTAACTTGTCATCTACCAACTAACGATGTTTCGTATGTTACTGATTGTTGTATCGTAAGAAGTGACTATGGCAGGCATTTGTAGATAACAAGCATATAACTAAAATTACATCAGATTTATTATTCCAACATGGTGGCAGGTTGTAACAACAAGACCCGGAACTACATTCACTCGTATTCATACATAAGAAATAGTACCTTACAGAAATGTCACATAATTAAAGGGAAGAAACTCTTAAAGTAATAATTGGTAATTTCAGACTACAAGGACCTGATATAATATATAGCATACCCCCCTTTCTGAGATTGATACAGAATCTGTAAGGAAAAATAAAATGCAAAGACACGTACATGTAAGCAAAAGAAATATAAGTAAACAAAAACATGAAGTGCAAAACTTGAGCACTTAGAAATTGAATATTGTAAAAAAAAATTGAATATTGTAAAACAATGTTAGGCATGCAAATTGTATCTTAATAGTAAACAAAATCATTGTTCTTAGGTTTTGTACTTGCACGAGTAGATGATCTACGTGGAGCATTTGCAATATTGTCAGTAATAGATTTATCAGTCTCTGTATTTGGTGGTAAAGATGCATGACATGAAGATAAATGTTCAGAATTCCAAATTTTACCATCACTTAATTTATACGTATTTTCACTAACTTGACTGAGCACTTTTAACGGTTGTGTATAACCGGGATTTCCTTTTAAGGGTTTCAAAGGTTTACGAATACGAACTAAATCACCAGAAGCGAACTCCGAAGTTTTACAAGCATTTTTAGCATCTGAATAAACTTTCATAGCATTTTGCTTCTTTTGAACACGTTCACGTACGCTGGAATCACTAAATTCACATGAATTATTAGGTTGAAATACATGTAGTAATGTTTTCAATTCACGACCGTGAATAAGTTCTGGAGACGATATTCCTGTTGTAGCATGAGGTGTAGCACGGTATATGAATAAAAAATTTCGAACAGTAGATTTCCATGATCGATTTTCAAGATTAGCAGTAAAAATTGTATCTTTGAGACATCGATGAAAACGTTCTAAGGCACCATTGCACTGTGGATGATAGTTGGATGCAGGGGCGGACTGGACCGCATGGCCACATGGCTAAAGCCATGCGGGCCGGTGTGCAGAGGGCCGGTTTGTGAAAAATGACAACAAAAAATTATATATTGAAAAAAAATTCAAAAGGAAGTGGCTGAAATCCGAAATTTAGTCGTTTGTGACCTATCTGTATATCTTTCAAGGCACCTACAATAAAAATAGTTCTGATTATCTTGATAATTTTCCTAATTTCGGTATGCATTTCCATTTTCTGGCCAACCAGTTTTGAGAGCAGGAGGCGCTCGGAAATCACGTTTATGGCAGTCACTTTTCTGGGGGAGGAGCCCTTCAGACCCCGATGCTTGGGTTCGTGCTTTGCCCGACACACCTTAGTGGACCGGTCACTGGAAAAAAGCCATGACCGCGTCACGGCCCCAGTCCGCCCCTGGTTGGATGTACGTAGATGAGTTTATGTTTCGTTGTTTTAAATATTCTTCGAATTCTCTGGATACAAATTGAACACCATTATCACTCAGTAACTTATTGGGATAACCTTCTCTCGAGAAAATGGTTTCTAGGAATTCAATAACATTTTCAGAGGAAGTTGTAGGCATAAAACTAACTTCCGGCCATTTTGAATAATGGTCAATTAAGGTAACCGCATAACAATTTTGAACAGGAGCACTTTGAAAAGGTCCTACTATATCGATAGAAACACGATCCCAAGGTCCTGTAGGATATGGAATAGGTTGTAATGGGGCAGAACGCAGTGAAGCAGTTTTATCGTGTGCTTGGCAAGTAACACATGATTGAATAGCAAGTTCAACAAACGTAAACGTTGTTTCGTTCTCACAATTCCTTGATGAGTTTCATGAGCAAGTTCAATCAACTGGGGTTGCAAGGATGTAGGAACAGCGATACGATTCTTCCTAAATATTAAAGTATCTTGAACAGCAAGTTCATCACGAGTATTGAAGAAAGGAAGCAATTCAGAATCGAGTTTCTTTTTATTGGTGGGCCAACCATCTTTAATAAGTTGTCGTACACGAGTAAGTAAGGTTGACTCTGCACTAACAGAACGAAGTTCATCAATGGAGATAGCGTGTAGTTGACTATCTACCATAGCAACCATTTCAAAATCATATTGTTCTTCTTTTATATCAGTAGTAGGTAAAGGTATGCGAGACATACAGTCTGCAATGAAGTTGTCAGAACCTTTTCTGTATTCTACAGAAAAATTGTACACCATTAGTCGGGCAGCCCATCTTGAAATTCTCATACTTGAACGACCAAGACCTTTAGACGTAAAAATGGTCTTCAGGGGTTGATGGTCTGTCCTCAATGTAAAATGCCGTCCCCATAAGAACAAACGCCACTTTTCAATTCCCCAAACACAAGCAAGGGCTTAATCTTTCTCAATTGTAGAGTAACGACGTTCGGGATGCATCTGTGTAAGCACAGCACCCAAACCGTAGTTCGAAGCATCAGTAGAGACATAAGTAGGTAGTGAAGAATCGTAGGATGCGAGAATAGGACTAGCAGCAATAAGCCCTTTAAGTTTTGTAAAACTCTTCTCTGCAGCAGTATCCCACAGAAATATTGTAGAATTTATAGTCAAACGTCTCAACGGTTCCGTAATTGTACTGAAGTTCGGAACAAAGCGTGAATAATATGTAGCAGTTCCTAAGAATGAACGAACGGCAGTAGCATCAGTAGGTATAGGTGCAGATAAAATAGCTTCAACTAATTCAGCTCTTGGCGATATACCAGAAGATGAAATAGTATGACCCGAAAAGTTAATACTGGACTGGCGTAAATTACACTTCTTTAAATTTAGGCGTAATTTGTACGTATGAAGTCTATGTAGAACAGCAGTCAAACGTTGATCATGCTCTTCCATGTTTCTGCCGTAAATAGCAATGTCATCTAGTATACACTTGACACCTGGTAAGTCGCTAAGAATTGTAGACATCATGCGTTTAAAGAACGCAGGAGCAGATGCAAGACCGAAAGGAATACATTTGTAGCGATACTGTCCTTCGTGTGTAATGAAGCAGGTTAAGTTACGACTGGATTCATCAAGCGGAATCTAATGATAAGCTTCTTGAAGATCAACGACACAAAAACTGTAGCATCTTTGAAGTCGGATAACAGTTCGTCAATGTGAGGTAGAGGATGCTGGTCAATTATGATAGCTTTATTAGGTTCCCTACTGTCTAAACATAATCGTATACCATTTTTCTTCTTAACTGCAAGAATATTTGACACCCAGGGTGAAGCATTACATTTTTCAATAATATCCGAACTTTCCAAACGATCAAGTTCACTTTTAACACTGTCACGTACAGCAAGAGGCAATCGACGTAATTTTTGTAAAACGGGTGTAACATTAGGGTTAACAGTGTCTTTATGAACGAAAGAGTCTGCAAGTGTGTTGACTTGTACTGAATCAGCAGAAATTACTAATCCCAACTTCTGAATAACATCCATACCAACTAAAGCTGTAGCACCATGTGTAATGAAGACTGAGACATCAGCTGTTCTATTTTCAAACTTGAGATTAGCCACCATGCAACCTTCTACATTAATAGGTTTTCCGTTGTAGGAGGCAAGGTTCATAGTAGGTCTATGAAGAGGCACTTTTGAAAAGTGTTTGATGTAGGCAGTATAAGGTAGGACGGTAACAGGAGAACCTGTATCTAAGAGCATATTATGGTCAGTACTCTCACCAGTAGGTACACAAATTTTAAATGGTCGGTGAATTTTCAGCTTACTAGAATATACATTTACTGTAAAAATGTATACGGGATCAGGCACAGCAGCAAAAACGGATATGCCAAATCTTCAGTTATTTGGCATTTTTCCAAATCATCGTCTGAACTATTAATGGTATTTACTGTTTTGCTAGCAGACATACAAACTCTGGCATAATGTCCGGTTTTACCACATTTGGAGCACACAGCATGTTTGCCTTGGCATTCTGAAGCATTCGCCAAATGCTTAGGTGAGTCGCATCTGAAGCAAGAAGTCTTAGTAGGAACTGTAGATGAAGTAGATGTCGATTTAGCAGTCGAAGCAGGTGTAGTGGAAGTAGGTTTGACTGGTTTAGAATTGCGATTGGCAAATCTAGATTTAGAATTATGAGATATAGAATTTACCTGTCCTTGTAGAGTTGTAGAGTGACTTGTACTTGTAAGAATTTTAGATTCACGAATACTACTTTCGATGGCTCTAGCAATATCAACTGCTCGGTTTAAATCAATGTTGGAGCCTTCAATTAATAGTCTCTCGCGTATTTTCCTGTTATTAGTCTTCTCAATCAACTGATCGTGAATATTTTCATACGTCATTGAACCAAAATGACACGTAGCAGCTAAACCATGTAATGCAGTAATAAATTCGTCAACTGTTTCTCCAGGCTGTTGGCTTCTACTACGAAATTTAGAACGTTCTGTAACTGTATTTATTTCTGGTTGGAAAAATTGTCTGGCAGCTGCAAGGGATTCTTCAAACGTTTCACCTGGATCGGGAAGATTATAGAAAGTTCGTTGACCCTCTGTACCGAGACAATGAATTAATAACGCTCTGCGCTTTTTATCTGGCATGGTTTCAGCTGAGATAAGGTCTAAATAGTTCATAAACATACGTTCCCACACTCTCCATTCGATAGGTGGTTTACCTGGCGAAGTCTTGAAACCAGGTGGAACAGGTATACTAGGTTTATGATATGTAGCAGCAGCAGGTATTGTAGTGATGGGTGAGAAAAGATCTCTGGAGGCAGGACTTTCGATTTGTTCAGCTTGTAAAATCGGCATTTCAGGTGTAAATCCATCTCTAGCAGCCATTGTAATGGTTGTAAATAAATTAGTTTACCTCGTCGCCAAATTATGTTGTATCGTAAGAAGTGACTATGGCAGGCATTTGTAGATAACAAGCATATAACTAAAATTACATCAGATTTATTATTCCAACATGGTGGCAGGTTGTAACAACAAGACGGAACTACATTCACTCATATTCATACAAAAGAAATAGTACCTTACAGAAATGTCACATAATTAAAGGGAAGAAACTCTTGAAGTAATAATTGGTAATTTCAGACTACAAGGACCTGATATAATATATAACACTGATGCACATAAAAGCCTTGTCTACATTAGAAAACTTTACCAAACTTTTGTTTGCAAACTTGAGCAAAATCAGAGTTTGGAGAAGTTTGTGGTACCTGTCTACACTGAAAAAATTAAAGAAACTTTGCCAAACTTTTATTTGATAAAGTTTATGAAAGTTTGCTTGATTTGAAACAAAGTGGTGTGAAAATGATGTAATATGTCTCAAATTACAAAAATGGAGGATAGGCAGAGAACATGTGTGAGTGCCGCTGCAGCAACTATCATTGTGATTGCTATTCGATTGCTATATGGACCAAACCCTTGGTTTTGAAAAGGCCTTCTTTTTGTCCCTGTCTTTGTAATCAGACAGGGTGGTGTTATACAAACACGGATATGTTTCATATTCTTGAATTAAATTGGTAATTTCCTTAAAACTCCATGCCTTCTCTGTATTTATGGCTTTCTTGGAGGCTGCCATTTTGTCCAAGGATCACATGACTACAAGCTGTAATTTAATTGACTGAGTTGCTCCAAACTTCAGCAAACTAGTTTCCCAAGAAGGTGCATGTCCTAACTTTACCAAACTAGTTTCTTGAAATTTTGTGACAGTTTGTTGAAGTTTGTCAACTGGTCTACACTAGCAAACTTTACCAAACTTTTGTTTGCAAACTCCACCAAACTCAGAGTTTGCTCGAGTTTGCAAACAAAAGTTTGCTAGTGTAGACAAGGCTTAAAACATTCGTATGTCAATCATTTTGGTTAAGAAAAAAATACAATTGTCAATATATTTTCAAAATCACCTTATTAGACACTTTTACACTTTTTAATTTCGCTCCTGTCACTGCTGCTGTCGCTCCTGCTGTTTCTCCTGCTGTCACTGCTGCTGTTGCTCCTGCTGCCACTACTGCTGTTGCTCCTGCTGTCACTGCTGCTGTTGCTCCTGCTGACACTGCTGCTGTTGCTCCTGCTGTCTGTTGTGCGATAACTTTCTTCTGTAATAGAGAAGACGATTAAAATAATGCTACTTTTTTCTCATCCTACTCCAGACAACAATTGTTAAAATCAGAGGCTGTGGTAAAGTCAACATGTCTCAGACTGCCTAACCCTATCATTGATGTATATAAAACTCGGACTGCTCTAAACTATTACTGGTTTATAATAATAAAAATAAAATCTTTATTAGGATGAAAATCAGGAATGTATATAATATATACGTATATTAAACTAGGTCGGACACGATGTTTATTATGTAACTGATGTATATAAAACTAGGTCGGACACGATGTTTATTATGTAACTGATGTATATAAAACTAGGTCGGACACGATGTTTATTATGTAACTGATGTATATAAAACTAGGTCGGACACGATGTTTATTATGTTACTGATGTATATAAAACTAGGTTGGACACAATGTTTATTATGTAACTGATGTATATAAAACTAGGTCGGGCACGATGTTTATTATGTAACTGATGTATATAAAACTAGGTCGGACACGATGTTTATTATGTTACTGATGTATATAAAACTAGGTCGGACACGATGTTTATTATGTAACTGATGTCAGTGCCTCGTCTAAGGAATTGTTACTGGGCGGCAGTTAATCGAACAGGCGAAGATGAAAACTATATCACCGAAAATGCAATCAGTGAAACAGACACAGGCCCGTAGCCAGTCAAGCCCATGAACACCCTTTCCTGACATTTTCTGACTAATTGAAGGTTTATTTGTATAGGGCCACCAGAAGAAAATTTTGATAATTTTACGCTTGAAAACGCAAATTCCTGACATATTCTACCGAAATTATGGTTCAAAATTAATTGTATAGGGTGTGAGGGATCTAGCGTAGACATATTATGAGAAATAGACTCCCACAAATGCAATTTCCTGACCAATTTCAGATTCTTTTGTGTATGGACTGCGAGACCACGAGAAGAAAATTTTGAGAATAAGACGCCTCGAAACGAAAATTCCTGACATTTCCCAGCAAATTTGAGCTTGAAGATTAATTTGTATAGTAAAGTCTGAGGGATCTAGCCTAGAAAATTTTGAGAACTAAACGCCTGTAAACGCAATTTCCTGACAATTTCTGACGAATATAAGGTACATATCAGGATTTCAAGGCCATGAGGGGAAAACTTTGAGAATTTGATGCATGGATGCAACCTCCTGACATATTCTACCAAAATTAAAGTTCAAGATCATAAAATTAGTATAGGGTTTGAGAGACCTAGACTAGAAATTTTGAGAAATAGATACCCACAATTGCAATATCCTAACAAACTTAAGGTTTAGACACCCGGAAAACGCAAAATCCTGACATTTCAATGAATTTAAGGTTTAAAATTATTTGTGTAGGGTCTGTGATCTCGTCTAGAAAATTTTGAGAATAAGATGCCTGGAAACTCTATTTTCTGACATTTGACGTCAAATTTAAGGCTCAGGATTATTTGTTTAATAAAAAAGACTCAGTAAAATGAAGTAATGCATTAAAGAAATAAAACAATTGATATTTTCTTAGGGGGGGGGGGGCAAGATTGTAATTAGGGGAGGGGGGTAGTCCCCCCCCCCTTTTGACATGTACAGACATCATACCGTTGTTGAAAACAATATATTATTCTTATTTCTGTTATGTTATGTTAGGTATATTTTACACTACAGGATGTCGATTGCTAGGGATATTTTAACAATATATATAGGACTGCCGACCGGGACTGACTTTTGTGTTCACTGGGCGGCAGAATACCGCCACTGCGCGGCATCGCTGCCGCCTAGTCACAGTGTTAGTCGAGGCACTGACTGATGTATATAAAACTAGGTCGGACACGATGTTTATTATGTAACTGGTGTATATAAAACTATGTCGGACACGATGTTTATTATGTTACTGATGTATATAAAACTATGTCGGACACGATGTTTATTATGTAACTGATGTATATAAAACTAGGTCGGACACGATGTTTATTATGTAACTGGTGTATATAAAACTATGTCGGACACGATGTTTATTATGTAACTGATGTATATAAAACTAGGTCGGACACGTTGTTTATTATGTAACTGATGTATATAAAACTAGGTCGGACACAATGTTTATCATGTAACTGGTGTATATAAAACTATGTCGGACACGATGTTTATTATGTAACTGATGTATATAAAACTAGGTCGGACATGATGTTTATTATGTTACTGATGTATATAAAACTATGTCGGACACGATGTTTATTATGTAACTGATGTATATAAAACTAGGTCGGACACGATGTTTATTATGTAACTGGTGTATATAAAACTATGTCGGACACGATGTTTATTATGTAACTGATGTATATAAAACTAGGTCGGACACGTTGTTTATTATGTTACTGATGTATATAAAACTAGGTCGGGCTCGATGTTTATTATGTTACTGGTGTATATAAAACTAGGTTGGACACGATGTTTATTATGTTACTGATGTATATAAAACTAGCTCTGACACGATGTTTATTATGTAACTGATGTATATAAAACTAGGTCGGACACGATGTTTATTATGTAACTGATGTATATAAAACTAGGTCGGACACGATGTTTATTATGTTACTGTTGTATATAAAACTAGATCGGACACGATGTTTATTATGTTACTGATGTATATAAAACTAGGTCGGACACGATGTTTATTATGTTACTGTTGTATATAAAACTAGGTCGGACACGATGTTTATTATGTAACTGATGTATATAAAACTAGGTCGGACACGATGTTTATTATGTAACTGATGTATATTAAACTAGGTCGGACACGATGTTTATTATGTAACTGATGTATATAAAACTAGGTCGGACATTTTTATATTCAGATACTTTTATTAATCAAATTTTGACTTTTTTATATGATAATTTGCTTGAATTTGCTTGAATTTGCCAGAAATCTTAGATTACGTCATTGTTGTACTTTGACGACGTCATAGTGTCACGTGACAAACTAGCGTTCATCGAAAAATGAACGCGAGTTTTCTTAACTGGTTCATTGAAGGAAGTGATAATAGAAATGTAAATATTGAAGTTTAATGGTGTAACTATCACCATTGAGGAATCTTTAATATGTACAGCCTTTACAACAAGACCCTAGTTTACTGTTACATCTATACAAGTACAAACACTTTCTTAGCTAGACCTCAAGCTACTGAACTACATCTTTACCTTATTTTCACATGTTTTACCTTATCTAACAACAGACTAACGGTGTAGTCATGACCTTTCTGACTGGCTAGCAGGCTAGGTGATATGACATTTAATGGTATTAGCTATTTCACAGTTTTGAGGAATATTTAATCTTTACGGATTCAAGTTAAGTTCACATTAAAAGTAAAAACTCTTTCCTTGCTAAAACTCAAGATGCAGAGCTACATCTTTACCTTATTAACAGCATGGACATTAGAACCAGAAGCTAACAAAAGATTAACAGTGTCGACATGTCCCACGTAACTAGCACGGTGCAGGGCTGTCTGACCAAACTGAAAAATAGAAAGACATGGATATTTACTACACTTAATTTATATCAATTTCAATGATTTCATCAAAATATATAGAAAACTCTAGATGCAGAAATATAACTCATATAAACAGCATATAACAAATGATGATGATTGAAGATAATTTGTTTTTATTGGGTAATCAATTAAGACAATGCCTGTCTAACATCGAGCCCATAGAAAAATACATAACATACAACATGCATGTTAAATGGAATGTGATTTATTTACATAATATGTATACAAGTGTTGAGGTGTTACAATTAACAGTCACGTCAGTTGGTTTACTAATATTTGTAAAAAGAATATATTTTTTAAAACAGTATACTGATTTAGTCTCTTTTATTTTTACAGGTAGATTATACCACAATTTTACATTTTTACAGCTTTCGAGTTGCGCTCGAAACTGTATTGTTACCATTAATTTTTTAGATTTTTTTTTTTTACAGCTTTCGAGTTGCGCTTAAAACTGTATTTTTTCCATTAATTTTTTAGTTATTTTTTTATTGTAATTGTTGTCAGAGCACCCAGCAAAAACTGTTATACTTAGAACATTTTTTTACATTGGGTTACAGATTAAAGACCGCGGAATATATTTCCAGACATCAGATTCCGACCGGAAGCAGTGTAGCGGAAAACTCCTTAAAATTCGAAAATCTACCATAAATTGTTTAATAATTGTTTGATTTTCGTAAACTTTTCTGTGTGCAATTTTGAAAAAAAACTTTTAAGCAGGAATCGGCTTCAGAAATTTAAAATTCGAAAATTTTATCTATAACTTTTTGTACCGAATTTCGGTCAAAATTCAAACTTCTTTAATTTATAGTCGATTCTCACAAAAATCGGTAGGTGGGTAAAACACAAATTATCAATTATGATTCCCTAAAAAAAAATTTCGAAATGTGTCCGAAACATTCGGAAATTCCCCCAAAAATGGAAAATCACAAAAATCGGAGTATTCGAATTATTTTTGCGAAAACTTGAAAATTTATTTTTTCAACGAATTTGCACCATCAATATCTTAATTTTGTACACTTGCCGTGTATGCAAATTCCTAACCGATCAGCCGCCATTTTGAAAAAGGAAAATATCGGAAAAAATACTACTCCTCCCCCATTTTTAATTTGATTTTTTTAAACCTTGTTTTAAATTCTAATTTTGAAAAATATCTAAGCCCTCTATAGTCGCCCCTTCTTTTAACTTTAAATTTGTCTTTGCACAACCTTTTTTTGTTTTTTTGTGATGGGCCTTTAATATCAAGGCTTATAACTCTTAACCTTGAATTTCTTCAACCTTTAATTTTCTGCTACAACAATCGTCTTTGAATACGCTTTCATTTGATACCAACATTTAATATTTTGGTCCAATACTTTTGATTTTATCGGGTTTTGAAAATGAACAATTTTTAATTTACTTTAAATTATTCAATTTCAAGATATACGATTTTAATATTCATAATTTTGCTCATCTGACTTCTATTTAACTTACAGAAAAAATTCGAACAGATTTATAATGTACAAATTCACAGCTTTAAAACAATATATAAATCATTATGCATCAACGAAATTCAACAATTTCTTTAAAATAAAAGTTAAAGTCACTTGCTTGTCATAAACTTGGAGGTAATAAATTTTGGATTGAACACAAATAAGAACTGTCATTGGAGTTTTTCAACCTATCAGGCTGACTGTAGGCGTGGTCACTGAAGATCTTCCACAGGGTTTAGTCTTTGAAGGACATTAATTAGTTATAGGAGTTAGAGTGAAATGAGATTGATATCATAGAAAGCACGGACCTAGGTCTGAAACAAGAACTATTAATGAAAGGCATGATTTTTGTTGTCATGCTGACGGTTAGATATGTCTGTTCGTAGTTAGTCTATCCAGAAGATCTTACTTTGCAATCGTTTGGTTTTTGGTTTGATTGAAGTGGAGACATATACTTTTTCTATAGGCATAACAAGAAGATGTTCAATGGAATGATTGGTTAATTGAAATGATTCCCAATTGTTCTATCTTTCTTGTGGAGTTGAAGCACTGTTTAATGAAATACAACTACTATCTTTATTACAAGCGCTTTCACAACTAGGCTTCACTAAGTCTTCATCAGGCAATGATAGGCCCTACAGATACAGAAATACATAATAATATATAATAGTGAACAATAACAACAATCTATATTAATATGTAAGGTATACAAACTTGATAATACTGTTTTTCTGTCTTTGATAAGGTAAAATAATCCAGAATTTCTATTAATTCTTGGTTGGAATCTTTCTATACTCCCTCATATCTCTATGAGTACGTATATTGTCGGTACCAATGTCCGTCAGTCCGTAGGTCAACATTTGCTCGTAAACGCCTTAAAAACTAAACTGTTAGATGGAATAAAATGAAATTTGGTGTGTGTATACGTATTTATAAAACGAAGATCAAGTTCGCATTTGAGCTATTTTGGATCATTCGAAGAGTTGTTGCCCTTGCCCGAAAATCTTGAATATGCTATTACTCTCTTAGTTTTCAACCGATTTTGATGAAACTGAATAGATCGAAAGGATTGAGAAAGTTTAGTTTTATCCTGATTAAATTTAAGGTTTTTTCGTTGGGCGTATATGGCTGTGGTCCATTATCTTTAATGGCTTCAAATGATTCTTTTCTTTTTTGTTGTGTTTATTGGTGGTCAACGTTTTCACTGAATTGTGAAATGTTCCGCAATGGCTGATTGTTGCCTGCTTTTCGGATGGCTCTGGTCTGCCTTTTGCTTGAAGTATAGTTTTCAATGTTTGATTGGAGGTGAATGTCACATCATTTCAAGTTTTTACAAGCAGTCTGATCATGTAACTGGAGATACGATTAAATGGTAGATTAATTCTTATAATTTTATACCCTGCATGTTTATATAGATTGTTGTTAGTGTTAACCATTTAGTATATATATGTAACCCTCTCTATCATTGCCTGATGAAGACTATTGAAACCTAGTTGAAACATGGCTTGTAATAAAGATAGTAATTGCATTCCATAAAATAGTGCCTTTTATAACATCATTTCTATGTTCATAGAGAACAACATTTTGTGACCATTTATGTCAATCAACATAAGTTCAATTATTCCTTAACACATGCATGACAAATTATTCACTCTGTGAATAAATTAGATTGCTCCAAAATGTGAAGACCTGTGTCAGGAAAATTAAATGTCATGTTTCTGAGGCAAATATCTTGTTATATTCTGAAAAATATAATGAATATTTTTGACAAAGAATGGTTTCGCCAAAAAGGGTAATCATCTTTATTCAATCCTGAGATTATGTTTATCTTTTACGCAAAATAAATGTTTCATACGAAAACTGCTCGGAAGCTGACAGATCTGTGTCGAACAGGTCTAGTTTTTTTTTTGTAAATGTTGTCAGAGTACCCAGCAAAAACTGTTATACTTAAAATATTTTTTGCATTAGCCCAAATATCCCAGACCTAGTGATTAGCCCTTAAATATATTTCAAGCCATCAGTGTTCAACAGGAAGCAGTCTGGCGGAAAACTCTTTATTTTTGGAAATCGACCATAAATTGTTTAATATTTGTTTTCGTAAAATTTTCTGTCTGACATATTGAAAGAACTTCTAAGCAGACATAAGCTTCAGAAATTTAAAATTTTAAAATTTTGTTGATAACTTTTTGTACCGAATTTTGGTCAAAATTCAAACTTTTTTAATTTTTATTCGATTTGCATGAAAATTGGTACGTGGGTAGAAACCAAATTATCGATTAAGATTTCCAAAAAAAAAACTCCCGAAACATTCGGAAATTTCCAAAAAAATGTCGAAAATCACAAAAATCGAAGTTTTCGGATTATTTTTTGCAAAAACTTGAAATTTGTTATTTCATGATATTTGCACCATTAATATCTACATTTTGTACACTTGCCGTATATGGAAATTCCTAACCGTTCAGCCGCCATCTTAAAAACAAAAAAAATAAAATATCTAAAAAATACTACTTGTCCCTTATTTTTAATCCGATTTGTTTTAAATTATACATTTGAAAAATATCTAAGCCCTCTAGAAGCCCTTTTTTGGAATTTCGAATTTGTCTTTGCACAACCTCCAATCAAAGTTTCTTGTTATAGACCTTGATTACGTAGGCTGATAACTTTTACCTTGACCTTCTGCCACCTTTATCTTTTGGCAAAAACATCTTCTTTGGATGCGCTTTCTTGATACTACCCTTTTTAATTTTGGTAAATAACTTTTGATTTTATGGGGTTTTGAAAATGAACAATTTTAAATTTTCTGCAAATTATTCAATTTAAAGATAAACGATTTTAATATTCATAATTTTTTCTATTAAAGTTACAGAAAAATTTCGAACAGTTTTATAATGTACAAATTCACAGCTTTAAAACAATGTATAAATCAAAAAAACACTAAGATATATGGATATACTACTTCTTCATTTATTACATACTACGTTTCGAAACACATACAGGTAACGTTATCAAGTAAAATGAACAACAACAAAAAACAATGCAATATATAATGAGAAGTGTGAAGCCATTGAGAGGATAAAGGAAGCTAATTATAACAACAATGCAAGCACTAGTTAAGGATAAGTGTGAGACAACAAAGGGAACAAAGAGTATAAAGCAACAAAGGGAACAAAGAGTACAGGGGTAATTAAGAGCACTGATGACTAGGAGTAATAAAACAAAGAATAACGAAAACAAGGGGGATTAATAGGCACTAACTATTAGAAAATAATTTTCCCCAAATATTTGGCAAAAAATGACCACTGTCTCTATTTAATTGCGGCTTGTGCTTGTGTATTTCTCGCAGAACTCTGGTTTTCCATTCCGGGAGGTTGGTGGCTAGAATTTCTGCTTTCTCCCACTTGATGCTGTGTCCTGGTTTCTTGGCTAGGTGCTCTGCAATGGCTGATTTGTTTTCTTCTCGTTTGTTTACTGCTGTTCTGTGTTCTTTTAGTCTGACGGAGAAGGGACGGGATGTTTCACCTATGTAGGTATCGTTACAGTCGCATGGTATCTGGTAAATAACTCCTTTGGGGTCTGGTTCAGGCTTTGTGATGCGACCATCTGCCTTTAGCATGCTTTTCAAAGTTGTACTGCTGCTGAAGATAACATCTGCCCCAAGCTGTCTAGAGAGTAATCGTTTAATTTCATGACTAGTTGGGCCAATAAATGGTATAATGACTTTAAAAGGTACCGTTCGTTTTAGGGATGATGGAGGTTTGCAGGTTGGAGTTAATGTTTTAGTGATGGATTGGTTTACTAACTTTGCTGGATAGTTGTTGTATTCTGTTAGTACTTTCTGTAGGTGGTTGATTTCTTTATCTAATAATTCTTCGTCACATAATAGGTTGGCGCGTCTGGCTAGGGTGGAGACAATACCTGTTTTGACTTTGGTTGGATGGCAAGAGCTGTTATGGATGTATTGGTCTGTATGGGTAGGTTTACGGTATACTGAGGTACGGAGGCTGTTGGAGGATCTGTCTACTAGAACATCAAGGAATGGAATTTGCATATTCTCGGACTCGAGTTCTACTGTGAATTTCATGCGCGGGTGGATATTGTTGAGGTAGTTTAGTAAAAGTTGAGGGTCATCATCAGGGTTCATCATTACAAACGTGTCGTCAACTTTTCGCACCCAGCAAAGGGGTTGGAAGGGAGCGGAGGCCAGAGCAGATTCTTCAAACTGAGTCATATAAACTTCTGTTAACAAGGGGCTGATAGGTGATCCCATGGGGAGTCCATGTATCTGTTCATAGAAATCGGTTTTCCACGTGAAGTAGGTTGATTCGATGCACGCTTCAACTAGTTTAATAATGCTGTCTAACTTAAGGTCGGTTGGAAGGTCAGAAAGGATCGGTTCTATACTCTTGCGCAAGTAAGAAATAGCAGTGTCACGGGGGATGTTAGTAAATAGGTCCACAACGTCATAGCTAATTAGTTTACCACACTTGTCAATAGATTTAATTTTTGCACAGAAGTCAGCAGAGTCTTTGATATAGGAGTTGGCACATTTACTTAGTTGAGATAAAAGGTTAACAAGATATTTGGCAGTATTATAGTACACAGTTCCTTTGGAACACACTAGTAATCGGACTTTAACTGGGTCTTTGTGGATCTTGATTTGAGCTCGTGAGTATGGTGCTGTAGGGTGGGAGATGTTGAGTTTTTCGTATAATTCTTTGTCAATTTCTTTACTTTCTCGAAGGGATTTCAGGGTAGCTTTCAGTTGTCTGTCAAGTTTGGGTGTCGGATCTTTCTTAAGTTTCTTGTATGTTGATTGGTCTGATAAGGTTTGGTCAACTAGTTCATTCAAGTGTTTAGTATCGATGATCACTGTTGCCTTACCTTTGTCAGCCGCAACTATGGAGATATCTGGGTTGTTCTTCAACTGTTTGATGGCTTGGGTTTCAGTTTTGGTTAGGTTAGGTTTCATACGGTTCGGTTTCTCCAATATCTTCATAATTTGGTGGCGTACATAGTTAATATTACCATTGGGCGCAAGTTGCTGAAGGCCTTTCTCAATGCTGGTGATGAAGGTTTCTTTTGGTACTCGTGTGGTGGTTGGTACGAATTTCAAACCTTTAGACAGTAGGCTAATTTGGTCATCTGTTAGGGAGTGGGAGGATATGTTGACGACTGTTCTTTTTAGGTAATTCCTCTTATCGACGTTAGCTTCATACTTTCTGTTTTCAGTTTGTAGTCTGTTAAACTTGTTACGTTGCGTGGATTTCGTTTCGTTGGATATCTTGGTAGTGGCTTTGGTGCTTAATAAGGTAAACTGGTTAAAATCTGTAGGGTTTAGGATAGCTCGTATCTGATCAGTCAATTGTAACACCTGTCTTTGTAGGACATGTTTAGCTTTACGATGATGTGATATGCGTTCCTTAACTAGTCGATGGCTTGCTGTTTGAAGGATTTTAGTAGCAGAAACAGATTTAACAGGCGCTCTTAAACGGAGTCCTTTAGGTATATAATGATTATCACGGCATCGCAAGAGAAATATTAAACTTGATGAAGACTTACACAACTTACACTGCACTGATTTAAGTTTGTTAATCACCTCTAACGTCTCATCTCCATAATGATGTTTGATATAATGTTTATAAGACATATAGAAGTAGGAAGATTACATTAAAAACACTAAGATATATGGATATACTACTTCTTCATTTATTACATACTACGTTTCGAAACACATACAGGTAACGTTATCAAGTAAAATGAACAACAACAAAAAACAATGCAATATATAATGAGAAGTGTGAAGCCATTGAGAGGATAAAGGAAGCTAATTATAACAACAATACAAGCACTAGTTAAGGATAAGTGTGAGACAACAAAGGGAACAAAGAGTATAAAGCAACAAAGGGAACAAAGAGTACAGGGGTAATTAAGAGCACTGATGACTAGGAGTAATAAAACAAAGAATAACGAAAACAAGGGGGATTAATAGGCACTAACTATTAGAAAATAATTTTCCCCAAATATTTGGCAAAAAATGACCACTGTCTCTATTTAATTGCGGCTTGTGCTTCTGTATTTCAAGGGCTTCTCGCAGAACTCTGGTTTTCCATTCCGGGAGGTTGGTGGCTAGAATTTCTGCTTTCTCCCACTTGATGCTGTGTCCTGGTTTAATTCTTTAATTTTTATTCGATTTGCACGAAAATTGGTAGGTGGGTAGAACCCAAATTATCGATTAAGATTCCCAAAAAATAAATTCAGAAATTTTTCCCAAACATTCGGAAATTTCCAAAAAATGTCAAAAATAAAAAAAATCAGAGTTTTCGGATTATTTTTTGCAAAAATTGGCAAATTTGTTATTTCATTGAATTTGTACAACTGATACCTTCATTTTGTATATTTGCCGTATATGCAAATTCCTAACCGTTCAGCCGCCATCTTAAAAAAAGCAAAATATCTAAAAAATACTACTTGTCCCACATTTTTAATCCGATTTTTTTCAAACTTGATTTAAAATGTAATTTTGAAAAATATCTAGGTCCTCTAGTCGCCTTTTTTTTAAATTTTGAATTAGTCTTTGCACAACCTTCTTTCAAAGTTTTTTGTGATAGGCCTTGAATATCAAGGCTTATAACTTTTGACCTTGACCATCTGCAACCTATATTTTTGGACAAAACAATTCTTCTTTGGCTACACTTTCATTTGATACCAACATTTTTAATTTTGGTTAATTACTTTTGATTTTATCGGGTTTTGAAAATGAACAATTTTTAATTTACTTTAAATTATTCAATTTCAAGATATACGATTTTAATATCCATAATTTTGTTCATCTGACTTCTATTTAACTTACAGAAAAAATTCGAACAGATTTATAATGTACAAATTCACAGCTTTAAAATAATATATAAATCATTGTGCATTGACAAAATTCAACATTTTTTAAAAATAAAATATACTCTAATTACATGAGATTATGAAGGTGTTATAAGAATTACATAACAGCTTCAACAAGCCAACAGACACAAGTATCTAGGTCATAAAAGTGTTTTAGGTCAAACCATTCTATTACACCCTAGTCTCTACACAATATAAGCTTTATCAGATTATAGATGCAATATACAACCAGGAAACTGATAGATTTGTCAATCAAATGTTGAACCCAAAAGTTTAAAAACCAAGTTCCAGAGAAGAATTGTTTAAACAGAATTTGTTATTAGTAAATTACTACCCTGTGTGGTTCTATAGCACAGTGGTTAGCACGTCGTTCTTGTCAAGCATGTCGTCATTTTCTTGGATACAAGCAAATTAAGGTTCTTATGTTTGAGAGTTCGATTATTGATCAGATTGCGATAGTCCGATGAACTTGAATTGTAAATGTTGTCAGAGTACCCAGCAAAAACGGTTATACTTAGAAGATTTTTTGCATTAGCCCAAATATCCTAGACCTAGTGATTAGCCCTTAAATATATTTCCAGCCATCAGTGTCCGACAGGAAGCAGTCTGGCGGAAAACTCCTTATTTTTGGAAATCGACCATAAATTGTTTAATATTTGTTTGATTTTCGTAAAATTTTCTGTATGCATTCTTGAAAGAACTTCTAAGCAAACATGGGCTTCAGAATATTTTGTTGATAACTTTTAGTACCGAATTTTGGTCATAACTCAAACTTCTTTAATTTTCATTCGATTTGCACGAAAATTGGTAGGTGGTTAGAAACTAATATCAATACTAATTTCCAATAAAGAAAATCCGAAATTTGTCCGAAACACTCAGATATTTTCCAAAAATGACAAAAATTGCAAAAATCAGAGTTTTTTGAATATTTTTCGCAAAAATTTGCTATTTTGTTATTTCTTTGAATTTGTACAACTGATAACTTCATTTTGTATATTTGTCATATATGCAAATTCCTAACCGTTCAGCCGCCATCTTAAAAAAAATTAAAATATCTAAAATATACTACTTGTCCACCATTTTTAATTCGATTTTTTTCAAATTTGTTTTAAATTGTACGTTTGTAAAATATCTAAGCCCTCTTGAAGCCTTTTTATTTTTAATTTCGAATTTGTTTTTGCACGACCTTCATTCAAAGTGTTTTGTAATGGGCCTTGAATATCAAGGCTGATAACTTTTAACCTTGAACTTCTGCAACCTTTAATTTTCTTCAACAAAAATCTTCCTTCACTACGCTTTCATTTGATACCAACATTTATTATTTTGGTCAAATACTTTTCAATTTATGGGGTTTTGAAAATGAACAATTTTAAATTTTCTGCAAATTATTCAATTTAAAGATAAACGATTTTAATATTCATAATTTTTTCTATTAAAGTTACAGAAAAATTTCGAACAGTTTTATAATGTACAAATTCACAGCTTTAAAACAATGTATAAATCATTATGCATTAACAAAATTCAACATTTTTTTAAAATAAAATATTCTCCAATTAGGCAAGATTATGACAAGGTTTAAAGCTTATGTAACAAGTCAGTAAGTCACTTGCTTGTCATAAACTTGAGGGTAATAAATTTTGGGTTGAACACAAAATAAGAACTGTCATTAGAGATTCTCAACCAATCAGGCTGACTGTGGGCGTGGTCACTCAAGATCTTCAGAGATGGGCATTTAGTTATTGGTTATAGGTGTTAAAGTTAATAAATAGATCTCATAGAAAACACGGGCCTTGGTCTGAAACATGAACTATTAATTTAAAGGTTCCATGAAAGGCATTATTTTCGTTGTCATGCTGGATATTTAGACGGTTAGATCTGTGCGTAGTTAGTCTATCCAGAAACTTTACTTTGCAATCGCTTGGTTTTTGGTTTGATTGATATACTTTTTCTATAGGCATAACAAGAAGATCTTCAACGGAATGATTGGTTAATTTAAATGATTCGCAATTGTTCTATATTTCTTGTGGAGTTGAGGCACTATTTTATGGCACAATTACCATCTTTATTACAAGCGACCTTTCAACTAGGTTTCCCCCTTTTTCAAACTCAACCCCGGTTTCCTCCACCTTACAATTTCCACCCCTTTTTAATCTTAGTGATTTCCACCCAAATTCCAAGTGTTTTCCTCCCCTAATTTACTAATCATCATTGAAATTGATTCCTATAATATTCTGAATCCAAGATTAAGTTAACTATTTGTAAGCATTATTATATCATATAAATCTCATATAAGTTATACAATTACAAGATGGCGTCTGACACCAAGTCGCAGTCAACTGAGCTCTGATTTTGTTTTGTTCTAAAATGGTGGTAGTTGCTTTTATAAACAGCCAGTAACCAGTAAACCAGTTTAAAAGTGTAAAATACATCTGGATATAGTGCATTATCTGCAAATTTGGGATATTTGAAGGACAATACAAAAATATTTATATATTTTCAAGTGAGTAGTCTTCATAGTGACATCAAGTAACAAAACAAACTACGTGTAATGAACTTCTTTAGGTTATTCATTTTGATACACCATCTTGCTTAAACTATTCGTCTAATATTTGGCGTAAGTAATGAACTAACTTTGAATATTTTACAAACATTCAATATCAGATTTGATGGAAAATCTCAAACGTTTCCTATCCAGTTCTTCTCCTGAGGATTCAAGTGTCAAAAAATTCAGAGACAATTTTGCATCTATTGAATCAGATCACTCATACGACGACGCAGACAATATGTGTGAAAATATGAGCGACTCAAATTTAGCAGAACAAATTGTACAGGCCCTGAAAGATAAGACAGTGGTTATGACAATAGCCAATGCCGTAGCGAATCTTGTTGGTTCACAGCTAACCGAACATGTCAAATCCCTGGAGGAGAAAGTCGTAAAACTTGAATCCAAAGTAGAATCTCAAAGTAACGAGTTGATTGATGTCTACGACCGCCTAGACGAGCTAGAACAATACGGTAGAAGGGAAGGGATTCGGATTCATGGCATAATCGAGAAACAAGGGGAGTCAACAGACAACTTAGTCATTAAAGTCGGTCAACAAATAGGTGTCCATATCACTAGGAACGATATAAACCGTAGCCACCGTGTCGGTGATCCTGCCAAATATAATAGTGAAACTAAACCAAGACCTATCATCGTACGCTTTCGTGGTTACTACACAAAACTAGACTATGTAACTAATGCTAAGAAACTTAGAAACATAAGGAATTCCAATGCTGACCAAGTGTTAAAGTGCCATAACATATCGATTAATGATGACTTGACTAAAGTGCGCTCTGAACTGGCCTTCAAAGTAAGGAGCTTGTGTCGAGAAGAAAAATGTGACAAAACTTGGACCAGAGATGGTATAATCTTTGTAAAAACAAAAAATGGTAAAACTGAACTCATTCGTACTCATAAAGATTACGAAAAACTGTTCGACAGCACAAGACTAAAACTTGTGTTGCGCCCACAAATGACACCCTTACCTGCACCAGCCCAAACTGTTTTCCCAAATGATTCATTTGTCAATCTGTCCCCACAGTAGCACTGAAAAATATAGTACTTCCATATACTTATCAAACAGGTATATGTCGAACAAACGTTCGATTCCAGCAAGATGATTTGTAAACCCTAGTTATTATCCGTGTTGTTATCTTTATATAGTTGTATGTCCCGTTAAAACAACAACATTCCTAACGGCTGATCAGTCCATTTACTGGGTCACATAGCGTGTTAGATATTGCAGAACCCGTGGACTTATCATTACTCCCTTTAATAAAGATCCTCTACCACCATTTTGTCACTTCTTACACCTGTCAGTGCAAAGATGATGACAAGGTGTTTATTGTATATATTATGTTGTAAATTCGTTTCTTGTTTTTGTTCTCTTTATGTTCTACCTCAATTTCATATATCAATAATTATATTTGTCCATTGCAGCTTCTCTATTACAGATATCTTCACTTTCAAGTCGAATCTATTCATTGGTATAATGCACGAAATTATTTGGCACCGGCGTATTACAGACCAGTAGTTTAAATGAGGGTATATATCGGATATATTTTGATTTTTTATCCTTCGTCTTTTTTCAGCATGCGACAAGCTGTCTTTTCCAATTTCCTCAGATTCTCCTCTTTGATTTGCACTCTCTTTGTTTCCTGTTATTACTTTGTGGTGACATATCACAAAATCCTGGCCCTACATCCCTGAGTATACTCCATCTTAACGTCCGTTCTCTCTCACCCGCTCTTGATCTGATTAAAGCAGAATACTTAGATATTGACGTGTTATCCTTCTCAGAAACCTGGTTGACCACAGACACAGACAAAGACTCGTTAATACTTCCTGGTTATCATGCACCGATACTACAAAACAGGTCTACGGGGATGGGTGGGGGTGTTGCTATATATATACGTAAAACTATTTATTTAAAAGAGAGACCAGATCTCACAATTTTAGGTCTTGAAGCTGTCTGGTGTGAATTAATTCATAACAAGGTAAGGTACCTCATTGGGGTGTTTTACAGGCCACCGCATGCAAATCAGTCATATTGGGATTTAATTGAAGACAGTCTAGATGCCGCTATTGATTTGAATAGAAATACTATTATTCTCGGTGATTTTAACGTAAATTTTTTAGACGCTCGTGTTAGTACTTTACACAATTTTTTAAATCGTTTAAATCTTCGTCAAATTATTAACAGTCCTACCCGAATTACCGATACCACAGCTACTTTATTAGATGTTGCAATTGTAAATTGCCCTGATTTAATAGAATCTATGGAGATATTACCGTGTACAATCAGTGACCACTGTCCTATTAAATTAAAAGTTGTTTATCCCAAACTTAGCACTAAACCATTTCATAGAACAATTTTCAATTATAATGATTTTAACCCAGCTGAACTTAATACTTACTTTTTAAATCAAAAATGGGATGACATATTAGATACAGCGGATGCAAATAAATGCGCAAATCAGATTTCAAATAAAATTTTAGATGGAATTGAATTATTTGTTCCCCAAAAATTAGTTTTAATAAGACCACGTGATGTCGAATGGATGAATGGTTACAGTATTTAAATATAAATAATTAATTGTTGAATATTGACAACCTTTTTATTGACATAATTCATATTTTCTATATTGTATCTTTTATTTGTATCAGGTGCCGGATTAGCATAAGCTTCGGCTTGTTTCCGAAACCTAAGATATGTTTTGTAAAATATTATATGTAATGTGAAAATAAAATATTGTTTAAATCAATGGTTACCTCCGCAAATTAATTCGAAAACGAAACAAAATTCATAAAAAAGCTAAAACTTCTAATCTTTCATGTCATTGGCTAGAATTTAGAAAATATAGAAATTTTGTCATTTTAGAAATCAGAAGAATTAAAAAGGAATATTATTTAAAACTTGATGATAAAATTAATTCTAATACTTTTAAAGACCGTAATTGGTGGAAATTGTTAGGAAAAGTCTTATCCAAAAAAGGTAATTCAACAAAAGATATTCCCTCGATTGTACATGATGGTGTTGTATATTGCTCTGACCACGATAAATCCGAAATTTTTAACTCATATTTTACTAGTCAAGCACAGGTCGAAAACGATGATGATGAATTACCTCCCATTGTCTTTAATGACTTCCAAATTGATCAACCAGTATACACCTCACATGATGTTAAACTGATTTTAAATTCCCTTGATACGAGCAAAGCTAACGGTTCAGATAATATTAATAACAATATACTAAAACTGTGTTCTAACGGTTTATCCTTACCATTATCAAAACTTTTTAACATTTGTCAAAACTTATGTGTTTTCCCCAAACAATGGAAATGTTCAAACGTGATTCCTTTGTACAAGAAAAACGACCCTTGTATTTGTTCTAATTATCGTCCAATTTCTTTAATAAGTTCACTTGGAAAAGTTTTTGAAAGACTAATATATAATCATATTTATAATTTTTTATTCAAAAACAATATATTATCCAAATTCCAGTCCGGTTTTATAAAGAAAGATGCTACTGTTTTCCAATTAATAAACATATACGACGACATTTTAAAAACATTAGATATTGGAAATGAAATAAAAATGATATTTTTTGACATAAGTTCCGCATTCGACAAAATCTGGTTAAAAGGTCTGGTTTATAAGCTTAATTCTATTGGCATTTCTGGCAATCTTTTAAAACTTCTCCAAGACTACCTTCACAATAGAAAACAATCAGTCGTCATTAAAGGCCAGTCATCACGTGAACAAAATCCTAAAGCTGGTGTTCCCCAAGGTTCGGTTTTAGGACCTCTTTTATTTTTAATATACATAAACGATATTACTTCTGATATTGAATCAAATATTCGTCTATTTGCTGATGACACCTCACTTTATCTCGGTATTGATGATAAAGTGGAATGTCAAAATACACTCAATAATGATTTAGAGCGTATCCATCTTTGGTCTGTCAAATGGAAAGTTACTTTTAATCCGCAGAAAACCAAATGTATGACATTTTCTAGAAAACACGATCCCTCACTATTCACCCTTGAATTTAACCATACTGTTCTTACGGATTCAGATGAGCACAAACATTTAGGCGTTATTTTTAGTAAAGATGGTTCATGGACATCTCACATTGATTATTTAGTCTCTAAAACCTCTAAAATGGTCGACTGTCTTCGTCATTTAAAATATAGAATCTCTCGTAAATCTCTCGAAACACTTTACAAACAATTTATCTTACCAATATATGATTATGCAGATGTTTTATGGAATAATTGTTCTCAAAATGACGCTGATAAATTAGAAAAATTAAATTTAGATGCTATTCGTTCTATCACAGGCCTCGTTCGTGGCACTTCTCATTCCGTTTTATACAAAGAATCTGGTTTTACTAGCTTAATCGATCGAAGACTTACTCACAAAATTATACTATTTTATAAAATGATTAATAGAATGACACCTCAATATCTAAGTATTCTGGTTCCTCCAAATATTTCAACTGTAAATCCGTATAATGTAAGACACGGTTCTCAGCTCCGTACTTTACCCTGGCAAACAGTATCATATAAATCCTCATTTCTTCCATCTGCTGTACAAACCTGGAATACATTACCCACTGCCCTTCGAAATTCTTCTTCTTTGTCTAAATTAAAATATCAACTCTCAAAATATATTTCTAAATCTTCTGTCCCTATATATTTTTACTCTGGGGACCGTCCCCTCCAAATATTACATACCAGACTAAGAAATTGCAAAAGCACCTTACAAGCCCACAAATTTCTTATGCACATCAGCGACAATCCCTCATGTTTATGTGGACATCCCTTTGAGGATTCCGAGCATTACCTCCTTCACTGCAGACTCTTCTCTAATACACGCAACACGACTATAAATCTCCTTCCATTTCATCACCGCTCTATCTCTTCACTTCTTTCTGGTAATCCAGACTTATCTTTAAGTATCAATGCTCATATTTTCTCTACTGTTCAAAAGTTTATTTCCTTATCCAAACGCTTTGTAATCTAATACCTACGATATATACTCTCCCTCTACGTCTATTAATTTACTGCCGTAAGTTACAATTGGCTCACGCCTTATACCAATGAATGGATTTATACATACATGTATATAGACTTTCTGATCCACTAATGTATTATTTTGAAACAATTGTAAATAATTTTGTATATAGATACGGTCGAAACAGACTAAAATAAGCTTTATGCTTGTCTCTGGATCGACTAGATTGTATTTTAGAATTGTATTGTATATATAATGTAACTTGTATAGAAATAAATATTGTTTAAACTATCTCATATAAGTACATGCTCAAACCATTACATTTCGAATTCTACAACATGGTAAAAAAAAATGTCTGAATGCTTAGGATGCAATACTGTTGTAAGACCAAGACAACTTGCCATAACTTGTGATGTATGTGACAAAGTGTGTCATAGGACATGGGAACTTGATATTATAGTTTATTTTAGATTAACATGTAGGGTATAAAAACTTTTGATAATACTGTTATACTGTTTTCTGTCTTTGATAAGGTTTAATAATCCAGGATTTCTATTAATTGTCGGTTGGAATCTTGTATGTTGATGCCTGTTGTGTTTATTGGTAGTCAACGTTTTCACTAAATTCCATTTTATCATATTTTGACGGTTATTTGAAGCATGTTCCGCAATGGCTGGCTTTTCGGATGGCTCTGGTCTATCTATTGTTTGAAGTATAGTCTTCAATGTTTTGTTGGAGGTGAATGTTACATCAATTCATTTTTTTACAAGCAGTCTGATCTTGTAATTGAAGGTGCCATTAAATAGTAGATTAATTCTTATAATTTTTATATCCTGTATGTTTTTGTAGATTGTTGTTAGTGTTAACCATTTATTATACATGTAACCCTTTATATATCTGTATCATTGCCTGGTGAAACCTAGTTGAAACATTGCTTGTTATAAAGATAGTAATGGCATTCCATAAAATAGTGCCTTATTTATAACATCATTTCTATGTTCATAAAGACATTTTCGAACCATTTATGTCAAACAACATAAGTTCAATTATTCCTTAACGCATGCATGAACAAATTATTTACTCCGTGAATACGTTAGACTGCTCTAAAATGGGAATACCTGTGTCAGGAAAATTAAATGGCATGTTTCTGAAGCAAATATTTTGTTATATTCTAAAAAAATATAATGACTGTATTCAGAGAATTTCAAATTTGACAAAGAATGGTTTCGTCAAAAAAGGGAAATAATCTGTATTCAATCCTGAAATCATGCTTATCTTTTACGCAAAATAAATATATCAAACGAAAACTACTCGGAAGCTGACAGATCTGTGTCGAACAGGTCTAGTTTTATATGTTAATCTCGTTAGAGATTAATTAGAGATTAAACATTCACCTTGAAAGGGAAGACTAATTAAGCTAATTAAGCTAGGTTGTTGATTAGAGGAATTTGGCTATAGTTTTAATTACTATGCTGGGTTGCCACAAACAAAATGTTTGTTAAATCATAGATACTACAGGCTATATAAACCCAGCCTCTGCCATATTCTTCAATTAACAACTGAAGTAATACAATCAATTAAACTTAAACCTGTCTTCTATCATTTCAAGGTAAGATATATTTTATGAATGTTTATTTTATTATGTGAGAGCATTGGTAGTCACAGCCTGATATGGAATCTATAAAAGCAATTAATCAAACGTTATTATACTTTGAGCCTTAGATTCCTTACTTGCCTATTGACTGTCCCAACTGGTGCAAGTCGGTAGATAATCTATAAAAGCAACTATTCAATTATATTAAATTGAGCCTTAGATTATCTGCCAAGGCTGCATCAGGAATTAATGCATTGACTCACAAGTGCACAAGATAATATTGGAGTCGTGCCCAAAGAATATTGGCAAGTAGTGCCTCTCAACAAAGCAAACGAGTAAACTCCCCAACCCATATAATATATTTATTATATTAAGACATTTTATATAAACACCCCCAACTTATATATTATGTATTATAGATTCAATATATGTTTAAATTGAATCTCATTATTTGTATTTATAGATTTATATTTTAATATTATTATTATTATTATGTATATGAGAATTAACAACTGAAGTAATACAATCAATTAAACTTAAACCTGTCTTCTATCATTTCAAGGAACAACAGTAATATAATAACTGGAGCATATAAGAGCTTAGCGGTAAAACAAATAACAACGACAGAAACGTCAACTGTTATAATAATTGTGATTGGTAAAACTATACTTTGTTCAACATGGCAACTACCGTACAGTATACTAGGTTATCTAGCATGTCTAGTTCCCAAGTTGATACGAGTGGTACAGACCTTCTCAAATGGCGGCCCGTGGGCCAAATCCAGTCCGCGACGCCCTTAAAAATGGCCCCTCAAGAGTGATCCCTTCCACTAAAACGCTCTGCTCTCTATGCTAGATAAGCTCTATTTGACCCTTTTATTTTTTTCATTAAATGTATTTTGCCTTTATCAAAAATTAATTGAGAAGGCCTGATCTATGATTATTACCCTGTTAACAGTTGTTATATTTACATTATACTGGTACTGGGTAGGTTATTAGATAGCTAGTGTCTGTGGTTATATTGTAATATATAATATATTGGTCTATGATTATTATACTGTTAACAGTTGTTATATTTACATTATACTGGTACTGGGTAGGTTATTAGATAGCTAGTGTATGTGGGTATAATGTAATATATAATATATTGGTCTATGATTATTATACTGTTAACAGTTGTTATATTTACATTATACTGGTACTGGGTAGGAATACAACTGAGTAGCTTATTTGATAGCTAGTGTCAAGTCAATGTGTATTAACTATTTATATGTGGTCTGTAGTCGTAAAACAGAGTTACGTGTGATAGAATAGATATCTATATTGGTTAGTGACACGAAATGAAATGGTGTTTTAGGTTCTACTGTCTACATCTGTTTGAGCTTTTGAGCACGGACACACGCTATGCAATGTTCAATGTAGAATACTGGCTTTAGTCCACGTTTTATTTCAATTAATTAGGGATCTTGGGTCCTCAGTTTATTGTCCCATCTAACCAACAAGCCCCTCCGACCAATACTATCGGAAAACATGGCGGAATTCCTAATGGAACTGGGGATACGAACTGGGGGTAAAATATTTATTGGCGGATACAACTGTGGTATTTAAGATTCCAAACGGAACCTAGTTGCGTAATCAGCCGAGGGAGTGAGATACATTATAGTAATAACAGAGTTAAATGATCATAAACATGTTTTATTTAAAGACATATTTTTCTTCTGTAGTTTCTCCAGACGAGTCGTCTATATTGAAACTATCAGGAATGTTGGTCATGTTTATTTAAACACAGACTTTTTCTGCTGCGATTTGGTTAGGGTTTCCAGGTGGAAACTTTTTATCATCAGGAATGTTGGTCAGGGTATCGTTAAAAAGGTAACATAGCCTAATGGAACTACCTTCAAAATAACTCAACAATACACATTCGGTCGTCTGGTTACAGTTCTCTATACATTGGTTCTGATCTGTAACTATAGATGCGGATATAACTGGTGCTTCATACAACCTACATCCTCCAGATAATATAACTCCACTGGTACATCGGGTATCGTTGTTACATGCCTCATCACATTCAGTCTGGTTGTCAGCAGGTGGAATATCAAAGGCATCAGGAACTATGACCGTATCAGTTATAATATTGTAATCACATTCTGAAAAGTAAATCACATAATTCATAATTCAAAAAGCTGTAGATTTGTTTCTTGTGTTTTTATGTCTGATGTCTGGAATTGGAATGGTACAAACAATACTATTAGTTCTATAGTGCTATCAATCTGTTATTACATGTATTTAGGTTCAGTTTTAATATAAACTATCATACCTTGAGGTTGTGGCGTAGATAGCTTACACGTGGGTTTAGAATATTTCCATTCAAAATTTATACATTGCATCACCTGATGCATCTCGAAACCTTTTCTACATTTAATTGTTACCAATCCACAATCTTTATTAAATTCGGCTTGTGGTATATGTGGATGTGGATAAGGTAAGCAATCTGAAAATTATAATATTGATAATAATGTAGATTTGTTAGCGTTCATTAGTTGATGAATTTTCACGTGTCTATCGAATGAATGGCAAAGCCCTGCATTCAATCTTTGTATTTACATTTAGTACCAGTTCTATTTATTTGAATTTTGAGTAACAATTATGTTTTAATGGCTATAGTACATTAGTAAATTCTAAAATTTAGAGTTGACTCCACTCGTCTCTTCAAAACTTTTGGGAATTGTACAGTAACAAAATATTGGTTCATTTCCTTACATCTGTGGCCTTCCCGGGCATTTTTCTTGTTGACGCTCGAGAAGGGTTATTTTGAGGGTTGTCAGCGTTTGACGGTTACCTCTCAGAGGGGTTAAAGGGGAAACTATCCCAAGACAATTTTCAAAATCTGGGAGAATTTCCTTGCCTCTGAAGCCATTTCCTAGCCCGCCCCGCGCCGGTTACTACGACCCTGCATTTTGAATAACTTTTTTATGAACAAATATATCTGGTTACACTAGTGAACGTAGTATATATAACCTAACTTACAGAATAATATAATAATAGAAGTCTTGAAATGTCCAAGGTGAGTCGGACTCTTTATAAAGAGGAGAAGGACAATAAATGCTAAGCATAATACATGTATATCAAATAGATTTACCACAGTAATATAATATATCAAATAGATTTACCACAGTAATATAATATATCAAATAGATTTACCACAATAATATAATAAGTATAAATACTTACCACTTTTACCAGCCTGAACAAGAATCAAGTTTGTTACACAAAACAACAGGATTGAACATAAAAGGTTATTCATGGTTCTGATTAGGGTAATAACTAGACTTGTTGATACACTGTCGAGTGTTGAATGATAGAATTTATGAGAAATTTATACTAAATTTAGGGCCTCCTACTGGACAGATGTTGTCAACTGTCGATGAATATATTATACCAACTTTAAAGGGAACCAGTCGGCATTATCGGATGTGATTTGTATTTTGAATATACATGTATATAATAATGCAATACAATTCCGTTAATCAAAAAAAATCGGGAGAATTGTATCAAAAGAATTATTTGCGACGGCTTATTTTGATAATAGTGCTCGTCATGTAGCAAAACTTCGGATTGGACACTAGCGCAATAGCTTTCCTCGTCAGGGACACCTGAGACACCTCTGGTACGCATCATCATTATATTCAACAATACATATATTCGCAATGACCTTAGTTTATTAAGAGATTTGGAATTACTGCTTACTCGATCGAGGCACCTCTGGGATCTTTCGCAGAGACACCTCTGTTACTTGTGATATGTACCTTTTCATTAACCTAAATTTAATAACGGCTTAATCGAGACACCTCTGGTACTTGTGATATATTCAACCATATGTACCTTCGTAATGACCTAAATTTAATAACGGTTTAATCGAGACACCTCTAGTACTTGTTGTGATATATTCAACCATATGTACCTTCGTAATGACCTAAATTTAATAACGGTTTAATCGAGACACCTCTAGTACTTGTTGTGATATATTCAACCATATGTACGTTCGTAATGACCTAAATTTAATAACGGTTTAATCGAGACACCTCTAGTACTTGTTGTGATATATTCAACCATATGTACGTTCGTAATGACCTAAATTTAATAACGGTTTAATCGAGATACCTCTAGTACTTGTTGTGATACATTCCACCATATGCATCTTTTCAAAAACCTAAATTTAGTAACGGATTAATCGAAATGACATCAAATAAAGTTTTACGTTCCACTTCTTTGCACCTATTGAATATGACTAACCCGAGACACCTATGGTTTAAGATTTATGTAGGATCGGTACTATTTTGAGTCTAGATAACAGAATAAACATTGTTGTCAATACAGTACTGGATCCACAATTTCCACCTTTTTGACTATCTGCTACGGAACGCTTAACTGTCTGAACCGTGGAACACAAGACAGGAGATTCTTGCTCCTCTTTGGTACCTTCTGGACTACATATTTCGGATTTATATTTTGAAGTTAAACTTTTATTTAACCTTTCAAATAATTCCATACCAACCAAATAATGTAAGGTACCGAGACCCTTTCGAGCCCATCAAGAGGCCATGCCCTCATAAATCAAAGCCTTTACAGAACAAGGTTTTTTATGATGATGTGTATTAAGTGGTCAACTATTTCAGTCTCCTGGAGGAGAAATATGACATTCTAGATACTTCAGAGTAAAGTAATATATAATTTAGGTCATTTACTTTTGAAAATAGCAATATATTGAATAAATGATATCCTCATATTTTAAAATTATTGTTTTAATATATGCATTTAGATGTCTGAAGATTATTCATTAAAATGAATCAAATATGTAACTTATCGTTAACTTTATCATATTACAAAGCGATCCACCAGACATAAATACATAAGTCATAGTGACATGTGCCAAATGAAATTGTCGATATGTCATTTTATTATTAATGTGGATTTAAAGTGTAGGATTGCATGTAAAATTCCAAATACTTCATATGCATTCACCTCTGAAACCAACTTTTTGTGAATTTATATGCCTTATATTATAGCATATTCATAATTTTAGATTGTGTATCATCACATTGTATATGGTCGCCATCCCAATGACTTTTAACTCCTTTCAACGGGTAGTACTACAAGCCATTCTAATGTTCTGGAAAATGAATGAAGATAACTTATTAGGTCATCAAACTTTCACACCCCAATCGAGATCCGAACTCTCAACCATAACAACTATGATATCTCAAACAAGCAAATGACGTCATGATCACAAAGAACAATGTTCTAATCGACTGTGCTATAGGACCTTTCGTGCACTTTTATCTAGATAGTTTAAAAATATAACTACCCAGCCTCAACATCATTCCACTGCGTGTATAGGTTATCAAAGTACATTAGCATATAGAACGGTACAAAAGTCATAATCAAAATTAATTTACCATAATGACGTGATCAATCCTCTTATACTGTACAACAAATATAAGCTGCTAATTTCAGGGTTAGATTGATGGTATTCAATAATTCTAAATGCATAAGATGCTACATCCAGGGTTAGATTGGTGGTATTCAATAGTTCCAAATGCATAAGGTGCTACTTTCAGGGTTAGATTGATGGTATTCAATAATTCTAAATGCATAAGATGCTACATCCAGGGTTAGATTGGTGGTATTCAATAGTTCCAAATGCATAAGCAATCTAATTAAAATTAGATTACATTTCGTTTCGGTTATTTTTTGATTGTCGACTCCATGTAATCTAAAGACTTGTATAAGGAGGTCATCTGCAAGTGACGAATAAGCTATTTATAGCACGTGCCACCCCTCTTCCAATCAGAACACCGTTTATATTTGAATATTTTGTATTGCGTCATAATTTTCCCACAATGCATATCAATTCATAGACCCGCGATCTTGAAGGTAGTTTTTGATTGGCTGAAATTTTCGTCACTTGCAGATGACCTCCTTATACAAGTCTTTAGATTACATGGAGTCGACAATCAAAAAATAACCGAAACGAAATGTAATATAATTTTAATTAGATTGATGCATAAGGTGCTACTTTCAGGGTTAGATTGATGGTATTCAATAATTCCAAATGCATAAGGTGCTACATCCAGGGTTAGATTGATGGTATTCAATAATTCCAAATGCATGAGCTACTACTTTCAGGGTTAGATTGATGGTATTCAATAATTCTAAATGCATAAGATGCTACATCCAGGGTTAGATTGATGGTATTCAATAATTCTAAATGCATAAGGTGCTACATCCAGGGTTAGATTGATGGTATTCAATTATTCCAAATGCATGAGCTACTACTTTCAGGGTTAGATTGATGGTATTCAATAATTCTAAATGCATAAGATGCTACATCCAGGGTTAGATTGGTGGTATTCAATAATTCCAAATGCTTGAGATTCTACATCCAGGGTTAGATTGATGGTATTCAATAATTCTAAATGCATAAGGTGCTACATCCAGGGTTAGATTGATGGTATTCAATAATTCCAAATGCATAAGGTGCTACTTTCAGGGTTAGATTGATGGTATTCAATAATTCCAAATGCATGAGCTACTACTTTCAGGGTTAGATTGATGGTATTCAATAATTCCAAATGCATAAGGTGCTACTTTTTGGGTTAGATTGATGGTATTCAATAATTCCAAATGCATGAGCTACTACTTTCAGGGTTAGATTGATGGTATTCAATAATTCTAAATGCATAAGCTGCTACTTTTAGGGTTAGATTGATGGTATTGACCTAACAAGTGATGTGTTACTTAAAACTAAAATATTATAATAAGCAAGGATCAAACCTATTGTTATATATTGATTTTAAAGCTAATATTAAAATATATGCTATACTGGCTACACTGATAGATTTGAGTTTGATAACTCTCATAAATTCTGTCTGCTGAATATTAAATAATAATAATAATAATAATAACAATAATTGTGATGATGATGATGAAGAACTCTTTATTTTACATGAATCAGAATTATACCCGATACACCATAATGACATGGTCCGGTCTTATATTCAGCCCATTTATTCAGGCAAATAACAATGGTGGTACTTAATACATCGTTAATCACACAATTTACGACATATTCATTGTACGTAGATGACATTTAGGGTGTTTTAGTGTAATCCATTTAGGCAAATTTGTAAAAAAAATACTTTAATAACATGTTTAGAATCATTAAAGCCTACTATATCAGAATCCTGGTGGAGAAAAATGACCTTCTACTAGCCATACGCATAAAATAATATTTCATCTCGGTCAATTCATTTTGAAAATAGCAATTACCATTTATCAGTAGCGTATTTAGGGGAGGGGGGACTTAGTTATCATAGTTAGAAATTAATAAATTTCCATCTCGAAAATTGTTTACCACTTCACATATAAGTTTCCACGTGTTTTATAACAACATGATTTCAGTTGATTTAATTTTCCATTTAAACTTACCACGTGTTTTATACCTACATGATTTCAGTTGATTAAATTTTCCATTTAAACTTACCACGTGTTTTATAACAACATGATTTCAGTTGATTTAATTTTCCATTTAAACTTACCACGTGTTTTATAACAACATGATTTCAGTTGATTTAATTTTCCATTTAAACTTACCACGTGTTTTATAACAACATGATTTCAGTTGATTAAATTTTCCATTTAAACTTACCACGTGTTTTATAACTACATGATTTCAGTTGATTTAATTTTCCATTTAAACTTACCACGTGTTTTATAACAACAATAACAGAGTGTGTTCGTTAAAACGTCAGCGACCATCAGCCAGGTTCGATAAAATGTACCCATTTATTTTAATCAATTATTAAATTATCGGTTCATCAATATCGGTCTAAATTTTAACAGTTCTTGGCGAGCTTATCTATGGAGCTCCATATGAGGACGTTAATTTTAAACCTTGTAGTTATCATAATTATCTTGTTTACATTTTTATAAATATATATTTTTAGTCTGATGTATATATGAAAGGATTGTTCGATTTTCATGCATTTTCATTAATTCGTTTTACATATATTCAAGAGATAAATATGAATATAATTAATCGATATGTAATATCTATCATCCAGTCCTTCTCTAACTACTTACAGCTCCGTCGAGAAATGGCCTTGACCGGTTGGTAACAATCTTTGTAATTTGTAAACTATTGACAATTTATCTACAATTACCTACCAGAAATATTATTCATTATGACTTACAATTATTGATTAAAATATTATCGTGATACATATAGCCTAGTATTGTACATGTATATCTTTTATCGGTATACATATAGTATCTTACATTAAAATGAATAATGAAGCAATAAAAATTCAACTGTTTGAGTAGTATAAAGACAAATTGATGGGAGCAACGTGAATATACAATGAGCTGTTTTTTTTTTTTTTCTTACTCTGTATTTTAAGTAGGTTAATAGATCTCAAGATTATCAATGCGTCTAATAATGACGTAGCACTCGATCCTTGTTCTACGGTCATTATTTAACTTACTGGCAATCGTGCGACCATTAACTTATAGATATGTGAGAATTTATGTAATTTTAATTTTAAAATGTAATGGCGAATGTGAATGTTTTTTTTTTGTAATTGTAGAATTAAACTGTATGATTTTGTTTCCAATTTCGAGGTATATTTGAAAGGAATGTTCGATCAAATATAATTTTTTTTATCCAAATGTAGCCTCTATCATCCAATCATTCTCTGACTACGTAGCCTACAGCTTCGTCGAGCGATGGCCTAGACCGGTTGGTACCGATCTTTGTAATTGATCAAGTCTAAGGTGGCTAGTGAATTTATTGGTTGAAAATCAACATGCTTTAGTCTCTAGGCTACCATCCGGTGGTCAGAGACTAATCAAAATGTTTCAAATATGAGATTCAAAAATATGCGTTACCAAAAGCAAAGCGACCCACTAGACATATACATATTAGTAACTATGTGCTAAATGGTATTTATCGATTATCAAGTAATGTGACCAGGATTTAACAAAACGTACAGATGAATGACTTGTATAACTGTAAAATTCAGCAGTAGAATCTGTCCAAGATTATGGGTCAATTTCCGTGCATCTGAGGCCATTCCGGGAAGCCATCTCCTTTCATTTGCTAGCCATCCCCGAACCCGCTCCGATACACGGGACATTCACCTACTGAATTATCATTATATCCAGAAATAGCGATTCTCAGAAATACCATGGCTCCCCAATAACCACTTTTGCTTCCATGGCTCCCTTCAATTCGCCCATTGCCCCCTAGGGAGCCAAGTGGCCCCCGGTTGAAACACACTGAGATAGCTAGTGTCAAGTCAATGTGTATTAACTATTAAATTGTATATGTGGTCTGTAGTCATAACAAAGAGTTACTTGAATATTATGTATATAAGAGTGGTTTATAACATTATACACGGTAATATCTCTATCGTCTGCTAAGCGCGCCCTTTTGATCACGTGGTCAGTCTTGTCTTCTGCCATAGGCTACTGACTACAGGTTGCTATCAGGGGCGGACTGGGGCCGTGACGCGGCCATGGCTTTTTTCTGAGCGGCCCAGGTAGGTGTGTCGGGCAAAGCACGACCCCGAGCGTCGGTGACTTAAGAAAATTGCCCCACAAAATTGTGAAAAGTGACTGCCATAAATGTGATTTCCGAACGGATGCAGGATTTTGGAAAGGGGGCTGCACACGCAAAATTTGGCCGAGCGAAGCGAGGCGAAAATCTTTTGGACCTTTTTTTTGGCTTAAAAACATAGAATAAGTATAAATTGTACTAATTTAACGGTTTCTGACGTTGACCATGTATGTTTTAGAGTAAACGTTAATGGGTTAGACATTTTTTATGTCGTATTCTCCCCATTCTTAAAAAAAAAGAGGATACGCCCTCTACGCCCCCCACCCCCCTGGAACCGCCACTGCCTCCAGCTCTCAAAACTGGTTGGACAGAAAATGGACATACATACCGAAATTTAGAAAATTATCAAGATAATCAGATCTATTTTTATTGTAGGTACCATTGGAAGATATAGAGGTAGGTCACAAACGACTAAATTTCGGATTTCGGCCACTTTCTTTTTTTCAAAATAAAATTTTTTTTTTGTCATTTTTTTTCACAAACCGGCCCTCTGCATACCGGCCCGCATGGCTTTAGCCATGTGGCCATGCGGCCCAGTCCGCCCCTGGTTGCCATTGAGTGTGATAGAATAGATAACTATATTTTAACAACTACCGGTACTGTATATTTGTAAATGTCGACAATAAATCTGCAAAAGACTACTAGAAATATACATAATTTAGAAATATTCACATTTTATCAATAATATTTTGAAATGATAATAATAATAGCTTTATTTGGACAAAAGTCCAATTTTCAAAAGGTCCCACTAAACTACATATTATATACAAAGTAATATAGAATAAAACACAGAAAACCCATAAAGGGCGATATACATTTACAAAAGTCATTGATTATGAAAGAAATATACGAATAAATTATATCAGCTAAAAACATGAATAGAAAAACTGAAGCAAAGATGATTACAAAAACTACCGACATGATTATTCTGAGTTATCAACAAATTTCCTTAATTCCTGTTTAAGCAAACAAATTGGCCGACTAACAAATATATCAGACATATTTGAGGGTTGACTTGGGTCTTGAATGACTGTGAATAGTATTCAAATTCTGAAACTAAAACTGAAAATGTCAAGTTTTGAATTAAAGATTACACGATATTGACTAAGCAGGATTTATTGTGAATTCTGTTAAGGCTTGATACCCTCGTCTTTTAAAACCCGATTTCCCACTGTCAGTGATGTTGACATAGAAAATGCGGATGGGACAATAAACTGAGTACTAAAGGCTGCGCACGCTAAAGATCACGCGACAGTTTGAAATCGAAAATAAGAGTATAAGAAAATTTCTTCAACGCACACTGTAGTCAAAATGCGACGAATTTGGCTCGTGAAAGAGAATACAGTTTTAACCTGATTTAAATGGAATTTGGTATGATCATTTATGTTGGTGCTATCTTGGACAAGTTTGATATTGACTTTGTTTGTCAACATAATAGAGACTACAGTTGTATTCGATTTAGATTGAATTTGATATGGTCATCTTTACAAATCAAACTTTGGTTAAGTTGGAATTTGACGATTTTTTTTTATGAACTGTATCACTACCAGTGGCGTGGTGGCTCGAAATTGACTGGGGGGGGGGGGGGGGGGGGGGGGGGGGGCACAAACTCTGTTTGGCATTCCAAGGAAAACTGCGCTGTTCTTGCAACTCATGGTCCCCATCCACATCCTACATTTACCTACCCTCTAAGGTATTCTGTTCAGGTATGGTTACCACGCATGAATTCCCTGATGCATATGTGAACCGGAAACTGTGTGACTTGTTCCGCATTACAGCGATGACCTCTGTTACTGCTAGCTTTATTGCTGCTTTTAGATTTTAAAGGGCCTTTTCAAGAAAATTTTGAAGAATTGAGGTTTTTTGTGTAGGAACTGCGGGACCAACACAAATTTTTTTTTGAGAATTAGACGCCTGAAACGCAAATCACTGACATTTCCCGAAGAATTGGGGTTTATTTGTGCAGGGACTGTGGAACCAACCCAAAAAAAATGAGAATTAGACGCCTGAAACACAAATTCCTGACATTTCTTGAAGAATTGAGGTTTTTTGTGTAGGAACTGCGGGACCAACACAATTTTTTTTTTGAGAATTAGACGCCTGAAACGCAAATCACTGACATTTCCCGAAGAATTGGGGTTTATTTGTGCAGGGACTGTGGAACCAACCCCAAAAAAATGAGAATTAGACGCCTGAAACACAAATTCCTGACATTTCCCAGCGAGATTATTGGCCTGACACTCCTACAAAAATGTTCTCCCTACAATTTGATTTTTTCCCTACAAAAATACGCCCCACACCCCCTCCCCTCATATGGACGCCCCTGATATATCCATTTAAATTGACGTGCTCAGAAACAAGGGCAAGTAATTCTATCACGTGATCACAGACCACAACTACTCAACATACATTAATAATAATAATAAACTCTTTATTTTACATTATAACAGAGCCATCTTGACGGCTCTGTATTATAACAAAATAAATAAAGTAAACTAACAATTCAATTTCAAAATAGTAGACATAGAATTTATGATAATATTTATATTCTGCTATATGTTGTATGGGGGCTATCAGAATAAGCTTGAAAATAATTATTTTTTCTTACCGACCGTGACTTACACATTATTTATGGTTTTTTGGTGCCCCCTTGCAACGTCGGCGCCCCCTGGTTTTCATTCACTGGGAGGGCACGTGCTCCCCCAGGCCCCTTGGCCACCACGCCACTGAACAGTTGTTATATTTACAGTATACTGGTACTGGGTAGGAATACAACTAAGTAGGTTATTAGATGACTAGTGTCAAGTCAATGTGTATTAACTATTTATATGTGGTCTGTAGTCGTAAAACAGAGTTACGTGTTCTAATAGATATCTATAATTTAACAACTACTGTATAAAGGTGGTCTTATTGGTTAGTGATACGAAATGAAATGATATCTTCGAATTAGATCCTACCTGTGAACAGCAGCTAGAACTTTTGAGATAAGACGAACGCCAAACAATGTGCAATGAGGGAAATTGTGTTGAGATAATGGCAGTCCTCGATATTCTCTTTTTTCTAATTGTAAAGGGGTCTTAACGTGCGCAGTCCATATCTCTCAGGTCCTAGGTTTATTGACCCATCCAACCAACTAGCCTCTCCGACCAGCATCACTGGCAAAAGGAAACTGGGTTAAACAATCTTAAAGTATTATCTGAACCTATGTCAGAATATTGTGTCACGAGCCCACAAGAACTAGCAGGGGCGCCGGAAGGAAATGTTAGCGGCGGGGGCGGAGCAGTGATATAAAGGGCACCATGTGACCGAGCAAAGCGACATATACCCCCCTGAGAAAATTTTGTATTTTAGAGCTTCTTAGATCACTTCTTAGGTATACCAGAACGTACGTCATGCCTATATTTTGGGGCAAGACGTGCCACATTCTTGATCCAAAGACACGCTCCTGCTATAAAACTATCATTGCCATGATTACAGATTACGGAACCGGTCTGTTCTTTTTATTCGCCCTCCCGGGCACTTCAATAGCACTGCAACGGCCGCCTAGTCCAGATAAAATCCCCATTTTCCACCTCTTGCCTCCGTCGGCTGTAATTATTATGACATAAAAATTATCCGTGTCTCCGTGACAAAAGGGGCACATGTTCGCCCCCTCAGGTGAGGGGCAGGGGGTTTGAAACTTAGAATTGATTTCCTTGTGTCTAAATCCATTCATTGTTTATAATTCACCCAGTAACCCCCCTATATCGACCCCCCCCCTTTTGAATTACCCCCAGGGGTTGAGAATCACTGGTATATAAGTACCGAGTCGACGCAGCCCTGTATCAATCATATCAATCTACTTAAAATTACACTAAACTTTAGATCACCTTGTGTAAGTTTCATCCGGTTTTTAACAGACCGACATGTTGACATGTTGATTGAAGTCTAGTTTTTAGCTGCCAAACCCCCTCCCTACCCCCATACACAGAGCAAGTGGCTACATATTAACGGATGGACAAACACCAGACAGAGTGCAATGAGGGAGCTGGACAGCAGCATCAGCATCCGTTTCCTTTCGATTCTGAATAAGGGATCCGGGGCCATGGTTTATTGTTCCCTAACTAGACTAGACTAGACGCCATTTCCATGATAATCCCTCCAACCTGCATCACTGACAGGGGGAAACCCCAACCGGGTTGAAGAATCAGAAAAGGTATCATCTCGACCCATGCCGGGTTGAAAGAAAGAAGACTGCCTCATATTTGATAATTATAAAACATTAGTAGTAACAGAGATAAATGTTCATAAACATGTTTTATTTAAAGACATATTTTTCAACTGTAGTTTCTCCAGACGAGTCGTCTATATTGAAACTATCAGGAATGTTGGTCATGTTTTATTTAAAGACAGACTTTCTCTGCTATGATATCGTTAAGGGTTTGAGGTGGAAATTTAATATTATCAGGAATGTTGTTCAGGGTATCGTTAAAAAGGAAACATGCAAAAGACTCAATAAAACTCAACAATACACATTCGGTCGCCTGGTTACAGTTCTCTATACATTGGTTCTGATCTGTAACTATAGATGCGGATATAACTGGTTCTTCATACAACCTACATCCTACAGATAATACAACTCCACTGGTACATCGGGTATCGTTGTTACACGCTTCATCACATTCAGTCTGGTTCTCGGTAGATGGAGAATCAATATAGTAAGGAACTATGAACGTATCATTTATAAAATTGTAATCACATTCTGAAAAGTAAATCAAATAATCAAAGATACATGTAAAGGCTTCAAAAAGCTGTAGATGTTTTCTTGTGTTTTTATGTGTATCCAAATCAATATTTTGTTTGTCAGATGTCTGGAATTGGAATGGTACAAATTAGTATTAGTTCTATAGTGCTATCAATCTGTTATTCGTTTTAATACAAGTTTACTGTTATATTTCTGTCGCTTTTGAAGTAGAGCATACTCTTACTTCCAGATGTCAATCATGCAGCTTTTGTGTTTTTTAACTGGGCTTCTCTATAAAAGAGTCTGCTTAGCTAATATTGTTTACTGTGATTATTTATAGCTTTAATTGAAATTCCAGTTTTAAACTATCATACCTTGAGGAGGTGGCGTAGTGATATCTTCAGGCAGTGGCGTAGTGATATTTTCAGGCAGTGGCGTAATGGGTTTGCACGTGGGTTTAGTGTATTCCCATTCTCCATCAACACATTCCATCAACGAAAGCATCTGAAAACCTTTTTTACATGTTATCGTAACCAATCCACAATCTTCATTAAATTCACCTTCTGGTGTATGTGGATAAGGCAAGCAATCTGTAAATTTCAATTTGATAATATTATAATTTATTTACAGGCCTAAAAATTCACGCGAGTCTCCGAATCTCATTCGCGCCAAGACTCGCGTAAACATCGATTGCCCGAGTGCTTTTCCGATCCCATACGAGCCGCCGGTTCATTGTTTATTTTCTATAAGAAGCGGGTTTCTTTTGCCGAAAGTCGTTAATCATTGCGGGATGTGTTTGATTCACGTTGCTTTCAGTTCACCCGTGTCGTGTTCTATTATTGAAATCATATTAGAGGTGTATGGAACAAGAAATCGAACAAACCCGGAAACGCGCTGCTTACACTACATCCAAAAAAAAAAATTGTATACAAACAAACAAATGTCTGACAATTCCGATCACCCGACCAATTTCGGTTGACAGATCACAATAGATAACAATGATTACTTGACCAGCGGTGTTAACTACACAACTGACATTATGAATACAAGAAAATGACCTAGTGAAAATTTATTAGGTTACCGATTCGATGTGGAAAATATTTTCAATTTACCGAAATTACAATAGCCGTAGTGTTACACAATTGCAAAGCAATAACTGAGGCATTTGATTCCCCCCATCATTTTTAGATGCATTGAAATATTTTAGATATATGAAGCATTAGA
Organism: Lottia scabra; assembly: GCA_029955415.1. Classification (NCBI taxonomy): domain Eukaryota; kingdom Metazoa; phylum Mollusca; class Gastropoda; family Lottiidae; genus Lottia; species Lottia scabra. Next base: position 2,928,932 of record JARJEI010000019.1, on the reverse strand, counting down.
TAATAAAAAAAACTTGTCCTGTTGGCGTTGGCAAATTTCCTTAGATTTTAAATTTCTTAATTTTTGGCAATTAATGACTGAAGCAACAATAAAAAAAAATTCCAAGATAAAACAAGAAGTTACTGGTGTGTTGTTAGGGCCAATAAATCAAAATTGCTTTATATAGGCTCCTGCAGCATCTAATTTAGAAGCACTTCCCTTGAGAATGAGTTTTTGCACCATTTGCCCAAAACATGACCTGAAACATTGTGTTACTCAAGAGACGTTCACACTGTGTGTTTTGAGAGAAGAATTTATGACATTTTTTTGTAGAAACATTTTCACTGAAATATCTTAGGAAATGAAATTTTACGTTCTACTTTTCTTCACCTATTGGGCTAATGAACCTATTAAACTAAAGGTGTGTCTTTTTGTTATTCAAGATCTAGAAGACTATAGATTCAAAACATTATACATTATAAGTTTACCACATTAATATAATAAGCATAAATACTTACCACTCTTACCAGCATCAACAAGAATCAAGTTTGTTACACAAAACAACAGGATTGAACATAACAGCTTATTCATGGTTCCAACGTCAGTAATAACTGTTGATACACTGTCAAGTAGTTGGTTAGATCGAGAAATTATACTAGATGCTTTTAGTGGACAGATGTTGTTAAAGGGCTATTCCGCTTTTTTATAAAACAGTTTTCATTATTAACAATTTCGCAATGTTACCTGAAAATATTTCTAAATATGCTTATGATTTCTATGTATGTTCTTGATCAAACTGAATTTATAAAGGGTTAGAAAATAGGAAGTTCTTTCGTAAGGTTGTTAGATAATTCTACTTATTTTTAGCGTTTAAGAATTAACGGCTGGATTTGTTTTCAGTTAAAAAAAAATTCTGAAGGCTGGGTGAAAACCTAAAAAATAAAAACCTAAAACTTATTTGGGGTTTTGGGTTTTTATTTTGAGTTTTCACCCGGGTGAAAACAGTTTTCACCCAGGTGGAAACTCATTTAGTTTTTATTTTTTATTTTTATGTTTTCAGTTTTTATTTTTAGGTTTTCAGTTTTTATTTTTATGTTTTCGGTTGTTTTTTTTTAGTTTTTAGAAGAAAAAAAAATTCTGTAGGCTGGGTGAAAACCTAAAAAATAAAAACCTAAAACTTATTAGGGATTACACTGCCCGTATTTATGTGACAATAATACCATGTGCCAGTATTACTGTGTCGTTAAAACTGTTACCATGTTAACATATACACCGAGTACCCTTATTACTGGGACTAAAATATCATGTAGCCGTATTACTGTGACTAAAATATCATGTGCCCGTATTACTGTGACTAAAATATCATGTGCCCGTATTACTGTGACTAAAATATCATGTGCCCGTATTACTGTGACTAAAATATCATGTAGCCATTTTACTGTAACGGAAATACCGAGTGCCTGTATAGTATATCTGTGACCAAAATATCACATGTTCTATAAACTGTGACCATGTTAACATGTGCCCTTATTAGTGTGACCAAATTACCGCGTAATACTATAACCAAAGTACCATGTGTCCTTATTAGTGTGAGCAAAACACCGCGTGTCCGTATTACTGAGGACTAAGATATCATGTGTCTGACTGTGTGTGACTGAAATATTGCGTGCACGTATTACTGTGACTAACATATAATGTACCCGTATTACTGTGACCAAAATACCATGTGTCCTAAAAACTGTGACCAAGTTCACATGTGTCCTTATTACTGTGACTAAAATATCATGTGGCCGTATTACTGTGACCAAAATACAACGTATCCTAAAAACTGTGACCAAGTTCACATGTGTCCTTATTACTGTGACTAAAATATCATGTGGCCGTATTACTGTGACCAAAATACAACGTATCCTATAAACTGTGACCATGTTAACATGTGTCCTTATTACTGTGACTAAAATATTATGTGCCCGTATTACTGTGACTAAAATATCATTTGCCCGTATTACTGTGACCAAAATACAACGTATCCTATAAACTGTGACCATGTTAACATGTGCCCTTATTACTGTGACCAAAATATCATGTGCCCGTATTACTGTGACCATGTTAACATGTGTCCTAAAAACTGTGACCAAGTTCACATGTGTCCTTATTACTGTGACTAAAATATTATGTGCCCGTATTACTGTGACTAAAATATTATGTGCCCGTATTACTGTGACTGAAATATCATGTGGCCGTATTACTGTGACCAAAATACCATGTGTCCTAAAAACTGTGACCAAGTTCACACGTGCCCTTATTACTGTGACTAAAATATCATGTGCCCGTATTACTGTGACCAAAATACCAGGTGTCCTAAAAACTGTGACCAAGTTCACATGTGTCCTTATTACTGTGACTAAAATATTATGTGCCCGTATTACTGTGACTAAAATATTATGTGCCCTTATTACTGTGACTATAATATCATGTGCCCGTATTACTGTGACCAAAATACCATGTGTCCTAAAAACTGTGACCAAGTTCACATGAGCCCTTATTAATGTGACCAAAATATCATGTGACCTAAAATCTTTGACCAAAATACTGCGTGCCCATATTAGTGTGACCAAATGTCCTGTGACCAAAATACCACCCCCCCCCCCCCCCATCCTCTTTATGTCTCCTTGACTAGAAACATGATCTTTAGAGTTAAATTATATATGATTATGGTCAATTACTTTTAGAAATAGTAAAAAATAGCAAATCAATATTCTCAATATTTCAAAATAAATGCTCATAACCAAACTAATGAAGGCCTTTATTTAAAGAAAATGGGAATTTTCATGGTATATACAGTTTTACGTTTTTACTGAGCCCCGTGTAGTTTTATCTAGGTGGCCTTAAAATCGATATCTTGTCTCCACATCATTCCACTGCGTGTACAGGTTATCACAGTGCATTCGAATATGGAAGGGTAAAAAAGTCATAATGAAAGTAAATTCATCATATGAAAATTTCTTCAATAAAACAAATATTTTGCATACATTATTATCAAGTTGCTGACACTAGAAAAAGAAAGGTTTTACGATATTTTGTTTCATTGTGACTACAATTAGAGCTAGGTTACGAATGTGAAACAATTTAAATGTAAAGGCTATTTTCGTTATAAGAGTCGCCACAGTTTTAAATGCAGAAGCAACATTTATGACCACTTTTAGAACAATGTTAAGGATTTACAACAGTCGAGGATTCTGAATGTATAAGCTTCATTTTTAACAATTTTTAAAGGTTGTTTGATGTTTTGTAATTACATTTGTGACTACTCTTTGGGTTAGGTTGAGGGTAAAAATAGTTTTAAATATTTTAATGAATAAATAAGTTTAACTTAAGGTTTGCAATCTTTTTAAAAATTTTGTGAATCCTTATTATAAATCCCTTTTTAAAAATTACAGACGTTTTGTGTCATTTTGTTTTCGAAATGTATAAATATCTACAGATAAGATGAAATGACAATTGTCATCAGGGATCAACATTAACTTTTTAAGGTAAGCCACTTGTCATGTTGGGCAAGTAACATCCAAAATCTACTTGCCCGAAAAAAAGTTACTTGCCACATGTTCTCATGTTTTAAATATACCGACTTCCATGCAAGTAGTAACAGTTCTTTTAATCTGTGTCTCTGATCTTACTCTTGTATTACTTGTGTATGTTTTGCTATATGTGTTTTGTGTGCTCTGATACACATTACAAGTCCAGAAACAGTGTTATGAACGTGTCCACTTTGTCCAAGTTAATATCAAAGTAATCGTGAAATCTAAGTGCTAAGTGCGTTGAGTCCTGATTGTCATTTTAATAAAGTTTTATCACTGCTCTTTTTTTATGATTGAAAATAACAATAATTATTGTTATAGGGCCAGCAACTTGGGGTATGCATGCGAAAAGTTTGTTTGGTCTATGGGATTTACACATAAAACATTTGTCATTGAACATTTTACAATTGACTAAGACAAATGTACATTGAATTTAATTTTGACTGGTTTTCTCTTCCATAGCAATTTAAGTATGGTGCTAAAAAATGTAAAACTATCAATGTGCTTTTCGCGAAACTTGTGCAGTAAATATAATGGAATACAAATCATTTATTAATGGTCACAGAATGCATTTAATGACAGGTTAAATCTAAAATTTGGGTATTTTGAATTTTATCTGCAAATTCAATTCTACATTAAGGCTTTCACCTATATTACATTATCGATATTTATCATTTAGCACCTAGTTACTAACTTGTTTATGTTTAGTGGATCGCTTTATACTTGATAACGCATGTCTTCTGAATCACATTTGAAACATTTTAATTGATAGCATACATATTTCAATGCATCTGTTAAAACCATTCGACAGTCCTCGGCAGTTTCCGTTAAACATCTGTCTTTTTAATGAATGGTGAAATTCGTGGTGTCTTCTTGGCCCAAACGATCTCCGTGTAAATTACGATGGCGCTCTGAAACAATGGCGACCATATTTCACCGAACTCGTTATATATTGTCACGTCTTTTCTGGTAGTTCAAACATCAGACAGTGGACATGAGAGAACAAGTATTTGTAAACGAAGGAAAAAAAAAAGACAGTTCCCAAGGCATGTAATCAAAATGATACTAGTGAAGAGATAGTCACGATGTGGCGTTAAATGCACGAGTTTTTGTCAGAATATTCCCCCAACGAAACTAGACTGCTACGTTACAATCAAGTGGTAAAGTGTCAAAGTCAGAGTTTCGCTTATGAAGACACAAAAAAGCAACATTCAATACCGAGACAGATTATGGTTTACGGAAACTACCGAAGATTGCCGATTGTTGTAGGGCGAGACTCTTTACTTTCACGTTTAACAACTAGTTTGTCACGTGATTGTAGCATTATGACTGTTTTTGGGGAATATTCTGACAATGACGCGTGCATTTCATGTATTACATAATTTATTATATGTATTAAAGAAAGAAAGAAAGAAACATCTATATTTTAGCCTACAAGGATAACTCCCAGATGATCCTTGTCCAAACCTCTTGGCATTGATCTTTCCCGGATTATCCTACCCATTTACAGCTGATGGACTTGAATTATGAGTGAAGATGACTTATTCAAGGTCATCGGACTTTCACATCCTGATCGAGAACCAAACTCCCTAATATAACGACCACCGTTTCCTCGTATCCAAGCAAATGACGTCATGTTTGTAAAGAACGATGCGCTAACCACTGTGCTATAGAACCTCACAATATTATTATTATCAATACATATTTAACGAACTTTTCGTTTCGTTTCTTTGTTTCCAGTTATTTATAGTCTCGTATGTTCAGTCTCTGATGCTACTTATATTTTATGTTTAAACTACCAGTGATGAAATTGATGTAGTTCGGTTATATATGGCCGCTATTAATTGGTGTGATATGTTATTTGCAATATGTATAATATAAGTGGTGTCTACACGTAAAGGATAAGCCGCTTCCGTGCATCTATACGTGATAAAAAGCGGATTAAATTCCGAGAGAAAAGCCGCATTTAAAATAAGCCGCCTTTACTTGTGACGATCGAACTGGCGAGTTTAAACCCCCATTTGATACCGTGTAGACAGAATCCAAACTTAATCCGTCTTTTCTCGTTATGACGTCAGAGCGCGCGAATTATCTTGTTGTTAAAAATGCTACAAATGACATTCCAAGTACGGATATTGGTGAAAGTAATGGGACCTTTTCAGGTGCAGGCACGCTTGAACGTCCATTAGTTTTATTTTTTGTTTGGCCTAAGGCTAAAATGATCGTCGAAGAATACAAATTGTTATTCGGTCAAGTGCCACTGTGTTATTAGGTTACTTGTTACGTTACAGGTATCGCAACATTTCAGTATTAGCCCATTATCATCTGTAAGATAAGATAAGATAAGATAAGATAAACTTTATTTACAGTCGGTGTGAGGTAAAAACAGATAACATTAGCTCTGTAGAGCTATTATAACCGACTATAAAATATACAAACAAACATACATATTACATACATATAACGCACATATCACAGACATAAATATCACATAAAACTAACAGTTGGGATTAAGATACTAATAATAAATTAAAAGCATTATAAAACACCACATATATAAAACAGAAGTAGCACTGGAATAGTAAAATATAGCACTAGAGTAGATTTAAAATTTAAAATTTAAGCATTGATGCATGCACAGCATTGGCATGTTGACCCATTCCAGCTGTTGATTGCACTTCGAAATTGGTTAAAGGTTGTTAAATCCCTAAAATTATTGGGTAGATCATTCCACAGTTTGGCAGCACTAAACCGAAAAGAGTTTAATCCAAATTTAGAAGTCCTGACCTGAGGTAAAGAGGCTGTATTTGTATATCTAAAAGAATAAGAGTTTTGCTTTATATCTATGAGATCATGTAGATAGGTCGGACCTTGCTTATTAACAATTTTGAAAACTTCTAGTGCAATCAACCGCATTCTTCTGAGAGCTAGTGAAGGAAGATTTGATTGTGATAATAAAGATAGTGGACCACGGCCATATACGCCTAACGAAAAAGTCGAAAAAGGAATAAATTTAATCAGGAGAAAATTTAACTTTCTCAAACCTTTCGATTTAGGTCCAATAACATCCATTTTAAGTTTCATCAAAATCGGTTGAAAACTAAGAGAGTAATAGCATATTTAAGATTTGGGGCAAGGGCAATAACTCTGCTTGTAACAATCGAAAATAGCTCAAATTCGAACTTGATCTTCGTTTTCTGAATATATATACACATATCAAATTTCATTTGATTCCGTCAAAAACTCTAGTTTTTAGAGAGTTTACAAGGAAATGTTGATGGACGGACCGTCGCATTTGGGGCAAGGGCAATAACTCTGCTTCTAACGATCGAAAAGAGCTCAAATTCGAACTTGATCTTCGTTTTATGAATATCAATACACATATCAAATTTCATTTGATTCCGTCAAAAACTCTAGTTTTTAGAGCGTTTACAAGCAAATTTTGATGGAGAGACCGACGGATTTGGGGCAAGGGCAATAACTCTGCTTCTAACGATCGAAAATAGCTCAAATTCGAACTTGATCTTCGTTTTATGAATATGTATACACATATCAAATTTCATTTGATTCCGTCAAAAACTCTAGTTTTTAGAGCGTTTACGAGCAAATGTTGACGGACGGACGGACGCACGAATGCTACAATATGCAACCTTTTCTTATGGGATTTTTCTTGTGAAACTTTTTATCGTTTCTTACGAGTGACACCTTCGATTACTTTTTTCCTTTGTGACTTTTTCTTACAATACGCATAAGGGGACTATTGTCCCAACCTAGCGTTTATGAGACTTTAAGTTTTCCGAGACTTTATTTCCAATGTTATATGAATGCATTTGGGACTATTTTCACGAACAGTCATGTCAGAAAAATTATCTCCCCCTAGACCACAGGGTTCAATAAAAACATTCTCACACATGCATGTGGGTCTTTCATCATACGGGACTTTCTACTGTATGCGACTATTTCTGTTCTTCGTATTTTGGCTTATGCATAACCAATAGGATTTTACTCTTTCTGTCTTTATGGGACTACGTGTTCAATTATCTGCCCTTTGGCCACAAGATGTATTTAAAACATCCCTACAGTAGTATATGGGACTTTCATAGATAGGCAAGATAAAATGGAAATCTTATGAGACTTTTCCGCTATATGGGACTATAAACTTTCTTTTTTATTCTTTCGTGGCTTAACGAGAAAATCTCACCACAGCCCGTGGTAAATAGACAGACTAGCCAACCACTTTTATGAGACTTTTCCACTATATGGGACTATAATTTGGGACGCCATGTTATTTTTTTTATTCTTTCGTGGCTCACACATGCATGTGGGTCTTTCATCATATGAGACTTTTATACTTTATGCGACTATTTCTGTTCTTCGTATTTTGGCTTATGCATAACCAATAGGATTTTACTCTTTCTGTCTTTATGTGACTTACTGTTCAATTATCTGCCCTTTGGCCACAAGATGTATTTAAAACATCCCTACAGTAGTATATGGGACTTTCATAACTAGTCAAGATAAAGTGAAAATCTTATGAGACTTTTCCACTTTATGGGACTATAAACTTTATGAGACTTTTCCACTATATGGGACTATAATTTGGGACGCCATGTTATCTTTTTTATTCTTTCGTGGTTCACACATTCATGTGGGTCTTTCATCATATGAGACTTTTATACTATATGAGACTTTTTCTGTTCTTCGTATTTTGGCTTAAGCATAACCAATAGGATTTTACTCTTTCTGTCTTTATGGGACTATCTGTTCAATTATCTGCCCTTTGGCCACACGGTGTATTTAAAACATCCCTACAGTAGTATATGGGACTTTCATAGATAGGCAAGATAAAATGGAAATCTTATGAGACTTTTCTGCTATATGGGACTATAAACTTTATGAGACTTTTCCGCTATATGGGACTATAAACTATCTTTTTTATTCTTTCGTGGCTTAACGAGATAATCTCACCACAGCCCGTGGTAAATAGACAAACTTTACTTCGCCCAACACATACTTTCCATTTCAGACTGAAATTTTTGCAGTGCGTTCTAGCGAACGCACTGCTTTGTTTTCATAATGACTGTTTTTTTTTTTTTTGTCTACTTCTGGTCACGCTAATTCGGTATGAAGGGAGCATGCCACACATTATCTCGCATGTTTTCCTACGATAACTAACTGCTCGGTGTTGCGTGAATGTAAAATGGCGATTTTTTGTCTAACCGGAAATGACATATGACGGAAAACTCCATATTATGTTTTTTACCATTCTTTCCTCTGTTTTTCAACCGATTTTGATGGAAACTTTTTTGTTTATTTCTTTAAACGTTTGTCTACAAGGTAAGACTTTAAAAATATGCATTTTGAGAACTTTGTTGCAGACTTTTTGAAGCACTTTTTTGACTATTTGTTCAACTTTTGCAATTTTATTTGTATCAATATGAAAACTTACAGGTACATAGATATTTTGATGGCGAACAAAATGACATTATCAAAAAAAAAATATCACTTCCGGTTTTGACGTCATTCGCTTGCAAAGTTGAAATTTTAACTTCCGGAATAATGAAAATATTCAAAAAAATCTTTTTGCAATGTGCTAGAAATAATCATTGACAAAATATGAAATGATAAAATTTGACCCAGATATTTCATATCAGCCGCCATCTTGAAATGAGTAATTTTTCTTTAAATCGAAATTCAGAATCAGGGAATCATCCGATTTGAATACAAATGATGTCTAGGGAATCTTTAGTCAATTGCTAACAAAACATGGCGAGCCGATTTTTAAATTTTGATTCAGAATTTTTTTTATTTCCGGTTTAGAATTTTCGGAAATAGTCAAAACTTTTAAGGCTCATATCTTGTGACCTTGACCTTGAGTGACCTTGTGACCTGAACAAAAGTTGTTGCCCTTGACGAGATCTATCCAATGGCATAATCATTTTAGATGCCCAATGTTTACTCCCGGTTTTATGGCCGTCAGAAAATTGCAATTTTTAACTCTAAACAGCTCTGTCACGTGACCTAATTCATGTACGTCACAAATTATCTTCTATTAGTATCATGCTTTATCTCCTCTTTCCAGTGATATATAACACTAGATATTTTGATCAAAATTGCTATTTGGAATTTTGTTCTTTGTTCTATAGTAACTCTGCGTGTTTTTTTGGCGGGAAAAATACACGTGTTATCTGAATTACGGATTTCATAAGATAGGTAACAATTTCCTCTTAAGATATGAAAGAAAATGACTAACAAATCAAAAAATATGACAAAATCGTAACCGGAAGTAACACGTTGGCCACCATCTTGAAATGAACATGTCTTTAAATCGACATCCGATTTATATAATTGTGATGTTTATGGCATTTTCAATCTATTGCCAACAAAATGAGGGCAGCTGAATTGCTAATTTCGATTATGGTGTTTGTCTATTTCCGGTATAAGATATTCAGCAATTATTGTAACACTTTTAAAGCTCACAACTTGTGACCTTGCCATTTGTTGACCTTATGATCCGAACAAAAGTTACTGCCCGAAATGAAATCTATCCAATGGTGAATTCATTTTTGTTGTCCTATATTTACTTTTTGTTTTATAGCCATTTGAAAATTGTCAGTTTGAACCTAATTACCGTACGTCACACAAAAAAATCGTCTTTTCTTATTATGCTTTATCTCCTTTTGATATATAATAGTAGATATTTTAATCATTTTGCTTTTTTTTTAATTTGGAAATTTTGTTCATTGTTCTAAAGTAACTGCGTGGCCTTTTTGGCGCGAAAAAACACGTGGTTCCTAAATTGTGGATTTTTAAAGAGAGTCGACACATATCTTCAATATATTACTAACAAAATGGTGACAGCTGATTTCCTAATTTCGATTAAAAGTTTTGTGAATTTCCGGTTAAAGAAATTCAGCAATAGCAAACACCTTCAAAGCTCAAAACTCGTGACCTTGACGTTTGATGACCTTTTGATCTGAACCAAAGCTATTGCCCTCGATAAAATCTATTAAATGATGTTTTACTTTGTGTTTTCCGATTGTTTACTTCCGGTTTAATAGCCGATTGAAAATTGAGATTTTTAACTATAAACAGCTCTGTCACATGACCTAATTTATATGCAGGACTAAAATGCAACCGTTCAAGGATGTTTAAATTGCGCACTGCTCAGTACCGTTATCACGGTTCTAGTTTATGTTTATTTCCATATGCTATTTAGTATGTTTTCGAGTAATATTCTGGTCTGAGGGTGAAAGAAATGTTCCAGTGGTCTATTATTCAACTTTCTATTAAGAGGGAGGGGAGGGGGGGGGGGGGGGGGACCCCAGACACATAAGCTGTGTGTAATGACTTGCTAGTCTTCTGGGACTTCTGTGTTTGGTCATGGAGTAGTTCCCCAACCCCACGTCCATACATCTGTGTGCCTAGTCAAAACATCAAACTCATTCTCTATCCATGGGGAACCTTCATGCATATATTTATTCACTTAAGTAATTGGTAATAATTTTCTGAAGAACTATTACACGGAGAATGGTCTGCTGAATACCCCACCCCACCCCAGATCCTTGGATTTTGGAAGTATTTGACACAAAAAATGAGAAAATCTATGTTTGAGAAAATATTTTTTTTAGTCAGTATGATCTTAGACATAATTGGACACTAATAAGCCTTCTCATATAAATGTACTTTTGTAAGGTCATTTCAATTTTGCAGATCAAGGCATTTTTCTGTGCTAAAGACTAAAAGGCTAAAGACAATTTGGAGCTGAGTAGGCTAAACAAGATGTTATTTGTGATTTATATTAGATATTTTTTAAATGATATCTGTATAATGCTTCGATTTTTAAATGTTCACTTTTTTAAAGAATTTTTATGCATTCTGCCTTTTGTGGCACGGTTTTTGATATCAAGTAAGAAGAAAAATATTTAAACAGTTCATTTGTTTGTTCTGCAGTTTATCGTACTCTTTTTTTTAGCTTTCTTTGCTATTGGTTTGGTCTCATCTTCAAGTAGTTTACGTTTACCAGTTACTTCAGAAATATATAATTTCGGCAGGAATCATTTCTACATCTCCAGATTTTCCTTCTTCCTAATTTCTTTCTAACAATACAACTGAAGAGAAAAACAAAACAAATCATATCGATATGAATGGTCAATTGTTTCAAATGTCAAAATTATTTAAAATTTTAGACGCAATTCAAAGTCCCATCAAAACAATTCTAGTTTTATTGTATACAAATATTTTGTAGATTCCAGATGTAATGAGTTTGATAATTAAGAACACAACACACCCCATCTCCATTGAGGTAATTTCCAAAATAACAGAATAACTGAAAGATTATACTCGGTTTCCTTGCCAGTCTTCTGTCCTGCATCACTGACAAGGGTTAAAAGAGAATTCCATAGCAGATACGCCGAAATTGAACCGTCCTCTTTTGTATGACAATTTAGGGTACTAAAGAGGAAATCCTTGTTGTAATTAGCTTATTTACGAGTTAATTAAGGACGTGTAATACTACTACCTCTACTTCCTTTTTATATAACATACATATACCAATTTTCAATCAAATCGGTTAAAAACTTCATTCTATCTTCTTAAGAAGCAAGTTTTAAAGGCAAAAATTAATATGAAAAGGCACCATTAAATAGAATCAGTATCATACCAAGTTTCAATAAATCGGATAAGAATATTGTGGCTTCTCAGTGCACAGAGCCCAGGTTTATTGTCCCAAAAGTCCCTTTTTCCATGTCAGAATTAAGATCTGTTATCTTGTATGCATGCAATTGTGGACAGAAGACAGTGGCCATGACAGAAAACTTCCACACAATAAGACAGAATCAAAATGAAATAGAGTTAACAACTCAACTTTTTACACAAATGAAACTATTTGGAAAGAGCCAATGTCATGCAGGTGAAGAACTACAGAATTTGTCTACTTAAAGAATTCAAAATATCAAATGATTCTCAAAATGCAAAGCTTCAGGACCATCATTTATTTTCAATATGAATGACTATTCACTTTTCTTCCTTAGAAACTTTCATTATTCATGACTTACAGAGTAATGTAGCATCACAATTTCAGATAAAACAATACTTGTGCATTTGAGACTAAAAGTATCAAACCTCTGGGAGATAACAACGAAATTTTCTTCTCACCTGTTGCCCATTTGACATCTTGAAAACAATTCAAAGTGGAAACCATCCCTTTCTATGAAGCTTTTCTGAAAAATAAATTACAGTTGATACAGTCTCTAGATATAAGCTTACTGGCAATAATCCATTCGGTATTCTCAAAATAAACCTTAAATTTCTGCATGAGTATTCAAATATTAAATTAGAATAATTAACAGGAAAAATTTGAATTGTATTATTTGACTACTGGTGTGAGCACTAGCAGTCACAAACCCAAAAATCTCAGAAAATATTTTCAACGTTTTCAATGAACCTAGAAAAATTCAGTTTCATTTAGGTGATGTCATTGAATTTTTAGAAGAAACACTATTTTTAAGTTTCTGAGGCAAGCCATGTGCACAAGGGTGAAACAATATCTCGCTATTCGATTCAATACAATACAAAAGTCACACACAGTAAACAATTTTCTGTCATAAGATCAATGAATGGCTTATTAACAAAACAAGGTTTTAAACACTATCAGAACTTTCAACATCTAATATCTTATCAGTTACAATACATGTTCCTTTAGCAACGGCTACCATTTCATTTCATTACATTAATCCGTTGCTATCATGATAAGCTTTTCTCGTCATTAACTTTGATTGGTCGAACGATTATGGTCGACCAGTTATATTCCTTGTAACAAATTATTGCGGGAAAACTTTCGAATGACCAGACGTCAAATTTCTTGTAGCAAATTTACCTTGTGATAATCGAGTCTCAACGGTCATAAATTGAATGTGACGTATAGTGTTTTTTAAACGAGGTTATTAGTTGATAATGACGAGAAAACCCTGTCAATCCAGCAACGGTAGATAATGCAAATGTCTAACGTTGCTGAAGGAACATGGTTACAATACTGCCTTTTGGCTTTGTGCAATAAAGCAGCATGTCAAATGTTGAATCAAAGTTCAAATTACTGTATTGTTTCACCCCCAGTGTGTGTAAACAATCAAAATAATTGAAACTTGATGACTTATATAGAAAACACATAATATACAAAAAATGCACGATTATACGGGTATGATGGAAGGGAATGTGCAAATTTTGGGCAATTCCAGTAAATCTGAAGGAAGGCTATTAACATCAAGGCCAAAATCAATCATCAAATTTGCTGAACATTCCCCTTCAAGTCCTATAACTATAGTAGTTACACTCTTTAATAAATTTGTTATAAGTTAACAAAGAAATAGAAGGATTATTTAATTCTGTAAGCTATATTACTTACTCTGCATCATCACTTTTCACATAATATATACTCTTGCAGCTATCATCCCATGATGTAAAACTTTGGCCAACCAAAACACTGGAGTGTTTTTTTAATTTTGCCCAAACAAAATTTTTTAAGAGAATTAAATCAAATCAGTCTGAAAGAAAAACAATAAATGACAATATAACATTTGTACACAAGCACTGAGGAGAAGGGGGCAAGGGCCACTGTCAACATTTCCAAATGAAACTTTTTGCACTAATTTGCTAACCTTTGGGTCAAATGTTCGATCGCAGCTGAGGTTGAGATAATGACGTAATCCTCTTGTCATTCGGATATGACAATAAACCAAGGCCATCGTCAGTTGGAAATTGATAAGAGTAGACAAAATTTGTGTACACTGTACTGTGCATGGTCTTGTTCATCTCCAGTTTATCTTTCATTGGAATAAGCTTAATAATGTGGGATGTCAAACTCCATTTCTTAAATATTTTAGACCTATCAAGGCCAGTGCAATGCACCCCAAAAAACTAGTGTTATCTCCTAATTTATACTGTGATTAATAATTTTTCTGTGGCCTTTAATTTCTTAATTTTTTCAAAGGGAAATGAAAATACCAATAGGTTAATCACCATAGGCCTAAATTGAAATACCGGTAGCCTATTTAATATATGAGTTTTTCAGTACGGTAGTAGGTGTATAGGTAAAATCGGTAAGCAGCTTCGACCATTCACCATATACCATGACCATGTGCGACTTTTAATTTTATAAGCCAGTAATCCACGTGTTAAAATTTGTTGGCCTTTAGAAGTAATGCCCTTTTTTAATCCATATCCAAACGTAACACAAAATTCTCGTGGATTTTTGATACATCTGTGAATCTATAATAAATAAACTGTGAAAAATACTTACGTAATTTTAATTTGATTAAAAATTCACTGAATCACTGCGGCATGGTCGCCATTTTGGTTGTTTACACAGAATTCTCCAGGACATCATATGAGCATGCGCGAAATCAAAAGCGTCCATTGGATAATGGCATTTTAATAGGCGTTTCCATAGATATATCATTCAATTTCATTGGCTGAAAAATGGTTGTATATGATACCTTCAATACCGACACAAAATGAAAAGTGGATTCATCCGTATATCGACAGAATTGTTATGGACAAAGTGACGGACGCTTTTCTTATGAGACTTTTGCATGCGTGCTTCTTAGACCCACAGGAACCGAACTGACATACCGGAAAAATTTGTCTTATGGGACTAAACACCTATGCAGAAAAAAGTCGCACAGGGTCTTTTTGAACGTATAAAAAGTCTCCAAAGGTGGCTCTGGCGAGAACGGACGGACGGACGGACAGGGGTGACTACAATATACGTCCTCATAGAGAGATGAGGGCGTATAAAAAATGGTAGGAGCTTTTAAAATCATCATAAATAAAACGTAATGCTCTTTCCTGTATTTTTTCCATTTTGTTAGTATTTTGGATTCCACAAAAGTGCCATGTCAGAGGACAATAATTAAAGTTAGACATTATAAAAGAGTAATAGATAGTGATTTTGCCCAATTTATTTAAATGTTTTCCAATTCTTTTAAGAACATTAAGTTGCCTTGAAGCTTTTTTACAAATATTAGAAACATGGTTACTGAAATTAAGTTGAAAATCAATATTTATACCCAGAAGTTTTATTTCTGAGTCAGGTTTTAAAATAGAGCCATTTATATTAAAAGTTATATGTTCAGATTCAGTCTTTTTGCCAATAGCCATTACTTGAAATTTTTCGGGGTTTGCTTTCATTTTGTTAGTTGAGAACCATTCCACAAGGTTTGAGCTTTCCCTTTCTAATGTGTTAACTAGGTCATGTACATTACTACTAGAATATGATAAAGTATTGTCATCAGCATAGTTATATAGATTACAGTTTGAAATAGAATGAAAAATGTCATTTATAAAAATGTTAAACAATATGGGACCAAGAATTGACCCCTGTGGAACACCCTTGACTAGAGGCTGATAAGAGCTATATATATCATTTATTTTCACACACTGTTTTCTATTGCTTAAATAACTATGAATGAGATCTACAGCATTTTTAGATAAACCATAAGTATGAAGTTTCAATAGTAAAAGATCATGTGGGAGACAGTCAAAGGCTTTAGAGAGATCAGTCAGTACTGTTGCAGTATAGAGATTGTCATCTAAAGCCTTTCTCCATTCCTCCACAATTCTTAATAAAACAGTTTGACAGCCATATTCTGGTCTAAAAGCAGATAAATATGTATTAAAGTGTAAATTGAAAAAGTCCAAAACCTGACAGTAAATAGCCTTTTCAAAGATCTTAGAGATGGAAGGCAAAATACTGACAGGGGCCCGTTGCCAGAACGATCCTAAGTCAGGATTATCCTAACTTTTATCCTAAGTGTCAAAACTTAGGATAATGGCGTTGCCGGAAAAATCCTAACTTTATGATTATCCTAAAGTTAAAATCATGACGTCATAGAATCATAAATATTTATGATTGCCCAAGACCACTCCTAACTTTATGATAAGTAGGTATTGAATGCATATTTTGTGCATGCATTGGTTGATAACGCAGAATTTTCACGTGTTAATTCGCATAAATGGCGAATATGTAAGATATTGCTATTGGAAATGAAAATTCGTGCAAAGATTTCAATTTTTGAAAACATAAATTAGAAGCAGGGTTGGTGATTTTTTTGATTTTTTTAAAAAAATCAAATAAATCGATTTTTTTGATTTAAATTAGCTTTTTTTTTATTTAAATCGGATTTATTTGATTTTTTTAATTATATACTTTGGAACTGTCATAAAATTGCCAAAATGTGTCAATAAGCTCCTCTGCAATGTAATGTTACAGTATAAAATCAAACTAAAAGTTTAAGTCTGTTATTCAAATGAAATTTAAAGTTATAAAAGATCATAATTTATGAAGTCTCTGAGATTGGTAAAGGAGACTCTTGTCTTTGTGGCTCATTGATTACTGTACTTCCTTGCTTACCATGAGGTCATGGGTTCAATCCTCTATCAGGGAATTATTATCCAATCTATTTTTTGTTTTATTCTTTAAGACAATTTAGAATAACTTGATTTAAATCAATGATTTTTTTAAAAAAAATTGCCTCATATATACATGGTATATGAATGAATTGACATGTTTTCAAAATAAAAGCGAACTTTTTAATGGGTTTAATAATGCTGGTATTAAATTTCATTACATATATGCTGTCAGTAATTAGTTTCTACAGTAAAGTGTTATTTTTACAGCTTTTAGAATCACTTGATTTCAATGAATGATATTTTAAAATATTTGATATAGTGTTCTAAATTTTGCAGGAATCTATTCATTTCTATGACATCTATTCAATTATAAACTATTACAAATTAGTCTTAATACCTTATATTAACTTTTTGTTCAATAAACAGTCAATAATTTCCTTAATTTTTGATACAAATAAAAATTTGATTTAAATCAATGATTTTTTTAAAAAAATCATGTGATTTAAATCGCGATTTAAATCATGATTTAAATCAACGTGATTTAAATCAGCCAACCCTGATTAGAAGTATACGATATTAGAATATTCGGGTGGGGATTTGTTATCAAATACAATAAAGGCTCTTCACAAAAATTCTATTTGATTATAGTTTTTTACCTTGCCCGAAAAACTTACTTTTAGAGCTGCCAGGGAGACAGACTTGAGAACGGATTCTTGGAGGTTCGGGGTGCTACTAGTCTCGTTTCATGTGTATTGACCGGTCGGTAGGTTGTCTGAATTTCGCCCCGGCCAGCCAGATTGCCCTTACATGTACAGTAGTATTACATAACATGTGTATTAAAATTGCCAGAACTGGAGATGGAAGTTGTGGTGGATGAGGATGACCATGTTAATAATAATATAGGGAACAGACATGACGGACTGGAAGCTAGACGAAGAGTAATTGAAAATTTACACTAATAATTATTTTATTGACAACTGCATATAGCTTCAATGTTCATTCATAAACGTATTCTGAAAAGAGATTGACATGATAGTGAAAAGGGCAAAAACCTCACAATTACAGACTCAGCTGAGATTTCATCAATCTACCTATTATGCATACCAAGACAAAAACTGTAACTCTACCCTGTTCACTAGCTCATTTTAACAAGTCACAACAAGCAAATCTCGATGCATTATGACAAAACCAATAGTAAAAGAATATTTGACAAAATTTATGCAATTTCGAATTTGTCCGAGATAATTTCTATTAATTTACACATGTACAGTTAAAAACTTGAATCAAAACTTTGGTCTCTTATTCATATCGAAGCGGAAATCTGACGCCATTATTGGTATTGGTGTGGTGGGGGTGGGTGGGACTACAACACTCAAAAAATGTTGATACCAAATGATCAAATCTCCAGCATCATCCGAAACCTCTACAAAACCAATGATTC
Organism: Lottia scabra; assembly: GCA_029955415.1. Taxonomy (NCBI): domain Eukaryota; kingdom Metazoa; phylum Mollusca; class Gastropoda; family Lottiidae; genus Lottia; species Lottia scabra. The sequence goes on along the minus strand of JARJEI010000019.1, from coordinate 2,910,527 downwards.
CACTCAATGAATCATTGATAAAATCCTTCAGATCTAATTCAATATAAGGTTGCCTGTGTGGTGGTCCACCCCCTGTTCCATTCCTGTATCTGAAACAGATTCAAATTTAGCATTAGTATTTATGTGTGCGTCATATTCGGTAAAGTCTTTATTGAACCACAGGCGCCTAGCGGGAATTTTAAATGAACCAAATAGAAAGTTGAAGTGTCTCTCGCACTCATAAAAAGGCCTAGGCCTACAACCCCTTTATTAATGTACAGATGGTTTTAAATGTACAGACGCTCAGCTGTTAACATCCCAAACAGAACGACTCAGCACAGAGGAGAGAATAAAGCGATACGCTGTTCTGCGCTTCAGCGCTCCGCCGAACATGCACTGTAAACTTTAAAGAATGATTATGCCTACCTCCAGAGATTTGATTGATTTTAACTGCTATGTTTCGTTATATTGATGTTCATCTAGTCCGTATCAATTCACTAACATAAAAAATCTTTCATTTTAGAATCTGTGCATTGATTTTTATATTTGAGTCGAGATCGCTTTACCGATTCCGCCATCTTTGATTTAGATAAAAAATGACGTCAGATGCACACTCAGTGACGTTACGTCGACTTAGGATAATCCTAACTCGTGATTTAGGAGAAAAGATAGGACCGACTTACGATGTGCTTCTGGCAACGGTAAAATCTTAAAGTTAGGATTATTGTAACTCACTCCTATCTTCTCTTGACTTAGGATATCCTAACTTTAGGATATCCTAAAGTTAGGATCGTTCTGGCAACAGGCCCCAGGTCTATAATTACCTTTCTCAAGCATACTATTCTTTTTATGCAGTGGGACAACTTGGGCAATTTTAGGTTTGTCAGGAAAAACTGACGTTTCAAGAGATTTATTTAATAAGAGAGTAATAGGAGTTATTACAGCTGGTTTAGCTAATTTGAGAATTTTTGTAGAGATGTTGTCATAACCTGTGGCCTTCTTCAGACCTAATTTATCAATATATTTACTCACAAAGTCTGTGGCTACTGGAGAAAAAGACATAGATGTACATTCTGATGGTAAATTATCCTTAATACTCTTAATGCTAGGGTGTGTTTCCTGTACTATTACATTGTCATCACCAATATGTTTAGCAACATTTACAAAAAAGTTATTGAATATACTACATACTTCTTTCTGATCACATATCAGATTACCTTGTTCACATAGGATTGTATCCTTTTTGATATTTGAACCTTCGTTTTGGAGAGAGTGCGCATGCGCAAAACGTTCAGTCGAACTTTCCGTGCAGCTCTTGATTTGTAAATTTTTCATATGAAAAGTGAATAATTTGTTGAGACTTTTTGGACCGGTGCTTTTGTAACGTTTTCTAGGACACAGGAGGACCATAGTCTGCGAGGATTGTTTGAGTTTTAAGTGGTTTTTCTAGATTCCAGTTTCGGAAATGCCAGCAAGGTCGTCTTTCAAAGATGGCCTTGTTTGGTGACGTCATTGTGCTTGACGACGTTAAGGACGTCATAAAGATTGTGTGCCTTTTGTGAATTTTTTATGTGAATTCTTTCTTCAAATTTCTAAGATGAATGACAGTTTAAGTTCTGAACTGAGTTTTCTAAACAATATTTTGAATTCGGATTTTGACAGCGACAGCGAAGTGGACTTTCCCCGTTTAACTAGGACTAGGAGGATTCATTCAACACCAGTGGCAGCGACCAAGGGCAAGGCTTCATCTTCTTCATCGACAGCAACAACAAGTGACAGCGTTCTTCTAAGCGCGGATAAGAAAAACTTTGTTCTTAATCATCCCGATTTTGATTTCGACATCACGGACTACACTCACTATACCAAATCAATCGTCATTTCCTTTTCGTCTGAAGAAACGTATGAACTCATAGTGCAATATTGTCTTCAGAATTATTCCTTATTTAAAAACGACAATCTAAATGGCCAAATTTTCAAAACGTCATCATCTTCCATTCAGCCTACCTTTAACACCACTCTGACTTTTTACCATAAGAAAAGCAAACTACATGTTCAGGGCATGGATTGCTCTCGCTGGATTAATGACGTTTTCGCGACAACAATTAGGCCTATTTCAACAACCTCAAGTAGGAATTACGGCATCCCGAGCAGTGACAATCACCTAAGCCTAAATTTCTCTTCTATTGATAACCCCAAGTTTTCTTCGATCGCGACTCAGACTGAAAATAATACACTGTGTAACTCCACTACCAGTGTAAGTACCGGTATTCAAACCGATGTTTCGCCATCTAATGTTTATGAAGCTGCAATTGAAAAAATGTCATCTGAAATTTTGCGCCTCTCCGAAGAAATAAAGAACTTGGCAGTGCAGTTATCTTCAATAAATCCAGTCCAAGTCCCCAAAGCTAAATCCACTCCAACAGTTAATTTTAATGCGGTAAATGAACTAATAATGAAACAGAACATGAAGAAATCGAATTCCACTATCCATGACTTTACCACTCGACCAATTCCAAAATCCATCGCGTGTGCTGAAACTTTAGTTATTGGAAGCTCTGAGGTAAAATCTATGTCAACTCTGAAATTGTCGGATAGTTTAGGACAACTTTGTATTATTGATACCAATAGAGGATCGTCCATTTGTGAATTAGAACTTAGGCTTCATCAACTATTAAAAGAAGCTGTATCTGTTAAAAACATTGTTCTTTGTGTAGGGGGAAATAATTTAAGTAATAACTCGGAAACATTTTCTACTTGCAAACAGGACTTTGAGAAATTAATACATGAACTTTTAACGAACTATAAGTTTAAGGGTATCAATATTTTTGTGTGTTCAATTATGCCTAGAATTACTCCCTTTCATTTTCAGTTTAGGTGCCAAAGATTTAACAATTTCTTACGACACTTCTGTTATGCAAATAGGTGTCATTTTATTAATGTTTATGATTCATTTATTTGTAGGTCCCCGTACGAAATTTTAGTAAAAGATGGTGTCCATTTAAATAATCTTGGAACTAAAATTCTTTCTAATATTATTGCAGATACGGTAATCAGACAAAATACACGAACTAATCCGTTTATTTTTCCTTTCAGGTACAATCAACGTGCATTAGATTGTATTTTAAATTCACTGTCTTATACAGCTAAACAGTTGTCCAACTAATAATAAGTTCCATACGCGCAATTTAAGTTCTACTTAACATGCATAACTTTTTAAAAGAAAAGGGTCTTCATATTGGTCATCTAAATGTTTGTCATGCCGTAAATAAATTAACTCAAATTCAGCAACTTATTTCGAACTTTGATATCTTTGGTATTTCAGAATCGCATTTAAATTCGTGTGTTCCCACCAATTATTTCAGTACCCCTGGGTTTCATTTACCACTTCGAAAAGATAAATGTACTAAAAGTTCAGCCGGAATTCTATTTTTTGTAAAAGAACATTTAAATTGTACGCGACGTAAAGATTTAGAAACTTCGGAAATCGAATCAATTTGGATTGAAATAAATCTTACTAAATTTAAACCTTTACTAATATGTTGCATTTATAGGCACCCTAATTCTAATAAATGTTGGTTAGAATCCTTTACTAATATGACCGAAAAGGCTTGGAAGGAAAATAAAGAAATTATTTTGTTAGGTGATATTAATATTGATGTAACTAATGGAAAAAATGCAAATTGGAATAACCTTCTTTCCTTATATAGTTTAAAACAGATTATAAAAACTCCTACTAGAGTTACTAAAAAGTCTTCCACTATCATTGATCATGTAATTGTTTCTAATGAAAGCAATATAACTGAAGTAAAGGTTCCTACCTACGGTTTATCAGATCACTACCCCACATGTATTACGTGGAACAAAAAAGGCGTACATATTCCAAAACCTAAACACATTTATATATATTATAGATGTATGAAACACTTCGATGTTGGATTATTTAATAACGATATTTTATTAGCCCCTTTTCATAAAATATATGCCTATTCTGATCCAAATATTGCTTTAGAAACATGGTACAATATTATACAGCCAATAATTGATATACATGCTCCATTAAAGTTAAAACGGGTAAAAAATGAAATAAAATCCCCATGGTTAAATTCGGAAATAATGAAATTAATGCGCACAAGAGATTACTTAAAAAAGAAAGGTAGAGATGAGGATTATCGGAAGTGTAGAAATCTAGTAATAAAATTGATTGATAAAGCCAGAAAACAATATAATACAGAACTTGTTTCCGATCAGAAAAACTCCAAAAATATTTGGAAAGTTATCAACTCCGTGAATAATAATGCTACGAATTCAACTAATCTTATTCCTTTAGAACCAGAAGTCGTCAATGATCATTTTTCAAATATTGCATCCAAATTGATTAATCAAAAACATGTTAAAAGTACTATTGATAAAAGTTATTACGATAGTAAAATAAAAGAATTTGTCGCGTCGAAGTTAGTTTCAAATGATGAATGCTCAATCCCCCATATAAACAAACATGAAGTTTTTAAACAATTATCATCGTTAAACGCAACTAAAAGTGCCGGTTTAGATAAATTAAATCCTTTGTTCCTAAAATGTGGAGCTTTTACATTAAGCGGTCCTTTGACATATATTTATAACCTATGTATTGATCAGAATATATTTCCTGATAAATTTAAAGAAGCTAAAGTTTTACCACTTTACAAAGCTGGCACTAAATCTGATCCAAATAATTATAGACCAATATCAGTTTTATCTAGTGTATCAAAACCACTTGAAAGGCATTATTCAAAGCATATTACTAAATTTTTAAATGACAATCAGTTACTTTATTCTCAGCAGTCTGGTTTTAGATCTCAGAGCTCTTGTCAAACAGCTCTAACAAATATAATTGAAACCATTTATGATGCAGTAAATAGTAATCATATAGTCGGTTCTATTTTCTTTGATTTTACCAAAGCATTCGATTTAATTTCACATGATATCATTATTGAAAAACTTAAACTATATAAGTTTTCCAATGGATTGCTAAGCTTCATTAATTGTTACTTATCAAATCGTAAACAACAATGTTACGTCAATGGGGCTCTTTCATCTTCTCGAGGCATTGAGTATGGAGTACCACAAGGATCAATTTTAGGTCCCTTATTGTTTAATCTCTATATAAATGATTTACCATTTCATATACAATCTAACTGCGACCTATTTGCGGATGACACTACTATTTATACATCTGGTAAAACTATTACTGATATTCAACTGAAATTGCAAGAAGATACTGATTCAGTCTTAAACTGGTGTTCTTTTAATGTTATGATTTTAAATGAAAAGAAAACGAAATGTATGTTAATTACGACAGCCCAAAAGAGGAGATTTTTAGGTAATTTATCAATTGAGCTTAATAATCAGTTAATTGAGCAAGTTGACAATTTTAAACTTTTAGGTGTTATTGTAAATCAAAATCTCTCTTGGACTCCTCACATTCAAACCATTGCAAAAATTTTAAATTCCAAGTTATTTCAATTGCGCCAATTAAGAAATGTCTTACCTGAAAAGTTTAGAGCTATTTTTTATAAATGTCACTTTCAACCTTATCTTGATTATTGTTCTACTATTTGGGATTCGCACGATATTGAAGCCGCCGACATATTACATAGACAACAAAAAATTGCTTTCAAATTGATTCTAGGTTTCAGATACAATACTGATTTGGCACTTAACCTTAAAAGGCTTAACATTGTAGACATTAAAACAAGACATAACTTTAATGCGTATAAATTTATTTATAAAACTCTTAACAATATGTCTCCATCCTACCTTTCAAATCTTTTTAGCTATAAACAAACCCCATATTCCAGTATAAATTCAAAACTTATTGTACAAAAACCACGAATTAATATGATTAAACAGAGTATTAAATATAAAGGACCAATTCTATGGAATGGACTAGGGGATAATATTAAGTCAGCTCCAGATTTTAAAACTTTCCGGAAAATGATTCTTGATAAGCTTTCAAAAGTATGAGAATATGCCACTTTCGTATTGCTTCTGGTTGTAGGTCATGTGTCAGCTCTGGTTATATTTATTTGATTCTTCTATGATTTAACTGTAGATGCTGTGCCTGTGAGCCGTGTCTTCTAGACCGGGGCCTTGTTCTCGAAAACTTAACTTAAGATGATTTAAGTATTCTACATCTTATTGTTAATCACTAAAATCGATTATATATTGAGTTCTCTTATACAATCAGATTGCCGTACATCTGAATTTATCTGGATTAAGTTTTCGAGAATGAGACTTCTAATTAAACCCCCCTCTAATATAAGATTTTACTTCCATTATTAATTTGATTGTTTCTCTGTTTTATCTTATGAGTAGATGCTGTGCCTTTGAGCCGTGTCTTTCAGACCTGGATCTGTAAAAGTGTACAATGTCCGCCAGTGGAAAATGTCCGCTGGACATTTTGCACTAGTGAAACATGTCCAATGGACATTTTTAACTAGTGATTAATGTCCATAACTAAATAAAGGACAGTTCTATCTAGCGTATTATGTCCAACCCGGACATAAATACCCCCGGACATTATTTTCGCTTACAGATCCTTATCCTCGAAAACTTAACTTGAGTTGATTTTAGTATTCTATGTCTTCTGACTGGTTAATCACTAAAATCGATGCTATATTGAGTTCTGTTATCAACGCAGATTGCCGTACATCTTAAAATTCTGAATTAATTTAGGTTAAGTTTTCGAGAATGAGACTCCTGATTAAACCCCCCTCTAAAATGAGATTTTACTGTCGCTAATAATTTGATTATTTTTGTGGTTTTATCTTATGAGTAGATGCTGTGCCTTAGAGCCGTGTCTTTCAGGCCTGGATCCTTATCCTCGAAGACTTAACTTAAGATGATTTTAGTATTCTATGTCTTCTGATTGGTTAATCACCAAAATTGATATTATATTGAGTTCGATTATCAAATCAGATTGGCGTACATCCTAAAATTCTGAATTTATCTGGGTAAGGTTTTCGAGAGTGAGACTCCTGATTAAATCCCCTTCTAAAATAAGATTTTACTGCCGTTAATAATTCGATTGTTCTCTGATTGAACTTATTAGTTTGTCGATGCCGTGCCTTTGAGCCGTTTCTTTCAGACCTGCAGGATCATTATCCCCGAAGACTTAACTTCAGATGACTTTAGTATTCTATTTAATCCCCCTCTAAATTAAGATTTTATTGCCGTTGTTAACTTCATAGTTTCCCTGATTTAACTTCTGAGTTTGAATTTGTAGAGGGTTTGCCTTTGAGTCGTATCTATCAGACATTCTTCTATACCCTCTAAAATCTGATAACTGCCGTGTTAATTTGACTGTTTCTCGGATTTAACTTACCTGTTTGTAGATGCCTTGCCTTTGGGTCGTTTCTTTATACCCTGATTCTGTGCCCCGTGGAACTTGCTGCCGTGGTTAATTTGATTGTTTCTGTTCAGGAGATGAGGGCTTTCTTCGCTACGCTGTATCTTGTACTTTCTTTACTAAACTCATTGAATTTACTGCAGTGGTTAAATTGATTGTTTAAGATCAGGAGGTGAGGGCTTTCTTCGCTACACTGTATCCTTTACTTTCTATACTAAACTCATTACATTAGAATTTATTGCCGTTGTTAAAATGAATGTTTATGATCAGGAGGTGAGGGCTTTCTTCGCTACACTGTATCCTTTACTTTCTATAATAAACTCTTTAAATTAGAATTTACTGTCGTGGCTAACTTGATCGTTTCTCTGATTTCAGTAATGGGTTTGTAGATGCTGTACCTTTGAGCCGTTTCTTTCAGACCTGGTTCTATGCAATTTAAAATTAGATTTTGCAGCCGTAGTTATATTGATCTTGTTTACAGTTGTATTTGTAAATTTTCTTCTTACAGTTGTGGTGACTCTACTTTTGAATTCCAGTAGAGATCTGAACGAAAATATTTATTAATATGTTTTCTTTACTCTCGGAGCATGTCTAGTTGAAGCAGTGCAGTTCTTCTTCTTTACTTTTAGATTGCAGTAGAATTTCATCAACAATATTTAATAATAGTTATCTTGCCTCTTACATTCAATTCAAGTAGTTATAGTCATAGCGTTGCATGGAATCTGCTCATAAATACTTACTAATGGTTTACCTGTCTCTTGCAGTTGTGGTGTCTTTACTTTTTAGACTGCTGAAGACTTCTCATCGTCAATATTTAATAAGAGTTATCTTGCCTTTTACAGTTGAAGTAGTTCTACTCAGAGTTGCAGAGGATATCGGAACTAAAATACTAACTAACGGTTAACTTTCTTCTTTCAGTTATAGTGTAGGTGCAATAGATGTCTGGACGAAGTACTTACTTATAGTCCTGTCTCTTGCAATTTTACATAAATCTAATATTTATGATATTAGATAATACTTATCCTGACATAACTTATTGCATTTTCCGTTCTTCATCTCGGCTATTGTCGGAAGACATCAAAGGAAAAAGTTAACCCCTGCGACCTGACCTCTGACCCGCCCTGTATCACCACTGTCAACATCACGTGTCACACCAGCTTTATACTTCCTCTTCCGATGACAGTTAACTATAATACCCGTAGTACAAGCAACATGCCAAGGGGAGGCGGCGGGATACATCCTTATGTCAGGATAAGTATTATCTAATATCATAAATATTAGATTTATGTAAATTAATTTACTACTTATCCTGACATAACTTATTGCAGAATTCGTCAGATAAGGAGGTGCTGGCATCAAAATCCGGTCACGTGTGAGAAAGGTGGTACCATCAGAGTTACAGGTGTCAAAAGCAAACCTCGATTAAAAAATCTCCTTTACTATGACCCTGGTGCGGTCTTTACGAGTAATTAAAATGAATGATAATCATATAATACATCGAAAAGTGCACGTCTCACATTTAAACTGCAGGGAAGAAAAAACTGTAACCAACCTGGGACTGTTAAAATCTGACGCTGATCGGCTTCAATCTATCCATTACCAATCCAATATTACTATAAATAACCACCACCAGAAATAGGTCAAGGTCTCTGACCTTTTAACATATTTACACCGGTACCATATATTTACACATTGAAGTTCATCTTCGTCTATATCGTGGTCTCGAAATCACTTGTTGAGCCGCAATCAAAGGTCCCAATGAGTGAACACCATCCAAAGTTTCATCTGACAAATCTCTCAAATAAAAATTTGCAAATGTCGTGTCGCCCGACCAGAAACAACCTCTCATAATATCGCCTACAGAAATGTTATTATGAAGAGCCAAAGTAGCGGCATAAGCCCGGATTTCATGCGGTCGATCAGACACTGGTGGAGGAAGACCTGCTTTTGCGTATGCCTCCAAAATAGTAGCTCGTAACCAAAAAGCGAGAGCATTTTTCTTTACATCACCCTGGCCAGCTTTCAGTGGTAGAAATAGACGCTTCCGTTGCTTCCTAAAACTTCTCGTAAACTCGATGTACGTTTTTAAAGCACGAACAGGACACAAGGATCTGTCTTCGATGTCATCAGGACCCAAAATGTTATCTAGTGATCGGATTACAAATGTTCTATCTGGTTGCTCCGGTCGCTGATTCTTGGCAACAAAATCAAACATTAGACCCAGCTGAACAACACCTTCCTCCGCCCGCAGAAACTTGACTTGAGTTACATCCAAGGCGTGTATCTCAGAAACTCTTGCAGCTGTAGCAAAAGCTAACAGAAAAGCTGTTTTGTAAGTAAGGTGGGTGACATCAGCTTCTGATAAAGGTTCATATGGTGATTTTGTCAGATGCGCAAGAACAATACCAAGATCCCAAGGTGGTGGTTTAAATTTCCGTAATTGGTCGTCTTGGCGGAACCCTTTAACCATGGCAGAAATAACATTTGATTGCCCCAATTTGACGGACATAATTTTATCGAGAACCGAAGCGATAGATGTTACGTAAGAAGCTATTGTGCCACCGCGCAACTTCTTTTCCTCTCGAAGAAAAATAAGAAAATCAGCTATCTTTTCTTCTGGTGCCCTGTCGGGTATGATTTGATTATCTTCACACCATCCAACAAAAGTACGCCATCTTAAATCGTAGGCATCGCGGGTTGAAGACCGATGGGCCTTTAACACAGCCACCGATGATTTTTCAGAAAAACCCTTCTTCATTAGTCCTTTCCGAACAACGTCCAGGCGTGAAGTTGAAAGAGTTCTGGATTTGGATGAGGTTGTTTTGTGTGTGGACATATTAAAAGATTTTTCCACACGGGTAACTTTACAGGATCTGGTTCTGCCATCTGTACTAGATCTGGAAACCACTGGCGTGTTGGCCACCACGGCGCAATCAGTAGAATCTTGCACTTGTACTGTCTCACTTTCTGCAACACCCTGGGAATCAGTATTGCCGGCGGGAACGCATACGCGTCCATCAAGCGCCAGCTTATCGCAAGAGCGTCGTGGTCCAACGCCATTGGATCCGGCACTGGGGACACATAAATCGCCAATTGATGATTCAAACTTGTTGCGAATAAATCTACCAGGGGGGTCCACATCTGTCTGCATACCAGACGAAAACAGTTCGGGTGCAACATCCATTCTGTGGAACTTGGCTTGTTTGGTCGGGACAGGGCATCTGCTATCACGTTCAGTGCGCCGGGGATATGCCTGGCCTTTACTACAACTTGAAGATCGTCTATTAGGTGATAAAACAAAAACGTCATGGACACCAGGTCCCGTGAGCGCGTTCCACCTTGTTTGTTGATGTACGAAGCTACGGTTGAGTTGTCTGTCGCGATCATCAACGCCGAATTCCTCAACAGACTGGACCAATTTTGAATCGCATGAATGACTGCCAAGAATTCCAGGGAGTTTATATGAAGAGTCTTCTCCTGAAGGTTCCATGTTCCCGAAACAAAAGGATTGAGAATCGATGTGTTGTTTCCATGATCCGTCAAGTGAGCACCCCATCCTTGGTGACTCGCATCTGCGTGAAGATAAAACTGGGGTTCCTTGTCCAACAGAGGAATTCCTGACAGGACGTTTGAGGCGACATTCCACCACTGAAGAAACTGTTTGAGCTCTGGCGGTATTGAAATCATCCCCTGGTAGCCAGTTAACACCATTTTGGCTTGAACAAGCATCTGCAAAGGTCGCAACTGGAGTCTTCCGCGGGCCGTTGCGTCTTGGGCTGATGTCAGAAGTCCTAAAACCTTTGTCCAAGAGTGAACTGACTGAGGAGCTACTAACAATGGCTGTATTGCTTCCTGTATCTTTCCCCATCTGTCCAAGGGGACCTTCAAAAGACCCTGACGGGTGTCGAAGAGTCCCCCGATGAACTGCAATTCCTGTGTGGGAATCAAGTCCGATTTCTCCCTGTTCACTAACCATCCTAATTGATGAAGCACTCGGAGAACGAATTGTACTTGTAGACGAAGAGTGTCTTCCTCTGTATGAGCCAGAATACAATCGTCCAGGTACGAGTCGAAACGGACACCTCGTGAATGAAGAAAACCTACTATCGGCTTGGTTATTCGAGTGAAGAGCCATGGAGCCACCGATATTCCAAACGGCAGGACCTTCCATTGGTAATGACGTCGGTTGAAGAAAAACCGAAGGTATTTGTGGCACGTTGGATGAATCGGCACATGTAGATATGCATCTTGCAGGTCGATCGAAGCCAAGAAGTCGAACGGACGAATCGCCCTTCGTAACTGTGAAATCGATGTCATCTGAAACTTCGGAGGTGGGTGGAGATATAACTTGTTGAACAATTTTAAGTTGTGGATCATCCTTAACTTGTTGGTATTTTTCTTTGGGACAAGAAAAATTTTTGAATAAAAGCCTGGAGTTAGATTGTCCAACGGTACCTCTTCTATGGCCCCCTTTTCTGTGAGAAGTTGAATGTTTTCTTTCAGAACGTCTATGTGTGAATCCGGATACGCAACTTCCTCTGGTCGTGAAGTCAAAGGAGGGTTTGATATCAAATTTAGACGATACCCTTCCTTCAGAACGTTGGTCACCCAGTCGTCGTCTAATATTATCCAATTCTGCCAAAACTTTTGTAGTCTTGCTCCCACGGGGGACATTTCTACCAAAACTTCCGGTTTTGGCATGGTAAAATCCCGAACATTTAACCAAATTGAATTGTCTGACAAAAGTCCCGATCCGTGCTCCACCATATAGTCATCGTCGTCGAGCTGTTCCATTTCGCGAATTGTAGGAGGGTCTACCATAATATCCTCCTCTTGTGCTTCTTTTATCATCCTTGCTCCGAAAATTACCAGCCGTTCCAGACCTGTAATTTGATGAAGTCGATGGTGTTGAAGTGGAATCTTGGGTTAACCTAGGTTTCTTCGACACCAGGGTTGTAGTACGCACAAAGGGTACGTGTTTCCTTTTCAGTATCTTCTCGACTTTTAAGTTAGACTCAAGGCACTTTGCTGTGGCCACCTGCGCATTGTGCCTCTCTTGAGAGTTCAGTGCCTCTTGAATATTGTTGTTGAAGACATAATCCCCAGTCACTGGTTGTCGAAGTAACATTTCCCTCAAATGATGTTCCAATTTGGATCCCTCCAAAGCCGCAACACGCCTCTCCTTAATCAGATTACCAACCAGGAACGTATTCATGTTAGCGATAGTGTTTAATGCAGCTGCTGCAGAAGCGATGGCCGATGTTACATGAATATCAGATTCACTTTTTGAATGACAGAAATTCTCTAACAGCGCCTCTAGATGCGTGCCTAAATGGGATGAAGCCATCATAGACTGTTTGACACAGGACTCCCAACAAGATAAGGTAGTATCTTCAATTTTAGCTGCAGGAATGGATCTTTTTGAAGTCAGGCATTCCATGTTAGAATCTGTTTTCAAAGCTTCGATTGAAAAATCAAGTCCATGTAAAGGGAACAAGCTATCTTTGATGGTTGGCTTGTTGAACAATCTCCCTTTCCAATTCAATTTCTTGAAAGCTGAGTTTAGATACGAAGAGACCTGCTTAACCGTACCGTCTGGTGGCAAGGAGCGCCCCATAACAACTGTTGGCGTCGACTTCCTGGAAACGTTGGATTCAACTAAACGGTCTGGTCGAATAGGCTGCGGTGGTAAATCAGGTAGGATACTATAAATCCAGGCTATAGTATCCCGTGGTGACAGAATACCAGGTTCAGAGTCCGACTCAGAGTTGGCTGACGAGTGACCATTGGATTCGGTGCCATCCGGTGCGTATTCATAAGCAGTTGCCTCATTTTCGTTCGTTACTGGAGGAATATTGGTTGCTGTAACATCAGAAGCAGTAGGACAATGGCCTACCCCAAGCAACAGGTTCTTTAAAACGTCCAAAATCTGAGATGCGCTCGCTGTAGTCGCCCTATCTGTCTCAGAAATGGGTCTCTGTGGGTCATCTACAACATCAGAAACTTGTCGACGCGCGCATCCTTCCTCAATGTAAGTATCCGTAACGGACTGGGGCGCTTTATTCCGTGATGCGCCAACTCTTTCAGGTGCGCCCACACTTTGAGATGCGCCATCGTCTGCTGATGCGCCAACATTCAGTGATGCGCCAAATTCCTGTGATGCGCTAACACTCAGTGATGCGTCGTTCTGCTGCGAAGTACATGTACTAGTTTTCTTCGATGCGCCGATCTTCTTAGATGCGCCCGACTTCTGTGATACGCTGCTCTTGTGAGATGCGCCCTTCCCAGGAACACCTGAACTTAGTGTTAAACCAATTCCACTCTCTTGTGAATTGTTGATATCTGATCGGGAACTGGCCACCTGAACTCCCGCTTCGCCATGTAAATCAGTTTCACCGTAAACATCGCTGAGAACATCGAGAGAACTTCTTCTGGCAAGCCTGTCTTGTTGAGAACTTCTTTTACGAACAGCTTCCAAATAGGCTTTGAAAGCTTTATCATCTAAGGATCTGCACCAGTTACATCTCTGGGCCAATGAACATGGCACTCCATCACAACAATCGGGACAGAAGGGGTGAGGGTCCTTCGCCGATTTTACGTGATTGCAAAACGTGCAAACCAATCTTCTTTTCCCAGTCGGGGAGACGGTAGGGAAAACACCAGAAGACATAATAACGATAGAAGGTTGACAAATAACCACCAACAATAACAAACCAATACAAAACTCAGAGAGCTAAGTAAAACACGTGCATTCTCATGCACGGAAAACGGAAGAGGAAGTATAAAGCTGGTGTGACACGTGATGTTGACAGTGGTGATACAGGGCGGGTCAGAGGTCAGGTCGCAGGGGTTAACTTTTTCCTTTGATGTCTTCCGACAATAGCCGAGATGAAGAACGGAAAATGCAATAAGTTATGTCAGGATAAGTAGTAAATTAATATATTTTGGCTGTTCCATCTCTTACAGATTTATTACATTTTGACATAACATATTTTAATTATTTCCCTTCCAGGTTTTCTATTTGGCATTATCATTTTTGGCAAACAATTCACACTTTTGGCAAATCTAAATTCATAACACACTGTCAGGGGATGAGTTAACATCCTTCAAGCTGATCTTGAGCATGGATAAATCCTACCTCCCCCTCCAATTTAGAATAAGAACATTAATGGAGTAGGGTTGGGTAGCCCGCTCGCAGCACTTGCACTGACCTACCTTTGGCTTCACAAATTTTAATGAATTTTTTTTTTTTTTTTTTTTTTTTTTTTTTTTTTTTTTTTACAATTTGTCGCAATGTACTTAATCGCTTGAGGATAATATGTCCATTTAATACACATGTACTTGTGTATATTGCTATATTGTATATCTTAAAAATATCCAGTAGCCTGTGGTCATGTATTTGATCTCTAAATCATCAAATTCTGTACACTAATCGCTTGAGTATAATATGTCCATTTAATACACATGTACTTGTGTATATTGCTATATTGTATATCTTAAAAAAAAAAATATCCAGTAGCCTGTGGTCATGTACTTGATCTCTAAATCATCAAACTTTGTACACAAATTTTTTTTTTTTTTTTTTTTTTTTTTTTTTTTTTTTTTGGTGTCTATATGTTGTATATTGTATCTATGTTTGTCCCCATGGGCTGGGTGTGAGACAGGACCGTTACCACTCGTGGTATAGGGCCTAATTCTGACCCATGTAAAATAAAGAGTTTATTATTATTATTATTATTATTATTAGTTATACGATTTATTGTTTACCAAAATCAGGTGCCTGTGAAGAAATTCTAAGACTAACAATATTATTTTGAAGCTTCTATTCCAATTATCAAAAAAAAAAAAAAACACCAAACTATTGCAGTAAAAACAAAAAACTTTTTAACTTGCAAACATTGTTATACAACACAGCAACTAAGAAACTTCGTCTACTTTAGATTTTTTTGACCTTTTGATTCATACGAAACTTCGCATCTTTCCTAGCTCCGTATGTGTCGCAGATAAAGACACGAACCTAATCACCAGCCATGACACCAACGATATTCGTTGAACGATAAAGTGTGCATCAAATTTAATATCAAAACGTCTATAGGATATCAATAAGTTTTTAAATGCTAAAAATATTCCCAAATTTAACAGTGTGTATTTACTGAAGAGGTTGCAGTACAGAACTATTTTAAATAGCGGAGGCGTAGTTGAGTTACGAGACTAAAAACCGGAAAGACCATTAAAGACATTTCGCACCATTATGAGTTGTTTCGACCACATTAACATTAGTCTACTTAAATTTTGTTTCTTATTCACTTAGTATGGGTCAAATAAAATACATTCTCTTCATATGTGTTTGTATAAAATTGGTTTGCATGGTGTCTTGAAACATCTTGAAACTTTTGGTTTGTTTACATGAAGTCGTTTCATCTCACTGATGATCTCCGAGAGAAAAATTTCTACGCGTGAACTATTTAAACATGGTTGGTCAATAGGTCAGAGTAATATCTCCGATAGGTAGAATTTCTCTGTTGATCAGAATGCTTTTGATTTTGACATTATTCGTGTTGCATAATACTAGCAGTGCAAACCAAAACCGATTTACACTAAAATGAAGCAAAACCAAACGTTTTACAAACCTGGCTGAAGAATGTCGGCATTGTGAGCTTTGTTTTTGCAGTGGAATCAAAACTCGAAAAGATATTCTACGAATGAAAGAGGCCATTGTTATACCGGAAGTTGAATGACATTAGTTCCCCTGACACATCAGGGGCAGACAACTCGTTCAAAAACATAAAACTTTTCAGATTGGCTCACATTTCGATTTTTATCGAAATGAATAGAAGTATTGGCCTTAGATTAATTCAATATTGTTTGAAATGTCGTTACACAAATCCCTCGCAATATACCTAACCAAGACCATATCTATGGTGTTCTTCGTTCACTATTAAGAATTTCCAGAAAGCACTAATGGGAGGTAACTCCATGCGTTAACAAAAAATTCCCTCTTCAGTTTTCATACAAGGTTATTTGCACCTTCACATCTTTAAGTTATATTAACCAGTCAATTCTATGAGGGGCAGGGAAAGATTATGGTGGGGGGGGGGACTATTTGGATCAGGATAAAGCCATAATAGTGAAATACCCTCAAAGATTTATTCTTACTTATGATTTATGCAGTCCACATCTCTGAAAACCCAGATACAAGGTTGGAGCAGTCAATTCATGGACTTCCCCCAATTCCTATTAGGGCAGGTGCCTACTGTTGCACAAAATCTTAACTGAATAAATCCAAGTATGAGTATTACTCATTGTGTTTGATTATCTTAGAAAATGACTAGAACGCTGGGATCAACCTAAAGTTAAGATTGTATCAGGGGCGGATCCAGGATTTAGAGAAAGGGGGGGCTCTGAAATCTAACATGAGGCGCCCATGTACACCGAACAGAAATTGTCTGCAGAAATCATCAAAAACATGTAATTTTGAAGCATGATAAAGTCACAGCATGTTGAATTTCCCAGATAATACAAAGTACAAGTATAACATATTTTTTCAGACCTGTAGCTCAGTCTGTGTCTACGGGAAGAAAATTTCCAAATGTCCCCAGTCTGGGGCATGTCCCCTAAGTTGAAAACGCAGGGCTTAAAAAAGCACACAGATGAGTTCAGTTTTTTTTTATTAAATCACAAATATCAAGATGAACAGCTCACTTTTAATGTTTTAGACCAAGATGGAGGCTTTGATGAAAACTGGGCCAACTCAGCTTGTGGCTGGGTCTCAAACGGCTTCGATAATATTCTGAGCAATTTTTTAACATCTGAAAAATCTCCATTCTCTGCCTTTTCTATGGCTTGCTGTGCCATCCAGTTTCGTAAAATATATTTGGGATTCACTTTACTCATAGTATTTTGTCTTTGAATGTCTGATATTTCTTCAAAATTAAATCTTTTTAAATACATTTTAATCCAATTTTTAAACCAAGTATGTTTTTGCAATTTTTTTAAACCCCATAATTTCGTCGGTATTTTGTTTTGAGTTAATGCCCCTAAAGAAATTTCACCCAAATTTCGGAATGTGACAGTAAAATCAGCTTTTTTGTCTTCCATCATTTTCAAAAACATGGCAATCAATTGTTCGTCATCATCTCCCAGAATTTTCTTGAGCCCAAATTTCCGTCTAAAAATTTCCATAAATTTATTTTTATAAATGGCTGAGAACTGTTTCAATATTTCACTTAAAGAATATTGCTTTTCTTTTATTACAAGCGGCATCAAAGCTGTTTTTAACTTTTCTAAATTAAAAATGGCAACGTCTGGTTGTCTTTCATAGCTATATCTTCCTTCGTCGTCGGACGAATTCGGCACAAAACGTGGATTGTATTCGTCTAGAAAGCCGAACGGACCGTAATCTATAGTAATTGATAATAAACTGAAATTATCTGTATTACAAACACCATGAGCGAATCCCACGCTTTGCCACAGCGCCATTAAATGTCCCGTGTTATTCACAACGTTCCAAAAAAATTCTGTGTATTTTTCGTCACTTTGTGAATCAATCGAGGGAAAATGTTCATGGATTATAAAATCTACCAATTTTTTCAAAAGATTAATTTCACCAGATTTTTCTAAAATTTCCAAAGACCCGAATCTGAACCATGATGGAGCCAAACGAAGAACAACTGCTGCCTGCTCGGTTTGAGGATGTCCGTCATAGAACATGTCTCTAACAACTTCATCCTCACTGACGACTATTCCTGCTGCTCGACTCGTTGGAATTCCTAAAAAATAAAAACAATAAACTTCATTTCATTAAAAACAATAAAACTATATTATTGTCCAGTTATTTGACGTTTCGGCCTTCTTCAGAAACACTCAAAATTATTTTACTAATTATTTAAAGTTTCTATTTTTGACTCTAAAAAGTTAGTAAAATAACTAACTAAGATGTGATCGAGATCTATTTTAGTTGATTCTGAAGAAGGCAGAAAGCCAAAACCTCAAATAACAGGACAATGATATAGTTTTATTGTTTCCCAGTTTTGGGAATTTGTGATAATAGTAAAATAGTAAAAGGATATGAGATTTAGGTGGTTTCTGCAATTTAACTGAAACCAAGGGTTTGTACATTCTACATAATGATACTTTGTAATTCAAACTTTATAAAGAAAATAAAAATGAAATGAATGGAGTTTTCAGTTGCACCTGTATGGGCTAATTGAGGATGGGCAAATGCCATGCAGTGTGCAATGAGGGAAATTTTGCTAGGAAAGCGGCTTTAGCCTGTTCTTTTTTTTCGATTTCCAACTGTCGAGGGATCTTTAACGGGACCTAAACTTTATCTAAGGAGGGCCAAGACCAAAATAGTACATCAGAGAAGAAATATGGTTTTAAATTTTTGAAAAGTCAGCAAATTTCAAGACCCGAATTAAAGTTTTTGTACTTAAAAAAAATCCCTAAGTTTACAAATACAAAAACAGTTTACCTAGAAAATGCATGGCTTCACTACAGAGGAATTCTCTTACAGACGATCTTAATACAGCTCGGCCATCCCCTTGTCTGGAATACGGAGTTATACCGGATCCTTTTAACTGTAACTCCCATCTTTGTCCATTGTTATTTATATACTCCCCTAACATCACTGCCCGTCCATCACCCAACTGCCCCGCCCAATACCCAAACTGATGTCCCCCATAACAATGGGACAATGGCATTGACCCAGACACAATCAAAGACCCTGCCACAAACTCAGTGAAAGATTTTTCTGTGGTCACTTTTGAGTTCAAGTCCAAGATTGTGTTCAGAACATCAGCTGAAAATGCCACTAGTTTGACAGGTGTCTTAAAGGGCTCTGGATGGACTTTTGAAAATAAAGCCCCAGTAACTGTTCTAACAAAATTTCTTTCTTCTGAATCTATTGGGAAAGTGTCAAACAGAAGTATGGAATTTGGAAATGGCCATTTTGCAAGGTCTGAATATTTTGGTGCATTGCACACATGGTCTCTTTTAACCAAAGCCAGAAAATTTGTAAAATCCTGTGCCCTGGATTTATCAAATATATATAAAATTGACAATGACAGAAAAAGACATGTCTTTTTCCTAAATATCTGCATTATGATTTTTGTGGCACATTGTTGCTATTTTCTGTCAAATTGTAGTTATTTATAGTAACAACACGTGGACTGAATGTTTACATTTGACGTCATATTTGACCTATATTTGTCAAAATTTCGAAGCGCTTTCTCCAAACCTAAAACGAAGAAATAAAATCTACAAACTCAAACGCTCCTAGTACATTATGGAAGAAATCAAAGAGAAGCCTAACTTCTTCCATAAGTAAAGCTACATCATGAGAAATTGTTTTCATATATTTTCAACCAAACTATTTCAAATTCTTTTCGGAGTAGTAAATTAAATTCTAAAATCTGTACGACACCACTAATTCTCTACTTTCATTTTTACTTTTTTAAAAACCACATTTTCGTTTTCTCGATTAATTTTCAAAAAAAATGTCGGAGGTTCAGAAGCAAATGGAAGAAAAATTAAAGACAGAATTAAAAACTACACATCTGGTAGCCCAGAATTTTAATTTATTCCTTTTCACTTTGCATAGATCATGCATAGATATTAGATAGACAATTTTGGAATCTATGTAACGTAAGACAAGAGCAGTCTTTTCACAGCCGAAAACCATTGATAACAGCCGAAGACACCATTTTTTTTTTGCCATGAGAGCATATCTGAAACATGTACAGTCTGCAACATCAAGGGACTTGCCTGGTTGCATAACTATTAAACAGATTACCTAAATAATCTGATAAATCCATAAAACAATGTTTATATACCATACCGTAATTGAAAAACCCTTAATCAAATTTAAGGCATTTATCAATTATAACCTGTTATTGTATGGACTTTTACATAGTTTCATGGGTTTTTTGCATTCTGTTTGTTTGAGAACTTAATTTTTTTGTTCATTCTAAGAGGTAGGCCTATTGCTTTAATGTAAGGTCAATTACAGTGCCTTGTATAATAAAAGTGGCCAGCTTTGTTTAGTATTTAGGGCATACAAACTCTCCCATCATTTAAAGAGATTGTAAACAGGTTTTCTAAACTTTGTATGTGTATCGGGGACACTGATAGCATCAATTTGCACCATTCCAATTTCCATTCCGACGTCTGTGGTTCTTGTTATTCCACTTAAACTAACATGTTTTATGACGTCACTCCCACTGATCTGTATAGATATCAATACTAGCTCCTGGTAGATCATGGAGGGTGATGTCATAAAATGTGTTAGTTTTTGTGGAATTGCAAGAACCACAGACGTGAGAATGGAAATTGGAATGGTGCAAATTGATGCTATCAGTGTCCATGATACACATACACAGTTTAGAAAACCACTTTACAATCCCTTTAAATGTTTCGAATCCCACCTCTTCCCATTCAGTTACCTTGAATCAAAGTTTCATGTTAATTGGCTTTTTGAATTTTTTTCTATTTTTTCTTTCTGAATGATTTCAGGAAGTGAGAGATTTGTCAGATGGATGTGGTGCCAAGTTTGAAGCTATGATCGTCTCCCCTTTATTTGAGGGTAAACCACTTTTACAAAGGCACAGGTTAGGTTATCAAAATGTTTTATGAAAGCTAATGTCTTGATTTTCAAAGATTTAGATATTTTTGCATTGAATATGGATGCGCACAGAAACCAATTTTAGAATTTTCATTATTCAGGATTTTTACTTATCTTGGGCATGAGAACACATGTGTTTTTTTTTCGGAGGATAATCAGGGAGCAGCCTGGGAGTTTAAGATGAAATGACCCTATCATTTGGGTAGGGTCAGATTTGTTGGACTTTTGAGGTAGTAATGTAAGATTTCTTAGAAGCGTTTGAAACAGGACCATAGCATTAGTGGTGTTGGGCCCAACTTGGGCCTAATTCTGACCCATGTAAAATAAAGAGTTTATTATTATTAGAAAGTCAAAAATACGACTCATCATTCACTTACATAAAAAACACATATACAGAAAATGACAGATAACTGTTAAGGTAGAGATATAATTGAAAGGATTGTACAATTTTTTGCCAGTTCCAGTAAATCTTAAGGATATTTACATAAACTCAAGGCCCAAAGCGTTTCTTAAAATGCTGAACATTCCCCTTTAAAAAATAAATTCTTTTCATCTTCTTTTTTGCAGATTAGTGAATTCTACACTGGAAGAAGAAATAAAGATAATTCACGCCTTTCAAATGAAAACATTGACACCAGAACAGTGGGAAAAACAACAGAAATGATATGTTTAAAAAATAATATTTTTCTACAATGTTTACAAGAAAAACAGACTTATAAAATGTGTTTATAGCTGACTTTCATCAACATCAAACAAATTTATAACCTTAAGATGTACAGAACTGTATAGGCTTAAAGCCTGTTGACTTTCCAGTCATTACTGTATCTAGAACTGGATATCATGGCGTTCTGTACTGCTCCTTGTTCCAAAATTTATCAAGGCAGGATTTAAAACTGTTTAGTGTCTTATGGTTGGTTCCCAGTCTAATTAAAAATCAGACCCTAATTTCGTTTCGTTCGTTTTTTTTTTAAATCCGTTTTTTAACCACTACATTAGGGTCTGAGAACGAGACGCTGTAACAGCCGTTCACGTTAACTTTGGTCTGATTTTAATTAGACTGGGACGGACGCTATGCAATGTTCAATGTAGAATTCTGGCTTTGGTCCTCGTTTTATATCAATTAATGGGGGATCTTGGGTCCTCAGTTTATTGTGCCATCTAACCAACAAGCCCCTCCGAACAATACTATCGGAAAACATGGCGGAATTCCTAATGGAACTGGGGATACAAACTGGGGGTAAACTATTTATTGGGGGATACAACTGTGGGATACAAGATTCCAAACGGAACCTAGTTGCCTAATCAACCGAGGGAGTGAGATACATAATAACAGAGTTAAATGATCATAAACATGTTTTATTTAAAGACATATTTTGTTACTGTAGTTTCTCTATACGAGTCGTCTATATTGAAACTATCAGGAATGTTGGTCATGTTTTATTTAAAGACAGACTTTTTCTGCAATAAGATCATTAGTACTTCTAGGAGGAAACTTTCTATCATCAGGAATGTTGGTCAGGGTATCGTTAAAAAGGTAACATAACGAAAAAAAAGACCCAAGATAACTCAACAATACACATTCAATCATCTGGTTACAGTTCTCTATACATTGGTTCAGATCTGTAACTCCAGATGAGAATATAACTGGTGCTTCAAAAAGAGCACATTCTCCAGATGATATAACTCCACTGGTACATCGGGTATCGTTGTTACACGCTTCATCACATTCAGTCTGGTTGTCAGCAGGTGGAAAATCAAAGGCTCGAGGAACTATGACCGTATCATTTATAATATTGTAATCACATTCTGAAAAGTAAATTACATAATCAAAGATACATGTACATGTAAAAACTGTTTTCTTGTGTTTTTATGTGTATTCAAATCAATATTTTTTTGTCAGATGTCTGGAATTGGAATGGTACAAACGATACTATTAGTTCTATAGTGCTATCAATCTGTTATTCGTTTTAATACAAGTTTACTGTTATATTTCTGTCGCTTTTGAAGTAGAGCATACTCTTACTTCCAGAGCACCTAATGTCAATCAGCTTTTGTGTTTTTTAACTGGGCTTCTCTATTAAAAAAAAGTCTGCTTAGCTAATATTGTTTACTGTTATTATTTATAGCTTTAATTGAAATTCCAGTTTTAATATAAACTATCATACCTTGAGGAGGTGGCGTAGTGATATCTTCAGGTAGTGGCGTAGTGATATTTTCAGGCAGTGGCGTAACCGATTTGCACGTGGGTTTAGTGTATTCCCATTCTCCATCAACACATTCCATCAACGAAAGCATCTGAAAACCTTTTTTACATGTTATCGTAACCAATCCACAATCTTCATTAAATTCACCTTCTGGTATATGTGGATAAGGCAAGCAATCTGTAAATTTCAATTTGATATGAATGACAAAGCCCTGCATTCAATATTTATATACATTCGGTAGTGCCCTGGAATCTTTCACAGATTTTTTCAAAATTTGTTTTTAATGGCTATAGCATTGTTAAAATTGTATGAAAATTGAGAACAGAACAAGCATCACAATCAGGCCCGTAAAAACAGGGGGGCAATAATTTTGTCATCAATGACTGAAGCAACATAAAAAAAAAATTCCAAGATAAAACAAGATGTTACTGGTATGTTGTTAGGGCCAATAAATCAAAATTGCTTTATATAGGCTCCTGCAGCATCTAATTTAGAAGCACTTCCCTTGAGAATGAGTTTTTGCACAATATGTACCCCCCCCCCCCCCCCCCCCCCCCCCAATATGAAATTGCTTCCTACGGGCCTGACAATTCCTGTCAATTGACATAATATCATTTCAATAACATGTGACTATATTATGTCAAAACATCTTCGATACCGTGACAGACTAAAATCTTGTATTCTTTTTTTTAACAAAACACTATTTGTTTATGAGATTGAGAAACAAACTAGATCTATATAAATATTTCTCTTTAAACAACAATAATTATATGAAAATATCACAACTATATCTAGAAACATTTATACAAAACATGACCTGAAACATTGTGTTACTCAAGAGAGGTTCACACTGTGTGTTTTGAGAGAAGAATTTATGACATTTTTTTTGTAGAAACATTTTCACTGAAATATCTTATGAAATGAAATTTTACGTTCTACTTTTCTTCACCTATTGGGCTAATGAACCTATTAAACTAAAGGTGTGTCTTTTTGTTATTCAAGATCTAGAAGACTATAGATTCAAAACATTATACATTATAAGTTTACCACATTAATATAATAAGCATAAATACTTACCACTCTTACCAGCATCAACAAGAATCAAGTTTGTTACACAAAACAACAGGATTGAACATAAAAGGTTATTCATGGTTCCAACGTCAGTAATAACTGTTGATACACTGTCAAGTAGTTGGTTAGATCGAGAAATTATACTAGATGCTTTTAGTGGACAGATGTTGTTAAAGGGCCATTCCGCTTTTTTTATAAAACAGTTTTCATTATTAAAAACTTCGCAATGTTACCTGAAAATATTTCTAAATATGCTTACGATATCTATGTATCTTCTTGATCAAACTGAATTTATAAAGGGTTAGAAAATAGGAAGTTCTTTCGTAAGGTTTTTAGATAATTCTACTTATTTTTAGCGTTTAAAAATTAACGGCTGGATTTGTTTAGTCAAAACTTTCAGAAACATTAATTCTAGATTTTGGAGTATAGTTAAAGGAATACAACCTCTTAGAATGAACAAAAATCTAAATTTTGAAATTTGGTCAATAGGAGTTTATATTCATCAAGGGACTTGCCTGGTTGCATAAATATACAACAGATTACCTAAATAATCTGATAAATCCAAAAAACAATGTTTATATACAATAATTGAAATTTAAGGCGTTTATCAATTATAACCTGTTATTATATGGAAATTTACATAGTTCCATGTTTTTTTGCATTCTGTTTATATACTCGGACATCGGTGATGAATATATACTCTGATTGACAAAGTTTGAGAACTTAATTTTTTTGTTAATTCTAAGAGGTTGTATCGCTTTAACGTATGTCCTTATCAGTGTGACCACAATACCGCGCGTTACTGTGACTAAAATATAATGTACCCGTATTACTATAACCAAAATACCACGTGTCCTTATAACTGTGACCATGTTAACATGTGTCCTTATTAATGTGACCAAAATACCATGTGTCCTTATTAGTGTGACCAAAATACCTTGTGTCCTTATTAGTGTGACCAAAATACCTTGTGTCCTTATTAGTGTGACCAAAATACCTTGTGTCCTTATTAGTGTGACCAAAATACCTTGTGTCCTTATTAGTGTGACCAAAATACCTTGTGTCCTTATTAGTGTGACCAAAATACCATGTGTCCTTATTAGTGTGACCAAAATACCATGTGTCCTTATTAGTGTGACCAAAATACCTTGTGTCCTTATTAGTGTGACCAAAATACCTTGTGTCCTTATTAGTGTGACCAAAATACCTTGTGTCCTTATAACCAATACCATAAGTTAACGTATGCCCTTATTAGTGTGACCACAATACCGCGCGTTACTGGGACTAAAATACCATGTGCCCGTATTACTATAACCAAAATACCGCGTAATACTATAACCAAAATACCATGTGTCCTTATTAGTGTGACCAAAATATTGCGTGTCCGTATTACTGTGACTAAAATATCATGTGCCCGTATTACTGTGACCAAAATACCATGTGTCCTAAAAACTGTGACCAAGTTCACACGTGCCCTTATTACTGTGACTAAAATATCATGTGCCCTTATTAGTGTGACCAAAATACCGCGTAATACTATAACCAAAATACCATGTGTCCTTATTAGTGTGACCAAAATATTGCGTGTCCGTATTACTGTGACTAAAATATCATGTGCCCGTATTACTGTGACCAAAATACCATGTATCCTAAAAACTGTGACCAAGTTCACACGTGCCCTTATTACTGTGACTAAAATATCATGTGCCCGTATTACTGTGAGCAAAATACCATGTGTCCTAAAAACTGTGACCAAGTTCACATGAGCCCTTATTAATGTGACCAAAATATCATGTGTCCTAAAATCTTTGACCACAAAAAATACTGTGTGCCCATATTAGTGTGACCAAATGTCCTGTGACCAAATGTCCTGTGACCAAAATATCCCCCCCCCATCCTCTTTATGTCTCCTTGACTAGAAACATGATCTTTAGAGTTAAATTATATATGATTATGGTCAATTACTTTTAGAAATAGTAATAAATAGAAAATCAATATTCTCAATACTGTATTTCAAAATAAATGCTCATAACCAAGCAAATGAAGGCCTTTATTTTAAGAAAAAGGGAATTTTCATGGTATAAACAGTTTTATGTTTTTACTGAGCCCCGTGTAGTTTTATCTAGGTGGCCTTAAAATCGATATCTTGTCTCCACATCATTCCACTGCGTGTACAGGTTATCACAGTGCATTCGAATATGGAAGGGTAAAAAAGTCATAATGAAAGTAAATTCACCATATGAAAATTCTTCAATAAAACAAATATTTTGCATACATTATTATCAAGTTGCCGACACTAGAAAAAGAAAGGTTTTACGATATTTTGTTTCATTGTGACTACAATTACAGCTAGGTTACGAATGTGAAACAATTTAGATGTAAAGGCTACATTCGTGACTATTTTCGTTATAAGAGTCGCCACAGTTTTAAATGCAGAAGCAACATTTATGACCACTTTTAGAACAATGTTAAGGATTTACAACAGTCGAGGATTCTGAATGTATAAACTTCATTTTTAACAATTTTTAAAGGTTGTTTGATGTTTTGTAATTACATTTGTGACTACTCTTTTTTAACAATTTTGTGAATCCTTATTATAAATCCCTATTTAAAAATTACAGTCGTTTTGTGTCATTTTGTTTTTCGTCGTTTTCGAAATGTATAAATATCTACAGATAAGATGAAATGACAATTGTCATCAGGGATCAACATTAATTTTTTAAGGTAAGCCACTTGTCATGTTGGGCAAGTAACATCCAAAATCTACTTGCCCGAAAAAAAGTTACTTGCCACATGTTCTCGTGTTTTAAATATACCGACTTCCATGCAAGTAGTAACAGTTCTTTTAATCTGTGTCTCTGATCTTACTCTTGTATTACTTGTGTATGTTTTGCTATATGTGTTTTGTGTGCTCTGATACACATTACAAGTCCAGAAACAGTGTTATGAACTTGTCCACTTTGTCCAAGTTAATATCAAAGTAATCGTGAAAATGTTAACTTGCTACGTCGGGCAAGTGCTAAGTGCGTTGAGTCCTGATTGTCATTTTAATAAAGTTTTATCACTGCTCTTTTTCTTTTCTTCTTTATGATTGAAAATAACAATAATTATTGTTATAGGGCCAGCAACTTGGGGTATGCATGCGAAAAGTTTGTTTGGTCTATGGGATTTACACATAATACATTTGTCATTGAACATTTTACAATTGACTAAGACAAATGTACATTGAATTTAATTTTGACTGGTTTTCTCTTCCATAGTAATTTAAGTATGGTGCTAAAAAATGTAAAACTATAGATGTGCTTTTCGCGAAACTTGTGCAGTAAATATAATGGAATACAAATCATTTATAAATGTTCACAGAATTTAATGCATTTAATGACAGGTTAAATCTAAAATTTGGGTATTTTGAATTTTATCTGCAAATTCAATTCTACATTAGGCTTTCACCTATATTACATTATCGATATATATCATTTAGCACCTAGTTACTAACTTGTTTATGTTTAGTGGAATGAATGGTGAAATTCGTGGTGTCTTCTTGGCCCAAACGATCTCCGTGTAAATTACGATGGCGCTCTGAAACAATGTCGACCATATTTCACCGAACTCGTTATATATTGTCACGTCTTTTCTGGTAGTTCAAACATCAGACAGTGGACATGAGAGAACAAGTATTTGTAAACGAAGGAAATAAAAAAGACTGTTTTCAAGACATGTAATCAAAATGATACTAGTGAAGAGATAATCACGATGTGGCGTTAAAAACACGAGTTTGTGTCAGAATATTCCCATAACGAAACAATATGGAACGCCATTAACGCAAAAGATCAGTTCACAGATTCTGAATTAGTTTGCGAATTTGTCCAGCAGTTTAAAGATTCTAATCTAAATTCGACGAAACTAGAACCAACTTGCGAATTAATACCAACTCGCAAATTTACGCTGTTTCGTGGAAAATCTAGCTATACCGGCAACTTAAACCAGTTGCCGCGAATTAATACCAACTCGCAAATTTACGCCGTATCGTGAAAAATCTAGCTATACCGGCAACTTAAACCAGTTGCCGAGATTTAATACCAACTTGTAAATTTGCCGTATCGTGAAAGTTACGCCGTCATCTTACACCAGGTGGCGCGCGATGTGTCAAAGTTCATAGAGCTATAAATAGAATAATATTGCCAATTCCCAAAACACTTTCTGTCTTGTGCCGTTTTCTAAATATAAACAGATGGTTTTAATAAAAATCAATAAATAAGAAAAATTCAACTAGGGCGAAGGCTTCTCGTATTAATTTACGAAATTTGTTCTAGCAATGTCGTAAATCATACAGACATAATCTTTCGGTGTAAATTATTTTTTTAGTTTTAAACAGTATATCTGTCATGACTCTGAAGGCAATGTTCCAATTCCAATACCTCCAAAAGATCAAGAAAAATTATATAAAGATGCTGATAAGAATTCTGAAAAACCCTCGAAAAAGGCTGACAGGAAGAGAAAGCGTAAAGACAGAAGAAGGAAATGTGAAAGGAATGGAAAGAAATGTAGAAAGAGGAAAAGAAAAGGAAGAAAACACAGAAAAGGAGTGAAAATAGACAAACTTTAGAGACAATTACATTTTTATATCATATTACAATAAAACAAATATATATTTTATTACTGAATAAATTAACAATCATAAAATAAGCTTTGTTTGATAAATATTAGTAATTGGATTTTCTGTTTGAAGATTGCACAGCATGAAACTCTGAGTAACAACATGTTTACTTGTTCTGTTTCAATATTTGTATATTGCTCTACAATTGATAGATTGAGCACTGCTGTATCAGTGGAAATATTTTGTTATTTTAACATCATGTACACACGTCACACATCTAGCATTATGTTATATAGTTTTATTAATACATGTACAAAAAACTCTGATAGTATTATTTTACACCATTACAAATTTGAATCAGACCTCTTGGTCTTTAAATTGATTCCGCTAAAAAGTCACAGAGGTCCTTAGATATTATGAGAAGCTTTTGGGGTAATGACAACTTGGATCACAAACATCGGATGGAAAATTACAATAATGTAAATAAAATAAATTGTAGAAAAACTATTGACAACCCCTTTAATGCATTCAAAATTTAAATTAATATAGTTTTTTTGTAAATGAAAGATCTCAAATTCAAATCCCTTTTGAAATAGGGCATTAAAAGCTTGTTTATTACGACATTGCTAGAACAAATTTCGTAAATTAATACGAGAAGCCTTCGCCCTAGTTGAATTTTTCTTATTTATTGATTTTTATTAAAACCATCTGTTTATATTTAGAAAACGGCACAAGACAGAAAGTGTTTTGGGAATTGGCAATATTATTCTATTTATAGCTCTATGAACTTTGACACATCGCGCGCCACCTGGTGTAAGATGACGGCGTAACTTTCACGATACGGCAAATTTACAAGTTGGTATTAAATCTCGGCAACTGGTTTAAGTTGCCGGTATAGCTAGATTTTTCACGATACGGCGTAAATTTGCGAGTTGGTATTAATTCGCGGCAACTGGTTTAAGTTGCCGGTATAGCTAGATTTTCCACGAAACAGCGTAAATTTGCGAGTTGGTATTAATTCGCAAGTTGGTTCTAGTTTCGTCGAATTTAGATTAGAATCTTTAAACTGCTGGACAAATTCGCAAACTAATTCAGAATCTGTGAACTGATCTTTTGCGTTAATGGCGTTCCATAAAACTAGACTGCAACGTTACAATCAAGTGGTAAAGTGTCAAAGTCTGAGTTTCGCTTGTGAAGACACAAAAAAAGCAACATTCAATACCGACACAGATTATGGATTACGGAAACTACTGAAGATTGCCGATTGTTGTAGGGCAAGACTCTTTACTTTCACCATAGAAATGTAGATAGGGATTAATAATAACACAAGATGTATGCTTGGCACGCATGCGTTGATTTGAAGGTATGCCCGTAACTTCCGGTTTCTGCAAGAAGTTATATTAATTTAAAAGCCATGATAAACGCGATTTAATTTTGAACGGAACATGCAGTCTCTCTGCCACAGTATCACTTAGAGTCAACTAGTCCTAGAGGAGAAACTAGGTCAACCATAAATTGAAACAGAAGCTCAGTAAACGATGAGTAGACTAAGACTTCCAGTCTTATACATCTCTATACTTTCACGATTAACAACTAGTTTGTCACGTGATTGTAACATTACGACGTAGTTTTGGGGAATATTCTGACACTTACGCGTGCATTTCATGCTATATGACATATATTACATATTTTATTACAAGAAAGAAAGAAAGAAACATCTATATTTTAGCCTACAAGTTCGGTTATATATGGCCGCTATTAATTGGTGTGATATGTTATTTGCAATATGTATAGTATTGTTAATCTTTATCACGATATATATCGTACCTGATGTCTTTTTTTACCAAGATACTTATCATGTCGTGTCGTATTTAATCGTGATGCATAGCGTACAGTTTATATTCTATCACGATACCTATCATATCAAGTTGCATATTGTGTCGCGTGTCTTTTATAGCTATATGTAATGTAATGTATCGTATGGTATATCTTCTATCGCGATATGTATCGTAACGTATTTCTTTTATATCCATACATGCCGTATCTTATATATTTTATTGTGATATGCATAGTATACGATATCTTAAATCGTGATCTTTTATCGTGATACATATTGTATCGATTGTGTTTTATCGTATCGTATATCATTTATCCGAATACATATCGTATCATATGATTATACCCCGATTCGTATCGTATAGTCCTTTATCGCGAATCGTATAGTATGGTATTGTATCGCGATGCATATCGTATTGTTTTTCTTTTATCGTGATAGATATCGAATTTCTTATCTTTTATCACGATACATATCCATCGTATCATATAGTGTATCTTTAAGAGCAATATGTTTCGTATCATATATCGTTTATCTTTATATCATATCGCACAGATTCATCGCGATATCAATTGTATCGTATGTATTTTATCGCAATAAATATTGTCTCGCAGGTCTTTTATCTCGATACATATCGTATCATTTATCTTTTTTTCGTGAGACCAAACGTAATGTACATATCTTATCGCAATAACGTAGTATATATATTTTATCGAGATACATAGCATATAGTATAATACATTTCTTATATCATTTATCGCGATACGTAATGTTATTATGTATATTTATCATCGTGGTACATATATATATATATATATATATTTATCGTGAAATGCATCCTATCGTATATCCTATCGTGATATATAGCGTATCGTATATCCTATCAATATATATATCCTATCTTTATTTATATTGTATCTTGATATATAGCGTATCGTATATCCTATCGTGATATATATCGTATCGTATATCCTATCGTGATATATATCGTATCGTTTATCCTATCGTGATATATATCGTATCGTATATCCTATCGTGATATATATCGTATCGTTTATCCTATCGTTATATATATCGTATCGTATATCCTATCAATATATATATCTTATCGTATGTCCTATCGTGATATACATCTTATCGTATATCCTATCAATATATATATAGCGTATCGTATATCCTATCGTGATATATATCGTATCGTATATCCTATCGTGATATATATCGTATCGTATATCCTATCGTGATATATATCGTATCGTATATCCTATCGTGATATATATCCTATACGATATGTCGTATCGTATATCGTATCGTTATATATATCGTATCGTATATCCTATCGTGATATATATCGTATCGTATATCCTATCGTGATATATATCGTATCGTTTATCCTATCGTGATATATATCGTATCGTATATCCTATCGTGATATATATCGTATCGTATATCCTATCAATATATATATCCTATCTTTATTTATATTGTATCGTGATATATTTCGTATCGTTAATCCTATCGTGATATATATCTTATCGTATATCCTATTGTAATATATATCGTATCGTATATCCTATCGTGATATATATATCGTATCGTTTATCCTATCGTTATATATATCGTATCATTTATCCTATCGTGATATATATCGTATCGTATATCCTATCGTGATATATATCTTATCGTTTATCCTATCGTGATATATATCGTATCGTATATCCTATCGTGATATATATCGTATCGTTTGTCCTATCGTTATATATATCGTATCATATATCGTATCGTGATATATATCGTATCGTATATCCTATCGTGATATATATCGTATCGTATATCCTATCGTGATATATTTCGTATCGTTTATCCTACCGTGATATACACTATATCGTATATCCTATCGTGATATATTTCGTATCTTTTATCATATCGTGATATAGATCCCATCCTGACGTGAAAAATTCGGCACTAATAGAGACATGATAGTTCATAGACCATGTAAATATAATTGTACATATATCTGAATCTTTCATATTGATTTTGTCCTGCAGTGTATATTGAATTGGAAATTCTGATTTATGAACATTCGGCAATCCTCGGCTATTTCCGTAAACCATAATCTGATATTCATTACTTTTGACGCTTAATTATAGTTCATCAATCCTCTGACACTTGCTGGTGCATTTGGTATTCTATTGCCTTGCCAGTTATAATTATGTCAATTATAAGGTGAAATTAACTAAAATAAGGTAGATTGATTAATAGTATATAACACTACTTTATAAAATTGTCTAAGGGGCTTCTCAGGTACCCCTTGTGGTGTTCGTTGATACCCCTGGTTGGGAACCGATGGTTTAGTGTCTGAGGGATCTCGTATAGACAATTTTGAGATTTAGACGCCCCTAAACACGAATTGCCCTGTGAATTTAAGGTTCAAGATTATTTGATAGGTCTTAGGTACGTCACTTAGAAAATTGTGAGAATAAGACGATACCATATCAGCGCAACAGTGGGTTAAGGTTGACTCCAATAGATGGAAGCACGGTTTCTACTATTAACACGACTGATCTCACGATGCCATAAGATCAGATAGGATTATCAGACCACGATTTGAATCGGGTTGCCAATAGTGATAGATTTTCACTATCACAAATTTGCAGCACGATTGAAATTTTGGTCTTAATGTTTCTTAAAGGGAATGTCTGCTTTAATCAAAATCAAATCAAAACATATGAAAATCTATAAATTCTAATACATTTACATAAATCTTTTAGGCGTTCAAAAATCAGCGGCAACTCACATTTCATTAGATTTTGGTCAACAACTTTCAATAATTTAAAACTGAAGTTTTCTAACCTCAAAGTAGTCAAACATTCCCTTTAAGTTGAGAAATATCTGAACATTAATAATCAAAAGGTTTCAAAAATGTGATTCAAAAACTGACGTCACCAAGTGTAAATCGATTCACTAGACATATACATACTAGTAACTATGTGTTATTGACATTTATCAATATTGTGATTTTATTATATAAAATATACATAAATGGCTTACTTAGGTCTACATTATTGAAGACTTCACCTGTAGAATCCACACAAATTTGCATGTACAATTCCAAAATGACCAAATCTTATAACAAACCGGTATTTAAAATCTTTCACTAATTATAAATGATTTGATCTGCATTCTATAAAACATCTATGCATTAAATCATTGGTTAGCAACGTTTTGAACTCTTCGTACCCCTATTTTTAACACAATAATCCTGGTAGGCCTATCCATTCGGCAACCGTAAGTAACAAAAAGAGCCAACATGAAAGTCATAGGATATATGTAGCCACTATTACAGTTGTTGGTGATTGACATATGTATTTATTGTCAAATATCAGATGTTATAATTATGTCAATTATAAGGTGAAATAAACTGAAATAAGGTAGATTGATTAATAGTATATAACACTACATTATAGAATTGTCTAAGAGGCTTCTCAGGTACCCCTTGTGGTGTTCGTTGGTACCCCCAAGGGATACTAGTACCCCTGATTGGGAATCGAGGTTCCATTGTTTCTATTTGTTCACCAATTACACATTTATCATTTTGAATTTGAATGATACCATCAAATTTACAGAGATTTCTTCCTTAATGTTATTACAAAATATGGTGTCAGTGAACGTAGATTTTAAGAAAACATGGACAAACATGTTATATAACTTCTAACAAAATAAGACAACTAAAGTCATCTTTCTTCTGTGGTTATAATGTAATATTTACATTTACTATGGTGTTTTCCCATTGACCTAATCTTAATTCATATGGCGGTTATCACGCAATAAATGCCACTGCTAGCCACGTGACCTAACTAAAACGTCATTTTACTTAGATACGCCTAACAAAATGGCGGCGTAATGTTTGATAAAGAAATAGTTCCCGGAAAATCGAATGACCTTGAGTTGAACCCAATAAAAATCCCATGTTTTTAAAACGTAAATATAAGCAATAAACCATTACCCTATGGCGTGTATGGTCGTATATCAGGACACAGATTGGCTGCTAAATTTATCATAAATGCGCTAAATTCATTTAATTTAGCATCCAACCTGTGTTCTGTTATGCGACCATACACGCCATGATTTATTCCCATATCGCCCCTTCCCACTTCGCCCCCAAACTATTCCCATTTTGCCCCTTCCCACTTCGCCCCCAAACTATTCCCATTTTGCCCCTTCCCATCTTGCCCATTTCCAATTGGTCCCTTCCCAATTTATTGTCTCATCCGCAAGAATAGTTACTTTTCATTGTCAGTCCCCCAGTTCCATACCACGGAAAACGGGAAACACAGCCATAGGCTGTTATTGTACACGGCTGTGTTCCCCGTTTTCCGTGGTATAGAACTGGGGTACGGACAATGAAAAGTAACTATTCTTGTGGATGAAACGATAAACCATTGTTGTTCACTATAATCATTACCCGTATGCGTCAACAAAGATAAAAGGGCAGTATGCAAATTTTTAATATCAAAAACTGTGTAAGTTATACTTCTGTATTTCTAAAATAGGCTTTTTTTCATTTAACCTGAATTTGTTTTGAAGTGAGAACAGGGGGCGAGATGGGAAAGGGGCGAATTAGGAAAGGGGCAAAATGAAAAAGGGGTGAAATGGGAAAGGGGCGAAACAGAAAAGTGGCGAATTGAGAAGGGACCAATTGAAAGGGGGCAAGATGAAAAGGGGCAAAATGAGAATAGTTTGCATGATTGTTGTGCTAATCCGCCCCACTATATCAGCGAATAACGAATAACGACAAAATTGTGAAGTTTGTTTGTTATTGTTTGTTATTCGTTATTCTTTAATTCACGAATAACCATTAACCAATAACGTTATGTAACGTGAATTGCTCATTATTATCAAGACTACAACGCGTTTAAAACACCACAGCAAGATTGATTAGTAATAGGAGTCGCACACGTATCCGTTTATTAGCAACGTCTCTGGCCCGGTCATCTGTTGGCCCGGAGTGTCGCGGACGCTTCCGTTTGTTGAAAAAATATGTATAGTTCTCCCGTAGGTTGCCCGTCTTTGGCCAGGAAGTAACCCGGAATAGAAATGACTCGCCGCGCCGAAAAAGGCCTTTTATATGCCCGGAGCTCGTTGGACGCTCTCCCGCTGGGCTGTTTCCGTGACACATCCGGGTGACTTCATGGCCACGTCAGGGCGAGGTTCGCCCGGTTTCTTATAAACGGGCGAGATCCGAGCGAGTTCCGAGCAAAGACCGGAAGACATCCGGAGCGGTCCAAGGTCCGCGTGACGTCAGGACCGGATTTGAAGCGGACTTGGCGCCACGCTCAATGCGGACCTCTCGCGCATCCTTCGACCGCCCCAGTATTTTGAACATGTTCAAAACTCGCGCGGAAATGAAAATTAGGCTAATGACCGCTTGTGGACCTCTTGAGGATCTCAAGCGGACCCCTCACGGACCCCCAAAAATGACCGGGCGAGCTTTTTTGGGCAGAAACGGATACGTGTGCGACTCCTATAAAACAAAGAAGTTTGACTTGATAACTACGGTTCTTAGACAACTTCACTGGCTTCCTGTGCAATATAGACCTCAATTTAAAATGTTACTTTATGTTTTTAAGTCACTACATGGAATTGCACCTAAGTACTTGGAAGAACTGATTAACCCTTATACACCTGGTAGGTTACTTAGGTCAGCTAACGAATGTCTGATACAACAGCCCCACGATGTAACAACTAAAACTTACGGTGAACGACGGTTTGATAGAGCTGGTGCTACACTGTGGAACGACCTTCCAGTACACTTACGCAAAGAAAAATCGCTCTCTTGTTTTAAAAAAAAGGCTTAAAAACTCATATTTTTAGACTGGCGTACTGTGATATTTAAATTGCTGTGATAACTTTTAATAACTGTGATTATATTTTCTTTTTTAAATGACTATGGTTTTATCTTTGGCTTTATTCATTTATTAGTTTATTTTCTTTTTTAGTAGATGTAACAATTATCGTTTTTGAAATTGTTTTACTTCATTCACTGTTTTTATTTTTGTATTGTATTATTCTATTTTATTGTTTGCATTGTGTTTCAACTTTCGTTCAGTGCTTAGAGTAATTTTTATTGCATAAGCTCTATATGAATGCTTTATAATAAATACAACACTGGTACTGGGATAGGAATACAACTGAGTAGGTTATTACATAGCTAGTGTCAAAACAATTGGTATTAACTATTTATATGTGGTCTGTAGTAGTAAAACAGAGTTACGTGTGATAGAATAGATATCTATAATTTAACAACTACTGTATAAAGATGGTCTTATTAGTTAGTGACACGAATTGAAATGATGTCTTCGAATTAGATCCTACCTGTGAACAGCTGCTTGAACTTTTGAGATAAGACGAACGCCAAACAATGTGCAATGAGGGAAATTTTGCTGAGATAATGACAGGCCTCGATATTCGCTTTTTTCTAATTGTAAAGGGATCTTAACGTGCGCAGTCCATATCTCTCGGGTCCTAGGTATATTGACCCTTCCAACCAACTAGCCTCTCCGACCAGCATCACTGGCAAAAGGAAACTGGGTCTTCAAGTATTATCTGAACCTATGTCAGAATATTGTGTCACAAGCCAACTAGAACTAGGGTAGGAATACGATGAGCGTTCAATAATAAATAAGTAATAATAATTTTAAGAATTGGATGCCTGTAAATGCTATTTCCTGACATTTTCTGAAAAATTTAAGGTTCAAGATTACCCTTGACTCAGTAAAATGAAATAATGTATTTAAAAAAGCCTTGGTTTTTCCATAATACAGTTCTGGTTGACAACGCCCATGACAGTGCATCACTATTTTATTAATGTTTCCCCAAAGAAATTTGTGAAAATAAGGGCAGATTTCCTTGCATCTGAGGCCTTTATAGTTGACAGTGCTCCACTATTTAGGATTTTTTCTTCAGAGAAATGTTTGAAACTTAGAGTTGATTTCCTTGTACTAAATCCATTCTTTGTTTATAATTCACCCAGTAACCCCCCTATATCGACCCCCCCCCCTTTTGAATGACCCCCAGGTGTTGAGAATCACTGGTATATAAGTACCAAGTCGACACAACCCCGTTTTAATCATATTAATCTGCTTAAATTTACACTAAACTTTAGATCACGTTGTGTAAGTTTCATCCTGTTTTTAACAGACCGACATGTTGACATGTTCATTGAGGTCTAGTTTTTAGCTGCCAAACCCCCTTCCCACCCCCATACACAGAGCAAGTGGCTACATATTAACGGATGGACAAACACCAGACAGAGTGCAATGAGGGAGCTGGACAGCAACATCAGCCCCCGTTTCCTTTCGATTCCGAATAAGGGGTCCGGGGCCATGGTTTATTGTTCCTTGACAATTCCTCCGACCTACATCACTGACAGGGTGAAACCCAAACCGGGTTGAAAAATTAGAAAATGTATCATCTCGACCCATGCCGGGTTGAAAGAAATAAGACTGCCTCATATTTGATTATAATGAAACCTTAGTAATAACAGAGATAAATGATCATAAACATGTTTTATTTAATTTTTCTACTGTAGTTTCTCTAGACGAGTCGTCTATATTGAAACTATCAGGAATGTTGGTCATGTTTTATTTAAAGACAGACTTTTTCTGCTATAAGATCATTAGTACTTCTAGGAGGAAACTTTATATCATCAGGAATGTTAGCCTGGGTATCGTTAAAGAGGAAACATATTATATTATTAACATAACTCAACAATACACATTCAATCATCTGGTTACAAGCCTCTATACATTGGTTCTGTTCTGTAGCTATAAATGAGGATATAACTGGTGCTTCATACAACCTACATCCTCCAATTAATATAATTCTACTGGTACATCGGGTATTGTTGTTACAAAAATCATCACATTCAGTCTGGTTCGCCTGAGATAGAGAATCAATGGTAACAGGAGCTACGATCGTATCATTTATAAAATTGTAATCACATACTGAAAAGTAAATCACATAATCAAAGATACATATAAAGGCTTCAAAAAGCTGAAGATGTTTTTTTGTGTTTTTATGTGTATCCAAATCAATATTTTTTCTTGTCAGATGTCTGAAAACCTTTTCTACATCTTATGTCTGGAATTGGAATGGTACAAACCATACTATTAGTACTATAGTGCTATCAATCTGTTATTCGTTTTAATACAAGTTTACTGTTATATTTCTGTCGCTTTTGAAGTAGACCATACTCTTACTTCCAGATGTCAATCATGCAGCTGTTGTGTTTTTCAACTGGGATTCTCTATAAAAGAGTCTGCTTAGCTAATATTGTTTACTGTGATTTTTTGTAGCTTTAATTGAAATTCCAGTTTTAATATAAACTATCATACCTTGAGGCAGTGGCGTAGTGATATCTTCAGGCAGTGGCGTAGTGATATTTTCAGGCAGTGGCGTAGTGATATTTTCAGGCAGTGGCGTAACGGGTTTGCACGTGGGTTTGGTATATTTCCATTTTCCATTCATACATTCCATCACCTGATGCATAGCAAAGCCTTTTTGACAACTTATCGTAACCAATCCACAATCTTTATTGAATTCAGCATTTTGAATACCGGGATAAGGCAAGCAATCTGTAAATTTCAATTTGATTATATTATCATTTCAATAACATGTATACGTAATTATATATTTCTTGGCTTTGCTTTTAAAACATGATCGAAATTGTGATTGTGATCGTGTACGAATCGTGGTGATCCCATTGGATCCTATCAAATCCTATCAGTTCTTTAGGTCAATCGAAGGTATTTTTTCATTGTTCATTATATTCCTGTGATCAATAATTGTCATTCGTGATCATCGAATCAAATTATATTATAGTAATGTATCGTAACATATCGCATCTAATCGTGTTTCAAAATCGTGGTGATAGGTTTAAATCTTGAACAAGGGAAACCACCAAATTGAAGTCAATTTCTATCAATGAGTATCTAAGCCTTATATCGTAACGGCAGATTAAATCTTTTTGAGAAAGTTTTTTTTTATGATTTCATTTTAAAGCTAGTCTGTTTTACACCTGATGGTACTTGCCTTTGGGGTAGTCCGCGACTATACGACTATTACTCCCGATTTTGCCATGATTTTTGATTAACGGAATTGTTTTGTTTGAACAGATTTTATTACTACCTGAGATGAAGAAGGCGACCAAAACGTCTACAATGTATTAACCTCATTTGAATTAATTGAAATAATATTTGACATTACCAGTTATGATGGTGCTAGAGAGAATGCGAACTGGTTGGACTTTTCTTTCTAAAATAAATACGGTATAATTTTCTGATCTACACGCGGCAACTTGTTAATTACAATATTGAATATCAGTGTGTTGTTTAAAAAATGAATAACTTTTAAAAGTTTTAGAAAATTTGTTGGGCGAGTGAGCGTAGTATTAATAACCTAAACTACAGAATATAATAATATAAGCTTGAATTACCCAAATGAAATGAAATGAAGTTTTGCGTCTTTTTGATAGAAGACCATAGATTCAAAACATGATAACAATAAATTTACCACATTTATATAATAAGTATAAATACTTACCGGCATCTATAAGAATACATGATGTTACACAGAACAACAGGATTGAACATAACAGCTTATTCATGGTTCCAGCGTTAGTTTATTATTATTATTATTAATAACTAGGCTTGTTGATACACTGAATAATACTGGATTTGATCGAGAAATTTATACAAGATACATCGACGGCACAGATGTTGTTTACTGTCGATAAATATTTTTTACCGACTTTAAAGGGGAACAGTCAGTATTTTTATTCATTTGAGTTCGGTGTATAAAAATAGAAATAGTCTTTTGGAGTAATAGAACTACACGAAAACTTAATAATTCCTTGGAATTTGCCTTAAAGTGCACATGTCACTATTTGCTATATTTTATATTTATAATATACATAAAATCCAAAAAGAAGTGTGACAATGTAAAAGTGTATATTTCTATATAAAAATTCAGAAACTGATTTCTTTAGCTAACCTTATCAGTAATAGTCCGTATGGTTTATTGTAAAATTATGAGCCTTTCAATCCATTTGAATCCATAATTGTCAGCTTTTAAAAGTTCAAAATACTTCTCTTTTAGTGAAACTATTAAATATTTAGAAAACACAGATATAGTTTTTCATGCTGAATTTGGGCATTAAAAGTAAACATTTATCAGTGTTCTGGCTGTATCTCATGATTGCTCACTTTTTTGAATTTTTGGTTATCGGAATAGGTTTGCTTGTAAGAATTTATATTCTCTTTATACAATAAATAATTTGCATTTATTGTCTACATCAGGTACATTTGTGACTTCTTTGAGGGTTCGGTGGAGGGTTTGCAACACATCATCATTCATGAGCAACAGTTGTGACTTCTTTTAAGGCTTTGTTCAGGGTTTGCAGCCGTTTTAAATGTAAAAGTTACATTTGGACCATTGGTTAAGTTTGGTTGAGAGTTCTGAATGTCAAAGCTACATTTGTGACTTTTTTTTCAAGGTTTTGAATGCATAAGCTATATTTGTAAACATTTTTAGGGCCAATTTGTTTTTAATATTTATCAGATTTGTTTTAAATATTGGTCCAAATTGTTTTAAATATTTATCAGTGTTGTTTTAAACATGGGTCCAAATTGTTTCTAATATTTATCAGAGTTGTTTTAAACATTGGTCCAAATTGTTTTTTAATATTTATCAGAGTTGTTTTTATTTATCACCGTTGTTTTAAACATTGGTCCAAATTGTTTTTTTTTTAATATTTATCAGAGTTGTTTTAAACATTGGTCCAAATTGTTTTTTTTTTTAATATTTATCAGAGTTGTTTTAAACATTGGTCCAAATTGGTTTTTTAATATTTATCAGAGTTGTTTTTATTTATCAGAGTTGTTTTAAACATTGGTACAAATTGTTTTCTAATATTTCTCAGAGTTGTTTTAAACACTGGTCCAAATTGTTTTTTATTATTTTTCAGAGTTGTTTTTAACATTGGCCCAAATTGTTTTTAATATTTATCAGAGTTGTTTTAAACATTGGTCCAAATTGTTTTTAATGTGGGTTTCGTGGATTGCACATTAACAAAAATTACTTAAACTCTTTGCATCCCAGGCCTTACCAAACAGCAAGCGTTTTGAAATATTGCAAAATATTAAGTTGATGTCCTTGCCTCTGAAACCTTTCCTGACACCTCTCTTGTGAAAGACAATGCGACGCTTGTCTGACGGTAACATCTTTAGGGATACAGACATCCTAATGAAATTTTGAAAATTAGGATTTTTTTTCTTGTATAAGATGTCATTCCGGACAGTATTTACATTATCTTACAGACGATGAAATTGGTGTCTTCTATGTTTGTCTCACGGCAAAAATCGAGGGGAAAATCACAGCCCTGATGGGGACATATATTTGAAGATTTTGCATTTACACATTTGTTGAATTGGATTACAATTTGAATTTTTTGAAAATATGATTTTATTAGACTTTTGACAGTTTTAATCTTTAATTTAAACTATGATTTTGGCTAACATTATGTAAGATTTGCTATATTAATGTTCAGTTTAGCCTACGAAGGAAAAGAACAACAATAAATAGTTGAAATTATATTACTGATACATAGAGAAAATCGAAAGCCAGTGTGACAGCTGTAGACTCTCGATCATAAATCTGCAAAAACTACTAGAAATATACATAATTTTGAAATATTCACATTTTATCAATAATATTTCGAAATAATAATAATGATAATAATAATAACTTTATTTGGACAAAAGTCCAATTTTCAAAAGGTCCCACTAAACTACATATTTTTATACACAAAGTAATATAGAATAAAACTCAGACAACTCAAAATTTACCATAGTCATTGATTATGAAAGAAATATACGAAAAATTATATCAGCTAAAAGTATAAAAAGAAAATTTTATTCCTGTTATGCCTAGGTTAAGGGTTTGCAACCGTTTTAAATGTAAAGGTACATTTGTGACTACTGTTAGGGTTAAGTTCAGCGTTTGCAACACAACAGAATAAATAATCTAAATTGTTCACTTCTTTTCACTAACTTGTAGTTCCAGTGTTCAACCCCGGTATGAGTCGGGATGATACCCTCGTCTTTTAAAACACGATTTCCCACTGTCAGTGATGCTGACATAGATAAGGATGGGACAATAAACAGTTAAAGATAGAGATAGAGTCTACA
The DNA here is from genome assembly GCA_029955415.1 of Lottia scabra. Classification (NCBI taxonomy): domain Eukaryota; kingdom Metazoa; phylum Mollusca; class Gastropoda; family Lottiidae; genus Lottia; species Lottia scabra. The sequence continues at coordinate 2,867,586 of JARJEI010000019.1, read as the reverse complement.
GTTTCATTTAACTTGAATGATAGATGAAATTCAGTGTTATGATTTAGAACCCTGGTTCCCAACCTTTTGGACTCTCTGTATCCCTATTTTGTTTACGTAATCACCTGGTACCCCTTCGCCCACTTTAAGTAACATTAAGAGTCAATATAATAAGAGTCAAAGGATATCTAACGGATGATTTAGTTTTGACATCATATATGTAAATTATAAGGTTAATTGATCATAACACTACTTTTTAAAGAGGCTTCTCATGTAACCCCCTGTGGTGTTCGCTGGTACTCCCAATGGGTAATAGTACCCTTGGTTGGGAAATGAAGATTTAGAATGAAGGGGTATTGGTCAAGATATATAATCTAAATCGGAGTTATGGACCATTGACTTAGTAAATATTTTATATAAATGTTAGTTTAGCCTATGAATGAGAACAAACAAATTTATTTGTAGTAATTGGGTGATAGCAAGACGAAATAGCAATCAAAAATTAAGAACAATAGATTTTGAGCTGTTTGGTCTTCCATACAAATAGAAATAATCGAAAGTCTGTGTAACAGCAGTGCAGTAAAATGTTGACAATAAATCTGCCAAAAAACTTCTAGAAAATATACTTAATTTAGAAATATTCACAATAATTTTGAAATAAAATATTAGTTTTTGTCTTCTTACTCAAATCGCAATATGCATTGTATCGTACCTTTTTTTTCGCGGTAAATATCGTATCGTAACGTGATTTGCGATATGTATCGTATTGTAATTTGATTAACAATTCTCAACACTAATAGAGACATGTATAATCATGATAGTTCAGAGGTCATGTTAATATGTATAAATATATCTGAATCTTTCTTGTTGATTTTCATCTAATAGTTGTTTTGCAAATCGTACTGTCTTTTCGTGTGATCAATCGTAATGTACTCGCAATACATATCTTCGTGTATATATTTTATAGCGATACATATCACTGTAAAAATTGTGACCTGTACCTTAACAGAAAAAACTGCCAGCTGCCATTTGTCAGAATTTTCTGTATATCAACAGAGATTTTGAGATATTTTTGTTGACTAACGAATCTGTTAAAAAAACAGAATAATCTGTAATGTTATAACTCTGTCAACTGACAGAAAAGTCTGGCTAATGGTAGCTGCCAGTAAAATCCGTTGAATTACAAGTCTGTTAAATAACAGTATAGTCTGTCAAGTTACTGTTCTGTTGAAATACAGAAAAGTCTGGCAAATGGTAGCTGCCAGTAAAATCCATTGAATTACAAGTCTGTTAAATAACAGTATAGTCTGTCAAGTTACTGTTCTGTTGAAAGACAGAAAAGTCTAGCAAATGGTAGCTGCCAGTTATATCCGTAGAATTACAGGACTGTTAAATAACAGTATAGTCTGTCAAGTTACTGTTCTGTTGAAAGACAGAAAAGTCTAGCAAATGGTAGCAGTCAGTAATATCCGTAGAATTACAGGTCTGTTCAAATAATGTTTGCAATAAGATTGTACAGTTTTTTTTATCTTAATACATATCATATTGTGCGATCAATTGTAATGTACTCGCAATACATATCGTAGTGTATATCTTTTATCGCGATACACATCATATCGTAGTGTATATATTTTATCACGATACACATCATATCGTAGTGTATATCTTTTATCAAGATACACATCATATCGTAGTGTATATATTTTATCGCGATACACATTATAGCGTAGTGTATATATTTTATCGCGATACACATTATATCGTAGTGTATATATTTTATCGCGATACACATCATATCGTAGTATATATGTTTTATCGCTATACGCATCATATCGTAGTGTATATATTTTATCACGATACACATCATATCGTAGTGTATATCTTTTATCAAGATACACATCATATCGTAGTGTATATATCTTTTATCGCGATACACATCATATCGTAGTGTATATATTGTATCAAGATACACATCATATCGTAGTGTATCTCTTTTATCAAGATACATATCATATCGTAGTGTATATCTTTTATCACGATACACATCATATCGTAGTGTATATGTTTTATCGTGATACGCATCATATAGTAGTGTATATGTTTTATAGCGATACGCATCATATCGTAGTGTATATCGTTTATCGCGATACACATCATATCGTAGTGTATATCTTTTATCGCGATACACATCATATCGTATTGTATATCTTTTATCGCCATACACATCATATCGTAGTGTATATCTTTTATCAAGATACACATCATAACGTAGTGAATATATTTTATCGCGATACACATTATATCGTAGTGTATATCTTTTAATACGATACACATCATATCGTAGTGTATATCGTTTATCGCGATACACATCATATCGTAGTGTATATCTTTTATCTCGATACACGTCATATCGTAATGTATATCTTTTAACGCGATACACATCTTATCGTTGTGTATACCTTTAACGCGATACACATCATATCGTAGTGTAAATCTTTTATCGCGATACACATCATATCGTAGTGTAAATCTTTTATCGCGATACCCATCATATCGTAGTAAATAATTTCTTTTATAGCGATACATATCGTAATGTATAATATCTTTTATCTCGATACACATCATATCGTAGTGTGTATTTTTTATCGCGATACACATCATATCGTAGTGTATATCTTTTATCGTGATACACATCATATCGTAGTGTATATCTTTTATCGCATTACACATCATATCAGTGTGTTTTTTTTATCGCGATACGCATCATATCGTAGTGTGTATGTTTTATCGCGATACACATCTTTTCTTAGTGTATATATTTTATCGCGATACACATCATATCGTAGTGTATATCTTTTATCGCGATACACATCATATCGTAGTGTATATCTTTTATCGCGATACACATCATATCGTAGTGTAGATCTTTTATCAAGATACACATCATATCTTAGTGTATATCTTTTATCGCGATACACATCATATCGTAGTGTATATCTTTTATCACGATATATATCATAAAGTATCACACATATTACATCGTGACATGACTAGCATTACCTATCACTACTTGAGAGTGTATCATTACATAGTTCAGTTCCAACCATGTTAATATTTGGAATTGTACATATATTTCAATTTATCTTATTGATTTTGTCCTGCTGTGTATATTGTAGAAAACTATCAGATTTATTCATTTTAGTCAGGCATAAATGGATCTGATTGTATCCCATGATGTTGATCTATATAGTAGTGACGGGTGTATCGCGCGAAGCATACCATGCTTACTCTTTTCGTGTATATATGTTAAGCATACCATGCTTACTCTTTTCGTGTATATATGTTAAGCATACCGTGCTTACTCTTTTCGTGTATATATGTTAAGCATACCGTGCTTACTCTTTTCGTGTATATATGTTAAGCATACCGTGCTTACTCTTTTCGTGTATATATGTTAAGCATACCGTGCTTACTCTTTTCGTGTATATATGTTAAGCATACCGTGCTTACTCTTTTCGTGTATATATGTTAAGCATACCATGCTTACTCTTTTCGTGTATATATGTTAAGCATAGCGTGCTTACTCTTTTCGTGTATATATGTTAAGCATACCGTGCTTACTCTTTTCGTGTATATATGTTAAGCATACCGTGCTTACTCTTTTCGTGTATATATGTTAAGCATACCATGCTTACTCTTTTCGTGTATATATGTTAAGCATACCATGCTTACTCTTTTCGTGTATATATGTTAAGCATACCGTGCTTACTCTTTTCGTGTATATATGTTAAGCATACCGTGCTTACTCTTTTCGTGTATATATGTTAAGCATACCGTGCTTACTCTTTTCGTGTATATATGTTAAGCATACCGTGCTTACTCTTTTCGTGTATATATGTTAAGCATACCGTGCTTACTCTTTTCGTGTATATATGTTAAGCATACCGTGCTTACTCTTTTCGTGTATATATGTTAAGCATACCGTTCTTACTCTTTTCGTGTATATATGTTAAGCATACCGTGCTTACTCTTTTCGTGTATATATGTTAAGCATACCGTGCTTACTCTTTTCGTGTATATATGTTAAGCATAGCGTGCTTACTCTTTTCGTGTATATATGTTACTTTTGAGCAGGATATACTGTAGTAGATACTTTTCAAATCAATTTTTTATTAATTTCTAAGTATCTTAATTAAAATGTGCATAGATAAATATGAATGGAAAGAAAAGAAAGTGAGGACAATTAGTCTTCTAGTCACTTTCCTCTCATTTTTCCTCGCTCTTTTCCCCAACCAAGCAAATGATACCATGAATGTTACGGTTGCTAAGACCTGTTTCATGTTCGCTATTTATTTATTAGAAACTTAAATTTTCACCCAGGTGATAATCATTTTCAAAATGTTGAAATGGCTACCTTGTCTCCACATCATTCCACTATGTGTATCGGCAGGTTATGTATACATTCGCATATGGAAGGGTACACAAGTCGTAATTAAAGTCAATTCTCCAAATTGATTAGGGTTTTCATTTACAAAAGCTACATTTGTGACTCTTTTGTTAGTTGACTCTGACTAAAGCAGTATACTGTGACCTAACCGTGCTTCGAAATTACATGTTTTCGATGGCTTTCGCCAATAATTCGGAGATTTTCATTTTCTTGTGGGTAATCAGTGACACTTGAGAAAACCAATTGAAAACCCAGGCTTTAAGGGCTGGGTTCAAAGTTTTTTAAAAGTTGTAAATGTAAATACTATATTTTGACTATTTTGAAAGTTAAAGGTTTGCAACATTTTTGTTCCGGATTTTATCATACTTTTGACAGTTTTAAACTTCATTTTAAACTTAGATTTTAGCTTACACATGTTAAATTTTCTATATAAATGTTCCTTTTAGCCTACGAATGAAAAGAATAACAATTTACAAATTAAAATTGGGTATAAGTAATTACAAAATAGCAATTTAAAATTAGGAACAATGGATGTGGAGTTGTTTGGTCTTCGTTAGACATGGAAAAAATCTTAAATCTGTGTAACAGCAGTAGACTGTCGATAATAAATCTGCAAAAACTACTAGAAATATACTTCATTTAGAATTGTTCAAAATTAATCAATAATATTCCCAAATAAAATATCATTTTTGTCTTTTAACTTAATGAATATTATATAATTAATGACTTTTGGTGAGGTTGACATGAGGATTTATCAACCTGAAGGGTGTAATATTTACTCTATAAGCCAATACTTACTATAAGCCAATTAGAGTATATATATTCATCAACAGTGTCCAACAGAATCAAATAAACCCATGAAACTTTTCCATACAATTACAGATTATTATTGATAAATGTCTTAAATTCAGATTTTCCGGTTGTCAGATTGTCATGGTCGTTGCGGCGTGGTTTGTTGGTTGATGCCCTAAGCTGTACCAATGGCCTCACTGGGTGTTTCAGGGTTGGACTTAGGGGTTCTTCGGCAGTTATTGGTTGGAGTTGTGGTGATAAAGGTAAAAGTAGGACAGAACTGGATAGAGGTGATGTGGAGTTGATCTTTGCATGCCTTTTAAGGGTGGGGAATATTTCAGATACAACCTGGTCAGTGACAGGTGAAGAGTGTTGGCGTTTCTTAGTAGATTTCATGAGCGCAGCAAATCGATTAGTAGTAGATGATGGTTTGCTCGTAGATGGAGCAGGTTCTACAGTGTCCACAATCTACTAGTTTCCGAAATTTGGTTCTGACACGTGAGAAAATTTATTGTAAGGGTAAATTTGTCTATTTTCAAGGCCTCCAAAGCAAGGGCAATAAACAACTAGCTCGTGCTTTCAATTCCACTTTCCGATACATAGATGACGTATTGTCACTGAATAACTCCGCTTTTGGAGACTTCGTAGATATAATCTACCCAGGAGAGTTGGAAATTAAAGACACTACTGATTCTAAGACTAAAGCATCCTATTTGGATTTGCTTCTCGAAATTGAAAACAACCATGATCTTTGTGTCAGATTATACGACAAACGTGACGACGTTGATTTTCCTATTGTTAATTTTCCATTCATGTGCAGTAACATACCACAATCGCCTGCTTATGGCACGTACATTTCACAACTGATCCGCTATGCTAGAGCTTGTTCTCTTTATAAGGACTTTCTTGCAAGGGGTCGAATATTAACCCTGAAATTACTGAAACAGGGTTACTTGACACACAAACTTAAAATTTCTTTTAGAAAATTTTATGGTCGTTACGGAGAACTCTTTGTCAAATACGACAAATCTGTTACTTTGGCAGATTTGTTTAGTCAGGCATGAATTGATCTCTTTGCACCTCATGATTTTGACCTTTATAGTAGTGGCGTGTGTCGCGCGCAAAGCAGACCATGCTTACTCTTTTCGAAACACCTGATGGTACTTCTCGTATGGGAAGTCCACTACTATATAATTATTGCACTCGATTTTGTCATGCTCTGGACAAGATTTTTGATTAACGGAATTGTTTTGCTTGTACGGATTTTTATTATCGCAATATCTATGTCTATGTATCGCTTTGCAGCCGATGATAATGATTTCTTTGCCCAATTGATAGCCTCCGACGAGAACTGTCTTAAATTTTGATTAGAAAGATTACGTGATTTCACAAAGTTAATTTTATTTTCCTTAGAGCTGGTTTAACAAACCAATTTAAGTCATTAATTCTAAACAGAAAACCGCGAGTGGGTGAACCATTGTTTGCTTGCTGTGAAATGACAGAAGCATGATGTAAGCACTGTAGAATCTGAAATAGTGCCTTCACTATGGGGTTCGTATCTTGTCGCTCTCTGTAATGGGAGTGTTGATGTTGTCTACTGCCATATTGAGGATGTCTGTTGCTATAATGTTACCTATTGCCATACTGCTGGCTTATAGTGTTCAGTCAATGTGTATTAACTATTTATATTTGGTCTGTAGTCGTAAAACAGACTTACGTGTGATAGAATAGATTTATATTATTTAACAATTACTGTATAAAGATGGTCTTATTAGTAATGACAATAAATACCAGGGATTGCCAGGCAAAGTAACATATGCGTACTGGCAGGTGTCGGAAATGATCATATTTTAATTAACGATAATACAAAAAAACATTCATCGAAAATACGTCAAATTCGAAATAGAGCAAGATCCTATCAATCCAAGGATCATAGCAAGTTTCATCAAAATCAGATGAAAACTGATACTCATCAACTCCTGCACTAAAGCATACCTTTTCCGGTAAAATTAAATCACAAGTTTTACAATTTCACCAAATCTTCTGATTTCGACCAAGCCTGTACGATTGTTTTCTAAAAAACTGAAAGAGCGTGGATACTCAAAACGATTTTTACGAAACATAAAATACTCCACTTTAGCGCAAATAGCAGCGAAGACCCGACTGTATGCCGAAGTTCATTCAGGTTTAAGGAGTGCTCCATGTTTGTCAAGTAGATGTAAACATGTCCCTTTACTAATAAATGATATCCTATTCAGGAGCATGTATCATGTTTAAGCTCAAAAGTAATTTATTTCATTCCATGTACGAAATGCCCCAAACAATATGTAGAAGAAAATAAGAATACTTTACGCACTCGTTTCAATGCTCACAGATCAGATATAAAATTAAAGAAAGACAAGCCCGTTTCTAATCATTTCAATCTCGATGACCATTCAATAAACGATCTAACCCCAATTGAACGTATAGAAATTGATTTACCGGAAGATGAAACCACCAAATTCCGACAATCTAGAGAAGCCTACTGGATTGAGACATTGAATACAGCAAGACCTATAGGACTCAATATTCATCATTACGCAGGCATAGCACCCTTTGTTCATGTCCACTACTAGAGTCTTCAAGAGAAATTTACCCATGTTTATAAGCAGAAAATGATAGTTGCCTACTCAAAAACTCAGAACTTTAATTAATGACAATCTGGTTCATAGCAAACTAAAAACCAATCAGTAATTAGCAGATACTATACCACTCGCCCATTGAGAGAGTCTATATTTCTTCTAATTTCAGATCAAAAAAGAAAATCCAGAATGCAGACCCTTGATCCCAATTTCGAAAAAAAGCATTTGTTCCAACCTAGGCCTGTACATTTGGGAGATTCAAACCCTCCCTTACCCGAAATCAAATACTGTTCTTCGAAAATATGGTAAATTCCAACTTGACTTGATCTTATCAATCTAAAGGATCATAGTAAGTTTCATCAAAAATCAGATGAAAACCGTAGTGTCTGTTGCGCTCAAAAGAATTGTTGACGGAAGGATGGACGGACCGACGGACAGGGGCGACGACAATATACGACCTCATATTCAAATGGTGGTTAAGATCCTACCTGTCTACATCTGTTTGAGCTTTTGACAAAGGACACACGTCATGCAATGTGTAATGAGGGAACTTTTTTCCGATCGGCAAGGGATGTTGAACGTGAGCAGTCACTAATATTTGGGTTATTGTCCCACCTGACCAACTAGCCTCTCCGACCAGCATCACTGACAGGGGAAAACTGGTGTGAAAAATCGTAAAGTATTATCAGAATGTCGCGAACGTATTGGAACTGGGGCTCAAATAGGGGTAAACTGATTGATGGGGGAAACAACTGTCGGGGTTAAGAATCCAAATATGGAAGAGCCAACATCCGAGCACAATTTAAAACATGAACACCAACAGTCCACTTTATTTCCAGATAATTTCAGATATAACTATCTTAAGTCATCTTTATCTCCACATTTTGAGTTGTTAGACGCGATAGTTTTTCAAATGTTGTTAGCCGCCTATTTGAATATACCCCCTAACCCCCCCCCCCCTCCCATACAAACAGGGGAAGTGGCTACATATCAACGGATGGACAAACACCAGACAGAGTGCGGTGAGGGAAATTATGCTTGGACAGCGGCATCAGCCTACTTTCCTTTTCGATTCCAAATTCGGGATCAGGGGCTACAGTTTATTGTCCTATACTGGACTAGACTCGACGCCATTTCCATGTCAGTCTCTCTGACCTGCATCACTGACAGGGGGAAACCCCAACCGGTTTGAAAAATTAGAAAATGTTTCATCTCGACCCATGCCGGGTTGAAAGAAATAAGACTGCCTCATATTTGATTATTATGAAACATTAGTAGTAACAGAAAAACATAAACATGTTTTATTTAAAGACATATTTTTCTACTGTAGTTTCTCCAGACGAGTCGTCTATATTGAAACTATCAGGAATGTTGGTCATGTTTTATTTAAACACAGACTTTTTCTGCTATGGTAGCATTAGCGTTGGCAGTTGTTCTGATAAAACCTTCAGGAATGTTGGTCCGGGTATCGTTAAAAAGGAGACATCTCGTATTGAATCTACCTGAAGAATAACTCAACAATACACATTCGGTCGTCTGGTTACAAGCCTCTATACATTGGTTCAGATCAGTAGGTTTAAAAATGGATATAACTGGAGCTTCAAACAAATCACATATTCCAAATGATATAACTCCACTGGTACATCTGGGTTTATTGTTACATGCTTCATCACATTCAGCTGGGGTCTCGACATATGATCCACCAAAGGCAGTGGGTGATATGATCATATTATTTGTAAAATTGTATTCACATTCTGAAAAGTAAATTACATAGTTAAAAATATATTTTTCAGAAAGCTATTGATGTTTGCTTGTGTTTACGCGTACCTATTCACACTTTTTCTTTGTCAGATGTTAGAATTGGAATGGTACAAACCGATGCTGTCTATGTCACGAATTTCGAAAACCTCTTCAGTTCTTGCAGTTGATACTAAAACACATTTTTCATCCCTTTTTATACGCCCACTCGAAAGATGGTCTGTCGGTCCGTCGGTCCGTCCGTTCACATTTAGTTCGTGCTCACTCTACAGGCTACAATTCTTTATAGATTCTTTTGATTTTGATATTGTGGGTCAATGTAATTATGAAGAAGATCCCTATTGATTTTTGGGATGATCGGATAATTTTTCATGGAAATATCGTGTCCGACTTGACGCTTCACAGAGTAACATCAGGTGTTCTGAAAGCATGGCTATGCCTTGTTGTTGATCAACTTGAGATCTAATTTAATGTGTATATTTATATCCTATCATTATATCTAATTTGTAATCATGTTTATACCTTAACACATGTCACTATAACATAAATTATTCTATTCTATAGCTTTAATTGAATTGAAGTTTTAATATAAACTATCATACCTTGAGGAAGTGGTGTAGTGGTACTTTCAGGCATTGGTGTAGTGGTACCTTGAGGCATTGGTGTAGTGGTACTTTCAGGCATTGGTGTAGTGGTACCTTGAGGCATTGGTGTAGTGGTACTTTCAGGCATTGGTGTAGTGGTACTTTCAGGCATTGGTGTAGTGGTACTTTCAGGCATTGGTGTAGTGGTACCTTGAGGCATTGGTGTAGTGGTACTTTCAGGCATTGGTGTAGTGGTACTTTCAGGCATTGGTGTAGTGGTACTTTCAGGCATTGTTGTAGTTGTACCTTCGGGCAAAAATTAAAAGAGACATTTTATGTTCTCCAATAGATGGTGGGGGTTTGGACGCCCCAGATATTTTCACTTTTGCAAATACAATAAAAATATCATGGACCCAAAAATATTTTACACAACTGAAAACCCACATTTGGAAACAAACTATTGAAACTAGACAATAGAATTAACCCTTTTCAGCTAAATCTCAATCAAACCGACATTGAAAAATTAGGGATAAAGAATATATTCATCAAAGAAATACTGTCTGCTTATTTAAAGATTAACCACTCAAATAAGGTATCTAAAGATAGCATTATTTGGTAAAATTCTAATATAAAGATTAATAAAAAGGTAACATTTTATAAAAATTGGTTCGAAAATAATATTTATAAAGTGTCCGACTTATTAGATGGAAAGGATAACTTTTTCTCGTACGAGAAGTTCTGCAAAAAATACTGTAACCTTAAAGTAGACTTTGTCACATATTTAGGTCTGATAACTGCTATTAAAAAAATGTTATATCCGAACAGTCACTATCCACTATCAAATACTTACAGCTGCAAAGAAGCCTACACTGAATTACGTAAAACACTTAACAAATCAATCACACAAATGGATAAACCTCACATGCAAACAGGAAACTCAAATATATTTTCGAAAAATTAAACAGCTTACAAACAGCTCGATTCTACGAAACTTTCAATTTAAACTATTACATAAAATTCTACCAAATAATTCATTTCTTCATAAGAAAAAATATATTGCTTCCCCATTATGTACACTATGTGATGAAGAAATAGAGAGCCTGGAACACTATCTCTTTTATTGCAATACTAGTCAATTGTTTCTTAATGAACTAATTTCGCTCATAAATAAAAACGTCGAACACAAAATTAAACTTGTTATATTCAACAACCTTGAAAACCATAACTCCTTCGTAGAATTTATTCTTTTATATGCAAAATACTATATACACTGCTGTAAATATAAATCTTGTCAGCCAACTCTAGGACATTTCTTACAGAAACTTAACACTCAACAACTTGTAGAAAACGAAGCTGCTCTTATCAAGAACAACATAGAAAAGCACAATGCGAAATGGTCAATTATAAAAACTGTAACACAACATTAGGCTCAACCTACACCTTCTCAGCCGGTTCTTCTCTATCCTGTCAACTATCTTTAATTTTCTCTCTATTTTTTCTTTATGTTCTATTAATTCTTTCTCCGTAAAAATATTACAAACATTTGTCTGCACAACTATCAGAGAAATAATGATTTAAAAATGTATGAAAAATGTTATGTGTAAAATAGGCTTTTGTAATAAAAAATTTAAAAAAGAAAAACCTTCGGGCATTGGCGTAGTGGTACCTTGAGGCATTGGCGAAGCGGGTTTGCACGTGGGTTTTAAATATTCCCATTCCCCATCATTACATTTCATCAACGAATTCAACTCAAATCCCTTTTTACATCTTATTTTAACCAATCCACAATCTTCATCAAATTCTGATTTTGGTATATGTGGATATGGCAAGCAATCTGTAAATTTCAATTTGATAATATTATCATTTCAATTCAGGATTGAATGTAGATCTGTTTGCATTCATTGGTTGATGAACGCAGAATTTCCACGTGTTAAATCGAATGAATGGCAAGCCCTGTATTCAATTTTATATTTACATTTGGTAGTGCTCGTGCTCTAGAATCTTTCGAACATTTCAAAATTTAAGGTTCACACCCCTTATCCGTTAAAGACTAAAGAGAATTGTACACTAATAACATTTTGGTCATTTCCTTACATCTGAGGCCTTTCCGGACATTTTTTCTTGTTGACGCTCGCCTTTCGAGAAGGGTTCTTTTGAGGGTTGACAGGTTTAACGGTTACCTCTCAGGGGGGGAAAGGGGGAACCATCCCAAGACAATTTTGAAAATCTCGGATAATTTCCATGACTAAAGACATTTCCTAGCTCTCTTGCGTCACCGTCCCGGTTACTACGGCCCTGCATTTTGAATAACTTTTTATGAACAAATATATCTGGTTACACTAGTGAACGTAGTATATATAACCTAACTTACAGAATATAATAATAGAGGTCGTGAAATTCCCAAAGTGCGTCTGACTACTAATCAAGTGGAAAAGGACGATAAATTCTAATCATAATATATCAAATAGATTTACCACAGTAATATAATATATCAAATAGATTTACCACAGTAATATAATATATCAAATAGATTTACCACAGTAATATAATATATCAAATAGATTTACCACAGTGATATAACATATCAAATAGATTTACCACAATAATATAATCAGTATAAATACTTACCACTCTTACCACTATTACCACTCTTACCACTATTACCACTCTTACCACCCTTACCAATCTTACCACTCTTACCAGCCTGAACAAGAATCAAGTTTGTCACACAAAACAACAGGATTGAACATAAAAGGTTATTCATGGTTCTGATTAGGGTAATAACTAGACTTGTTGATACACTGTCGAGTGTTGAATGCTAGAATTGGTGAGAAATTTATACTAAATTAAGGGCCTCCTACTGGACAGATGTTGTCAACTGTCTATGAATATATTATACCAACTTTAAAGGGAAACAGTCGGCATTATCGGGTGTGATTGTGATTTGTGTTATAAATTTACATGTGTATAATAATGCAAATAATGTTTAAGAAAAAAATCGGGAGAATTGTGTCATTTTTTTCATGATTGCGACTGTTCATTTTGCAAATGGTCTTGTCTTGTTGGTAAAGGCCTGGAGGTCAGATTGTTTAAAAATGTCTTTATAATAATAATATGAAAAACTTTAATTTACGTGGTCCATAATTAGGCTTATACGTTGTCCTGTCTCATATTCGGCTCATTGGAACAAACATATATAGATACAAATCTGAACCATACATGAGCCGATCAAGATAGATTTATAATGTTTTAGACTCCTAATTCTGTCAAGGGTGTACCAGGCGCTAGAGCAATAGCTCTCCTCGTCAGGGGCACCTGAGGCACCTTTGGTACTCATCATCATTATATTCAACAATACATATATTCGCAATGACCTAAATTCAATAACAGCTTAATCGAGACACCTCTGGTACTTGTGATATATTCAACCACATGTACATTCGCAATGACCTAAATTTAAGAAGGGTTTACTCGAGACACCTCTGGTACTTGTGATATATTCAACCATATGTACATTCGCAATGACTTAAATTGAATAACGGTTTACTCGAGATACCTCTGGTACTTGTGATATATTCAACCATATGTATCTTCGCAATGACCTAAATATAATAACTGAATAAACATTGTTGTCAATACAGTACAGGATCCACAATTTCCACCTTTCTGACTATCTGCTTTCACGTATTAAATGTGTATTAACTAGTCAACTATTTCAGTTTCCTGGAGGAGCAATATGACATTCTAGATACTTCAGAGTAAAGTCATATATAATTTAGGTCATTTCCTTATGAAAATAGCAATATATTATATAAATAATGTCCTCATATTTCAAAATTATTGTTTTACTATATGCATTTAGATGTCTGAAGATTATTCATTAAAATGTATCAAATATGTAACTTATCGTTAACTTTATCATATTACAAAGCGATCCACCAGACATAAATATATTAGTGACTATGTGCCGGATGAAATATGTCGATTTGTCATTTTAAAATGTACTTTTCAATGTGGAAGATTTGTATTATTGTGGAATTAAACTGTAGGATTGTATGTAAAATTCCTCTGAAACCAACATTTAGTGAATTTATATGCCTTTTATTATAGCACATTCATAATTTTAGATTTTGTATCATCACATTGTATATGGTCGCCATGTGACGGTATATAAGTTCCACTATAATAAGTGTTCAAAAGAACATTTGTTATGTAATATTTGTTCAATTTGGAACTTTTATTATATAACACTAGACCTAACCCTAACCCTAACCCTGATATTATATGATAAGAGTTCCCAAGATCATTTATTATAATAATGTTTGTTCCATAAGCAATATTTATTATGAGGAACAAATATACAGTCACAGCTATCCCAGCAGGGGCGGACTGGGCCGCATGGCCACATGGCTAAAGCCATGCGGGCCGGTGTGCACGGGGCCGGTTTGTGAAAAATGAAAAAAAAAAAATATTTATATTTTGAAAAAAAAAAAAAAATTGGACTTATAGGTCTACTAAAGATTTCAAAAGAAAGTGGCCGAAATCCGCTGGAGGCGTTTTTTTTTACTATAAAACATACATTGTCCACGTCAAAAACCGTTAAATTAGTACAATTTATACTATGTTTTAAGCCAAAAAAAAAAGGTCAAAAAAAATTTCACCTCGCTTCGCTCGCCCAAAATTTGGATAAACGCCCTCCCCTCCTTTTGGAAAAACGTGGATCCGCCCCTGTTAAGACTCCTATACTCGGGGTCGTGCTTTGCCCACACACTTAAGTGGGCCGGTCAAGGGAAAAAACCATGGCCGCGTCACGGCCCCAGTCCGCCCCTGTATCCCAGTGCCTTTTAACACCTTTCAACGGGTAATGCTACAAGCCATTCTAATGTTCTGGAAAATGAATGAAGATAAGTTTTAAGTTCATCGAGTTTCACACCCCAATCAAGATCCGAACTCTCAACCATAACAACTATGCTATCTTGACCAAGCAAATGGCGTCGTGATTACAAAGAACGGCGTTCTAACCAACTGTGATCTAAGACATCACTAACTGAAAAATGAATTTTCTTGTACACAGTTTCACTGTTTTATTGATCCCCTTGTACTTTTTTCTAGATAGTCTAAAAATGTTGAAATCACTACCCAGCCTTAATATCATTCCACTGCGTGTATAAGTTATCAAAATACATTCGCACATGGAAGGATACAAAAGTCATAACTAAAGTCAATTCACCATAATGTGATCAATCATTTTATACAACAAATATTTTGCATGCATTGTCAAGTTACTGACACTATAACAAAAATTATTTCTCAAGAGACACAAGTCTCTTATCAAAAATCCGAAATAAACTATTTTTATGACTGGCAAAATTCTATTGCATGGGTAGCATAGGTTAGGTTAAGAATTGTCAATAATTCCAAATGCATAAGGTTTTTCTTTGGGGTTAAATTGATGGTTTTGTGACTTCTATTAGGGTTACGTTTTATTGTTTGCTAGGTTAAGGGTTTTAAACGGAAAGCTACATTTGTGACCTTTTTTTAGAGTTGAGGATTGGCATCTGAAAGCAAAAGCTCGGTTTACTATTTCTAGGTATAAGGCATTTTCGAGAGAAGATTTGGGTCTTGGTCTTGTAAAAAAGGCCTCTAGAACTGCATAAAAATTGTATAATCTTTTCAATTATATCCCTATTTAAACATTAATCTTTCATTTTCTGTATATGTGTTTTAATATGTGTTTTCTATAATATAGACTGTAATGCATGTCTCACTAACGTCGAAGTTCTGTCTTTCAAATGCTAATAATGATAGCTAAAAACTTCCAGGTTCTGGTTCTAAGCTTTGATTTGCAGCAGTTCTATCATGTTCCTTTAGCAACGGCTATCATTTCATTTCATGAAGGAACATGCAGTTCTATATGCATAATCTAAACTCAATACTGCTTTTAGAGTTAGGTCGTGGGTCAAGGCAATTCCAAATGTATAAAGTACATTTTACACAGTACACGGTGTTTCCATTATATAAGAAATATTGTTTCAACATGTGCATTTAGATATGTCTGAAGATTAATAATTAAAATATATCAAATATGTAACTTATCATCAACCTATTATAATATATCAATTGATCCACCAGACATAGATATATTAGTGACTATGTGACAAACATATCAATATATGAAAAATGTTCATAATGTCTTTTTTCACCAATTGTCACAATTTTGCACTTTACAACTCAAAATTCCAAAATGAAACAATGAAAAATACCCTACTCGATTTGTTTTTTATTTGTGTATCGCGCTTACTCTTTTCGAAACATCTGATGGTACTTCTCACTACTTCCAGTCCACCCAGCTGTAAATGGGTACGGATAATCCGGGAAAGATCAATGCCAAGGTGTCGAAGGACAGCTGGGAGAAAGAATCATAAGTTGTTATCCATGTAAAATATAGATGTCTCTTTGTTTATTCCATTTGAGTCCAATGTAGCTCTCGATTTTGCCTTGTACGAGATTTTGATTGACGGCTTGCGTGTACGTTGTTTATATGCATAGCAATACATATAGTATCGTACATGTATATCTTCTTTTATCGCGATACATATCGTATTGTTATCTATTATCGCGATACATATCGTATTGTTATCTTTTATCTAGATGCATATCGTACTGCTATCTTTTATCTAGATACATATCGTATTGATATTTTTATCACGATCCATATCGTATTGTTATCTTTTATCGCGATACATATCGTATTGTTATCTTTTATCTACATACATATCGTATTGATATTTTCATCGCGATACATATCGTATTGTTATCTTTTATCGCGATACATATCGTATTGTTATCTTTTATCGATATAAATATCATACTGTTATCTTTTATCGATATAAATATCATACTGTTATCTTTTATCGAGATACATATTGTATTGTTATCTTTTATCCCGATACATATCGTATTGTTATCTTTTATCGCGATACATACCATACTGTTATTTTTTATCTAGATACATATCGTATTGTTATCTTTTATCGAGATACATATCGTATTGTAAACTTTTATCGAGATACATATCGTATTATTATCTCATATCGCGATACATATCGTATTGTTATCTTTTATCGCGATATATATCGTATTGTTATCTTTTATCGCGATACATATCGTATTGTTATCTTTTATCGATATAAATATCATACTGTTATCTTATATCGCGATACATATCGTATTGTTATATTTTATCGCGATACATATCGTATTGTTATATTTTATCGCGATATATATCGTATTGTTATCTTTTATCGCGATACATACCTTATTGTTATCTTTTATTGCGATACATATCGTATTGTTATTTATTGTCCAGATACATTTTGAACTGTTATCTTTTATCGTGATACATATCGTATTGTTATTTTTTATCGCGATACATATCGTATTGTTATCTTTTATCGCGAAACATATCGTATTGTTTTCTTTTATCGATATAGATACCATACTGTTATCTTTTATCGAGATACATATCGTATTGTTATCTTTTATCGCGATACATATCTTATTGTTATCTTTTATCGCGATACATATCTTATTGTTATCTTTTATCGCGATACATATCGTACTGTTATATTTTATCGAGATACATATCATATTGTTATTTTTTATCGCGATATATATCGTATTGTTATCTTTAATCGCGATTCATATCGTATTGTTATCTTTTATCGCGATAGATATCTTATTGTTATCTTTTATCGCGATACATATCGTATTGTTATCTTTTATCGCGATACATATCGTATTGTTATCTTTTATCGATATAAATATCATACTGTTATCTTTTATCGAGATACATATTGTATTGTTATCTTTAACGCGATACATATCACATTGTTATCTTTTATCGCGATACATATCGTACTGTTATATTTTATCGAGATACATATCGTATTGTTATCTTTTATTCCGATATATATCTTATTGTTATCTTTTATCGCGATACATATCTTATTGTTATCTTTTATCGCGATACATATCGTACTGTTATCTTTTATCGCGATAGATATCGTATTGTTATCTTTTATCGCGATACATATATTGTTATTTTTTATCGCGATTTATATCGTATTGTTATCTTTTATCGCGATAGATATCGTATTGTTATCTTTTTTCGCGATACATATCGTATTGTTATCTTTTATCGATATAAATATCATACTGTTATCTTTTATCGAGATACATATTGTATTGTTATCTTTAACGCGATACATATCACATTGTTATCTTTTATCGCGATACATATCGTACTGTTATATTTTATCGAGATACATATCGTATTGTTATCTTTTATTCCGATATATATCTTATTGTTATCTTTTATCGCGATACATATCTTATTGTTATCTTTTATCGCGATACATATCGTACTGTTATCTTTTATCGCGATAGATATCGTATTGTTATCTTTTATCGCGATACATATATTGTTATTTTTTATCGCGATTTATATCGTATTGTTATCTTTTATCGCGATAGATATCGAATTGTTATCGTTTTTCGCGATACATATCGTATTGTTACCTTTTATCGCGATACTTATCATATTGTTATCTTTTATCGAGATACATATCTTATTGTTATTTTTTATTTAGATACATATCGTACTGTTATCTTTTATCGCGATACATATTCGTATTGATATCTTTTGTCGAGATACATATCGTATTGTTATTTTTTATTTAGATACATATCGTACTGTTATCTTTTATCGCGATACATATTCGTATTGATATCTTTTGTCGAGATACATATCGTATTGATATCTTTTGTCGAGATACATATCGTATTGTTATCTTTTATCGCGATACATATCGTATTGTTATCTTTTGTCTAGATACATATCGTATTGTTATCTTTTGTCGAGATACATATCGTATTGTTATCTTTTGTCTAGATACATATCGTATTGTTATCTTTTATCGCGATACATATCATACTGTTATCTTTTATCGCGATACATATCGTATTGATATTTTTTATCGCGATATATATCGTACTGTTATTTTTTTATCTAGATACATATCGTATTGTTATCTTTTGTCGAGATACATATCGTATTGTTTTATTGTGTCAAGATACATACCGTATTGTTATCTTTTTTCGCGATACATATCGTAATGTTATATTTTATCGAGATACATATCGTATTGTTATCTTTTATCGAAATACATGTCGTACTGTTATCTTTTGTCTCGATACATATCGTAATATTATATTTTATTGCGATTTATAGATTGTACTGTTATCTTTTATTGCTATACATATCGTATTGTTATTTATTGTCCAGATACATTTCGTACTGTTATCTTTTATCGTGATACATATCGTATTGTTATCTTTTATCGAGATACATATCGTATTGGATTCTTTTATCGAGATACATATCGCATTGTTATCTCTTATCGCGATACATATCGTAATGTTATCTTTTATCGCGATACATATCGTATTGTTATCTTTTATCGCGATACATATCGTATTGTTATCTATTGTCGAGATACATTTCGTACTGTTATCTTTTATCGTGATACATATCGTATTGTTATTTTTTATCGCGATACATATCGTAATATTTACATTTCTACTATCACTACCTTCAATATACCAGTTAAGAAAAGTGGCGTTTATTTTTCGATGAACGCTAGTTTGTCACGTGACACTATGACGTTGTTAAAACACAACAATGACGTAATCTAAGACTTGTGGCAAATTCAAGCAAATTATCATATTAAAAAGTCAAAATTTGATTTATAAAAGTATCAGAATGTAAATATAAGAATTAAACGTTGGTCTCATTAGCATTATTGGTGTGTAAACGCAATAGATCACGCCACAAACATACATAAATGACTTCGTCATTTATTCAGTTTGTCACGTGATCAATTGCGTTTACACACCAATAATGCAAATGAGACCAACGTTTAATTCTTAATTGGATTCTTTTATCGAGATACATATCGTAGTTATCTTTTATCGGGATACATTACGTACCTTATCTTGTGTTGGGATACATATCGTATTGTTATCTTTTATCGCGATACATATCGCATTGTTATCTTTTATCGCGATATATATCGTACTGTTATTTTTTATCGCGATGAATATCGTATTGTTAGCTTTTATCGCGATACATATCGTATTGTTACCTTTTATCGCGATACATATCGTATTGTTACCTCTTATCGCGATACATATCGTATTGTTATTTTTTTTATCACGATACATATCGTATTGTTATCTTTTATCGCGAAACATATCATATTGTTATCTTTAATCGCGATTCATATCGTATTGTTATCTTTTATCGCGATACATATCATATTGTTATCTTTTATCGAGATACATATCTTATTGTTATTTTTTATTTAGAGACATATCGTACTGTTATCTTTTATAGGGATACATATTCGTATTGATATCTCTTGTCGAGATACATATCGTATTGTTATCTTTTGTCGAGATACATATCGTATTGTTATATTTTGTCTAGATACATATCGTATTGTTATCTTTTATCGAGATACATATCGCATTGTTATCTCTTATCGCGATACATATCGTATTGATATTTTTTATCGCGATATATATCGTACTGTTATTTTTTATCTAGATACATATCGTATTGTTATCTTTTGTCGAGATACATATCGTATTGTTTTATTTTGTCAAGATACATACCGTATTGTTATCTTTTTTCGCGATACATATCGTAATGTTATATTTTATCGAGATACATATCGTATTGTTATCTTTTATCGCGATACATATCTTATTGTTATCTTTTATCGCGATACATATCGTATTGTTTTCTTTTATCGAGATACATATCGTATTGTTATATTTTATCTCGATATATATCGTATTGATATCTTTTATCGAGATACATATCGTACTGTTATCTTTTATCCCGATACATATCGTATTGAAATCCTTTATCGAGATGCATATCATATTGTTATCTTTTATCGAGATTAGTGCTGGGTATTGCCAACCATGCCACGATACGATACGAATCGCGATACAAAGGTCACGATACAATACGTATCGCGATATGGGATAAAGGTACAAAAATTGAAAGTTCATCTTCAAAGTAACAATATCTATTTTTGTATAGCTTTATTAATGTGAAATTTGGTAATTTAATTGATAGGAGTGGTCCATATCCACGTCTTATAAATATTTTCAAAATAATTTCAACCAACTCGAATAGAAAAAATAGTGAATTGTAAAAAATATATACACTTTTTACGAAATGAGAGGTATCGTCAAGTATCGATACACGACCTCGCGATACGATACGCGTATCGTGGCATGTTGTATCGCGATACATCGATACAACGATATATTGTGCCAGCACTAATCGAGATACAATCGTATTGTTGTCTTTTGTTACTATACATATTGCACTGTTATCTTTTATCGCTATACATATCGTATTGTTATTTTTTATCGAGATACATATCGTACTGTTATCTTGTATCAAGATACGTATCGTATTGTTATCTTTTATCGCGATACATATCGTACTGTTATCTTTTGTCGAGATACATATCGTACTGTTATCTTTGGCGCGATACATATCGTTTTGTTATCTTTTATCGAGATACATATCGTATTGTTATCCTTTATCGCGATACATATCGTACTGTTATTTTTTATCGCGATACATATCGTACTGTTATCTTTTATCGAGATACATATCGTTCTGTTTTCTTATGTCGCGATACATATCGTATTGTTATCTTTTATCGCGATCCATATCGTACTGTTATCTTTTATCGCGATACATATCGTAATGTTATATTTTATTGCGATATATAGATTGTACTGTTATTTTTTATTGCGATACATATCGTATTGTTATTTATTGTCGAGATAAAATTTCGTACTGTTATCTTTTATCGCAATACATATCATATTGTTATTTTTTATCGCGATACATATCGTATTGGATTCTTTTATCGAGATACATATCGTAGTTATCTTTTATCGGGATACATTACGTACCTTATCTTGTGTTGGGATACATATCGTATTGTTATCTTTTATCGCGATACATATCGTATTGTTATCCTTTATCGCGATACATATCGTACTGTTATTTTTTTTATCGCGATACATATCGTACTGTTATCTTTTATCGAGATACATATCGTTCTGTTTTCTTATGTCGCGATACATATCGTATTGTTATCTTTTATCGCGATCCATATCGTACTGTTATCTTTTATCGCGATACATATCGTAATGTTATATTTTATTGCGATATATAGATTGTACTGTTATTTTTTATTGCGATACATATCGTATTGTTATTTATTGTCGAGATAAAATTTCGTACTGTTATCTTTTATCGCAATACATATCATATTGTTATTTTTTATCGCGATACATATCGTATTGGATTCTTTTATCGAGATACATATCGTAGTTATCTTTTATCGGGATACATTACGTACCTTATCTTGTGTTGGGATACATATCGTATTGTTATCTTTTATCGCGATACATATCGCATTGTTTTCTTTTATCGTGATACATATCGTATTGTTATCTTTTATCGCGATACATATCGTATTGTTATCTTTTATCGCGATACATATCATATTGTTGTTTTTTTATCGCGATGCATATCGTATTG
Source organism: Lottia scabra (assembly GCA_029955415.1). Lineage (NCBI taxonomy): Eukaryota > Metazoa > Mollusca > Gastropoda > Lottiidae > Lottia > Lottia scabra. The sequence continues at coordinate 2,844,705 of JARJEI010000019.1, read as the reverse complement.
TTATCTTTTATCGTGATACATATCGTATTGTTATCTTTCATCGCGATACATATCGTATTGTTATCTTTTATCGCGATACATATCGTATTGTTATTTTTTTTATCGTGATACATATCGTATTGTTATCTTTTATCGCGATACATATCGTATTGTATTCTTTTATCGAGATACATCTCGTATTGTATTCTTTTATCGAGATACATATCGTAGTTATCTTTTATCGGGATACATTACGTACCTTATCTATTTTTTATCGCGATACATATCGTACTGTTATCTTTTATCGAGATACATATCGTTCTGTTTTCTTATGTCGCGATACATATCGTATTGTTATCTTTTATCGCGATCCATATCGTACTGTTATCTTTTATCGCGATACATATCGTAATGTTATATTTTATTGCGATATATAGATTGTACTGTTATTTTTTATTGCGATACATATCGTATTGTTATTTATTGTCGAGATAAAATTTCGTACTGTTATCTTTTATCGCAATACATATCATATTGTTATTTTTTATCGCGATACATATCGTATTGGATTCTTTTATCGAGATACATATCGTAGTTATCTTTTATCGGGATACATTACGTACCTTATCTTGTGTTGGGATACATATCGTATTGTTATCTTTTATCGCGATACATATCGCATTGTTTTCTTTTATCGTGATACATATCGTATTGTTATCTTTTATCGCGATACATATCGTATTGTTATCTTTTATCGCGATACATATCATATTGTTGTTTTTTATCGCGATGCATATCGTATTGTTATCTTTTATCGTGATACATATCGTATTGTTATCTTTCATCGCGATACATATCGTATTGTTATCTTTTATCGCGATACATATCGTATTGTTATTTTTTTTATCGTGATACATATCGTATTGTTATCTTTTATCGCGATACATATCGTATTGTTATTTTTTATCGCGATACATATCGTACTGTTATCTTTTATCGAGGTACATATCGTATTGTTATCTTTTATTACTATACATATTGCACTGTTATCTTTTATCGCGATACATATCGTATTGTTATCTTTCTTCGAGATAGATATCGTACTGTTATCTTTTGTCGTGATACATATCGTACTGTTATCTTTTGTTGAGATACATATCATGCTTTTGTCTTTTGTACGATACATATCGTATTGTTATCTTTTATCGCGATACATATCGTATTGTTATCTTTTGTTGGGATACATATCGTGATGTTGTCTATTTCACGATACATATCATACTGTTATCTGTTATCGAGATACATATCGTATCGTTATCTTTTATCGCGATACATATCGTATTGTTATCTTTTATCCCGATATATATCGTATTGTTATCTTTTATCGCGATAAATATCGTATTGTTATCTTTTATCGCGATACATATCGTATTGATATCTTTTATCGCGATACATATCATATTGTTATCTTTTATCGAGATACAAATCGTACTGTTATCTTTTATCGCGATAAATATCGTATTGTTATCTTTTATCGCGATACATATCGTATTGTTATCTTTTATCGCGATACATATCGTATTGTTATCTTTTATCGCGATAAATATCGTATTGTTATCTTTTATCGCGATACCTATCGTATTGATATCTTTTATCGCGATAAATATCGTATTGTTATCTTTTATCGAGATACATATCGTATTTTTAACTTTTATCAAGAATCATATCGTATTGATATCTTTTATCGCGATAAATATCGTATTGTAAAATCAAACACTATAGACGTGCTATATGTTTGATTATGGATAGTTATGGTACACATAATTTAAGAGTCTTTGTTTGTGTTACTCTGTATGAAGTCAGTCAATGGATATCAAGATTATCAATGCGTCTAATAATAACGTAGTACTTGACCCTTTGGTCCTCTGTCTACAGTCATTATTTAACTTATTGAAAATCGTTTGACCATTAACCTATACATATGTGATAGTAATGTTATTCTATTTATAAAATGTAAAGCGAATGTGAATGATTTGATTTGTATGATTGTAGAATTAAAATGTAGGATTCTTGCAATTTATATGTAAAATTCCAAATACCCAAATTGTAATTCAAATGCATTTACCTCTGAAACCAACTGTATTTATTTACTAAGTGAATTTATATGCGACTATTGTGATCTCAGACATCACTAAGTAAAAAATGAATTTTCCTGTTGTATACATTTTCACTGTTTTATTGATCCCCTTGTACTTTTTTCTAGATAGTCTAAAAATGTTGAAATCGCTACCCAGCCTTAACATCATTCCACTGCGTGTATAAGTTATCTAAGTACAATAATGTATATGGAAGGGTAGACCGGAACATCCTGTCTCTCAATTAGTGAATTTGAAACTAGGAAGGGTTGAAGCCATTTGGTTGCGTTGAAATATTCCTCTTCTTGAGTTTTTTTTTCTGACTGATTTCTTGTATGTTATGAGGTCAGCTCCATACCAGCCCTTTTTCGACAGAATAAACCACAAATTGTTGTCTGTTATCTAAGTTAAAAGAATACAACCTCTTAGAATGAACAAAAAATCTAAATTGTCAAATTTGGTCAAATAGGAGTTTATATTCCTACTATTCCAGCATCTATAAACAACAAGGCCTACTATTCCAGTATCTATAAACAACAAGGCCTACTATTCCAGTATATATAGACAAAAAGGCCTACTATTCCAGTATCTATAAACAACAAGGCCTACTATTCCAGTATATATAAACAACAAGGCCTACTATTCCAGTATATATAAACAACAAGGCCTACTATTCCAGTATATATAAACAACAAGGCCTACTATTCCAGTATATATAAACAACAAGGCCTACTATTCCAGTATATATAAACAACAAGGCCTACTATTCCAGTATATATAAAAAACAAGGCCTACTATTCCAGTATATATAGACAAAAAGGCCTACTATTCCAGTATCTATAAACAACAAGGCCTACTATTCCAGTATCTATAAACAACAAGGCCTACTATTCCAGTATCTATAAACAACAAGGCCTAATATTCCAGTATATATAGACAAAAAGGCCTACTATTCCAGTATATATAAACAACAAGGCCTACTATTCCAGTATATATAAACAACAAGGCCTACTATTCCAGTATCTATAAACAACAAGGCCTACTATTCCAGTATCTATAAACAACAAGGCCTACTATTCCAGTATCTATAAACAACAAGGCCTAATATTCCAGTATATATAGACAAAAAGGCCTACTATTCCAGTATCTATAAACAACAAGGCCTACTATTCCAGTATCTATAAACAACAAGGCCTACTATTCCAGTATACTTTCATGCATATATCGTAATTGAATGATTAGACCTAGAATTGAGAATATTACCCTTTTGTTCCTCGTCAATACTGATAGATACCATCAAAACTAATAATTACTTTAATAACATAATATCTATAAACAACAAGGCCTAATATTCCAGTATATATAAACAACAAGGTCTAATATTCCAGTATATATAAACAACAAGGCCTAATATTCCAGTATCTATAAACAACAAGGCCTAATATTCCAGTATATATAAACAACAAGGCCTACTATTCCAGTATATATAAACAACAAGGCCTACTATTCCAGTATATATAAACAACAAGGCCTACTATTCCAGTATATATAGACAAAAAGGCCTACTATTCCAGTATCTATAAACAACAAGGCCTACTATTCCAGTATATAAAAACAACAAGGCCTACTATTCCAGTATATATAAACAACAAGGCCTACTATTCCAGTATATATAAACAACAAGGCCTACTATTCCAGTATATATAAACAACAAGGCCTACTATTCCAGTATATATAAACAACAAGGCCTACTATTCCAGTATATATAGACAAAAAGGCCTACTATTCCAGTATATATAAACAACAAGGCCTACTATTCCAGTATATATAAACAACAAGGCCTACTATTCCAGTATATATAAACAACAAGGCCTACTATTCCAGTATATATAGACAAAAAGGCCTACTATTCCGGTATATATAAACAACAAGGCCTACTATTCCAGTATACTTAGTAGTCTCATAATCTTAAAACTAATAAATTTCCCTTTTGAAAATTATTTGTGATAAATCATACTTAAGTTAATTTAGACTTCCTGTACATTCACTACGTGTTTTATGATAATATTTTCTTTTTTTCAACCAAAGTGATTTTAGTTTTTTGAATTCATGATGGATAGGTTCAACCCACATTATGTTCGTTAAAAAGCCATATTATAAAGACATATTAAGACATGTATTGAAATAAAAAGTGAATTGTCTGTTCGAGGTATATTTGAAAGGCCTATCTTCGATCAAATATGAATATCATTAATTCAAATGTAGCCTCTATCATCCAGTCCTTCTCTAACTATGTACAGCTTCGACGAGCGATGGCCTTGACCGGTTGGAACCAATCTTTGTAATTGATCAAGTCTAAGGTGGCTAGTGAATTTATTGGTTGAAAATCAACATGCTTTAGCCTCTATCATCTGGTCGTCAGAGACTAATCAAAATGTTTCAATATGAGATTCAAAAGACATGTGTTATTAAGAGCAAAGCGACCCACCAGAAATATACATATTAGTAACTATGTACTAAATGATATTTATCGATATTTATCAAGTAATGTGACCAGGATTTAACAAAACGTACAGATGAATGACTTGTATAACTGTAAAATTCAGCAGTAGAATCTGTCCAAGATTAAGGGTCAATTTCCGTGCATCTGAGGCCATTCCGGGAAGCCATCTCCTTTCATTTGCTAGCCATCCCCGAACCCGCTCCGATACACGGGACATTCACTTACTGAATTATCATTATATCCAGAAATAGCGATTCTCAGAAATACCATGGCTCCCCAATAACCACTTTTGCTTCCATGGCTCCCTTCAATTCGCCCATTGCCCCCTAGGGAGCCAAGTGGCCCCGGTTGAAACACACTGAGATAGCTAGTGTCAAGTCAATGTGTATTAACTATTTAATTGTATCAGACATTTTTGGGGGTTGACTCGGGTCTTGAATGTGGTATGGTTACCACGCATGAATTCACTGATGCATATGTGAACTGTGTGACTTGTTCCGCATTACAGCGATGACTTCTGTTACTGCTAGCTTTTAAATTTTTTTTAAGAATTTAACATCCTGAAAAGCGATTTCCTGACATTTCTTGAAGAATTGAGGTTTTTTGTGTAGGAACTGCGGGACCAACACAAGAAATTTTTGAGAATTAGACGCCTGAAACTCAAAACCCTGACATTTTCTGAGGAATTTAGGTAAATTTTTGAGAATTAGACACCTGAAACGCAAATTTCCTGAAGAATTGAGGTTTATTTGTGAAGGGAATGCGGGAACAACACAAGAAATTTTTGAGAATTAGACGCCTGTAACGTAAATCCCTGACATTTCCTGAAGAATTGAGGTTTATTTGTGAAGTGACTGTGAGACCAACTCAAGAAATTTTTCAGAATTAGACGCCTGAAACGCAAATTTCTCGAAGAATTGAGGTTTATTTGTGAAGGGAATGCGGGACCAACACAAATTTTTTTTTGAGAATTAGACGCCTGAAACGCAAATCCCTGACATTTTCTGAAGAATTGGGGTTTATTTGTGTAGGGACTAAAGTAAAGTAACAATTCAATTTCAAAATAGTAGACATAGAATTTATGATAATATTTATATTCTGCTATATGTTGTATGGGGGCTATAAGAATAAGCTTGAAAATAATTATTTTTTCTTACCGACCGTGACTTACACATTGTTTATAATTTTTGGTGCCCCCTTGCAACGTCGACGCCCCCTGGTTTTCATTCGCTGGGGGTGCACGTGCTGAACAGTTGTTATATTTACAGTATACTGGTACTGGGTAGGAATACAACTAAGTAGGTTATAAGATAGCTAGTGTCAAGTCAATGTGTATTAACTATTTATATGTGGTCTGTAGTCGTAAAACAGAGTTACGTGTGATAGAATAGATATCTATAATTTATCAACTACTGTATAAAGGTGGTTGATTGGTTAGTGACACGAAATGAAATGATGTTTTAGAATTAGATCCTACCTGTGAACAGCCGCTTGAACTTTTGAAATAAGACGAACGCCAACCAATGTGCAATGAGGGAAATTTTGCTGAGATAATGGCAGGCCTCGATATTCTCTTTTTTCTAATTGTAAAGGGATCTTAACGTGCACAGTCCATATCTGTCGGGTCCTAGGTATATTGACCCATCCAACTAACTTGCCTCTCCGAGACCAGCATCACTGTACAGGCGTCCATTCAGGGGGGAGGGGGGGGGGGCAGTTTAGGCACCCAAGAATTAGATGTCAGGAAACGCAAATTTAAGGTTCCAGATTGTTTGTATAAGATCTGAGGTATACCGCCTAATAATTTTAAGAATTGGATGCCTGTAAATGCTATTTCCTGACATTTTCTGGAAAATTTAAGGTTCGAGATTACCCTTGACTCAGTAAAATGAAATAATGTATTTAAAAAAATAACAATTGACATTTTTAGGGGGGGCAAGATTGTAATTAAGTTGGACAAAGTTAACGTGAACGGCTGTTGCCGCGCCTGATTCTCAGACCCTAATGTAGTGGTTAAAAAACCGGATTTTAAAAAAAAACGAACTAACGAAATTAGGGTCTGATTTTAATTAGACTGAACTTTAGATCACGTTGTGTAAGTTTCATGCTGTTTTTAACAGACCGACATGTTGACATGTTGATTGAGGTCTAGTTTTTAGCTGCCAAACCCCCTCCCCACCCCCATACACAGAGCAAGTGGCTACATATTAACGGATGGACAAACACCAGACAGAGTACAACGAGGGAGCTGGACAGCAACATCAGCCTCCGTTTCCTTTCTATTCCGAATAAGGGCTCCGGGGCCATGGTTTATTGTTCCCTAACTAGACTAGACTAGACTCCATTTCCATGTCAGTCCCTCCGACCTACAACACTGACAGGGGGAAACCGGGTTGAAAAATTAGAAACGGTAACATCTCGACCCATGCCGAGTTGAAAGAAATAAGACTGCCTCATATTTGATTATTATGAAACATTAGTAGTAACAGAAAAACATAAACATGTTTTATTTAAAGACATATTTTTCTACTGTACTTTCTCTAGACGAGTCGTCTATATTGAAACTATCAGGAATGTCGGTCATGTTTTATTTAAACACAGACTTCCTCTGCTAAGGTAGCGTTCGGGGTTGGAAACCTACTACCAGGAATGTTGGTCAGGGTATCGTTAAAAAGGTAACATCTCTTATTGAAACTATTTGCAAAATAACTCAACGATACACATTCAATCATCTGGTTACAGTTCTCTATACATTGGTTTAGATCTATAGCTATCAATGCGGATATAACTGGAGCTTCATACAACCTACATCCTCCCAAAAATACAACTCCACTGGTACATCGGGTATCGTTGTTACATGCTTCATCACAATCAGTCTGGTTCACGATAGGTGGAGAATCAAAGATATCAGGAATTATGACCGTATCATTTATAAAATCGTAATCACATTCTGAAAAGTAAATAACATAATTCATAATTCAAAAAGCTGTAGATTTGTTTCTTGTGTTTTTATGTCTGATGTCTGGAATTGGAATGGTACAAACAATACTATTAGTACCATAGTGCTATCAATCTGTTATTATTTAGGTTCAGTTTTAATATAAACTATCATACCTTGAGGTTGTGGCGTAGATAGCTTACACGTGGGTTTAGAATATTTCCATTCAAAATTTATACATTGCATCACCTGATGCATCTCGAAACCTTTTCTACATTTTATTGTTACCAATCCACAATCTTTATTAAATTCAGCTTGTGGTATATGTGGATGTGGATAAGGTAAGCAATCTGAAAATTATAATATTGATAATAATGTAGATTTGTTAGCGTTCATTAGTTGATGAATTTTCACGTGTCTATCGAATGAATGGCAAAGCCCTGCATTCAATCTTTATATTTACATTTAGTACCAGTTCTATTTATTTGAATTTTGAGTAACAATTATGTTTTAATGGCTATAGTACATTAGTAAATTCTAAAATTTAGAGTTGACTCCATTCGTCTCTTCAAAACTTTTGGGAATTGTACAGTAACAAAATATTGGTTCATTTCCTTACATCTGTGGCCTTCCCGGGCATTTTTCTTGTTGACGCTCGAGAAGGGTTATTTTGAGGGTTGTCAGCGTTTGACGGTTACCTCTCAGAGGGGTTAAAGGGGAAACTATCCCAAGACAATTTTCAAAATCTGGGAGAATTTCCTTGCCTCTAAAGCCATTTCCTAGCCCGCCCCGCGCCGGTTACTACGACCCTGCATTTTGAATAACTTTTTATGAACAAATATATCTGGTTACACTAGTGAACGTAGTATATATAACCTAACTTACAGAATAATATAATAATAGAAGTCTTGAAATGTCCAAGGTGAGTCGGACTCTTTATAAAGAGGAGAAGGACAATGAATTCTAAGCATAATACATGTATATCAAATATAGATTTACCACAGTAATATAATATATCAAATAGATTTACCACAGTAATATAATACATGTATATCAAATAGATTTACCACAATAATATAATCAGTATAAATACTTACCACTCTTACCAATCTTATCACTATTACCACTCTTACCAGCCTGAACAAGAATCAAGTTTGTTACACAAAACAACAGGATTGAACATAAAAGGTTATTCATGGTTCTGATTAGGGTAATAACTAGACTTGTTGATACACTGTCGAGTGTTGAATGCTAGAATTGGTGAGAAATTTATACTAAATTTAGGGCCTCCTACTGGACAGATGTTGTCAACTGTCTATGAATATATTATACCAACTTTAAAGGGAAATAGTCGGCATTATCGGGTGTGATTTGTATTTTGAATATACATGTATATAATAATGCAATACAATTCCGTTAATCAAAAAAAATCGGGAGAATTGTATCAAAAGAATTATTTGCGACGGCTTATTTTGATGGTGCTCGTCATGTAGCAAAACTTCCGATTGGACACTAGCGCAATAGCTTTCCTCGTCAGGGACACCTGAGACACCTTTGGTACGCATCATCATTATATTCAACAATACATATATTCGCAATGACCTTAGTTTATTAAGAGATTTGGAATTACTGCTTACTCGATCGAGGCACCTCTGGGATCTTTCGCAGAGACACCTCTGTTACTTGTGATATGTACCTTTTCATTAACCTAAATTTAATAACGGTTTAATCGAGACACCTCTAGTACTTGTTGTGATATATTCAACCATATGTACCTTCGCAATGACCTAAATTTAATAACGGTTTAATCGAGACACCTTTGGTACTTGTGATATATTCAACCATATGTACCTTCGCAATGACCTTAATTTAATAACGGTTTAATCGAGATACCTCTGGTACTTGTTGTGATATAATGTTGTGATATAACGGTTTAATCGAGATACCTCTAGTACTTGTTGTGATACATTCCACCATATGTATCTTTTCAAAAACCTAAATTTAGTAACGGATTAATCGAAATGAAATCAAATAAAGTTTTACGTTCCACTTCTTTGCACCTATTGAATATGACTAACCCGAGACACCTATGGTTAAAGATTTATGTAGGATCGGTACTATTTTGAGTCTAGATAACAGAATAAACATTGTTGTCAATACAGTACTGGATCCACAATTTCCACCTTTTTGACTATCTGCTACGGAACGCTTTACTGCCTGAACCGTGGTACGCAAGACATGGGATTCTTTCTCCTCTTTGGTACCTTCTGGACTACATATCTCGGATTTATATTTTGAAGTTAAACTTTCATTTAACCTTTCAAATAATTCCATACCAACCAAATAATGTAAGGTACCGAGACCCTTTCGAGCCCATCAAGAGGCCATGCCCTCCTAAATCAAAGCCCATGGTTTTACAGAACAAGGTTTTTTATGATGATGTGTATTAAGTGGTCAACTATTTCAGTCTCCTGGAGGAGAAATATGACATTCTAGATACTTCAGAGTAAAGTAATATATAATTTAGGTCATTTACTTTTGAAAATAGCAATATATTGAATAAATGATATTCTCATATTTTAAAATTATTGTTTTAATATATGCATTTAGATGTCTGAAGATTATTCATTAAAATGAATCAAATATGTAACTTATCGTTAACTTTATCATATTACAAAGCGATCCACCAGACATAAAAAAATAAGTCATAGTGACATGTGCCAAATGAAATTGTCGATATGTCATTTTAAAATATACCTGTATTAATGTGGATTTAAACTGTAGGATTGCATGTAAAATTCCAAATACTTCATATGCATTCACCTCTGAAACCAACTTTTTGTGAATTTATATGCCTTATATTATAGCATATTCATAATTTTAGATTGTGTATCATCACATTGTATATGGTCGCCATCCCAATGACTTTTAACTCCTTTCAACGGGTAGTACTACAAGCCATTCTAATGTTCTGGAAAATGAATGAAGATAACTTATTAGGTCATCAAACTTTCACACCCCAATCGAGATCCGAACTCTCAACCATAACAACTATGCTATCTCAAACAAGCAAATGACGTCATGATCACAAAGAACAATGTTCTGTGCTATAGGACCTTTCGTGCACTTTTATCTAGATAGTTTAAAAATATAACTACCCAGCCTCAACATCATTCCCCTGCGTGTATAGGTTATCAAAGTACATTCGCATATAGAAGGGTACAAAAGTCATAATCAAAAGTCAATTTACCATAATGACGTGATCAATCCTCTTATACTGTACAACAAATATAAGCTGCTAATTTCAGGGTTAGATTGGTGGTATTCAATAATTCTAAATGTTTATGATTCTACCTCCAGGGTTAGATTGATGGTATTCAATAATTCCAAATGCATAAGGTGCTACTTTCAGGGTTAGATTGATGGTATTCAATAATTCCAAATGCATAAGGTGCTACTTTCAGTTTAGATTGATGGTATTCAATAGTTCCAAATGCATAAGGTGCTACTTTCAGGGTTAGATTGATGGTATTCAATAATTTCAAATGCATAAGCTGCTACTTTTAGGGTTAGATTGGTGGTATTCAATAATTCCAAATGCATAAGGTGCTACTTTCAGGGTTAGATTGATGGTATTCAATAATTCCAAATTCACAAGGTGCTACTTTCAGGGTTAGATTGATGGTATTCAATAATTCCAAATGCATAAGGTGCTACTTTCAGGGTTAGATTGATGGTATTCAATAATTCCAAATGCATAAGGTGCTACTTTCAAAGTATGATTGATGGTATTCTATAATTCCAAATGCATAAGGTGCTACTTTCAGGGTTAGATTGATGGTATTCAATAATTCCAAATGCATAAGGTGCTACTTTCAGGGTTAGATTGATGGTATTCAATAATTCCAAATGCATAAGGTGCTACTTTCAGGGTTAGATTGATGGTATTCAATAATTCCAAATGCATAAGGTGCTACTTTCAGGGTTAGATTGGTGGTATTCAATAATTCCAAATGCATAAGGTGCTACTTTCAGGGTTAGATTGATGGTATTCAATAATTCCAAATGCATAAGGTGCTACTTTCAGGGTTAGATTGATGGTATTCAATAATTCCAAATTCACAAGGTGCTACTTTCAGGGTTAGATTGATGGTATTCAATAATTCCAAATGCATAAGGTGCTACTTTCAGGGTTAGATTGATGGTATTCAATAATTCCAAATGCATAAGGTGCTACTTTCAAAGTATGATTGATGGTATTCAATAATTCCAAATGCATAAGGTGCTACTTTCAGGGTTAGATTGATGGTATTCAATAATTCCAAATGCATAAGGTGCTACTTTCAGGGTTAGATTGATGGTATTCAATAATTCCAAATGCATAAGGTGCTACTTTCAGAGTATGATTGATGGTATTCAATAATTCCAAATGCATAAGGTGCTACTTTCAGGGTTAGATTGATGGTATTGACCTAACAAGAGATGTGTTACTTAAAACTAAAATATTATAATAAGCAAGCATCAAACCTATTGTTATATATTGATTTTAAAGCTAATATTAAAATATTTGCTATACTGGCTACACTGATAGATTTGAGTTTGATAACTCTCATAAATTCTGTCTGCTGAATCTTAAATAATAATAATAATAATAATAATAATAATAACAATATTGTGATGATGATGAAGAACTCTTTATTTTACATGAGTCAGAATTATGCCGGATACACCATAATGACATGGTCTGGTCTTATATTCAGCCCATTTATTCAGGCAAATAACAATGGTGGTACTTAATACATCGTTAATCACACAATTTACGACATATTCATTGTACGTAGATGATATTTAGGGTGTTTTTAGTGTAATCCATTTAGGCAAATTTGTAAAAAAATACTTTAATAACATGTTTAGAATCATTAAAGCCTACTATATCAGAATCCTGGTGGAGAAAAATGACCTTCTACTAGCCATACGCATAAAATAATATTTCATCTCGGTCAATTCATTTTGAAAATAGCAATTACCATTTATCAGTAGCGTATTTAGGGGCGGGGGGACTTAGTTATCATAGTTAGAAATTAATAAATTTCCATCTCGAAAATTGTTTACCACTTGTGGTAAATCACACCAAGTTTCATTTAAACTTACCACGTGTTTTATAACATCAATAACAGAGTGTGTTCGTTAAAAACGTCAGCGACCATCAGCCAGGTTCGATAAAATGTACCCATTTATTTTAATCAATTATTAAATTATCGGTTCAGCAATAGCGGTCTAAATTTTATCTGTTCTTGGCGAGTTGTGGAGCTCCATCTGAGGACGTTACTTTTAAACCTTGTAGTTATCATAATTATCTTGTTTACATTTTTATAAATACATATTTTTAGTCTAATGTATATATGAAAGGATTGTTCGATTTTCATGCATTTTCATTAATTCGTTTTACATATATTCAAGAGATAATAAATATGAATATAATTTATCGATATGTAATCTCTATCATCCAGTCCTTCTCTAACTACGTACAGCTCCGTCGAGAAATGGCCTTGACCGGTTGGTAACAATCTTTGTAATTTGTAAACTATTGACAATATATCTACAATTATCTACTAGAAATATTATTCATTATGACTTACAATTATTGATTAAAATATTATCGGTATACATATAGCCTAGTATTGTACATATATATCTTTTATCGGTATACATATAGTATCTTACATTACAATGAATAATGAAGCAATAAAAAATCAATTGTTTGAGTAGTATAAAGACAAATTGATGGGAGCAACGTGAATTTACAATGAGCTGTTTTTTTATTGTTACTCTGTATTTTAAGTCGGTTGATAGCACTCAAGATTATCAATGCGTCTAATAATGACGTAGCACTCGATCCTTGTTCTACGGTCATTATTTAACTTACTGGAAATCGTTCGACCATTAACTTATAGATATGTGAGAATTTATGTAATTTTAATTTGAAAATGTAATGGCAAATGTGAATGGTTTTTTTTTGTAATTGTAGAATTAAACTGTATGATTTTTTTTTCCAATTTCGAGGTATATTTGAAAGGAATGTTCGATCAAATATGAATATTTTTAATTCAAATGTAGCCTCTATCATCCAATCATTCTCTGACTACGTAGCCTACAGCTTCGTCGAGCGATGGCCTAGACCGGTTGGTACCGATCTTTGTAATTGATCAAGTCTAAGGTGGCTAGTGAATTTATTGGTTGAAAATCAACATGCTTTAGTCTCTAGGCTACCATCCGGTCGTCAGAGTCTAATCAAAATGTTTCAAATATGAGATTCAAAAATATGCGTTACCAAAAGCAAAGCGACCCACCAGACATATACATATTAGTAACTATGTGCTAAATGATATTTATCGATTATCAAGTAATGTGACCAGGATTTAACAAAACGTACAGATGAATGACTTGTATAACTGTAAAATTCAGCAGTAGAATCTGTCCAAGATTAAGGGTCAATTTCCGTGCATCTGAGGCCATTCCGGGAAGCCATCTCCTTTCATACGTAGCCATCCCCGAACCCGCTCCGATACACGCGACATTCACCTACTGAATTATCATTATGTCCAGAAATAGCGATTCTCAGAAATACCATGGCTACCCAATTACCACTTTTGCTTCCATGGCTCCCCTCAATTCGCCCATTGCCCCCTAGGGAGCCAAGTGGGCCCCCGGTTGAAACACACTGAGATAGCTAGAGTCAAGTCAATGTGTAATAACTATTAAATTGTATATGTGGTCTGTAGTCATAACAAAGAGTTACTTGAATCTTATGTATATAAGAGTGGTTTATAACATTATACACGGTAATATCTCTATCGTCTGCTAAGCGCGCCCTTTTGATCAGGCTTGTCTTCTGCCATACTGACTACAGGCTGCTAAGCGCGGCCTTTTGATCACGTGGTCAGGCTTGTCTTCTGCCATACTGACTACAGGCTGCTATTTTTAGTGTGATAGAATAGATAACTATCATTTAACAACTAACTACTGTATATTTGTAAATGTCGACAATAAATCTGCAAAAAACTACTAGAAATATACTTAATTTAGAAATATTCACATTTTATCAATAATATTTTGAAATAATTAAAATGAATAGAATTGAGGTTTATTTGTGTAGGGACTGCGAGACCAACACAAGAAATTTTTGAGAATTAGACGCCCGAAACGCAAATTTCCTGAAGAATTGAGGTTTATCTGTGAAGGTAATGCGGGACCAACACAAGAAATTTTTAAGAATTAGACGCCCGTAACGCAAATTCCTGACATTTCTTGAAGAATTGAGGTTTTTTGTGTAGGAACTGCGGGACCAACACAAATTTTTTTTGAGAATTAGACGCCTGAAACGCAAATCCCTGACATTTCCTGAAGAATTGGGGTTTATTTGTGTAGGGACTGCGAGACAAACTCAAGAAATTTTTGAGAATTAGACCCCTGAAACGCAAATTCCTGACATTTCTTGAAGAATTGAGGTTTATTTGTGAAGGGACTGTGGAACCAACCCCCAAAAAATTGAGAATTAGACACCTGAAACACAAATTCCTGACATTTCCTGAGGAATTGAGGTACATTTTTGAGAATTAGACGCCTGAAACGCAAATTCCTGACATTTCCTGAGGAATTGAGGTAAATTTTTTAGAATTAGACGCCTGAAACGCAAATCCCTGACATTTCCTGAAGAATTGGGGTTTATTTGTGTAGGGACTGCGGGACAAACTCAAGAAATTTTTGAGAATTAGACGCCTGAAACGCAAATTTCCTGAAGAATTGAGGTTTATTTGTAAAGGGAAAGCGGGACCATCACAATTTTTTTTTGAGAATTAGACGCCCGAAACGCAAATTCCTGACATTTCTTGAAGAATTGAGGTTTTTTGTGTAGGGACTGCGAGACCAACTCAAGAAATTTTTGAGAATTAGACGCCTGAAACACAAATTCCTGACATTTCCCAGCGAATTTTAAGTTCAAGATTATTAGCCTGACACTCCTACAAAAATTTTCTCCCTATACAATTTGATTTTTTCCCCGACAAAATACGCCCCACGCCCCCTCCCCTCATATGGACGCCCCTATGGGCAAGTAACTCTATCACGTGATCACAGACCACAAGTAATCAACATACATTATAACAGAGCCATCTTGACGGCTCTGTATTATAACAAAAAAAATAAAGTAAACTAACAATTCAATTTCAAAACAGTAGACATAGAATTTATGATAATATTTATATTCTGCTATATGTTGTATGGGGGCTATAAGAATAAGCTTGAAAATAATTCTTTTTTCTTACCGACAGTGACTTACGCATTTTTTTTGTAGGGTTTTTGCCCCCCCCCCCCCCTTGCAACGTCGGCGCCCCCTGGTTTTCATTCGATGGGGGTGCACGTGCTCCCCCAGGCCCCTGAACAGTTGTTATATTTACAGTATACTGGTACTGGGGTAGCAATACAACTAAGTAGGTTATTAGATAGCTACTTTTAGCTAGTGTCAAGTCAATGTGTATTAATTGGATGCCTGTAAATGTTATTTCCTGACATTTTCTGAAAAATTTAAGGTTCAAGATTATGATAATTATACTGTTAACAGTTGTTATATTTACATTATACTGGTACTGGGTAGGTTATTAGATAGCTAGTGTCTGTGGCTATATTGTAATATATAATATATTGGTCTATGATTATTATACTGTTAACAGTTGTTATATTTACATTATACTGGTACTGGGTAGGTTATTAGATAGCTAGTGTCTGTGGTTATAATGTAATATATAATATATTGGTCTATGATTATTATGTTGTTAACAGTTGTTATAATAATAATAAACTCTTTATTTTACATGGGTCAGAATTAGGCCCAATACCACGAGTGATAACGGTCCTTTCTCACACCCAGCCCATGGGGACAAACATAGATACAATATACAACATATAGACATCCAAAAAAAAAAAAAAAAAAAATCAATGTACTGAGTTTGATGATTTAGAGGTCAAGTACATGACCACAGGCTAATGGATATTTTTTTAAGATATACAATATAGCAATATACACAAGTACATGTGTATTAAATGGACATATTATCGTCAAGTGATTAAGCACATTGCGACAAATAGTAAAAAAAAAAAAACTAGAACCGTGGACGGTACCGAGCAGTGTGTATCCGGTGTCGACCATGGGTGAAAAGTTACATCTTTCGACCCAAATTGAGAGATTTACAGCAAAAATCTATATTTTTATTCGTTGATTTAAAAGTAGAAATAGTTAATGTTAAGGATTGAAAACTAAATGGAATAAATAAAAATTCCAACCCATAGCACATACGATTTGAATATAGGACATTCTTCAAAGGCTAATTTGAATTTGGATTGACCAAACAAATTTACTTCACAGTCTGCAACTGCTGCTCATAATCCAATCAAAAGTTTGTCGTTAAAAGAATAAATCATACTCTTATGTTTCTTTACAAAAACATTTCACCTTGAACAGTTTTATACAACGAATATAAAACTAAATTTTTAATACTATTTCAATAAATCACAATCACATTATATTTGAAAAATATAATTTCTTCTTAAGAAATGTAGGTATTGGTATATTCTACAGTTAGAATTTACTACCAATCTGAAAAATACTGAAAAAGATCACTTATATATAGTCTCGATACAATAATAACTCTAAATACTAAAAAACGCAGAAAAATTGGCGTGAACATGTAGGAAAATTAATGCTTATAGGCCTATGGGGTTGAACAGATTCGGATTATTCATAATTTCTTGCGAAAAGCTTATTTGTTGAAAATATGACAAATTAACGAATCTAAAAAGGTTTAAAGAGACTAACCAAAGGCACGAACCTAACACATTATACACAATTATGAACACATTATAATACCGTTTTCCCCGATGAATGGAGCTTTATAACAAAACTATTAAATTATGTACATCAAGACCATGCGGATATGTACTTGTTTCTGCTTTAATGAAGTACTTTATTACTTAAATCAGAGCCTCCAAAAAAATTGAAATGACATTGGGGCATTATGCATCAGGGGAGGTAATCTAATTATTAACTGTGGGTTTGAACAAACATAGTACACTGTCAACAGTATGTGTAAAATTTCTTGTAAATAACGGAAGTTGAAAATCTTAATTGAAAAGCGAATGACGTTAAAACCGAAAGTGATATCAAATTGTTAAAAACAGATTTTTGTTCGCAATCAAAGTGTCTATCCAACTGTAGGTAGGTTTTCAGATTGATCAAAATGAATTTGAAAAAGTCGGACAAAATACGTACAGTTTAAATGGCAGAAGGAACACATCTTCTAAATTCCGAAAGGCGGAATTTTAATTAAAAAATCCTGTATTATATCCCTGGAAAGAGTAGATCAAGCATTGATGGATTGAGAAATGATTTTTGACGTATGTAAATTAGGTCATGTGACAGGGCTTTTTAAAGTTGCAATTTTCAAAGGGCTATAAAACCGGAAGTAAGCGTTTTGTCTCTGAAAATATTATGCCATTAAATGCTTCTCATCGAGGACATTAATTTTTGTAGAGGTCACTCAGTCACGAAAGGTCAAGGTCACGAAATATTTACCCTGTAAGTTTTGATAATTACTGATTTATTTCAACCGGTAATTAAAAAAAATCAGAATTGAAATTCAAAAATCGGCTTCCCATGTTTTGGTAGCAATCAACTGTAGATTCCATAACCATCAATATTATGCAAATTCCATAACACCCTGAGGCCCCATTTTGCGTTTTATAGAAATATACCATTTTAAGATGACGACTGATCCGTTACATCCGGGTCACATTTTAACACTTGTAAACTTCTGTGTCTACAAAACAAATATACTGCAAAAAGTATTTTTCGAATATCTTCAAAATTCCGGAAGTTGAAAATTCAACTTTAACAGCGAATGACGTCGAAACCGGAAGTAATAATAAAATTTTTGAAATAGATTATTGTACACAATCAAAATATCTATCTATTTATTATTTGTCAGATAGATCAAAGGTCAAGGTCAAAAGATACAGGCCTTCAAAATATTGACAAAATTTAACCGGAAATTGCAGGAAAACTAAATCGAAATTCAAAAATCGGCTTCCCGACATTTTTTAGAATTGTTATGTTCTTTTATTTGACACCAGATTCGTCAAAATCGGATTAACTGTTTTTTCTGAATAAAATTTGGGCACTTTTTACAAAAATCAAAATGGCGGCCAAACTATAAATATTTTCTTCCCGTTTTTTCTTCTCATTTTTTGAGTCATAATGATATCTATCTATTAGTATCAGTTTTTTTGACAACCATGTGATTTTCGTGGAGTGGGTCAACCGGAAGTGAGAAGTTTGATATCATGAAAACCGGAAGTGATAAAAAAAACTTAACCGAGGAAATTTGTTCTCTAGTGTGATCTGCTTGAGCATCAGAATTTTTGATAAAATCGGACGAATAGCACAGAAAATAGAAATTTTGGCCAAAAACAACAAAATTCAACTCAAAAAAGTGTGCTATGAATTTTCAAATTTCGATTTTTTTTCACTACTATCCCATAAGATATTTGCACAAGATTCAAAAAACGCGACTCCGAGAAAAATCGGATCATCAATGTGCTTTCTAAGGCCAAAAAACAATTTTTTGCACAGTTTTTAATATTGCACTTCCGGTTGTGCAAAAATGTATCAATTTACATTCATGCAGTAATAGACCATATACAGTGAAGTAATGCATTGCAAATATTGCTGTAATTATCACAGTTTCTTCAGAGTACTCGGTACAAAATTAATTTTTTAAAAAATTATGAAAACAAAGCAGTGTGTTCGCGAGAACACACTGCAAAAAAAAAAATCATTAGGTTATTAGGTAACTGGTGTCAAGTCAATGTGTATTTATATTTATATGTGGTCTGTAGTTGTAAAACAGAGTTACGTGTTATAGAATAGATATGTATAATTTAACAACTACTGTATAAAGATGGCCTAATTGGTTAATTTCACGAAATGAAACACAGTTTTACATTCTCTTTGCCTTAGCTGTTTGAACTTTTGCGGGCACACTAACGCCATGCAATGTGTAACGAGGAAAATTTTGCCGGGATAATGACTTTGGTCAACTTTTGATTTTTGGGATCTTTAATGTGCACAGACAGTAGCCCTTGGGTACTCAGTTTATTGTCCCATCCGACCAATCTTATCAGAAAACATTCCGTGGAACTGGGTGAAAAAATGGGGGTACAAATGGGGGTGCACAATGGGGGTGCACTGTTAAATGGGGGAAACAACTGTCTGGATTAAGATTCCAAATATGTATTTAGTGGTGTAACCAAAAAAGGGGTAGGAAGGGAGGGGCCTCTCACTCGGGGTTTGAAGCCCTGATTTCCCGCTACCCTCATGTCAGCGTGGGACTTTAATCGTCTTAGGAGCTCCCCATTTCAAGTCACTGTCCCTTCTTGCCGCATCAGATATGACAAACAATATAGCCATTAGCTTACAACACATTTGAGTTGTACTTTTTTGAACTAAGCATCAACACATTAAGACGCTAAGTACAAATAGAGGCAAAAAGGAACGAAACTAATAAAAAAGAAAGAAATACGAATGAATCCTTAGTAATAACAGAGATAAATGATCATAAACATGTTTTATTTAAAGACATATTTTTCTACTGTAGTTTCTCTAGACGAGTCGTCTATATTGAAACAATCAGGAATGTTGGTCATGTTTTATTTAAAGACAGTCTTTTTCTGCAATGATATCGTTAGCGTTGCCGGTTGGAAACTTTCTATCATCAGGAAGGTTGATCAGGGTATCGTTAAAAAGATAACAATCCGACCCTAGATTAAAACTCAACGATACACATTCAATCGTCTGGTTACAAGCCTCTATACATTGGTTCTGATCTGTAACTATAGATACGGATATAACTGGTGCTTCAAAAAGATTACATTCTGCATTCACTATTGAACTGGTACATCGGGTATTGTTGTTACACGCTTCATCACATTCAGTCTGGTCCGCGGTAGATGGAGAATCAAAGGCAAGAGGAAATATGATCATACTATTTGTAATTATGTATTCACATTCTGAAAAGTAAATCAAATAATCAAAGATACATGTAAAGGCTTCAAAAAGCTGTAGATGTTTTCTTGTGTTTTTATGTGTATCCAAATCAATATTTTGTTTGTCAGATGTCTGGAATTGGAATGGTACAAATTAGTATTAGTTCTATAGTGCTATCAATCTGTTATTCGTTTTAATACAAGTTTACTGTTATATTTCTGTCGCTTTTGAAGTAGAGCATACTCTTACTTCCAGATGTCAATCATGCAGCTTTTGTTTTTTTTAACTGGGCTTCTCTATAAAAGAGTCTGCTTAGCTAATATTGTTTACTGTGATTATTTATAGCTTTAATTGAAATTCCAGTTTTAATATAAACTATCATACCTTGAGGAGGTGGCGTAGTGATATCTTCAGGCAGTGGCGTAGTGATATTTTCAGGCAGTGGCGTAATGGGTTTGCACGTGGGTTTAGTGTATACCAATTCTCCATCAACACATTCCATCAACGAAAGCATCTGAAAACCTTTTTTACATGTTATCGTAACCAATCCACAATCTTCATTAAATTCACCTTCTGGTATATGTGGATAAGGCAAGCAATCTGTAAATTTCAATTTGATAATATTATAATTTATTTACAGGCCTAAAAATTCACGCGAGTCTCCGAATCTCATTCGCGCCAAGACTCGCGTAAACATCGATTGCCCGAGTGCTTTTCCGATCCCATACGAGCCGCCGGTTCATTGTTTATTTTCTATAAGAAGCGGGTTTCTTTTGCCGAAAGTCGTTAATCATTGCGGGATGTGTTTGATTCACGTTGCTTTCAGTTCACCCGTGTCGTGTTCTATTATTGAAATCATATTAGAGGTGTATGGAACAAGAAATCGAACAAACCCGGAAACGCGCTGCTTACACTACATCCAAAAAAAAAAATTGTATACAAACAAACAAATGTCTGACAATTCCGATCACCCGACCAATTTCGGTTGACAGATCACAATAGATAACAATGATTACTTGACCAGAGGTGTTAACTACACAACTGACATTATGAATACAAGAAAATGACCTAGTGAAAATTTATTAGGTTACCGATTCGATGTGGAAAATATTTTCAATTTACCGAAATTACAATAGCCGTAGTGTTACACAATTGCAAAGCAATAACTGAGGCATTTGATTCCCCCCATCATTTTTAGATGCATTGAAATATTTTAGATATATGAAGCATTAGATAATAAAAAAAACTTGTCCTGTTGGCGTTGGCAAATTTCCTTAGATTTTAAATTTCTTAATTTTTGGCAATTAATGACTGAAGCAACAATAAAAAAAAATTCCAAGATAAAACAAGAAGTTACTGGTGTGTTGTTAGGGCCAATAAATCAAAATTGCTTTATATAGGCTCCTGCAGCATCTAATTTAGAAGCACTTCCCTTGAGAATGAGTTTTTGCACAATTTGCCCAAAACATGACCTGAAACATTGTGTTACTCAAGTTAATGTGTGTTTTGAGAGAAGAATTTATGACATTTTTTTGTAGAAACATTTTCACTGAAATATCTTATGAAATGAAATTTTACGTTCTACTTTTCTTCACCTATTGGGCTAATGAACCTATTAAACTAAAGGTGTGTCTTTTTGTTATTCAAGATCTAGAAGACTATAGATTCAAAACATTATACATTATAAGTTTACCACATTAATATAATAAGCATAAATACTTACCACTCTTACCAGCATCAACAAGAATCAAGTTTGTTACACAAAACAAGAGGATTGAACATAACAGATTATTCATGGTTCCAACGTCAGTAATAACTGTTGATACACTGTCAAGTAGTTGGTTAGATCGAGAAATTATACTACATGCTTTTAGTGGACAGATGTTGTTAAAGGGCTATTCCGCTTTTTTATAAAACAGTTTTCATTATTAAAAACTTCGCAATGTTACCTGAAAATATTTCTAAATATGCTTATGATATCTATGTATCTTCTTGATCAAACTGAATTTATAAAGGGTTAGAAAATAGGAAGTTCTTTCGTAAGGTTGTTAGATAATTCTACTTATTTTTAGCGTTTAAGAATTAACGGCTGGATTTGTTTTCAGTTAAAAACTAGAACCGTGATAACGGTACTGGGCAGTGCGCAATTTAAACATCCTTGAACGGTTGCATTTTAGTCCTGCATATAAATTAGGTCATGTGACAGAGCTGTTTATAGTTAAAAATCTCAATTTTCAATCGGCTATTAAACCGGAAGTAAACATCGGAAAACACAAAGTAAAACATCATTTGATAGATTTTATCGAGGGCAATAGCTTTGGTTCAGATCAAAAGGTCATCAAACGTCAAGGTCACGAGTTTTGAGCTTTGAAAGTGTTTGCTATTGCTAAATTTCTTTAACCGGAAATAGACAAAACTTTTAATCGAAATTAGGAAATCGGCTGTCAGCATTTTGTTAGTAATATATTGAAGATGACATAGACATCAACATTATGTAAATCGGATGATATCCTGATCACTTATATCGATTTAAAGAAAAGTTAGTCATTTCAAGATGGTGGTCTACTAGTTACTTCCGGGTCCAATTTTATCCTTTTTTTTCTATGAATGTTATGTCATTTTATATCTTCAAAAGAATGTGTCGACTCTCTTTAAAAATCCACAATTTAGGAACCACGTGTTTTTTCGCGCCAAAAAAGCCACGCTGTTACTTTAGAACAATGAACAAAAAAAGCAAAATGATTAAAATATCTACTATTATAAATCAAGAGGAGATAAAGCATAATAAGAAAAGACGATTTTTTTTGTGACGTACGTTAATTAGGTTCAAACTTTCAATTTTCAAATGGCTATAAAACAAGAAGTAAATATTGGACAACAAAAATTAATTCACAATTGGATAGATCTCATTTCTATGGAGTTGTTTTGATATCAATATTCATTTCCTTGCAAAGTGTCCAAAATGACAAATGTAACAACTACATTTGTACAATCGACATTTCACACATCGTCATTTCATCATCGAGCTTATACATTTCTAC
Source organism: Lottia scabra (assembly GCA_029955415.1). Lineage (NCBI taxonomy): Eukaryota > Metazoa > Mollusca > Gastropoda > Lottiidae > Lottia > Lottia scabra. Next base: position 2,821,013 of record JARJEI010000019.1, on the reverse strand, counting down.
ATTTGTAAAGTTGACAAATCGACAAATAAAAATTTACAAATCAATCTCAAAATTACCAATTTACATTTGAACTTTTACCATTTGACAAATGTATTTTCACACTTCTTCACTTCTACACTTCTAACTTCTGCACTTTTACACTTCTACACTTCTACAAATGCACTTCAGCAAATCGAAATATACACTCTGTCACTTTGCAAGGAAATGAATATTGACATCAAAACAACTCCATACATTTCGGGCAATAACTTTTGTTCGGATCATAAGGTCAACAAATGGCAAGGTCACAAGTTATGAGCTTAAAAAGTGTTAATCGAAATTAGCAATTCAGCTGCCCTCATTTTGTTGACAATAGATTGAAAATGCCATAAACATCAAAATTATATAAATCGGATGTCGATTTAAAGAAAACATGTTCATTTCAAGATGGTGGCCAACGTGTTACTTCCGGTTACGATTTTGTCATATTTTTTTCTTTGTTAGTGATGTTCTTTCATATCTTAAGAAGAAATTGTTACCTATCTTATGAAATCCATAATTCAGATAACACGTGTTTTTTTACCGCCAAAAAACCACGCAGAGTTACTATAGAACAAAGAACAAAATTCCAAATAGCAATTTTGATCAAAATATCTAGTGTTATATATCACTGGAAAGAGGAGATAAAATGATAATTTGTGACGTACATGAATTAGGTCACGTGAGCTGTTTAAAGTTAAAAATTGCAATTTTCTGACGGCCATAAAACCGGAAGTAAACATTGGGCATCTAAAATGATTATGCCATTGGATAGATCTCGTCAAGGGCAACAACTTTTGTTCAGGTCACAAGGTCACTCAAGTTCAAGGTCACAAGATATGAGCCTTAAAAGTTTTGACTATTTCCGAAAATTCTAAACCGGAAATAAAAAAAATTCTGAATCGAAATTTAAAAATCGGCTCGCCATGTTTTGTTAGCAATCGACTAAAGATTCCCTAGACATCATTTTTATTCAAATCGGATGATTCCCTGATTCTGAATTTCGATTTAAAGAAAAATTACTCGTTTCAAGATGGCGGCTGATATGAAATATCTGGGTCAAATTTTATCATTTCATATTTTGTCAATGATTATTTCTAGCACATTGCAAAAAGATTTTTTTGAATATTTTCATTATTCCGTAAGTTAAAATTTCAACTTTGCAAGCAAATGACGTCAAAACCGGAAGTGATATTTTTCTTTTAATAATGTCATTTTGTTCGTCATCAAAATATCTATGTACCTGTCAGTTTTCATATTGATACAAATAAAATTGCAAAAGTTGAACAAATGGTCAAAAAAGTGCTTGAAAAAGTCAGCAACAAAGTTCTCAAAATGCATATTTTTAAAGTCTTACCTTTGAGACAAACGTTTAAAGAAATAAACAAAAAAGGTTCCATCAAAATCGGTTGAAAAACAGAGGTAAAAATGGTAAAAAAACATAATGTGGATTTTTCCGTCATATGTCATTTCCGGTTCGACAAAAAACCGTCATTTTACATTCACGCAACACCGAGCAGTTAGTTATTGTAGGAAAACATGCGAGATAATGTTTGGCATGCTCCCTTCATACCGAATTAGCGTGACCAGAAGTAGACAAAAAAAAAAAACAGTCATTATGAAAACAAAGCAGTGCGTTCGCTAGAACGCACTGCAAAAAAATTCTGAAGGCTGGGTGAAAACCTAAAAAATAAAAACCTAGAACTTATTTGGGGTTTTGGGTTTTTATTTTGAGTTTTCACCCGGGTGATAACAGTTTTCACCCAGGTGGAAACTCATTTAGTTTTTATTTTTTATTTTTATGTTTTCAGTTTTTATTTTTAGGTTTTCAGTTTTTATTTTTATGTTTTCGGTTTTTTTTTTTTAGTTTTTAGAAGAAAAAAAAATTCTGAAGGCTGGGTGAAAACCTAAAAAATAAAAACCTAAAACTTATTAGGGGTTTTGGGTTTTTATTTTGAGTTTTCACCCGGGTGAAAACAGTTTTCACCCAGGTGGAAACTCATATAGTTTTTAGTTTTTATTTTTATGTTTTAAGTTTTTATTTTTTAGGTTTTCACCCAGCCATCAGATTTTTTTTTTAACTGAAAAACCAAAATCATAAAAATAAAAACTGAAAACCTAAAAATAAAAACCGAAAACATAAAAATAAAAACTAAAAACTAAATGAGTTTCCACCTTGGTGAAAACTGTTTTCACCCGGGTTAAAACTCAAAATAAAAACCCAAAACCCCAAATAAGTTTTAGGTTTTTATTTTTTAGGTTTTCACCCAGCCTTCAGAATTTTTTTTTTAACTGAAAACTAAAAAAAAAGGAATGTCGTATATGGGCCACCGTAAATTCTAGATTTTGGAGTATAGTTTTTCACAAACTTGAGCTAATAAATAATTAATATCAACTTTAAAGGAGAACAGTCGGCATTATCGGGGAATTGATTTGGGCGTTGAAAATAGATAAATAGTCTTCAGAAGTACCAGGAATACACGAAAGTTTATAATCCCTTCGAATATGCCCCAAACTGTACATTTCACTTTAAATAATATATATATTCTTATATTTTTTTCGATGACCAAAATACAACGTGCACTTATTTCTGTAAACAAATTACACTGCCCGTATTTATGTGACAATAATACCATGTGCCAGTATTACTGTGTCGTTAAAACTGTTACCATGTTAACATATACACCGAGTGCCCTTATTACTGGGACTAAAATATCATGTAGCCGTATTACTGTGACTAAAATATCATGTGCCCGTATTACTGTGACTAAAATATCATGTAGCCATTTTACTGTAATCGAAATACCGAGTGCCTGTATAGTTATATCTGTGACCAAAATATCACGTGTCCTATAAACTGTGACCATGTTAACATGTGCCCTTATTAGTGTGACCAAATTACCGCTTAATACTATAACCAAAGTACCATGTGTCCTTATTAGTGTGAGCAAAACACCGCGTGTCCGTATTACTGAGGACTAAGATATCATGTGTCTGACTGTGTGTGACTGAAATATTGCGTGCACGTATTACTGTGACTAACATATAATGTACCCGTATTACTATGACCAAAATACCACGTATCCTATAAAATGTGACATTGTTAACATGTGCCCTTATTAATGTGACCAAAATACCGCGTATTACTATAACCCAAATACAACGTATCCTATAAACTGTGACCAAGTTCACATGTGCCCGTATTACTGTGACTAAAATATTATGTGCCCGTATTACTGTGACTAAAATATCATGTGGCCGTATTACTGTGACCAAAATACCATGTGTCCTAAAAACTGTGACCAAGTTCACATGAGCCCTTATTAATGTGACCAAAATATCATGTGTCCTAAAATCTTTGACCACAAAAAATACTGCGTGCCCATATTAGTGTGACCAAATGTCCTGTGACCAAAATATCCCCCCCCCCCCCCCATCCTCTTTATGTCTCCTTGACTAGAAACATGATCTTTAGAGTTAAATTATATATGATTATGGTCAATTACTTTTAGAAATAGTAATAAATAGCAAATCAATATTCTCAATATTTCAAAATAAATGCTCATAACCAAACTAATGAAGGCCTTTATTTTAAGAAAAAGGGAATTTTCATGGTATAAACAGTTTTATGTTTTTACTGAGCCCCGTGTAGTTTTATCTAGGTGGCCTTAAAATTGATATGTTGTCGCCACACCATTCCACTGCGTGTACAGGTTATCACAGTGCATTCGAATATGGAAGGGTAAAAAAGTCATAATGAAAGTAAATTCTCCATTAGTAGGAGATCAACCTATAGGTCCCGTGACCAAAGTCTGGGAACAAAGGTTTGAAAGTGTTTTTGTGTTCCCTGATGAATACCGAACAATTTTAACTTGGGCTGCCCCCTTGAAAATGTCAGGCATTTCCGGTAGGGGTCAACAAAGGTCAAATAGGGATCAAAATTTAAATATAGTCTTAGGGTGTCGATATACATATCAAATTACTCGTAAAGTCATGAGGATTCAGAAAATATATAGTTTGCTATACCTCCGACATTAAATAAGGGCGCTACGGTCAAAAACGTCCCAAGGTCAACGAACTTTTGACAAAGGTCAAATTTTAACATTGTCCGATTTGAATGATTTTAGTGTCTAATTATATGTTTTCTGACATGGCAAATTCAACTATCTCACTCTTGGATGGTTCTGGGTAAATTTTACACTTATACAGACCCTTCTCGGATGGTTATTAGTACTGTAGGCCTACACTAATACAAACCGGACCGGATGATCCTGGGTAAACTGTACACTAATACAAATCCGTTCTTGGATGGTTCTTGGTAAACTGTATACTAATACAAACCCGTTCTAGGATGGTTCTTGCATGGTTAATTGCGTATGATGAAAACCCACTTAATGAACGAACCCGCTCAGATGGTATCTTCTTTATTAATTAAAAACACCCTCACTTGGATAGTTTGAAGTTAACTATGTATTACTACAAACCCATTCTTGGATGGTTCTCAGTAAATTGTGTTTTGATGAATAAAAACACACTTTTGGACATTTCTGGAAGAACTTACAAACTTCACTGCTTGGGTTGGGGGTGGATGCAAGGGGGGTTATCTTTCTTAAAATTTTCTTAGGGTGCAACTCGTCAAAATCACTTGCTGTTGAAAAAAGACTGATATGCAAAGAAATTAAATTTTATTTTTTTGCTGTATAATTCCCCAAACCCTATTTAAAAGGTGAATGTTCTCAACTAAATTATGTTCGTTCGAAAAGGCATCATATACTAGGAAATCTTCTTGGTATACAATGTCTTTCTTCACGGGTGGCCGTTCTCAATAAGAAAGAAGGGGGGTGGTGGTTTTCAAATGAATGCTATCGGAAAGGCATTAGATGCAAGGAAACGAGCATAAATTTTCAAAATTTTCTTGGGGTACAGTGATTCCAAACACTCTTCAAGGAGTTGTCGTTTTCAAAGAAAAAAATATTCGGAAAAGCCTGAGATGCAAGAAAACAAGCCTAAATTTTCAAAATTGTCTTTGGGTATACAGTGCCTCCAAACACTCTTCAAGCAGTTGGTGTTTTAAACGAGAATTTTGTTCGGAAAAGCATCAGATGCAAGGAATCAACCTTTTTTTTCAAAATTTTCTTAGTGGGAGAATCCCTGATATCTTCCTTCAGTGGCAAGCAATTGATGTTTATATTAGTGTAGGCTACAGTTTACCAATAACCATCCGAGAACAGGTCTGTATAAGTGTACAGTTTACCCAGAACCATCCAAGAGTGAGATAGTTGAATTTGTCATGTCAGAAAACATATAATTAGACACTAAAATCATTCAAATCGGACAATGTTAAAATTTGACCTCTGTCAAAAGTTTGTTGACCTTGGGACGTTTTTGACCGTAGCGCCCTTATTTAAGGTCGGAGGTATAACAAACTATATATTTTCTGAATCCTCATGACTTTACGAGTAATTTGATATGCATATCGACACCCTAAGACTATATTTGAATTTTGATCCCTATTTGACCTTTGTTGACCCCTACCGGAAATGCCTGACATTTTCAAGGGGGCAGCCCAAGTCAAAATTGTTCGGTATTCATCAGAGAACACAAAAAACCTTTCAAACCTTTGTTCCCAGACTTTGGTCACGGGACCTATAGGTTGATCTCCTACTACATATGAAAATTTCTTCAATAAAACAAATATTTTGCATACATTATTATCAAGTTGCTGACACTAGAAAAAGAAAGGTTTTACGAAATTTTGTTTCATTGTGACTACAATTACAGCTAGGTTACGAATGTGAAACAATTTAAATGTAAAGGCTACATTCGTGACTATTTTCGTTATAAGAGTCGCCACAGTTTTAAATGCAGAAGCAACATTTATGACCACTTTTAGAACAATGTTAAGGATTTACAACAGTCGAGGATTCTGAATGTATAAGCTTCATTTTTAACAATTTTTAAAGGTTGTTTGATGTTTTGTAATTACATTTGTGACTACTCTTTTTTAACAATTTTGTGAATCCTTATTATAAATCCCTATTTAAAAATTACAGACGTTTTGTGTCATTTTGTTTTTCGTCGTTTTCGAAATGTATAAATATCTACAGATAAGATGAAATGACAATTGTCATCAGGGATCAACATTAACTTTTTAAGGTAAGCCACTTGTCATGTTGGGCAAGTAACATCCAAAATCTACTTGCCCGAAAAAAAGTTACTTGCCACATGTTCTCATGTTTTAAATATACCGACTTCCATGCAAGTAGTAACAGCTCTTTTACTTTGTGTCTCTGATCTTACTCTTGTATTACTTGTGTATGTTTTGCTATATGTGTTTTGTGTGCTCTGATACACATTACAAGTCCAGAAACAGTGTTATGAACTTGTCCACTTTGTCCAAGTTAATATCAAAGTAATCGTGAAAATGTTAACTTGCTACGTCGGGCAAGTGCTAAGTGCGTTGAGTCCTGATTGTCATTTTAATAAAGTTTTATCACTGCTCTTTTTCTTTTCTTCTTTATGATTGAAAATAACAATAATTATTGTTATAGGGCCAGCAACTTGGGGTATGCATGCGAAAAGTTTGTTTGGTCTATGGGATTTGTAAAACATTTGTCATTGAACATTTTACAATTGACTAAGACAAATGTACATTGAATTTAATTTTGACTGGTTTTCTCTTCCATAGTAATTTAAGTATGGAGCTAAAAAATGTAAAACTATAGATGTGCTTTTCGCGAAACTTGTGCAGTAAATATAATGGAATACAAATCATTTATAAATGGTCACAGGTTAAATCTAAAATTTGGGTATTTTGAATTTTATCTGCAAATTCAATTCTACATTAAGGCTTTCACCTATATTACATTATCGATATTTATCATTTAGCACCTAGTTACTAACTTGTTTATGTTTAGCGGATCACTTTATACTTGATAATGCATGTCTTCTGAATCACATTTAAAACATTTTAATTGATAGCATTCATATTCTAATGCATCTGTTAAAACCATTCGTCAGTCCTCGACAGTTTCCGTTAAATATCTGTCTTTTTAATGAATGGTGAAATTCGTGGTGTCTTCTTGGCCCAAACGATCTCCGTGTAAATTACGATGGCGCTCTGAAACAATGGCGACCATATTTCACCGAACTCGTTATATATTGTCACGTCTTTTCTGGTAGTTCAAACATCAGACAGTGGACATGAGAGAACAAGTATTTGTAAACGAAGGAAATGAAATAAAAAAGACAGTTCTCAAGACATGTAATCAAAATGATACTGGTGAAGAGATAATCACGATGTGGCGTTAAATGCACGAGTTTTTGTCAGAATATTCCCATAACGAAACTAGACTGCAACGTTACAATCAAGTGGTAAAGTGTCAAAGTCTGAGTTTCGCTTGTGAAGACACAAAAAAAAGCAACATTCAATACCGAGACAGATTATGGATTACGGAAACTACTGAAGATTGCCGATTGTTGTAGGGCAAGACTCTTTACTTTCACCATAGAAATGTAGATAGGGATTAATAATAACATAAGATATACGCATGCGTTGAATTGAAGGTATGCCCATAACTTCCGGTTTCTGCAAGAAGTTATATTAATTTAAAAGCCATGATAAACGCAATTTAATTTTGAACGGAACATGCAGTCTCTCTGCCACAGTATCACTTAGAGTCAACTGGTGTGATATGTTATTTGCAATATGTATAGTATTGTTAATCTTTATCGCGATACATATCGCACCTGATGTCTTTTTTACCAAGATACGTATCATGTCGTGTCGTATTTAATCGTGATGCATAGCGTACAGTTTATATTCTATCACGATACCTATCATATCAAGTTGCATATTGTGTCGCGTGTCTTTTATAGCTATATGTAATGTATCGTATGGTATATCTTCTATCGTGATATGTATCGTAACGTATTTCTTTTATATCCATACATGCCGTATCTTATATATTTTATTGTGATATGCATAGTATACGATATCTTAAATCGTGATCTTTTATCGTGATACATATTGTATCGATTGTGTTTTACCGTATCGTATATCATTTATCCGAATACATATCGTATCATATGATTATACCCCGATTCGTATCGTATAGTATGGTATTATATATATAAATCGTATATCTTTATAGGGAAAATATCGTATCTCATTATCACCATATATATAGTATTTTCGGGAAAATATCGTAGCGTTATATATTTCATCACGTTACATATTCTGTCGCGTGTCTTTTATAGCTATATGTAATGTATCGTATGGTATATCTTCTATCGCGATATGTATCGTAACGTATGTCTTTTATATCAATACATGCCGTATCTTATATATTTTATTGTGATATGCATAGTATACGATATCTTAAATCGTGATCTTTTATCGTGATACATATTGTATCGATTGTGTTTTATCGTATCGTATATCTTCTAACGCGATATGTATCGTATAGTCCTTTATCGAGAATCGTATAGTATAGTATGGTATTGTATCGCGATGCATATCGTATTGTTTTTCTTTTATCGTGATAGATATCGAATTTCTTATCTTTTATCACGATACATATCCATCGTATCGTATAGTGTATCTTTAAGAGCAATATGTTTCGTATCATATATCTTTTATCTTTATATCATATCGCACAGATTCATCGCGATATCAATTATATGGCATGTATTTTATCGCAATACATATTGTCTCGCAGTTTTTTTTTATTATCTCGATACATATCGTCCAAAATGTCCAAACGTAATGTACATATCTTATCGTAGTATATATATATTGTCAAGATACGTAACATATAGTATAATACATTTTTTATATCATTTATCGCGATAATGTTGTTATGTATATTTATCATCGCGGTACATACATATATATATATATTTATCGTGAAATGCATCCTATCGTATATCCTATCGTGATATATAGCGTATCGTTAATCATATCGTGCTATATATCGTATCGTATATCCTATCGTGATATATATCATATTTTTATTTATACGGTATCGTGATATATATCGTATCGTATATCGTATCGTGATATATATCCTATCGTATATACTATTGTGATATATATCGTATCGTATACCCTATCGTGATATATGTCGTATCGTATATCCTATCGTGATATATATCGTGTCGTATATACTATCGTGATATATAGCGTATCGTTAATCATATCGTGATATATATCGTATATATATCTTATATCGCTATATGTATCATATGGTGTATCTTTTATCCCGATATGTATAGTTTTGTGAATTTTATCTTTATTTATACGGTATCGTGATATATATCGTATCGTATATCGTATCGTGATATATATCGTATCGTATATACTATCGTGATATTTATCGTATCGTATATTCTATCGTGATATATGTCGTATCGTATATCCTATCGTGATATAAATCGTATCGTATATCCTATCGTGATATTTGTCGTATCGTATATCCTATCGTGATATAAATCGTATCGTATATCGTATCGTATATACGATCGTGATACATATCGTATCGTATATACTATTGTGATATATATCGTATCGCATATTCTATCTTTATATATATCGTATCGTATATACTATCGTGATATATATCGTATCGTATATACTACCGTGATATATATCGTATCGTATATACTATTGTGATATATATCGTATCGTATATCCTATCGTGATATATATCGTATCGTACATACTATTGTGATATATATCGTATCGTATATACTATCGTGATATATATCGTATCGTATATACTATCGTGATATATATCGTATCGTGTATCATATCGTGATATATATCGTATCGTATATACTATCGTGATACATATCGTAGCGTATATACTATGATATATAGCGTATCGTTAATCATATCGTGGTATATAGCGTATCGTTTATCCTGTCCCGATATATATCCTATCTTTATTTATACGATATCGTGATATATATAGTATCGTTTATCCTATCGTGATATATCTATCGTATCATGTACCATATCGTGATATATATCGTTTATCCTATCGTGATATATAGCGTATCGTTAATCATATCGTGGTATATAGCGTATCGTTTATACTATCGTGATATATATCCTATCATGTACCATATCGTGATATATATCGTATCGTTTATCCTATCGTGATATATATCGTATTGTATATCATATCGTGATATATATCGTATCGTTTACCAAATCGTGATACATATCGTATCGTATACCATATCGTGATATATATCATACCCATTATATTGTATATATATCGTATCCTATCCTGACGTGATAAGAAAAATTCAGCACTCATAGAGACATGATAGAACATAGACTATGTAAATATAATAGTAGAAATATCTGAATCATTCATAATGATTTTGTGAAATGAAATGGGAAGGCGAAGTGAGAAGATGGGGCGAGATGAAAAAGGGGCGAATTAGGAAAGGGGCGAAATGAAAAGGGGTGAAATCGGAAAGGGGCAAAACAGAAAAGTTGCCACTAGGGAAGGGACCAATTGAAAGGGGGCAAGATGGGAAGGGGCAAAATGGGAATAGTTTGGGGACGAAGTGGGAAGGGTCGATTTGGGAATAAATCGTCAAGTCAATGTGTATTAGCTATTTATATGTGGCCTGTAGTCTTAAAACAGAGTTACGTGTGATATAATAGTAACGATAATTTCATTGTATAAAGGTGGCCAATGGTTAACAGTGGCGGATCCAGGGGGGAGGGGGGGCGTAGAGGGCATTAAAATAGTATTTTATTGCTGTCTGTGATTAGATATTGAATTTCTAGTTTGGAAATGACTCTTGAACTCAGTGAAACAAACACTTGCTCGTTAATCCGAGGGTTCAGGGTTCAATCCCAGCATTGTTCGAGATGATGCCTTCGCATTTTTCAACCCAGATTTCTCCTGTCAGTGATGCAGGTCTGATGGACTGACATGGTCATGATCATTCAGCTTGGACAATAAACCGAGGTCACGTGTGTATCCCTGAGGATCGCTCTACCGGCGTGGTGGTGTGAGACTGTAAACTTATCGATGGGTGGGGCTGTTAACTTATCGATGGGGCAGGGTTGGAGGGGCTGACATGAAAAAGGCGTCAATTCCTGGTTTGTTCTTAAAGATTCCTCCACCAGCGTGATGGGGTGTTGTTGTTAATCTGCTTTCATATTACAATAGTAGACAATTATTATTTCTACAAAAATATTTTATATACATCAAGTTGGACAATGATTGAGGAACAGCCGGAGCAAACATTCCCCATACAAAATATTCCAGTGTACCATACATAATTACAAACACAGAGTTTTATTCAGTAGAAAAAGGCTAAATGATAAATTTAATTAGTATACATATTTCCAATGCTGTTGATATTGATATGAGACATAAAATTGTCCATAATATTATTTTAACATCATATTTACAAATAGAAATAGTAGACAGCATTTTTTTCCTTAAATCAGTATGTAAAGAACATTCTATCAAAACATGAATTTTATCTTCAATAACATTAATATTTTTGTGAGACAATATTTACATAATGTTTCTAGTTTTGAAATGTTTTGACATCTTTATAAAGTTTCTATAGCTAAATCATATTTAGAACATCTCAACCTGGTTAGTGCTACACTATGTTTATACCTGTCAATGTTTAAATAATTTTCAAATTCAAATGATTTTCTAAATAAACATTAGTTTTCAAGTTTTATGTTAAGATGGATGTCAATTGACCATTCTTGACGACAATCTTTGACTCTGGTTAAATTCTGACATGAATGTTGTTACATTGACATCACCTTGCTTGTCCCAAACATCACCAAATATGTATTATGCACTATATTTCGTTACCCCTTCCCCCCACCCCAGAGACATATTATATGCTACTTTAGGGTATCTATGTCTAAGTAAGCTTAATAATATTAACTAGTCTTGTACACAGTTACCTACCTATATATCACATACAATAGAAACCTAATAACTTTCTATAAATAACACAAATACTAGCTGCTAAACCTACATGTAGTAAAGATTATATAAATTTCAGCTGAAGTACCATCAATGGATTCTATAAGTTTAAAACTCAATTCGGGAGAACCAAAATATAAAATAGTAAAAACATTCGATTAAATAGGGAATCTTTGATACCTATATTACATTTGTCTGAACTTTTATAATTTTTATGGATACTTATTTCACCAAATAAAATGTTTTCCAAAATTCTCATGTATTGGAATTTTCAGATCAGTCAACATTTTTGAGTGTTTTATTTGGGATCTTGAATATAATATGTAAAAAATCTTCACAATCTCTTTAAATAAACTGGGAATTTCACTTCTGATTTTTGTTCACTAGTGTATCCTCTGTCTGAAAATTGGGGCACAAAACTTGTTGATAAGGTGTATAATAGAAATCATTATGAAGTAGGCTATATTCAACCTTTAACTTATTAACAGACTTAGAAATAAACAAACCATTAATTAACTTAAAAACGTGTATAATAATAGATACACATGAATTTGATGGCTCACATTTTAACAGTAAGCTGTGAACACTATTACTGATTAGATTAATTAAACAATTCCTGTGTCTAAGACTAGGGTAAGATTGTCCAATGAAAATGGTGACTGATCGAATTTAATATTAAATATGAAGAAAACTGGGTGAAATTTTTGATCTATTTAACTTAGATAAGACAAAACAATTAGATTTTATGAAATACTGTAATGTAAGTTTTTGATATTCTTAGACGTAAATCTTAGAACATAGATAAGACAAAAATCTCACTTTTATGAAATACTGTAATGCAATCGGTAAATAAAACTAATTTTCAAAATCAATTTCAGTGATTGACCAATCAGAAGAAGACAATGTTCAAGTCAAGTTATATTTTTGTAAATAAGGACACAATGGTAAGATCTGGACACAGTAGTAAAGGTCTGATTAACAACTTGGTGGAACTATTTAGGTAGTATGATTGCAGGTAGTTTAAAACAGAAAACAGTTATTTTCTTACAACTGTACAAATTACGAGGTAAATTATTAAAGCTAACATGGTTATAAAAGTGAAATGAATTAATTTTGAAAATAAAATACTACATCTAAAGATTATTCTTTCTTACGGATTGCCAGATTTTCAAGGTAATTAATGTGATTGTAAAGAGGTTTTCAAATGTTTATATGTATATCGGAGACACTGATAACATCGATTTACATCATTCTAATTTTCAGTCAAAACGTGTCAACACTTTTGTCAAGACATGTGTTTACAAATCAACCAATCAGAGATGTTGTTAGATGAAGCATGAATGAAGTGACTCACAGAAAATATACGAAACTAAAAGAATCTTAAGCTATAAATTTTATCTGATATATTAAATGTATATCATAATTCTTCATAAAGTTAATATAGTGTATAGCTGAGTAAGATATTTGTGAATATAAATACTATCTTTAATAAATATACTTTACTTATTTGCTAGGCACAACAAACTAAATTGTGAGTAATTCTGGAGAGCTTGTCATATCAGTATGACTTTCAACCAATGATCAATTGTTTTATGGTTGAGCTCCTCCATATCTGTGTTTTCTTAACTCAGATGCCAATATTGCATACCCCACATCTTCCTGTCCCAGACACTCATAAAATATTTGGAAGGAGTCTCTTCTAGAAAGTTGCAAGATGTCGAGCATTTTTGCAATGCTAGCGGCACGCCCATGTTGTTGTTATGATTTCCAAGTCGTCCGCGTCTATAATGTCCTTCAGGTATAAATGGTCTATCAGTGGAAAAGGACGAAGATCTCTTTTCATCCTGACATGGAAATATCTAAGTGTCTTTAAGTCGGCTTCCGGAATTTGTCCACGATTCAACTGCGCCATTTTCTGAAATTTTAAAAGAGCGATTCGAACAGACATAGTAATGAGATATCTATGGATTTAAATGTGAGTGTTGTATTGATAATATTTTATAGTCTAGAGACAAAGCCTTATAGAATATTCATTTTTATTATTTTTATAACGTATTTTTCTTGGAATTAAAATATTTCTGTAAGTTGCACCTAAATACACATAAATACTAATAATATACATTAAAATATAAAATAAAGGGTAGTGGCATTATCTTTTTCTTTTTCAAGTTTTGACAGTTACAGAATCTTTAACCTGAAAGGTCTGTACCAAACGGAGTTTACTGTCACATCTGAACAAGTACAAACTTTTTAATCTCTTAAACCAAAAGATTACATCTTGTTATACGCCAATTTCCCCAGAAAATTAGCAAAATCCATCACCCCCTCCCTTTCCTACAGGGTGAAACAATAATGGCGGACGTGCTGAATTCACGGGTGATTCCAAATTTTTATCAAAGTGGGCTAACTATATTGTGGAATGAAAAAATACCTCGTGCAAGGCAGTGGGGTGATGCCCTTGGTGTCGTGTGAGCATTTTGGTTGCTTTCGAAAAGGGAATAAAAATGTTTCCTATATATTGATGGAATCACCCGTGAATTCAGCACGTCTGCCATTATTGTTTCACCCTGTAGGAAAGGGAGGGGGTGATGGATTTTGCTAATTTTCTGGGGAAATTGGCGTATTGACAGGCTTAACCTTCGAGTGAAATTTCAATGCAATATTCCTATATCTTGTCGGATTTTTTCACAGGGTCTTCGTTTTTTACCTCGTGGGGTCTTCCTTTTTTACCTGTGAAATTTTTATCAAAGTGGGCTAACTATATTATGGAATAAAAAAATATCTCGTGCAAGGCAGTGAGGTGATGCCCTTGGTGTCGTGTGAGCATTTTGGTTGCTTTCGAAAAGGGAATAAAATGTTTCCTATATATTGATGGAATCACCCGTGAATTCAGCACGTCTGCCATTATTGTTTCACCCTGTAGGAAAGGGAGGGGGTGATGGATTTTGCTAATTTTCTGGGGAAATTGGCGTATTGACTGGCTTAACCTTCGAGTGAAATTTCAATGCAATATTCCTATATCTTGTCGGATTTTTTCACAGGGTCTTCGTTTTTTACCTCGTGGGGTCTTCCTTTTTTACCTCTGAAATTTTTATCAAAGTGGGTTAACTATATTATGGAATGAAAAAATACCTCGTGCAAGGCAGTGAGGTGATGCCCTTGGTGTCGTGTGAGCATTTTGGTTGCGTTCGAAAAGGGAATAAAAAAGTTTCCTGTAGATTGATGGAATCACCCGTGCATTCAGCACGCCCGCCATTTATGTTTCACCCTGTAGGAAAGGGAGGGGTGATGGATTTTGCTAATTTTCTGGGGAAATTGACGTATTGACTGGCTTAACCTTTGAGTGAAATTTCAATGGAATATTTCTGTCTTGTCGGATTTTTTCACAGGGTCTTCGTTTTCTACCTGGTGGGGTCTTCCTTTTTTAGGTCTTCGTTTTTTACCTGGTGGGGTCTTCCTTTTTTAGGTCTTCGTTTTTTACCTGGTGGGGTCTTCCTTTTTTAGGTCTTCGTTTTTTTACTTGGTAGGGTCTTCCTTTTTTAGGTCTTAGGTCTTAGGTCTTTAGGGTCTTCGTTTTTTACACACCCGATACTGGATGCTCAGTTTTATTAGGGGGAGATTTCAACCTTGTTATGAATTTAACTCTTGACAAATATTGTGGGCAACCAAAAACAAATGAAAAATCAAGACATGTAATTCTAGACAATATGCAACACTATGAATTAAATGACGTATATAGAACGCTAAATCCACACAAAAAAAGGTTTTACATGGAAAAGAAACAAACCGGTAGGTTAGATAAATTTATCACAACCAATGATTGAACAAATCTCATCCTGTAATATATCGCATGGATATAAAACAGATCATAGTGACTAATGCAAAATGCATAATGCAAAGAGTAAATTGTTAGCTGCATTTCATTGGATTGTTGAGTATACTTATACATTTTGCATTTTTACACATCGACAATTGTACTTTGCAGCATTGACAAATGTATTTTGTAATTACGACATTGGTATTTTTACGTTGCAACACAATCGACAATATTGGCAATGTTATACCTCCATATATATTGTGGTACAATTCAAATATACAAAATAGATAATAAAATAATTATGTATAAAAACTGGTACGAAAAAAATATCTATAAAGTTTCTGATTTGATTGACAATAATGGAAATTTATTCCATTCTTAAGCCACGCCCAATATCTAAAATATCTTTACTCTACATCCTACACAATATGGGTTCGACTATATTAATAAAATTAAAGTTGGGCAGATCTCACGATAGCGGTTGAACAGTTTAAAATTCCTACCTATACCTGATCTACTTATGATGTTTGATACAGGACTGGGTTGGTTTGTTTGTTCTTTGTCTGTTCTGTTTGTTTTTGTGTCTCGTGATTCCTGAAATTGAATTGATAAACTTATATAACCCGAGGATTTTAAACTGTCAATAAACTTAACCAAACCATCGGGACCACTGTGGTGTACTCTATACAGAAGTTTTTCCACACCAGCACGACGGCCATGTTTTCTCTCTTCTTTTTTAATGTCTTTCATGTCGTCTAAATCTATCATTCGTCTTTGAAATAAAGAGTTGATGATATCTGTTGGTATTAACTGTCTGATCAGCTCCTCGCGGTTATCTATTAATATAGCTTCATCTTCTAGGGGTATCGGCTCTCTGACTATCGCCATCTTTCTGATTTGGAACCGACATATAATTTGTAACCTAAATAAAAAAATAATACAATTATAGATACAGAAAACAACAAGACCACGAAAAGGGCTAATGAAAGCACCATAAAAAGACTATGGAAAGGGATACAAAAAGGACCATGAAAAGAACTATGAAAAAAGCAATATGAAAAGGATTATGAAAGTGGCAATAAAAAGGGCTTTAAAGGAATACTACCTCTTAGAATGAACAAAAAAATTAAGTTCTCAAACTTGGTCAATAAGAGTATAGATTCGTCAACGATGAAACCCATGAAACTAATTTCTCTATAATAACAGGTTATAATTGATAAATGCCTTAAATTTGATTAAGGGTTTTTCAATTATTGTATATAAACATTGTTTTTTGGATTTATCAGATTATGTAATCTGTTGTATAGTTATGCAACCAGGCAAGTCCCTTGATGCATATAAACTCTTATTGACCAAATTTGAAAATTCAGATTTTTTGTCCATTCTAAGAGGTTCTATTCCTTTAAAAAGGACTATGAAAATGGCCATAAAAAGACTATGAAAGGGGCTATAAAAAAAAAGACTATGAAAGGGGCAATAAAAAGGACTATGAAAGGGGCTATAAAAAGACTATGAAAGGGGCATTAAAAAGGACTATGAAAAGGGCTATAAAAAAGACTATGAAAGGGGCTATAAAAAGGACTATGAAAGGGACTATAAAAAAGACTATGAAAGGGACTATAAAGAGGACTATGAAAAGGGCTATAAAAAGGACTATGAAAGGGGCTATAAAAAAGACTATGAAAAGGGCTATATAAAGACTATTATTGACCAAATTTGAAAATTCAGATTTTTTGTCCATTCTAAGAGGTTCTATTCCTTTAAAAAGGACTATGAAAATGGCCATAAAAAGACTATGAAAGGGGCTATAAAAAAAGACTATGGAAGGGGCAATAAAAAGGACTATGAAAGGGGCTATAAAAAGAATATGAAAGGGGCAATAAAAAGGACTATGAAAAGGGCTATAAAAAAGACTATGAAAGGGGCTATAAAAAAGACTATGAAAGGGACTATAAAGAGGACTATGAAAAGGGCTATAAAAAGGACTATGAAAGGGGCTATAAAAAAGACTATGAAAGGGACAATAAAGAGGACTATGAAAAGGGCTATATAAAGACTATTATTGACCAAATTTGAAAATTCAGATTTTTTGTCCATTCTAAGAGGTTCTATTCCTTTAAAAAGACTATGAAAATGGCCATAAAAAGACTATGAAAGGGGCTATAAAAAAAAGACTATGGAAGGGGCAATAAAAAGGACTATGAAAAGGGCTATAAAAAGAATATGAAAGGGGCAATAAAAAGGACTATGAAAAGGGCTATAAAAAAGACTATGAAAGGGGCTATAAAAAAGACTATGAAAGGGACTATAAAGAGGACTATGAAAAGGGCTATAAAAAGGACTATGAAAGGGGCTATAAAAAGGACTATGAAAGGGGCTATAAAAAAGACTATGAAAGGGACAATAAAGAGGACTATGAAAAGGGCTATATAAAGACTATTATTGACCAAATTTGAAAATTCAGATTTTTTGTCCATTCTAAGAGGTTCTATTCCTTTAAAAAGACTATGAAAATGGCCATAAAAAGACTATGAAAGGGGCTATAAAAAAAGACTATGAAAGGGGCAATAAAAAGGATTATGAAAGGGGCTATAAAAAACTATGAAAGGGGCTATAAAAAGGACTATGAAAAAGACTATGAAAGGGGCTATAAAAAAAGACTATGAAAGGGGCTATAAAAAAGACTATTAAAGGTCTATATAAAGACTATGAAAGCGGCTATAAAAAAAACTATGAAAGGAGCTATAAAAAGGACTATGAAAGGGGCTATAAAAAAGACTATGAAAGGGGCTATAAAAAGGACTATGAAAAGGGCTATAAAAAGGACTATGAAAAGGTCTATAAAAAAGACTATGAAAAGAGATATAAAAAAGAAATGAAAGGGGCGATAAAAATGACCCTGAAAAGGGCTATAAAAAGGATTATGAAAGGGGCAATAAAAAGGGTTATACAAAAGACTATGAAAGGGGCTATAAAAGGCCGAGAGGGGCTTTGAAAAGAACCGTGATAAAGACTATGAAAAGGGCGAAAACAATAATCTCACACCTGCACGTTTACATAGTTTTATTCAGGTGTAAGTTGGAATTATACTTTAGTCAACCTGGTTTCCCCCGTAACACCTACACCCTACCCCCTGTCTCACCCCCTTGATTCGCGGTCTTTGGTTTATGTTGGAATTGTACTAAATTCCCTAACCCACCCACATTCACACCCTGCCCTCTGTGTTTCTCTCCCTAAATCTCAACCATCCCTGTCTCATTCCCTTCATCCATTCCCTTGGGTGTTCATTAGAATTATACTTTTGCATAAATCAACCTAGTTTTCACCTACCCCAACCACACATACCGACCCCACCTGCCCCACTCTCTTACTCCATACCCTTGTCTGTAGGTTGGTACACTTTCATAATAGTCAACCTAGTTTACACCTACCCTAACCACACTCACTGACTCCCCCAGTCTCACCCTCTAAATCCATACCCTTGTCTGTAGGTTGGTACACTTTCATAATAGTCAACCTAGTTTACACCTACCCTAACCACACTCACTGACTCCCCCAGTCTCACCCTCTTAATCCATACCCTTGTCTGTAGGTTGGTACACTTTCATAATAGTCAACCTAGTTTACACCTACCCTAAACACACTCACTGACTCCCCCTGCCTCACCCTCTTAATCCATACCCTTGTCTGTAGGTTGGTACACTTTCATAATAGTCAACCTAGTTTACACCTACCCTTACCACACACACTGACTCTCCCAGTCTCGCTCACTTAATACATGCCCTTGTCTGTAGGTTGGTACACTTTCATAATAGTCAACCTAGTTTACACTTACCCTAAACAGACTCACTGACTCTCCCAGTCTCACTCACTTAATCCATACCCTTGTCTGTAGGTAGGTACACTTTCATAATAGTCAACCTAGTTTACACTTACCCTTAACACACTCACTGACTCCCCCAGTCTCGCTCACTTAATCCATACCCTTGTCTGTAGGTTGGTACACTTTCATAATAGTCAACCTAGTTTACACCTACCCTTACCACACACACTGACTCCCCCTGCCTCACCCTCTTAATCCATACCCTTGTCTGTAGGTTGGTACACTTTCATAATAGTCAACCTAGTTTACACCTACCCTAACCACACACACTGACTCCCCCTGTCTCACCCTCTTAATCCATACCCTTGTCTGTAGGTTGGTACATTTTCATAATAGTCAACCTAGTTTTCACCTACCCTAAACACACTCACTGACTCCCCCAGTCTCACCCTCTTAATCCATACCCTTGTCTGTAGGTTGGTACACTTTCATAATAGTCAACCTAGTTTTCACCTACCCCAACCACACTCACTGACTCCCCCAGTCTCGCTCACTTAATCCATACCCTTGTCTGTAGGTTGGTACACTTTCATAATAGTCAACCTAGTTTACACCTACCCTAACCACACACACTGACTTCCCCAGTCTCACCATCTTACTCCATACCCTTGTCTGTAGGTTGGTACACTTTCATAATAGTCAACCTAGTTTACACCTACCCCAACCACACACACTGACTCCCCCTGTCTTGCTCACTTAATCCATGTCCTTGGGTGTAGGTCGGAATTAGACTTTCTTAGGGTAGGCATAGCTTTCACCCACACTAGCCAAATCTACACCCCCCCCCCCCTCTCTACAGACTGTCATTGATAAAGTGTCTAATCGTTCGAAGTTATAAGACAGATATAAATTGAAAGCGTGTTCATTGCGACTGTTCGGGCAATATTTCCCTCATAACCCACTGCATGCCGTTGTGTGTCATCGTAAATCCTATTGACTATTAGGTACAGGAAAGTAGGACACGATACATTTCATTGAGTTATGACAATGTTGTTTAAGAACATAATATCAATCAATGTTATCATTTTCTCTAAACAATGATTTTGTTTTATAATTGTTTTTATGGATGGAATCATGCAATGATTGCATATATATATATCTAATCCGAAACTTGCTGACTCTATTCCTAGCCTTTGACAGATATTTGGACAGATATGGCTGAAGGAGAGTAAAAAAACTAGGCCACAAAACCTTGCGGTTTTCCACACCTTTCGCGTACAGCATTCAATGGCGACTAACAGATTTTATTTCTCAGGGAAAAAACTTTGAAGAACTCGCATACATGGCCTGTATGGTGTAGGGGGATAATAATGGTATGATTGAACTACAAAAATATCGATCTTTATATTATAGGTAGATAGCCACATTGAAAACAAAATAGTTCAGCCAATCAAATGTATTTGTCTACGTTCAACCAGTACCTCGACTGTCACTAGGCTGCAGCGATGCCACGCAGTGGCGGTATTCCGCCGCCCAGAGAACACAAAAGTCAGTTCCGGTCGGCAGTCCTATATTGTTAAAATATCGCTAGCAATCGAAATTCTTTAAAGAAAAATATAACTAACATGACAGAAATAAGAATAATATGTTGTTTTCAACAACGGTATGATGTCTGTTCATTTTACTGAGTCGGGGGAGTCTTATTTATAAAACAAATAATACTGAGCCTTAAATTCGACGTTAAATGTCAACAAATAGCGTTTACAGGCATCTTATTCTCAAAATTTTCTAAGAGACAAAAAATTTTGAATCTTAAATTAGCTGGGAAATGTCAGAAAAATGTGTTTCTAGGCATTTAACTCTCAAAATTTTATAGACGAGATATCGCAGACCCTACACAAAAAATCTTAAACCTTAAATTCAGTGGGAAATGTCAGGATTTTGCGTTTTCCAGGCGTCTAACTAAACCTTAAGTTCGTTAGGATATTGCAATTGTAAGTATCTATTTCTAAAAATTTCTAGGCTAGGTCCCTCAAACCTATACAAATTTTATGGAATTTTGGTGGAATATGTCAGGAGTTTGCGTTTCCAGGCATCAAATTCTCAAAGTTTTCCCCTGATGGCCTTGAAATCCTGATATGTACCTTATATTCGTAAGAAAATGTCAGGAAATTGCGTTTACAGGCGTTTAGTTCTCAAAATTTTCTAGGCTAGATCCCTCAAACTTTACTATACAAATAATCTTCAACCTCAAATTTGCTGGGAAATGTCAGGAATTTTCGTTTCCAGGCGTCTTATTCTCAAAATTTTCTTCTCGTGGTCTCGCAGTCCCTACATAAAAGAATCTGAAGTTGGTCAGGAAATTGCATTTGTGGAATTTTCTCACAATATGTCTACGATAGATCCCTCAGAGCCTATACAATTAATCTTGTACCATAATTTCGGTGAAATTTGCGCTTTCAGGCGTAAAATTCTCAAAATTTGCTTCTGTTGGCTACAAATAAACCTTCAATTAGTCAGAAAATGTCAGGAAAAAGTGTTTATTGGCTTTTAGTTCCCAAATTTCTGCTTGTGGTCCGGCATTTCCTATGCAACAAATCCTTTTATTCATCCGAGAATAACGTTTCAGTCCATTTTTCTGAGGGGGTCCCCAGACTTTAGAAAATCATATATCCAGGCTTCTTATGGACAACCTCGAAGCAATAAAGTTAGCAATCAATAGAGTAGAGGGCTCCACTTGGCAATTCACACGTTTTCAAGGAGGGAAAGGAAAGGGATAAGGGTGGGGAGGGGTAACTAAAATGCCCCCCTTGATTGGACGTTTGCCACCCTAGAAGTACTAGGCTGGCTACGGGCCTGTGTCTGTTTCACTGATTCCATTTTCGGTGATCTAGTTTTCAACTTCGCCTGTTCAATTAACTGCTGCCCAGTAACAATTCCTTAGACGAGGCACTGCCCTGTTCAATTCCAAACTAGGGTAAAGAAGGGATTATAATACAGGGATTGTTGTCTTGTGCCTCCTCATCATCAGGTGGTCGGATGCATTTGACCTCAAGCAACTACAGACCTTACACAACAAAATATAGTTGAATAAAAGTTGGGCTAGACAGAAAATGGTATACATCCTCATGCGCCATGCCCCCTGACAAACACCCTATGGCTCCCTGGAGAGCTATAGCCCCCCCCCCCCGTTGGGAACCACTGCTATAAAACCAACGATTTCTATTTTTAACGCATGACAATTAAATTAAATTCTCAAACTTGGTCAATAGTTTGGTCAATAAGAGTATATATTCATCAACAGTGTCCAAAGTATACAAACAGAATCAAATAAACCCATAAAACTATATAATTTTCCATACAATTACAGATTATTATTGATAAATGTTGTTTTGAAATGAATAATATTTTAAGTGTATAATATTATAGGCCTACTTGGTTTAAGAATTGCTGTATGAGTGGTGGTCTAAGTCCAAGTTCAAGGTCTCGCACGTGCACGTTTTGTTAAAACAAGTTTGATCCGGTTGCTTCAGCCGGCATGGTCGAATATTTTATGAGTTTAGTGTTTAGTGTTTAGAGTCTAGATGTATATGTTCTATAAGAATATACTAATATTAAAAACTTTATGAGTGTTGTATTTGTCTACAAACATGGTCCGACGAGACGAATAGTTTATTTGAAGTCAACGAACTTTTAAATCATGTCAGAAAAGTCTAAGAAAATTAGAGGCGGTCATAGGAGCTTCACTAAAAGGTTGGTGGAACGTGCCGAGGTGATAATGAGACGGTTTGGCTCGGATGATTATGACGAATTACAAGGATGCAAACTTATGCTGACGCAGAAACAAGCCACTTTGGACTATTTGGATGGAAAGATTTTGGAGGATCTTGACAGTGAGACTGATATTGGTCAAGATATACAAGAATCAGGTGACTATGCAGAATTAATTAACAGAACTTTAATTAAAATCAATCAGTGTATTGACAAGTTTAAAGCAGATGAGAATATTAGTGATAAATTATCAAACGTTTCAGTTGATAGTTCCTGTAAACATAAGACCGGGACTCGATTACCAAAATTGACGCTTCCTAAATTTTCCGGAGACACGAAATTATGGCAGCCATTTTGGGATAGCTTTGAAGCGGCTGTGGACAGTTCAGAAATATCCAAAGTTGAAAAGTTCAATTATCTTAGAAGTCTAGTAGAGGGTCCTGCTGCAGCATGTATTGGAGGCTTGTCACTTAGTGCAGAAAATTATGACAATGCAGTTGAGTTATTGAAATCGAGATTTGCAAACAAGCAAGTTATCATTTCCTCTCACGTTGAAGTTTTGTTAGGATTGACTCCTGTTGAAAACTCTGCAGATGTCTCTGGAATGCGAAAATTGTATGATGAGATAGAGGTACAAATTAGAAGTCTGAGTTCCTTAGGTGTAGAATCGGATGCTTATGGGAGTATTTTGGTTCCAATTTTTATGGACAAATTTCCAGAAGATATGAAACTGTTTATAAGTAGAGAGGTGGATGAATGGAGTCTAGAGAATGTTTTAGAGAGTTTGAGAACAGACTTAGAAGCTCGTGAAAGAATTCGGCTGATGACTAAGCGTGGAAATAGTGGATTAACTGAATCAGGAACTTCAAAAAGAAGCTCATATGTGAAACCTGTACGAACTGCCGCTACATTATATACTGGTGATTCGAGTGGCAATAAAAGTCCTTATTGTGTTTTTTGTGCAAAACAACATTCTCCTTCTAGCTGTAAAATTGCAGTCTAATTAAAATCAGACCCTAATTTCGTTCGTTCGTTTTTTTTAAATCCGGTTTTTTAACCACTACATTTGGGTCTGAGAACGTCGCGCTTTGCCAGCCGTTCAGGTTAACTTTGACCTTACCTTGATAAACATGACCTGATAAACTAGTCTACAGCACTTAGGAATCCTAGAATGCACCTATTGTTCGCGAACAAAATCCCAGCGCGGGAGAGGGCAAAGATCTGATTGGTTAAAACAAAGGTCATTAAGGTTAGGTCAAAGTTAACCTGAACGGCTGGCAAAGCGCGACGTTCTCAGACCCAAATGTAGTGGTTAAAAAACCGGATTTAAAAAAAAAAAACGAACGAACGAAATTAGGGTCTGATTTTAATTAGACTGGTAAAATTGTAACTGACATTAGTGCGAGAAAAGGAATCCTGCGTAGAAAGGGAAAATGTTTCATATGTTTAAAATCAGGACATTTAATGAGAGAGTGTCCTTCAACTGAATATAAATGTTATAATTGTGGTGACAGACATAACAGAGCCATTTGTACAAAGGATAGTGTTAATCAAAGAACTGAGAATAATACTTTTACCGGTAATTCAAATAGGTCAAGTCATGCTATGACATGTGGGGCTAACGGTTCTGTATTATTACAGACTGCTGTAGGCTATGTGACAGGGGGTAATCAGGGTGCAAATCGAAATTTGGTTTTTGATTTATGTAGTCAGAGATCATATATCACTGAGCAGTCATGTAATTTGTTGGGGCTTAAAACTATTGGTAGAGAAAATTTATTAATCAAAACATTTGGTGAAGAAACACCGAAATTAAGGTTGTGTAATATTGTTCAATTTTGTGTAGTATGTGATGAGGGGGTGAATTTATATGTTACTAGTTATTGTGTTCCATCTATTTGTAATCCCATAAATGATCAGGGTACTATTCAAGCTGTCAGAAATTATTCACATTTACAGGGTTTAAAATTAGCTAATTTTTCTGGTAATTCTCAATTTGAAGTTGATATTTTGATCGGAGCAGATCATTACTGGAATTTCTTTTCGGGTCAAAGCAGATGGGGGGAGATGTCTAGTCCAGTAGCAATGGAATCTAAATTAGGATGGATCTTGTCAGGTCCTGTGAATAATTCTAATGTTGATCATTGTTCAATTAATTTAACTCATGTCTTACATATTTCAAATGATTTTGAAAAGAGTTTAGAATGTGATCAGAGTTTAGATAATGTATCTTTAATTAAGTCTGAGTTAAGTAAATTTTGGGAGTTGGAAACTCTTGGTATTATGTCTAATGATGAAAATGCTGTTTTGTTTGATTTTAATGAGAACATAACATTTCTTGATGGAAAATATGAAATTAGTCTACCCTTTAAAGAAGGACATCCCACTTTATCTGATAATTATATAACTAGTGTTAAGCGTTTAGAATCTCTTATTTCACGATTAAGAAGAAAACCTGATTTATTTCATAAGTATGATAGTGTAATTAAAGAGCAATTATCTGAGGGTATTATTTCAAAAGTCAAGCCAGATGAATTAATTTGTGAACCTGGAATTGTTCATTATATCCCTCATAGGGAAGTTCTTAGGTTAGATAAAGATAAAACAAAGCTGAGGGTTGTATATGATGCCTCATGTAAGACTTCAGGCCCTAGTCTAAATGATTGCTTATACTCGGGTCCTTCATTGAACCCTTTAATTTTCGACATTCTTAGTAGTGGTAAAACTACCGATACTCGCGACTTTTTGCCCATGTTAAACCAATGGCGATGTTATGATGAGGATACCCAGTGAGGATACCCTCTGACGTCATCATTGCCTTTCAATATTGAAAACGTGTTTGAACTTGTCCATGTTTACTCTCGGTAATTAATCACCTGACCATTGGTCTCTCGTCGGCCGTTGTTTACTAGGTAAACATCAAAGACCAGATCAAAGTAGAGAAAAATAGGATTGGTTTGTTTTTGAGGAATGTGATTCACTTAATGTTACGAGGAATTTTGAAATTGTTTCTAGAATTATCCTTAACCTGTACGTAGTGACCTTTTAAACACTTTCTGTTGACCTCAATAACCTGTTGTGATTAAGTACCTGGGGTGAACATCTTCCCGTGGTCAAGTTATTCTCTTTAGTACATCTAATACCATTACAGTGTAACTAATAATAGCAAATGTACTGTAGTATTGAGTTATGGCCATAGAGCTATATGGCGACTATTACAACGTAGTCTTGGTTAACCTTAATTTGCATCGACGGCTGGAAGATAAGAAATAAATAGCCTGCACGCGTAAAGGTCGGTTATATATGACGGAGATTTTCATTGGGATGTGTCGAATATTGTCGCCAATCAAATTTGTCCGTATTACTAATACTATTATCGGTCATGGTATGGGGATGATGATGGGTGAATGACTATTCATGTAAACATGGCAAGTAGAGGAAAATGTTGCTATATAAACGATGTGAATTGCGGGGCTCGGACAGTCTTATCATAGACATTCTAAAGATCAAATCAAATTAACATTTACAGTGGGATTTACAGGTAATAGTACAACTAATAGTTATTTATTTTAAACAACTTTTATTGTTTAGTAAAGGATTGTATGATAACAATTAAAGTTCTCTTGCTTATTATTTACCTACTAATTTTACGAATAACAAATAAATGGAATTGCACAGATACATATCTTAAGAAGAATGGGGAAAAAAGGGGGGAGGCTGTATTTTAATTTTGAGTTCTCGAAAGTTTGAAGTAGTCTCCTGCACTGGTAAGGTGTACTGACTTAGGGCAGTGTCATTTAGCTAACAATGGAGAGGAAGTGCCATGTGGCATGCCCCGCTATAGTCAGGAAGACCTCTCCAACCAAAACCTTTGCAGTCTTGCTTAACTGCGAGAGCAGCTCTGTTTCCAGTGATGGAAATGTTGACGGGCGGTGACTACTTTGGCGAAAGCCTCAGTCAAACATTCTAGAATATCAATCAGATCGTTATTCATATCAGTATCAAGACTGGGAACCCATACGGTCGGTAGACTGAGGAGTCGTTTTTCCGACCCGTGGGCGAGTACCAGTGGCGATAGGCTCCTTTGATATGAATAATAACTGGCTGTCTTTATCATATAATGATAAAAATAAAAGTGCTTAACAATACTTTTCAGATTGTTGGGAAGCGAAAAAAGAAAAAAGAAAAGAAGAATGGAAGTAACGCACACAAAGACATATACCTGCTATAAATGCAAACAAATATTCAGCAAGAAATCCAATTTATATCGACACAAGAGGACAGTCCACACTGGAGAAAATATTGTGTGTAAATTTTGTGATGTATCGTTTAACAGACGCGACAACTATCTACGTCATATAAAAATGCACGAATCACAAAAAGGAGGTGGTAGTACTAAAGTTATTGTGAAAGAGTTGGATCCATGCAACTTCAAAGCGCTCAATGGAACCGTTGAAACACATTCGATCGATGCGAAAGGATTGAATAAATTTGATCCAATGACATTCCTGAAAAGCCAGTATGATGAAGTTAAAGAAGTCATTAAGCGTAAAATTAAAGAAAGAGGGGGATTGAAATGGTATCTTTCCATGAAGGTGAAAATGAGCAGACGCAAAGTAGATGCCATAGAAACGGCAGAACCTCATTTCCGGGGAAAATGTCAGACCAGTTTAAAATTAGAGGATATCGATGTCGGATTAAAGGAATCTATTAAAAAGATGTATACGTCTTTCATTGAGTATCAGCGACAAGGGAGTAATTGGACGGTGGATAAAGTGGTAGATCTTACTATACACATGGCACGGTACAGACCCTTAAAAGGCTCAAGTTATATTCCACTTCCAATCAAACTCAGATCTAAACACGCAATAGTCAATGTGAAAAACAAAGACAATAAATGTTTTATGTGGTCGATTTTAGCAGCAATGTACCCAGCGAAACGTGACGGAGAGCGGGTTTGGAAATATAAGGAACACACTTTAAGCCTTAACTTCGATAACATCATGTTTCCTGTGAAATTAGCCGATATACCAAAGTTTGAAAAGCAGAATGAAATATCTATTAACGTGTTTGGATTCAACAAAGGCGAAGTATTCCCTACACATATTTCAAAACATCGATTTGAACAACATATTAATCTACTCATAATATCGGACAACAATAAATCACATTTCTGCTGGATTAAAAATCTAAATCGATTATTGAGCGATCAAAAGTCTGCTGGACATAAGCATTTTTACTGTCCATACTGCTTACACGGATTTACCAAAGAAAAACTTATAAACAGTCATTTACCGAACTGTCAGACCTATGGACCCCAGAAAATCGAACTACCCACTGAAGACAATAAGTGGTTACATTATAAAGACATTCGTAAACAGCTTAAGGTGCCATACGTTATCTATGCAGATTTTGAATGTCTTCAAGAACCAATAATTGATAGTAACGAATGTGACCAGAAGACGAAAAAGACAACCAAACACATACCATGTGGCTTTGCTTACAAAATGGTAGGTCTGACACCTGAAACATCAAATGAACCAGTAGTTTATCGAGGTGCTGATGCTGCTGATAAATTTGTGGAGTGTATGGTGCAAGAACAAGATAATATTGAACAGAAATTCAAGCATTGCGAACCCATGATCATGACTGGGAGTGATTGGCAATCCTTTAAGAAGACAACCCTGTGTCACATATGTAAAAAAGAACTAGCAGACAATAGAGTTAGAGATCATTGTCACGTGACTGGAAAATTTAGAGGGGCAGCTCATAACGACTGTAACATCAACTATAAGTTTACAGGTCGAATTCCTGTGGTATTTCATAACCTTCGAGGATATGATAGTCATTTGATTATGCAAGCTATTGGAAAAGTTGAAGGAAAGAAGCTGAATTGTATCGCTAATAATATGGAAAAGTATGTTTCTTTTTCATTAGGATGTATGGATTTTATAGACTCGTTCCAGTTCATGTCTTCCTCATTACAAAAGCTCGTGGAAAACCTTGCAAAAGAAGGTTCAAGTAAATTTAAACACATGAAAAACCACTTTGGAGAAGAACAGATAAGCCTACTTCTGCGAAAGCAAGTATACCCATACGAGTATTTTGATTCCGAGGTAAAGTTTGTGGAAACTCAACTACCACCGATTGAAGATTTTTACAGTACACTATCGGGAGAAGGTATTACCACACTGGACTATGCACATGCACAACACGTGTGGCAATTGTTTAACATACAGAATCTCGGACAGTATCACGATCTATACGTTCTATCAGATGTTCTTGCATTAGCCGACGTCTTTGAAAATTTCAGGGAGATCTGTCTCAACTACTATGGACTGGATGCTGCACATTTTTATACATCTCCCGGTTTAGCCTGGCAGGCTGCCTTGAAAATGACAGGTGTCAAGCTGGAATTACTAACTGACATAGACATGCATTTGTTTATAGAAAAGGGTTTAAGAGGGGGAATATCAATGATATCCCATCGCCATGCCAAAGCTAATAATAAACATGTACCAAATTACGACCCAAATCAACCCAATAATCACGTTATGTACCTAGACGCCAACAACTTATATGGATGGGCTATGTCCCAGGCACTTCCAGTTGAAGGATTCCGATGGCTAAACGAATACGAAATTGGGAATCTACACATTGACATTGCAGATGACGATAAAAATGGTTATATATTAGAAGTTGACTTAAAATATCCATGGGAACTACACGACGACCACAACGAATATCCACTCGCTCCCGAAAAATTAAAGGTTACTAATGATATGCTATCACCGTATGCAGAGAAGCTTTTAGACGATCTAAACTTAAAAGGAACATCAACAGAAAAATTGATACCGAATTTACATCCAAAGGAAAAATACGTGGTACATTACAGAAATTTAAAACTCTACTTATCACTTGGAATGAGACTAACAAAGATCCATAGAGTCATGACATTTGAACAACGACCCTGGTTAAAGACATATATAGATTTCAATACAGAGAAGAGAAAGCTCGCAAAAAATGATTTTGAGAAGGATTTTTTTAAACTCATGAATAACGCAGTCTTTGGAAAGACGATGGAAAATTTAAGGAAGAGAACAGATATAAAACTTTTGAATGACCAATCAAAGGCCAGAAAATTAATCAGCAAACCAACATTTCATGCCTTCAAAATATTCAACGAAGACTTGGTGGCTGTGCACATGTTGAAACAACGATTATACTTAAACAGACCTATCTACGTGGGATTCGCTATACTTGATTTGTCTAAGACACTTATGTATGATTTCCATTATAATTACATGAAGGATAAATATGGATCTAGAGCAACACTCTTGTTTACGGACACCGACTCGCTATGCTACAGCATCAACACTGATGATATATACCAAGATATGATGGAGGACAAACACTTGTTTGATACGTCAGAGTACAACCCAGAACATCGGCTTTATAGCACTTTAAATAAAAAGGTGTTAGGAAAGATGAAGGACGAAACACATGGTATTCCCATACAAGAATTTGTTGGTCTAAAGTCAAAGATGTACTCATTGATATATGAGGAGAATGAAACACTCTGTGAAAAGAAGACAGCTAAGGGTATAAAGAAGAGTGTGATCAAACATAACACAAGACACGAACATTATAAACGATGTTTATTTAATAAAGAGATTCACATGTCTACCATGACACAGATCCGGTCATACGACCATACTTTGTATAATATATCTATTAACAAACTTGGCTTATCCCCTTATGATGACAAAAGATACTTACTAGATGATGGGATACAAAGTTTAGCTTATGGACATTGGAGAATATAATCATGATACATGTCAATATTTTAATCACTTTACGTCTGTCATTCGAAGGAAGTGGACGTGTTTTAAGAACTATTAAAGATGCCGAATACCTGTCCCGTGTGTAAGATAGAATTTTCAAGAAAAGATGTTATGTTGCGACACCAAAGAAACAAACACAGAATTAGTCAACCACAGTACAATGATGCATATCCGCCGTTGCCGCCCACCGCTGCCGCCACCACCCAGCCGCCGCCGCCCACCGCCGCCGCCACCACCAGGCCGCCTCCGCCCACCGCCGCCACGACGCAGCCGCCGCCACCACCGAATGTGGTACTACATCATCCATTCACTATGATGTTGGCTGGACCTACCGGTTCGGGTAAGACGTTTTGGAAGCATAAATTATTGAAGCGAGCACGGACTATGATAAAACCATCACCTGGGAGGATTATATGGTGTTATAAACGATGGCAGCCATTATTTAGTGAAATGCAACGAACCATTAAAAACATTTTGTTTGTTCAAGGTTTACCTGAAAATTTGAATGATGACTCATTCATTGACTCTAGATATCCAAGTTTAATCATCCTAGACGATTTAATGAGAGACGTCACCAATAGTAAGGATGTGTGTGAATTATTTGTAGAGGGCAGTCATCACAGGAACCTTAGCGTAGCTTGTATAATGCAGAATGCGTTCTCGAAGGGAAAGGAGAGTCGAACCATGAGCATCAATAGCCAGTATATAGTCCTATTCAAAAACCCACGTGATCAGGTTGGGCCAGCCATATTTGCTAGACAGATGTATCCTAATAATCCGAAGAAATTCATGAATAAATACAAAGAGGGGACACAACAACCATATGGGTATCTATTCATTGATCTGAAACAGAATACACAGGAAGACGACAGGCTAAAACTTAATATATTTGAAAGCAAGAACGTGGTTTGTGGGGGTGTTTCTGAAGAGTATATTAGCAGAAAAGAACCAGAACCACTCCAGATTGAAGAATCATTTCAAAGTAAGCAGACGTATTTACCAGACGAGAGGGAAAACATGCCTTCATGTGATGATTGCGGTGTAGTCTTTGAAAGCGTTCCTGATTTAGCTAGACACATGAATAGGTGGTGCCCAGAAAATAATGATTTAAAAAGAAAAATTGGGAATGAGGATGAAGACATACCCTCAAAGAAGTCTCGTGTAAACGAACTTGATATTGCAGATGGGGAGGATACGGCTTTTATAAAAATAGCTAAACTTGCCAGAGAGGCAAATGCAGATATATGGGAAGAAAAAGTTGATAAATACATGGATGGTAACATGAAAGAAGATCACGCCATGAGTAAAGCTAATCGCAAACTAAAAGACGAGGATATGGATCAGTTTTTGTCCAGATATAGTAGTTTAATTAAGTATTTACTACAGTTACAAAATGGTAAACTGCATGGCAAAGTCATGAAAATGATTACAGAATTAGTTAACGATGGCATGGACTACGAGAAAGCCATTAAAGTAGCTATCAGGAAATATAAACCTATGTTGGAAAGTTTTCTAGATGAAGCTATTGATAACGAAACAAACATTGATGGTTCTGAAAGTGAAGAGGGGGAGGATGAAGACGATGATAGCTCAACTATATAAATATGAGAACGTTGTACTCTGTATATCATTTTATAGTCATCAGTCCATGTATAAAGATGGCCTCTTGGGAAAAGTACTTGAGGAATATTTATTACAATCCAGCTAACCCAGCGAGTTTTGCAGGACCTGATAAACTGTACAGATTTGTTCGAACAGATGGGAAATTCGTTTTAAGTAAATATAAAATACGAAAATGGCTACAACGACAGGAACCATACAGTTTACAAAGACCCTTAAAAAGGTCGTTTAAGCGGAACAGAGTTATCGTTATTGGAATAGACGACCAATGGGATGTCGATTTGATGGACATGTCTAAATTTTCGAAATTCAATGGTGGGATTAATTTCTTATTGGTGGTGATTGACATATTCTCCAAATATGTATGGCTAAGACCTCTAAAGAATAAAAAAGGCGAATCCGTGGCGAATGCTTTGAAACATGTTTTATCAGAAGGGAGATCACCAAACAGAATAAGAACAGATAAAGGACAAGAATTCAGATCAAGATTAGTAGAATCTCTCCTAAAACGGAGAAATATTCAACATTTATTTGCACAAAATACAGAAATCAAAGCTAATTACGTTGAAAGAGTTATCAAAACTATTAAATCGAAAATCATGAGATTTATCACCAGTAAGCAGTCATATGACTATGTGGATAACTTACAAAATTTTGCTAACAGCTACAATAGGACCTTCCATAGAACGATTGGCATGGCACCAGATAAAGTCACCATATCTAAAGAGACAAACCTGTGGTGGAAAATGTATTGGCCGAAAAGATTACAACCTCAGACCGAGAAAGTACGAAAACCTTTCCGTTTTAAAATCGGTGATAAAGTTCGGATTACATACATAAGAAATCCTTTTACCAGGGAATACGACGAGAAATGGAGCGGAGAGATATTTAAAATATCTCAAAGAATATTACGTGGTGGGCTTCCAGTTTATCGACTAATTGATTTTCAAGACGAAGAAATTTCAGGAACCTTCTACCAATCAGAAGTGCAGAAAGTGGATGTTCGGGAAGACGATATGTGGAAAATTGAAAACATCATCAAAACGAAAGGCAAAGGACTCAATAAACAATATTATGTGAAATGGTTACACTGGCCAAAGAAATTCAACTCTTGGATTAAAGCTCACGATTTATCTGATATCTGAGAGAGTTAACTATCCCGGAAAGACAAACTTCAAGTCTCAACAGTTTACACCCCTGCACGAAAGATAGCATACTGTTGGCCCTTTCGTGAGGTTAGAGTGGTAGACGATTTTCTAATCCTTTATCTAGATGTATAAAACATTTATGTATAATTTTGTTATATTGTAAAGGCATCATGTGGATGGCTCTCCGACCCATGTTTGTCTGATTGGACGGGGATATTAAATATTGTACATGCTAATACTGTTATTATTATTATTACTAGTGTGGTATCAAAAAACCGAAAAAATTGGAATACAATCATACAAAATGAGATCAATTCCTTGCTCATATTTACATAAGCAAAACTTGAATCGTCACAACAGATTATTGAGGTCAACAGAAAGTCTAGAGGAGGTCACTACGTACATTAATGGACAAGTTCAAACACGTTTTCAATATTGAAAGGCAATGATGACGTCAGAGGGTATCCTCACTGGGTATCCTCATCATAATATCGCCATTGGTTTAACATGGGCAAAAAGTCGCGAGTATCGGTAGTTTTACCACTACTATTCTTTTAAGATTTAGGTTTAATCCTATAGCTATTACAGCAGATATTCAAAAGGCATTTCTTAA
Organism: Lottia scabra; assembly: GCA_029955415.1. Lineage (NCBI taxonomy): Eukaryota > Metazoa > Mollusca > Gastropoda > Lottiidae > Lottia > Lottia scabra. The sequence goes on along the minus strand of JARJEI010000019.1, from coordinate 2,786,378 downwards.
TATCAGTGTTTCTGAAGAGCATAGAAATTATCTTAGGTTTTTATGGGTTGATAATCCAGATTCTGAAAATCCTAAAATTGAAGTATTTAGATTTAATCGAGTAGTGTTTGGAGTTACATCCAGCCCGTTTATTTTGAATGCAACTTTAAGATACCATCTTAGTTCTTGTATAGAAGATAATTGTATTTTGAATAATATTATTAAGTCATTATATGTAGATGATTTTGCATCTGGAGGGAATAATGTCCAGAGCGCTTATGAATTATGTAGTTTAGTCAAAGCAAAATTAGCTCAAGGTGGTTTCAATATGCGCAAGTGGGCAAGTAATTCAAAAGAATTAATGAATATGATTGAGACATCAGATGATTTTGTAAAAAAGAATTCTAATAATTCTGTTGAAGATGATACATGTTACCATGATTTTATACAAAATGTTAATTATAGTTGTAATAGTGTTTTAGGCCAAAAATGGAACTCTGAACTGGATACATTTGATTTTGATTTTGAGAAAATTTTATTAAGTGTAAATTTAAATGAATCTCTTACTAAAAGAATTGTACTTAGGACTACTGCTAAATTTTTTGATCCTGTAGGTATTATTTCTCCTATAGTATTATTGTTTAAACTTTGTTTTAAACAATTGTGTGAATGTAAATTAGATTGGGATGATCCATTAGATATAAAATTCTGTGAGTATTGGGGTAATTTAGTATCAGATCTTAAGGAAATTAATGGTTTAAGTATAAATAGAAATGTTTATTCTGGACTCCAGAGTGCAGATAGTGTCGAGTTACATGTTTTCGGGGATGCATCTGAAAAGGCATTTGGGTCATGCATATATCTTAGATATGAATATGCTGGTATTGTTCATAGTAATCTTATAGCATCAAAAACTCGTGTTGCACCCATTAAAAAACAGACAATACCGAGATTAGAGTTGCTAGCTTGTGTCATTTCGGTGAGATTAGTTAAATGTGTTGTAGAGGCTTTGAGGGATATAATTAATCCTGATATATATTTTTGGTCAGATTCTACAGTAGCATTATCTTGGATTAAAAATGATAGTAAAGAATTTAAGCAGTTTGTGAGTAATAGAGTTTTAGAAGTTAGAAAGTTTTCTGATGTAAATAAATGGTTTTATTGCCCTACAGTAAGTAATCCAGCTGATATTTGCTCAAGAGGTTGTAAGCCATCTGTTTTATGTAATAATGATTTGTGGTGGCATGGTCCTTCATTTTTGCTAGGAACTAAAGATAATTGGCCTGTAAGTGATATTAATAATAAATCAAAATCACTTGATGAAGATTTTTATGTAGAGGTTAGGAAATCATCTACTTGTGTAGTTAATGTTTTAAAAAGTCCAAGTGTTGAGAATTTGATTGATTCAACTAGATATAGTAATATTGATAAGTTATTTAGAGTTACTGCTTACATCTTAAGATTTATTAGTAAGTGTAGAGTTAAGAATAATGAAAATGCTACCAAGGAATTGTCTGTAGAAGAAATAAATGAAGCTGAGTTAATTTGGATAAGGGATATTCAGAGATGTTTACAAGGAGTTAAGTTTGATCAACAGAAATTATCTCTTAATTTGAAAAAGGATGACAATGATATTTTTAGATGTTACGGTAGAATTGATAATGCTAATATTCCATTTAATGCTAAATGTCCAATGTTTTTACCTGAGAGTCATTATGTAACTAAATTAATTGTTGAGAAATGTCATAGGAGAGTTGGGCATAATGGTACATCAGAAACTCTTACTCATCTAAGGGAAAGGTTTTGGATCTGTCGTGGGAGACAGATTGTAAGAGCGATTATAGCTAAATGTGTTCCTTGTAGGAAGTTAGAGGGAGCATCATACGCAGTTCCCATAGCACCATCTTTGCCAGCATTTCGAGTGTCAGATAATTTCGCTTTTACTAACATAGGTGTGGATTATGCTGGTCCCCTTTATGTTAAAGATATTTATTCAAATTCAGGTGATATGTATAAAGTTTTTATTGTTTTATATACTTGTGCTAGCACTAGAGCGGTGCATTTGGATTTGGCACCAGATGCCAGTACTAATTGTTTTATTAAGAGTTTAAGAAGATTCATAAGTCGTAGAGGCGTACCTACTTTGATTAATTCTGATAATGGTCGTACTTTTAAAAGCTCAGAGTTAAGTTCGTTTATATTAAGTAGAAATATCAAGTGGTGTTATAATGTTGAGCGATCTCCATGGTGGGGAGGCTTTTTCGAGCGCATGGTAAGGTCTACTAAACGTTGCTTGAAGAAGGCGTTAGGTAATGCGCGATTGTCTTATGAAGAATTGTTGACTTTATTAGTGGATGTAGAAGGTGTGTTGAATTCTCGTCCTTTGACATATTTAAGCGAGGAGTGTATTGAACCATTGACCCCTTCTCACTTGGTAATAGGTAGAAGAATTTTATCTGAGCCATTGTCTAATTCGGAATGTAAAATTGTCGGTGAAAAGACTTCAGAATTATATAGACGTAAAAAATATATTCAGACTTGTTTGAATCACTATTGGTCTAGATGGAGAAAAGAGTATCTCACACAACTCCGTGAGCATCATCGTTATAGAGTTAAGAAAGGTCCCATTATTAGTGAGGGTGATGTAGTTTTAGTATTTGAGGATAAAATTACACGTTCTAATTGGGAAATGGGTATGGTAATTCGTACTCTTCCTGGTCGGGATAATAATATACGTGCAGCTGTAATCAGAGTTCAGAATAAACAGGGTAAATATATAGATTTAAATCGTCCTGTTCAGAAATTATATCCTGTAGAATTAGTTAAGGATTAGAGAATTCAGATATTATTGAGTAATTCAAAGTAATTATTGAGTTTAGTAAGTTATATTGCATTCTTGTTGATAAGTAAGTTTAGGTATTTATATTTAAATGATTTATTCTTAGAAATTACTGTTTATAAGATTATGTTGTATTTAAGAATTTCCCGTTATTGACCTGCGTCAATAATGGGGGAGTGTGTTTTGAAATGAATAATATTTTAAGTGTATAATATTATAGGCCTACTTGGTTTAAGAATTGCTGTATGAGTGGTGGTCTAAGTCCAAGTTCAAGGTCTCGCACGTGCACGTTTTGTTAAAACAAGTTTGATCCGGTTGCTTCAGCCGGCATGGTCGAATATTTTATGAGTTTAGTGTTTAGTGTTTAGAGTCTAGATGTATATGTTCTATAAGAATATACTAATATTAAAAACTTTATGAGTGTTGTATTTGTCTACAAACAAATGTCTTAAATTGGATTAAGATATTTATCAATTATTGTATTTAAACATAGTTTTCTGGATTTATCAGATTATTTAGGTTATCTGTTTTATAGTTATGCCACTAGGTTTGTCCCCTGATGAATATAAACTCCTATTGACCAAGTTTAAAAATTAATTTTTTCCGTTCATTCGAAGACGTATAGTATCGCTTTAATAAGCCAATGTACACACCCTGTTACAGCTTACATCGTTGTGAAATAGAACATGTAAAATCCATGAGACTTTTGGGGGCAGTTCATTGACTTCTGAATGTCAATAACAAAAAGAGGCGAAGTTGTCTGGTGTAAACGTCCGCCCGCCACTTTCGCGGTGTACTGAGGAATAGTAAACTTTCGGTCGTATTTTTTTTCAGTTTCATCTATGGTTTTTAGCTCCTATTTGAACGTAACCTCGAGACAGTAAGTGGCTACGTACATATAGAGACTAAAAAAAGTAACGAAACGAAACTAATAAAATGTGAAAGAAATGAGACTACCCGCCTCATATTTGATTATAATTTTTCAAATGTGTGTCTATAGTTGGTCGCTATTTGAATATACCCACCTCCATACAAACAGGGGAAGTGGCTATTTTCAACGGATGGACAAACACCAGATAGTGTGCAGTAAGGGAAATTATGGGCAGCGGTATCAGCTTACTTTCCTTTTCGATTCCGAATAAGGGATCCGGGGTCATGGTTTATTGTTCCTTAACCAGACAAGACTTGACGCCGTTTCCATGTCAGTCTCTCTGACCTGCATCACTGACAGGGGGAAACCCCAACCGGTTTGAAAAATTAGAAAATGTATCATCTCGACCCATGCCGGGTTGAAAGAAATAAGACTGCCTCATATTTGATTATTATGAAACATTAGTAGTAACAGAAAAACATAAACATGTTTTATTTAAAGACATATTTTTCTACTGTAGTTTCTCTAGACGAGTCGTCTATATTAAAACTATCAGGAATGTTGGTCATGTTTTATTTAAACACAGACTTTTTCTGCTATGATATTGTTAGTCTTTCCAGATGCAAACTTACTATCATCAGGAATGTTGTTCAGGGTATCGTTAAAATTGAAACATAGCCTAATGAAACTACGTTCAAGATAACTCAGCGATACACATTCAATCGTCTGGTTACAAGCCTCTACACATTGGTTCTGATCTGTAACTCTTAATACGGATATAACTGGAGCTTCATACAACCCACATCCATCTATTATAACTCCAGTGGTACATCGGGTATTTCTATTACACGCTTCATCACATTCAGTCTGGTTCTTGGTAAATGGAGAATCAATGGCGCTAGGAATTATGAACGTATCATTTCTAAAATCGTAATCACATTCTGAAAAGTAAATCACATAATTCATAATTCAAAAAGCTGTAGATTTGTTTCTTGTGTTTTTATGTCTGATGTCTGGAATTGGAATGGTACAAACAATACTATTAGTACTATAGTGCAATCAATCTGTTATTATTTAGGTTCAGTTTTAATATAAACTATCATACCTTGAGGTTGTGGCGTAGATAGCTTACACGTGGGTTTAGAATATTTCCATTCAAAATTTATACATTGCATCACCTGATGCATCTCGAAACCTTTTCTACATTTAATTGTTACCAATCCACAATCTTTATTAAATTCAGCTTGTGGTATATGTGGATGTGGATAAGGTAAGCAATCTGAAAATTATAATATTGATAATAATTTAGATTTGTTAGCGTTCATTAGTTGATGAATTTTCACGTGTCTATCGAATGAATGGCAAAGCCCTGCATTCAATCTTTATATTTACATTTAGTACAAGTTCTATTTATTTGAATTTTGAGTAACAATAATGTTTTAATGGCTATAGTACATTAGTAAATTCTAAAATTTAGAGTTGACTCCACTCGTCTCTTCAAAACTTTTGGGAATTGTACAGTAACAAAATATTGGTTCATTTCCTTACATCTGAGACCTTTACGGGCATTTTTCTTGTTGAAACTCGCCTCTCAATAAGGGTTATTTTGAGGGTTGTCAGCGTTTAACGGTTACCTCTCAGAGGGGTTAAAGGGGAAACTATCCCAAGACAATTTTCAAAATCTGGGAGAATTTCCTTGCCTCTGAAGCCATTTCCTAGCCCGCCCCGCGCCGGTTACTACGACCCTGCATTTTGAATAACTTTTTATGAACAAATATATCTGGTTACACTAGTGAACGTAGTATATATAACCTAACTTACAGAATAATATAATAATAGAAGTCTTGAAATGTCCAAGGTGAGTCGGACTCATTATAAAGAGGAGAAGGACAATGAATTCTAAGCATAATACATGTATATCAAATATAGATTTACCACAGTAATATAATATATCAAATAGATTTACCACAGTAATATAATACATGTATATCAAATAGATTTACCACAATAATATAATCAGTATAAATACTTACCACTCTTACCACTCTTACCAATCTTATCACTATTACCACTCTTACCAGCCTGAACAAGAATCAAGTTTGTTACACAAAACAACAGGGTTGAACATAAAAGGTTATTCATGGTTCTGATTAGGGTAATAACTAGACTTGTTGATACACTGTCGAGTGTTGAATGCTAGAATTGGTGAGAAATTTATACTAAATTTAGGGCCTCCTACTGGACAGATGTTGTCAACTGTCGATGAATATTTTATACCAATTTTAAAGGGAACCAGTCGGCATTATCGGGTGTGATTTGTATTTTGAATATACATGTATATAATAATGCAATTCCGTTAATCAAAAAAAAATCGGGAGAATTGTATCAAAATAATTATTTGCGACGGCTCATTTTGATAATGGTGCTCGTCATTTAGCAAAACGTAGGATTGGACACTAGATCAATAGCTTTCCTCGTCAGGGGCACCTGAGACACCTCTGGTACGCATCATCATTATATTCAACAATACATATATTCGCAATGACCTTAGTTTATTAAGAGATTTGGAATTACTGCTTACTCGATCGAGGCACCTCTGGGATCTTTCGCAGAGACACCTCTGTTACTTGTGATATGTACATTTTCATTAACCTAAATTTAATAACGGTTTAATCGAGACACCTCTAGTACTTGTTGTGATATATTCAACCATATGTACCTTCGCAATGACCTAAATTTAATAACGGTTTAATCGAGACACATTTGGTACTTGTGATATATTCAACCATATGTACCTTCGCAATGACCTAAATTTAATAACGGTTTAATCGAGACACCTCTAGTACTTGTTGTGATACATTCAACCATATGTACCTTCGTAATGACCTAAATTTAATAACGGTTTAATCGAGACACCTCTAGTACTTGTTGTGATATATTCAACCATATGTACCTTCGCAATGACCTAATTTAATAACGGTTTAATCGAGACACCTCTGGTACTTGTGATATATTCAACCATATGTACCTTCGTAATGACCTAAATTTAATAACGGTTTAATCGAGACACCTCTGGTACTTGTGATATATTCAACCATATGTACCTTCGTAATGACCTAAATTTAATAACGGTTTAATCGAGACACCTCTAGTACTTGTTGTGATATATTCAACCATATGTACCTTCGTAATGACCTAAATTTAATAACGGTTTAATCGAGATACCTCTGGTACTTGTTGTGATATATTCAACCATATGTACCTTCGTAATGACCTAAATTTAATAACGGTTTAATCGAGACACCTCTGGTACTTGTTGTGATATATTCAACCATATGTACCTTCGTAATGACCTAAATTTAATAACGGTTTAATCGAGATACCTCTAGTACTTGTTGTGATATATTCAACCATATGTATCTTCGTAATGACCTAAATTTAATAACGGTTTAATCGAGACACCTCTGGTACTTGTGATATATTCAACCATATGTACCTTCGTAATGACCTTAATTTAATAACGGTTTAATCGAGATACCTCTAGTACTTGTTGTGATATATTCAACCATATGTACCTTCGTAATGACCTTAATTTAATAACGGTTTAATCGAGATACCTCTAGTACTTGTTGTGATATATTCAACCATATGTATCTTCGTAATGACCTAAATTTAATAACGGTTTAATCGAGATACCTCTGGTACTTGTTGTGATATATTCAACCTCTAGTACTTGTTGTGATATATTCAACCTCTGGTACTTGTTGTGATATATTCAACCTATGGTACTTGTTGTGATATATTCAACCTCTGGTACTTGTTGTGATATATTCAACCTCTGGTACTTGTTGTGATATATTCAACCTCTGGTACTTGTTGTGATATATTCAACCTCTGGTACTTGTTGTGATATATTCAACCTCTGGTACTTGTTGTGATATATTCAACCTCTGGTACTTGTTGTGATATATTCAACCATATGTACCTTCGTAATGACCTAAATTTAATAACGGTTTAATCGAGATACCTCTAGTACTTGTTGTGATACATTCCACCATATGTATCTTTTCAAAAACCTAAATTTAGTAACGGATTAATCGAAATGACATCAAATAAAGTTTTACGTTCCACTTCTTTGCACCTATTGAATATGACTAACCCGAGACACCTATGGTTTAAGATTTATGTAGGATCGGTACTATTTTGAGTCTAGATAACAGAATAAACATTGTTGTCAATACAGTACTGGATCCACAATTTCCACCTTTTTGACTATCTGCTACGGAACGCTTTACTGTCTGAACTGTGGACCACAAGACAGGAGATTCTTGCTCCTCTTTGGTACCTTCTGGACTACATATTTCGGATTTATATTTTGAAGTTAAACTTTCATTTAACCTTTCAAATAATTCCATACCAACCAAATAATGTAAGGTACCGAGACCCTTTCGAGCCCATCAAGAGGCCATGCCCTCCTAAATCAAAGCCCATGGTTTTACAGAACAAGGTTTTTTGTGATGATGTGTATTAAGTGGTCAACTATTTCAGTCTCCTGGAGGAGAAATATGACATTCTAGATACTTCCGAGTAAAGTAATATATAATTAAGGTCATTTACTTTTGAAAATAGCAATATATTGAATAAATGATATTCTCATATTTTAAAATTATTGTTTTGATATATGCATTTAGATGTCTGAAGATTATTCATTAAAATGTATGAAATATGTAACTTATCGTTAACTTTATCATATTACAAAGCGATCCACTAGACATAAATAAATAAGTCATAGTGACATGTGCCAAATGAAATTGTCGATATGTCATTTTAAAATATACCTGTATTAATGTGGATTTAAACTGTAGGATTGCATGTAAAATTCCAAATACTTCATATGCATTCACCTCTGAAACCAACTTTTTGTGAATTTATATGCCTTATATTATAGCATATTCATAATTTTAGATTTTGTATCATCACATTGTATATGGTCGCCATCCCAATGACCTTGAACACCTTTCAACGGGTAGTACTACAAGCCATTCTAATGTTCTGGAAAATGAATGAAGATAACTTATTAGGTCATCAAACTTTCACACCTCAATCGAGATCCGAACTCTCAACCATAACAACTATGCTATCTCAAACAAGCAAATGACGTCATGATCACAAAGAACAATGTTCTAATCGACTGTGCTATAGGACCTTTCGTGCACTTTTATCTAGATAGTTTAAAAATATAACTACCCAGCCTCAACATCATTCCCCTGCGTGTATAGGTTATCAAAATACATTCGCATATAGAAGGGTACAAAAGTCATAATCAAAATTAATTCACCATAATGACGTGATCAATCCTCTTATACTGTACAACAAATATAAGCTGCTAATTTCAGGGTTAGATTGGTGGTATTCAATAATTCCAAATGCTTAAGATTCTACATCCAGGGTTAGATTGGTGGTATTCAATAATTCTAAATGCATAAGCTGCTACTTTTAGGGTTAGATTGATGGTATTCAATAATTCCAAATTCATAAGCTGCTACTTTTAGGGTTATATTGATGGTATTCAATATTTCCAAATGCATAAGGTGCTACTTTCAGGGTTAGATTGATGGTATTCAATAATTCCAAATGCATAAGCTGCTACTTTTAGGGTTAGATTGATGGTATTCAATAATTCCAAATGCATAAGCTGCTACTTTTAGGGTTAGATTGATGGTATTCAATAATTCCAAATGCATAAGCTGCTACTTTTAGGGTTAGATTGATGGTATTGACCTAACAAGAGATGTGTTACTTAAAACTTAAATATTATAATAAGCAAGCATCAAACCTATTGTTATATATTGATTTTAAAGCTAATATTAAAATATTAGATTTGAGTTTGATAACTCTCATAAATTCTGTCTGCTGAATATTAAATAATAATAATAATAATAATAACAATAATGGTGATGATGATGAAGAACTCTTTATTTTACATGAGTCAGAATTATACCCGATACACCATAAAGACATGGTCCGGTCTTATATTCAGCCCATTTATTCAGGCAAATAACAATGGTGGTACTTAATACATCGTTAATCACACAATTTACGACATATTCATTGTACGTAGATGACATTTAGGGTGTTTTTAGTGTAATCCATTTAGGCAAATTTGTAAAAAAATACTTTAATAACATGTTTAGAATCATTAAAGCCTACTACATCAGTATCCTGGTGGAGAAAAATGACCTTCTACTAGCCATACGCATAAAATAATATTTCATCTCGGTCAATTCATTTTGAAAATAGCAATTACCATTTATCAGTAATAATAATAATAATAATAAACTCTTTATTTTACATGGGTCAGAATTAGGCCCTATACCACGAGTGGTAACGGTCCTGTCTCACACCCAGCCCATGGGGACAAACATAGATACAATATACAACATATAGACACCAAAAAAAAAAAAAAAAATCAATGTACAAAGTTTGATGATTTAGAGATCAAGTACATGACCACAGACTACTGGATATTTTTTTTAAGATATACAATATAGCAATATACACAAGTACATGTGCGTATTTACGGGAGGGGGGACTTAGTTATCATAGTTAGAAATTAATAAATTTCCATCTCGAAAATTGTTTACCACTTCACATATAAGTTTCCACGTGTTTTATAACAACATGATTTCAGTTGATTAAATTTTCCATTTAAACTTACCACGTGTTTTATAACAACATGATTTCAGTTGATTTAATTTTCCATTTAAACTTACCACGTGTTTTATAACAACATGATTTCAGTTGATTAAAGTTTCCATTTAAACTTACCACGTGTTTTATAACAGCAATAACAGAGTGTGTTCGTTAAAAATTATCGGTTCAGCAATATCGGTCTAAATTGTATCTGTTCTTGGAGAGCTTATCTGTGGAGCTCCATATGAGGACGTTAATTCTAAACCTTGTAGTTTTCATAATTATCTTGTTTACATTTTTATAAATATATATGTTTAGTTTGGGGTATATATGAAAGAATTGTTCGATTTTCGTGCAGTTCCATTAATTCGTTTTACATATATTCAAGAGATAAATATGAATATAATTAATCGATATGTAATCTCTATCATCCAGTCCTTCTCTAACTACGTACAACTCCGTCGAGAAATGGCCTTGACCGGTTGGTAACAATCTTTGTAATTTGTAAACTATTGACAATTTCTCTACAATTACCTACTAGAAATATTATTCATTATGACTTACAATTATTGATTAAAATATTATCGCGATACATATAGCCTAGTATTGTACATGTATATCTTTTATCTGTTTACATATAGTATCTTACATTAAAATGAATAATGAAGCAATAAAAAGTCAACTGTTTGAGTAGTATAAAGACAAATTGATGGGAGCAGCGTGAATTTACAATGAGCTGGGTTTTTTTTGTTACTCTGTATTTTAAGTCGGTTAATAGATCTCAAGGTTATCAATGCGTCTAATAATGACGTAGCACTTGACCCGTTGGTCCTTGTTCTACGGTCATTATTTAACTTACTGGCAATCGTTCGACGATTAACCTATATAGATATGTGAGAATTTATGTAATTTTAATTTTAAAATGTAATGGCGAATGTGAATGGTTTATTTGAAAGGAATGTTCGATCAAATATGAATATTATTAATTCAAATGTAGCCTCTATCATCCAGTCCTTCTCTAACTACGTACAGCTTCGTCAAGCGATGGCCTTGACCGGTTGGTACCAATCTTTGTAATTGACCGAGTCTAAAGTGGCTAGTGAATTTTATTGGTTGAAAATCAACATGCGTTAGTCTCTATCATCCGGTCGTCAGAGACTAATCAAAATGTTTCAATATGAGATTCAAAAATATGCGTTACCAAAAGCAAAGTGACCCGCCAGACAAGGACATATTAGTAACTATGTGCTAAATGATATTTATCGATATTTAACAAGTAATGTGACCAGGATTTAACAAAACGTACTGATGAATGACTTGTATAACTGTAAAATTCAGCAGTAGAATCTGTCCAAGTTTAAAGGTCAATTTCCGTGCATCTGAGGCCATTCCGGGAAGCCATCTCCTTTCATTTGCTAGCCATCCCCGAACCCGTTCCGGTACACGGGACATTCACCTACTGAATTATCATTATATAACCAGAAATAGCGATTCTCAGAAATACCATGGCTCCCCAATTACCACTTTTGCTTCCATGGCTCCCCTCAATTCGCCCATTGTCCCCTAGGGAGCCAAGTGGCCCCCGGTTGAAACACACTGAGATAGCTAGTGTCAAGTCAATGTGTATTAACTATTAAATTTTATATGTGGTCTGTAGTCATAAAAAAGTGTTACTTGAATCTTATGTATATAAGAGTGGTTTATAACATTCTACACGGTAATATCTCTATCGTCTGCTAAGCGCGCCCTTTTGATCACGTGGTCAGTCTTGTCTTCTGCCATACTGACTACAGGTTGCTATTTTGATTGTGATAGAATATAGATAACTATAATTTAACAACTACAGTATATTTGTAAATTTACAAGATAAAAAAAAAACGTATATTTGTAAATTGAGGTTTTTTGTGTAAGAACTGCGAGACCAACACAAATTGTTTTTTGAGAATTAGACGCCTGAAACACAAATTTCCTGAAGAATTGAGGTTTTTTTGTGAAGGGAATGCGGGACCAACACAAGAAATGTTTGAGAATTAGACGCCCGAAACGCAAATCCCTGACATTTCTTGAAGAATTTAGGTTTTTTTAAATTTTTCTGAGAATTAGACACCTGAAACGCAAATCCCTGACATTTCCTGAAGAAATGGGGTTTATTTGTGTAAGGACTGCGAGACCAACTGAAGAAATTTTTGAGAATTAGACGACTGAAACGCAAATTTCCTGAAGAATTGAGGTTTATTTGTGAAGGGAATGCGGGACCAACACAATTTTTTTTTTAAATTAGACGCCTGAAACACAAATTCCTGACATTTCCTGAAGAATTGAGGTTTATTTGTGAAGGTACTGTGGAACCAACCCCCAAAAAAATTGAGAATTAGACGCCTGAAACACAAATTCCTGACATTTCCTGAAGAATTGAGGTTTATTTGTGAAGGGACTGTGGAACCAACCCAAAAAAAAAAAAAAAAAATTGAGAATTAGACGCCTGAAACACAAATTCCTGACATTTCCTGAAGAATTGAGGTTTATTTGTGAAGGTACTGTGGAACCAACCCAAAAAAAATTTAGAATTAGACGCATGAAACACAAATTCCTGACATTTCCCTGCGAATTTTTAAGTTCAAGATTATTGGCCTGACACTCCTACAAAAATTTTCTCCCTCCAATTTGATTTTTTCCCCGACAAAAATACGACCCCACACCCCCTCCCCTCATATGGACGCCCCTGATGTATCCATTTAAATTGGTGTGCTCAGAAACAATGGCAAGTAAGTCTATCACGTGATCACAGACCACAACTACTCAACATACATTATAACAGAGCTATCTTGAGTCTGACGGCTCTGTATTATAACAAAATAAATAAAGTAAACTAACAATTCAATTTCAAAACAGTAGACATAGAATTTATGATAATATTTATATTCTGCTATATGTTGTATGGGGGCTATAAGAATAAGCTTGAAATAATTATTTTTTCTTACCGACCGTGACTTACTCATTTTTTTTGGAGGGTTTTTGGCGCCCCCTTGCAACGTCGGCGCCCCCTGGTTTTCATTCGCTGGGGTAACAGTATACTGGTACTGGGTAGGAATACAACTAAGTAGGTTATTAGATAGCTAGTGTCAAGTCAATTTGTATTAACTATTTATATGTGGTCTGTAGTCGTAAAACAGAGTTACGTGTGATAGAATAGATATCTATGATTTATCAACTACAATTCTTCGCGGATGTCGAAATAATAATCAAACAAGTACAACGGGAGACATATCGAGCCCTGCGCTTGCATGTTATCATCAAATTACAATAGAATTTAACACCTATTGATTGTAAAAGGCAAAAATGAATTGATCTTACTCAATTATCTATGACACCTTTGATTTTACCGATAATAGTTGTCCCAATAACTCAAGCGATCATGACCAAATGAGAGCGGTAATGGCCGATAGTAAAGTTTTTTTTATAGTGGATCTTGACCAAATTTACGGCAAACATCGACTGATGTGTGGTTTTCAGGGTTGGACGATTTTCAGGTAAAAAATTCATTGAATCATAGAGTGTTTTAATCGGGACTGTATTCACTGTATATACATGTACATGGACATGCACTGAAATTAAAAATATTCTGCTATGTAATTTTATCCTACTCTCCTAAGAGACCACCTGCAGTAAGCGACCGTTTTGAGCAATTCCCTTCCGCGGTCTCTTAATACAGGTTTTACTGTACTGTATAAAGGTGGTCTTATTGGTTAGTGATACGAAATGAAATGATGTCTTCGAATTAGATCCTACCTGTGAACAGCTGCTTGAACTTTGGAGATAAGACGAACGCCAACCAATGTGCAATGAGGGAAATTTTGCTAAGATAATGACATGCCTCGATATTCTCTTTTTTTCTAATTGTAAAGGGATCTTAACGTGCGAAGTCCATATCTCTCGGGTCCTAGGTTTATTAACCCATCCAACCAACTAGCCTCTCCGACCAGCATCACTGGCAAAAGGAAACTGGGTCTTCAAGTATTATCGGAACCTATGTCAGAATATTGTGTCACAAGCCAACTAGAACTAGGGTAGGAATACGATGAGCGTTCAATAATAAATAAGTAATAATAATTTTAAGAATTGGATGCCTGTAAATGTTATTTCCTGACATTTTCTGGAAAATTTAAGGTTCAAGATTACCCATGACTCAGTAAAATGAAATAATGTATTTAAAAAAAATAACACTTGACATTTTTAGGGGGCAAGATTGTAATTAAGGTGGTCAAAGCCTTGGTTTTTCCATAATACAATTCTGGTTGACAACGCCCATGACAGTGCATCACTATTTTATTAATGTTTCCCCAAAGAAAATTGTGAAAATAAGGGCAGATTTCCTTGCATCTGAGGCCTTTACAGTTGACAGTGCTCCACTATTTAGGATTTTTTCTTCAGCACTTGCACTGACCTTTGGCTTCACAAACTAAATGATTTTTTTTTTTTTTTTTTTTTTTGTACAATTTGTCGCAATGTACTTAATCGCTTGAGGATAATATGTCCATTTAATACACATGTACTTGTGTATATTGATATATTGTATATCTTAAAAAAATATCCAGTAGCCTGTGGTCATGTATTTGATCTCTAAATCATCAAACTCTGTACAATAATCGCTTGAGGGTAATATGTCCGTTTAATACACATGTACTTGTGTATATTGCTATATTGTATATCCAATAAACTGTGGTCATGTACTTGATCTCTAAATCATCAAACTTTGTACATTGTTTTTTTTTTTTTTTTTTTTGGTGTCTATATGTTGGGCTGGGTGTGAGACAGGACCGTTACCACTCGTGGTATTGGGCCTAATTCTGACCCATGTAAAATAAAGAGTTTATTATTATTATCAATCTACTTAAATTTACACTAAACTTTAGATCACGTTGTGTAAGTTTCATCCAGTTTTTAACAGACCGACATGTTGACATGTTGATTGAGGTCTAGTTTTTAGCTGCCAAACCCCCTCCCCACCCCCATACACAGAGCAAGTGGCTACATATTAACGGATGGACAAACACCAGACAGAGTGCAATGAGGGAGCTGGACAGCAGCATCAGCATCCGTTTCCTTTCGATTCCGAATAAGGGATCCGGTGCCATGGTTTATTGTTCCCTAACTAGACTAGACTCGACGCCATTTCCATGATAATCTCTCCGACCTGCATCACTGACAGGGGGAAACCCAAACCGGGTTGAAAAATTAGAAAATGTATCATCTCGACCCATGCCGAATTGAAAGAAATAAGACTGCCTCATATTTGATTATAATGAAACCTTAGTAATAACAGAGATAAATGATCATAAACATGTTTTATTTAATTTTTCTACTGTAGTTTCTCTAGACGAGTCGTCTATATTGAAACTATCAGGAATGTTGGTCATGTTTTATTTAAAGACAGACTTTTTCTGCTGCGATATCGTTACGGCTTGGAGGTGGAATCTTAATATTATCAGGAATGTTGGCCAGGGTATCGTTAAAGAGGAAACATAACGATTCATCAGACCCAAAATAACTCAACAATACACATTCGGTCGTCTGGTTACAAGCCTTTATACATTGGTTCAGATCTGTAACTCGAGATGAGAATATAACTGGTGCTTCAAAAAGAGCACATGCTCCAAAAAAAAAACCTCCACTGGTACATCCGGTATTGTTGTTACACGCTTGGTCACATTCAGCCTGGTTTTGGGCAGGTGGAGCAGCAAAGACATTAGGAAATACGACCGTACTATTTGTAATATTGTAATCACATTCTGAAAAGTAAATCAAATAATCAAAAATACATGTACAGACTTCAAAAAGCTGTAGATGTTTTCTTGTGTTTTTATGTGTATCCAAATCAATATTTTGTTGTCAGATGTCTGGAATTGGAATGGTAAAAATTAATATTAGTTCCATAGTGCTATCAATCTGTTATTCGTTTTAATACAAGTTTACTGTTATATTTCTGTCGCTTTTGAAGTAGAGCATACTCTTACTTCCAGATGTCAATCATGCAGCTTTTGTGTTTTTCAACTGGGATTCTCTATAAAAGAGTCTGCTTAGCTAATATTGTTTACTGTGATTATTTATAGCTTTAATTGAAATTCCAGTTTTAATATAAACTATCATACCTTGAGGAGGTGGCGTAGTGATATCTTCAGGCAGTGGCGTAGTAATATTTTCAGGCAGTGGCGTAACGGGTTTGCACGTGGGTTTGGTATATTTCCATTTTCCATTCATACATTCCGTCACCTGATGCATCTCAAAGCCTTTTTGACAACTTATCGTAACCAATTCACAATCTTTATTGAACTCAGCATTTTGAATATCGGGATAAGGCAAGCAATCTGTAAATTTCAATTTGATTATATTATCATTTCAATAACATATGTACGTGATTATATATTTCTTCGATACCTTGACTAAAATATGGTAGAAGATACCCGAACTCTACCGAATGTAAATATAAGGATTGAATGCAGATTTTTTTTGCGTTCATTGGGTGATGAACGCCGAATTTTCACATGTTAAACCTGACATGAATGGCTTCGCCATTCATTCGATTTAACACGTGAAAATTTTGCGTTCATCACCCAATGAACGCAAAAAAAATCTGCATTCAATCCTTAAATAACAATAAATTTCCACATTTATATAATAAGTATAAATACCGGCATCTATAAGAATACATGATGTTACACAAAACAACAGGATTGAACATAACAGCTTATTCATGGTTCCAGCGTTAGTTTATTATTATTAATAACTAGGCTTGTTGATACACTGAATAATACTGGATTTGATCGAGAAATTTATACAAGATACATCGACGGCACAGATGTTGTTTACTGTCGATAAATATTTTTTACCAACTTTAAAGGGGAACAGTCAGTATTTTTATTCATTTGGGTTCGGGTGTATAAAAATAGAAATAGTCTTTTGGAGTAATAGAACTACACGAAAACTGAATAATTCCTTGGAAATCGCCTTAAACTGCACATTTTTAGTGAAACTATTAAATATTTAGAAAACACAGATATGGTTTTTCATGCTGAATTTGGCCATTAAGAGTAAACATTTATCAGTGAAACTAAGCAATTATCCATACAATTTCAAGTTATTAATGAAAGACGCTTAATAAACAAGAATTTCATCATGGTGAAAACCCATTTCGTCCTGTTGAATTGTTCATTAACGTGGAAATCTTCATTTTTATAGATAAATTTAAATCTTGGATATATAAATAGCCTTGAGAAGTACTAGAACACTGCTTCTTTCAATTTCTATAAACACATGTATGTGTTTTCTATATAAGGCATAGTCTGACTAAAATACGAGTCGTATTTTTGACTTTCAAAGGCTTGAGGCAAGCAATTAATCGACTAACAAAAATATGAGATATATTATCGGGGGTCGATTAGGTCTTGAATGTATGTAAAAAGGACAGGGGTAATATAGGCTCAGCCTGTTCCCCAATCCTTTTCATAATGTATTGGATATTTTATGAATAAAATATTGTTTACAAAAAAAAAAAAAAGTTCATTCCACTGCGTGTATAGGTTAGAACAGTACAAGGAAGAAAACAGGAGTCAATTCACCATATAAAGAAGATTTAAAAACAACAAATGAATTGTTCTAGCTGTGTCTCATGATTGCTCACTTTTTTGAATTTTTGGTTAACGGAATAGGTTCGCTTGTAAGAATTTATATTCTCTTTATACAATAAATAATTTGCATTCTTTGTCTACATCAGGTACATTTGTGACTTCTCTGAGGGTTCGGTGGAGGGTTTGCAACACATCATCATTCATGAGCAACAGTTGTGATTTCTTTTAAGGCTTTGTTCAGGGTCTGCAGCCGTTTTAAATGTAAATGTTACATTTGGACCATTGGTTAAGTTTGGTTGAGAGTTCTGAATGTCAAAGCTACATTTGTGACTTTTTTTGAATGCATAAGCTATATTTGTAAACATTTTGTTTTTAATATTTATCCGAGTTGTTTTAAACATTGGTCCAAATTGTTTTTAATATTTATCAGAGTTGTTTTAAACATTAGTTCAAATTGTTTTTAATATTTATCAGAGTTGTTTTAAACATTGGTCTAAATTGTTTTTTTTTAATATTTATCAGAGTTGTTTTAAACATTGGTCCAAATTGTTTTTAAAATGCGTCAAAGATGTTTTAAACATGGGTCCAAATTGTTTTTTAATATTTGTCAGAGATGTTTTAAACATGGGTCCAAATTGTTTTTTAATATTTATCCGAGTTGTTTTAAACATTGGTCCAAATTGCTTTTAATATTTATCAGAGTTGTTTTAAACATTAGTTCAATTGTTTTTAATATTTATCAGAGTTGTTTTAAACATTGGTCCAAATTGTTTTTTAATATTTATCAGAGTTGTTTTAAACATTGGTCCAAATTGTTTTTAAAATGCGTCAGAGATGATTTAAACATGGGTCCAAATTGTTTTTTAATATTTGTCAGAGATGTTTTAAACATTGGTCCAAATTGTTTTTTAATATTTATCAGAGTTGTTTTTAACATTGGTCCAAATTGTTTTTGATATTTATCAGAGTTGTTTTTTTTATCAGTGTTGTTTTAACATTGGTCCAAATTGTTTTTAATATTTATCAGTGTTGTTTTAAACATTGGTCCAAATTGTTTTCTAATATTTATCAGAGTTGTTTTAACATTGGTCCAAATTGTTTCTAATATTTATCAGAGTTGTTTTAAACATTGGTCCAAATTGTTTTCTAATATTTATCAGAGTTGTTTTAAACATTGGTCCAAATTGTTTTCTAACATCTATCAGAGTTGTTTTAAACATTGGCTAAAATTGTTTTCTAATATTTATCAGAGTTGTTTTAAACATTGGTCCAAATTGTTTTTTAATATTTATCAGAGTTGTTTTAAACATTGGTCCAAATTATTTTTAATGTGGGTATCGTGGGATTGCACTTTAACAAAAATTACTTTAACTCTTTGAATCTCAGGCCTTACCAAACAGCAAGCGGTTTGGAAGATTGCAAAATATTAAGTTGATGTCCTTGCCTCTGACACCTTTCCTGACACCTCTCTTGTGAAAGACACGCGACGCTCGTCTGACGGTAGCATCTTTAGGGATACAGACATCCTTATGAAATTTTGAAAATTAGGATTTTTTTTCTTGTATAAGATGTCATTCCGGACAGAATTTACATTATCTTACAGACGATGAAATTGATGTCTTCTATGTTTGTCTCACGGCAAAAATCGAGGGGAAAATCACAGCCCTGATGGGGACATATATTTGAAGATTTTGCATTTACACATTTGTTGAATTGGATTACAATTTGAATTTTTTGAAAATATGATTTTATTAGACTTTTGACAGTTTTAATCTTTAATTTAAACTATGAATTTGGCTAACATTATGTTAAATTTACTATATCAATGTTCAGTTTAGACTACGAAGGAAAAGAACAACAATTAATAGTTGAAATTATATTACTGATACATAGAGAAAATCGAAAGCCAGTGTGACAGCTGTAGACTCTCGATCATAAATCTGCAAAAACTACTAGAAATATATTTAATTTAGAAATGTTCACATTTTATCAATAATATTTCGAAATAATAATAATGATAATAATAATAACTTTATTTGGACAAAAGTCCAATTTTCAAAAGGTCCCACCTAACTACATATTTTTATATACAAAGTAATATAGAATAAAACTCAGAAAACTCAAAATAACATTTACCATAGCCATTGATTAGGAAAGAAATATACGTAAACTTATATCAGCTAAAAATATGAAAAGAAAAACTAAAGCAAAGATGATTACAAAAATTACCAAATTTCCTGTTTAAGCAAACAAATTGGCCGACTAACAAATATATCAGACCTGTACCTTAACAGAAAAAACTGCCAGCTGCCAGCTGCCAAAAGTCTAGCAAATGGTAGCTGCCAGTAAAATCCGTTAAATTACAAGTCTGTTAAATAACAGTATAGTCTGTCAAGATACTGTTCTGTTGAAATACAGAAAAGTCTAGCAAATGATAGCTGCCAGTAAAATCCGTTGAATTACAGGTCTGTTAAATAACAGTATAGTCTGTCAAGATACTGTTCTGTTGAAATACAGAAAAGTCTAGCAAATGATAGCTGCCAGTAAAATCCGTTGAATTACAGGTCTGTTAAATAACAGTATAGTCTGTCAAGATACTGTTCTGTTGAAATACAGAAAAGTCTGGCAAATGATAGCTGCCAGTAAAATCCGTTGAATTACAGGTCTGTTAAATAACAGTATAGTCTGTCAAGATACTGTTCTGTTGAAATACAGAAAAGTCTGGCAAATGGTAGCTGCCAGTAAAATCCGTTGAATTACAAGTCTGTTAAATAACAGTATAGTCTGTCAAGATACTGTTCTGTTGAAATACAGAAAAGTCTGGCAAATGGTAGCTGCCAGTAAAATCCGTTGAATTACAAGTCTGTTAAATAACAGTATAGTCTGTCAAGATACTGTTCTGTTGAAATACAGAAAAGTCTGGCAAATGGTAGCTGCCAGTAAAATCCGTTGAATTACAGGTCTGTTAAATAACAGTATAGTCTGTCAAGATACTGTTCTGTTGAAATACAGAAAAGTCTAGCAAATGGTAGCTGCCAGTAATATCCGTAGAATTACAAGTCTGTTCAAATAATGTTTGCAATAAGATTGCAAGCTATGTAGTGTCTTGTAGATATTTGACTTGATATTTTCTTACTATTTCTTGTATAGACTCAAGTCAACTTAGGGTTTCAAGCACGAACTTGATCTTAAGCACAAGACTAGGAACTGGGCCCAGGTCTTTGGCCTACATAATTAGGAATAGGGTCATTGATGCGATGGGGAAAATGGTTCTTAGAAAGGAAACGTGACTATCCTTAAAACTTTTGACCATGTACCCAGTGTCTTAAACAATGAATTTTAACAAGTATAGCTTGAAAATTCTGTGTTACTGTCGTCTTGATATTTTGTCGTAGCACTCAGTAGTAAAAAAAATGGCGTCATTTACAGAGAAATCTTCAAACACATGCGCAATTAGCCGAAACCTCGTTCCAACGTGAAATTACCTGTAGGCCTACACCATCAGCTTTTTTTGTACAGGATAAATATCTGTGATCTGTTTACTTTATTACATGTGGGAATAACACCAAGAAATTTTCAGGGAACACAGTGTTTGTTAATGAACAGAATTTTTTGTTTAAATACAGAAGGCACTTAATTTTCCCATGTGCCTTAGAGCTGATTCTATACTAATTTGAAACTCAGATAACCTTGTACGTAGTTTAGTTTTTTTGGACAGGTGGACGTGGTATTTTGGGTGGTGATTGAAATGAAGTTTTCCAAGGGGGAGAGGGAGGGGGACAATCTTTAAACATAACTTAAGCGAACACTTCTATATTATTCTGTATATAATAGGCTAACAACAACAGTAATCAAATGTTTACACTTTGTGTTTTATCTTACCTTGTTCTCTTCCTTGTACTGTTCTTACCTTGTTCTCTTCCTTGTACTATTCTAACCTTGTTCTCTTCCTTGTACTGTTCTTATCTTGTTCTCTTCCTTGTACTGTTCTTACCTTGTTCTCTTCCTTGTACTGTTCTTATCTTGTTCTCTTCCTTGTACTATTCTTATCTTGTTCTCGTCCTTGTACTGTTCTTATCTTGTTCTCTTCCTTGTACTATTCTTATCTTGTTCTCTTCCTTGTACTGTTCTTACCTTGTTCTCTTCCTTGTACTATTCTAACCTTGTTCTCTTCCTTGTACTGTTCTTATCTTGTTCTCTTCCTTGTACTGTTCTTACCTTGTTCTCTTCCTTGTACTGTTCTTACCTTGTTCTCTTCCTTGTACTGTTCTTATCTTGTTCTCTTCCTTGTACTGTTCTTACCTTGTTCTCTTCCTTGTACTGTTCTAACCTTGTTCTCTTCCTTGTACTGTTCTAACCTTGTTCTCTTCCTTGTACTGTTCTTATCTTGTTCTCTTCCTTGTACTATTCTTACCTTGTTCTCTTCCTTGTACTGTTCTTACCTTGTTCTCGTCCTTGTACTGTTCTTACCTTGTTCTCTTCCTTGTACTGTTCTTACCTTGTTCTTTTCCTTGTACTGTTCTAACCTTGTTCTCTTCCTTGTACTGTTCTTACCTTGTTCTCTTCCTTGTACTGTTCTTACCTTGTTCTCTTCCTTGTACTGTTCTTACCTTGTTCTCGTCCTTGTACTGTTCTTACCATGTTCTCTTCCTTGTACTGTTCTTACCTTGTTCTCGTCCTTGTACTGTTCTAACCTTGTTCTCTTCCTTGTACTGTTCTAACTTTGTTCTCTTGTATTCGATTTAGATTGAATTTGATATGGTCATCTTTACTAATTAAACCTTGGTAAAGGTGGAATTTGACGATATTTTTATATGCACTGTTTTTGTATGACTGACCTTGATTTAGTTAAAATTGGCGATAGAGATAGAGTCTACAGTTTCATTTAACTTGAATGATAGATGAAATTCAGTGTTATGATTTAGAACCCTGGTTCCCAACCTTTTGAACTCTCTGTATCCCTATTTTGTTTACGTAATCACCTGGTACCCCTTCGCCCACTTTAAGTAACATTAAGAGTCAATATAATAAGAGTCAAAGTATATCTAACGGATGATTTAGTTTTGACATCATATATGTAAATTATAAGGTTAATTGATCATAACACTACTTTTTAAAGAGGCTTCTCAGGTAACCACCTGTGGTGTTCGCTGGTACCCCCAATGGGTAATAGTACCCTTGATTGGGAAATGAAGATTTAGAATGAAGGGGTATTGGTCAAGATATATAATCTAAATCGGAGTTATGGACCATTGACTTAGTAAATATTTTATATAAATGCCTATGAATGAGAACAAACAAATTTATTTGTAGTAATTGGGTGTTAGCAATACGAAATAACAAGCAAAAATTAAGAACAATAGATTTTGAGCTGTTTGGTCTTCCATACAAATAGAAATATTCGAAAGTCTGTGTAACAGCAGTGCAGTAAGATGTTGACAATAAATCTGCCAAAAAACTTCTAGAAATATACTTAATTTAGAAATATTCACAATAATTTTGAAATAAAATATTAGTTTTTGTCTTCTTACTCAAATCGCAATATGCATTGTATCGTACATTTTTTTCGCGGTAAATATCGTATCGTAACGTGATTTGCGATATGTATCGTATCGTAACGTGATTAACAATTCTCAACACTAATAGAGACATGTATAATCATGATAGTTCAGAGGTCATGTTATTATATATAAATATATCTGAATCTTTCTTGTTGATTTTCATCTAACAGTTGTTTTGCAAATCGTACTGTTTTTTTATCTTGATAAATATCATATCGTGTGATCAACAGTAATGTACTCGCAATACATGTAGTGTATTTCTTTTATCGCGATACACATCATATCGTAGTGTATTTCTTTTATAGCGATACACATCATATCGTAGTGTATATCTTTTATCGCGATACACATCATATCGTAGTGTATTTCTTTTATCTCGATACATATCATATCGTAGTGTATATCTTTTATCGCGATATACATCATATCGTAGTGTATATCTTTTATCGCGAAACAAATCATATCGTAGTATATATCTTTTATCGCGATACACATCATATCGTAGTGTATATCTTTTATCTCGATACACATCATATCGTAGTGTATATCATTTATCGCGATACATATCGTAGTGTATATCTTATATCGCGGTAACATCATATCGTAGTGTATAGCTTTTATCATGATACGCAATACATGTAGTGTATTTCTTTTATCGCGATACACATCATATCGTAGTGTATTTCTTTTATAGCGATACACATCATATTGTTATGTATATCGTTTATCGCGATACACATTATATCGTAGTATATATCTTTTATCGCGATACACATCATATCGTAGTGTATTTCTTTTATAGGGATACACATCATATCGTAGTGTATTTCTTTTATCGCGATACACATCATATCGTAGTATATATCGTTTATCGCGATACACATCATATCGTAGTATATATCTTTTATCGCTATACACATCATATCGTAGTGTATATCTTTTATCGCGATACACATCATATTGTTATGTATATCTTTTATCGCGAAACAAATCATATCGTTGTATATATCTTTTATCGCGATACACATCATATTGTAGTGTATATCTTTTATCGCGATACGCATCATATCGTAGTGTATATTGTTTATCACGATACACATCATATCGTAGTGTATATCTTTTATCATGATACACATCATATCGTAGTATATATCGTTTATCGCGATACACATCATATCGTAGTGTATATTGTTTATCGCGATACACATCATATCGTAGTGTATATCTTTTATCACGATACACATCATATCGTAGTGTATATTGTTTATCGCGATACGCATCATATCGTAGTGCATGTCTTTTATCGCGATACATATTATACCGTTTTGTATATATTTCATCTCGATACACATAATATTGTAGTGTATATCTTTTATCGCGATACGCATCATATCGTAGTGCATGTCTTTTATCGCGATACATATTATACCGTTGTGTATATCTTTTATCTCGATACACATCATTTCGTGGTGTATATCTGTTATCGCGATACACATCATATCTTAGTATATATATTTTATCGTGATACACATCATATCGTACTGTATATCTTTTATCTCGATACACATCATATCGTAGTGTATATCATTTATCGCGATACATATCGTAGTGTATATCTTTTATCGCGATACCCATAATATCGTAATGTATATCTTTTATCGAGATTTCCATCATATCGTAGTGTATATCTTTTATCGCGATATACATCATATCGTAGTGTATATCTTTTAATGTGATACACATCATTTCGTAGTGTATATCTTTTATCGCGATACACATCATATCGTAGTGTATATCTTTTATCGCGATACCCATAATATCGTAGTATATATCTTTTATCGAGATTTCCATCATATCGTAGTGTATATCTTTTATCGCGATATACATCATATCGTAGTTTATATCTTTTAATGCGATACACATCATTTCGTTGTGTATATCTTTTATAGCGATACACATCATATCGTAGCGTATATCTTTTATTGCGATACATATCGTAGTGTTTATCTTTTAACTCGATACACATAATATTGTAGTGTATATCTTTTATCGCGATACACATCATATCGTAGTGTATATCTTTTATCGCGATATACATCATATCGTAGTGTATATCTTTTAATGCGATACACATCATTTCGTTGTGTACATCTTTTATCGCGATATACATCATATCGTAGTGTATATCTTTTATCGCGATACACATCATATCGTAGTGTATATCTTTTATCGCGATATACATCATATCGTAGTGTATATCTTTTAATGCGATACACATCATTTCGTTGTGTATATCTTTTAATGCGATACACATCATATCGTAGTGTATATATTTTATCGCGATATACATCATATCGTAGTGTATATCTTTTAATGCGATACACATCATTTCGTTGTGTACATCTTTTATAGCGATACACATCATATCGTAGTGTATATCTTTTATCGAGATTTCCATCATATCGTAGTGTATATCTTTTATCGCGATATACATCATATCGTAGTGTATATCTTTTAATGCGATACACATCATTTCGTTGTGTATATCTTTTATAGCGATACACATCATATCGTAGCGTATATCTTTTATTGCGATACATATCGTAGTGTTTATCTTTTATCTCGATACACATAATATCGTAGTGTATATCTTATATCGCGATACACATCATATCGTAGTGTATATCTTTTATCGCGATACGCATCATATCATAGTGTATGTCTTTTATCGCGATACATATTATACCGTTGTGTATATCTTTTATCGCGATTCGCATTATATCGTAGTGTATATATTCTATCGCGATACACATCATATCGAAGTATATCATCTTATACTCACAGTAGTTATTGTAGTATGTATTTTTTGCATTAGACATCATATAGCCAGGTGAAAATCATAACCATCCACGTGAAAATCATAATCACCCAGGTGAAAATCGTAATCACCAAGGTGAAAATGACCATCCAGATGGAAATCATTACCATCCAGGTGAAAATGACCATCCAGATGAAAATCATTACCATCCAGGTGAAAATCATTACCATCAGATGAAAATCATAACCACCCAGGTGAAAATGATTACCACCCAGGTGAAAATCATAATCACCAGGTGAAAACCATCATCACCAAGTGAAAACCATCATCACCAGGTGAAAACCATCATCACCAGGGTTAAAATCATAATCAACAGGATGAAAATCATTACCACCAGGATAAAATCAAAAGTTTTAATTTAAAATCTATTTTTATCAAGGTAAGAAGAAAGTTTTTGGTTAAAAAAAGGTAAAATTAGTCGCATGTGAGCCAATGTAGTTCTAAGACCTCACTAAATGAATAAATGAAATTTCTTGTTGTGTAGAGTTTCGCTAATTTACTCATCACTTTGCACTTTTATCGAGTTGGTCTAAAAATGTAGCTACCTAGCCTCAACATCATTCCCCTGCGTGTATAAGCCACCAAAGTACATTCGCATATGGAAGGGTACACGAGTCATAATTAAAGTCAATTCACCATATGAAGAATCCTTGTAAACATTATTTTGCATGCATTATCAGGTTGCTGAAACAATAACAATTTTATTATTTCTCAAGACACACAAGTCTCTAAAAAAAAAATCAAAATAAGCTAAATTATAATGGTAGTAGGGATATGTTTTCAGATTAATCCAATTAGAAAATTTGGGGGAGGCTTCAAAGTTTGGTGGAGGGTTTGTAACACATTTTTGTACATAAGCCACATTTGTGACTTTTGCAGCAGTTGTGAAGATAAGTTACATTTGTGACTATTGGTAAAGTTTGATTGGGAGTTCTTAATGTCAAAGCTACATTTGTAAATTTTAGGGTCATGTTAAAGGTTGCAATAGTTATTTAAGTAAAAGCCACACTTCTCATGATTGTTTATTATTTTCGAGCCATAAAATACGTAAATAGCAGATTGAAGTACCAGAAGTGCTCGAAAATCGCACAATCCTTCATATTATAGGCCTACCTAAACATTTATCATCCATTTTATGTATGTCTATATAAGGCATAGTCTCACTAAAATACGAGTCGTATTTTTCTTTCATAGCTGATAATTATGGCTACAAGGGATTTGAATGCTTAGATTTCAAGGGAGAGTTGAACACTATTAACTGATTCAAAAATGTCGTTAAAATTAGACTCAATTTTCACATGAAATATTATAATCTTCGGTTTAGTCTGAAAATATTACTATTTGTAAGTTGAAATTGGGTATCAGCAAATACAAAATAGCAATCAAGAATTAAGAACGGTGGATTTTGAGCTGTTTGGTCTTCCATAGACATATAAGAAATCGAAAATCTATGTAACAGCAGTGCAGTAATCTGAATAAATCTGCAAAAAAACAACTAGAAATATTCTTTATCAAAACATATTCACAATTAATCAATAACATTTCGAAATAAAATATTAGTTTTTTGTCTTCTAACGCTATATTGCAATACACATCGTATCGTATGTATTTTCGTCATATATATCGTAACGTATGATTGGCGATATGAATCGCATCGTGGCGATACATAGAGAATCTCACCCGAGTGTCTTTTGATATCAGATATATCAACACAAGTTGATAAAGTGGAAAAACTCCGAGGCTTGCCGAGGAGTTTTTCCACTTTTATCAACGAGTGTTGATATATCTGATATCAAAAGACACAAGGGTGAGATTTTATTTATCATCCAATATCATTCTAAAATCGAAATATGCGAAACAACAACTTTCGAGGGGTGAACTGCAGATTATTGAAAACGTTAAGACGTCATTGGGCGAAATGTTTATCATGTGACCATATTGACCAATCAATGATTCAGAAAAGCAGTATCTCCTAGTAGATATAGTGCAGTAGATACTGCTTTTTATCATACAAGCGATATCTACTGTAGAATACCTTATTGGGTGATAAAATATGATTGGCAATATCCAGTACTAATACATGTATTTAATATGATAGTTCAGAGGTTCGTGATGTATAAAACATTACACATATATATATATAGAAGCTATTGAGCTGAAAGCATGCTAAGATAATGTATATAAATATGGATTAAATAACAACTTGTTCTCTCGAAAATGGATTAAATGTGTTTCATTTTACCAAAAATAGAAGACAACCCTGGTTTCTTATATATATATATATATATGGACGTGGATATTTGCCACCCGGGTGACAGAAAACATATATATTCATAAATATTACCATTTTTGATAAAATTGTTTTATTAAAGGCTTATTAGTCGATACTAATTTGTAGTGGATTTTGTCAAGTTCAGACAGGGTAGTAAACAAAAACTGAGGGTGGTAAACAAGAACTGGAGAGGGTAAACAAGAACTGGAGAGGGTAAACAAGAACTGGGGATGGTAAACAAGAACTGATGGTGGTAAACAAGAACTGAGGGTGGTAAACAAGAACTGTGGGTGGTATCAAGAACTGAGGGTGGTAAACAAGAACTGAGGGTGGTAAACAAGAACTGAGGGATGGCAAACAAGAACTGAGGGTGGTAAACAAGAACTGGAGAGGGTAAACAAGAATTGGGGATGGTAATCAAGAACTGAGGGTGGTAATCAAGAACTGAGGGTGGTAAACAAGAACTGGGGATGGTAAACAAGAACTGAGGGTGGTAAACAAGAACTGGGGATGGTAAACAAGAACTGAGGGTGGTAAACAAGAACTGGGGATGGTAAACAAGAAATTAGGGATGGTAAGCAAGAACTTAGGGATGGTAAACAAGAACTGAGGGTGGTAATCAAGAACTGAGGGTGGTAAACAAGAACTGCGGGTAGTAAACAAGAACTGTGTGTGGTAAACAAGAACTGAGGGATGGCAAACAAGAACTGAGGGATGGTAAACAAGAACTGGGGGTGGTAAACAAGAACTGAGGGTGGTATCAAGAACTGGGCATGGTATCAAGAATTGTGGGTGGTAATCAAGAACTGAGGGTGGTAAACAAGAACTGTGGGTGGTAAAAAAGAACTGTGGGTGGTAAACAAGAACTGAGTGTGGTAAACAGGAACTGAGGATGGTAAACAAGAACGGGGGATGGTAAACAAGAACTGTGGGTGGTACACATGAACTGCGGGTGGTATCAAGAACTGTGGGTGTTAAAGAAGAACTGTGGGTGGTAAACAAGAACTGAGGGTGGTAAACAAGGACTGAGGATGGTAAACAAGAACTGGGGGTGGTAAACAAGAAATTAGGGATGGTAAGCAAGAACTTAGGGATGGTAAACAAGAACTGAGGATGGTTAACAAGAACTGGGGAAGGTAAACAAGAACTGGGGATGGCAAACAAGAACTGCGGGTAGTAAACAAGAACTGAGGGTGGTAAACAAGAACTAATGGTGGTAAACAAGAACTGGGGGAAATTAACAAGAACTGAGGATGGTAAACATGAACTGGGGGTGGTAAACAAAAACTGGGGAAGGTAAACAAGAACTGAGGGTGGTATCAAGAACTGGGCATGGTATCAAGAACTGTGGGTGGTAATCAAGAACTGAGGGTGGTAAACAAGAACTGTGGGTGGTATCAAGAACTGTGGGTGGTAATCAAGAACGGAGGTTGGTAAACAAGAACTGTGGGTGGTATCAAGAACTGTGGGTGGTAATCAAGAACGGAGGTTGGTTAACAAGAACTGTGGGTGGTATCAATAACGGGGGGTTGTAATCAAGAACTGAGGGTGGTAAACAAGAACTGTGGGTATTAAACAAGTACTGAGGGGTGGTAAACAGGAACTGAGGATGGTAAACAAGAACTGTGGGTGGTATCAAGAACTGAGGATGGTAAACAAGAACCGTGGCTGGAAAACAAGAACTGGGGATGGTAAACAAGAACTGTGGGTGGTATCAAGAACTGAGGATGGTTAACATGAACTGAGGATGGTTAACAAGAGCTGAGGATGGTTAACAAGAGCTGAGGATGGTTAACAAGAACTGAGGATCGTAAACAAGAACTGAGGATGGTAAACAAGAACTGTGGGTGGTATCAAGAACGGAGGGTGGTAAACAAGAACTGTGGGTGGTATCAAGAACGGTGGGTGGTAAACAAGAACTGTGGGTGATAATCAAAAACTGAGGGTGGTAAACAAGAACTGTGGGTATTAAACAAGTACTGAGGGATGGTAAACAGAAACTGAGGATGGTAAACAAGAACTGTGGGTGGTATCAAGAACTGAGGATGGTAAACAAGAACTGTGGCTGGTAAACAAGAACTGGGGATGGTAAACAAGAACTGTGGGTGGTATCAAGAAATGAGGATGGTTAACATGAACTGAGGATGGTTAACAAGAGCTGAGGATGGTTAACAAGAGCTGAGGATGGTTAACAAGAACTGAGGATCGTAAACAAGAACTTTGGGTGGTATCAAGAACTGAGGGTGGTAAACAAGAACTGAAGATGGTAAACAAGAACTGAGGGTGGTATCAAGAACTGAGGGTGGTAAACAAGAACTGTGAATGGTAATCAAGAACTGAGGATGGTAATCAAGAACTGTGGGTGGTAATCAAGAACTGAGGGTGGTAAACAAGAACTGAGGGTGGTAAACAAAAACTGAGGGATGGTAAACAAGAACTGAGGATGGTAAACAAGAACTTGGGGATGGTAAACAAGAACCGAGGGATGGTAAACAAGAACCGGGGGTGGTAAACAAGAACTGGGGGTGGTAAACAAGAACTGGGGTGGTAAGCAAGACTTTGGGCGGTAATCAAGAACTGAGGGTGGTAAACAAGAACTTAGGGATGGTAAACAAGAACTCGTGATAGTAAACAAGAACTGAGGATGGTAAATAAGAACTGGGAGTGGTAAACGTGAACTGAGGAATGGTAAACAAGTACTGAGGGATGGTAAACAAGAACTGAGGATGGTAAACAAGAACTGAGGGATGGATAACATGAACTGAGGGTGGTAAACAAGAACTGAGGACGGTAAACAAGAACCGAGGGATGGTTAACAAGAACTGAGGGTGGTAAACAAGAATTGAGGGTAGTAAACAAGTACTGAGGGATGGTAAATAAGAACTGGGTATGGTAAATAAGAACTGGGGATGGTTAACATGAACTGTGGGTGGTATCAAGAACGGAGGGTGGTAATCAAGAACTGAGGGTGGTAAACAAGAACTGTGGGTGGTATCAAGATCTGTGGGTGGTAATCAAGGACTGAGGGTGGTAAACAAGAACTGTGGGTGGTATCAAGAACTGTGGGTGGTAAACAAGAACTGTGGGGTGGTAAACAAGAACTGTGGGGTGGTAAACAAGAACTGAGGGTGGTAAACAAGAACTGAGGGTGGTAAACAAGAACTGAGGGTGGTATCAAGAACGGGGGGTGGTAATCAAGAACTGAGGGTGGTAAACAAGAACTGTGGGTGGTATCAAGAACTGTGGGTGGTAATCAAGAACGGAGGTTGGTAAACAAGAACTGATGATGGTAAACAAGAACTGAGGGTGGTAAACAAGAACTGAGGGTGGTAAACAAGAACTGTGGGTGGTATCAAGAACTGTGGGTGGTAATCAAGAACGGAGGTTGGTAACCAAGAACTGTGGGTGGTATCAAGAACTGTGGGTGGTAATCAAGAACGGAGGTTGGTTAACAAGAACTGTGGGTGGTATCAAGAACGGGGGGTTGTAATCAAGAACTGAGAGTGGTAAACAAGAACTGTGGGTATTAAACAAGAAGTGAGGGTGGTATCAAGAACGGGGGGTGGTAATCAAGAACTGAGGGTGGTAAACAAGAACTGTGGGTGGTATCAAGAACGGAGGTTGGTAAACAAGATCTGTGGGTGGTAAACAAGAACTGAGGGTGGTAAACAAGAACTGTGGGTGGTATCAAGAACTGTAGGTTGTAATCAAGAATGGAGGTTGGTAAACAAGATCTGTGGGTGGTAAGCAAGAACTGGGGGTGGTAAACAAGAACTAGGGGTGGTAAACAAGAACTGAGGGTGGTAAACAAGAACTGAGGATGGTAAACAAGAACTGTGGGTGTTAAACAAGAACTGAGGTGGTAAATAAGAACTGGGGGTGGTATCAAGAACTGTGGGTGGTATCAAGAACTGTGGGTGGTATCAAGAACTGGAGGTGGTATCAAGAACTGTGGGTGGTATCAAGAACTGAGGTGGTAAACAAGAACTGAGGGTGGTATCAAGAACTGTGGGTGGTAATCAAGAACGGAGGTTGGTAAACAAGAACTGTGGGTGGTATCAATAACGGGGGGTTGTAATCAAGAACTGAGGGTGGTAAACAAGAACTGTGGGTATTAAACAAGTACTGAGGGATGGTAAACAGGAACTGAGGATGGTAAACAAGAACTGTGGGTGGTATCAAGAACTGAGGATGGTAAACAAGAACTGTGGCTGGTAAACAAGAACTGGGGATGGTAAACAAGAACTGTGGGTGGTATCAAGAACTGAGGATGGTTAACATGAACTGAGGATGGTTAACAAGAGCTGAGGATGGTTAACAAGAGCTGAGGATGGTTAACAAGAACTGAGGATCGTAAACAAGAACTGAGGATGGTAAACAAGAACTGTGGGTGGTATCAAGAACGGAGGGTGGTAAACAAGAACTGTGGGTGGTATCAAGAACGGTGGGTGGTAATCAAGAACTGTGGGTGGTTAACAAGAACTGACGGTGGTAAACAAGAACTAACGGTGGTAAACCAGAACTGTGGGTGGTATCAAGAACTGTGGGTGGTATCAAGAACTGTGAATGGTAATCAAGAACTGTGGGTGTTAAACAAGAACGGAGGTTGGTAAACAAGAACTGAGGATGGTAAACAAGAACTTAGGGATGGTAAACAAGAACCGAGGGATGGTAAACAAGAACTGGGGGTGGTAAACAAGAACTGGGGGTGGTAAACAAGAACTGGGGGTGGTATACAAGAGCTGAGGATGGTAATCAAGAACTGTGAATGGTAATCAAGAACTGAGGGTGGTAAACAAGAACTGAGGGATGGTAAACAAGAACTGAGGATGGTAAACAAGAACTTGGGGATGGTAAACAAGAACCGAGGGATGGTAAACAAGAACTGGGGGTGGTAAACAAGAACTGGGGGTGGTATACAAGAACTGGGGTGGTAAGCAAGACTTTGGGCGGTAATCAAGAACTGAGGGTGGTAAACAAGAACTTAGGGATGGTAAACAAGAACTTGTGATAGTAAACAAGAACTGAGGATGGTAAATAAGAACTGGGAGTGGTAAACGTGAACTGAGGAATGGTAAACAAGTACTGAGGGATGGTAAACAAGAACTGAGGATGGTAAACAAGAACTGTGGGTGGTAAACAAGAACTGAGGACGGTAAACAAGAACCGAGGGATGGTTAACAAGAACTGAGGGTGGTAAACAAGAATTGAGGGTAGTAAACAAGAAATGAGGGTAGTAAACAAGTACTGAGGATGGTAAACAAGAACTGAGGATGGTAAACAAGAGCTGAGGGTAGTGGACAAGAACTGAGGATGGTAAATAAGAACTGAGGATGATAAATAAGAACTGAGGGTGGTAAATAAGAACCAAGGGTGGTAGACGAGAACTGAGGGATGGTAAACAAGAACTGAGGGATGGTAAACAAGAACTGAGGATGGTAAACAAGAACTGAGGGTGGTAAACAAGAACTGTGGGTAGTAAACAAGAACTGCGGGTGGTAAACAAGAACTGTGGGTGGTAAACAAGAACTGAGGGATGGTGGTAAACTAGAACTGAGGGTGGTAAAAAAGAACTGAGGGATGGTAAACAAGAACTGTGGGTGGTAAACAAGAACTGTTGGTAGTAAACAAGAACTGTGGGTGGTAAACATGAACTGGGTGATGGTAAATAAGAACTGAGGGTGGTAAATAAGAACCAAGGGTGGTAGACGAGAACTGAGGGATGGTAATCAAGAACTGAGGATGGTAAACAAGAACTGAGGATGGTAAACATGAACTGGGGATGGTAAACAAGAACTTAAGGATGGTAAACAAGATTCAGGGTTGGTAAACAGGAACTGGGGTGGTATACAAGAGCCAAGGGTGGTACACAAGAGTCGGGGCTGGTAAACAAGAACTGAGGGTGGTATCAAGAACTGA
The DNA here is from genome assembly GCA_029955415.1 of Lottia scabra. NCBI lineage: Eukaryota > Metazoa > Mollusca > Gastropoda > Lottiidae > Lottia > Lottia scabra. The sequence continues at coordinate 2,751,741 of JARJEI010000019.1, read as the reverse complement.
GGGTGGTAATCAAGAACTGAGGATGGTAAACAAGAGCTGAGGATGGTAAACAAGGGCTGTCATAAACCCTGACCGATGAAATGTTTATTAACGAGATTATTGTGTCATGCAAGCAACGAAAAGATTGGAAGGGTCTTTTTGACAAATTCACGCCTTACTAATGCCTGACGTAAAAACCATCCCGTGTGAACAGTGCGATCTAATTATAATAATAATAAAATGACCAAACAAAAAATATAAACAGCCCATCCGTCAAAGGTCGTGGTTTTTTTTTTTGTGTTCAATAAGAACAAAGGAGATAAAGAGAAATCACACAATAGATCACAATAAATTATCAATTATTGCCAAAAACGACATATTTGAAGTGGGATGGTTATCATGTAGGGTAGATTTAGGATGTTATTGTTAATTTATGATGGGGTCAAACTAGCTTTGGGTCAGTGTGTCGAAGATTGTCCTCAGTACACAAAGATCAAACAATCATATTTCTATTTAAGAAACAAATAAACTCAAACTAACAAATCCACACAATTGATCCAGATCCCACTACATTGCGATTACCAACAACCAGGGGCGCCGGAAGGAAATGTTATCGGCGGAGGCGGAGCTGTGATATAAATTGCACTATGTGACCTAGCGAAGCGAGGGAACTTTCCGGTATGGTATACCAGAACGTACGTCAAGCCTATATTTTGGGGCATAGGGACACAACAAATTTTGCTGGAACAAATTTGCTTGAATCAATACATTGTATTTTTTTTTTTTTAAAAAAGGGCGAAAATGGCACTTATTTTCACTCATCAAGACTAATACCAATATAAAAATATAATACGGGTACATGTACACCTACAGTCTGGATCCAACGCACAGCTGCCCCCCTAAATATTATGTTTTCGGGCAAAAAATCCACAAAATCGAGAAAATATCATTAGAATTTGGGCAATAAGTCGGTTTGCTCCCCCGTTGAGTCGTGGGCCACTACGACTATGATTACAAGGTTTATATCAAAGGCATCGTGCCATACATTCATTACATTGTCAAATTGTATCTGAATACAGAAAGACAAGATCGATCACTCAGTTCAACCTTCGTCAATTTGTTTGAGACTATGTTATGACTCGGACAAGATAGACGACCATCTTGCCCGGTAAATGGGCAAGAGAATATACATCTTGTTTAGAGATTGATTTTGATTCAGATCAGAGCCTCCCCCCCCCCTTTCTCTAAATCCGGGATCCGCCCCTGAAGATCCATGACACATGTTCACATCCTATATTTAGGCTATTCTCACGATAGTCCGAACATGCTGACTCTATACCCAGACATTGACAGCTGTTTTGGACAAAAATTTGGGATTTTCCGCACCTTGTGCACGCAAACGTTGATGGACTTGCAGTCATGACATGCATGGTGTAGGCCGTAGGGGGATAATGACGGTATGGATAAACAACAAAATATTGATCTTTCTAAATACAGGTATATCGAGGCTTTATATATTCGGGGTATATTAATACTTTTAAAAAACCCGCATCCGAGAATGTTTGAAAAATCCTAGGCTTAGTTTTTCTGACCCCCTTCCCCCCCCCCCCCCCCCCCCCCCCCCCCACAGAAGGTTCTAGGCCTATTGGGAAAAAAAGAAAATGGCATCAATTTGGTGCATTCTGAAAGATATTTCTGGATTTGAGCTGACAATAGGGACTTCCTACTCTGATTTTTATCTGATCGATTTTGATTCTTCAAAAAATCTTCGTTACTTTTTCGTCAATTTATGGGATGGGGGACGATGCCCTTTCGTCCATTCCCCCCTTTACGTACCCTCCTAAATCCACGCCCTTACACTTGGAAAACTGTTGGATGGATACACACCTTTATTTCTCAATGCATTGCTCTACTTATAACCTAGAAGTTGATTATTTTACACTCAATATTGTCAATTCTTCCCTGTCATGTGTTTTTTAATGTTGCTGTAACTGTCACCATAAAAATAGCGATTCATTACCGATGAAATATTCGGGAAACACCCAATATAAAATACCATAAAAAATCTCTAAAGAGTTTGGGACATATCATTTGCCTGCAGTCCTCACAACCGCTAGACGTCTAGAATGGGTCGAGGGTCAGTAATATGCTTCCTGTACATGCTTTTTGAACTGGTTTTGCTCTCTGAAGTAGGATCTACACAAAGCTTAAAGGTAGGTCTATGTTTTTGCGGGTTTTTCTGTGTTTTTTTTTTTTTTTTATAAACGCATTGCATCTTTTTTCCTGTCTGAATAAGGCCGTGGTCACACATACGTACGTCAGAATTGTGTACGTAAAGCGAATGCGACATTATGCAGGTTTTATTTGATTAAGTACGTATTCAACTGACGGAGAGAAAAAAACGGACATTTACGTAGGTATGTGTAACAACGGCCTAATGACGACTTAGCAATTTAGTCTTCCTGAAAGATTTTCTGAACGCATCGCATCTTCTTCTGTGCATAAATTGGCGACTCAGCTGTTCAGGGAAATTTTCAACACCTCCCACCCTTACCTACAACAAAAACTCCTCGGATTTCGGCCACTTTTTTTACAGATCCAGGAAATTATCGTATAAAAGCGTTAAAAATATTAATATGAACAAAATATTTTTTTAGGGCCAAATTACCCCCCCCCCCCCTCCTCCTCCTCCCACATACAGCATACTCCGCGGCCCCAGAAATATTGGCTTGAAAATAGATTATTTTTGTCTTTCAGCCATTGTCAGGATCGTCACTTTCTTACTCCCCATTGGCTGACATCCACAATTCTTTAAAACCTGGGTTAGTTACAGCCCGAATTAAAGATGGCGACAGCGGCACTGTGCAGGATGTTTTCATCAACGATAAAAAACAAGAAGAAATCACCCGAATACACAATCCTTATTACAATATATTCATCATTAAAAACTTTAATAAGGTCAGTTTTATTCATATTCATTCATTCATTCATTCATTCATTCATTCATTCGCTAATATGTTGTAGGCTATCATAGTTTGAAAAAAAAGTCTATCGGTGACCTTATAATATGCTTGAAATTCCCACTTGTCACGAATTTTTCAATTCGTTCTCCGCCTGTCAGTGATGCTGGTCGGAGGGCTGACTTAAAAAAAAGTGTCTAGTCGCTCGAATGGGACAATAAACCGAAGCCCTTTAAAAATCTCTCGACAGTTTGAAATTTAGAAAATGAGACTAGGCAAATGTTGTCCTGACTAAATTCCCCGCATTGCACACAACATGGCGTTTGTCTGACCTCAATTTCCCAAACAGGTGCAGGAAAATAGGATGTTAAACCCCATTTTGTTTCATTTGTATTTCAGAAAACCGCCATGTTGATCATTTTTACCAAGAAGAACCACCCGGATCAATTATCAGTCAGACATTGTGAGGAATGGTCACTTAAAAATTCAACATTTTTATCATCAGATTACTTTCTGGTAAGTTTTATTTTTTATGTCCATTACATCAGTGGCGTTTCTACGGGGGGGGGGGGCAGAATTTAGGTTGGCCCGGCCTTGCCCCCCCCCCACTTTGAAATTTTCGTATAACGTTAAATACAGATGGTATGTGCCCCCCCCTGACAATTACTTGGCCCCAACGCGGCCCCTCCACCTAAAAATTCCCAGAAACGCCACTGCATTACATTTTCATTATGAAATACTTACTCATGTATGATTGATATAATTCCTCAAGTGAAAAGTTCATAAGCTGTTACCTATGTTCCGTCAAAATGTCTATTTGGATTTCGAGTTTCGTTTTGCGGTTCGGATCGTTAGTATTTGGTTTCTTTATTAATACAGTGCATATAGTGCCTGACACACACACATACATTCAAACTTTACAAAAGGTATCCCGTATTCAGTGTGATCCTTCAACAAACAACCAATAAAAATTATATCGACGTCGCTTGTATTTTCTGTATCATCTATTTCCATATTTTGAAGGTTTGAATTTTATACATACATGTATGTACACAGTAGAGATATCGGCCAAACAGTTTCGTACCTGCAAAAACGAAGGACGTAAAACTCCATTTATTTCATTACTTTCTGATTTCAGAGAACCAAGATCGACACAGAAAGCGGCCTTAATTTAGAAATTAAACAAACCGACATACCCAAACAATGGCTTCACTTCATAAAATACAGATCGTGTGGGGATATTCCTCGGGAACTATTTGAAGGTATGAATGATTTCTTCTTTTTGACCCCACAAAACTACACCGGTGTTCGACAGATGGTATGCTTACTCTTTTCGAAACACCTGATAGTACTCTTCGTATGGGAAGTTCACTACTATATGATTATTGCACCTGGTTTTGTCATTCTCTGGACGTTCGTTCCAAGCAATCTTCTAGCTGGTTGACCACAGACAACTGTCATTGTTCCAAGCAATCTGCTAGCTAGTTGACCACAGACAACTGTCATTGTTCCAAACAATCTGCTAGCTAGTTGACCACAGACAACTGTCATTGTTCCAAACAATCTACTAGCTAGTTGACCACAGACAACTGTCATTGTTCCAAACAATCTGCTAGCTAGTTGACCACAGACAACTGTCATTGTTCCAAACAATCTACTAGCTAGTTGACCACAGACAACTGTCATTGTTCCAAACAATCTGCTAGCTAGTTGACCACAGACAACTGTCATTGTTCCAAGCAATCTGCTAGCTAGTTGACCACAGACAACTGTCATTGTTCCAAACAATCTGCTAGCTAGTTGACCACAGACAACTGTCATTGTTCCAAGCAATCTACTAGCTAGTTGACCAGTCTCATTCTGACTACGGAAAACTGTCAGTGTACCAAACAACCTGCTAGCTAAATGGATACGATAGTTTGGTATGTTCTAGTCTCATTCGGACCACAGAAAACTGTTATTGTACCAAACAATCTACTAGCTAGTTTGACACGATAGTTTGGTATGTTCTAGTCTCATTCTGACCACAGAAAACTGTTATGATACCAACAATCTACTAGCTAGTTAGACACGATAGTTTGGTATGTTCTAGTCACATTCTGACCACAGAAAACTGTCATTGTACCAAGCAATCTGCTAGCTAGTTGGACACGATAGTTTGGTATGTTCTAGTCTCATTCTAACCACAGAAAACTATTATTGTACCAAACAATCTACTAGCTAGTTGGACACGATAGTTTGGTATGCTCTGGTCTTATTTTGACCACAGAAAACTGTTATTGTACCAAACAATCTACTAGCTAGTTGGACACGATAGTTTGGTATGCTCTAGTCTCATTCTGACCACAGAAAACTGTCATTGTACCAAACAACCTGCTAGCTAAATGGATACGATAGTTTGGTATGTTCTAGTCTCATTCGGACCACAGAAAACTGTTATTGTACCAAACAATCTACTAGCTAGTTTGACACGATAGTTTGGTATGTTATAGTCTCATTCTGACCACAGAAAACTGTTATGGTACCAACAATCTACTAGCTAGTTAGACATGATAGTTTGGTATGTTCTAGTCACATTCTGACCACAGAAAACTGTCATTGTACCAAGCAATCTGCTAGCTAGTTGGACACGATAGTTTGGTATGTTCTAGTCTCATTCTAACCACAGAAAACTATTATTGTACCAAACAATCTACTAGCTAGTTGGACACGATAGTTTGGTATGCTCTGGTCTTATTTTGACCACAGAAAACTGTTATTGTACCAAACAATCTACTAGCTAGTTGGACACGATAGTTTGGTATGCTCTAGTCTCATTCTGACCACAGAAAACTGTCATTGTAAAACGCAATCTGCTAGCTAGTTGGACAGGATAGTTTGGTATGTTCTATTCCCATTCTGGCCATAGAAAACTGCCATTGTACCAAACAATCTGCTAGCTAGTTGGACATGATAGTTTGGTATGCTCTAGTCTCATTCTGACTACAGAAAACTGTTATTGTACCAAACAATCTACTAGCTAGTTGGACACGATAGTTTGGTATGTTCTAGTCTCATTCTGACCACATCAAACTGTTATTGTACCAAACAATCTGCTAGCTAGTTGGACACGATAGTTTGGTATGTTCTAGTCTCATTCTGACCACATCAAACTGTTATTGTACCAAACAATCTGCTAGCTAGTTAGACACGATAGTTTGGTATGCTCTAGTCTCATTCTGATCACATAAAACTGTCATTGTAAAACGCAATCTGCTAGCTAGTTGGACACGATAGTTTGGTATGTTCTATTCCCATTCTGATCACATCAAACTGTTATTGTACCAAACAATCTGCTAGCTAGTTGGACATGATAGTTTGGTATGCTCTAGTCTCATTCTGATCACATAAAACTGTCATTGTAAAACGCAATCTGCTAGCTAGTTGGACACGATAGTTTGGTATGTTCTATTCCCATTCTGATCACATCAAACTGTTATTGTACCAAACAATCTGCTAGCTAGTTGGACATGATAGTTTGGTATGCTCTAGTCTCATTCTGATCACAGAAAACTGTCATTGTACTAAACAATCTGCTAGCTAGTTGGACATGATAGTTTGGTATGTTCTAGTCACATTCTGACCACAGAAAACTGTCATTGTACTAAACAATCTGCTAGCTAGTTGGACATGATAGTTTGGTATGCTCTAGTCTCATTCTGATCACATAAAACTGTCATTGTAAAACGCAATCTGCTAGATAGTGTTTTATAGTCCCATTGTGATAACATTTGTTCATCTGCTTGCTCGAGGGACACGATAATATTACAATGGACACAGTGGTCCATATTTCATGGGTTTATATCATGGGATATTTATTGCTTTTTACATGTAGTGACAATAGATGACTCCTTTTTCAGATATCTCTCGTCAGAAACGTCAGTCACTAGAAACATACGGCCAATGGTGTGGACGATGGGAAGCTCCTACATTTAAACCTTGCTGTAATGAATGTTTGGATCCTTCATCGTGCATGTAAGTTTTTTTCACAAAATAGGGAGCTTTGATTGAAAGATCCCTTCACGGGCACCAGATTCGGGTCAAAAAATTCTTATGCTAGAAAAAATCGTATATAGTTATTATACATGTATTGTATAAGAGAATAAAGGTATGACAGCCGCCATCTTGTTCTGACAAGAAGGTGAAACGTTAGTCAACAAAGATTACGTCATCAGTACGCAATGAATAAATTCTTGTCCGTTGATAGGTCAGACTGATTGTTTGAATTTCCCACATTATTCAATTCAGTATTTTTGACAATCATAGGAGTCGCACACGTATCCGTTTCTGCCCAAAAAGCTCGCCCGGTCATTTTTGGGGGGTCCGTGAGATGTCCGCTGGAGATCCTCAAGAGGTCCACAAGCGGTCATTAGCCTAATTTTCATTTCCGCGCGAGTTTTGAACATGTTCAAAAAACTGGGGCGGTCGAAGGCTGCGCGAGAGGCCCTCATGAGCGTGGCGCCAAGTCCGCTTCAAATCCGGTCCTGACGTCACGCGGACCTTGGACCCAATTGGACCGCTCCGGATGTCGTCCGGTCTTTGCTCGGATCTCGCTCGGACCTCGCTCGGATCTCGCCCGTTTATTAGAAACCGGGCGATCTCGCGCGAACCTCGCCCTGACGTGGCCATGAAGTCATCCGGATGTGTCACGGAAACAGCCGAGCGGGAGAGCGTCCAACGAGCTCCGGGCATATAAAAGGCCGGTTTTGGCGCGGCGAGTCATTTCTATTCCGGGTGACTTCCTGGCCAAAGACGGGCAACCTACGGGAGAACTATACATATTTTTTCAACAAACGGAAGCGTCCACGACACTTCGGGCCGACAGATGACCGGGCCAGAGACGTTGCTAATAAACGGATACGTGTGCGACTCCTATCAAATAAAAGAATGGCGTATTCATTGTTGACATACGTTTCATCTTCTCTTTATGGAGCAAGAATTAATATATGTCTATAAAATACGACATGTTATACTGTAAAAGTGGTGATTTTTGTTTAAAAAAATACTTTACAATAATGTTTAAATGTCAAAGCATGTGAGAAAAGGTAAGAAACAAAAATAAAACGAGAAACATCGCCTAGTATGAATAAGTCAAACACAACAAGATGGCTGCTTTCATACCTTTATTCTCTTATACAATATAACTATATACGATTTTTTTTTTATACCATAATCTGGTACCTGTGGATCCCTTGTTAGTCATGTCAGTAGCTTATAGGGTGCCAGGGGGAACGGAGATTGGAAAAGTATCTTGTCATTCGAATAGGAAATGAACCGGGGTTCCATGTGCTCTAGACTATTCATTATATTATATGAATATCTCTAACAGGATCGAATTTAAAAGGCATTGCAGCACAGTTTGTAAGTCAAAATGCCCCCCCCCCCCCCCCTTTGTGATCGAATGTTGGTTGAATCACACGAAATTGAATATTATATTCAATTCATATGAAAACTTTCTTGATTGTCAAATCAAAAATATGGTGTGATAAATATTGTTAATCAAATGTTTCAATCTAAATTTTGCCCAGAGATTCAATTGGTATGAGAGTGGGCTTTTACAAAATTTCTCATTTCATGAAACCTAAATAACGTGAATGTACTTTTGTAGTCATCAATCTTTAAGAAATAATAAAAATTTTGAATTTAATTTCGTGTCACGATTGATTGATTCATCGATTAATTTCAATAAAACAATAAAAATAATGATAAAATAATAAAAACCAATCACGAACAATCCCTTGAACAGGAAAATAAAATTTCGAAATCCATGAAAACATATTGGCAATTTATTAGAAAATTCAGAAAGTATTATCAATAAATGAATAAATAGTTCAAGATAGCTTGCCAGTCAAGGTAATATACGCCCACTGGCAGCTTTGTTTGAAAAAGAACATTTGGCAGAAAACAGCAACCATCAAACATGTACTATAGTCATAGGCCTTCATTTCGTTCAGAACTTAAATCAAGTGTCGTCCAAATATTGTTATAAAACAATTTCAGAAAGTTTCGTAAAATCCATAAAGAATTGTGACTTGTAGAGTATTAACGAGCTAAAAATCGAAAGCAGTTTAAAAGACAAGGGCAATAATTCATATTACATATTTTTCAGTTCTTTTGATTTTCATTAGGGTTCATTTTGTTTATAAAAATATATTTTTCAACTAAGGGCCCCCACCCCCGCTACTTTCAGAGACGCTCAGCGGCCTCTGTATATATAGTGTGTAACTTGTAATTTCCTTTTCTTTCAGAGCAGCAAATTGTACCCCAGTTTTAGACCAAGTTGACGAAGCTTGTGTGAAGTTCACCTTTTGTAAACATTGTTGGGCTGATTTACCAAATAAGGCTTTACCACATTGTGACTGTGTTCGAGATCTGACGCGCGATTTAAAAGAAGCACGATGTTTCGGATTACTACCAGGGGACTGCTACAACTATCGTAGTCGGTTGTATGGATTTATGTCTAACAGTAACTGTTGGGGACGATTGACTCTAAAAGTTACCGAAACTTACCAATGTGGTTTTAAACAAGACGAGTGTACTTCCGCTGCAGGTTGCCAAGTGGTTCCTCAGCTGTGTTACCGGAAAAACATGAAAATTTTAAATAATTTCAAATGTGTTAATCATCACACGTGTGAGGAGACGTTCCGTAGGTTGAGGACGGGTTCGAAACCCCAACAACCGACTAGACCACAAACTCGACCATCACCACAATCTCGACCAGCACCACGAACTACTTCACAGACGGATACCAGACCACGACCTAATCAACCTCTTCCAGCTGGTCCTACACGTGACACGGGACTTATAGAGACACAGATTCCCGTAGTTCGAGGAGACAGGCCACGTAATTCCCGACCAGGGTGGCCAATTCCTTGAGAAGACTTTGTAACTGTTTATTGGAATTTTCAGTCAGTTTCTTAGAAGAGTTAAATCCCCCTTCATGAAAGGGATTACACTTCAACCTAAGTGTTTGATGACGTCGCAAATCCCGAAAAATGTATCACAGAAAATCTTTTGAAATAGCCTGAACCACCGACGTCTAATTGAAAATTGGAATGATGCAAATTGATGCTATCGGATTTCTTTATATGCATTACAATATACAAAAACAAATTTAAAAATCATCACAGTTCCTTTAAGAGAGTTGTTACCACCCCTCGTCCCTACAGATTTTTAGATTTGTACAAGAGTCTGTATCAAAATAATCTGTTGAGGCCTCCATGTTCATTAAAATGTTGATGTAAATAAAAAAAGTTTTTATTTTGAGAAATGTCAGTGATTATATTTTTTTTCTTCAAAATCTTGTACCCCCCGGTGGGTCGATGAGTTAGACACTATAGCCACATAAAAATGGGTCCCGAATTCAACCCTAGCATAAAGATTTTAACATTCGTAGGCCTACCTGCCATCTGTGAAGCACAAATCCCCCACCAGCCCAGAAAAAAAAATATTGAGGTCTTGGATGGAAGGTTGACAATTTCCTGCGATCAGGGACCGTACGGATAAGGGAATAAATACAACTAAGGAAAATATATCAAGACATTCACTTTTAGGGTAGGAGAAGGATCACGTCGTATTCACGGCCGTGGTAACCGGGGGGTGGGGGTGCTAGGGGGCTGAAGCCGCAATTACTAGTAAATTTTCTTCGCCTTTTGTTCTCATTCCGAAACCCGATAAGTCGTACCGCTTTTGTATTGATTATCGGAAGTTGAATTCGCAATTAACTAAGAATTCGTACCCACTCTCAAACATTGATGATTTAATTTGTTCTTTAGGTGACTGTAAATTCTTTACATGCTTCGACTTAAAGAATGGATTCTGGCAGTTCTGCATAAAACCGTATTTGCTAGTTTTAAATGTTTTTTCGAATTCAATCGATTACCCTTCAGATTATGTAATAGTCTGACAGTTTTTCAAAATGCTATAGACAGAAATAATGAAACACTGATTCTATGTTTTTAGATTATTTATGACAATGTTTTAATATTTAATAAAAATTACAAAGTAAATAATGCAACAATGAAACACGATCGTTATAAAAAACACACAAAATTCTTACTACATAAACAACAGACCAAAATAAATATAGAACAACATTAGGATTAGGGAATTTCACAAAAACTTTTAAGGGATTTGTGATCAAAACAAGCTTTCCGTAAACAATTGATACAGACCTGAAAAATCAAGTACAAAAAAAAATCAACTACATGTATGTAGGTGTTTCCGAAAAATCTAATTGTTGTAATTATAAGCTTAGAAAAGATACGTTTACTAACCGTTCGACCAAAAAATTTTTTAGTCTCAGAACCTTGATTTTTTTAGATCCAAACTCACCATCAAATTCCCATGTATCCATCAATATTATGTTTAAAAATCAAAACTACGACTCATCATTTAGTAAGACTATGACTTATATAGAAAATGAAAAATAACTGTTAAGGTAAGGGTATAATTGAAGGGATTGTCCGGTTTTTGGCCAGTTTCAGTAAATCTGAAGGCTCTTTATATAAATACAATGCCCAAATCTATCCACGAAAATGTCCATGAAACACTTACATAGACTAGAAATTTTCTTTGAAGTTTTTGTGAAATTTTCCCTGGGATTTCAACTAGTAAAAAACATAAATATAACACTACAGAATTACAGTTATCTTAAAGCGATACTACGTCTTGGAATGAACAAAAAAATTAAGTTCTCAAACTTGGTCAATCAGAGTATATATTCATTAACAGTGTCCAAAGTATACAAACAGAATCAAATAAACCCATAAAACTAGGTAATTTTCCATACAATTACAGATTAAGACATTTATCAATTGTTGTATTTAAACATAGTTTTCTGGATTTATCAGATTATTTAGGTAATCTGTTTTATAGTTATGCCATAGTTATACTCCTATTGATCAAGTTTGAAAGTTTAATTTATTTGTTCATTCTACGACGTAGTATCGCTTTAACATCATCATTATCAGCTTTTATAACTTCTTTTCTGTTAGCTGTATCACAACTTAGATTTCAAGTTGTCTAGCATCAGGTTTATCTATAATTTGTGAAAATTTCATGGCAGAGACCAACCTAAATTTCCAGGTTTATTTGATATTTCACTGATATTGGGTGAAAGAACCTGAATATTTCATGTTTAAGTGTGTTACTTGTAGTTAAATTTGATCTACACAATCTCAAGTTTCAAATCAAATATTTCTCTACCGATAACTAATTTAAAAACATTTTTATCAATTTTTTTATTAAAACCGGGTGACATTTTTAATTTGACTTCATACTTTTGATCGCATCACTATAACAACTAGCATTCTACAAATACCACTATCACAGAAATAAGGCTATGGTTTTTTAAACAAAAACTTCAAAAAATGACATCAATATTCAAAAACATAGAAAATTAATTATGAAAAGATAAGATATGAATTTAGACTTAAAAAATTTCAAATTTAGAAAATTGACAATATACAAAAATTAGACGAAAATATTGTCGAGTCAAAACTTGAAATATGTACCTTATAATACTAACACTTACTTTTGCAATTTTTTTAATTGAAGACATTTACAGATATAAAAAAAAAGAGCAAGTTTTTTTAAAAAAAATCATACAACTAATTTTTCCCGTAATTTTGTCAAATTACACCGTAATCAGATATCACAAATTCTTGTCATAATATTCTCAGAATCTTGGTTCACTTTGTTTATGTCAAATATTGGAATTTGGGCAACGAATTTGTGAGGGATTTCAGTCTAAACTTCAAACCCCGTTAAAGATCCCTTGACAGTTGGAAATCGAAAATAAGAGCAGGCTACTGCTGTCCTGGCAAAATTTCACTCATTGCACACTGCATGGCGTTTGCCCGTCCTCAATAAGCCCATATAGGTGCAGAAAAATAGGACGTAAAACTCCATTCATTTCATTTTCATTTAAACTTCAAACCATCCCCCAAGACAATACCCATGAAAACTGTTTACTATTTGGTCCGCATCCCCTCAAAAAGCAGATATCAAAAAACCTGATTTAATACAGCACCAATATTTTGTAAATTTCATAGAAAATATTCAAAATTAAAAAAGTTGTATTTCAAAAGTGGGAAACATTAACAAGATATTTTGTGGTTATTGTCTAAAAGTATAGTGGAAAATTTATATGATTTGTTTTACAGTTGGGATCTTTCGTATTAGGGTTTTATTTTTCTAATAAAAACTTAATTTAAAATAGTTTTGGTATTCCGGTCATCTGATTAGTCAATCACAAAGTCTAATTTTAATTCAGTTTTAATATTTATTAAGATAACTGTATTTTTAAAATCTAAATTTTATCTGTTTGAGTTTTGGGAATATGGCGGCTGATTTTGACCAATTGGGTGGTTTCTTGTTGTGTTTTATGGTTTATATATTATGTGATTGATGGTGAAGGCGGGTATTGTTGACGTAAATTAGAGTATAAAAATACCTGAGACCTTACTTTACATGATTTTATAGTTCGAGTAATCTGATTGGTAAATCACTAAAACAATCTTTTTTTTAAAATTATATCACTTAATCATGCTTAAATTAATATTTTAATCGATCAGACTCCATTGTTTCTTTTATATATTCTTAAAGGGTTTGTAAAGTGTATTTCTAAACTGTGTATGTGTATCGGGGACACTGATAGCATCGATATGCACCATTCTAATTTCCATTCCGATGTCTGTGGTTCTTGCAATTCCACTAAAACTAACAGACGTCAGAATGGAAATTTGAATGGCGCAAATTGATGCTATCAGTGTCCACGATACACATACAAAGTTTACAGAACCTCTTTACAATCCCTTCAAGTAAAAAAAGGTTTTTTCAAATAATTTTAAACAAATTGGTAATTGTCTCGAGGAACGTTGAATGGTGTCCGATGTCGTAAATTATCGTTATCATTTAGTTCATATTTCTTCGTCCAATCAACTTGAAGTGGGCGTAGGAATCCACATAATTTGAGCTGCAGCACATCATTTAAATTCTGTATCACTCCACGACTGAAAAATAGAGCCACATTGTTTAAAAATAGAACCACATTGTTTAAAAATAGAGCCACATTGTTTAAAAATAGAGCCACATTGTTTAAAAATAGAGGCACATTGTTTAAAAATAAAGCTACATTGTTTAAAAATAGAGCCACATTGTTTAAAAATAGAGGCACATTGTTTAAAAATAGAGCCACATTGTTTAAAAATAGAGCCACATTGTTTAAAAATAGAGCCACATTGTTTAAAAATAGAGCCACATTGTTTAAAAATAGAGCCACAATGTTTAAAAATAGAGGCACATTGTTTAAAAATAGAGGCACATTGTTTAAAAATAGAGCCACATTGTTTAAAAATAGAGCCACATTGTTTAAAAATAGAGCCACATTGTTTAAAAATAGAGCCACATTGTTTAAAAATAGAGCCACATTGTTTAAAAATAGAGCCACATTGTTTAAAAATAGAGCCACAATGTTTAAAAATAGAGGCACATTGTTTAAAAATAGAGCCACATTTTTTAAAAATAGAGCCACATTGTTTAAAAATAGAGCCACATTGTTTAAAAAATAGAGCCACATTGTTTAAAAAATAGAGCCACATTGTTTAAAAGATAGAGTCACATTGTTTAAATAGGGGGGGGTTACATGGACTAGCGAACCATTCATACTCTACTTTAACAGTAACAATTCAAACAGAATATCAACTTTAACAGTGCTTATTTGTTTTCAAGGGGGGTTTGTCCAAACCCCTCGAACCCCACCTGGCTACGGGTACGTAATTGCTGAATATTTCGGTTTTCTCGTCTGGCAAGGTTCATTTAACTATTGTACTTTGAACAAATTAAAAATTCAGTTTTCCATTTTTACTAGGTGTGGGTGTAAAAATTTGCACTTTTTGCATGTGACATTCGTTTCCTTTTAGCGCAGTTTATCATGCTTAAATGTCATTTGTCTACTTCAGATGTAAAAACAATGGCTCCTTTATAGATTCAATTCAAAACAAGCGTCAATATAATTTTTAACTATCATAATTTTAATGATATTCTCAATAAAAGTTTTGGGTGCAGTCGATCATTATTTTAATTCAGTTGTGAATGTCAAATATAAAAGCTTAAAGTATTATTGTGACATGATATATGACATGGATCAATCATCATTAGAAAGTTACTGTTTTTTAAAAATAACAGTTTTATTTGTCCTTTCAAAAGTGAACATTTCCCCACATGTCCCTGTGGTTGAAAACTTATGCTCTGAATAAAGGAATAAGCCTGATTTTGGCTGACTATTTTAGGCTCTAAAATAGGGTGACTATTTCAGACTCTACTTACTGAAAAGGGCTGACTATTTTAGGTTTAACTTACTGAAAAGGGCTGACTATTTTAGGCTTTACTTACTGAAAAGAGCTGACTATTTTAGGCTTTACTTACTGAAAAGGGCAGTCTATTTTAGGCTCTATTTACTGAAATTGGCTGACTATTTTAGTCTCTACTTTCTGCAATGGACCAACTATTTTAAGCTCTAATCACAGAAAAGGGCTGACTATTTTAGACTCTACTTACTGAAAAGGGCTGACTATTTTGGGTGCCTGATGACAACAATCATCATGTTGATGGTCTTGATGTTGGGTATCTGGGGGTTGTTGATGAAATATCGGGTAACGTCCACAATTTAACCTTTCATTAGAGGTCATCGCTAACCACATGACCTGAAAATAAAACATAATAGGGGTCAGCATAGCCAAATCAGGTATAAGTGAATCAAATCTGATAGAGTTCACTTGCTAATTAGGGTGTGCCAGTCAAATTTGAGCAGCAGAGGCAGCGGCAGGTTTGGTTCCAGGCAGGGTATGATAACTCTTCTAGACACCTGATACCACTTTTCATTATGAAAGATTTACTCATTTATTGATATACTTCCTCAAAGTTCATTAACTGCTACCAATGTATTGCAATTTTGATTAATGGGTATATAAATTTCGATATTTGTTTTATAGTTGGAAGATTTGTTTTATAGTTAGGATCGTTCATGCTTGGGTTTATCATTTTCAGCAAATTCATCATTTTTAGATTTACTATTTATCATTTTCAGATTTGCTATTTATCATTTTCAGCAAATTCATCATTTTCAGATTTGCTATTTATCATTTTCAGATTTGCTATTCAAATATTTTACTCCACTAACCTGATAAAGTTGACAGAAGAATAAACAGGAAACCCAGAACATGTGACAGACAGCGTTGATCATAATCCACGCTACCCATGGTGACATGGTAAATATTTTACGTAACGACCCCGTTATACCTTCCTCGTAAAACTCTATTGATATCTCCGAACTGAAATCTGTTAATTATAGAATAATCACATCGTTAGAGGGATAAATATCTTATATTGTACTATAGACAAACAGAGATATTTTGGCTCATCCGAGTACCGTCAAATCATATACAAAACCAGTCCATTATATTTTCAAGGGTATAAAAGAATCTTATTTAGGGGGTTGTTTGTTTGGCATGTTACAGCAACACCCTTGAAAATATAATGGACTGGTTGTGTATATGTTTTGAATGTACCCGGATGAGCCGAAATATCTCTGTTTTTCTAAACTATAAAAACATGAATATCAAGCTACAATAACAACATATTTTCTGTTACTACAGTGCTGAATACATCATCGATAGACCCTAATCAGATGTCAGTCACCCCATGCTCAATAGTGTGGCTCTGATTGATGACTTTGTATCTTATCAGCGAGTTTTCATCAACTCTGGCATTTTTACTAGCATGAAAAAACACGTAATGGGTAGCCTATACTTGATGTCTGATTGACCCTTGACCCAGACGGACATTTGAATGGGTCAGACGGTCATGTCCGGAATATAGAGCCAAATCAACAGCCCAAAGCGAGGGTCAAACAAGAAAGGTAATGTCTTGTCACTGCAAACAAATCTCCACCTTGACATCTTCAACACCTCCTTCTACAATCCTTCTTCCTTAAAAATTAATCATATTTAACATCAATCATTTCCGATTAATGAAGCCAATTTCACTGCAGTAACAAGACTTTACCTGTTTTGTTCGTGTAATGAACCTAAATTTGAATACAAGATGGCCGACTCATATCAACTTTGGAGCTAGCATAGCACGCTAAATAAAATCATATTCTATACTGTGATCACCATATTCAATAAATCATATTTCAGTCTCTTAAATTTATTCTTCAGAGAGAGTTGTTTTCTTGTGCATTAAAATCAGTTTATCAAAGTCAATCTCCACATAAGAGTTGTCTTCCCCTTGCCCATTTAGCAGGCAAGATGGCTGCCCTATCATGGCCAAGTCATAATGTAAGTGTTTTTACATTGATGAAGTTTGAGCTAAATCATTAAGGTCTATTACACCTTACACTTGAATTAACTAAGGGGGGATAATTTTGACATTTTATTAAAAGTATATTTCATGAGTTGTTAACTTGATTATGTTGGCCAGTCATGTCCGAGTTAAGCACCAAATTGTCTGGCTGTGAATTTGATTTAAGGACAAAAAAATATTTGACTTTGAATATCTTACAGTTATTAAAGGGATTGTAAAGAGGTTTTCTGAACTTTGTATGAGTATTGGGAACACTGATGGCATCGATTTGTGCCATTCAAATTTCCATTCCAACATCTGTGGTTCTTGCAATTCCACTAGGGTTAGGGTCACTGACAGTAATCTACCTTCCGGTACTATTGATATCTATGCAGATCACTGTCAGTGACGCCATAAAACTTGTTAGTTTTATTGGAATTGCAAGAACCACAGATTTTTTTTTTGTAAACAATATTTTATTCATATAAATACGAAAAGGATTGGGGAACAGGCTTTCGCATATAACCCCTCTCCTAACCACCGATGTCAGAATGGAAATTGGAATGGCGAAAATTGATGCTATCAGTGTCCCTGATACACATAAAAAGTTTAGAAAATCTCTTTACAATCCCTCAATTAATGTCAGCAAATTCTATTTTTTTTAAAAAGAAAGAAAAGTAAAACTTACATAAGTAACAGCCGTACATACACCAACTGATCATGCCCATTAGAAAAAATAAATAACCCAGAAAATACTTGTGGTTTAATGCCCCTGAAAAAAATAATAATGAATACGGTAAGGGCAGGGAAAAAGAAATGAAACGAAATGGTTTTTTATGTCCCACTTTACTGCACCTAATAAATTGACAAATATGCGATTTTGATTACGGAATTGTTTTGCTTGTACAGATTTTTATTGTGGAAGTTGGACAAATTCAAAGAAAATTTGTATCAGCAGCAGTAGATGGATGGATCTATGATTTTGCAATGGTTATATCACTTTTGCACTATAACAGTAATTCCCAACTTTTATTTAACTATATTTTGTTGTGTAAGGTCTGTAGTTGCTTGTGGTCAAATGTATCTGACCTCCTGATGATGAGCAGGCACAAAACAACAACCCTTGCGTTATATTCCCTATTTTTGCCTTGTTTGGAATTAAACAGGGGTCCATGGCTCTGAGAGCTTCGTGAATTTGGGCCACTACTTGAAAGATAGTGGACCACGGCCATATACGCCTAACGAAAAATTTAATCGGGATAAAATTAAACTTTCTCAAACCTTTCGATTTAGGTCCAATAACATCCATTTTAAGTTTCATCAAAATCGGTTGAAAACTAAGAAAGTAATAGCATATTCAAGATTTGGGGCAAGGGCAATAACTCTGCTTCTAACTATGGAAAATAGCTCAAATTCGAACTTGATCTTCGTTTTATGAATATGTAAACACATATCAAATTTCATTTGATTCTGTCAAAAACTCTAGTTTTTAGAGCGTTTACAAGCAAATGTTGACTGACAGACCGACAGATTTGTGGCAAGTGCAATAACTCTGTTTCTAACGATCAAAAATAGCTCAAATTCGAACTTGATCTTCGTTTTATGAATATGTATACACATATCAAATTTCATTTGATTCCGTCAAAAACTCTAGTTTTTAGAGCGTTATAAGAACAACAAGCATTGAGATAAAAATTGTAAAGATTTTGAACTCACCAACACAATTATCTATCCAAGGACAATGATGGTCGAACTTGGCTACACATTTATTACACAACCCACAATGTTTAGATCTTAACGGTCGGCGAATTAAACACGTACTACAAAACTGGCTTAAAGTCAGGGTTTGGGTTTCAGCTAAATCTAATATCGTCTGAAAGAGAATATATTATTGGGTAACTTGATTTTATTTTAAAACAATTGATAATTTGAGGACAAACTTAGCTTCACAATGTCAAGCTATCAAAAAATATTTACATTTGCTAAGTTATATTCCCATTGACCTAATGTTAATTCGTATGGCGGTTATCACACAATAAATGCCACTGCTAGCCACGTGACCTAGCTTTACGTCATATTTTACTTGGATACGTGTAACAAAATGACGGAGTAATCTTTGATAAAGAAATAGTTCCCGGAAAATTGAATGACCTTGAGTTGAACCCAATAAAAATCCCATGTTTTCAAAACGTAAATGCTAGCGCACATTCATTCAATTTTGCAGCCAACCTGTGTCCTAATACACGATCATACACGCCATAGGGTAACAGTTTATTGGTTTGTCTTATACCTTTACATTATTAAATACTTTAATATTTTTAAACATTGACCATCCCCCTCCCCCCTCCCCCCTTCAACTCTGAATAATAAAGAGTTACCTACCCTGATTTTGTCTTCTCTATTAGTATTAAGATATCCTGGGTCAGATCGCCATGATTTATAGAAATAATATGATAATAAAGAGTTACCTACCCTGATCTTGTCTTCTCTATTAGTATTAAGATATCCCGGGTCAGATCGCCATGATTTATAGAAATAATACGATAATATAGAGTTACCTACCCTGATCTTGTCTTCTCTATTAGTATTAAGATATCCCGGGTCAGATCGCCATGATTTATAGAAATAATACGATAATATAGAGTTACCTACCCTGATCTTGTCTTCTCTATTAGTATTAAGATATCCCGGGTCAGATCGCCATGATTTATAGAAATAATACGATAATATAGAGTTACCTACCCTGATCTTGTCTTCTCTATTAGTATTAAGATATCCCGGGTCAGATCGCCATGATTTATAGAAATAATACGATAATATAGAGTTACCTACCCTGATCTTGTCTTCTCTATTAGTATTAAGATATCCCGGGTCAGATCGCCATGATTTATAGAAATAATACGATAATATAGAGTTACCTACCCTGATCTTGTCTTCTCTATTAGTATTAAGATATCCCGGGTCAGATCGCCATGATTTATAGAAATAATATGATAATATAGAGTTACCTACCCTGATCTTGTCTTCTCTATTAGTATTAAGATATCCCGGGTCAGATCGCCATGATTTATAGAAATAATATGATAATATAGAGTTACCTACCCTGATCTTGTCTTCTCTATTAGTATTAAGATATCCCGGGTCAGATCGCCATGATTTATAGAAATAATACGATAATATAGAGTTACCTACCCTGATCTTGTCTTCTCTATTAGTATTAAGATATCCCGGGTCAGATCGCCATGATTTATAGAAATAATATGATAATAAAGTAATATTGATGGTGAATAGGACATGTTTTACATTAGAATCAATATCTACACTAGAGTTAAGGTTCATACAAGATTTTGGACTCTCTATTTTTACAGGTGTAGATGACTGATACCCCAACCAAATGGGTATTAGTACCCCCGGTTGGGAACCAAGGCTTTAAGGGCTGTTTCAGGAAAAATTACATACCCCCTTGAGATGGATATCAAGCCCCATCTATTTTTGGCCAACTGATGTCAGAAATCGCAAAACATTTACCGCTTGCGCCATAGGCGCTTGCGGTGCTGTTGAGTTTGAAACATGTTATGTTTCAGAGCCCCCTTTTCTCTAAATCCTGGATCCGCTCCCTGTACAAGATTATGTAGCGCCCTAGTCTAGTGATTGGTCTCTGTATAGTATACAAGATTATCTAGCATGCTAGTCTAGTTCCCAAGTTGATACTAGAGATTGGTCTCTGTATAGTATACAAGGTTATCTATCACCCTAGTCTAGTTCCCAAGTTAATACGAAAGTTAGATTAGATAAAAGGATACAGGGAATAAGGTAGACAAACCAAGTATAAACCATCCAGAATTTGGTAGCAAGATAAATAGCTATAGGCATCAAGTGGCGTACATTTTCATCTATAAACGATCTACAATAACAAAATCATTTTAATCATTAGTCTTTTATTCAAAGTTTTCCAAAATAAAAAAAAATACATCAGAAAGAGTTTTTTTCTAGAACTCTGTGATCTTTCTTCTCAAAACTAAAGATGTCCATTCTTTTCTGGACTTTCAATAATATATTATGATCTTTTCCACTCCTAATGTGACTGATAAAGACACGCAATGGCATGTAGTGTACAATAAAGGAAATTTTGCTGTGAGGACAGCTCAGACTTTCTCAAAAGGCGGCCTGCTGGCCAAATCCGGCTCACAACGCTCTCTCAAGAAGACCCTCCAAAATGCTTCGCCTGCTTAGCTAGCTTTGTTACCATTTGGCTCTTAAATATCATTCATAAAATACATTTGGCCCTTATATATAATTTATAAGATAGTGGACCACGGCCATATACGCCTACCGAAAAAGTCGAAAAAGGAAAAAATTTAATCAGGAGAAAACTAAACTTTCTTAAACCTTTCGATTTAGGTCCAATAACATCCATTTTAAGTTTCATCAAAATCGGTTGAAAATTAAGAGAGTAATAGCATATTTAAGATTTGGGACAAGGGCAATAACTCTGCTTGTAACGATCGAAAATAGCTCAAATTCGAACTTGATCTTCGTTTTCTGAATATATATACACATATCAAATTTCATTTGATTCCGTCAAAAACTCTAGTTTTTAGAGCGTTTACAAGGAAATGTTGATGGACGGACCGAAGGATTTGGGGCAAGGGCAATAACTCTGCTTCTAACGATCGAAAATAGCTCAAATTCGAACTTGATCTTCGTTTTATGAATATGTATACACATATCAAATTTCATTTGATTCCGTCAAAAACTCTAGTTTTTAGAGCGTTTACAAGCAAATGTTGATGGACGGACCAACGGATTTGGGGCAAGGGCAATAACTCTGCTTCTAACGATCGAAAATAGCTCAAATTCGAACTTGATCTTCGTTTTATGAATATGTATACACATATCAAAATTCATTTGATTCCGTCAAAAACTCTAGTTTTTAGAGCGTTTACGAGCAAATGTTGACGGACGGACGGACCGACGGACGGACGGACCAACGGACAGGGGTGACTACAAAATAGGTCCTCATAGAGAGATGAGGGCGTATAAAAATACATCTGGCCCTTTTCAAAAATTCCCAAAAAGAAAAAACGACAAACTTACGCAGTTATTATTCTTAAGAATATCATAGATATCACAGCTAGGCCGAGCTTCGTATACCACAATGCATTGCTCTCGGGTATATACCCGACTAAAAACAACACGACGAACGGTATCACATATACAACATACTTTTTAATATCCTACAAAGAAAACACAAAAAAAATAAATAACTTTTAATGATTTTAATTAACCCTCTAAAAACAAATTCAGTTTGATCAACAAGATACAGAGATACAATAAGAATACTTTAGAATTACTTTTGAGTAACATGACAACATTTTTGTTAATGAACATTTTTTTCAAAAATGCAGAATGGCCCTTTATACAAGCACATCCTGTAACACACAGGGCCTTGGTTTATTATCCCATTGGAACAAGATAAGTCCCTTTGTCCTACATTACTGACAAGCAGGGAATTGGATGATATTCTTCAGAACGGATCCATCTTTACAAAAGATTTGTTAAGTTACCAACAACTTTTATAACACCAAGACCTAAAACCTTAGTAAACTAAAAAACATGTCATGTCAAATTTTACTTACTTTATCTACAGTAAGCCGACTTAAAAATCCACCTGATTTTGCTCGATTTAAAGCAAGTTCTTGACGTAATTTACGAGCAAGAGGAAAGTTTTTAGAAGATACCGCTAAGTCAATGGCAGTCTGGCCCTACAAACAGAAAATATTTCAACATTACTGTTAATATACATGAAGGGCAAGGGAAGGTAGAATTTTAATGATGGGCAGTGTGCAATGACGACAGTTTTTAGAAGATACAGCTAAGTCAATGGCAGTTTGGCCCTACAATCCAAAAAATATTTCAACTTTACTGTTAATATATATGTTAACAGGGCCCAGATTTTTAGGCTTATTTACCTTATGATCCGTATCTTCGATCTGTGCCCCAGCAGTTAACAATAATCGTACAACTACGTGGTTTCCTGTTTGACACGCAAACATCAGGGGAGTTAATCCATTTTTATCGTCATGCCGATGAACAGACGCTCCAAATGTTAATAATAATCGTACAGGATCGTAACTGAAAGGGAAATGAGTTAATCTGTTGAATCTTTTGAAAAATAATGTTGTGAATTGAACAAAAACATTTTGACCTTTTACCCTTTGAACCCTAACGTTACTTTGGCTAAAACGTCATATACCCTTAACTCCAAGCAATATTTCTTAAAACGTATTACGTTAACGTTGTATGACGTCACTTAACAACGGCCGGTATACCGGCTTGTCGGGTATATATAACTTAAGGATGGGCCGGTATACCGGCTTGTCGGGTATATATAACGTAAGGATGGGCCGGTATACCGGCTCGTCGGGTTGAAAGGGTTAAATTTGTTTTAAAATTCATGAAAGTATTCTGATATGGATTTTGTGGAAAAAAATGAAATGTAGTAAATCCTCTTACGTTCTAAAGAAAAACTGCAATATCAAGCAATGCATAGTGATAAAAATTTTGCTAGCAGAGATGAAAAAAATTCAACAGACCCTACTAATAGTAAAATCAGATGGCAATGTCTAAATGCCTTATCATGCAGTCAAAAAGTCTTACCCAAAAACTCTATGTGATGCCCACATGAGGGCAGTGAGACCATTTCTGTCCACCATGTCCACATCTTGTCCTTTAGCTATTAGATACGCTACTAGGGCTGTGTGACCAAACTGAGCAGCTAAATGTATACAGCTACAACCTGAAAAAGTAACAAATAATAATTAAAACAGATCTAAAATAGTTAGTAGAATGTCATCATATAAAAAATACAATAGGCACATTGAAATAAAACCTGAAAATAAAATACAGTTTAAGATATATTACAAGCATGCCCATTGTAAATTTCTGGGGTATTATTTTTGAAAACTTTTCACGCAACAGTCATCTGATTTGTCAATCACTAATTTTTGTTTAAATCTGCTTTATTATCCAATCATCCAACTTCTGTATATTAATTTAAATCTGTTATGTTTTTGGTTTTGAGAATAAGGACTCTGGAAACAATGGACACAAATCTAAATTCAATGATCAATAAGATAATGTGCTTGAAGCTTAAAGTGGACCAACTTTCAATAGGAATCAATATTTATTCTTACATTGACTAGGATTCAAACCCATGGCACCTAAATATGAAAAATTAAAATCCCCACCTACCTTCACCGTCTCTGAGAGAAGGGTCTGCTCCATACGACATTAATAATACTAACATATTCAGGTGACCTTGTCTGGAAATATAGACATCCAAAAATTACTCAAGGACAAAAATGTGCAAAATAAATAACATGATTTTTGTAAAATATATCAGTTTAATAATAATTTGATAATTAGAGTATTAATTGTGCGGTTCTATAGCACAGTCAGTTAGAGAGTCATTCTTTACAAACATGACATCATTTGCTTGGTTAAGATAACATGGTGGTTGTTGTGGATGAGAGTTCGGTTCTCAATCAGAGTGTGATAGTCCGATGACCTTGAATAAGTCATCTTCACTAATAATTCCAGTCCACCTAGCTGTAAATGGGTACACATAATATGGGGAAGATCAATGCCAAGAGGTTTGGCCAAGCACAAGCTGGTAGAAAGATCTTCATGGAAACCTAAGTGTTATCCTTGTAAAATAAAGATGTTGCTTTCATTTTTTTCTTTGGGCCCTTTACCCCTGAGTCTGCGGTGCACATACCTGGTGGACCAGTGCATAGGAGTAGAATTCAAATCTCCACCTAACTTATCAACTACAGCTCCTTTTGATATCAAATACCTAGAAAGAAAAAAAAAATCAAATTTAGCTAAAAATTTGAAAAGAAAGTCCTTTAATATCAAACTTCAAACCAAGCTTCTAGTGGGTGGGTTCGTTTTGCCACATGCCCAACTTGCCGCATCGTGCCCAACTCCACAAAAACTAGGCAGGGTTAGGGTTAGGTTGGGTTTGGGTTGCTTAGCCTACATAACCTTAACAAATGGTCATTCCGGATTTTTTCAGAAACCTTTAGTTTCGTTTTACTAGTCGTTTTTGTGCAGTTGGGCACGATGCGGCAAGTTGGGCAATGCGGCAAAACGAACCCACCGGCTTCTAGTCCCATTAGGTCTGTTACAATTTAGAAATATAACTTGTAATTTCAGGATTAATGTTGAGAGCAACAGACTCAATGGCTTTTCTATAAGCTTTTATCAGTAGTAGTGATGCAAGTCAGATAGACTGTGCACTAGTGACTGTGCATTTTAAAGATCCCTTGACGCAAACACCGCTTTCCTGATAAAATTTCTATCTTGCAAACTGAACAGCATTTGCCTATCTTCATTAGCCCAAACAGGTGCAGAGAAGCACGAATTTGTATTTATTTTCAGTCTATAAGCTTATTATCATAGGATTTCATTTTCTGATACTCAGTGTTCAAATATGCAAGACTTACTTGACCAAGTCAGCTCTATTGTTAATGGCTGCCCAGTGAAGTAAACTGACATTTTCTTTGTCCATTTGATTGACATCAAACCCCGCCTCCACCAGTTCACAAACACGATCATATACTCCATATTGGACTGCTCGTACGATATCAAAATGTCTGAAATCTTCTTGAGTTGCTTGAGGAGGGGTGGGTGCAGATTTCTCTGAATCAAATTTTGAAGCTTCTTCTTTTCCAACCTGAAATAGAGACACCATGTTGTGCAAAGCTAAGCAAAAGGCAGAATCATTCTGTCATCCATGTTTCATGGAATTCAAAGGCTACGTGGAGCAGAGATTATCAAATTGACATAAAACTATAATTCTATGTTAAGATAGGAATATGTTCACTAACTGTTCGACCAAAAACCTTTTAGTCTCAGATCTTGGAATTTAGGCCTTCTCAGATCAAATGGCGGCCAAATCCGCCCTTGAGTTGGCCCTAGAGTGACCCCTTCCACTAAAACACTATGCTAGCTAAGCCCTTCTATTTTTTTTATATATAAAGAATTTGGCCCTTAGCCTTAACAAAATCAGAAGGCCTGTTCTAAATATTCATAAAAGAATGAGTTTTAGATTTAATTCAAAAGCCACATTACAATGCATCAAATGGAGTTCATTGATCAAACCATAAGGAAATCAATTTTCCTTATCTGGTTTCACTTAGAACATGTCTGAACATTCAGATTGCGAAATCAAACCTGGCTAATCATTTCACAGTAGGGCCTAATCCTTCTCAGATATAAACCGAATTTGTAACCATAACTATAATACAAATTCGAGAATATGCTTTCGACGATCAAATAATTTCAGATTTTGCACAATTAAACTCTCATCCAAGCGCATTGCTTCAATTTCTTTCGAACAGGGAAGCCGATGAAAATAACACGAGAGTGACAGGACCGAGTTGGGAAATCCAAGACACCAGTATTATAACGCCGAAATCTCTTGAATGCACAATGTAAACCAAATCTTAAAATCATGGGCGGATTCTTCGTGAATCAATGCTTGTATGGTTAACATTTTAACGAAAATCAAAAGCTATTTGAAGTCTCACCTTAGGTAAAAGCGGTTGGATAGGATTGCAGTTGGGATCAACGTCTGCCATCTTGAATTCCTAAGTCACTTCGATTAAAAGTCATATCGCCCACTTATCGTAGATATATGAGTCAAATCGGCCCCAAAAATGTCATTTCGTCCCCATAATTACATTTTCCTACCAGAATGGAACAGAAAGAGACGGTTGTTTAAAAGGAAATAAAAATTAAGAATAAGTTTGCATTTTCTTAACTAATATTCACAGAACTATGTAGAAACAGAGGTCTAGCTGCAATCTGGCTATGTACATAAAAATGTCCTTGTCAGTCAGCCACATCCTTGGGGTTGGTTCCATGGGGGGTTGGTTCCATGGGGGGTTGGACTTTGGAAATAGAGAAAGCCCCAGTAGGCTTTGTACAAAACAAGAAGTTGAACATTTTGACAGACATATTGGCATACACGTTCTATGTGTTTCTAGTTTTCAAGCACCAAGATAAATACACTCTTGGCAACAGGGCTGAGCACAGTCCTCTATAGCTAAACAAAACTATCTTAATTATAAGGGGGTGGGGGGAAGGGGGGGTGGGGGAGTGCTCTCTAACCTCCAGAAGAATAGTTTGTACCCACATTTTCACTCCCACTTTACTTCGATGAAATTTCAAAATGTGATTTTTACAGTTTTTTGCTGTAAATGTG
Source organism: Lottia scabra (assembly GCA_029955415.1). NCBI lineage: Eukaryota > Metazoa > Mollusca > Gastropoda > Lottiidae > Lottia > Lottia scabra. Next base: position 2,724,144 of record JARJEI010000019.1, on the reverse strand, counting down.
TGTCAGAATGCAACAAATCAAATCCCTTTTGGGGAACTAGCACATTTTGGCTCTTCCATAGTGCTATCCCTCCGTTAATCATTCCGCCCCCTATTTTCACCATCAGTTTCAGGGGGATGGCACCGTCACTGCGGAAAGGGAACAAGAAGGGTTTTTTCAGAAAATGAAATATAAATTCTTACTAATTAAAACAACGTTTCATTTTATTTCTTTTACTGTTTTATTCATTAATAGTATCCTAACCACATCTTTCACTTTGACAAGCCATTCACAAATACAGGTTTTGACATGGTCTTAGGACAGTGGTTCCCAACATTTTTTACACTGTGGCCCAAATTCATGAAGCTCCCATAGCCAATAGCCATGGCCCCCTGATCATTTCCAAACTAGGACTGAATAGGGAATATAGCACAAGGCCTGTTGTTTTATGCCTCCTCATCATCAGGAGGTCAGATGCATTGGACTACAAGCAACTACAGACCTTACACAGCACAATATAGTTAAATAAAAGTTGGGCTAAAGAAAAAATAATATACATCTTCATGCCCCATGGCCCCCAGGCTGGGAACCACTGTCTTAGGAAGTATGACGATGGAGAGCGTGGTTTGGACACTTTGTTTGACAAGTCAACTTCCATTTATCTTAGCTTAGAAAATGTTATAAGATTTGAACGACATATGGAAGCGAGGAGCACATATAACAAAACACAAGACAATATTATGGAATATAACACACTTCTTTAATACAGTCTTGTCTTGTTTTGTGTTTTGTTATTAGAAAATGTTCATAACAACTAATCTTTTAGAACATAAAAATTAAATCTATATGTAAATCACTAACATACATAAATATAACAGTCGAATGTGATATGGTCACGAGAGTCTCCATTCACAAAAAATATACAAGAATAATATGAATGAACAGTGAAAACAGCAAAAAGAATGATTTAGATGGACTATTATTCTGCACCACATTGAGCTTATGAAATGAAATGGGGCTTTTATGACGTACTTTTCTGTTTTGGGGGCTAATGAAATGAAAGGTCTTCTTTATTTTTCTGTCCTTCTCCAAACTGCTCTAATGAAACGAAATGGAATTCAGTTGCGTTAATCAAATAAAATGGGGTATTACACCCTACTTTTTTCTTTCATTTTGGGCGAATGAAAAGGGTGGGCAAGCAAGTATGAGACACTTATATTACTATAAAGTAGGCTTCTCAAACGGCCTTAAGAGTGACCCCTCAAAACTGACCCTGTCTGCTAAAAAATGCCATGCTACCTAAGCTCTATTTGACCTTTATATTTTTTTATAAAATGCATTTGGCTCTTTACAAAAATTGATTGAGAAGGCTTGCTATAAAGGCAAACAAAAGCCTAAAGAATCATCAAAAATTTCTCCCTGAGTGTCCATTCCACCATTTATAAAACATAATTTGTAAGTCTTCACTTCTGCTTGAGGATTGGTTTCAGCTGAATTCGTTAAGTCAGGTTGATTCACACAGAGTTGTGGTTCTTGAATTTGGCAGGATTCCAAGGCGTGTGGTAGATTTGTAACTACTGCTCCAGATCTCTCATCTGCATTTCCTTGATTATCTCCCTTACCATTAGGGCTCTGCTCTTTTTCCAATGTTTCTTCTGTATTTTCATTCTCTGCTGTAATGGCGTTGGTATTTCCAGAGTCTGTCAATTCTCTCTCTACCTCAATGACACAAACTCCAAAATCTAATCTTGAAGCCGGAGGGGGGCCATCTAATTTTAATTCACTCCAAGTGTTAGTTAATGTGTCGAGTTTATAAAGCTCGCCTAAAGCGCCATCTTTGGTCATTCCTCCGAACATATAGAGATCAGATCCGCTTACAACTCCACCATGTGCTGCCCTTGCAGACGGACTCTTCTTTTTCTTCTTGATGCTTGACCAGGCTCCATTTTCCAGATCCAAAACATGAAGATCGTCATAAAATGTTGCAGACGCCATTCCACCATGAACATAGACCTTCTTGCCAACAGCCAGCATAAGATGACCATGTCGTGGCTTGGGTGGATCTCCATGAACTGACGGGGTAGACCAAGTGGAGGTGGCGACATCTAGGATATGTACTTTTCGGTCACCGACTGGTTCAGCACAAGAATGTCCCCCACTGTACACTACCAGTTTGTCACCAACCACTGCCGTTGTATGATGGGTTCTTGGTGATGGTGGAGTTCCTTGAACTGTCATGGTGGACCATTCATTGGAAACAAGATTCAAAATTTGAACGTCATTCAGGTTGCCGGTTTGATCAGCACCTCCAAAGATATAAATTCTATCGGGAAAGCTTTCAGGTATGAATGCTACATGTTCGTAACGAGCTTTAAATCCTGGAGTATCCAAAGTGTCCCAATTTAAAGTTTCCAAATCCAAAATGTACACATCACCAAAGGATCCACTGGGATTAGCACCTCCAATTATGTAAACTTTTCCTTGATGTCCATTTTTACCTTTCACAAAAGTACAAGTGTGACCTACACGCATTGAGGGAGAGTCTCCTAAAGCTGATACAACATACCATAAATTGTCATTTGGTTTTGTGTCAATTTCTAAAATTGGATGAAGCTCCATTTTATTATTATTATTATTATTATTTATTAGTCTTATCCACTTTCACAAATTGGAACAATTCAGTTCATTCTAGGAGTTAGAAGTTGTCTTATACATGTATTCAGTATGATGGTGTCAGTTGTCGTTTTGACTACTTTTTGGGGAGTAGACAATCCTACAGCTGACAAATTACGTTCACAGTTAAGCTAACAAGTATAGACATCTCTTACAAATACATTTCTATGGACACAATGTGATGGTTGTTTACATTTTATTTACCTCGGAATTCCCTTCTCTATCACGTGATATGTGGTCACATGGTTACCGTGTTGAATTATTGGGGAAAACCCCGATGACTACGTCATAACTATTTATGTTACTAAAAATAACAGTCCAATGAAAAGCAATCTAGTTGTTTTATCGCCCGTTAAAGGGATAGTAAAACGTTACTTTTTTTTAAGATTTGGGACACTGATAACATCAATTTACATCTTCTAATTTTCAATCAAAATTAGAGTTTTATGACGTGGGCCTACCTATCGTAAAAGTTCTTAGATGTTGTTAGCAGCTCTTGCGACGGTGACATCATAGTGATTTTTTTAAAACATAAAAAAAGTTGAAAATCAATGCATTTATAAGTAAGCATAGTTTTGCGCTCTTGAGATAAATCACTTTTTGAGAATAATCGGATAAGCTGAGATACCCATTAATCAGTCCCCACAGCACCTTCCGAAAAGGCTACTGGAACCCCAGGTTTAGGCCATACCCCGGGGGACAATAAAATTAAATCAGAGTTATTAATTTTGACGGAGACAATATTGACTAATGAAGTATATTATCTAATTAACGTCATACTGATCTACCTGGGGCCTAATTAACACATGCTAAGTGGGGTGGATATCTCCACGAGACAGTTTATGCCTAAGGTCTTAATAAACATCAATTCGGGTATCCAACTTGTGACAGATCAAATACTTACCCTTAATTGGCTTACTATTTATATTATCCAATCAACGATTAGTATAATCTACTTTCGGTTTAATCCGGATTGAGATATAACCCAATCAAACAGGCCCCTAATGCAATATACCTGTAAAGGAAGTATGACCTATATATGTGTAGCGGTAAGATAGGGTTAGATGAATTAATTTGAGATTTACACCTGCATATTCAAATCTTCAGTCACGTTAGTCATTTCTTATACAGATAGCCAGTTATCGAACGTGAAAAGGACACCATTGTTGTGTAAACTTGAAGACAAAATCGATAAAAAAAGAAGACGAATCTCACAGTGAACTTTACCGGACATGTAAAACTTTTGGCCTACAATTTGGTCAAGAAATATGTCCAGTAAGAAAATCAGTAAAAAGTCATTTTATTCCCCAGGAAAACATTCCAAATCTACTCAATCCAGCGTGGATTATACATTTCAACACGACGAAAGGTAAATATGAAATTTTAATATTTTGAGCCATCGGTTATTCATATTTTTAGGGTTTGTCACGTAACTCGAAAATGTTATCTTTTACGGTATTCAAGCGAAAATTTTGTAACAGATACGAGTCTCATGAAAAGAAAAATGAGTGTTGAATTGTTATGAAAATAAAGGAAACTGTGTCGGGTGTAAAGAATACCCGATGACTAAGAGTTATTAAGTCATTAATATAACAATAGAAAAGAGGGGGTCTAAGTGAGTAACCTTGTTGAATACCGATATATAGTATGGCTATTTTTAGTGTCACAAAAGTCAACAGGCGAATAAATTGAACTTTTCTCATCGTTCTTTCCATTGAGAGAGAAAAATTTACGATGAATTTGCCTTTGGAGCAATTTTGGAAGTTCTATCAAACGTAATTTAAAAACCTCAGATATTGAGCAATTATCGTCATCATTTCTCCATAATATTACAAGGGTACTGGACTTATTTTGCCAAAAATCAAAACGGTTCACAAGTCCTCTACATACGTTTTGCAACATTATGCTATAGAACCCACAGGGGCTCGTAGTTATATTTTTATAAATATTGTTATACGGTTATAAGAGAAATGAGAAGGGAGGACACTAATTTTGGGGTCAAAATTGAAATAGAAATTCTGCGCCTTTCTTCGCCTCGAAAACGGCCAAGTCTTTGGTCTAACCGATATATTTAAGTAAAAAAAGCACATTTTGAATGACAGACTGGTTTACGACGGAGTAATTACCGTTTTTGTGTTCCAAGCGGAGCAAACATGGTTCGGACAACTTCTTTGTAGGTCATTTTCCGGTTGCTTCGAGACGAAATACTAGGTGAGTTTTCATTGGTCCAAATAAAAATAGAAATTTATTTTTCTGGACGACATACAATGACGTCAATTATTAACACAAATTTGGACCAATGAAAACTCACCTGGTAATTCGTCTTGAAGCTAGCGGAAAATGACCTACAAAGAAGTTGTCCGAACCATGTTTGCTCCACTTGGAACACAAAAACGGTAATTACTCCGTCGTAAACCAGTCTATCATTCAAAATCTGCTTTATTTACCTAAATATATCGGTTAGACCAAAGACTTGGCCGTTTTCGAGGCGAAGAAAGGCGCCGAATTTCTATTTCAATTTTGACCCCAAAATTAGTGTCCTCCCTTCTCATATCTCTTATAACCGTATAACAATATTTAAAAAAAAATATAACTACGAGCCCCTGTGATAGAACCCCTGAAAGTTGCCGAGTGAACAGGATGCTTAAAAGGAGACATTTCTAAGAAAAGAAAGAAAGAAACATCTATATTTTACAAGAATAACAACTTATGTTCCGTGCGGATCCTTTTTCCTAGCTGGTCATTGGCCAAACCTTGGCATTGATCTTTCCCAATTTAAAATTGGATCATCGTGACCGAACTATTTAAACTGATAAAGTATCAATTTACAACGTGACTCATAAACGATTTAAAATATATTATAGTAATATCATTTGAAAATGATATGCCAGGGGCTTGTCCCGACCATTTGGGTCACCATGATATTGATATGAGAATCAAATTTCCAACTGATAACTTTAAGATTATCAAAGGGGAATGTTCAGCATTTTCGAGGATCAATTTGGGCCTTGAATTTGTGTAAATAGTCTTCAGATTTACTAGAACTACACAAAAATCGCACAATCCCTTCAATTATACCCGTATCTTAACAGTTATCTTTCATTTTGTGTATATGTATTTTCTATATAAGTTATAGTCTTACTAAACGAAGAGTCGTATTTTTGACTTTTAAACGCTCATAATTATGGCTACACAGGGATTTGAAATTTCGAGGGGGAGTTGTGAACATTATCATGGATTAGATTAAAAATTTCAAGACACTTCTCTTTGGCGCTTCTATAAGAATTATTTGGTGGAGGTGCCCGTCATCTCTAATAATTTATCAACATCTTCTGTTGGGCGGTATGGCCATCCAACCCAATCTCTAAATCAGTGGTTCCCAACCTAGGGGCCATACCCCCCCCACCCCCCTTAAGGGTCCATAGGGTATTTGTCAGGGGGCCATGTGCTATGGGCCATGGAAGATGTTTATAATTTTTTCACTATCCAAAATCTTATTTTACTATATTTTGCTGTGTTAGGTCTGTAGTTGCTTGTGATCAAATGTATTTGGCCTCCTGATGATGAAGAGGCACAAAACCACCCCTCGGGCGATATTTCGAATTAAACAGGGGGCCATGGTTCTGGGAATTTTGGGCCACGGTATGAAAAAGGTTGGGATTCACTGCTCTAAATAGCAATGACTTACGCCAAGAAGATACAATTCTGCACACCCAAAACAGCCATTATGTCGAATCTGTTCTGAAGCATAACGAATTATCCATATACAAGCGGGTTCCTGGTTTTAAACCTATATTTTTACTGGGTGGGACCCCCTTTAAAATGGGGTTTAACCAATCTGCATGGAAGTTGAGCCACTATCTGTATCCCATCCCCTTCCTACCCCATCTAATGATTCACAGACATATTAATAAAACTCATACACTTTTTCCCCCAAAATAACCGTCACTTTAAACAAGTTATTTGAGTATTTAGCCAACAATGTTTACAAATAAACAAATCTTGAAACAATGGTCATCCGACTTGACCTTTGTTTTCATAACAATGCTCTCTATTTATATCTCTGGTTGTTTCTCGGAGTGATGTCATATTTCAATGCATTTCATTTCGTCCATTCTTTCCCGAAACCATTCACAAATGACCTCAGAAGTAGGCCTAGTCATCTTGTCCCATTCTTGTCTTTTATTCCCGAAAATTATGATGTCACTCCACAGACTCATACTTCCATTCCAAAGATCGACCATTTAAATATAAAATGACTACAGTCGAAATTTTCATTTCACGTTTGTGTGTCTTGAGTTTCATTTAGGAATTGTGTCCATCTATGTATTTGGAAAAGTGCTCAACCATCGACCATCGGCTGCCGGCCAAATTCTGATCTGAAAATTGTGTTCAACTAGAGATCTATTTCAAAGGATCCTACCTCTCACAGAAGTTCCTGTGTTCAACAGTCGGCTGTTTAACAAATTCGTCCTAGAACTATAGGAACCGTTCTGCAACTCTGGGAAATTAAACTGTGTTCTCTTTAGTTCTTAAGTTGTGCTGCAAGAAATTGGCTATCTTCTCCAGCAAGTTTTGAAAGGTATCTTATTATACTTGCGCTGTAACCTTTGGGATCGACAAATATCACATCTTCTCCAAGTTTTGGATTCAAAGCTATTCTGTTTCTTATGGAATTATTCCTTGGACCTTCAGTTGCAGTCTTGAATTTGTGTTTCAAGTTACTAACAAGTAAAGGAGTTATATTCTGAATCTGAATTCTCGGTCCAAAATGTTTGATTCATTCCCCTGGAATACTATCTCTGTAGTGACAATGTTCAACCGAATCTGTTCTGTGAATTTATCGAGTTTTGATGAACTGTTATATCGGTCTACTTCCATAATGATTGGAACCCTACACAGGTATAACTTCTCTTTTTTACTGTTCAGCTAGTTGCATGCAGGCCAGTTATAGTGCCAGTTATCTATTTGACACCCCTTAACAATATAATGAAATCTTCCACACGTGCATAATTCAATCAATTAAGTGTTTGTTTGTATGATAGATGAGCTTATTTGTAAGATCATGGGTGTCTTTTGTTGCCCGTCAAATAATATCAAGCCTTGTATACGATTCTGGTATTTTGAACAATAATATATATTAGAAATTTTGGCTCAATCTGACCAACAACCATTAACTGGAAATAAATCCTAAGAATAGAGGATGGAAATTCTCACTATTTTGGGCTTTGTAAAAACGCTCGATTTTTTTTTAATTTAAAGTGCCAACTTGCTTCTATCTAAGCTCCAAGACAGTGCCATTGGAGCTCTTGACTTTTACTTTAGTTTCTGTTTAAACGTTGTAGGTCTAGCCTAATAATAGTAACATTTGAACGTTTCATTGTTGCGACAGATGGGCTCAGTGCTAAATCCGGATTAATTAATTCTCATTCTAGGATGAGTTGAAATTTTAATTATTTCGTCATTTTATGTCTTTAATTTGAAGAAGGATATGAAAATCCGGAATTGAAATAGGCTACCTTTGCAACATTATTGCACTTTCTCATTAAATTTGGGCAAGCAAACCAAGTGTGGGCGTAGGTGAACGGAATGGGTAGCCTGAAATGAAATGAATGGAGTTTTACGTCCTACTTTTCTGTACCTATATGGGCTAATTGAGGACGGGCAAACGCCATGCAGTGTGCAATGCAATGCGAGAACAGTGGCAGTATATGGGCAGGGGCGGACTGGGGCGTTGACGCGGCCATGGCTTTTTTCCAGTGACCGGCCCACTTAGGTGTGTTGGGAAAGCACGACCCTGAGCGTCGGGGTCTTAATGGGTCATCTCCCAGAAAATTTTGAAAAGTCACTGCCATAAACGTGATTTCCGCAGGCCCGTAGCCTGCCAAGTACTTTTAGGGGGGCAAACATCCAATAAAGGGGACAGTTTAAGTATCCACCAAAAAACATCCCCTTCCCCCTTTCATGGAAAACTTGTGTTTTTGCAATGCAATGTTACGCTATAACAGTGCCCTCTCTACATTTATTAGTGCAATCGTAAGCATGGGAAGTTTTCTGAAGTTTGAAGACCTATAGAAAATTTTGAGAATCTGACTCCTTGAAACGCGATTTCCTGACATTTCCTTATTAATTGAATAAGGTCTGAGGTATGTCACTAAGAACTTTTTGAGAATTACACACCTTTTTTGCTAACTAAAACGCCAATTGGAAGCCTGGAAACCCGATTTCCTGAAGTTTAGGGACCTATTCTAGAAAATTTAGAGAATTTGACTCCCGGAAACACGATTTCCTGGTGAATTTAAGGGTCTAACCGACTTCGGGATGAACACAGGAAAATTTTGAGAATTCGATACTAGGAAACGCAATTCTTAACATTTCTTGCTACAAAGACTCAGTTAAAATCAATGTATATTTTTAAAAATAACACTTAAGATTTTTTTAGGGGGCAAGATTTAAATTAGGTGGGCTACGGGCCTGGATTTCCTAGCGCCTCCAGCTCTCAAAACCGGTTGGCCAGAAAATGGAAATGCATACCGAAATTAAGAAAATTATCAAGATAATCAGATCTATTTTTATTAGAGGTACCATTGGAAGATATAGAGATTGGTCGCAAACAACTAAATTTCGGATTTCGGGCACTTTCTTTTGAATTTTTTTCCAAAATATAATTTTTATTTTTTTTTCATTTTTCACAAACCGGCCCTCTGCATACCGGCCCGCATGGCTTTAGCCATGTGGCCATGCGGCCCAGTCCGCCCCTGTATATGGGTAGCCTGAGCTTATATGACCTTGCCTAGTCAGATAAAACCTGCCGTTGAGTAGTCATTGTTCAGTGCTTCACAAGGAGAGGGTCTATAAGAGTGTCTATAACACTCAATTATAAATCTGTTCAATCACCCTAAACTCAATTATAAACGATATATTTTCCAAGTAAATGTCCACTCCTATTTAGCTAATGGTCTGCTGAACAAGTCAAGGTGTCCGGTTTACCAGGTTTGACTGTCCTTTAACTTGAATTGTAACCGGAAGTCTACCTGAGTCATCACGCATGCGTATTGATATATTTACCTGGATTAGTTTTAAAGGTGTTAAAAGAATTCAAGATTTCAGAGACATAAGTCTACAATTTTACGTAATTTAGTGTTTTTATTTTGTTTTTAACTGTAAATAACCGAAATCAAAGCAAATCATCCAGGTAAAATATATTTTAGTTTTACAGGTAGATACGAAGTTTGTTTGATTATTTTTACCTATGCTTGACCTAGTTTTATTGTTTGTCATTTTACAAGAATGTTGATCATTTGTTGATCAGAAGAGAATCTTTAGGGATTTTTAAGCAATCTGGTTGATTTAGGGATTTGTATAAATTTGATCAAGATTTAAGGTAGATTTAGTAGCCTAATTAATATTACATCAGGTAGCCAGTTGGGTTATTGACAATTTTTCACCTTTATCTGATTATTTATGGGGTTCTATTATGATTATCCGTATTTACTGTCTTGGGGCACTCTTGATTATTTATTTTATTAGGGGTATAAACATTATTTAATTTAGGTTTTTTGCTGCATTTAGGTTTGATTTGGGAAGATTGTGATTTTTATACGCCCACATGCCCACATGAAATGTGGAGCGTATATTGCCGTCACCCATGTCCGTCGGTCCGTCCGTCGGTCCGTCCATCGGTCCGTCCGTCCGTCCACAATAGCTTGTTAACACTCTACAAGTCACAATTCTTTACGGATTTTGACGAAACTTGCTGAAATTGTTTATTATCACCCAAGGAAGAACCCTATTTAAAATCAAAAGAATCGGAAAATATTTAATATGAATTATTGCCCTTGTTCTTTAAAACGCGTTCGATTTTTAGCTTGTTAACACTCTACAAGTCACAATTCTTTACGGATTTTGACGAAACTTGCTGAAATTGTTTATTATCACCCAAGGATGAACCCTATTTAAAATCAAAAGAATCAAAAAATATTTAATATGAATTATTGCCCTTGTTCTTTAAAACGCGTTCGATCTTTAGCTTGTTAACACTCTACAAGTCACAATTCTTTACGGATTTTGACGAAGCTTGTTGAAATTGTTTATCATCACCCAAGGATGAACCCTATTTAAAATCGCAAGAATCGGAAAATATTATATGAATTATTGCCCTTATTCTTTAAAACGCGTTCGCTCTTTAGCTTGTTAACACTCTACAAGTCACAATTCTTTACGGATTTTGACGAAACTTGCTGAAATTGTTTATTATCACCCAAGGATGAACCCTATTTAAAATCGCAAGAATCGGAAAATATTTAATATGAATAATTGCCCTTGTTCTTTAAAACGCGTTCGATTTTTAGCTCGTTAACGCTCTACAAGTCACAATTCTTTACGGATTTTGACGAAACTTGTTGAAATTGTTTATTATCACCCAAGGATGAACCCTATTTGAAATCCAAAGAATCGAAAAATATTTAATATGAATTATTGCCCTTGTTCTTTAAAACGCGTTCGATTTTTAGCTCGTTAACACTCTACAAGTCACAATTCTTTACAGATTTTGACGAAACGTGCTGAAATTGTTTATTATCACCCAAGGATGAACCCTATTGAAAATCAAAAGAATCGAATAATATTTGATATGAATTATTGTCCTTCTTCGTCATACTTGGCTAAACTTGATGAATGAGATCTGAATGTATGTTTATGACTACAGGTTGAATATTCCATGCCTGTTATGGTTGCTGTTTTCTGCCAAATTTACTTTTTTAAACAAAGCTGTCAGTGGGCGTATATTACCTTGCCTGGCAAGCTATCTTATATTATATTTGAGGGGAGGGGGACGGACGTGGGTTGGGGATTGTATTCTGAGATAGATATTAGGCTAGTGGTATATTGACCAGTATTCAAATGATTCATGCTTGAATTATGTTATCGGGGGAGAGAGAGGTTGTAACATTGCAAAAAAATCAATCTTACGAAAGAACAGGCACAGGACATATAAGTTTACAGTTCTTGCGGATAACAAATTGTGTGTTAATAAAAATAATATTCTATCATCTGTAATCTTCTCGTCTTTTGATGATCTGAAAAAAGAGAAGGTTAAAGACAAAGATGTTTAGGGGTACATGTATTGTTTCTTCAGGTTTTTCCTTTTTAGCATTGTGAGTTGGGGGCATGCAGTAAGCTTTGTATTGAATTTCTAAGTCGATATTATGCTAATGATATATAAATATGTATTCATATGGCTTCAGGCTGTCCTATGAATTATTAATATTTTGTTATTATGATGTTAGTTGAATGGTGTTGATTTTGGTGTGGTATGGTAGTAATTGTTGATTGAATGGAAGGAGGGGGGGGGGGATGTTTTTGGGACAAAAATGGGCTTATTTGCTACAGTTGTACTTCTATTTTTTGAATTAGTCATAAAAGGTTAAGCAGTTTTTGATAATGTGGAATATTTTTTACTATCTAAAAAAAATTATTTTTGATTGAGATGGGGTGGGGGGTGAGAAAGGGTTGATATATCAAGGGAGTTCTGGGAATCATCCAGATGATTAAAATGATGACTAATATTAATCAATGAATACAAGGTGTTGGTCTTATTAATTAGCAATTTTATAATCATGTAAAATAATTTATTTTATAAACTTCATTGAGTGGTATGGGGTGCGGGCGATTGTAAGCTAGTGGCATTGGACCCTCTGAAAACTGTACTGTGAGATAGATGGTGGTGCTAAGGTTGCAAAGATTTGCACAATTTTTTTTATATGAATGAATGATTTATTGCATTAGCATATACATGTACATAACATAATGCTTTAGCATATATACATAATATAGGCCTACATAATTATGTGAATCGAGATATTTTTTTAATTTCCGCAAACGATAAGGGAGGGGAAGGGGGAAAGGTGCTAGTGAGATTATTTTAGTTTTCTTTGTCTATTTAGTATTTAAACAATTGATAAATATCTTTCTCAACCCCTCAACTTTTAATGAACTATTCGACATGTGGATACTTTCTACCATAGAACTAAAAGGTAGGGAATGCCAAGAAGGACAAATAAATAGTTTATGCTTGGCACGCATGCGCTGAATATGAGGGTTATCGCATAACTTCCGCTTTCTGCAAAGTGGCACCTAATTGCCTAACAGACATCAATTCAACTGGCTACCGACTGCACCTAAACTCGGCGTTAAATGTATTGATGTTTACACAGTACGAATGTGAGAGAAAGGCTAGGATAGTGTTTTATTTGGAAGATGGACTAGTTTGAGATTTGACATGTTTAAAATTTGAAACAATTTCTTAAACATTTTTCGACCATATTGCGTATTGTTTGCTGGCCAAGTGTCTGCTACCTTCAGCCCGGTAAAACTCACTGCATGGTAGGTCTAAATTTAAGCCATGGCATAACAGGTTTTCATGCTTAAATTTAATAATTACATTATTTCTACAGTAACATAGGCCTATAACATTTAGAAATATATATACTTATCATTACATATCAAATCATAAAATTACAGTTGTAAAAATCTTGTTAAATTAGATTTTCTGTGATAATTTTCAAATTAACTTCTTTTGTTATTGTTTACCATAACTATTTTTACGCTGCACCAGAAGTTAAAAAAAGACCCCCAAGTAGAAATTCGGTCAACCATAAATTTAAACGGAAGTTCAATATTTATTTGTCCTTCTTGGCATTCCCTGCCTATAGTTCTATGTTTCTACCAAAGTAGATCCCGGATAATAAGTTGGAAGAGCTCATTTAGTTAAATTAGGGGTGTTTTATTTTGTTTCCTATATGTATATCCTGTTACTTGTTTTATTTCTAATTTTTAAAATGACTTGTTAGGTATCAATATCAGTGATTTTGATGTTCAAATAAATTGAATTTTTTTTTATATTTCCAGCATGACGACCCCAATGGAAGGAGATATCTATCGAACCCCGTCTAAACAGATATTGGTCACCAGAGATCCTGTTTATAAACATCCAGCTATAGTCGAGGGCCATTTTATTGGTTTACAACCTCATAGTTATCTCCCTTTGGCAATATGCGTCACTATTTTTAATCCAATCTTTGGGGCAGTGGCTATTTTATTTGCCAGTAAGTATATATTTATTCGATTTTTTTGTCACAGTTAAAACTGAAAGGATATCTTTGGCGCTTTGTGTATGTTTACCAAAGATCTGATTAGTTAAAACCAGAGTTAACGTAGACACTTTCTATCGCACGTGGTTCTCAGACCCTAATGTATTGTTTACAAAACCATATTTAAAAAACGAACAAAACGAAATTAGGATCTGATTTTAATTAGACTGTTCATATTTATTGCCATTATGGTCTTTGTGGTTTGGGTCTAAGTAATTATTTTTTTTTTTAGTTAATTACAAAAATCTTTTTATTTCAGTGATGTCGAAAAGGGCGTACACACAAGGAGATATCAAATACGCATACAAATGGAGTAACCATGCCTTTTTAATGAGCATGATCACTATCGTATTAACAATTCTTCTTGGTATCGCTATATTCTTCGCGCTCAGTCCTATTGGTGTACGAGGTGGACATAGTTATTAACCAGTGAGTGTTTATGTTAAAATGGTGTCTTCTTAAATTTGCCGTGAAAACTACATGTACCGAAAACTATTGTAGAGCTCACAAGAGCCTTGTTTATCATCAAAAATGGTGTCTTAAAAGTATGATAGTTTACAAAACACCCCTCTATTTATAAATGGACTCTCCCACTATGAAGTGATACATAAAGAAATGCATGTGAGAAATAGTTCATTAAAGGTTCTAAGGGAGACAAAAGACTATTTCCTGCTTTGCTAACAAGTGAATTTGGTGCAAAACTATATCACATCATCATACTGTATATCACATTGTAAAAAAATTATTTCAATCTCATATGAAATCTTTTTTCTAAAATTCATATTTCTGTAAAGTTGTTAAAATTTGCTTTTTATAACTTTTTAAAATTGTTTATTTGTTCATTTTATCATGTAATCATCAATGAGTGTAGGTGATTTTTTTATGAAATTTTACGAAAAATGGTTTTGAAACTTCCAACTTATGTATTCCTTGATATGTTGAAATGCCTAAGACTCTGGTATACTTGAGCCTGTTTCTCAAAAAATCTTACGATTAAAAATAGTCTTAAGTGTGGAATTATTCATTGTAAAATGCCACACTTACGACAAGATTTAGCGTAAGATTTTTTGAGAAACAGGCCCCCTGGATCTAGCAGGCACAAAATAAATATCAGGGGCCAGCTATTCCAGTTAACAGGTTTTGGACTCCTATAGACAGTTTCTATAAACCTACTCCCCGTATCATTATCATTTCTCTTTCATCGTATCATTCTAAAACCTTGCTAACATTATCCATTCCTTGGGGCTTGTTTCAGAAACTTTGTTACGTTTGATTCTGTATCTGATTACTTTTAAAAATGTGATATAGAGTTCTAATTAGTGAATGGTTAATCTGATTGGTTAGTTTATCACTGTACAATATCATCAACCAATCATTTATGTACAGTCTGGATAAACAAAAAAGACCTATTGACCTTTCTTTATGGGCTACTCAATCGGAAATTTCAGCAAAAGGAAACGCATCCTCAATTGTGCACATCTATGTAACAATTGTTCTGAAACCAGCCCCTTTTATTATTTGTATATTCTCTTTGTAATAAAATCTTATTTGATAAAATCTTACTTTTAATTATCCTACACAGTAGCCTTGGCCCACAAACTTTGCTCTATTTCCACTTGAAAATCATTAAATTGAAGCAAGTTCATGCCCATGACCTCTGAACAATTTTCTTGATACCCCACTTGTTCTTATTTTGATCAGAATCAGGATATTCCAATCTCACAAGAAATTCTTTTGAAACCACAGAAATCAACAAAACTTTGCATTCAGTAACTCTCTCCCAAGAACTGAGGTTGGAGACGACCACAATGGGGGAGGTGTGCGCTGGTCATAAGATCAGCAAGGTCAACCTAAAATAGAGCTTTTCATTGGGTTGTCTAGATTACTAACATTAAAGCCATTTCTACACGAGCTTAAAAAACTCGAGATACGATCATCCCAAGTTTAATAAACACTGCAACAAGTTAAGCAATAGCATAATTAACCCCGTACCAACGCCGTTTAGACGCAAAGTCATAATAATCCCGAGTTAAAAAGGCAATTTACTATTGGCATAATCGGTAGGTGGCGATACTAGTACTGTCTCCAGTTCCAGTCGTAATTTAGTCAAACTACCGTAGCATAAACGCAATAAAATTCGCCTCGGATTTCAGAGTCTTGAGATTATGGATCATTCGTGTAGGCTAAGCTATAAAATACAAAATCTAAGCTTAATAGAAATTTAATAATGAAAATTGTATAATGAAATTAGAGATGGTTTTATGTGAAATAAATATGAAGGGGGAGGGGGAGGGGGGATATAAAATAAACAAATAATTATTAAAATTCATTGAGAATAATGCAAGGTATATCCATTCTTAATTCTAATTTTTATAAGTTCTACATGCAAGTGTCACAAGCAAAACCGTGAAAAAAATAAAAATTTGTACGAGCAATACAATTTCTTTATCAAACTCCGATGTGACATTGTGACAAAATTTGATATATGATCCTTCATACACTGACAATAACATGCGAAATAATCGATATAAAATTTACAAAAAATACATGAACAGAAAATATAAATGAGATTGCACTAAATTGCTATGAACAAATTTACAGACTTAATTTGCGTAATTTTTTGCAACATTTGTAAAACTATTTTTACATCCATTTTATTGAACTTTTATTAAACCAAATATTTGATATTTTGATTGCAATAATTTAAATGCAAAAGACTTGATCCTGAGTTAATTTTTCAACTGCTGCAGTTGTCCCTAGATCTGGGGTAGGCCAGTAGGCTCATTTCCAGAGCATATAAATAAAGCCCAAGAGGAAAGAAAGTAAAAATATATCTTATTACATATAAATAAGAAAAAATAGAAATAAAGTTCCTATAAATTGATGAACAATAATAATATGGTCCCAAAGTATCATTAAATATACTTAAAATACAAAAATGTCTCAGCTAGGTTTGGTGTTTGTGTAAGCATTGTCATTTTAAACATCAGCCCTGCATAAAATGAAGCAAAATGCTTTTAAGATTTGCTGATGCTATGTGAACGCTATAATTCAAACCAAAGCGTTTTTCTGAATAAAGCTATAAATGTTTAACTAACAACATAGAATTAAAAGACAAGGTTTTGGTACTTTTGTTTCATGGATGTTTGAATGTGAATGTAAACGTAGGTTTTGCTGGTTTCGCTTCTTGGAAGTTAAACGAACAATAGGATTTTTACTATTAGTCAGATTTTTGCTTTATTTGTCTGCTAACAGTATGGAATCCAAGTTCAAGGTTTAGATAGCTTCGTTTTATAGATGCAAAAAATGCCAAAACAATAAAAGCTGGGTTTTGTTGGTTTTCGTTTCTTGGAAGCTATAATATTTATTGGAAACTGTTGTCAAATTGAGATTTCACATGACGTTGAAAAATGTCCGATTGGTAAAAAATTAAGTCAACATCCCTGATACGCAGTATTCTTCTGACATTAAGCTAGAGTTTTGCTGGATTCGGCTGCGGATGCTTTATATACACTATGATAGGCATTACGAAGTAACGCATACGGAAAACACGATTCTAACAAATCCATGGTTAAAAATGGAGATTCTTGAACAATCTGAAAATAAAATTTTAAATGTAAATAAAGGAAAATGAGGACATGCAACATAACACAGTGTAAATTCTGAAATATTCTCCAGAACAGTGGCAATAACCTACGCATATCAAACTTATAACTGAAGCAGGATATTTAACGCAGACATAGCATAGAATATAGCATAGAATGTAGCATACAGGGCTTTGGTTTATTGTTTCATAGAAACTACTACATTCTTTATCTGTGTCAACCCCTCACAGCTTCAATGATATAATACGTTTTAAAAAGGTATATCAAAGAACACAAAATGATAAATTTTTATAGTTTTATAGTAGAGGCTTTTGTTAAAAATTCAAAGTCAGTACGCTTGGGTGAAAAATTCTTTAATCCAATTGTTTTAGTAAAATATATACATACCAGATCTAACAATAAATAAACAGATTCCCGATTTTTAATCGTATCTTTATCGTGTTCCTGTCCCAGACGTAATAAACTTGACGACGCCAACTGAAAAACAAATAATGAGGTTCATGTTAATAGTTTGGGTTTTATAGATCCATTTTCATCAAAAGGTTGTTATATGTAATATCTTGCTAGTTTGAGCACTCGGGCATGGTACGATGGTATCACATATGTGTGATCATCTGAGGTGGCTATATAGTCAAACCTCAACTCCAGTATCAGCACTGCACTGATGAGGCCTAGAAGGCCGAAACAGTACTGTTTGCAGTTATGTAATATCTTATATTTATAAACTTTTTATATGTTTGGATTATCCTCATTGAGGACGCTGATCGTAAACATACCGAAAAAGTGAACCAACTTTGAGTCCATAGTTTCATTATAAGATTTGAACGACATGTAGAAGCGAGGAGCACATATAACAAAACACAAGACAATATTATGGAATATAACACACTTCTTTAATACAGTTAGTTATGTGCCTAACTGTATTAAAGAAGTGTGTGTGTTATATTCCATAATATTGTCTTGTGTTTTGAAAATATCTCCATGATCTTTGATAATCCTTGACTTTCTGTCCAACAATATTATGTCCAATTTATCAAAAGCTAGTCAACTTGTTATAAGCAGGCAGTAGAAATTGAAGGTTTCGGAACTTGAAAGGCTTTGATTAAAGATATTAGACCACAGCCATATACACCCATGTACACCCATCACGGCATGCGGGTGATAAAAACGAAAGCCTTAAATTTAATAAGAAGTAAATAAACTGTTTCAAACCTTTCGATTTAGGTCCAATAACATCCATTTTAAGTTTCATCAAAATTGGTTGAAAACTAAGAGAGTAATAGCATATTCAAGACTTTGGGACAAGGGCAATAACTCTGCTTCTAACGGTCGAAAATAGCTAAAATTTGAACTTGATCTTCGTTTTATGAATATGTATTCACATACCAAATTCTATTTGATTCCATCAAAAACTCTAGTTTTAAGAGCGTTTACAAGTAATTGATGTTGATAGAAGCACTTACTGTATAGAGGTTAAAGGGCGATAACTCCTCAAAACTGATGAAAGAGGCCTAAATCTTGAAAAATCTTTTATTTTAATCAGGAGAAAACTAAACTTTCTCAAACCTTTCGATTGAGGTCCAATAACATCCATTTTAAGTTTCATCAAAATTGGTTGAAAACTAAGAGAGTAATAGCATATTCAAGACTTTGGGACAAGAGCAATAACTCTGCTTCTAACGGTCGAAAATAGCTAAAATTTGAACTTGATCTTCATTTTATGAATATGTATACACATACCAAATTCTATTTGATTCTATCAAAAACTCTAGTTTTAAGAGCATTTACAAGCAAATGTTGACAGACGGACGGACAGGGGTGCCGACAATATACGTGCACATATAGAGATGCAGGCGTATAAAATTTAAAATGAGCTTATGAATAGAGAAAAATTTTAAAAACTTACAGCTAAAAATTCTTTCAGTCTGTCTTCTACGTCTCCTGATCCATAAATAGTAAACATAGCCCCGGCTAGCGCGTTGATAGCTTTAGCTAAACAGTGACTGTTATTCTTATGACCTGAAAAATATTATAGAACATTAGTACTAAGCAGGAGCAGATCTAAGGAAGGGATTCCCCGGCTCAAGTCCCCCCTGAAAATTATTATAGAACATAATATAGATATATAGAAACGTATATATTTTACAAGGATAACAACTTGAGTTCCGTGAGGATCCTTTCTCCCAGCTGGTCCTTGGCCAAACCTCTTGACATTGATCTTTCCCGGATTATCCGTACCCATTTACACATGGGTTGACTGGAATTATGAGTGAAGATGACTTATTCAAGGTCATCGGACTTTCACACCCTGATCAAGAACCGAACTCACAAACATAACGACCACCATTTCCTCGTATCCAAGCAAATGACGTCATGTTTGTAAAGAACGATGCGCAAACCACTGTGCTATAGAACATTAGTACAAGAGTTCATACAGATAATCTGTGTGAATTTTCCCTGACATTTCTGTGACTTTCCAGGTAGCATTTAATCATTTTCCATTATCAATGTTATAAATATCATGTACGACGACAATGATTGTTTTTTTTTTAGGATCCTTGTATTAAACTTGAAAATATTGTTCTCTCCACTAAAGTTAAAGGGGTGAAAGCACACTTGCCATTGAGTCATAATTCTAATAAACCTAGCATCTTATTTAAAAATTTAAAAAATAATTTCCAGCAATCTGATTGGTCAATCACTAAATTTAATTTTAAATTTAGGTTTATCATCCAATCAGATAACAAAACACAAGACAATATTATGGAATATAACACACTTCTTTAATACAGTTAGGAACATAACGTTTCAACACAGATACATGTGTCGTCATCATCCAATCAGATGACTTAATTTTTTTTAAATCTGATATCTGAAAGAGGTTCCAGGTCCTTGCTACATACCTTCTAAAGAAGCTTTAAATACAGTAGAATCCATTCTGGCTAATTTCGGCATCGAAACAGCAATAAACACCATCAATAAACATGCCAAGTTATATTCATCTTCAGCATGCTCTGAAATTCAAACGATTCTCCCATCTCAGTGGTATACTTATTTAAGCCGAAATAAAATTATTTTATAAAGTGAATCAATTTTTGAAGAGCTTTCAATATTTTCACTAACTTCGTCATTTATTCAGTTTGTCACGTGATCTATTGCATTTACACACCAATAATGCTAATGAGACCAACGTTTAATTCTTATATTTATATTCAGATACTTTTTTAATCAAATTTTGCCTTTTTGTATGATAATTTGCTTGAATTTGCCACGAATTTTAGATTACGTCATTGTTGTGCTTTAGGCTATGGATCCGGTTACATTTTTGAATAAATATATTATATCCCTAGAATAAAATGTCTATATTTTAAGGAAGATTATACTAACCACTTTTCAACGTTCGTAGAGCATTACACAATGTAGGGTCGATATCACAGGCTAACCCAGCTGACGAGGCTAGTTCATTAACCACCTGTAATATACGGTAATACTGGATAATCTAACACAAACAAAGGACTGGATGATCAATATAATACTGGATAATCTAACACAAATAAAGGACTGGATGATCTATATAATACTGGATAATCTAACACAAATAAAGGACTGGATGATCTATATAATACAGGTTGATATATGATTGGATGATACAAAATGATATTACTACATAAAGAATGTGATTGTCTGTGATATCAGTTAATTGGAAGCAAACATTAACTTGATGTACTAATAAGGAAACGTCAAATATTAATTAAGATATGATATGACTAATTGGTGAAAGGTGAAAAGTGAAAACATGAAATGGAGTTTTATGTTTTACTGTATCTATTGGGCTAATTAGGATGAATAATTGAATAATTTTAAGGCGTAAACGAAGCACTTCAAATCAATCAATCAAACTGCGATCTACATAAAATTAATCAATAAAATGTCGGGCAACATCCAAACATTAAATGAAATGGGAGAAAACCATGCACTTTTTTTAAATGGGGGAAAATGAAATTCAAATGAACAACACACAAGACAAAATGAACACAAATATGAAAATAAAATCATCACAAAATATAATGGAAAATAACAGAGGATAACAAAAATGATAAGGAAATGAAATGAAGGGAATTGACTACAAAATGAAAAGATAAAATAAAAAAATGGGGGACAAACACTGAAAATCAACAAAATGGCAGACAGACAGAAATGAAAATGGGTTGAAAATAAATTGACTAAAATGAAATCATAAAATAATGGGGTACAATCATGACAAAAAAAAAATGGTTTTAAAATGAAAATGAACGACTATCATGACAAAAACTGAAAATAACTGTAAATGAAAACAAAATGGCAGACAGACAGACAGACAACAATATGAATCAAACCTGTTGTTTCAATGAAGCCGGCTAATTTTAGAATAAAAATATTTATAGATTATTATGATGAAAGCTGATAGCTAACGATACAAATATATTTCCTTTGTGACAACTCAAATTCTGTTTTCAAAGAACCCCATTGCATTCTGTTCAACCAATGTTTGAGGCTAACATTATAGCTAGCCATCTTACCTGGTAAATGGACAAGGGAAGACAACTCTTGTTTAGAGTAATTTTGACACTCTCTGAAGAATGATTATGATTGGCTTGGCTATAATGTATTCAATATGGTAATCTGTATAGTATACAAGGTTATCTAGCCACTAGTCTAGTTCCCAAGTAGATACGAGTGATTGATCTCTGTATAGTATACAAGGTTATCTAGCACGCTAGTCTAGTTCCGAAGTAGATACGAGTGACTGATCTCTGTATAGTATACAAGGTTATCTAGCACGCTAGTCTAGTTCCGAAGTTGATACGAGTGATTGGTCTCTGTATAGTATACAAGGTTATCTAGCCACTAGTCTAGTTCCCAAGTTGATATGAGTGATTGATCTCTGTATAGTATACAAGGTTATCTAGCCACTAGTCTAGTTCTGAAGTTGATACGTGTGATTGATCTCTGTATAGTATACAAGGTTATCTAGCCACTAGTCTAGTTCTGAAGTAGATATGAGTGTTTGATCTCTGTATAGTATACAAGGTTATCTAGCCACTAGTCTAGTTCTGAAGTTGATACGTGTGATTGATCTCTGTATAGTATACAAGGTTATCTAGCCACTAGTCTAGTTCCCAAGTAGATACGAGTGATTGATCTCTGTATAGTATACAAGGTTATCTAGCCACTAGTCTAGTTCTGAAGTTGATACGAGTGTTTGGTCTCTGTATAGTATACAAGGTTATCTAGCACGCTAGTCTAGTTCTGAAGTTGATACGAGTGTTTGGTCTCTGTATAGTATACAAGGTTATCTAGCATGTCTAGTTCTGAAGTTGATACGAGTGATTGATCTCTGTATAGTATACAAGGCTATCTAGCCACAAGTCTAGTTCTGAAGTTATTACAGTGTTTGGTCTCTGTATAATATATGTGGTCTAGCACGCTAGTGTAGTTCCGAAATTGATACAAGTGAAAGAACCCCAGGGGCATTATACTTAAAAAATCCAGGTCCAAAAGTTTGACCAAACCACTCAAGAGCAAGAAGAACCAATTTTTTATCTCCCTTTTCTATGAATTCAGTGGACTGTCTCAAGAAATCTACGGTAAATCCAAACAAAGCTTTGTCACTGTAATGATTTGTCTTATTAGTATGTCTATATCAGTGGTTCCCAACCTTATTTCAAACCGTGGCCCAAATTCATAAAACTTTCAGAGCTACGACTGCACTTAAAACTAGGAATTCAATGTTTAAATCACAGATTGGTTACTCAGAAACTATTCTGCAAAGATGTAGTCAGGGCCCAGTTTCACCGTATTTTGACTAAGATAAAATCCAGATTTTAAGAAATACAGTTATTTGATTGGTTTATAAAACAACATTTACAATCGACTTTAGTGATTGACCAATCAGCAGACTGGAACACTAAAATTATCTGTTAGGAGTTAGGATTTTTTTTAAACTGGCCCCAGATTTGATTTTTAAATTCAGTTTACAGAGCGCCATGGCCCACTTGGTTGGGAACCAGTGATCTATATAGAAGCTTAATTGTGAACAATATTGCGAAAAAACCTCAATAAAATTAGCAAGAATTATATGAATGAAAATAATAGAATATCTCACCATAGCATCTTTAGTATTGGGTACATAATGGTGTATATCTCTTATCGAACTCATTAGAAATGGTACATGATCATCTAATACCTGCAATTTATAAAACAATATGAGGCTAATTTGGAACAATATTCAATGGTATAATATGTAGTTAGTTAATTGTGGTCTGAAAATCTTTTCCTTAACATCTGCGGTACAGGTATGTCCAACATCATAACAAACTAAGAAGATGTACTTCATCTGATGAAGGTTTCTACAAGGGGACAATTTCACATGCCAAACCCTGTCCACCCCTACTTACATCATGTAAAGCTTCCTGTACCAGAGAACGGAACGCCAGTAAAACACCCCAACCCCTGTCCACCCCTACTTACATCATGTAAAGCCTCCTGTACCAGGGAACGGAATGCCAGTAAAACACCCCAACCCCTGTCCACCCCTACTTACATCATGTAAAGCCTCCTGTACCAGGGAACGGAACGCCAGTAAAACACCCCAACCCCTGTCCACCCCCACTTACATCATGTAAAGCCTCCTGTACCAGGGAACGGAACGTCAGTAAAACACCCAAACCCTTGTCCCCCCCTACTTACATCATGTAAAGCCTCCTGTAACAGGGAACGGAACGCCAGTAAAACACCCAAACCCTTGTCCCCCCCTACTTACATCATGTAAAGCCTCCTGTACCAGAGAACGGAACGCCAGTAAAACACCCCAACCCCTGTCCCCCCCTACTTACATCATGTAAAGCCTCCTGTACCAGGGAACGAAACGCCAGTAAAACACCCCAACCCCTGTCCCCCCCTACTTACATCATGTAAAGCCTCCTGTACCAGGGAACGGAACGCCAGTAAAACACCCCAACCCCTGTCCACCCCTACTTACATCATGTAAAGCCTCCTGTACCAGGAAACAGAACGCCAGTAAAACACCCCAACCCGTGTCCACCCTACTTACATCGTGTAAAGCCTCCTGTACCAGAGAACGGAACACTAGTAAAACACCCCAACCCCTGTCTCCCCCTACTTACATCATGTAAAGCCTCCTGTACCAAGGAACGGAACGCCAGTAAAACACCCCAACCCCTGTCTCCCCCTACTTACATCATGTAAAGCCTCCTGTACCAGGGAACAGAACGCCAGTAAAACACCCCAACCCCTGTCCACCCCTACTTACATCATGTAAAGCCTCCTGTACCAGAGAACGGAACGCCAGTAAAACACCAATTATTGTCATTCTCATTAAGACTATATCCACATCTATAATAAACATAAGATTTTCATTTCAAACTCTACAAACATCAATGATGTCAGAGTTCAAGTAAAGTTAACTAATAAACCAATAACACATTGAGAATTGAAGTATATCTAATGTTGATCTTTAGTTTAGAAATTTTGAGGCAGAAGTCTAAGTAAATAATCAGCGCTTATAACTGGAAACCGCTGAGCTCTGGTTCACTCTAGGCAACTTGGCTAGTTTCTCCAGTCTGTGGCAGGCTTTAAAAGACTTAAAAATGGTTAAAATTATGAAAGATCCAATTGAAGACGCATTCTTGTAGTGTAGAACCGTTATCATGCTGAATTAATTTAAAACAACTCGATAAGATACAAGTTAAAAATGAAATGAAATGGACCTAAATGGGCTAATACAGACGGGCAAACATGAAAAATGCAAAAGGTATCATCTCAAACCATGCCGGGATTGAACTCTGGACCTTTAGGTTAGAGAGCAAGCGTCTAACTCACTGAGCCACCGCGGCTCCAAGATACAAGTTAAATTGGACTGAAATTAAAATATAAGATAAAAAGATACCTCTAATAATAGATGTACTAGAATCCTTTTGTTTAGAAGCTTGTAGAGAAAATAGAGTTAATAGACAGAATTGTTAGTATCTAGATATTATCAGCTATAAGAATTAGGGCTGGGTATCGATAACCAAATTGAGATCGATTATCAAAGGCAGGTTATCGATCAATAATCGATTAATAATTGAAATATTTTAATTGAGAAATCTTTTAATCGTCATATGTTCGTTTACCTGAATGTTTGTTATTTATCAATATCTGGTATTGAAGACAAATGAAATTGAAGTAATGTCAAGAATTTTGTATGATCATCATGATAAAATTGTCATGATAAGTGTGAAACAGATAATATTAAAAGAAAATTTGACTATGAATTTTAATCGATTATGAAAATTGATAATTGATAAAATCGAAATAAATAATTTGTAGCGTCGATAATCGCTTATTTCAATTATTAGATCCAGCCCTAATCAGAAATGTAAATTACATTAACTTAAAGCGATACAACCTCTTAGAATGAACAAACAATTTAAATTCTTAAACTTTGTCAATAAGAGTATATTCATCAGGGGACATACCTGAAAGACTCTTTTTAAATAGTTTGAGAATTTCAATTTGAATGTTATGTTCATACAAAGAGGTAGCATTCCTTTCAATAGGTCATACATAAACTTGAACATCCACAGACAATTCCAAACAATCTTGTTGACAAAACGTTCTTGGCTCCAAAGCACTCTTGTATACATGTGTATAGTTAAACAGAGATATTTCGGCTCATCCGAGTATCGTCAAAACATATACACAACCAGTCCATTATATTTTCAAGAGCATAAAAGTATCTTATTTAGAGGGTTGTTTGTTTGGCAAGTTACAGCAACACCCTTGAAAATATAATGGACTGGTTGTGTATATGTTTTGAATGTACCCGGATGAGCCGAAATATCTCTGTTTAACTATACATGTATGTATATTAAGCTCTAAGCTGAAATGTTAGGAATTGTCTTTTGATGTTTAATTCTTAATGACCATACAATAGTAATACAATTAGTTTTAGACCATATCAAATTTATTGTATTTTGCAAAATACAATGTTCACTTTACATTTTAAATGTAATTCAACTTTTGAGAAAAGATGTCCTAAATCATATGAAACAAATGGATTCTAACATAGCCGTAGGGGCCCACGACTACACAGGGGGACAGACCGACTTATTGCCCTTATTTTAATGACATTTTGCCCAATTATGGGGATTTTTTGCCCGAAAACATAATATTTGGGGGGGCAGTTGCCCCTCCTGCCCCCCTGTCTCCTACGGCTATGGATTCTAGTATTTTAATTACAAAACAACAGTTTGATATAGTCTAACCTATTTCTATGTATAAAAATATACAGACATCATTCTTATTCAAATACTGTCATACAAGTTAAAAAAAACATAGAATTTACATACATTTTACAGAAGATAAATAAGACACAAACTAAAATATACAGACGTCATCAGAAATAGAATCAAAACACCAGGGGTGGAGGAGAGCCACCCCAATAAGACCAATAAAAAAATTGGAACTTGTGGGCAAAAAACAAAAATCCCTAACAGGCGTAAATAAAAGTGAGTCTAGCCGTTAAAATTCCCGTTCAATGTATATTTTTGCGTGGCAAATCTATCGATTTGTCACGCTTTGTTTTCGTTATGTTTATTTTTTTTTTTTTGTTTTTTTTTTTTTGTTTTTTTTTTGTTTTTTTTTGGGAAACTTTTTAGAGAAAATCGAAAATGGTGTAGCATAATTGTATCCACCAAACATTATATAATGACCTGGAATCAAAAATGAATATCTGAAACTCAATTTTCGCTGAATCAGGAGTGCGCTATTGCATAATATGCAATTATTTTGCACTTAGTCTGTAGGGTTTATTTATGGACCGATTTGGCTGAAATTTTCTTTAATATCTTCATTGTAAAAAGAAGTATCAGATGGGACTACACAAATTTCAATTTTTAGATATTTTTGTCCAAAAAATTTGAAACAAAAATTTTCAAAAAAGCTCAAAATTTCTAACTCAGCCGCTAATTATCCGATCGACCGGAAATTTACAGGACGTATACAGAATGTCCATAGAAATAAAACAACTCAATCAAAAATTTTTCATCACTTCCGGTTTTGACGTAAGAACTTCCGGTTTTTCAAAATATCGCCTAGCAGCCTCACTTCCGGTATAAATTTCAGATATTGACAAAAACTACATATATTGTCTGTCAGTCATAATTAGAATGCACTTAGCATAAAAAATCCAAACCGGAAGTGTTGCATAAGCTGCCGTCACAGACTGACACATTTCAGCAAAAAATCAATAAGTCCTCTATTTGTTATCCGATTTTTATGATTTTGGTGTCTATCAAAACCTTGTAACCTTGTCTACAGTTTGTTGGAACAGAATTTTGAATTTCGAATTTGAAATTTTTTTATGTTCGTTTTAATTTTTGGAAAATTCAAAAGGCCATATTATGTGACCTTGACCTTTGATGACCTTGAAAATTCCAATAAAGGATGTCCTTGACCTCAGATATCCATAGGTATGCTGATATTAATTGAAAAATATTAACTTCTGGTTTTATGGACATTTGAAAATTGACATTTTTGTCAACTTTGGACATCTATATTGCATTGTCTAATCAACGCAGAGAATTAAATTTTTCAATTTTGTAATGCCGATTTGATTATCTTTTAAACGATATATGACAATAACCCATTAAAATATTTTTTCAAAATATTGCGTTTTTTTTCGACTGAGGGTTCAAACTTACAAAGCAATTATCTCATATCAATATGGTGTGTATAGTCAGTATGTACTAAATTTTCTCTTTTCAACGATATATGACATGAGCAGTTTAATACAAAATCCATTAAAGTGAAAATAGGCATAGGATACCCCTTTTCTGAGAATAAAGTAGGCCCTAGTAGAGAGGATTAAAATGATTGACAGGGTTATAGCAGGTTATATAATATGGTAATAAAACTATTGACATGAACTTTTCACATGGAGGTGTGAAGTATTTTAGGTCATAAACAGATTAATCTGATTATGTAATCTTTTAACACTCTAAAAAGTATCAAAAATTTATTCATTTTTTTGCAAAATTTTCACTTATATTAATTTTACATACAATCAATTTGAGCGGTGAATTTTTGATACATTAACCTGTTCGAATTTTTCCTCTACCATTGATAGAACTCTGTCTACAAGACCAATTTTCTTTTTGTCGTCTGCTAAGGTTATTAAAGGTCATAAACAAATTAGTCAGACTACATAATCTTTTAACTCTAGGGGCTGTTTACGCGTCTGCGCTAATCCGTTGCAATAAAAAAGTAAGCGCTCAAACTGTTTTTTATCGTCTGCTAAGATTATTATAGGTCAAAAATAAATTAATCTCATTTCACATTGTGTTAACTTTATAAAAATTAACATGTGTTTGCTATATTTGATATAATATCAGATTTTTTCTTATTTTGAGGGTGCTTCTTACCCACGACACTTAATTGACTAACATACATCAATTCAACTGGCTATTGACTGCTCCAATCCATTGAAACAAAAGACAGTATTTCAACTCAGCATTAAAGGAAAATATTGACGTTTACACAGTTCGAATGTTGGGGAAGGGGGTATATCCCCTATACAAAATGGCCCCTAGTCAAAATGGCCATAACAGTTAAATTTGGTCAAAATGGCTATTCACCATGGCCCCTATTTTGGTCAAAATGGACCGGTCACCATGGCCCCTATTTTGGTCAAAATGGACTCTGTATTTATTCTTTGATTTCAACCAATTCTTTGGTCAAAATGACCTTTTGAGGACAAAATGGTCAAAATGGCCAAAATAATAAAAGTCAAAATGGTCCCTGATTTTTTTTTTATAAATTGTAGCTTATATGATGATAATCAAAGGAATAGTTGGAAGCTATTTTAACCCTAACAAAGGTCACTAATTTTGACTGAAAATTGTACTCTGTAACAACAAATTTTGAAGACATAAATTGTGTTCCTATTTATATTTTCATCAAAGCAAAGACATTCTAAGACTTACAATATTAATTTGAAGTTCCAGTTCCAGTTCTCAAAAAGATTATAAAAAAAATATATTATGTATAATGTAATAAAAATATTATTTTGAGACCATTTTGACTTTTTGGAAGGACCATTTTGACCTTTTTTGAGGACCATTTTGACCATTTATCAGGGACCATTTTGACCAAACGAGGGGCCATTTTGGATAGGGGCCCAATTGACTATAACCCGTTTTTATCGTCTGGTCGATAGAGGCGTAATATCTCTCCGTAAAATATTTCAAGCTGGTCAAGCCTATGTTGCGTTAAGCAGAGTTAAAACATTACAGGGTCATACAATACAAGATTTTAAGGAAAAAAACATATATGTGATGAAAAAATATAATCAGCATTAGGAGCAATTACAGCCTGAAAGTAGGACCATATCGACTGATACTAATATAATTTTACACAATGTTCAGGGTTTACATCTATTCACATACGAGATCTACAGAAACACACTAAAATGCTAGATAATATCATTGGTTTAACAACGTGGCTAAATGATTCAATAACTCCAACAAAACTCAAGTTAAATCGTTTCCGCCTTTACCACCATCCTCGAAGCAGCAGCTATGATGACACTAAAGATTTCAATTTTTTAAAAGAAAAGGGGCATTGAGGATTAGGAATATATTTTAAAGAAGAAAAAAATGTCAATATCTTAAATTTGGGAGTTTTAGAAATAGAACACATGGCTTTGGATATTCTGGATAAGAATATTAACGTAATTGTTATCCATAGACCACCTGTTTATCGATTAGAATTATTTCTCCCAATGTTACAAAGATCACCAGTTGAATTACAAGAATCTGGTGTATGTTATTATGGGAGATTTCAATCAAAATATCTTGGAGGGTCATTTGTCTATACATAATTATTTTCAAAAATTTGGTTTTCAACAACTTGTTCAGCATTATACTAATGAAGGTGAAACACTTATAGATCATATTTATATCAGTAAAGGAATTCCGTCACATAATGTTCACATTTCACACATACCTGTATATTATAGCTACCAAGAAGCTATAAAAATTACCATACTATAAGTAATATTGATATAATATTGAATCTACCCTTTCACAAAACTTTTTGCTAAAAATGAGGGAGTGAACACCAGACTTTAGGGGTTTGAAGTTCAAAAAGTCTTACAGCTATCAGGCAAAGTATCAAGGGCCACGCTCAGTGCTGTTCACAGCTCTAGTTTAATCTATTACTGATGATAAAGTTAAACACAAAACTCAATAACACAAAGAAGTTAATATAAGATAGTGGACCACGGCCATATACGCCCAACGAAAAAAACATAAATTTAATCAGGAGTAAACTAAACTTTCTCAAACCTTTTGATTTAGGTCCAATAACATCCATTTTAAGTTCCAAAAAAATCAGTTGAAAACTAAGATATTAATAGCTATTCAAGACTTTGGGGCAAGAGCAATATCTCTGCTTCTAACGATCAAATATAGCTCAAATTCAAACTTGATCTTTGTTTTACGAATATGTATACATATACAAAATTTCATTTGATTCCATAAAAAATTCTAGTTTTAAGAGCGTTTACGAGCAAATGTTGACGGATGGACGGACCGACAGGGGTGCCGACAATATACGTCCTCATAAAGAGATGAGGGCGTATAAAAAGCATAAAATAAATAAAATAGCTTGAAGACTAAACTAGGGGCTATCTTCTCATTTAACTTAGATAAAATAGTATTCCCAATATTCCTAAATCAATGCTAATCAATATTACGTGCTTATTAAAACTTCTTTGCTTGACTTCGCCATAAGCGTACGAGCTGGGGGTGCTGGGGGGGCAATTGCCCCCCTAGTAATTTTCATGAAGGAAATTTAAAAAAATAAAATCGTTCGGAAATGATGTAATCAGGCAGATGGCGAGAAGTTTTTGGAATAAGGGGTAGGGTGGGGGTCGACTTGTCGGGCATATATATTTCGTTGTCGGGCAAATTAGCATTAGTTGTCGGGCAAATCGGTTTTGCCCCCCCCCCCTCAACTAAAGCCCTGTATGCCTATGGACTTCGCATCTATTTGTATTAGTAGCATATAGAAACAAAAACGCTACATTTCTAGACTAAAAACAAACACACAGAATAAGGTTAAAACAAAAATTATATCACACAGAAAGAGAGAATAAAGGGTTTAAAGCAATACTACCTCTTAGTATGAACAAAAAAATTAAGTTCTCAAACTTGGTCAATAGGAGTATATATTCATCAACGGTGTCAAACTTATACTAACAGAATCAAATAAACCCATAAAACTAAGTAATTTTCCATAAAATTACAGGTTATTATTGAAAACGTTTAATATTTTGTTAGCGTTTTTCAATTATTGTATTCAAGGTTGCTTTCTGGATTTATCAGATTATACAGGTAATCTGTTGTATAGTTATGACACCAGACACCAAGTTGCCTTATGAATATAAACTCTTATTCACCAAGTTTGAGAATCTTTATTTTTTGATTATTCTAAGAGGTGGTATTCATTAAAATAATATGACACATTAAGAGAAATTAAAGGGGTTAAACAGGGTTGACAAGGGTTAAAGTCAGTTGAAATCAAAATCTAAGCTTACCACTCGGAGCACTCTTATGATTAGCTAAAAACAAGGAGTAATTCGTTAATTACATTCGTTAATTACATTCGTTAATTCAAACATTAATTATAATTAGTTTAAAGAAACACAAATTTCAAAAGGAAAGTCAAAAATCTAATAAATCATATTTCACAAATAGCAGAAAAAAGGTTGTGAAGAATTTTAGTCTTTTTTTTAATGAAATAGTAATCTGTTGAGTAAACCATTCTTTTACTTCATAAAAAACAAACATTAGAATTATCAGTAAACATACAAAGCAACAAAAAATCTTTTGATAAAATCAGTTGGTTTCACAAAAAGATAGAAAAGATGTAGCACTAATACTGAATTTAGAAAATATCATTTATAATCACAATAAACACACACAGGGTGAGGTCAAATCTTGTGTTAGCGTTGTGTGATAGAGTTAACACCAACATATAACACAACATTTGAACTCATTTTTCGTGTTAATATAGTACTTTTAGGAGGTGAAATGCGAAACCAGTATATCTTTTACATAAATAAGTGTTTCAATATCAATCAAATAAGGTAATATTTGCATTTGACCCAGTCCAAATTCTGTATTAACACCAGTGTTAACACTAACACAGAATTTGACCTCACCCATTGACATGCTATCACAAACTTCAAACTCTTAAGATTACAGAAATGAAAGAAACATTCAGGATGGAGTCTTCATTCAACGTGGGCCAAGTCGACTGACATAATCTAAGATCTCTCACGGAGAGTGCTGTAACCAGTCAGGCTGCTAGGAAAGACCAAAGAGTCTTTGACAAAGACCCTCAACGTAGACTATCAACAATTTTCGACTTTACAGAAATTAAAAATACAGAACAACATCAGATGTAAAATAACAGGCACAGGAAGAAAAGTAAAACATAAAATACCTTGGGTACAGAACTTGCCAATCAAGTGTGACCCAGATATGTATATGTATAAATATTTTTACTGGACTGTACAACAAGACACAAAAAGTCAAAAATAAATTTATCATAGGAAATTATATCACATAAATGTAAGATAAAATGAAAAAGAAAGAAAGATTTAGATCTAAGATAAAATAAGAAATGAAACACAGAGATAGAAAGGAGAGAAATTGAAGACATACTCTTACTTGATGCAGTTTTTACAGGTTCTGAGAGTAGTAACAAATAATAATAATAATAATCAAAATAAAATAATATAATATATAGTCAAACAGAGATATTTCGGCTCATCCGAGTATCATCAAAACATATACACAATAAAGAAACCCAGTACTAACGATCCGAACCGCAAAACGTAACTTGACACAACCAGTCCATTATATTTTCAAGAGTGTTGCTGTAACTTGCCAAACAAACAACCCTCTAAATAAGATACTTTTATACCCTTGAAAATATAATGGACTGGTTTTGTATATGTTTTGACTGTACCCGGATGAGCCGAAATATCTCTGTTTGACTATACCAGGGCGTTATTGTCAGAAATTTTAAATTTTATAACGTTGAACAATATTTCAAAATTCTACATTTAGATGAGTGTGAGGTTTTGCATGTCATTTGAAAGGTTTTTCGCATTAAATTTTAGCTTTTGATTTCTTTTACCTACTATATTCAAATCTATTTATACTTGTTTACTCTGTATTTGCTCAAGAGCCAAAAAAAGTTTTTGAACTGGTAAAATGTGAGTTCAAGCCTCTCAGAAGTGTTTTTGACAAATTAATTTTTAAGTTCACAACCAGTATTTCCGATAATTTAAATTAACGGACTAAATTTAAATATTTCTGACATCAAAACCCTTGACTGTTATCTACTGATTGTCAATTAACATTGTCAAATACTACTTTTAAAAAAAATTGAAAGAATCAACAAGAGCATTTGATAGATCAACCAACACACTTACAAAATGCATTGTAGTCATGTATGCATTCAATACTACAATAGACACATTCAGTCATTCAGATAAATCCTGGGTTTTCAACTGGTTTTCTCAAATGTCCCAGATTATGCACAAGGAAATGACCATGTCCCCTGAATTGTCTGCAAAAACTCGCAATTTCGAAGTATGATAAAGTCACTGCATTTTGTTTTTTAAAACAAACTTAAATTGTGGCCCAGATTAAAGAGTGATTGCAGTTTGTGTCCCATGGAAAATGTCGAAATGTCCCCATTCTGGAACATGTCCCCTAAGATGAAAACACAGTAAATAGATTATAGGCTATATAAAACACATTTAACATTCTTTCAGCAAGATTAACATATAAAATATCCATTCTTCCCTTGCAGATTATTAACAATTAATTAACAATTTATCCCTTGGCAGAGGGCATCTTGATTTTCAACTGTGCACTCTTTGTTTGAGTCTACATAGTTTAAATATCAAATGGCCTTTAATTTAGTTAGAAAATGTCAAATCTAATGTCACAGCAAGTGTTTCAGGAAGTTTTAGCTAACTGTCTAAATTGAAATATTGATATAAAAAATTAATTCTTCCCCAGCAGATTATTAACAATTTATTTACGATTTATCCCTTGGCAGAGGGCATCCTAATTTTCAATGACACCTGTGCACTTTTTGTTTCAGTGTAAATAGTTTGTTGACTTATTCGCTGAGTATTTCATAGATACTAGTTTGCCTTTGAGCTATGAACAGATCAAAATCAGGACCGAGTCAGCACTCAAGCATCAAATTCACAGAGCCACCTTAACTCCTTAAAACAAATTCACAGGTTAAAGGGATTGTAAAGTGTATTTCTAGACTTTGTATGTGTATCGGGGACACTGATAACATCAATTTGTGCCATTCCAATTTCCATTCCCTATACAATCCCATTAATATCTAAATCAGTAAAATCAAATATCAAAAATGCAAAAAGATTAAAAATAGAGGTTAATAAAAGAACTTCAATCAAAAACAAGATACTATTATGGGATAGATTGGATAGAATAACAATACTTACTTTGTAGTTTTTTGGACAGTTCTCTCATGACATCAGGTTTATCAAAACTGGTTCGTAACTGACTGAGTAGGTCTTTGTTACTGATAACCAATTTCTGAAAACAGTAAAAGACATCAACGATATAAGTTACATTATGTTGATCCTGGGCTGTTGATTTGCCCGTAGGCCTGGAAGTAGGCCTAAACTTAGATTTTTATTCTCTTTGAAAACTGTCAAATTCTATGTTGAATTTTGTGGTCTGTATTCACACTTACAAGTATACCGTTAAAAATGTCTAATAGGGAAAAAAAAAATAAATCAACAGCCCTGTGTTGATCTAAAAAAAATCATTCTTCGAAGAATGGTCAAGGATCAGCCATTTGACAGGATTCTCGCAGAATTAGAACAAGAACTAACTGGAAAATCATTTAGAATCTGAGTAATCTTTTTTAAATCA
Organism: Lottia scabra; assembly: GCA_029955415.1. Taxonomy (NCBI): domain Eukaryota; kingdom Metazoa; phylum Mollusca; class Gastropoda; family Lottiidae; genus Lottia; species Lottia scabra. The sequence goes on along the minus strand of JARJEI010000019.1, from coordinate 2,688,696 downwards.
TTGTCAAGAGATTTGGCCAAGGACCAGCTAGTAGACAGGATCCTCATAGGAACCTATGTTGTTATTCTTGTAAAAAAATTAATTCAATGCCAAGATATATGACCAGCTGGAATACAGAATCATTTAGAACCTGAGTTATCTTTTTTAAATCATTGATTGAACTTAAATTGTTATCCTTGTCAAAATTGGGTGGTTCTTTATCATTAGAACTATTCCACAACCATAAAAAGAAAACCATCAAGAAAAGAGGTTCATTATTGGAAGACGAGTGCAACAGCAATAAACACCATGGCACAAAATCCCTGTACCTTTACAAGAATCTTAATATTTTGCTCTTATTAAGTATGGTATTTCTCTTCAAAATTCAACACTCATAAAATATTTTATGTTACAAGTTTTTGAAGAACAGATGATGACAGTATTTAGAAAGTATTTAACAAACCTTGAGTTCATCAACTTGACTAGCGATATTTAAAACTAATCTTTCTCCCATATACTTTACTCCATACGGCCCGATTAACTCACTTAGAGCTCGTAATTCTACAAAATATAATACAGTCACTTAGAGCTCGTAATTCTACAATATATAATATAGTCACTTAGAGCTCGTAATTCTACAATATATAATACAGTCACTTAGAGCTCGTAATTCTACAATATATAATATAGTCACTTAGAGCTCGTAATTCTACAATATATAATATAGTCACTTAGAGCTCGTAATTCTACAATATATAATACAGTCACTTAGAGCTCGTAATTCTACAAAATATAATAAAAATATATAATAAAATCATTTAGAGCTCGTAATTCTACAAAATATAATACAGTCACTTAGAGCTCGTAATTCTACAATATATAATACAATCACTTAGAGCTCGTAATTCTACAATATATAATACAATCACTTAGAGCTCGTAATTCTACAATATATAATATAGTCACTTAGAGCTCGTAATTCTACAATATATAATACAATCACTTAGAGCTCGTAATTCTACAATATATAATATAGTCACTTAGAGCTCGTAATTCTACAATATATAATAAAGTCACTTAGAGCTCGTAATTCTACAATATATAATATAGTCACTTAGAGCTCGTAATTCTACAATATATAATACAATCACTTAGAGCTCGTAATTCTACAATATATAATAAAGTCACTTAGAGCTCGTAATTCTACAATATATAATATAGTCACTTAGAGCTCGTAATTCTACAATATATAATATAGTCACTTAGAGCTCGTAATTCTACAATATATAATATAGTCACTTAGAGCTCGTAATTCTACAATATATAATAAAGTCACTTAGAGCTCGTAATTCTACAATATATAATATAGTCACTTAGAGCTCGTAATTCTACAATATATAATACAATCACTTAGAGCTCGTAATTCTACAATATATAATATAGTCACTTAGAGCTCGTAATTCTACAATATATAATACAGTCACTTAGAGCTCGTAATTCTACAAAATCAAACTTCAGTATTGCTTTTAAATTTTAACAGAAAGTAGCACTTGTATCAACTTAGGAACTAGACATGCTAGATAACCTCGTACACTGTACGTAGTTGCCATGTTGAATAAATTATAGTTCAGCCAATCACAATTATTCTTCAGAATGTATCATCAACTTTCGCTGAAAAAAACCAGAACAAGAACAAGGGGGATGTATTTTTTTCTCAAACAGCCCTAATAAAAAATGGACAATTTAAAAAAAAAAAAAAATTACGATACCTGTTAAATCAGCAAATTCCTCGGCAGCGAAGAACTGTCCCTCGCTATGATCGATACTAACGAAAGCTTTCTGACTTGGAGAGTAAACAATATGGCCAGCATTACACGTCACTCTTCTTAACAATACTTCTAAATACCTACAACAGGAAATCAAAATGAAATTTTGCCATGTAGTAAAACAGTATAGTTGGTTAGAGTTTAGAGGTCAAGGTTCAGGATAGAAGTTAAGGGTCAAGGTTGAGGTTGGAGGTTAGGGGTAAAAGATGAGGCTAGATATCAAGAGGTCAACTTACAGTGGTATAGTTAGCTGTCATAGAAGAAATCAGGAGTGAGATTAGAGGTTACCAGATGAGATTTGAGGTGAATGATGAGGTTTGAGGTGAAGGGTGATATTTGAGGTCAAGGATGATCTAAAAGGTCAAAAATTAGGTCAGGGGTCAAGAGGTCAACCAGTTGGTTAAGTTTGCTGTAGTATTTTTTCACCAATACTGGGTCAAGAAGGTTGAGGTTAGAGGTTAGAGGTCAAGAATGAGGTCAAGGGTCAAGGATGAAGCAAGGGGTCAAGGATGATGCTAGAGGTCAGGAGGTCAACTTACCAGTTAGTATAATTAGCTGTGATAGTTTTTTCACCAGTACTATCAGTGGGTTGTGTTTGTTGTGGTAAAACATTGTTAAAAACACGAGCCATGTCAACATGGACTGTAAGAGAGAATTTATTTTTTTATAAAATAATAAGGAGATGTCAAGGCTTACAAAACAAGCAAGTATATAATAATAATAATAAACTCTTTTTTTTTACATGGGTCAGAATTAGGCCCAATACCATGAGTGATAAGAGCCAGTTTCACAAAATCCTAAATTAGGATAATTTTAGTGTTCCAGTCTTCTGATTGGTCAATCATTAAAATAGATTTTAAATGTCGTTTATTATCCAATCAGATTATTGTATTTCTTAAAATCTGGATTTTATCTTAGTTAAAATTTTGTGAAACTGTCTCACGCTCAGCCCATGGGGACAAACATAGCTACAATATACAACATATAGACAAAAAAAAACCCAAAAAACAAAAAAAAATTGATGGACATCAAAGGTGAAACTAGATTTTAAATCTGTGGCACTCATTTAAAACGGTTTGCCCTGAATCTGAATCTAAATTATGAATATCAAAATCTGACTCCTATAATGTCATTTGTTTTCAAAACAATTCGAGCATATCAAACAAATTTCGATTTTTTTTAATCTAGTAGGGCAATTTGTAATAAATATTCCTTACCATAATTTTCAATACTTTGTAAAACATTCATATACGCTCGTACACCATTTAATAATTCTGAGGGTTTGGCTATTTCATTAGTTTCAGGGTTATACATCATCATACCAACTAGAGCTCTGTAATATAATAAATTTTGACATCTTTTTGCTGAGCAGGCTCGCTATTGCCATGTTAGAGAAAAGTATTGACACTTATACAGTTTATAGATTTTATCCTGTAAAAGGAGATATTTATAAAGCCAGGCATAGGCAAGGATGGGTGAAAACTGACGCCAGGTCAACTCTATTTTGGGGGGTTTGTCCGACATATCTGGAATATTCAATTCTATGACATGGGCAGTAACTACAAAATCAATTGTAAGAATTTTGTCACAATCCTGAACTACATGAATGAGGAATATTCAAAAATACAGCAACCAAGGCAAAAACTGTAAAATTGCAGAAAAAATGTAACAGTTCAAATCAATCAAGATTACATTGGTATTTGTGCAAAAAAAGACATTTTCTCTTACTTGTTAAATCTGGCCTCTAGTTGTTGAAGGAAGAACTCTCTCGGAACAAAACCATGCTCCCAAACTTGTATAACGTTACAATAATTTATAGCATAACATAACTCAGTTAACGCCATGTGCAGTTTATCCATTCTAAAATATAAAAATAAAAAAAGCATTTGAAATGTCATGTCCAAATGACAGAGTTTTGTCATGCTATTTTATACTGTTTGGATAACGAACAGTCCTACGTATTATAGTCCTACTGTTTTGTATCTTATAACAAAACACAAGACAGTATTATGGAATATAACACACTTCTTTTAATACATTACATCTGATGACGACACATGTATATTGTGTTGAAACGTTATGTGCCTAACTGTATTAAAGAAGTGTGTTATATTCCATAATATTGTCTTGTGTTTTGTTATATGAGCTCCTTGCTTCTATATGTCGTTCAAATCTTATGTGTTGTATTTTAATTTGGCTAATGATATAAAACACTGAGTATTAAGCCTGTTATTTATTTTATTAGACTAATGAAATTAAATTAAAATTCTGTGCCATGATATGACTTAACCCTTTCAACCCGACAAGCCGGTATACTGGCCCATCCTTACGTTATATATAACTGACAAGCCGGTAAACTGGCCGTTGTCTAGTGATGACATACAACGTTAACGTCATACGGTTTAATAAATATTGCTGGGAGTTCAGGGTATATGACGTTTTAGCCAAAGTAACGTCAGGGTTCAAAGGGTTAAGAAACTTGGTCAAAACAGTTGCACATAAGTCTAAATTAAAATTCTGTGCCATGATATGACTTAACCTTTCAACCCGACAAGCGGGTATACTGGCCCATCCTTACGTTATATATAACTTATTTTCTAATTTCCAACTGAAGGTACTACAATACATGGCCTCTTTTTTCTTTCTATCTGACCATTTGACCCTTCGGGGCCAAGTTTCACAAAATTTTAACTAAGATAAAATCCAGATTTTAAGAAATACAGTAATCTGATTGGTTTATAAATCAACATTTACAATAGATTTTAGTGATTGACCAATCAGATTATTGGAACATTTAAATCATCTTAAGTTAGGATTTTGTGAAACTGGCCTCTGATCTGCATCATTGAATCTGCATCATTGACCAGAGGTAAACCGAGCTGCAATCTCATCAAGAGTAAAATAAAATCTAAGGTCAACTAACCTGGTGAAATTTTCTCTGTTTTTCCTCATACTTTCTTGTCCTGGTTTTTCAGGTTCTTGAGCTGGTTTCTTTTTATCTTGTTTTTTCTTTCGTTGAGCTGTGTTCAAAATGGCCGCCGCACTGTGTTTTGGTAACAACTGAAGTAATAATAAGAATATCCAACTGTAGAATAAATAGAGAATCTCACCCGAGTGTCTTTTGATATCAGATATATCAACACAAGTTGATAAAGTGGAAAAACTCTGAGGCTTGCCGAGGAGTTTTTCCACTTTTATCAACGAGTGTTGATATATCTGATATCAAAAGACACAAGGGTGAGATTTTATTTATCATCCAATATCATTCTAAAATCGAAATATGCGAAACAACAACTTTCGAGGGGTGAACTGCAGATTATTGAAAAAACTTTCGAAGGGCGAAATCAATATGACGTCATTATTATTAAGACGTCATTGGGCGAAATGTTTATCACGTGACCATATTGGCCAATCAATGATTCAGAAAAGCAGTATCTCCTAGTAGATATAGTGCAGTAGATACTGCTTTTTATCGTACAAGCGATATCTACTGTAGAATACCTTATTGGGTGATAAAAAAACTTAAGCATGAAATTTCCGGGTGGCAATTTTCCTGGATGGTAATCGTCCTGGTGTGAAGTCTGGTGAAATGTCTCCTGTTTTCCTAGGTGGAATTTGTCCTGGGTGCAAAGTGCCTGCGTGTGAAATGTCGCAGTGGGAAATTTTCCTAGGTAAAATTTGTCCTGGGTGCAAAGTGCCCGGGTGTGAAATGTCTCGGGTGGAAGTTGTCCTGATGCAAATCATCCTGGTGCGAAATGTCCCGATAGGAATTGGTCGGGTGGGAATTGTCGGGGACACAGATAGCATCAATTTACACCATTCTAATTTCCATTCCAACATCTGTGGTTCTTGCAATTCTGTTAAAACTAACACGTTTTATGACGTCACTGACACTGATCTACCGGAAGCTACTATTGATATCTATCTATGCAGATCACTGAGGGCTGGCGTCATAAAACGCGTTATTTTTAGTGGAATTGCAAGAACCACAAATACTATAAAGTTAAGAAAATCACTTTAAAATTCCTTTAATAAAATTGAAAGAATTCATCCAAGATAGTTTACCTTATAACTCAGCATACACTGTTCTTCACAGATAGCTGTTATTACTTGATTGATTTCTTCTGACATTTCACGTAGAAACCAGTGTGCGTACTGTACACTGGTAGTCCCGATAGAATGACGCTGAAAATAGGCATTCCAAATTAAAAGAAAGAAGCAAAGAATTGTATTTTACAAGACTATTAATTGACTCTCATGAGTATTCCGTCTCCCAGCTGATCCTTGGCATAACCTCTTGGTATTGATCTTACAAGGATAACAACTTAGGTTCAGAAGGATCCTGTCTACCAGCTGATCCTTGGCAAAACCTCTTGGTAATGATCTAACAAGGATAACAACTTAGGTTCAGAAGGATCCTGTCTACCAGCTGATCCTTGGCAAAACCTCTTGGCATTGATCTAACAAGGATAACAATGTAGGTTTATGAGTAGCCTGTACCAGCTGGACCTTGACAAAACCTCTTGGTATTGATCTTAGAAGGATAACAACTTAGGTTCAGAAGGATCCTGTCTACCAGCTGATCCTTGGCAAAACCTCTTGGCATTGATCTAACAAGGATAACAATGTAGGTTTATGAGTAGCCTGTACCAGCTGGACCTTGACAAAATCTCTTCTGCATCTGTATGGGCTAATGAGGACGGACAAACACCATTCAGTGCGAAATAAGATGCTTTTTCATGTCAGCCCTTACGACCTGCATAACACCCCAATATACCCCTTCTGAACATACATGTAACTCATAAAATGTGAACACCTTTTTCCCTCACAACCGTTTTTGGAAACCTCAAAATAAATTGTTATACCTCTTCGGGACACAAGTCATGTGTAGCGTTCATAAAATGTGAACAGATCATAGGAAATATAATACTAAATCTATGTTGGGCTGGGAATTCCATACATTGTTTAAACTGATGTTCAAATAAATTCGTATAAAAACTGAAAAATAGAAGCAAAAAAATCTTGAATACAGGTTAAAAGAATTTTTTCCAAGAAAATCTTTAGATTTCCAATTTCAAAAGGTTTCCTCAATGTACAAACATTGAACATCCAACAACGAGATGCTTTTTCATATCAGCCCTTCTATCCTGCTTCACTGACAGGGGGAAACTGATTGTATCTACTTCAGAACTAGACTAGTGGCTAGATAACCTCGTATACTATACAGTGATCAATCACTCGTATCAACTAGGGAATAGACTAGTGGCTAGATAACCTCGTACACTGTACGGTAGTAGCCATATTGAATAAACTATAGGTCAGCCAATCACAATTATTCTTCAGAGAGAGTCGTATTCTTCAACGGTAAAAACAGCCAATCAAAATCAATCTCTAAACAAGAGTTGTCTTTTCCAGCCCATTTACCGGGCAAGATTGCCAGTAAATCCAACTAGGATTATGTATCCAAACTATGTATGTATGCGTACAGGACAAAATAAGCCCTTTTCAACACAGGAGCTCGTAGTTATATTTTTTTTTAATATTGTTATACGGTGGTAAGAGAAATGAGAAGGGAGGACACTAATTTTGGGGTCAAAATTGAAATAGAAGCAGAGCAAACATGGTTCGGACAACTTCATTGTAAGCCATTTTCCGCTTGCTTCGAGACGAATTACGAATTTCATTGGTCTTTTCTATTTCAATTTTAACCTCAAAATTAGTGTCCTCCCTTCTCATTTCTCTTACCACCGTATAACAATATTAAAAAAAAATATAACTACGAGCCCCTGTGCTTTTCAACTGCAGACTTTCATCAGCGTTTTGTCAATGCAACAAGAACCAAAAGACATTTGAAACTTACCAATAAATTGACAAATCTCCTGTTTCTATTAATAGTTCATCTAGGTAGTCCACCATCTTTGTATGGAAGGTTACTGTGTTCATATGTATCGCTAAATCATGATGATCTTTTAACACGAGACCAGCCTTACTTAGACTTGTATACGCCTACAATAAACATAACAGTGTTCATACATGTTTGTTTTCTATGTATAGTCGGGGCTTTAGATGACTTGCTAGTTACGATGGTAAACATTGTGCCCAAATAAGCTGTGTCCTTAGATGTCCCTCCATGCTATTTTAGAACTGCAGAGCCAGAGATGCCAGCAGTCATTATTAAAATAATATGACCCCAAGAAAGTTCTTAATTGTCGAAAGCACTAGGGTAGCCTTCCCAGGAGCCCTGCCCTATATTTTCGGTGATCCACTCAGACAAGACACTCATATCATGCAAATATTCATTCGTTTTCTTTATGTGGTTAAAACAAATTTACCTGAAGTCTGAACCAGTCGAGTCGTAACCCACGGAAATCAAATACTTCATTGTCTTCAACTGAAATATAATATCATACATGACGTAGGATATTTTGTAGATTTTAAAGGGATATGTTCACTAACTCTTTGATCAAAATAAATTTAGTCTCAGAATCTGGAATTTTTTAGCTTATCTAATCCGTAATATTGTTCACAACTCTCCTTCGAACTTAAAGCCTTCAAACACATGTGTACCCATAAATATTCGCGTTTGAAAGTCTAAATTACGACTCGCTGTTTAGCAAGACTATGCGTTATATAGAAAACACATATATACTGAAAATGAAGGATAAATGTTAAGGTAAGGATATAATTGAAGGAATTATATGATTTTTATGAATGAGTAGTACTTCAGAAGGCTATTTGCATATATTCAAGGCCCAAATCGACCCTAAAAATTGCTGAACATTCCCCTTTAAAGACTTAAAACTTTCTGACAAAACTTTAACCTACCTTGTTTAACTGTTAAACTTGAAATACTGCCATAGAACGATGATAAAATAACAGCCTCATCCTCAGGACACATCGACAAATTCTAAAAAATAAGACCATGTTATGTCGATAAAAGAAATTTGACAGAACAGCAACATTAGATAAGAAAAAATTCTGATACCATGGTCAGTGCTTTTGAGAATGAAAATGCTCAAATCTTGCCAAAATGTGAAAATAGAACAAAATTTGCGGCCAGTGACTCCACTCATTGTAAATTGAGTACGACTTTCTGAGATACAATTCTATACAATCTCAAGGTTTGTTCTTGCATTTTGACAGTTTGTTTAGTCAGTCAGGCATGAATTGATCTAGTTGCACCTCATGATTTTGACGGTTAAAGTAGTGGCTTGTGTCGTGCGAGAAGCAGACCATGCTTACTCTTTTAGAAACACCTGATGGTACTTCTCGTATGGGAAGTCCACTACTATATAGTTATTTTGTCATGCTCTGGACGAGATTTTCGATTAATGAAATTGTTTTGCTTGTAAAGATTTTTATTATTTCAAGAACATAGTTGAAAATACGATCTCTAAAGGGAGATAACGTTTAATATTTTAAGACCACAATATTACAATATTACCCACCTGTATCAATTGGTTTAAATAAACTGAATCATAACCACTAAGATATTGTATATAATATCTCTGTATAACTTGGTTATATTTCTTTACTAGTCCCTTTAATTCCTCGGTATAGAATAACAGTTCTGGTAGCTGTCTAGAAACATAAAAACATAAATATATCTTCATCCCTAAGCATTCACGGGCCTTATTCTCGAAAAATTAATTGAAGATGATTTCAGTGATCTAGTCATCTGATTGGTCAATAGTTAAAACTGATTTTAAATTTAGTTCTATTATCCAATCAGATTACTGTGTTTCTTAGAATCAAGTTTTATCTAAGTTACGTTTTTGAAAATAAGGCCTCTGATTAGGGTGCCCACCCTGGGGTTGCTTCCAGAATTAAGTGACATCATTGAATTTCATCTGGCAGTTCATATGCGCCTGTACCTGAGGAAAGGGTACCTTTATGCTCATGAAATATGTTGGAAATTAGGACTTTTATATTTTTTCTATAGCATATTATAATTATTGACTGTTTAACCATGTGATTTGTAGTGTAGTGTTTCCACCTATTTGGATCGACTAAATTTAAAAAACTTTGTGAAATGTTTTGTGTGTCAACATCAATATTTCCTGTGCGTATAATAAAACTTATTTTACCTGTCGTAAAAGTCTTCCTGTGATAGTCTGATATTGTGACGTTTTGACGGAGGATTTAAAACATGGCGTAGCAACCAGTTGATTTCATCTCTCGTCATTGACAAAGCCTGAACTACATACAAAGCCTATAAAATATCATAACATTTAACTTACTGAGCCTATAAAATATCATAACATTTAACTTACTGAGCCTATAAAATATCAAAACATTTAACTTACTGAGCCTATAAAATATCAAACACAATTAACTGACACAGCCTATAAAATATCAAACACAATTAATTGACAGAGCCTATAAAATATCAAACACAATTAATTGACAGAGCCTATAAAATATCAAACACAATTAACTGACAGAGCCTATAAAATATCAAACACAATTAACTGACAGAGCCTATAAAATATCAAACACAATTAACTGACAGAGCCTATAAAATATCAAACACAATTAACTGACAGAGCCTATAAAATATCAAACACAATTAATTGACAGAGCCTATAAAATATCATAACATTTAACTGACAGAGCCTATAAAATATCAAACACAATTAACTGACAGAGCCTATAAAATATCAAACACAATTAACTGACACAGCCTATAAAATATCAAACACAATTAATTGACAGAGCCTATAAAATATCATAACATTTAACTGACAGAGCCTATAAAATATCAAACACAATTAACTGACAGAGCCTATAAAATATCAAACACAATTAATTGACAGAGCCTATAAAATATCAAACACAATTAATTGACAGAGACTATAAAATATCAAACACAATTAACTGACAGAGCCTATAAAATATCAAACACAATTAATTGACAGAGACTATAAAATATCAAACACAATTAACTGACAGAGCCTATAAAATATCATAACATTTAATTGACAGAGCATACAAAATATAACTATAGAGCAGGCCTTCTCAACTGGCGGCACGCATATCACTTGTGGAGCATTTATTTTGCCAAAGTGGCGCGTGGACGTTGGTGTGAGAAATTAAAAATACATTTGTATGCATGTATACGGATAATTGAAATTTTCACTCAATAAACACTCTTCCAAAAAAGTGTCATGCATTTCCATGTTCTATTTCACCACGATGTAATTTATTCCAGAAGGTTTTGTACAATAACTCAATCTGTGGCGATTCTTGCTTACTATTTTGACTAAAATGGCGCTTCAAGAAATTATCTTGAGAAGGCCTGGTATAGAGTTATGTGTCCCTTGTTACACATGCTTCTTTTAAATTTGAAGTAGTGATAGTTTAATAAAGATTTAAAACAACTTCATACGACAAAGTTAACAAACCAACCTCCTTTTGGTCAAGTAATCCAAAAATAATACATACAGAAAGTTTGAAAGCTAAGAATGCTATGATAAAATTAATAAACTAACATACTTTTGGTCCGAGTAATCCTGGTTGTTCAGTAAATATCAGAGTTAATTCACGTAAAGTACTTCTTAAAAACTTCCTCATTTCTCGATGTTTACTTGGTCTAAATAATAAAAATTTCAACGTCAAATAATATGTAAAGAAAGAGACAAATAAAAGATATACTGCTTGAAAAAAACAAATTCTTTCATATTACTGGCATTCGCCTTACTTTTTCAGATTTTTTTCCCACTTTTCTAGAATATCTTTGAAACAAAAATCGAGTATGTTTCTAAAAAATTCTTAAAATTTGTCATAAAAGGTGAATTTTATATCAGTAATAGCACAACTACAACTAAATTTGATAGTAAGATTTTTTAGAAAGGGCGCTAGTCCTCAGTTTGAACTTACACTCTGTGACAGACCTTAGAGCATGCCCATGTTGTAAAAATCTTAATGAGAAAAAGCATTGACTTACGCGTTTGTTAAAGCATTAGCTTGTAAATCTTTAACTTCATTCACTCGTTTACCTTGTATATTATGTCTGTAAAATATTCAATAATAATTTATACAGAGAATATACAATTGAGACTGGTTACTAGCTACCCGCTTTCCCCCTGTCAGTGATGCAGGTCGGAGAGGCTGACATGGAAAAAGATACTGTACTTAAATAGAAAAATATTTCAGTCTGTATTTTCAAGGGTTTAATCATATTTCTTTGTCTTATTGCTGAATTTGCAGATTTTTTCATCAAACCTGGCATATTATTAAACATTATTTATAAATCTGACCTACCCTTTTAGACTATCGAAGAAACTGACAACGTAGCTATGAATATGTAATATTTCATCTCGACACAGCTGTATAATATAACTTGATTGTAAGGCTGTCTTCCACATATCCCAAACCTGGGCCTCCGACAGATGTTGATAACACAGCATTAAACCAACTGAAATAATATCATCATTGATATTAAATTACTGGCCTTTGTTTTAATGACATCGTTAAATGTTAAGTTTTAGAATCTAATTAATAGTTATCAATTAAAAAGGGTGAAAAGAAATCGAAATAAAAGCAGCAATGAAACTCATGAATTTTCAAAAAGGAGTTTTATAGGTAAAAAAGAAAGAAACATCTATATTTTACAAAGATAACAATTTAGATTCCTTGCGGATCCTTTTTCCTAGCTGGTCCTTGGCCAAACCTCTTGGCATTGATCTTTCCCGGATTATCCGTAAGCAATTACAGCTGGGTAGACTGGAATTATGAGTGAAGATGACTTTTACAAGGTCATCGGACTATCACACCCTGATCGAGAACTGAACTGTCTAACATAACGACCTTCATTTGCTCGTATCCAAGCAAATGACATCATGTTTGTCAAGAACGACGCGCTAACCACTGTGCTATAGAACCTCACAAAATAATTATAAAAACTTACAGATGAGCCATCTTTCCATAGTATCTACTGATAGATAGTCACACTGAATCTGAAACAAATAGAAATATACTCAAATTAAAACTAATTAAAACTGAATGAAATTGAGTTTTACGTCTTGCTTTTCTGCACCTGTATGGGCTAATTGAGGACTGGCAAACGCCATGCAGTGTGCAATGAGAGAAAACTCAAATTAAAGGCAAAAAAATTCATTTGATTTCATTTGATGTGATTCATTTTTCCTAATATATAGGGGAAGTGTACGTACTATAAGATATTTTAATGTGGTGTTTCTCAATTTCAAATATTGAAAAGAATGTTAACTTACCGTGTCTGTATTGGGAACAGTTGACATTTTTAAAGGTTCCGACAATAAACTTAATACTTGTAGTGATCTCATCTGACTAGCTGGTATATTACGATTTGGGTAGATTTTATGGAGCGACAATAACGCAGGCATCAAAAACTGAAATAAATAATAATGGAATTTAGTGAATGGAATATTGTATGATATTTCCATCTTAAAAATAGCTACAAACGTCATGAAAATGAAATGGAATTAAATGGAGTTACATCCTGCTTTTCTGCACCTATATGGGCTAATTGAGGACGAGCAAACGCCATGCAGTGTGCAATGAGGGAAATTTTGCCAGGACAGCAGCATTAGCCTACTCTTATTATCGATTTCCGACTGTTGAGGGATCTTTAACGTGTACAGTATGATGCATGGGCCTCATGAGAGAATAGTTTACGTGAAATAAAATCTTTACCCTGGAATGTGGGACAAATTCTTCAGCCATTTTCTTCATTGGTGGATCATAATCTATTACTAGTTGTCCTAGTCTAGGGTAGGACGGGTCACTAGAATAAAATAGATAGGAGTTTTACACCTCTACAGCACTAGTTGGATTGGTAACACCATGTAATGTGCAATGAGGAATACCTGGTCTATATTTTTTTTAAATATTGTTATACGGTGGTAAGAGAAATGGGATGGGAGGACACTAATTTTGGGGTCAAAATTGAAATAGAAATTCGGTGCCTTTCTTTGCCTAGAAAACGGCCAAGTCTTTGGTCTAACCGATATATTTAGGCAAATAAAGCAGATTTTGAATGACAGACTAGTTTACGACGGAGTAATTAGCGTTTTTGTGTTCCAAGCGGAGCGAATATGATCCGGACAACTTCATTGCATTGAGACAAATTACCTGATGCAATGATTACCCGCAACACTCACCGAGGTCAAGGTCAAATCTACACAATAAATGATAAATACAATCTTACCCTTTACTATGAAGAAATTCGTGAGCAACGTTAAATAAAGTCAGAACGAGTTTCCTATCCTCGACCTTCGACACCAGAATCATAATGGACACGTACGTTGTAATCAAATCTAGATAATTCTTGGTAATATCAAAATTAGACGTCTGAAATTTACAAATAAAGAGCAATATTACTAAAAGATATGTTTAGGCCTACTATCCATTTTTTTTTATCAAATCTCCGTCACAGAAATGGAATTTTATAGTTAAGCTAGTCAGTAATAGTGTTAACAATATTTTGAAAATTGAAATGAATTTTCTGTTCTAAATTTCTGCTTCTACAGGGGTGTGAAAGTCTAATGACCTTGAATAATTCATCTTCACTCATAATTCATGTCAATCCAGCTGTAAATGGGTACGGATAATCCGGGAAAGATCAATGTCAAGAGGTTTGGCCAAGGACCAGAAAAAGAAACCACAAGGAAAGTAAGTTGTTATCCTTGAAAAATATAGATGTTTTCTTTCTTTCTTTTCTATTGGTTTATTGAAGATATGCACCTTTGCATTTATATGTATAATGAACAGAGGTTTTATCCGTAAAAAGTCTTGCCAAACAAAGGTGTCTTTAAGAGCATTACAGAACAAGAGAGTTGCATTACTCTGAGGAAATTCAATAAAACATGACTTACAATATCCATATACACCTGACAGGCATCAATAGTTGTCAATAAATCTACTACATGATCCTACAAATACCAAAAATATAATTTATAACATACAACTTCATTAAATAACGCAACACAATTTAATGGTATACTACTCTACTCCCAATGTCGTTCCTTAATTGCTTATTGCCAGTCCCGACTCCCTGTAATCCAGTAATGTTGCTATTGTTTTGTTTGTTTCTGTATATATATATACTGTCTTGTACTATATTTCCTCACTTCACCTGATGATAACAATGTAGATTGTTGAAACGTTGTGTGTAATAAAACTAAGGAGTAGTATACCATAAAATTGTGTTCCGTTATTTAATGTGATCTCTAATCCCTAAATGTCGCTTAAGGATTATTAACATACAACTTCAGTTTTCATGGCCTGACTTCCGAAATCAAACAAATATTTCTTAAGCTTATTGAGTACACGTCTTAAATATTGCTCAGATCCAAAATCTGCTTTCCCATCTGCATAGATATCAATCGTAGCTTCTGGTAGATCACTGTCAATGACCACATAAAACGCGTTAGTTTTAGTGGAATTGCAAGAACCACAGACGTCAGAATGGAAATTGGAATGGTGCAAATTGATGCTATCAGTGTCCCTGATACACATACAAAGTTTAGAAATATACTTTACAATCCCTTTAATTAAAGCACAATACCTTAAAATCGAGGATGTCGACAAATGTATAGTAATATAGCTGTAATCCTTTTACAATCTCTGCCTTCATTCCATTGATACTGTTTAACTGAGAAATAAAAATAAAATTTTATAAAATGTCTAGTTTATGAATGTCTGCAGTGACTTTATATTAGAACCAGAACGTTTTTTTCAGTATTCCAAATACAAAGTCAACACGAGAAATAAAAGTACCGGTACTTGTCAAATTCTAATAATAGGTAGTCAATAAATTTTTTGGACTTGGTAGGCTTAAAGCATAGTATAAATTGGGAAAAACTGTGAAATTGCAAGACTAGGCCTAAACATGTACCATACATATAACTAAAAGTGATCATAAGGGAGGTAGTGCTTTCCCCTCTTTCCAATGATTTTGATTTAAAACACTGTTTCTAAGACATGCTAGCACTGAAATCGTTTTGAGAATACAGGTTCGAGTGGTTGAAAGCAACAAGTTACTATTCAACAGAAGGCACTGGCACAGGGTTGAAGCAGTGTTCACAAAAAATGTTATGGTTATTATAGGGTGATATAAACCAGGGCTGTTGATTTGCCCATATATTCCGGACATGTCCGTCTATCCTTCCAAAATGTCCGCCTGTAAGTAGCCTCAATTGGACATCAAGTAATGGTCAAAATTTTTTTTTTCTTTTTAACTCCACGCTGTATATAACAACGTATTGTCAATAAGTCACTTAACTCTATCGGACAATTAAATTAGTTAATTAAGGGATTATCAGTCGAAGGTTAATCAATGAACAATAATACACTAGAAACCTACCTGACTTGATTTCATGTCATACTGAGGGAATCTTTTCATCACATTTTTAATACCAGCTTCTAATGACTTATCTGACAGGAATGATGGCTTATTTTCAGGATTCCCTAACATCTAAAACATACATACACAAAGTTTAAAAAACAGATTTCTACACTTTCTACACAATTTCTTTTAGTAAGTGACTATTTGTCTATTATTATATTGTTTCTTCAAGGTCTGCACTACAACATAACTATCGAGCAGAAATACTTCTTCTGGTTTCCTCAAGTATTCCAGGCATTAAATGATTTGCGTTGAATAGGTTGAGGGTAGGGATGGCCATATCTTGCTTTTTCTTGAATGAATGCAGCTGCTTTAATTATGCAGTTTGGCGTTAGCCATTATTTGGTTTGGAACAGTAGGCTACTTTACGGTAAGTTTATTGCTGAAAAGTAGGACGTAAAACTCCATTCATTTCATTTCATTTTACGGTAAGTTTATAAAACAAAAGAACAATGCACACAGTAGGCTAGTCCAGCCCTGAGAAATATAAATTGTATAAAAGAGGAATTTAAGGCTTGTTCTTCAGAGAAAATACATATCAATTAAAAATTGCAATTGCAAGATTTCATTCATTTTTTTCAATATTTGACTCACCTTCTTGATGTTATAAATTCGAGTAAGCATGCCCTGCCCTCGATCATTCAAAATCGTCAGCTTCTCTGCCAACTTCTGCTGGCTTGGAATCATGGCTCGCGACATTTTGCAAAGAATAGGTTGAGAAATTCACTAAAATGTTAATTTTCCTCACAAAGCTAAATTTATTTTATTTTTGTCGGCCATCTTGAAACCTACTTCCTGGGCGTTGTTTATATACCGAATCGACCATATACAGGACAAATCGCCCGCTTGTGAGTCGTTTCGACCAAAAAAATGTTGTATTAGTAAAGGCACACTTAATTCATTTTCCTTTCCCAACTTTTACAGATATTTACAAAATGTGATGCAATTGATTGGGAGAAAATATGCCAAAAAGTCATCATATTTTTTTTAAGGTAAAAAGTTTAAATTTCATTTTGTCAACCTTCTCCTCATAAGATATATTCAAATTGTATATCTTTGCTTATTGAGATTAACTTTAAGATTTTCCAACTTGTTTACCATTGTCTGACAATGAGTCTATTTATGATCTTTGTAATGCAAAAATACTAATGCTGTGTGTATTTGGAGTTCTACCTGTTAAAGTGAAACAATGCCAATGCTTCTACAAGAGAGTATCTTCTATATCCCCTTTAACTATTGCATTGCCGTCTTCAATTGTGTAAAAGTCCTACTCCTACTCCAGGGGCAGGTCCAATAAGGGGACTCCCCTGGCTCCAGACCCCCCCCCCCCCCCCTTTTTTTTGGCCAACAGATGTCTGAATTTTCTAATCCAACTCTTACTCTAAACCCCAGCTTTGCGGCCCCTGGTGGTTTGAATCCTCATGAAATTCTAATGCCACAGTCAGCACTTCAGATATACTGCATTTGTCAGCGTTGATTCCTATCATCATATTTGAACTGATTGAATCCAGATATGTTAGAGAGGTTTCGTTTCCTCAGAGGGATTATAAAAGTTCAATCCAATCTCACAGAAAGAAATCTCTTTCCCTCCAATTCTACCGTCTAAGTCAGGCCGTCTCAAATGGCGGTTAGAGGACTAAATCCGCGACGCACTTTAGAATGACCCCTCAAGAGTGACCTCGTCTGTTAAAATCCCATGTTCCTAATGCTAACTAAGCTTTATTTGGCCCTTATATTGTTTTTATAAAATGCATTTTGCCCTTTACAAAAATTAATTGAGAAAGGCTGGTCCAAGTAAGGCGATTGAAATGCAATTTCTAAAGCACAGGGTTCAAAGAATAAAACCATGTTAAAGCTATATCCCGGCAAGCGAAACCCCCCAAAAAATTAACAACACTATAGAAGATAATTATTAAATGATTTTTATGTAAAATGTATATAATACAATGAAATCGGGCATCAATCGAGCAAAATGGACAAAAATTCCTTGCAAAATGTCCATTTCATAGTTTTAAATGTCTAGCTACAATGTACAGAGCACATGTTTGAAGAATGATTCTATTACAATTAGGAAATACAGATGACCAAAGAAAGCAGAGGTGACCAAAATAGATCAGGTCAAAGTTCAGGTTAAAAATTCAAGGGACAGTGTTCCCAATAAATTTTTTATAAAAAACCTCTTTAAGCTACCAAAATGATTCATAATCTAATTTTATTAACCAATCATATCAAGAAATTGATTGTGATTTCCAAATCCAGCCATCTGATTGGACAATCAACTATATTGAAATCAAAGATGTATTATCAACCAATCAAATCAGTGTTGACTTAAAATTTTCATGTTTTCAGAAATTCAGTTCGCTTTTGCTTGGCAAAGTCAGTTTTATTAAAACTCTATTTTTTCCATATATATTTTGATTTTGTGCTTTGGTTTCATAAAAGGTCCTTTTTTTTTTTAGAAATATAGTTCTGAATCTCTTTTACTTCGTTTGTGAACTTAACATTCTTTTGATGAGTCCACCTGGAAAAACTTTCAAAGAGTTCACATAGCTGTCACTTTACTACTTGGGAGTCAACTTGGCAAAACTTTCAGAGAGTCCACACAGAATTTTTGCATTTCTTGTATCTATACACACACAAGATTTTGTTGAAAAATACAGTTTCCTCAAGTGTTTCTGTGTGCTGGAATTTTAATGACTTAATGCAACCTTGAATACAAATTTTCATTCTAAAAAGTAATGCAGATTTATAGAAACAGACAATTAAAAAAAAGCAAGATATAAACTATGATTAATTCTGAAATTACCTCGTACAATGAACAGAAAACTTAGATTCTCAAACTTATCAATGCTTTGGATTAAACAGGGTTTCAGTTGTATAGTTATCACACCAGGTAAGTTCACATAGTTTAGATTTATCAGATTATTTAGGTAATCTGTTGTATAGTTATGACACCAGGTAAGTTCACTGATGAATACCAACTCTTATTGACCAAGTTTGAGAGTTTAGATTTATCAGATTATACAGGTAATCTGTAGTATAGTTATGACACCAGGTAAGTCCCCTGACGAATATATACTCTTATTGACCAAGTTTGAGAGTTTAGATTTTTCAGATTATACAGGTAATCTATTGTATAGTTATGACACCAGGTAAGTTCACTGATGAATATATACTCTTATTGACCAAGTTTGAGAATTTAGATTTATCAGATGATACAGGTATTCTGTAGTATAGTAATGACACCAGGTAAGTTCACTGATGAATGTATATTCGCATTGATAAAGTTTGAGAACTTAGATTTTATGTTCATTCTAATTGGTAATGTTTCTTAAACGCTCAATAAAATGATGGACTAAATAGTGTCATGAAATTACAGTTGAAAATATTCTGACATGTATCTAAACACCCCTGCTTTACAAATGAGATCTTCAATTTTGCTTTAATAAAATTATGCATCTTTGGATAAGTCCATTGTCAAGAGCATCAAATTCATTTAACCAAGTATTACTCAACTACATTTCTATAAAATAAGGGTATGATTTGGCATCTGCAAAGACAACCCCTACGTTTGCAAATGAGCTGATCCAAACAAATATAAGACTGCAACATATTAATTGAAAAATTGCATATGTGGAAGAATTCAATTTAAGAATTAATGGGTGTCAGATACATAACAGAATATTTCCAGATTTAACATGAAATGCACATGCATTTTCTGAGTGCACATGAAAAAAGTGACTTATTCTAAATTGAAATTATAATATATACAGTAAATTGATTTTTAAAACAACAAAAATCTTAATTTCACAATCCATAATTACATTTTCAGCTTTTACAAGGGGCATAACTCCATTCTGACTTAAACTAAGGGACATTACTCTGTCATCCTTGACTTCATATGTCAATAATTAAAGCTGAATCATTTAGTTTTGTTTCAAAATGAAAGGAGATCTCCTTACTATTAAGCCACACCCTGCAACAAAAAGAAAATATTCACAAATTAATTATTTAGACATGTTTTAATTATTTTGTCTACTGAAATACTGATGGAATCAATGTAACTAAGACAACGTAATATATAACCAAGCGATCGTTGTCAAGTGACGGTATACAACGTTAACGTAATATACTTTAACCCTTATACCGATAAATCCTTACGTTATATATATCCGACGAGCCGGTAAACCGGCCGTTGTCAAGTGAAGTCATATGTTAATGTAATACATTTTAAGAAATATTGCTTGGAGCTCAGGGTATATGACGTTTTAGCCAAAATAACGTCAGGGTTCAAAGGGTCAAGTAATATTGCTTGGAGTTAGGGTATATGACGTTCTCTCTAAATTACATTCAGGGTTTAAAGGGTTAAAACTGACCAGCTACCAACTGGTAGTGAAATGAAATGAAATGAATGGAGTTTTACGTCCTACTTTTCTGCACCTATATGGGCTAATTGAGGCCATGCAGTGTGCAATGAGGGAAATTTTGCCTGGACAGCTGTATTAGCCTGCTCTTATTTTCCAGTTCCAACTGTCGAGGGATCTTTAACGTGTACAGCCAATAGCACACGGGGCCTCGGTTTATTGTCCCATCCGAATGACTAGACGCTTTTCCATGTCAGCCCCTCCAACCTGCATCACTGACAAGTGGAAATACCAACTGGTAGTAATCTCTGTGAAACTTCAAGGTGGTCCACTGTTATGTTATCGTGAGAAGACATATTGAATACTCTTTTCAATTGAGATTATTTTAGTGCATCAATAATAGATTATTTTATTATCCGATCAAGTTTCGGTGCTTCTGCACATCAGGGGCCTTATTCTCAAAAACTTAACTAAAGATGATTTTAGTGGTCCAGTCATCTGATTGGTCAGTTACTAACATCAGTTTGAAATTAAACATTATTATATAATCAGATTGCTGTATTTCTTAAAATCTGGATTTTATCTAGGTTAAGTTTTCGGGAATAAGGTCCCTGGAATTATCTTAGTTAAGTTTTCAAAAAAGGTCCAAAACTCACCCTGAAGTATATACAAACAATCATGGAGACATGATTTTAATGAACACTATTTTCACTAGTGGTGCGGCTGCGAGGAGTGGCGTCTGGTACCTCCAAATCATCCACCTTATCCCGAGGTTTCCCGCTTCCAAATATACTAGAATTACGTTCTGTATGCGCCACCTCCGCTACCGGATCCGGTTTACTTCGTGGTAATAACTTCAGTTTAGGGCGCAGTGCTAATGATTCTGTAAAAATAACATCGAGATCTCTATAGTTAGTTAAAATTGCAAACAGACAGTTAAAACCAAATAAAATGTGGAGATTTATAGAAAGATAGTGGACCACAGCCATATATACCCAACGAAAAAGCCTTAAATTTAATCAGGTGTAAACTAAACTTTCGATTTGTAAATGACTAGCAAACATTTCCAACCTAGAGATTAATAGCCATTATTTGATCCATTACAATGAGCAGAAAAGTAATTTTGCTTGAAAATATTTAAGGGGAATTTTTTTAACATGACCATTTATGTGACCTTTTTATAGGTTTTTTTTTTATCACTTTATAATGCTGGGGCCAGTTTCACAAAATCCTAACTTCAGATAATTTTAGTGTTCCAGTCTTCTGATTGGTCAATCACTAAAATCGATTTTAAATGTTGTTTTATTATCCAATCAGATTACTGTATTTCTTAAAATCTTAGTAAAATTTTGTGAAACTTGGCCTGAGAATTTCAACCTACCTGGAGAGGCTTCCTGTAGCTCAGGATCATTATGACTATCTCTACGGGGTCTGGCATCTCGCCCACGTCCCCCACCCCCATATCTGCCACTATCATATCTATCATCACCCCTATCATATCCTCCTCTTCCTCCACCACGATGTCCCCCGCGGTACCCTCCTCCTCTACCACCCCCGTAGTTATCATCTCTATTATCATACCCCCCTCTACCACCTCGGCTTCCACCAGGGCCCCCTCGCCCTCCTTGAAATCCTGAAATAATCAAATTCAAAAGTTTCAAACAAAACTGAAAAACTAATTTAATGAGGAGTGTCTAGTATCAGAAGTACTAGAGACTAAAGTTTCATTGACCGAATAAATAGTGAACATATCCCTTTAATTACATATAAGACTTACAATATTTAAGACTTACAATATATAAGCCTTACAAGGACTCTTGTCAACCACATTTGTCATAGTGTTAAAATGCAATTTATCATAGTTCAACTAAAGTTAGTTTCATGAAGCACAAATGACTTAAATCTTCAAATTTGGACAATTCATCTACATCTTAGCCTTAAAACATTTAACACTTTCAAGCCTCTTGGCAAGATAATTTTTGTTTTTGTTACAATGGGTGAGGTCAAATTCCGTGTTAGTACAGAATTTTGACTGGGTCAAATGCAAATATTACCTTAAATTAAGGTTAACACTAACACTGAATGCTAACACGTGATTTGACCTTACCCAATGTCATGCAAAAAGCAATAAAAGTTAGTTTCATGAAGCTTCAATTTGGATTCTGCATTCTAAAAGAAAGAAATTTCATCTCCAGATTAAAAGATATACATTTTCTTACCTCCACGACCCCTATTGTCTTTTTTACGACCTTCAGCTACATCAACTCGTAAATTTTTATCTTCCAGTAACTAAAAATAGACAGAACAGGGGATGTTATAACATATAGTACCGGTAAAACAACCAAGGCTTTCTATCATCATAATTTAACCACACCCTGTATTCACGGAGCAGAGGCCGGATTGGTGCCTGGCCCACTTCAATTTTACTAGTGTAAATGGACGGAATAAAGCAAACCAATTTAGATCGGGGCCTGGCACCGCAATAAGAGATGGACCAGGTCTGGATTGATGCCTGGCCCACTTCAATTTTACTAGTGTAAATGGACGGAATAAAGCAAACCAATTTAGATCGGGGCCTGGCACCGCAATAAGAGATGGACCAGGTCTGGATTGATGCCTGGCCCACTTCAATTTTAGTAGTGTAAAACAGATGTTAAATATTTTATAGTTTTTATTACTTACAGCACCATCATAAGTTAAAGCTTCTTTCAACGATTCAATATCATCAAATTCTACATACGCAAAACCTGGAAATAAAAAACAACTTGTATGATGTATATTGGAGTTTATTTGATGGCTCCTTATAACCAACCAGACCTGGAGAAATCTAATACATTTTTTAATAATTGTCATAGGGTTAAAGGGATTGTAAAGAGGTTTTCTAGCCTTTTTATGTGGACGAAGGACACTTTCAACATCTATTTCGTACATACAAAATATTCATTGGGTGCCCGTGGTTCCTGTTATTCCAGAAATAGATGTTGAAAGTGTCCTTCGTCCACATAAAAAGGCTAGAAAACCTCTTTACAATCCCTTTAAGAATTCATCAGATTATTCAGGGAATGAGGGATTCTGTAGTATAGTTATAATGAATATGAATATATTATACTCCTATTGACCAAGATGAGAAGTCAAATTTTATGTTAAGTGTAAGAGTTTCTTTTTCATACCTTTGAATTCATCAGTTTCTCTGTCTCTTACCAGTCTCACACTATGTACCTTAAATAGACATTATTTATATCATTTAATATACCAACAGAATTTATAAAGTGTACCATAGCTTACAAGTTTGAACACTGGTATGATATCGCATTTGTAGGATCATCTGAGGCACTTATATAGCCAAACTTCACCATCAGTACTGCATTGATGATCAAGAAGAAAAATAGAAGCCTTTAATAGCCTTGATACACAAAAATAGTAGAAAATCTCTTCATTAGGATTGAATGGTTTTTGAAAGATTACAGCTAACAGACATGGCAATCACCATTTTTCCAGAAAAAAGGTCATGCAAAGGACCAACCGTTTAACTGACTGTGCTATATGTCGGGCTATACTCACTTTTAAATCTCTGAAAATTTCTTCTAAATCTCCTTGTACGACACCACGAGGCAAGTTTCCTATATAGCAAGTAAAGGGTGGTTCAGTGGGTAGAGGTTTTTTACCCCCTCGACCACCACCCCCATAGCTTCCACCATCTCGGTATCCACCTCCACCACTTCGGCCCCCTCCTCCACCTCCGTACCCACGGTCATTTCTTCCTCCCCCATATCCTCTATTATACGAACGGTCATCTCTGAAAGTTAAATATTTATATTGAAATGAAATGAAATAAGCATACACTTCTGCACAATTATCTATCAGTCAAATTCTACCTATCATTGCTTCAAAGTTTTTTAGAATTTTTTTTAGACCTTTGTATTATAATGTTATCATGATATGGACTCACTGTGTGACCAATCCAATATGAATATGTAATAGTGAAACTGAAATGACTTCAACAATGTCAACATTCTAGCCTAACCTTTTTTTTTTTGGAAGATTGTTCAATTCAGATTTAGAAGGGTAGGATATTTCCTTTGAAATAATTTTGATTACAGATTATGATTATCTCCATCAAAATAGTAATTAGGCTAGGCCTAGTGCTTGAGATTTGAGAAATACTACATAATGCATCATGCCAAAAAATCAACAAATAAGGGGGCCAATCAATGACAAGCATTGGATGAGCAGATCGGACCGAACACACGTTTTTTATTTCACCGGGCCAGCTTGCACGCTGATGTACTATCATCAGACACAATCGTGGACATCACATTTGGTGCAAACGATGCTCCGATATTTCGGAAAGTTCTGTATGGAAGAATCAAGTTTGAAAAATGCCTCACCCGTCGTTTCCACCTCTATTTCTATCGCCAAATCCCCGATTTTCATGTTCATAGTCCGCCATATTGAAATGGTAAAGAGTTCCGGTGACGCATGCGTAGTGTAATGTAATCAACCAAGATGGTAGTGGAACACATGGCCAATAAAAATATTCTCAACAATAAAGTTGATGACTCGGTCCTTAAACTTTTCTGGACTTTGTCAGAAGGTCAGGATGAAGAGAGGGTCAAGGCATCCAATGAACTTGTGAAACATTTGTCCCAGAAGCAAGGCAGTGATGAGGTAGAACAAATAACATGATAAAATTTGTTGTTATTTTTTTTTTTTTTTTTTGAGGGGGGTGGGGGGATTTTACTATTTAATAAAAACATATCAGAACCATCAATGATAATTCCATTGTTTCACAAAATTGGAAATGACATAGAAGATGCTAAATGGTGGGCTGGGCTGAATAGATGATAAGTTGCAGGCCCGTAGCCAGGAATTTCCAAGGGGGGGGTTATATGGACTTGCAAAACAATCAAACTCAACCTTAACAGTAACAATTCAAAAAGAATGTCTACTTTAACAGTGCTTATTTGTTTTCAAGGGTGGGGGGGGGGGGTTCGTCCAAACCCCCCCAACCTCCCCTGGCTACGGGTATGAGTTGTAACGTTAGGTTTATGAAAGTCGGATGCTGGTGTCGCTCTTGTTCTTCATTTTACTCATTTTAATTTCACTTCAATCGAACCAGGTGTTTATTGGTTATGGATAATTCAAGAAAGCGTGATGCCATGAGGTTTGCCAAAAGTTCAACTGCGTGAAAGTTTCCTCTTAGAAACCTAAATTATTACATTTGTAATATATATTTCTTTCAGTCGTTGCTTATTATAACGATTTGTTCATTTGTTTTTCAGGAGAATGAAGAACTTTGTCAGCCATTAAACTATGCAGTAGAAAGATTAGTGAAGGGTCTGTCGTCCAGTAGAAAATGGGCTCGAATAGGGTATTCCCTGGCCTTGACCCAGTTATTAAGGGATTTCCCCATTCTATCAGTAAAACATGTGATGACTCTACTCGATTCTCATTTACAATATTCGTCACATGATCAGAGAGGGGTGAGTATAAGGGAGGCAATTCTTTCTGATATTTAACTTCCAATTTTTCTTTAGTCTCCAAAATCAACATCTGCTAAAAGCAAACGCTTATTATGGTGTATTGACAACACTCATGGCATAAATGTATGATTGAGGCGTCTTTGAAACTTGGAAATTGCAATTCTTTTTGATATCCAACTACCGATACTCCTTAATTTCCTAAATCAGCATCCGCTGGAAGCAAACGTTAACATGTCATCTACCACCCCGAGTCAAATTTAAAGGAATTATATATAGAGATTTTCTTGACTCTTTTGGTGTTTTTATACGCCCTCATGAACATGTGGTCGTATAATGTCGTCGCGTCGGTCCGTCTGTCAACATTTCTTGTGAGCACTATAGAGACTACAGTCCTCATCTGATTTTAATGAAACTTGGTATGATCCCTAAGATTGATAACATCTCGGTCAAGTTTGAATTTGACGTATTTTCGATGAAAGGTTATTGCCCTTGACTTTGTAAAAACGCGTCAAATTTAGTTTGTGAGCACTCTAGAGACTACAGTTTTCATCTGATTTTGATGAAGTTTGGTATGCTCCTTTAGATTGATAAAATCTTGGTCAAGTTCGCATTTGACGTATTTTCGATGAACGGTTTTTGAGTTATTGCCTTGACTTTGTAAAAACGCGTCAAATTTAGTTTGTGAGCACTCTAGAGACTACAGTTTTCATCTGATTTTGATGAAGTTTGGTATGCTCCTTAAGATTGATAAGATCTTGGTCAAGTTCGCATTTGACGTATTTTCGATGAACGGTTTTTGAGTTATTGCCCTTGACTTTGTAAAAACGCGTCAAAAATAGTTTTGTGAGCACCATAGAAGTTAAACTGATTCTGATGAAACTTGGTGTGATCACTGGAATTAATAAGATCTCGGTCAAGTTCTTACATGAGGCATTTTCGATGAACAGTTTTTGAGATAATGTCCTTGACTTTTTTTTTTTTTGATATAATAAAATTTGTATTATCGTAAATTAAAATATGATCATTTCCGACATCTGCCAGTGGGCGTATGTTACCTTGTCTGGCAAGCCCTGGTGTTGACATTTTGGACATTGATTTGCATTGTTTAAATATTTATGGGTCTTACAATTCTGTGAAGAATATAGAATTTACATCCACAACTATCAATAAGCCCTGGATGCCATTAAAATAGCACATACAATGCTTTCTAATACATAAACCTATTTTCAAGGAGTCTTTAGGGTTCCACTAAATTAATATTAGAGGCAAAAATGCATCTTTTCCTGCAAAATTCCCCCATTGTCCAATGATGTATATAATTTCTATGTTGTAGGAAACTGGAGGTATTATGTTAGGTCAGGCGTTTGTTTATTTAAGTTTAATACAATCAGACAGATTATTTAAGGTAATGTTTTATTCCCTTTCACTCTTTTAACTTACCTCCCTTGTGAGAGAAGAGTTTTCATTTGTTACAGTTTGCCGATTGGAATCATAGCTCAAAATGATTTTTGATCACAAGTTTAAGCCTAGTCCTGCATTCAAATGTGACCCAAGCAGCCCCCTCAATCCCTTGCCTAATCTGTTGATTTTGTCAACCAAACCTGTGGATGACTCAGGTTTTTGCTGTGATTAGACGATTGACAAACCCTAACAGTTAGTTTGGAGTTCACCCAGCTGTGGTAAATTGATAAACTCTTTGGGCTTAAGCTTAAACCACCTGTAATTTATGATTTATTATCACTCAATAAAATAATATGTTCTATATTATAGGGAGAGGGTAAAGAATATATAAGTCGTATATTGAAATCGTTGTTAAAACTGGGAAGAGAGAAGATGTATCTACAGTCAATTTGTTCTCAAGCTTTAGTTCTTCTTGTACAGAAGGTAGGAAATATCGGCTTTTTACAAAGGTTAACTTTTCAAGATTGTCTGATGTGTGATCATCGCATCCAAACCACGCCCCCATTCGTCATATTTCCTCGGGGCCGTGGTAACACAAGTGTGAATAATTACGTATTCATAGCTCAATATTGTCCAATCAAAATTGGTCCTGCAGTATCGGTAGCCAAATTTCAGCCAATCAAATCACTCATTCTATACGTTCTGTTCACGAGCGTTCACAAATCGAAAGCAGTGTGTTTTGATTAAAATAGACGATACAGAATTGAGTAAGATTTTCGGTAAAGAATTGAGGCTAACAGAAAATCAACATAGTGCAATGGAATATTTATTAGCTGGAAAGAATTTTGATTTTATTTACATGACCTTCACCCCTTGTCATTTCCTTTTAACCTAAACCGTGATCTAGTTGGTCAGATATAAATAGCGTTAACTTCATTTCCACACCCTTTAAATGAAGTGTAGTGGGCTTAGTTTAATACGGGTTAATAAGACCCTGTCAAAACCAGTATTCGTGATGCGATGACTTGTGATATGAAATTTTGCTTCTACCAATGTATTGCGATTATGTTTTTCAAGTTACCCTTTGCAAGTCAGATTTTAGTTCCTTATTTTGTCGAATATGCTTGGTATCCTCAGATATTTAAACTTGACAACCAGAATGTAGTATGTGGTATTCTTTAAATTTTGCAGTGTGTGGATAAAGTTTATAAAAAGAGAATTCTGCCGAATATTGTGGAGTTAGAAAAAGGCTGGATTGACTGTTCTATGGACAGATTGTTACTAATTTTAGCATGTAGTCATTTTCATCAGGTAGGTAACTTAACATTATAATTTATTATAGAGCATAAATTTAGTACTAGACAAGCATTCGAGGTAACCTTACATATTATAGGAAGATTGCCATATTGAAAACAAAATATTTAAGCCAATTTAAAATTGTCTTCAGACATATTAGTCTGTGTCTGCATTCTTTTCACTCAATCAAAATCAAGCTTTGCACAAGAAATGTCTGCCTTTGTCTATTTACTGGGCAAGATGGCTGCCTATCATAGATGCTGAATGACAAAACTCACACGTCAATTTGTTTTTTTAACAGGACAGTACAAAAGAAATTCTAGAGAAACACTGGAATTATCCTTTAGTTTGTAAGAAAAGTTTTCCTGCCATCTTGGATATTTTGAAGGTGAGATGATATACTATCATGTAAATTTCTTATTAAGCTTGTGATGCAGGTCAGAGAGTCTAAAATGGAAAAAGTTGTTCTTTTCGGAAAATAAGCATAGGCTACAGGCTGTGCATGTTGATGATACATCTACAGTTAGTCCTGACAAAATTTGCCTCATTGCTTACTCCATGATTTGTCGGTATGCATAAGCCCAAAACTGGAGCAGAAAAATTGGATGTAAAACTCCTTTAATTATAATTTGTTGATGTTTTTGTAGCAATGTAATCCAGAGAATAAGACATTTATACCAGTAATAAGATTAATAGTTGATCAAACAGATACAGATCAACTTAGTTCTATCTGGCAAGAAATAGGAGGTAACATTCAATTTTTAGTTTACATAGAAATTAGTATGTTTTCGGGCAGCGAGTTTAAAAAAAACAGGCAAAATTTGCTCAGTGAGCTCAGCAAACATCATTAAAATACGGGAAAGTTGGCCTGCCCCCTGTTGAATAGTGGGCCCCTACAATCATAACAATTAGCATATAGCCACCAAGTTTGATCAAATCATAGCTGTAGTCTTTATGTAATCCCAATTTTGTACCGGAAGGCACAAGACAATATATGTCCACACAATGAAGAGTGTTTATCAAAATAAACAAAAGAAATTATGGAAATTTGAGAGGAAAGATTAAATTTGATTTCAGTGCCATTATTAAAAGGAAACCAGTTAAATAAACAGATTGGTAGCCATTTGTTCAATAATCTCATGAAAGTTGCTACCACGCCCAAACAGGTATATATCTCTTTAATTATATCAGAACAAATTACACAACTGTTCAATCATGATGGATGGATAACAGCATCTTTTGATCTTACAATTCAACAAAAACAGACCAATTGTAAAGGTTCTAAGAAAGGCCTTCTCAATTCATTTTTGTAAAGGGCCAAATGTATTTTATGAATAAGATATTAGGGCCATATAGAGCTTAGTAAGCATAACGAAAGTAGCATTTTAGCGGAAGGTGTCACTCTTAGGGGGCCATTATCAAGGGCGTCGCGGGTCGCCATTTGAGAAGGCCTAAGATATTATTAGTTAATGGAATTATACAGAGTTTTTCCATATTTTGTATCTGACACTTATAGCATCAATTTGAACTATTCCAATTTTCAATCTAATGTTACACTTGCAAAATATGCTTGTATCACATAAGACTTTTGTGATTTGTGACATTGTCAAACACTAAGTTTAATTAAGTGGAATTGGTGTTGGAATGAGGCATATTGATGCTATAAATGTCCCTCATACAAAATTTAGAAAACCTCTCTACCATTCCTTTAAGTATTTGAGTCACAAGCAAAGTTGAAAGGATGCACATAAACGACACCTATACACAAAAGAAAACCTGATTATATAAATTATATATTTTGTAGATTGAAGAGTTATTATGTAGAAATATACGCGAGTTTATCACCATGGTACCAGGCAGTATATTTATAAAAATCAGTAAATCTATGGTATGTTATACTATCTTATATAAAAACTCGAGTTGATGTTGATGATACATTTATTACACATAGTTTATGATACACAATAACAATACAATAAAACCCCGGGGTGACATTACAAGACAAACATATAGATGAGGATGATCACGATGTTTACATGGCAGCAGCCACCCTACCAAGTGTTGTACCAAGCAACGGACTATTTTCTCATCCGGTAACGCATGCGCAGTACATATTCATGCGTATTAACTATATCCTATGTCAACATTATAAACAGGTATAAAGGAACAGGATAGCCTTTTGATGCTTCAGGAGTCTGAGGATCCCAAATTATCCCCATGCAGTATCATTTTGTTTTATTTTTGATGATTATTTCAATTGTGTATTTACTGGAAATTGTGCCGATTTATTGAAAAATTTCATTTGAAATTTTTGTCGGTCCCTGATTTGTATATTTAATAGTAAAGGTAAGACACTCTCGTCTATTTGACATGAGATACCACTTGCCTATCATCTTAAAATATTCTTAACTAACGATACTGCCTTTCATGTCAATAACTTCTTTCAATTCCATAATAATTTATCTCCATCTCCATGAAAAATGTGATGTGATTTGACAAACATGAATATTAAATGAACATTATTAGCTTCCTGGAAAAAAAATTAAGGTTATCGAAATTCATCTACAGTTCTCTTTTCTTATGTAAGATTTGAACGACATATAGAAGCGAGGAGCACATATAACAAAACACAAGACAATATTATGGAATATAACACACTTCTTTAATACAGTTAAGCACATATTGTCTTGTGTTTTGTTATACACTTTTCTAATGATTTGACAGGTTTTAAAAACAATTCAAGATAAACTGACAGAATATCATGGGAAATCAGAAATGGAGTTTACGATCGTTAAAAGTTTATTACGAGGTCCAACTGGTCCGAATCTTGATAAAGTTACAAGAACTACAACATTAGCTTCTATAATTAAACAGGTAAAGTAAACTTAATTTAACCCTTTCAACCCGACAAACCAGTAAACCGGCTCAATCATTACCTGATATATACCTGATAAGCCAGTAAACCAGCCGTTGTCGAGTGACGTCATACAACGATAATGTAATACACGTACACAATAAACGTCAGGGTTCAAAAGGTTAAATAGTATTAAAATTTCCCATGTTGCACACGGCATGGTGTTTTCCCGTACAAAAGCAAAATAGGACTAAAAACTTGTTTTATTTCAGTTGCTATCTGCATGATAATTTTACCTTTATAAGTTGATAAGTTTTTTTAACTCTATTTCCAGTTAAAATATTTTAGAGGAATGTATATATAAAGAATTCAAGTACTAACGATCCAAATCGCAAAACAAATCTCGAAATACTTATTTTTATATGTCCAAGATGTTAAAACAAGTGAAATAAAATGTATTTTCAGCTATCAGAGAAAGGTTATAGTAAAGTGTTTAAACTGATAGAGAAATGTTTTAAAGGACAAGCAGTTGAGGGGTAGGTTTTTCTTTGCTTATATATAAACTTTGTTCGTATTTTAAGAATTGGTGAAATTTAGTTAGTAATTCTAACCAAACAAACTGAAGAAACCTATATTGTTTAAATGGATTCTCAGTTTCCAAAACTGAAGTTTCATCGGATGTTCCTTGAAAGTGAACATGCTAAGCCTTTCAATATGAAGTCATTCAGCGTAAACTCAGTTGAATGTATATCTATTGGGGCAGCCATCTTGGATTCCGAATCTGTGCCAAAACTAATAGGGTGTTCCGAACCAGTTCAGATTTCTTGTAATCTAGTAGGGCCTTATATTCTCACAGGTCAAGATCTGAAAAGAGCAAATTTCCCCCATTGCACAGTGTTGTCATTTAGTTTATCAGATGGTTGATGACAGGTAGATTCCCCCATTGTACAATGCTTGTATTTCCTTTTATTTAGATTGTCGACGGCTGATAATTTCCCCCATTGTACATTGTTTGTATTTCTATGTATTTAGATTGTCAACGGCTGATAGTTTAAAGTGTAAGAGAAGAGCTGTATATTTGTTCAGTATAAGAAATTCTAGTGAAGATCAGTTGCTGTATTTAACTAAACTATTATTTTTACACGGTTATTTTACAATACAACAAACTTCTACTGATATATTCCACGTAAGTTTATTTTACAATACAACAAACTTCTACAGATATATTACACGTAAGTTTATTTTACAATACAACAGACTTCTACTGATATATTACACGTAAGTTTATTTTACAATACAACAAACTTCTACTGATATATTACACGTAAGTTTATTTTACAATACAACAAACTTCTTCAGATATATTACACGTAAGTTTATTTTACAATACAACAAACTTCTACAGATATATTACACGTAAGTTTATTTTACAATACAACAGACTTCTACTGATATATTACACGTAAGTTTATTTTACAATACAACAAACTTCTACTGATATATTACACGTAAGTTTATTTTACAATACAACAAACTTCTACTGATATATTACACGTAAGTTTATTTTACAATACAACAAACTTCTACTGATATATTACACGTAAGTTTATTTTACAATACAACAAACTTCTTCAGATATATTACACGTAAGTTTATTTTACAATACAACAAACTTCTACAGATATATTACACGTAAGTTTATTTTACAATACAACAAACTTCTACTGATATATTACTCGTAAGTTTATTTTACAATACAACAAACTTCTACTGATATATTACACGTAAGTTTATTTTACAATACAACAAACTTTTACTGATATATTACACGTAAGTTTATTTTACCAATACAACAAACTTCTACAGATATATTACACGTAAGTTTATTTTACCAATACAACAAACTTCTACAGATATATTACACGTAAGTATATTTTACAATACAACAAACTTCTACTGATATATTACACGTAAGTTTATTTTACAATACAACAAACTTCTACAGATATATTACACTTAAGTTTATTTTACATTACAACAAACTTCTACTGATATACTACACGTAAGTTTATTTTACAATACAACAAACTTCTACAGATATATTACTCGTAAGTTTATTTTACAAAACAACAAACTTCTACTGATATATTACACGTAAGTTTATTTTACAATACAACAAACTTCTACTGATATATTACACGTAAGTTTATTTTACAATACAACAGACTTCTACTCATATATCACACGTAAGTTTATTTTACAATACAACAAACTTCTACTGATATATTACACATAAGTTTATTTTACAATACAACAAACTTCTACAGATATATTACACGTAAGTTTATTTTACAATACAACAGACTTCTACTCATATATCACACGTAAGTTTATTTTACAATACAACAAACTTCTACTGATATATTACACATAAGTTTATTTTACAATACAACAAACTTCTACAGATATATTACACGTAAGTTTACTTTACAATACAACAATTTTCTACAGATATATTACACGTAAGTTACTCTTTTGGGGTTCTATAGCACAGTCGGTTACTGTGTCGTCCTTTTTACAAACATGACGTCATTTGAACCACCCAGCTATAAATGGGTACGGATAATCCAGGAAAGATCAATGCCATGAGGTTTGGCTAAGCACCAACTGGGAGAAACCAATATACTAGCAAAGGCGTTGACTAAAAATGCAAGATCCACAGACGTCTGATTGAAAATAAATCTGCATTCTCAATACACATATGAAATTTAAGAAAACCACTTTTAACCATTTGAACCCTGACTTTATTTTGACTAAAACGTTATATACCCTGAATTCCCATCAATATTTCTTCAAGTGTATTACGTTATCGTTATATGAGGTCACTTGACAAAGGCTGGTTTACCATCTTGTCGGGCATATGTAACTTTAAGGATGGGTTAAA
Organism: Lottia scabra; assembly: GCA_029955415.1. Taxonomy (NCBI): domain Eukaryota; kingdom Metazoa; phylum Mollusca; class Gastropoda; family Lottiidae; genus Lottia; species Lottia scabra. Next base: position 2,654,160 of record JARJEI010000019.1, on the reverse strand, counting down.
TCCCTTTATCTAAAGAAGATAGTTTTTAACTGTATAATAAATCTATTGATATTACAGTGTGATGCTAAAGTAGATTTTGATGAAGAAGAAGTAAAAATGATACAAAACAGTTTTCTTAAATCTCTTTCTAGTTTTCATTTAGGTAAGTTACACTGTTATTGATTAAAGTTGATATTAAAGATGTGACGTGAAAAAGTGTCTTATCCATTCAAAAAGATTATTTGATTTTCTGTCCTGCTTTCGAACAGTTGAAAAAGTGTTCAAATGATAAACTGAAATGACAATATCTATCTATTTTTAACTGCAAACAGTACTGTTTTGGCCTCCTGGGCCTCATCAGTGCAGTGCTGATACTGGAGTTGAGGTTTGGCTATATAGCCACCTCAAATGATCCCACATATGTGATACCATCGTACCATGCCATAGTGCTCAAACTAGCAAGCTAGTGGGCTACGCATAACACTAACGACAATGGTACACTCCAGATAGAGTGCACAACAAGATATGAACCAAGGAGCGTATCTAACTGCAAACATTACTGTTTCGGCCTTCTGGGCCTCATCAGTGCAGTACTGATACTGGAGTTGAGGTTTGGCTATATAGCCACCTCAGATGATCCCACATATTATGTGATGCCATCGTACCAACAAGGTATGAGCCAAGGAGCGTATCTATCTATGTTTATGTATTTTAGAATCAGCGAATCCTGGATTACGAAGACAACAGTTACTACAACTCATGATGGCCATTGTAGAATATTCTAAGGTAACTTTTATTCATTGTTAAGATGGGAATGGAAAAGGTTGGATGTCTGTTGAGACGTTTAATTTTAGATTGTTGAAAGTACATGAAGCAAGGTGATATTATGTCTGGTGTGGTTAGGAATTGTCAATACAATATAATAAACCATTCATGTTTGGACATGCTATCCCAGAAACTACCTAGTCTTTTTAATCAATGTCAAGAGGTTTGGTCATGGACCAGCTTGGAGAAAGGATCCGCAAGGAACCTAAGTTGTTATCCTTGTAAAATATAGATGTTTCTCTCTTTCTTTTCCACCCTCAAACAGAAGTCATACTAGTAGATATAATTTATTGTTTATAGATAAAGATCAGACTTTTGAAATTTCCTTTATTGCACACTGCATACCACTGTCTAATATAAAATTAGCAAAGAAAAATTTCATTCTGTTTTAAATGTTTTATTTCAGGAATTAATTGAGAACCCAGAAATTGTTTCCCCCAGAAAGAAATTATCAGTAAAAGAAACAGAAGCGTTAAATAAAATACTTGTTGTTGTTAAAGATTTAAATAAAAAGGTAAATATTGTCGCAGTTACAATGACTCTTTTAATGTAACAAGACACGATTATGGAATATAACACACTTCTTTAATACAGTTAGGCACATCTGATGACGACACGTGTATCTGTGTTGAAACGTTATGTGCCTAACTGTATTAAAGAAGTGTGTTATATTCCATAATATTGTCTTGTGTTTTGTTATATGTGCTCCTCGCTTTTATATGTCGTTCAGATCTTATGGCTCTTTTATTGGTTTTCATGAAAAATATCTATTGTACTAAAATACATACATACATACAGTGATAGCATCCAATGAACTATTCACAAGAGGAAGCATATCAATCATAAATGAAATGGCGCCAGACAGGGTATGCTAACTCTTCTAGACACCTGATACCACTTTTCATTATGATATACTTACTCATGTATGATTGATATAATTCCTCATGTGAAAAGTTCATAAGCTGTTACCTATGTTTTGTCAAAATATCTTTTTGAATCTCGGGTTTCGTTTTACAGTTCGGATCGTTAGTACTTGGTTTCTTTATTTCAATAAATGAGTCAAATAAAAAGTTTGATATTAAAATTTTTCAAATTCGTTTTTATGTATCTCCTCCTCTTTTTATACGCCCACATGAAATGTGGAGCGTATATTGCCGTCACCCATGTCCGTCGGTCGGTCGGTCCGTCCGTCCACAATTGCTTGTTAACACTCTACAAGTCACAATTCTTTACGGATTTTGACGAAACTTGCTGAAGTAGTTTATTATCACCCAAGGATGAACCCTATTGAAAATCAAAAGAATTGGAAAATATTTAATATGAATTATTGCCCTTGTTCTTTAAAACGCGTTCAATTGTTAGCTCGTTAACACTCTACAAGTCACAATTCTTTACGGATTTTGACGAAACTTGCTGAAATTGTTTATTATCACCCAAGGATGAACCCTATTGAAAATCAAAAGAATCGAAAAATATTTAACATGAATTATTGCCCTTGTTCTTTAAAACGCGTTCGATTTTTAGCTTGTTAACACTCTACAAGTCACAATTCTTTACGGATTTTGACGAAACTTGCTGAAATTGTTTATTATCACCCAAGGATGAACCCTATTGAAAATCAAAAGAATCGAAAAATATTTAACATGAATTATTGCCATTGTTCTTTAAAACGCGTTCGATTTTTAGCTTGTTAACACTCTACAAGTCGCAATTCTCTACAGATTTTGACGAAACTTGCTGAAATTGTTTATTATCACCCAAGGATGAACCCTATTGAAAATCAAAAGAATCGAAAAATATTTAATATGAATTATTGCCCTTGTTCTTTAAAACACGTTCGATTTTTAGCTTGTTAACACTCAACCAGTCACAATTCTTCACGGATTTTGATAAAACTTGCTGAAATTGCTTATTATCACCCAAGGATGAACCCTATTGAAAATCAAAAGAATCGAAAAATATTTAATATGAATTATTGCCCTTGTTCTTTAAAACACGTTTGATTTGTAGCTTGTTAACACTGTGGGCCTACAAGTCACAATTCTTTATGGATTGATGAAACTTACTGAAATTGTTTATTATCACCTGATAATAAACCCCATTGAAAATCAAACGAATCGAAAAATAATTTAATATGAATTATTGCCCTTGTTCTTTAAAACGCGTTGATTTTTAGGTTGTGAATTCTCTAGAAGGCACAATTCTTTTTTGATTAGATTTTAATGAAACCTATTGAAGTAGTTTATTGTCACACGATAAACCCTATTGAAAATCAAAAAATATTGGATATGACTTATTGCCCTTCTAGTTCAAAATAAGTTTTAGTTTTTAGTTCATAAACAGAGAAGGATTTTGACTAAACTTGATGAATGCTTAACCCTTGATTAAATCGAGAAAAAAAATGTTTGGACGACATTTAATTTAAGTTCTGAATGAAATGTAGGCCTATGACTACAGGTTGAATATTTGATGGTTGCTGTTTTCTGCCAAATGTTCTTTTTCAAACAAAGCTGCCAGTGAGCGTATATTACCTTGCCTGGCAAGCTATCTTTAAATTTGATTTTATATTAAAAAACATCCCCAAAAATGATCCAAAAATATAAAATTAAAATATATTAATATCAGCAAATGAACTATACATGAAATATATTAGAAAGTACACCATCATTATGAATAATGGTATAAGGTGTCCAGAAGAGTAAGCATACCCTGCTTACAACCACACAGCCAATATAAGAATATGTTAATGTAATGATGATTAATCTTGTTTCAGAAAGTTGACAAGAGAAGTGATGTAGATGAAGCGTTTTTATTTTTGTTTGTTTTTTTCGCTCTTCAAATTATCACAGAAAAAGGAAAACAAGATCTAAGTTTAGTCGAGGTAAGGATGATTTAGATTTTGCGTGTGTAAAGGGGAACATTCAGTTTTTTCAGAGGTTGACCAATATCTTGAATATATATAAATAGTCTTCAGAAGTGTTAGAACTGTATGGAAATCATACAGTAGCCCTAATAGCTCAAAACGAAACTTCCAAATGCCAATAACTTAAACACATATGGACCCATAGGCTTAAACTTGTACAGTGAACTGTAAACACTGTTGTTGATTGTTGCTGGCTATGAAAAAAACAGTTTTTGAGACTAAGAATTAAGATGCTCCTTTAAGATAACAAAGTTTCCTCAATTGTGAAAGTCAACTGATCTTTTGTAATGAAAAATGACTCTATACGACATATTATATTTTCAAACAATGAAGTATCAACTCTTTACTTTATAATTTTAGGATTTACATTCTTGTTATAAGAAATCTACAGTTAAAACTAAAAAGTCGAAAGATGGTGAGTGTTATTCTTAAATGAATGAATTGATTTATCAAATATGATAATAAGATCACTCATACCCGTAGCCAGGGGGGATTCTGGGGGTCCGGACGAACCCCCCATTGAAAACAAATAAGCACTGTTAAAGTAGACGTTCTGTTTTGAATTGTAACTGTTAAAGTTGAGTTTGATTGCTTTGCGAGTCTATATAACTGCCCCTTGGAGATTCCTGGCTACGGGCCTGTCAGTATTCAATTCCATTTTGAAGAATGTCTTGAGCCCAGGCCCGTAGCTAGAAATTTCCAGTGTGGGGTTACATGCATTTACAAAGCAGTCATACACAACTTTAACAGTTACAATTCAAAAAGAATGTAGACTTTAACGGCGCTAATTTGTTTGCAAGGGGTGGGGGGAGGGAGAGGCTTGATCTACGGCTACGGTAGCCTATTTAGTACTACATGGCATCAGAAGTGTATTAGAAGAGTAAGCATACTCTTTAAGATCAGCTTGATGCTCATATTCAACAGAATTTTTGAACGTATCTTTAAGTTGATTTAAATTTTCATTACTGTTTTAATTTCAGAACCTGAATGGATTGAAGTTTTAACGGAAGTTATTTTATCTCTGATGTCTCAACCGGGCTATTTATCTCGAGTCATTGCAAACACAGTCTTTAAACTATTACACCACCATGTTGCTGTACCAAGTATAGTAGAACAGATTACTAATGTAAGTACAGGTCAAGGTTATTGGTAAAGGTCAAGGTTACAAGTGAGGGTCAAGGCTACTGGTAAAGGTCAAAATTAATAGTAAGGGTCAAGGTTACTGGTTATGGTCAAGAACCAGTCAAGGTTACTAGTTGAGGTTAGGTTACCAGTCAAGGTCATGGCTACCATTTAAGGTCATGGCTACCAGTTGAGGTTATGTTACCAGTCACAATCAAGGTTACTAGTTGAGGTTATGTTACCAGTCACAATCAAGGTTACTAGTTGAGGTTATGTTACCAGTCACAATCAAGGTTACTTACTAGTAAGGGTCAAGGTTACTTGTTGGGTAATGAACCAGTTGAGGTCAAGGTTACCAGTTGAGGTTATTTTACCAGTCATGGTCAAGGTTACTAGTGAGGGTAAAGGGTACTTGTTGGGTAATGAACCAGTCAATGTCAAGGTTACTAGTTTAGGGTTCAAGGTTACTGGTAAAGGTCAAGATGAATAGTAAGGGTCAAGGTTAAAGGTTATGGTCAAGAACCAGTCAAGGTCGAGGTTACTTGTTGGGTAATGAACCAGTTGAGGTAAGGTTACCAGTCAAGGTCATGGTTATAAGTTGAGGTTATTTTACCAGTCACAGTCAAGGTAACTAGTAAGGGTCAAGGTCAGTTGTTGGGTAAAGAACAAGTTGAGGTCAAGGTTACTAGTTGAAGTTATGTTACCAGTCAAGTTCAAGGTTACTAGTTTAGGTTATTTTACCAGTCACAGTCAAGGTAACTAGTAAGGGTCAAGGTCAGTTGTTGGGTAAAGAACCAGTTGAGGTCAAGGTTACCAGTTGAGGTTAATTTACCAGTCACGGTCAAGGTTACTAATGAGGGTCAAGGTTACTTGTTGGGAAATGAACTAGTTGAGGTTAGGTTACCAGTCAAGGTTACTAGTTTAGGGTTCAAGGTTACTGGTAAAGGTCAAGATGAATAGTAAGGGTCAAGGTTACTGGTTATGGTCAAGAACCAGTCAAGGTTACTTGTTGGGTAATGAACCAGTTGAGGTCAAGTCTACCAGTTAAGGTTATATTACCAGTTAAGGTCAAAGTTGTGATAAAAAAATAATTGATCCAATGATTAAATCAAATATCCAGTTTTTGTTGTGTTCCAACATTTATTTTGCATTAACAGGTTTTGTTTTCTAACCTGGGGGATGATGGTCCTATGAAATTTGAGGATGATGGCAAGGAGGAGGGTTATAGTGATGATGATGATGATGAAGATGATGATGATGATGATGATGAAGAAACTTCCATGGACAGTGAAGATGATGGTGATGATGATGATGATGATGATAATAATGAGGAAGAACCAGTCAAAGCCAAAAAAATGAAAAAAGATGAAGATTCCGTAAAGGAAGCTAAAAATGGAAAAGGTTAGTTTTGAGGCCTCTGAAGGAGAAACTTGACTTAATGACAAATTGATGGGGGGATCCGGGAAAAACCCAATTTTCAATAAAACAAATGTAAAAAGTTACTTTGAAATTTCCAGAATTACTTATTGAAAAAAAGTGACCTATAGTAAAATGTTAAATTTTATTTCATTACATCAGGGGCCTTATTTTCAAAAACTTATTTTACAGTGGTTTTGGTGATCTAGTCATATGACTAGTCAATCACTAAAATTAATTTTAAATATATACCATTATTAACCAATCAGATTTCAGTATTTCTTAAAATCTGGATTTTATATAAGTTAAGTTTTTTGAGAATAAGGCCCCAGTACTAAAAGGACATTCTTATTATGATTTCTATTCTAGAGAAATCGAAGACGCCAGTTGAAAGTGAAAGCAGCGAAGATGAAGACGATATGGACGCTGAAGGTTTCAATGATGGTTTTCGTCAAACTGTGAAAGCTGCTCTAGGAGTTGCTGCAGTTGATTCTGATGTTGAGGTAAAGGATTGTGCTGTTGTTTTTATACTCACACATAATGTGAACATATATTGTAGTCACCCTTTCCCCTGTTGTTTTATTTTATGATTCCAATTTCCATTCTGACGTCTGTGGTTCTTGCAATTCCACTTAAACTAATGGGTTTTATGACGTCACTGACAGTGATCTACTGGAAGCTACTATTGAGTATTGATAACTATGCAGATCACTGTCAGTGACGTCATAAAACATGTTAGTTTTAGTGGAACCAGAACAAATTGATGCTATCAGTGTCCCTGATACATATACAAAGTTTAGCAAACCATTTTACAATCCCTTTAGTAAAATTTTCTGTTTGTAAAATGCTTGTGATCTCTCTAACAAAAAGAACTATTTCCTTATTTTCAGGGGTCGGATTCTGACCTGAACGACAGTGACATGGAGAAGATGGATGACAAATTAACTGAAGCGTTTAAAAGTATGAGGAAAACGTCTCGTAAAAAATCTGTTCTTGAGGCTGAAAAACAATTTCTAGCGTTTAAAACAAGGTAAGTTGGGATACCAAATTTTCCGTTTCTTTTTTTTCACCATATCTCATCTCATAGGGTAATGGTGAAGGCGCATGTTTTATATCTGAAGTTCTTATAATTTAATATATGACAAGCATATTGTACCGCACACCTCTGTTTGGCATGTAATATACAGGCAAATACATCAAGGTTAAATCCCATTGTAGAAGTCATTATTCAACAGGCTGTGCATATATAATGAATGCAGGTTGGAAAAAACGTATTATGTGACAATAAATCGAGGACCTGTGTCTTACATGTAGGGCATGTAAAATGTTTCATTTATCCTAAGAAATCCTTGAAAAGTTGACTCCAAAGTCTTCTTTTTGAAATAAAAAAAAAACAGTATGCTTGCTGTACTTGTCCCAAAATTTTCCTCATTGCACACTGTTGCTATTGTCCTAACCTTATCTAATGTGACTAGTTTCAATTACTCCATTGTATATTTCAGAGTGATGGATTTGTTGCAGATTTTATTAAAAACAGAATCATCTTGTAAAATATCAGTTGTAAGTAATTTTGTATTTATTGGCTACCCAATTCTCGTTTTGGTGTATGGATAAGGGTTAGGACTTGGGTTTAAGGTGATCAGAGCCATAGGGGCCCACATCTCAATGGGGGTGCAAACTGACTTATTGCCCGAATTTTAATGATATTTTGCCCAATTTTGGGGATTTTTTGCCCGAAAACATAATATTTGAGGGGGGCAGTCTCCTACCCACTAAGGTTAGGTTTAGGTTTGGGTTTAGCATCACTGGACACGATTTCCGTTTTGGTAATAACGTAGAAGGTCACCAGTCACATAATTTGTAAATCAGGAAAAGCATGGCTGTTCACCACCAGTGAAATACTGATTTCCTTATAGTAACATTGTAATATCTCCTGTAACAGCACAGCACTGATGAGACCCAGAATACAGAAACAGTTTCATCAATAGTAAAAATAATCCTCCTCTTTATTTACAACAATTTACACATTGTATGGTTAAAGACAAAACATCAAAAACAAGTATGGTTACATAAAACAAATTTACAACACAGAATATAAATTGACATCCCCATGTAAGCATTATCGATATATATCAATACAATTGATATCAAACAGATTGGATTGATAACAATGCAAATTGACATCACTAAGGATGGATCAAGAACAATACTTATTGACATCATCAAGGACATATTGATAAAAAAACAAATTGACATCACCAAGAACGGATTGATAACAAAATAAATTGAAAACAAAACAAATTGACATCACTAAGGAATTATTGATAACAATACAAATTGACATCACTAAGGATATATTAATAGCAATACTAATTGACATCACTAAGGCAGGGGTCCCCCTACAGGGCGACATGGGAGAAGATCTCGCCGTAAGACCATCAATATCGCTTTGTTTGTCGGCAATGGCAATATCATATCGCCTTCCGAATTGTTTTTTACGGGACCTACCGATTTTCAATGTCCAAATTCTTTACCATAAATCAATAAAAAATCAATCATTATTAAATTCTGATTACCCATAACACGTGTTAATCTCATCATGTAACGAGATTGTCATTGTCTTATTAATTAATCCCCTAATTAAGATGATAATTTGATCTATTTTCACACGATGATTGGCATTTTAAACACACCATAACACGTGACAAATGTTTATAACAACATCCGGGTATTTCTAAATTTTACAGTAGCCTAATCTTTACCACCAAACGAAATTTTGAAGCCTTTTGAAGTTTTCTTATTATTAAAATAACAGTCAATCATCAATATGACGTCTGTAGACATCGTTTAGCAAGTCCTTCCATTATGGGTAGATTATTATGCGAGACTGGGAGTACAAATTTAATGTACATGTAATTTCGTTTCATAAAATCAGTTTTTTATTAATGTAGCCTGTAAACATTCAGCTCATGACTGCTTTTACAGGCCTACCAATACTTAGTATATACCTTTCAATGTCGGCTAAAAACTTCGCGAGTTTTCATCGACGAAATGATCGTCATTCATTCTGTGCAAGTATGCCTTGATTTCGCCCCAAGTTCCAAAATATCGCCCCAAGTCCACTATAAAGCGATATCATATCGCTTCAAGTCCGTGGGCTAAGGGGACCCCTGCACTAAGGTAATATTGATACAAATACAATACAAATTGACATCACTATGGAAATATTGATAACAATACAAATTGACACCACTAAGGAAATATTGATAACAATACAAATTGACATCACTAAGGATATATTGATAACAATACAAATTGACATCACTAAGGTAATATTGATAACAATACAAATTGACATCACTAAGGAAATATTGATAACAATACAAATTGACATCACTACATCACTAAGGAAATATTGATAACAATACATATTGACATCACTAAGGAAATATTGATAACAATACAAATTGACATCACTAAGGATATATTGATAACAATACTAATTGACATCACTAAGGTAAATATTGATAACAATACTAATTGACATCACTAAGAATGTATTGATAACAATATTAATTGACATCATCCAGAAATTGGCATCGTTATCAAGTTTGAATATGATAGTAATCTGATGTTCTGTTTTTATACGCCCTCATCTCTTTATGAGGACGTATATTGTCGGCACCCCTGTCCGTCCGTCCGTCCGTCAACATTTGCTCGTAAACGCTCTAATAACTCGATCGTTAGAAGCAGAGTTATTGCCCTTGCCCCAAATCTGTCGGTCTGTCCATCAACATTTGCTTGTAAACGCTTTAAAAACTAGAGTTTTTAACGGAATCAAATGAAATTTGATATGTGTATATATATTCATAAAACGAAGATCAAGTTCGAATTTGAGTTATTTTCGATCGTTACAAGCAGAGTTATTGCCCTTGCCCCAAATCTTAAATATACTATTACTCTCTTAGTTTTCAACCGATTTTGATGAAACTTAAAATGGATGTTATTGGATCTAAATCGAAAGTTTAGTTTTCTCCTGATTAAAATTAAAGCTTTTTCAAGATTTAGGCCTCTTTCACCAGTTTTGAGGAGTTATCGCCCTTTAACCACTATACAGAAAGTGCTTCTATCAACATCAATTGCTTGTAAATGCTCTAAAAACTAGAATTTTTGATGGAATCTAATGAAATTCGGTTTGTATATACATATTCAGAAAACAAAGACTTGTTCGTTAGGCGTATATGGCCGTGGTCCACTATCTTTTAGTTAACTAGTCAATTTCCAGGGAGTGTATGTTACCTTTCCTGATATTTCTTGGGGTTAACAATCATTGTCATACAAAGAAAAATTTAGAAAATCATCACGAGTTAGTTTTAATGTTCCCTCCCAGAATGATCTGAGACTTATTTGTGATTGTACGCAAATTTTCAGATCCTCTGTCCGAGAACCCGATGTGCACAAAAACTTAATTTTTAAACATAAAAGCTTAGAGCAACTAGAAGAGAAATCTTCAGGTTCTTTTCTGTCATCTATTAAAAACTCTGAAAATGTCAGATAATCACGAAGGGATGTCAAGATTGGCAATCCATCAAGAAATGTAGAAATTGTCATGTCTTCATCCCTATATTTCAAAATGGATTTTCTGCAAATTTGTTTCAAAGTCATTGGTTGCGAGCATTTTTCGACTATCCATTCTCGTTTCTGAAATACATATTGGAAATGTTTGGCCATCTGCGGTTCGTTAAGAAGTAGAAACAATCGTTTTTGTGTGCATGAACCTGATAAATACAAAATATCAAACAGATAAGTAATATCATTAAAAACGTAATTTGTTTTCATCAAAATGTAACAAAGCAGGCCAGGGTATTTATGATGATGAGGCAAGGCATCAGTATGCAGACCGTATTTCACCAGAGCTGTAAGCATATTGGCGTAAGAAATGGATTGATAATTAAAAGTCGCAGTTGTATCAATCTTATGTAGATATATATTAATTGGCAGGACACCAGCTTCAAGCATTAAAATCAATATTTGTATGGATTTGTGTTTAAAGGCAAACCATAAAGCTGGTTTAAATGTTTCTATATCAAAATCCCATAAAAATGAATTAAATATTTCTGGGTGAGAAGCCCATAAAGCTGGTTTAAATATTTTTACGTCAAAAGCGTCGAGGTCACATTTTTTCTGAATAAGTAACCGGGCTATATCGTCAAGACCATTCTCTAAGGCATGTATGATCGGAGCTTTACCTAATAAGACAGTAGCGTTCACTTCGCAGCCCTTATTTAATAGTTTTATGGCAATTTGAGAAGAGACTGATTTGTTGTCAATTCTACCCTCCATTGCTCTCACTATTGGAGATTTCAGATCCTTATCAACAACGTTCAAATCAGCTCCATTAGACAGTAAACAGTCTATTACTTCCATATTTGGTGTTAGAGATCTGACTGCAATGTGTAGGCATGTATCTAAATAATAGTTCCGAAAATTAACATCGGCTCCAGCTTTGATAAGCATCTCAACCATATCGTAACAATCATTTTTGACTGCCCACATTAATGGCTGAAACCCTTTTAAGTCTGGTACATTCACTTGTGCGCCATTTGAAAGTAACAATTGTAGAATATGGATGTTTCGTGGTTTGGTCTTGACAGAAACATGAAGACAACTCTCTAAACGTTGATTACAACTATTTATATCAGCCCCGGCTTTAATTAGCATCTCAACCACCACAGATTGGCCATGTTTTATTGCCCACATTAATGGAGAAAATCCTCGAGAGTCTTTTATGTTCATATCTGCCCCATTCTCAAGTAAAATCTTTAGAAATTTGATCCAGTCATCTTTTCCCTTTGGTTTTCGATAATAACCTTTCACTATCAGATGTAATGCAGTTTGCTTTACCTTATTCTGTGTATTTAGGTCACAACCCTTTTTGATCAGACAATTGATTACTGTAAACAGTCGCAGACGAATGGCATACATCAAGGGAGTAAACCCATGGATATCTTTTTTGTCTATATCGGTGTCTTTTTCATCTAATTCTGTGTCTAAATCGGTGTCTTTTTCGTCTAAATCTGTGCCATTTTGGTCTAAATCTGTGTCTTCTTCATCTAAATCTGTGTCTTCTTCATCTAAATATGTAACTTTAATGTGAAAATCTGTGTCTTCTTCATCTAAATCTGTGTCTTCTTCATCTAAATCTGTGTCTCTTTCATCTAAATCAGTGTCTTTTGTGTCTTTTTCGTCTAAATCTGTGTCTAAATCGATGTCTTTTTCGTTTAAATTTGTGTCTTTTTCATCTAAATCAGTGTCTTTATCCTCTAGATCAGTGTCTTTTCTGTCTAAATCAGTATCTATTTTGTCTAGATCAGTGTCTTTTCTGTCTAAATCTGTGTCTTTTCTGTCTAAATCTGTGTCTTTATCCTCTAGATCAGTGTCTTTGTCCTCTAGATCAGTATCTATTTTGTCTAGATCAGTGTCTTTTCTGTCTAAATCAGTATCTATTTTGTCTATTTTGTTTAGATCAGTCTCTTTTCTGTCTAAATCTGTGTCTTTTTCATCTAAATCAGTGTATTTGTCCTCTAGATCAGTGTCTTTTCTGTCTAAATCAGTATCTATTTTGTCTAGATCCGTGTCTTTTCTGTCTAAATCTGTGTCTTTATCCTCTAGATCAGTGTATTTTCTGTCTAAATCAGTATCTATTTTGTCTAGATCAGTGTCTTTTCTGTCTAAATCAGTATCTATTTTGTCTAGATCAGTGTCTTTTCTGTCTAAATCTGGGTCTTTTTCATCTAAATCAGTGTCTTTATCCTCTAGATCAGTGTCTTTTCTGTCTAAATCAGTATCTATTTTGTCTAGATCAGTGTCTTTTCTGTCTAAATCTGTGTCTTTTTCGTCTGAATCTGTGTCTTTATCATCTAAATCTGTGCCATTTTGGTCTAAATCTGTATCTTCTTCATCTAAATTTGTATCTTTTTTGTCTGAATCTATGCCATTTTGGTCTAAAACAGTGTCTTTTCCATCTAAATCTGTGCTATTTTGGTCTAAATATGTACCTTTTATGTCTAAATCAGTATCTATTTTGTCTAGATCAGTGCCTTTTCTGTCTAAATCAGTATCTATTTGGTCTAGATCAGTGTCTTTTCTGTCTAAATCAGTATCTATTTTGTCTAGATCAGTGTCTTTTCTGTCTAAATCTGTGTCTTTTTCATCTAAATCAGTGTCTTTATCCTCTAGATCAGTGTCTTTTCTGTCTAAATCAGTATCTATTTTGTCTAGATCAGTGTCTTTTTCGTCTAAATTTGTGTCTTTTTCATCTAAATCAGTGTCTTTATCCTCTAGATCAGTGTCTTTTCTGTCTAAATCAGTATCTGTTGTGTCTAGATCAGTGTCTTTTCTGTCTAAATCTGTGTCTTTTTCCTCTAGATCAGTGTCTTTTCTGTCTAAATCAGTATTTATTTTGTCTAGATCAGTGTCTTTTCTGTCTAAATCTGTGTCTTTTTCGTCTGAATCTGTGTCTTTATCATCTAAATCTGTGCCATTTTGGTCTAAATCTGTATCTTCTTCATCTAAATTTGTATCTTTTTTGTCTGAATCTATGCCATTTTGGTCTAAATCAGTGTCTTTTCCATCTAAATCTGTGCTATTTTGGTCTAAATATGTACCTTTTCTGTCTAAATCGGTATCTTTTTTGTCTAAATCAGTGTCTTTTTCATCTAAATCTGTGCCATTTTGGTCTAAATCTGTTTCTTTTTTGTCTAAATCGGTATCTTTTTTGTCTAAATCTCTGTCTTTTCTGTCTAAATCTATGCCATTTTCAATAAGAGTTACAGCTCGTTCAACGTCTTTATCCAAAATGCTGCGAATCAGCTGGGTATGTCCATACTGACTGGTGGTAAGAAGAGACATTCTGTTGAAATTTGTGAAATTCTGTTTTTGCTATTTAATGTTGACCAATATCTGTAAGAAAAGAAAGGATAAAACTCTTAAGTTAAGCCCTGCTAGATTTTAAGAAAATCTGAAACAGGTTTGGTACACTAGGTTCGTGTTGTAAATGAGTGGAATTTACAAGAAATCTGAAACCAGTTTCATAACATTGCTTAACCGTAATGTTACAATCTATAATTCCTAAGTTCTTGTGGGATTAATTGACTTTCAGGAGTGAAGCACAAAGTCCCAGGGGGTTAACACCATAACTTAAATACTGCTGTCGAATTATAGCTTTTCCTCACTCACTGTTGCTGACAAGGTGCAGAAAATATATCAAATTTGTGGTCGTCTGTGTTGGGGTGATTCATTTAAAAAATAACTTTGGAGGCAGTTAAAAAGTATTTGTAAGAGTTTAGGGTTAAAAGTTTGAAAACCTAGCATTTATACCTATAAAAAGACCTAGATTTTCAAACTATGAAACTGAGACAAACAAAGGAACTGAAAGAGACCATACCCTGACTACTATTAAAGATAGTAGATTTGTGGCAAGGGCAATAACTCTGCTTCTAACGATCAAAAATAGCTCAGATTCGAACTTGATCTTCGTTTTATGCATATGTATACACATATTCAATTTCATTTGATTCCATCAAAAACTCTAGTTTTTAGAGCGTTTACGAGCAAATGTTGACGGACGGACAGGGTGCGGACAATATACGTCCTCATAGAGAGATGAGGGCGTATAAAAAGCCTACCTGCATAAGAATAGATGTAAAAGAATTCAAAGCTGTTATAAATGATAATAATGTAACACTTTTTACGGTATTCGACATAGGGTAGAATTAAGTCCTTTATCAACAAGTAAAAAGACCCATTTGTTGATTTGGCTACAGACAAGGAAGTAATTTTATTGTGAAAATTCTACTTTCATTTTGAATGAAAAGAATCTATTAATAGAGTGTTAATGTCATCTAAATTTAAAAAGTAGGACATAAAACTACATTTCATTTCATTAGTTCAATGTGTTACAGAACAGTAGGATATAAAACTCATTTCATTTCATTAGTCCAATAAGGTACAGAACAGTAGGATATAAAACTCCATTTCATAAGTTCAATAAGATACAGAACAGTAGCATTTCATTAGTTCAATGTGTTACAGAACAGTAGGATATAAAACTCATTTCATTTCATTAGTCCAATAAGGTACAGAACAGTAGGATATAAAACTCCATTTCATAAGTTCAATAAGATACAGAACAGTAGGATATAAAACTCCATTTCATAAGTTCAATAAGATACAGAACAGTAGGATATAAAACTCCATTTCATTAGTCCAATAAGATACAGAACAGTAGGATATAAAACTCCATTTCATAAGTTCAATAAGATACAGAACAGTAGGATATAAAACTCCATTTCATAAGTTCAATAAGATACAGAACAGTAGGACATAAAACTCCATTTTATTAGTCCAGTACAGTGTATTACACAAACTATGGTAAAAAAAAAAGTAGAAGGCCTACGTAAAACTACTGGGGTATAAATCAGTAGAAATAAACATTATTTTCATTCATAGCAATCATAGCTCAATAAAGTTTAAGTTGGATAAAAAAAAACTATTTAATTTAATTAATCCAATAAAACATGGACACAATAAGACAGGAAAGCCCATTTCATATATAAATATAAATCTCTATTTCATTTCATTGAAAAACTATGTATGTATGTTAGTGTTTTTATATTTTCCAGAGTTTAGTCCTACCGTTGTTAAAGATCATGAATAAAGCAGATAAAAAAAAAGGACAGAATGAGTTGTATATACGTGCCAAAAAAACATTCGAGGTTTTATATAAACAGAAAAACGTAAGTGTAGATATTTTTGACAGTTTTTTTCATGGTGTATATTGTTTTTAATTGCAGTGAAATTTGTGAGAATATGTTTTTGAGGTTTCCACGGATTCCACTCTTTCAGCATGGCAACTGCAAAAATCTGGTATCTTTGAAGTCATATTCCCTTATTATTCCAGTTAACCAAGTAGTGTAAATAGGTATTAATAAGCTAAGCGCTAGGTTTGGCCCAATCTAATTAAAATTAGATTACATTTCGTTTCGGTTATTTTTTGATTGTCAACTCCATGTAATCTAAAGACTTGTATAAGGAGGTCATCTTCTGGTTACGAATAAGCTATTTATAGCACGTGCCACCCCTCTGCCAATCAGAACACCGTTTATATTTGAATATTTTGTATTGCGTCATAATTTTCCCACAATGCATATCAATGCAAAGACCTGCGATCTTGAAGATAGTTTTTGATTGGCTGAAATTTTCGGCACTTGAAGATGACCTCCTTATACAAGTCTTTAGATTACATGGAGTCGACAATCAAAAAATAACTGAAATGAAATGTAATATAATTTTAATTAGATTGGGTTTGGCCAAGGAGCATTTAGAGAAACACTTCTGATTGTACAGTGTTACAATCATTCAATAGGTTTGGGTCAAGGACCAGCTGGCCTAAGTTGTTGAATATATTTCTTATCATAATGTTCAATCAATGTTATTTTTAGGTTAAAGACATAGAAAAAGTGAAAAAAGATGAAATTTTTAATGTTTTAGAAGAATTGTTTCAGTTTAGTACAAAAGGTGAGGTATTAGATTTTTATGTGTCAAAGATTTAAAAGGATATAGATTTTGTGGAATAATATGGAGAAATTTAAATGAAGCAAAAGGAATTGTCCAATGGTGCTAAAAAAGAAAGAAAGAAACATCTATATTTTACAAGGATAACAACTTAGGTTCCGTGCGGATCCTTTCTCCCAGCTGGTCCTTGGCCAAGCTCTTGGCATTGATCTTTCCCAGATTATCCGTACCCATATACAGTTGGGTGGACTGGAATTATGAATGAAGGTGACTTATTCAAGGTCATTGAACTTTCACACCCTGATCGAGAACCGACTCTCTAACATAACAACCTTCATTTCCTCGTGCTTGTATCCAAGTAAATGACACCATGTTTGTAAAGAACTATGCGCTAACCACTTTTGAATCCCAATGAAAATAAAATAACCGTAAATTCAATTGGGACCTGAGTATATATAAAATTGACTCACAATTGAATTCTATATTCAAATAAATTTGATATTATTTTACAGTAACCAATGTTCAAATAGTAGGAGAGCTGTCTAATGCTGTGTTATATTTGGTAAGTTAAAATTTACCTCATTAACCACTCTCTTGTATCAAATTGGATAAAACATTGGACACGGTTCTAACAGAGGATTCTAATAATTGTCGCAGAAAAGTGGAACGTAAAACACAATTTCATTAGATGTTAGGTCTTTGAGCAGCAGTGGTGACTTGACACAAGGCAGGGTATGCTTACTCTTCTAGACATCTAATTAGGGCTGGATCTTAAAATTAAAATAAGCGATTATCAAATTTCATAATCGATTGAAATTCATAGTGAAATTTTCTTTTAATATTATCTGCTGCACGCATATCAGAGATGTCACAACCTATTTTATCATGATGATCATACAAAATTACAAAATAGACATTACTTCAGTTTCAATTGTCTTCAATACAAGATATTGATAAATAACAAACATTCAGGTACAAAAACATACACTAACATAATATGAAGATTAGAGGATTTCCCAATTAAAATATTTCGATTTTTGATCGGTATCCTGCCTTCGATAATCTATCTCAATTTGGTAATCGATACCCAGACCTACATCTAATACCAATTTTTATTTTGAAGTATTTACTCATTTATTGATATACCTCCTCAAGTAAAAAGTTCGTTAAAAAATTAGCTGCTTCCAATGTATTGTCAATGTGTGCACATGTATTTTGAGATTTATTTTACAAGTTGGGTTTTAATATTTGCCAAACTTATTGATATTGTTAAAGCGATACTACATCTTAGAATGAACAAAAAAATTTCAAACTTGGTCAATGGGAGTATATATTCATCAGGGGACAAACCTAGTGGCATAACTATACAACAGATTACCTAAATAATCTGATAAATCCAGAAAAATATGTTTAAATGCAATAATTGATAAATGTCTTAATCCAATTTAAGGCATTTATCAATAATAATCTGTAATTGTATGGAAAATTACATAGTTTTATGGGTTTATTTGATTCTGTTTGTATACTTTTGACACTGTTGATGAGAATATACTCTTATTGACCAAGTTTGAGAACTTAATTTTTTTGTTCATTCTAAGACGTAGTATCGCTTTAACATTTACTGTCATAAAGAAAAAAAGATAGTTTCTCCAATCCTGGCTTCAATCCAACTCTACTTTTGTTTTCAGTTAAAGTTATTGTTACATGAAGAATCAGATTTGAAAACTAAAAATAAAGTTATCAATTTTCTACAACAAAATCTGTCATGGTTCCTGTATAATAAGAAGTAAGTGAATTATGAATTCAGGGGATTTGGAGTGGCTTGCCAAGTTGTGTACATGGAAAAGCGTCTAGTCGTTCGGATGGGACAATAAATCAAGGCCCTGTGTGCCATTGGCTGTGCACGTTAAAGATCCCTCGACAGTTGGAAATCGAAAAAAAAAGCAGGCTAATGCCGCTGTCCTGGCAAAATTTCCCTCATTGCACACTGCATGGCGTTTGCCCGTCCTCAATTAGCCCATATAGGTGCAGTAAAGTAGGACGTAAAACTCCATTCATTTCATTTTTTATACGCCCTCATCTCTCTATGAGGACGTATATTGTCGGCACCCCTGTCCGTCCGTCCATCAACATTTCCTCGTAAACGCTCTAAAAACTAGAGTTTTTGACGGAATCAAATGAAATTTGATATGTGTATTCATAAAACGAAGATCAAGTTCGAATTTGAGCTATTTTCGATCGTTATAAGCAGAGTTATTGCCCTTGCCCCAAATCCGTCGGTCTGTCCATCAACATTTGCTTGTAAACGCTCTAAAAACTAGAGTTTTTGACGGAATCAAATGAAATTTGATATGTGTATATATATTCAGAAAACGAAGATCAAGTTCAAATTTGAGCTATTTTCGATCGTTACAAGCAGAGTTATTGCCTTTGCCCCAAATCTTAAATATGCTATTACTCTCTTAGTTTTCAACCGATTTTGATGAAACTTAAAATGGATGTTATTGGACCTTAATCGAAAGGTTTGAGAAAGTTTAGTTTTCTCTTGATTAAAATTAAAGCTTTTCAAGATTTAGGCCTCTTTCATCAGTCTTGAGGAGTTTTCGCCCTTTAACCTCTATATAGTAAGTGCTTCTATCAACATCAATTGCTTGTAAACGCTCTAAAAACTAGAATTTTTGATGGAATCTAATGAAATTCAGTATGTATATACATATTCAGAAAACATAGATCAAGTTCGTATTTGAGCTTTTTTCGACCGTTAGTAGCAGAGTTATTGCCCTTGCCACAAAGACTTTTTCGTTAGGCGTATATGGCCGTGGTCCACTATCTTTTTGCCAAGTTGTGTGCTGGATTGCTTACCTTTTTAAGATTCACATCTTGTTGATGATATTTATTATGTTGAAAGAAATTGAAATTTTTGGGATATAGCACAAATACAAACATAGATGCAGGTAAAGAGGCAGAGCTATAAATAGATAAGGTAGACCAGGGCCCCGTTCCACTAAAGTGCGTAAGTTTACGCAAAAGAATTTGACTTACGCATATCTTACGTGAAATCTTACGCCTGTTTCACTTAGCAACTTACGAAGTTCTTAGCTACGCAAGTTATCACGCGCGTAATCGACAACATTGTTTTGACGAATTTACCTCTTTATTTCATCAAAAAACAGAAAAGAAATATGTATTGTAACACTTTAGAGTCCTACAAACACTTTAAAACAGTCTTTAGTGATGAAAATTTACGACTTCATCCTCAAAATGGCGGTATGATTTTCGAAGCGTGAAATGACGTCAACATGACATTTACGACGTCATCGTAACTAATGTTTGACGGTCGGAAAACTGAAAGCTTAAAATGACAAAAATAGGGCAAATAATACAGAAAAAACGTGAAAAACATTCAAAGTTTTAATATATATGAATTCACAAAACAAAAAAAGCAGAGTTTCATTTATTTTCAAGCATTTCTTGGTCTAAGAAAAAAGTTACGACAGGGTGTAGCTGTCTTAAGTTACGCAAAAACTTACGAAAATTTCTTGACGTAAGAATATTAGTGAAACGCAAATTTTGTGATTTTTCTTACGCAAGTCAGACTTAAGACAATTTTGGACTTAAGAAGTTTAGTGGAACGGGGGCCAGGCCTTCTCAAACGACGGCTTTCGACACCCTTGAGAATGGCCCCTCAAGAGGGACTCCTGCTAAAACACTGTGCTCACTATGCTAGCTAAGCTATATTTGGCCCCTATATTTTTTTCATAACATGCATTTGGCCCTTTACAAAAATTAATTGAGAAGACCTGGGGCCTTATTCTCGAAAACTTAACTTAGATAAAATCCAGTTTTTAAGAAATACAGTAATTTGATTGGACAATAAAGCTATATTTAGAATTAATTTTAGTGATTGACCAATCAGATGACTGAAACCCTAAAATCAAAGTTTTAGTTAAGTTTTCGAGAATAAGGCCCCAGGTCTAGACACTACAAGGTCAAGTTTGATTCTGATATTGCTGGAGATAGTGCTTGGATAGATTTAGAATAAAATGATTTTATTGGATTGATTATTTTACAGAGAGTACAGATTCCATCCAGCTTTTTTTAACAACATGTTTGAGAGATTTCCAGTAAGTCTCTTTCTTAAAATATATTTAATTCATAATATTTAGGTAAAAATATTTTGCTTTAGTTCAACCTCATTAAAGTTCTAGGAGTCAATATTTGAAATATATCTTTCTGCACTCTTGCAACTATTGAAATGAAAGTCAATATGAAAAAAATTATTCAATATGCATCAAGATATTAATGAATATGATGGAAAGTGAAAGTAACATGTTTTCTATTTATAGAAATTATTCTGGCCAATGAATACCACACTACTAGATGTTTTAAGTAACGACAGAATCAAGGTTTATAACAAGGTAAGATAATTGAAAAATTTATAGAGTGGTGCCAGACAGGGTATGCTTACTCTTCTAGACACCTGATACCACTTTTCATTATGATATACTTACTCTTCTAGACACCTGATACCACTTTTCAGTATGAAATACTTACTCTTCTAGACACCTGATACCACTTTTCATTATGAAATACTTACTCTTCTAGACACCTGATACCACTTTTCATTATGAAATACTTACTCTTCTAGACACCTGATACCACTTTTCATTATGAAATACTTACTTATGTATGATTGATACAATTTCTCATGTGAAAAGTTCATAAGCCGTTACCTATGTTTCATCAAAATGTTTTTTTGGCTTTCTGGTTTTGTTTTGCGGTTTGGATCGTGAGTACTTTAGAACAGAATTTTGATTAACAACATTTGGATACCAAGTTGACAATACATAACGAAATCTTTGAAGCTAATTTAAGGGTCACAGTCAAGGGCTGTATGTGTTAAAGATTTCTCAACAGTCGGAAATCGGAAAAAAGAGTAGAGTAATGCTGTCCTGGCAAATTTCCCTGCATGGCATATGCCCATCCTCATTAGCCCATACAGGAACAGAAAAGCAGGACGTAAGACTCAATTTCACTTCATTTTTGTAAAACTTTATTTGGTGATCATATTTATATATACAATCCAGTATACCTTTAAATTTCTATTTTATTTTAGACTTTAGCTTGTGGATTCCTGTCCACCTTACTACAGAAAAAACCAGTAAGTTTCTTATTTCTCATCTATATATTAAACAATTCTTAGATTCCAGTATTCTGTTTCTAAGAATTACAAACATTTCGAATTACAAGTCTTTTGCATTCTATATTGTTATTCGTATTCCAAAATGTTTTGGTTGTTTTAAGACTCACTTTTTCCAATGCAAAGGGAAGTTACTCTATATATCTTGAAATATTTTCAGACCACAATAAGTCTATTATGTTTTACCTGTTACAGTGTTGTGAATTGAAGATTGAAGACTGGACCAAGTTTGAGAATCAGATTCTTCCACTGTTAAAAAAGGTGAGAAAAAATAAATAACAGCTTGAAATTAATTGTCGGGTGTGGCACCAGGCAGGGTATGATTACTCTTCCAGACACCTGATACCACTTTTCATTGTGATATACTTACTCGAATCTTAAGGTATAGACAGACAAAAGATAAGAGTTGTTGTGGTGCCAGGCAGGGTATGATTACTATTCCAGAAACCTGATACCACTTTTCATTATGAAATACTTACTCTTTGATTAATATACTTCCTCAGATGAAAAATTCCCTAGCTGCTACCTATGTATTGCCAATATGTTGATATGGATTTTGAGATTTGTTTTATTTTTTTTTATCCTTCTGGCTTGGGTTTTATTATGAAACAGAAGCTCTGGTTCTATATGTAGTAGGAGCTACATTTGTAACTTGTTGTTAGTTTAATTGTTATCAACCATTCCAGGTGTATAAGCTATATTTGTTTACATGGATTTCGAGATTTGTTTACCGGTTATAGGATTGAGTTTTATTATTGAAAGAGGTTTTCCAGTCTTTAGGACACTTATGTCTTCTGTTTGCTTCTAATTTTCTAGCCAATGAGTTTAGGTTGATCCTGTTTGTATCTGCAGGTCAGAGAGGCTGACATGGAAAAAGCGTCTAGTCGTTCGGATTGGACAATAAACCGAGGTCCCGTGTGCTATTGGCTGTGCACGTGAAAGATACCTCGACAGTTGGAAATCGAAAATTAGAGCAGGCTAAAGGTGCTGTCCTGGCAAAATTTCCTTCATTGCACACTGCATGGGGTTTGCCCGTCCTCAATTAGCCCATATAGGTGCAGAAAAGTAGGACGTAAAACTCCATTCATTTCATTTTTCCTGTTTGTATCTGTATTGTTCACTTGTTTTTTGTCTTTTGCAGTTTTTGTTAGCGTTTGATGTTAAAGATAATTATAAACCAAAGTTTTTAGAAGAAATTTTGAATATTTTAACTAAAATGATTCATATTAATCCAACAGTAAAATCAGTAAGTAGATGGTTCAATAATTCTAAGACTACAGACAACAATGTATATTATTTGACATCTTTCAATGGAGTTGTCTCTCTTTATTTTGTTATATTTTGATTGTAAATCTTCTGCACACCTTTTAAGAATATTTTCTTTCTTCATTATTTCCTATTTAACTTTTTTTAACTGAAAATTTGGAGAATTGTAAATCTTTTGTACATTTAAGCCTTGTTTTTTTAATGTTTGGTACTTGCACCTTCTGGCGGTAACTATGAGAAAGCTTACAGCATATAAAATTCATTTGGAATATTGACTCTTTTCACCAACCATGCATTTGGTGGAAGACAAATAACAAGCAGCTTCAAATTGTATCAAGGGGATTTGAACCCATAGCACCATATGAAATACAGCTTGTATCCCAGCATGTTAATTCGTACCCATACAGGTGCAGAAAAGCAGGATGTAAAACTCCATTTCGTTAATTCTGGTTTTAATTCTGTAACTCAATACTCATTTTAAATTTTTAGGAGCTGGAAGAAGATATCAATGAGAAGTTATCAAGTTTAAAACCTAATTTTAGTACCAACACACGTCATGCCTTCAATAGATACAAGGCTTTACTGTTAGCTAGTGCTGGTAAACGGTAGGTTATATAGTTTAAAACCTAATTTTAGTACCAACACACGTCATGCCTTCAATAGATATAAGGCTTTACTGTTAGCTAGTGCTGGCAAACGGTAGGTTAAATAGTTTAAAACCTAATTTTAGTACCAACACACGTCATGCCTTCAATAGATACAAGGCTTTACTGTTAGCTAGTGCTGGCAAACGGTAGGTTATATAGTTTAAAACCTAAATTTAGTACCAACACACGTCATGCCTTCAATAGATACAAGGCTTTACTGTTAGCTAGTGCTGGCAAACGGTAGGTTATATAGTTTAAAACCTAATTTTAGTACCAACACACGTCATGCCTTCAATAGATACAAGGCTTTATTGTTAGCTAGTGCTGGCAAACGGTAGGTTATATAGTTTAAAACCTAATTTTAGTACCAACACACGTCATGCCTTCAATAGATACAAGGCTTTACTGTTAGCTAGTGCTGACAAACGGTAGGTTATATAGTTTAAAACCTAATTTTAGTACCAACACACGTCATGCCTTCAATAGATACAAGGCTTTACTGTTAGCTAGTGCTGGCAAACGGTAGGTTATATAGTTTAAAACCTAATTTTAGTACCAACACACGTCATGCCTTCAATAGATACAAGGCTTTATTGTTAGCTAGTGCTGGCAAACGGTAGGTTATATAGTTTAAAACCTAATTTTGGTACCAACACACGTCATGCCTTCAATAGATGCAAGGCTTTATTGTTAGCTAGTGCTGGCAAACGGTAGGTTATATAGTTTAAAACCTAATTTTAGTACCAACACACGTCATGCCTTCAATAGATACAAGGCTTTACTGTTAGCTAGTGCTGGCAAACGGTAGGTTAAATAGTTTAAAACCTAATTTTAGTACCAACACACGTCATGCCTTCAATAGATACAAGGCTTTATTATTAGCTAGTGCTGGCAAACGGTAGGTTAAATAGTTTAAAACCTAATTTTAGTACCAACACACGTCATGCCTTCAATAGATACAAGGCTTTACTGTTAGCTAGTGCTGGCAAACGGTAGGTTATATAGTTTAAAACCTAACTTTAGTACCAACACACGTCATGCCTTCAATAGATACAAGGCTTTATTGTTAGCTAGTGCTGGCAAACGGTAGGTTAAATAGTTTAAAACCTAATTTTAGTACCAACACACGGCATGCCTTCAATAGATACAAGGCTTTATTATTAGCTAGTGCTGGCAAACGGTAGGTTAAATAGTTTAAAACCTAATTTTAGTACCAACACACGGCATGCCTTCAATAGATACAAGGCTTTACTGTTAGCTAGTGCTGGCAAACGGTAGGTTAAATAGTTTAAAACCTAATTTTAGTACCAACACACGTCATGCCTTCAATAGATACAAGGCTTTATTATTAGCTAGTGCTGGCAAACGGTAGGTTAAATAGTTTAAAACCTAATTTTGGTACCAACACACGTCATGCCTTCAATAGATACAAGGCTTTACTGTTAGCTAGTGCTGGCAAACGGTAGGTTAAATAGTTTAAAACCTAATTTTAGTACCAACACACGTCATGCCTTCAATAGATACAAGGCTTTACTGTTAGCTAGTGCTGGCAAACGGTAGGTTAAATAGTTTAAAACCTAATTTTAGTACCAACACACGTCATGCCTTCAAAAGATACAAGGCTTTATTATTAGCTAGTGCTGGCAAACGGTAGGTTAAATAGTTTAAAACCTAATTTTAGTACCAACACACGTCATGCCTTCAATAGATACAAGGCTTTATTGTTAGCTAGTGCTGGCAAACGGTAGGTTAAATAGTTTAAAACCTAATTTTAGTACCAACACACGTCATGCCTTCAATAGATACAAGGCTTTATTGTTAGCTAGTGCTGGCAAACGGTAGGTTATATAGTTTAAAACCTAATTTTAGTACCAATACACGTCATGCCTTCAATAGATATAAGGCTTTACTGTTAGCTAGTGCTGGCAAACGGTAGGTTAAATGGTTTAAAACCTAATTTTAGTACCAACACACGTCATGCCTTCAATAGATACAAGGCTTTACTGTTAGCTAGTGCTGGCAAACGGTAGGTTATATAGTTTAAAACCTAATTTTAGTACCAATACACGTCATGCCTTCAATAGATACAAGGCTTTATTGTTAGCTAGTGCTGGCAAACGGTAGGTTATATAGTTTAAAACCTAATTTTGGTACCAACACACGTCATGCCTTCAATAGATGCAAGGCTTTATTGTTAGCTAGTGCTGGCAAACGGTAGGTTATATAGTTTAAAACCTAATTTTAGTACCAACACACGTCATGCCTTCAATAGATACAAGGCTTTATTGTTAGCTAGTGCTGGCAAACGGTAGGTTAAATAGTTTAAAACCTAATTTTAGTACCAATACACGTCATGCCTTCAATAGATACAAGGCTTTATTGTTAGCTAGTGCTGGCAAACGGTAGGTTAAATAGTTTAAAACCTAATTTTAGTACCAATACACGTCATGCCTTCAATAGATATAAGGCTTTATTGTTAGCTAGTGCTGGCAAACGGTAGGTTATATAGTTTAAAACCTAATTTTAGTACCAACACACGTCATGCCTTCAATAGATATAAGGCTTTACTGTTAGCTAGTGCTGGCAAACGGTAGGTTGATTGGCTTCAAATTTTTCTTAAAGCATTGAGTCCTTTAATCTAATAGCTTGATGGAAATGTAAAGTGTTCTTTTTAAACTTTCAATGTGTATTGGAGGAAATCGATGCCCTTTACACGTTTAGCATTTGGTGGAAGTGTTCAGTTCTCAAATTTTGATTGCTTAATGAATGTTTAAAAAAGAGTTTTCCTAGATTTATATCCATGGTCTGGATTCTAGAAATTCTAGGGATTGTAAAGACGATTTCTTAACTTTGTATGTGAATTTAAAGGGTAAAGAGGATTTCTTAACTTTGTATTTGAATTTAAAGGGTAAAGAGGATTTCTTAACTTTGTATTTGAATTTAAAGGGTAAAGAGGATTTCTTAACTTTGTATTTGAATTTAAAGGGATTGTAAAGAGGATTTCATAACTTTGTATATGAATTTAAAGGGATTGTAAAGAGGATTTCTTAACTTTGTATGTGAATTTAAAGGGTAAAGAGGATTTCTTAACTTTGTATTTGAATTTAAAGGGTAAAGAGGATTTCTTAACTTTGTATTTGAATTTAAAGGGTAAAGAGGATTTCTTAACTTTGTATTTGAATTTAAAGGGATTGTAAAGAGGATTTCTTAACTTTGTATATGAATTTAAAGGGATTGTAAAGAGGATTTCTTAACTTTGTATATGAATTTAAAGGGTAAAGAGGATTTCTTAACTTTGTATTTGAATTTAAAGGGATTGTAAAGAGGATTTCTTAACTTTGTATATGAATTTAAAGGGTAAAGAGGATTTCTTAACTTTGTATATGAATTTAATGGGATTGTAAAGAGGATTTCTTAACTTTGTATATGAATTTAAAGGGATTGTAAAGAGGATTTCTTAACTTTGTATGTGAATTTAAAGGGATTGTAAAGAGGATTTCTTAACTTTGTATATGAATTTAAAGGGTAAAGAGGATTTCTTAACTTTGTATATGAATTTAAAGGGATTGTAAAGAGGATTTCTTAACTTTGTATGTGAATTTAGGATCCCTAAATGGATTTAGTATCAATTTCCACTCTTACAGTTTTCAATCAGATGTCTTTTTTCTTTTGATTTCCAAAAAGATTTAAAAAATATTAAGGTACTTGTGATTCTCTTGCTAACATAGTTTAGTATTCTAGTAATATATTAGGAACCTAGTGACAATGAACTAATTCCTAAACTTAGTATTTTTGAAGTCACTTTATTAAAATTGGTTTTTTTTCAGATCGAAACGTATGGAAAAACAACTCAGTCAAGAAAGTCACACAGATAAAACACAAAATGGCAGCACGATTCAGGAAAATGGAGAATCACAGTCGAAAGATGTTAAAAAAAAATCTGGTAAATCGTCGAAAAAAGTCAAGAAAGATGTCAAAAGTGATGTAAATATGGACTCGGATGAGGAGGCAAGTGAAGAAGAGTCAAAAAAAGAGAAAAAGATGAAAAAGGACAAGAAACGAAAATCAGATGAAGGTTTGAATGGAGAAGTTTCCCCTGACGAAAAAAAACAAAAGCTGTCAAAATCGTTTCATTTTGAAAATTTGGAGTCTGAGGAAAATTCAGGGCAGAAATTGAAAAAGTAAGAAAGGAAAAGAAAGATATCTTTATAAAGACTTGAATATTGATACTTAAGATTTTGATGACTATCACTGCCGAGAAAATTTAAACTTATGGTTTATTACGGTGTGACTCAGGTTTAGAACAATTATGTAAAAACGTGGAGTTGCCTAAAGAAAAAAATGACACAAAACATCCATATTTGCATTTTTATTTAAGTTTGATATCCATCTTTTCATTGAAACTTAGGCTTTGATAAAAAAATTTGAGGGGCATCAAAAAACACCCGTAATTGAACAGATGAGCTCTTTTAATCATAAATATTGCTTATGTCAGAGAGTTTTAAAAAAAATGTGTGGAATGGACGAAAACTATGATCAAGAATTTATCTAATTGTTCAAATCATCACCCAAAAAATTTAATCCTAATATAATAATCATATTCGATGTTGACTTTCTGAAGTAGAGTCAACTTACGCAATTATAAATGTAATTAAGGAATAAAATAGATACAGATCATAGTTTTGGGGTTTTTATACGCCCTCATCTCTCTATGAGGACGTATATTGTAGTCACCCCTGTCCGTCCGTCGGTCCGTCAGTCTGTCCGTCAGTCTGTCCGTCCGTCCGTCCGTCCGTCGGTCCGTCCGTCAACATTTGCTCGTAAACGCTAAAAAAAAATAGAGTTTTTGACGGAATCAAATGAAATTTGATATGTGTATATATATTCATAAAACGAAGATCAAGTTCGAATTTGAGCTATTTTCGATCGTTAGAAGCAGAGTTATTGCCCTTGCCCCAAATCCGTCGGTCTGTCCATGAACATTTGCTTGTAAACGCTCTAAAAACTAGAGTTTTTGACGGAATCAAATGAAATTTGATATGTGTATACATATTCAGAAAACGAAGATCAAGTTCGAATTTGAGCTATTTTCGATCGTTACAAGCAGAGTTATTGCCCTTGCCCCAAATCTTAAATATGCTATTACTCTCTTAGTTTTCAACCGATTTTGATGAAACTTAAAATGGATGTTATTGGACCTAAATTGAAAGGTTTGAGAAAGTTTAGTTTTCTCCGGATTAAATTTTTTCCTTTTTCGACTTTTTTGTTAGGCGTATATGGCCGTGGTCCACTATCTTTTGTTTTTTTTTTCAACCTTTTTTGGCGATTGATATTGTCTGTTCTGTGCCTCAATATTTTTTATCAATTTGGAAGAGACAATAAACATTAGCCCAGACTGTGCACGTAATAGATCCCTGGACAGTTGGAAATAAAGATAAGTAGGCTAGGGCCTCTGTCCTGGCAAAATTTCCCTCATTGCACACTGAATGGTGTTGGTCCATCTTCATTAGCGTAGGATGTAGAACTCCCTTTCATTTCATTTATTTTCAATATTTTTACTATCTTAATTGTGCTTGTTCTGCTCTCCTCAGTTTTCCCCTTGTCAGTCATGCAGGTTGGACGTGCTGACATGGAAAAAGCGTCTAGTTGTTCGGATGGGACAATAAACCAAGGCCCTGTGTGCTATTGGCTGTGCACGTTAAAGATCCCTCGACAGTTGGAAATCGAAAATAAGAGCAGGCTAATGCCACTGTCCTGGCAAAATTTCCCTTATTGCACACGACATGGCGTTTGCCCGTCCTCAATTAGCCCATATAGGTGCAGAGAGCAGGACATAAAACTTCATTCATTTCCTTTCTCAGTTTTACCCCAATCCAAGCATCAAAACAGCATCATTGAAGAAATCCAAAACCAAATTGAAGAGCAAAATTTATTAAGTTATTTGAAAATCAATATATCCTATAAATCACTTGAAAAAAATAGAAAAATAAAAATTTACAAAAATGCATCAACAAAGAATATATATATTTCAGACTAAAACTAATGGTATAAATGAAGTTTTGAAAATGAATTTAAAGGAATACAACCTCTTAGAATGAACAAAAAAATCTAAATATTCAAATTTGGTCAATAGGAGTTTATATTCATCAAGGGACTTACCTGGTGGCATAACTATACAACAGATTACCTAAATAATCTGATAAATCCACAAAACTATGTTTATATACAATAACTGAAAAACCCTTAATCAGATTTAAGGCGTTTATCAATTATAATATTATATGTTATTATATGGAAATTTACATAGTTTTATGGGTTTTTTTGCATTCTTTTTGTATACTTTGGACATCGTTGATGAATATATACTCTGATTGACCAAGTTTGAGAACTTAATTTTGTTGTTCATTCTAAGAGGTTGTATCGCTTTAAATGTGTAAGGCTCCCTTGATATCATCTTTTAATGCACTGAATTATATTTAATTTGAGACTAGTGAGGGGCATTGTGAAAAAGCATCTAGATTGTCATGACAACCTGATAACATATTAAGATATAAATTTCATGAGCAAAGTCTTCTTGTGATTGCATAACTGATTTGAAAGCTGATACATATAGTGTCCAAAAAAAGAATACCAACTAATGTTCAAAAATTATTTTTTATTTAGTGAATTTTCAGAATTGAAAATAATAAGACTTTCCCTGAACTAATATCTTGTGTTACCCTTTTTCATCACAATAAAATAAGGTTAAAAAATTATAAAATATTGCTCGTCCCTGATTCTTTATGAACAAATTACCTACAATTTCACAGATTCACATTTCACATGCCTATAGCAAGTAATCATGTAGCACGAATACATTTGACAGGACCGATATTACGGACGATGATACGTATAATAGGAATGTGATAATTGGTGAAGCACAACTGGGTACACGTGACAGGGGCGATGGTAATAACCTTACACTGTGTAACACGAGTACTAACAGGGCCGATATCACAGACGTGGATACGTATAATAGGAGTGTGATAATTGGTGAAGCACTACTGGGTACACGTGACAGGGGCGATGGTAATAACCTTACACCGTGTAACACGAGTACTAACAGGCCGATATCACAGACATGGATACGTATAATAGGAGTGTGATAATTGGTGAAGTACAACTGGGTACACGTGACAGGGGCGATGGTAATAACCTTACACCGTGTAACACGAGTACTAACAGGCCGATATCACAGACATGGATACGTATAATAGGAGTGTGATAATTGGTGAAGTACAACTGGGTACACGTGACAGGGGCGATGGTAATAACCTTACACCGTGTAACACGAGTACTAACAGGCCGATATCACAGACATGGATACGTATAATAGGAGTGTGATAATTGGTGAAGCACAACTGGGTACACGTGACAGGGGCGATGGTAATAACCTTACACAATGTAACACGAGTACTAACAGGGCCGATATCACAGACGTGGATACGTATAATAGGAGTGTGATAATTGGTGAAGCACAACTGGGTACACGTGACAGGGCCGATACTACGGAATTTGATACCAATCCCACATCATGTAGTAGTTCGAATATACATGAATATGAAACAGTACTTTAGTGTCACACTTTAGTAGGCTTGAATGCCAAGCAACAGGGTCGATATTACGGACGTTGGAACTTATCCCATAACATGTAGCACAACTACACTTGACAGTAATGAAACACAACTGGGTACACGTGACAGGGACGATAGTAATAACCTTACACCGTGTAACACGAGTACTAACAGTGCTAATATCACAGACGTGGATACGTATACATGTAATGGGAATGTGATAATAGATGAAGCACAATTGAGTACCGTACACATGGCAGGGTTGATACTACGGAATTTGATACCAATCCAACACCAAGTAGTAGTTCGAATATACATGTATATGAAACAGTACTTTAGTGTCACACTTTAGTAGGCTTGAAATATTGAATGCCAAGCAACATAACATGTGTCCACTAGCAGATTTCGAGCTATCCAACACTCAAACATGGCAGGGCTGATATCACGGAATTTGATACATATACCACATCATATAGCACGAATATATATGACAGGGACGATATCACGGACGTTGGTACTTATCTTATACCATGTAGCACGAATACATTTGACAGGGGCGATGGTAATAACCATTCACTGTGTAACACGAGTACTCACAGGGCCGATATCACAGACGTGGATACGTATAATAGGAGTGTGGTAATTGGTGAAGCACAACTGGGTACACGTGACTGGGGCGATGGTAATAACCTTACACAATGTAACACGAGTACTAACAGGGCCGATATCACAGACATGGATACGTATAATAGGAGTGTGATAATTGGTGAAGCACAACTGGGTACACGTGACAGGGGCGATGGTAATAACCTTACACAATGTAACACGAGTACTAACAGGGCCGATATCACAGACATGGATACGTATAATAGGAGTGTGATAATTGGTGAAGCACAACTGGGTACACGTGACAGGGCCATGGTAATAACCTTACACCGTGTAACACGAGTACTAACAGGGCCGATATCACAGACGTGGATACGTATAATAGGAGTGTGATAATTGGTGAAGCACAACTGGGTACACGTGACAGGGGCGATGGTAATAACCTTACACCGTGTTACACGAGTACTAACAGGGCCGATATCACAGACATGGATACGTATAATAGGAGTGTGATAATTGGTGAAGTACAACTGGGTACACGTGACAGGGGCGATGGTAATAACCTTACACCGTGTTACACGAGTACTAACAGGGCCGATATCACAGACATGGATACGTATAATAGGAGTGTGATAATTGGTGAAGCACAACTGGGTACACGTGACAGGGGCGATGGTAATAACCTTACACCGTGTTACACGAGTACTAACAGGGCCGATATCACAGACGTGGATACGTATAATAGGAGTGTGATAATTGGTGAAGCACAACTGGGTACACGTGACAGGGGCGATGGTAATAACCTTACACAATGTAACACGAGTACTAACAGGGCCGATATCACAGACGTGGATACGTATAATAGGAGTGTGATAATTGGTGAAGCACAACTGGGTACACGTGACAGGGGCGATGGTAATAACCTTACACCGTGTAACACGAGTACTAACAGGGCCGATATCACAGACGTGGATACGTATAATAGGAGTGTGATAATTGGTGAAGCACAACTGGGTACACGTGACAGGGACGATGGTAATAACCTTACACCGTGTAACACGAGTACTAACAGGGCCGATATCACAGACATGGATACGTATAATAGGAGTGTGATAATTGGTGAAGCACAACTGGGTACACGTGACAGGGCGATGGTAATAACCCTACACCGTGTAACACGAGTACTAACAGTGCCGATATTACAGACATTGATACGTATAATAGGAGTGTGATAATTGGTGAAGTACAACTGGGTACACGTGACAGGGGCGATGGTAATAACCTTACACCGTGTAACACGAGTACTAACAGGGCCGATATCACAGACATGGATACGTATAATAGGAGTGTGATAATTGGTGAAGCACAACTGGGTACACGTGACAGGGGCGATGGTAATAACCTTACACCGTGTTACACGAGTACTAACAGGGCCGATATCACAGACGTGGATACGTATAATAGGAGTGTGATAATTGGTGAAGCACAACTGGGTACACGTGACAGGGGCGATGGTAATAACCTTACACAATGTAACACGAGTACTAACAGGGCCGATATCACAGACGTGGATACGTATAATAGGAGTGTGATAATTGGTGAAGCACAACTGGGTACACGTGACAGGGGCGATGGTAATAACCTTACACCGTGTAACACGAGTACTAACAGGGCCGATATCACAGACGTGGATACGTATAATAGGAGTGTGATAATTGGTGAAGCACAACTGGGTACACGTGACAGGGACGATGGTAATAACCTTACACCGTGTAACACGAGTACTAACAGGGCCGATATCACAGACATGGATACGTATAATAGGAGTGTGATAATTGGTGAAGCACAACTGGGTACACGTGACAGGGCGATGGTAATAACCCTACACCGTGTAACACGAGTACTAACAGTGCCGATATTACAGACATTGATACGTATAATAGGAGTGTGATAATTGGTGAAGTACAACTGGGTACACGTGACAGGGGCGATGGTAATAACCTTACACCGTGTAACACGAGTACTAACAGGGCCGATATCACAGACGTGGATACGTATAATAGGAGTGTGATAATTGGTGAAACACAACTGGGTACACGTGACAGGGACGATGGTAATAACCTTACACCGTGTAACACGAGTACTAACAGTGCCGATATTACAGACATTGATACGTATAATAGGAGTGTGATAATTGGTGAAGCACAACTGGGTACACGTGACAGGGGCGATGGTAATAACCCTACACAGTGTAACACGAGTACTAACAGTGCCGATATCACAGACGTGGATACGTATAATAGGAGTGTGATAATTGGTGAAGTACAACTGGGTACACGTGACAGGGGCGATGGTAATAACCTTACACCGTGTAACACGAGTACTAACAGGGCCGATATCACAGACATGGATACGTATAATAGGAGTGTGATAATTGGTGAAGCACATCTGGGTACACGTGACAGGGCCGATATTACGGACGTTGGAACTTATCCCATAACATGTAGCACGAATATATACGACACGGACGATATTACGGACGTTGGAACTTAAAAGATAGCTTGCCAGGCAAGGTAATATACGCCCACTGGTAGCTTTGTTTGAAAGAGAACATTTGACAGAATACAGCAACCATCAAATATTCAACCTGTAGTCATAGGACTACATTTCGTTCAGAACTTAAATGTCGTCCAAACATTTTTTTCTCGTTTTAATCAAGGGTAAAGTATTCATCAAGCTTAGTAAAAATCTTTCTCTGTTAATGAGCTAAATACTAAAACTTATTTTGAACAAGAAGGGCAATAAGTCATATCTAATATTTTTTGATTATCGATAGGGTTTATTGTGTGATAATAAACTATTTCAATAGGTTTCATTAAAATAAATTCGAAAAAGAATTGTGCCTTCTAGAGAATTCACAATCTAAAATTTAACGTGTTTTAAAGAACAAGGGCAATAATTCATGTTAAATATGTTTCGATTCTTTTGATTTTCAATAGGGTTCATCCTTGGGTGATAATAAACAATTTCCGTAAGTTTCGTCAAAATCCATAAAGAATTGAGACTTGTAGAGTGTTAACGACAATTGTGGACGGACGGACAGACGGACATGGGTGACGGCAATATAAGCTCCACATTTCATGTGGGCGTATAAAAAAAGGCATGTGATAATGGATGAAGCTCAATTGAGTCCACGTGACAGGGCCGATACTACGGAAGTTGATACCAATCCCACACCATGTAGTAGTTCGAATATACATGTATATGAAACAGTACTTTAGTGTCACACTTTAGTAGGCTTGAATGCCAAGCAACAGGGTCGATATTACGGACGTTGGAACTTATCCCATAACATGTAGCACAACTACACTTGACAGTAATGAAACACAACTGGGTACACGTGACAGGGACGATAGTAATAACCTTACACCGTGTAACACGAGTACTAACAGTGCTAATATCACAAACGTGGATACGTATAATAGGAGTGTGATAATTGGTGAAGTACAACTGGGTACACGTGACAGGGACGATGGTAATAACCTTACACCGTGTAACACGAGTACTCACAGGGCCGATATCACAGACATGGATACGTATAATAGGAGTGTGATAATTGGTGAAGCACAACTGGGTACACGTGACAGGGGCGATGGTAATAACCTTACACCGTGTAACACGAGTACTAACAGGGCCGATATTACAGACATGGATACGTATAATAGGAGTGTGATAATTGGTGAAGCACAACTGGGTACACGTGACAGGGCCGATATCACAGACATGGATACGTATAATAGGAGTGTGATAATTGGTGAAGTACAACTGGGTACACGTGACAGGGCCATGGTAATAACCTTACACCGTGTAACACGAGTACTAACAGGGCCGATATCACAGACATGGATACGTATAATAGGAGTGTGATAATTGGTGAAGCACAACTGGGTACACGTGACAGGGCCATGGTAATAACCTTACAGCGTGTAACACGAGTACTCACAGGGCCGATATCACAGACATGGATACGTATAATAGGAGTGTGATAATTGGTGAAGTACAACTGGGTACACGTGACAGGGGCGATGGTAATAACCTTACACAGTGTAACACGAATACTCACAGGGCCGATATCACAGACATGGATACGTATAATAGGAGTGTAATGATTGGTGAAGCACAACTGGGTACACGTGACAGGGGCGATGGTAATAACCTTACACAGTGTAACACGAATACTCACAGGGCCGATATCACAGACGTAGATACGTATAATAGGAGTGTGATAATTGGTGAAGCACAACTGGGTACACGTGACAGGGGCGATGGTAATAACCTTACACCTTGTAACACGAGTACTCACAGGGCCGATATCACAGACATGGATACGTATAATAGGAGTGTGATAATTGGTGAAGCACAACTGGGTACACGTGACAGGGGCGATGGTAATAACCCTACACCGTGTAACACGAGTACTCACAGGGCCGATATCACAGACATGGATACGTATAATAGGAGTGTGATAACTGGTGAAGCACAACTGGGTACACGTGACAGGGGCGATGGTAATAACCCTTCACCGTGTAACACGAGTACTCACAGGGCCGATATCAGACGCGGATACGTATAATAGGAGTGTGATAATTGGTGAAGCACAACTGGGTACACGTGACAGGGACGATGGTAATAACCTTACACCGTGTAACACGAGTACTCACAGGGCCGATATCAGACGTGGATACGTATAATAGGAGTGTGATAATTGGTGAAGCACAACTGGGTACACGTGACAGGGACAATGGTAATAACCTTACACCGTGTAACACGAGAACTAACAGGGCCTATATCACAGACGTGGATACGTATAATAGGAGTGTGATAATTGGTGAAGCACAACTGGGTACACGTGACAGGGCCGATATTACGGACGTTGGATACCAATCCCACACCATGTAGTAGTTCGAATATACATGAATATGAAACAGTACTTTAGTGTCACTAGTAGGCTTGAATGCCAAGCAACATAACATGTGCCCACTAGCTGATTTCGAGCTATCCAACACACAAACATGACAGGGCCGATATCACGGACGTTGATACTTGAAATAGGAATGTGATGAAGGATGAAGTACAATTAAGTACACGTGACCACAGGGGCTCGTAGTTATATTTTTTTTTTTTAAATATTGTTATACGGTGATAAGAAAAATGAGAAGGGAGGACACTAATTTTGGGGTCAAAACAGAAATAGAAATGCTGCGCTTTTCTTCGTCTCGAAAACGACCAAGTCTTTGGTCAAACCTATATATTTAGGTAAATAAAGCAGATTTGGAATGATAGACTGGTTTACGACGGAGTAATTACCGTTTTTGAGTTCCAAGCGTAGCGAACATGGTCCGGACAACTTCATTGTAGGTCATTTTCCGCTTGTTTCGAGACGAAATACTAGGTGAGTTTTCATTGGTCCTAACACTCAAACATTGCAGGGCTGATATCACGGAATTTGATATATATCCCATAACATGTAGCACGAGTACATATGACAGGGACGATATCACGAACGTTGGTACTTATCTTATACCATGTAGCACGAGTACTCACAGGGCCGATATCACAGACATGGATACGTATAATAGGAGTGTGATAATTGGTGAAGCACAACTGGGTACACGTGACAGGGACGATGGTAATAACCTTACACCGTGTAACACGAGTACTCACAGGGCCGATATCACAGACGTGGATACGTATAATAGGAGTGTGATAATTGGTGAAACACAACTGAGTACACGTGACAGGGACGATGGTAATAACCCTACACCGTGTAACACGAGTACTCACAGGGCCGATATCACAGACGTGGATACGTATAATAGGAGTGTGATAATTGGTGAAGCACAACTGGGTACACGTGACAGGGGCGATGGTAATAACCTTACACCGTGTAACACGAGTACTAACAGGGCCGATATCACAGACGTGGATACGTATAATAGGAGTGTGATAATGGATGAATCCCACACTATGTAGTAGTTCGAATATACATGTATATGAAACAGTACTTTAGTGTCACACTTTAATAGGCTTGAATGCCAAGCAACATAACATATGTCCACTAGCAGATTTCGAGCTATCCAATACTCAAACATGACAGGGTCGATATCACGGAATTTGATACATATCCCACATCATGTAGCACGAATATATATAACAGGGCCGATGTTACGGACGTTGGAACTTATCCCATACCATGTAGCACGAGTACATTTGACAGGGACGATGGTAATAACCTTACACCATGTAACACGAGTACTAACAGGGCCGATATCACAGACGTGGATACGTATAATAGGAGTGTGATAATTGGTGAAGCACAACTGGGTACACGTGACAGGGACGATGGTAATAACCTTACAGCGTGTAACACGAGTACTAACAGGGCCGATATCACAGACGTGGATATGTATAATAGGAGTGTGATAATTGGTGAAGCACAACTGGGTACACGTGACAGGGGCGATGGTAATAACCTTACACCGTGTAACACGAGTACTAACAGGGCCGATATCACAGACATTGATAGGTATAATAGGAGTATGATAATTGGTGAAGCACAACTGGGTACACGTGACAGGGGCGATGGTAATAACCTTACACAGTGTAACACGAGTACTCACAGGGCCGATATCACAGACGTGGATACGTATAATAGGAGTGTGATAATTGGTGAAACACAACTGGGTACACGTGACAGGGCCGATGGTAATAACCTTACACCGTGTATTACTCACAGGGCCGATATCACAGACGTGGATACGTATAATAGGAGTGTGATAATTGGTGAAACACAACTGGGTACACGTGACAGGGCCGATGGTAATAACCTTACACCGTGTATTACTCACAGGGCCGATATCACAGACATGGATACGTATAATAGGAGTGTGATAATTGGTGAAACACAACTGGGTACACGTGACAGGGCCGATGGTAATAACCTTACACCGTGTAACACGAGTACTAACAGGGCCGATATCACAGACGTGGATACGTATAATAGGAGTGTGATAATTGGTGAAGCACAACTGGGTACACGTGACAGGGGCGATGGTAATAACCTTACACCGTGTAACACGAGTACTCACAGGGCCGATATCAGATGTGGATACGTATAATAGGAGTGTGATAGTTGGTGAAGAACAACTGGGTACACGTGAAAGGGGCGATGGTAATAACCCTACACCGTGTAACACGAGTACTCACAGGGCCTATATCACAGACATGGATACGTATAATAGGAGTGTGATAATTGGTGAAGCACAACTGGGTACACGTGACAGGGACGATGGTAATAACCCTACACCGTGTAACACGAGTACTCACAGGGCCTATATCACAGACGTGGATACGTATAATAGGAGTGTGATAATTGGTGAAGCACAACTGGGTACACGTGACAGGGACGATGGTAATAACCTTACACCGTGTAACACGAGTACTCACAGGGCCGATATCAGACGTGGATACGTATAATAGGAGTGTGATAATTGGTGAAACACAACTGAGTACACGTGACAGGGACGATGGTAATAACCCTACACCGTGTAACACGAGTACTCACAGGGCCGATATCACAGACGTGGATACGTATAATAGGAGTGTGATAATTGGTGAAGCACAACTGGGTACACGTGACAGGGACGATGGTAATAACCCTACACCGTGTAACACGAGTACTCACAGGGCCGATATCACAGACGTGGATACGTATAATAGGAGTGTGATAATTGGTGAAGCACAACTGGGTACACGTGACAGGGACGATGGTAATAACCCTACACCGTGTAACACGAGTACTCACAGGGCCGATATCACAGACGTGGATACGTATAATAGGAGTGTGATAATGGATGAATCCCACACTATGTAGTAGTTCGAATATACATGTATATGAAACAGTACTTTAGTGTCACACTTTAATAGGCTTGAATGCCAAGCAACATAACATATGTCCACTAGCAGATTTCGAGCTATCCAATACTCAAACATGACAGGGTCGATATCACGGAATTTGATACATATCCCACATCATGTAGCACGAATATATATAACAGGGCCGATGTTACGGACGTTGGAACTTATCCCATACCATGTAACACGAGTACATTTGACAGGGGCGATGGTAATAACCTTACACCGTGTAACACGAGTACTAACAGGGCCGATATCACAGACGTGGATACGTATAATAGGAGTGTGATAATTGGTGAAGTACAACTGGGTACACGTGACAGGGGCGATGGTAATAACCTTACACCGTGTAACACGAGTACTAACAGGGCCGATATTACGGACGTTGGAACTTGAAATAGGCATGTCATAAAGGATGAAGTACAATTGAGTACATTTGACAGGGACGATGGTAATAACCTTACACCGTGTAACACGAGTACTCACAGGGCCGATATCACAGACATGGATACGTACAATAGGAGTGTGATAATTGGTGAAGCACAACTGGGTACACGTGACAGGGCCGATATTACAGACGTGGATACGTATAATAGGAGTGTGATAATTGGTGAAGCACAACTGGGTACACGTGACAGGGCCGATATCACAGACGTGGATACGTATAATAGGAGTGTGATAATTGGTGAAGCACAACTGGGTACACGTGACAGGGACGATGGTAATAACCTTACACCGTGTAACACGAGTACTCACAGGGCCGATATCACAGACGTGGATACGTATAATAGGAGTGTGATAATTGGTGAAACACAACTGAGTACACGTGACAGGGACGATGGTAATAACCCTACACCGTGTAACACGAGTACTCACAGGGCCGATATCACAGACGTGGATACGTATAATAGGAGTGTGATAATTGGTGAAGCACAACTGGGTACACGTGACAGGGGCGATGGTAATAACCTTACACCGTGTAACACGAGTACTAACAGGGCCGATATCACAGACGTGGATACGTATAATAGGAGTGTGATAATGGATGAATCCCACACTATGTAGTAGTTCGAATATACATGTATATGAAACAGTACTTTAGTGTCACACTTTAATAGGCTTGAATGCCAAGCAACATAACATATGTCCACTAGCAGATTTCGAGCTATCCAATACTCAAACATGACAGGGTCGATATCACGGAATTTGATACATATCCCACATCATGTAGCACGAATATATATAACAGGGCCGATGTTACGGACGTTGGAACTTATCCCATACCATGTAGCACGAGTACATTTGACAGGGACGATGGTAATAACCTTACAGCGTGTAACACGAGTACTAACAGGGCCGATATCACAGACGTGGATATGTATAATAGGAGTGTGATAATTGGTGAAGCACAACTGGGTACACGTGACAGGGGCGATGGTAATAACCTTACACCGTGTAACACGAGTACTAACAGGGCCGATATCACAGACATGGATACGTATAATAGGAGTGTGATAATTGGTGAAGCACAACTGGGTACACGTGACAGGGACGATGGTAATAACCCTACACCGTGTAACACGAGTACTAACAGTGCCGATATCACAGACATTGATAGGTATAATAGGAGTATGATAATTGGTGAAGCACAACTGGGTACACGTGACAGGGGCGATGGTAATAACCTTACACAGTGTAACACGAGTACTCACAGGGCCGATATCACAGACGTGGATACGTATAATAGGAGTGTGATAATTGGTGAAACACAACTGGGTACAC
Organism: Lottia scabra; assembly: GCA_029955415.1. Classification (NCBI taxonomy): domain Eukaryota; kingdom Metazoa; phylum Mollusca; class Gastropoda; family Lottiidae; genus Lottia; species Lottia scabra. Next base: position 2,612,232 of record JARJEI010000019.1, on the reverse strand, counting down.
GTGACAGGGCCGATGGTAATAACCTTACACCGTGTATTACTCACAGGGCCGATATCACAGACGTGGATACGTATAATAGGAGTGTGATAATTGGTGAAACACAACTGGGTACACGTGACAGGGCCGATGGTAATAACCTTACACCGTGTATTACTCACAGGGCCGATATCACAGACGTGGATACGTATAATAGGAGTGTGATAATTGGTGAAACACAACTGGGTACACGTGACAGGGCCGATGGTAATAACCTTACACCGTGTAACACGAGTACTAACAGGGCCGATATCACAGACGTGGATACGTATAATAGGAGTGTGATAATTGGTGAAGCACAACTGGGTACACGTGACAGGGGCGATGGTAATAACCTTACACCGTGTAACACGAGTACTCACAGGGCCGATATCAGATGTGGATACGTATAATAGGAGTGTGATAGTTGGTGAAGAACAACTGGGTACACGTGAAAGGGGCGATGGTAATAACCCTACACCGTGTAACACGAGTACTCACAGGGCCTATATCACAGACATGGATACGTATAATAGGAGTGTGATAATTGGTGAAGCACAACTGGGTACACGTGACAGGGACGATGGTAATAACCCTACACCGTGTAACACGAGTACTCACAGGGCCTATATCACAGACGTGGATACGTATAATAGGAGTGTGATAATTGGTGAAGCACAACTGGGTACACGTGACAGGGACGATGGTAATAACCTTACACCGTGTAACACGAGTACTCACAGGGCCGATATCAGACGTGGATACGTATAATAGGAGTGTGATAATTGGTGAAACACAACTGAGTACACGTGACAGGGACGATGGTAATAACCCTACACCGTGTAACACGAGTACTCACAGGGCCGATATCACAGACGTGGATACGTATAATAGGAGTGTGATAATTGGTGAAGCACAACTGGGTACACGTGACAGGGACGATGGTAATAACCCTACACCGTGTAACACGAGTACTCACAGGGCCGATATCACAGACGTGGATACGTATAATAGGAGTGTGATAATTGGTGAAGCACAACTGGGTACACGTGACAGGGACGATGGTAATAACCCTACACCGTGTAACACGAGTACTCACAGGGCCGATATCACAGACGTGGATACGTATAATAGGAGTGTGATAATGGATGAATCCCACACTATGTAGTAGTTCGAATATACATGTATATGAAACAGTACTTTAGTGTCACACTTTAATAGGCTTGAATGCCAAGCAACATAACATATGTCCACTAGCAGATTTCGAGCTATCCAATACTCAAACATGACAGGGTCGATATCACGGAATTTGATACATATCCCACATCATGTAGCACGAATATATATAACAGGGCCGATGTTACGGACGTTGGAACTTATCCCATACCATGTAACACGAGTACATTTGACAGGGGCGATGGTAATAACCTTACACCGTGTAACACGAGTACTAACAGGGCCGATATCACAGACGTGGATACGTATAATAGGAGTGTGATAATTGGTGAAGTACAACTGGGTACACGTGACAGGGGCGATGGTAATAACCTTACACCGTGTAACACGAGTACTAACAGGGCCGATATTACGGACGTTGGAACTTGAAATAGGCATGTCATAAAGGATGAAGTACAATTGAGTACATTTGACAGGGACGATGGTAATAACCTTACACCGTGTAACACGAGTACTCACAGGGCCGATATCACAGACATGGATACGTACAATAGGAGTGTGATAATTGGTGAAGCACAACTGGGTACACGTGACAGGGCCGATATTACAGACGTGGATACGTATAATAGGAGTGTGATAATTGGTGAAGCACAACTGGGTACACGTGACAGGGCCGATATCACAGACGTGGATACGTATAATAGGAGTGTGATAATTGGTGAAGCACAACTGGGTACACGTGACAGGGCCGATATCACAGACGTGGATACGTATAATAGGAGTGTGATAATTGGTGAAGTACAACTGGGTACACGTGACAGGGGCGATGGTAATAACCTTACACCGTGTAACACGAGTACTCACAGGGCCGATATCAGACGTGGATACGTATAATAGGAGTGTGATAATTGGTGAAGCACAACTGGGTACACGTGACAGGGGCGATGGTAATAACCCTACACCGTGTAACACGAGTACTCACAGGGCCGATATCACTGACATGGATACGTATAATAGGAGTGTGATAATTGGTGAAGCACAACTGGGTACACGTGACAGGGGCGATGGTAATAACCTTACACCGTGTAACACGAGTACTAACAGGGCCGATATCACAGACGTGGATACGTATAATAGGAGTGTGATAATTGGTGAAGCACAACTGGGTACACGTGACAGGGACGATGGTAATAACCATACACCGTGTAACACGAGTACTAACAGGGCCGATATCACAGACATGGATACTTATATAGGAGTGTGATAATTGGTGAAGCACAACTGGGTACACGTGACAGGGACGATGGTAATAACCATACACCGTGTAACACGAGTACTAACAGGGCCGATATCACAGACGTGGATACCTGCAATAGGAGTGTGATGATTGGTACTACGGAAATTGAAACCAACCCCACACCATGTGGTAGTTTGGACGATGGTAATAACCTTACACCGTGTAACACGAATACTAACAGTGCTAATATCACTGACGTTGAAACGTATAATAGGCATGTGATAATGGATGAAGTACAATTAAGTACATGTGACAGGGCTGATATCACGGAAGTTGATACCAATCCCACATCATGTAGTAGTTCGAATATACATGTATATGAAACAGTACTTTAGTGTCACACTTTAGTAGGCTTGAATGCCAAGCAACAGAACATGTGTCACTAGCAGATTTCGAGCTATCCAACACTCAAACATGGCAGGGCTGATATCACGGAATTTGATACATATCCCACATCATGTAGTAGTTCGAATATATATGACAGGACCGATATCACGGACGTTGGTTCTTATCTTATACCATGTAGCACGAGTACATTTGACAGGGGCGATGGTAATAACCTTACACCGTGTAACACGAGTACTCACAGGGCCGATATCACAGACGTGGATACGTATAATAGGAGTGTGATAATTGGTGAAACACAACTGGGTACACGTGACAGGGGCGATGGTAATAACCTTACACCGTGTAACACGAGTACTCACAGGGCCGATATCACAGACATGGATACGTATAATAGGAGTGTAATGATTGGTGAAGCACAACTGGGTACACGTGACAGGGCCGATATTACAGACATGGATACGTATAATAGGAGTGTGATAATGGATGAAGTACAATTAAGTAAACGTGACAGGGCTGATATTACGGAATTTGAAACCAATCCCACACCATGTAGTAGTTCGAATATACATGTATATGAAACAGTACAATGTACTTTAGTGTCACACTTTAGTCATGTTCCTTTAGCAACGGCTATCATTTCATTTCATAATGCAAATGTCTAACGTTGCTGAAGGAACATGGACTTTAGTAGGCTTGAATGCCAAGCAACATAACATGTGTCCACTAGCAGATTTCGAGCTATCCAACACTCAAACATGGCACGGCCGATATCACGGAATTTGATAAATATCCCACATCATGTAGCACGAATATATATGGCAGGGCCGATATTACGGACGTTGGTACTTATCTTTTACCATGTAGCACGAGTACATTTGACAGGGGCGATGGTAATAACCCTACACCGTGTAACACGAGTACTAACAGGGCTAATATCACAGACATGGATACGTATAATAGGAGTGTGATAATTGGTGAAGAACAATTGAGTACACGTGACAGGGACGATGGTAATAACCCTACACTGTGTAACACGAGTACTAACAGTGCTAATATCACAGACATGGATACGTATAATAGGAGTGTGATAATTGGTGAAGTACAACTGGGTACACGTGACAGGGACGATGTTAATAACCTTACACCGTGTAACACGAGTACTCACAGGGCCGATATCAGACGTGGATACGTATAATAGGAGTGTGATAATTGGTGAAGCACAACTGGGTACACGTGACAGGGGCGATGGTAATAACCTTACACCGTGTAACACGAGTACTCACAGGGCCGATATCACAGACATGGATACGTATAATAGGAGTGTGATAATTGGTGAAGCACAACTGGGTACACGTGACAGGGCCGATGGTAATAACCCTACACCTTGTAACACGAGTACTCACAGGGCCGATATCACAGACATGGATACGTATAATAGGAGTGTGATAATTGGTGAAGCACAACTGGGTACACGTGACAGGGCCGATGGTAATAACCCTACACCGTGTAACACGAGTACTAACAGGGCCGATATCACAGACATGGATACGTATAATAGGAGTGTGATAATTGGTGAAGCACAACTGGGTACACGTGGCAGGGCCGATATTACGGACGTTGGATACCAATCCCACACCATGTAGTAGTTCGAATATATATGAATATGAAACAGTACTTTAGTGTCACACTTTAGTAGGCTTGAATGCCAAGCAACATAACATGTGTCCACTAGCAGATTTCTAGGTTTTATCTGACTAGCAGATTTCGAGCTATCCAACACACAAACATGGCAGGGCTGATATCACGGACGTTGATACTTGAAATAGGAATGTGATGAAGGATGAAGTACAATTAAGTACACGTGACCACAGGGGCTCGTAGTTATATTTTTTTTTTAAATATTGTTATACGGTGATAAGAAAAATGAGAAGGGAGGACACTAATTTTGGGGTCAAAACAGAAATAGAAATGCGGCGCTTTTCTTCGTCTCGAAAACGGCCAAGTCTTTGGTCTAACCTATATATTTAGGTAAATAAAGCAGATTTGGAATGATAGACTGGTTTACGACAGAGTAATTACCGTTTTTGAGTTCCAAGCGTAGCGAACATGGTCCGGACAACTTCATTGTAGGTCATTTTCCGCTTGCTTCGAGACGAAATACTAGGTGAGTTTTCATTGGTCCTAACACTCAAACATTGCAGGGCTGATATCACGGAATTTGATATATATCCCATAACATGTAGCACGAGTACATATGACAGGGACGATATCACGAACGTTGGTACTTATCTTATACCATGTAGCACGAGTACATTTGACAGGGGCGATATCACAGACGTGGATACGTATAATAGGAGTGTGATAATTGGTGAAGCACAACTGGGTACACGTGACAGGGCCGATGGTAATAACCTTACACCGTGTAACACGAGTACTCACAGGGCCGATATCACAGACATGGATACGTATAATAGGAGTGTGATAATTGGTGAAGCACAACTGGGTACACGTGACAGGGCCGATGGTAATAACCCTACACCGTGTAACACGAGTACTAACAGGGCCGATATCACAGACGTGGATACGTATAATAGGAGTGTGATAATTGGTGAAGCACAACTGGGTACACGTGACAGGGCCGATGGTAATAACCCTACACCGTGTAACACGAGTACTAACAGGGCCGATATCACAGACGTGGATACGTATAATAGGAGTGTGATAGTTGGTGAAGCACAACTGGGTACACGTGACAGGGGCGATGGTAATAACCTTACACCGTGTAACACGAGTACTAACAGGGCCGATATCAGACATGGATACGTATAATAGGAGTGTGATAATTGGTGAAGCACAACTGGGTACACGTGACAGGGGCGATGGTAATAACCTTACACCGTGTAACACGAGTACTAACAGGGCCGATATCAGACATGGATACGTATAATAGGAGTGTGATAATTGGTGAAGCACAACTGGGTACACGTGACAGGGGCGATGGTAATAACCTTACACCGTGTAACACGGGTACTCACAGGGCCGATATCACAGACGTGGATACGTATAATAGGAGTGTGATAATTGGTGAAGCACAACTGGGTACACGTGACAGGGACGCTGGTAATAACCTTACACCGTGTAACACGAGTACTAACAGGGCCGATATCACAGACATTGATACGTATAATAGGAGTGTGATAATTGGTGAAGCACAACTGGGTACACGTGACAGGGGCGATGGTAATAACCTTACACCGTGTAACACGAGTACTCACAGGGCCGATATCACAGACATGGATACGTATAATAGGAGTGTGATAATTGGTGAAGCACAACTGGGTACACGTGACAGGGACGATGGTAATAACCTTACACCTTGTAACACGAGTACTAACAGGGCCGATATCACAGACATGGATACGTATAATAGGAGTGTGATAATTGGTGAAGCACAAGTGGGTACACGTGACAGGGCCGATGGTAATAACCTTACACCGTGTAACACGAGTACTCACAGGGCCGATATCACAGACATGGATACGTATAATAGGAGTGTGATAATTGGTGAAGCACAACTGGGTACACGTGACAGGGTCGATGGTAATAACCTTACACCGTGTAACACGAGTACTCACAGGGCCGATATCACAGACATGGATACGTATAATAGGAGTGTGATAATTGGTGAAGCACAACTGGGAACACGTGACAGGGGCGATGGTAATAACCTTACACCGTGTAACACGAGTACTCACAGGGCCGATATCACAGACGTGGATACGTATAATAGGAGTGTGATAATTGGTGAAGCACAACTGGGTACACGTGACAGGGACGATGGTAATAACCTTACACCGTGTAACACGAGTACTCACAGGGCCGATATCACAGACGTGGATACGTATAATAGGAGTGTGATAATAGATGAAGCACAACAGGGTACACATGACAGGGGCGATGCTAATAACCATACACGGTGTAACACGAGTACTAACAGGGCCGATATCACAGACATGGATACGTATAATAGGAGTGTGATAATTGGTGAAGTACAACTGGGTACACGTGACAGGGCCGATATTACGGACGTTGGAACTTATCCCATAACATGTAGCACGAATATATACGACACGGACAATATTACGGACGTTGGAACTTAAAAGATAGTTTGCCAGGCAAGGTAATATACGCCCACTGGTAGCTTTGTTTGAAAGAGAACATTTGGCAAAATACAGCAACCATCAAATATTCAACCTGTAGTCATAGGACTACATTTCGTTCAGAACTTAAATGTCGTCCAAACATTTTTTTCTCGTTTTAATCAAGGGTAAAGTATTCATCAAGTTTAGTAAAAATCTTTCTCTGTTAATGAGCTAAATACTAAAACTTATTTTGAACAAGAAGGGCAATAAGTCATATCAAATATTTTTTGATTTTCGATAGGGTTTATTGTGTGATAATAAACTATTTCAATAGGTTTCATTAAAATAAATTCGAAAAAGAATTGTGCCTTCTAGAGAATTCACAATCTAAAATTTAACGTGTTTTAAAGAACAAGGGCAATAATTCATGTTAAATATGTTTCGATTCTTTTGATTTTCAATAGGGTTCATCCTTGGGTGATAATAAACAATTTCAGTAAGTTTCGTCAAAATCCACAAAGAATTGAGACCTGTAGAGTGTTAACGACAATTGTGGACGGACGGACCGACGGACAGACGGACATGGGTGACGGCAATATACGCTCCACATTTCATGTGGGCGTATAAAAAAAGGCATGTGATAATGGATGAAGCTCAATTGAGTTCACGTGGCAGGGCTGATATCACGGAAGTTGAGACATATCCCACACCATATAGCACTAATATATATGACAGGACCGATATAACGGACGTTGGAACTTATCCAATACTATGTAGCGTAGGAAGAGAACTCACAGTGCTAATATCACAGTCGTCGATACTTGAAATAGGCATGTGATAATGGATGAAGCACAATTAAGTAAACGTGACAGGGCTGATATTATGGAATTTGATACCAATCCCACATCATGTAGTTGTTCGAATATACATGAATATGAAACAGTACTTTAGTGTCACACTTTAGTAGGCTTGATAGTTGAATGCCAAGCAACATAACATGTGTCCACTAGCAGATTTCGAGCTATCCAACACTCAAACATTTTTTACTTGATCGTAATTAAATATATCTATAGCAAACAATAAAATAATTTAAAAACACTTAAAACCATTCATAAAAAGACAAAATATTGAGCAAAACAGAGGGAAGCTTACGTATTTCATGTTACACAAAATTAATGATCCAAAATTCCTGGACATTTTGTGGAAAGAGCTAAAAGACAGGGAGGCAGACCCTAAATATTATGTTTTCGGGCAAAATATCATTAAAAGTTGGGCAAGTCGATTTGCCCCCCTGTTGAGTTGTGGGCCCCTACAGCTATGATAAAAGATCTAACAAAGGTAGACAGTAATTTAGATCAATATGAATTCAGTAGAAGTTATTGTGACCAGCCAACCTCTCACATCTCCTACCTTCAACCTTCCATCTCCTTATACTGCCCAGTCTCTACTGCTATCCTATAAGTGTGCTCAAATTCCTTAACTGCCCCACTAAATGTGCTCCTTTAAATATAATTTCTTAAACACTAATACAGGCCCGTAGGAAGCAATTTCATATTTGGGAGGGAGGGGGGGGGGGGGGGGGGTCAAATTGTTCAAAAACTTATTCTCAAGGGTGTTGGTGCAGAATTCAAGGCCGCTCTTGCCTATATAAAGGAATTTTGATTTTACTGGCCCCAACAACATACCAGTAATTTCTTGTTATGTCTTAAAAATATTTTTTTTTACTGCTTCAGTCATTGATTCCTAAATTATTGGGGGGTCGCATGCCCCCCCTGGCCCCCCTGTTCCTACGGGCCTGTAATATAATATTATTGTTTGGCTACCCACCACCCACCTTCTTCAAAAACACTTGATTGAGTAAATAACATAACTAAACTTACAATAGTTTGAGGAAAGACAGAATAAAATGTGATCGTATTCTACTCCAAGTGATTTTGAAGACGGCGGTAGCTAAAACTTTAAACAACAGGGGCCTTATTCTCGAAAACTTAACTTAGATAAAATCCAGATTTTAAGAGAAGAGCAATCTGATTGGATAATAATACTTGATTTACAATCGATTTTAGTATCTGACCAATCAAATAACTGGAACACTAAAATTATCTTAAAGGGATTGTAAAGAGGTTTTCTAAACTTTGTATGTGTATCGGGGACACTGATAGCATCAATTTGCGCCATTACAAGTTCCATTTTGACGTCTGTGGTTCTTGCAATTCCACTTAAACTAACGTGTTTTATGACGTCACTAATAGTGATCTGCATAGATATCAATAGTAGCTTCCGGTAGATCACTATAAGTGACGTCATAAAACGCGTTAGTTTTAGTGGAATTGCAAGAACCACAGACATCGGAATGGAAATTGGAATGACACAAATTGATGCTATCAGTGTCCGCGATACACATACAAAGTTAAGAAAACCACTTTACAATCCTTTAACTTAAGTTTTCGAGAATAGGGCCCCCTGACAATAATATCATTTTAAATGTTTTCTAGGAAATGTCTAAGATGACTAAGATTTATCTGAAGAATTTGATAATTGTGAAATTTTGTCATCCTGAATATCTAGATCATGGACGTCTGGTTCTAAAATTTCTATTAAATAAAATAATTTCTTTCCTCTGGTCCAGCTGTATGTATTGTCAAATCGTATCACATCTGAAATAGGACAAGAAAACATGACATGAAATTAAAGGAAGTGTGCTATACAGGTTGTATACACTACCGTGCAATAAATATTCGTAATTTTTATGTTTTTTCACTAAGTCAAGGGCAATAACTCATAAACCGACGACTGGAATTGAGCCATTTTCGAACTCATCCGAGATATAATCAAGATGAATACACATACCAAGTTTCATTTGAATCAGATAAAAACTCTGGTTTCTATCGCGTACACAAGAAATTGTTGACAGACGGACAGGGAAAACGACAATATAGGTCCAAATTTTCATGTGGGCATATAGAAACACAGGTATGGGCAAGTAATATAATAAAACTTACAAGTTCCTGTATCTGTACATGTCAAACTACCATCCTCCGGTACTAGATGACTGTTGACACGATCCGACGGCATCACTGCCTCCATATCACCTGCACTCTGACGCTTGTTTCTCGTTCTACGATAAATACCGAATCCTAAATCAAATCCATCAGTCTTAAACTGCCACCTGGAGGGAAAAGTGAAAAAAATATAATCAGTCTTGATAGATAAATATCTTGTGTCCAAACTGACGCGATTTCATTTCCTTTCCGATAGCTGACATTACCTACATATGGGTTTCCACCTGTCAGTGAAGCAGGTCGGAGGGGCTGACATGGAAAAAGCGTCTAGTCGTTCAGATGGGACAATAAACCGAGGTCCTGTGTGCTATTGGCTGTGCACGTTAAAGATCCCTCGACAGTTGGAAATCGAGAATAAGAGCAGGCTAATGCCGCTGTCATGGCAAAATTACCCTCATTGCTCATGTAGGTGCAGATAAGTTGGATGTAAAACTCCATTCATTTCATTTTATTACTTACTTATGGGGTGATTTGAATTTTACTTTAATGCTTTTTAAAAGAAAATTCTGGACAAAAGTTACACTATGCTGCTCAAGTAATCTGCGTTGGTGGACTAACCTTTGAAGGCTTTTGGAAAGTGACGTGTAGTAGCCAAATAGAACTAAATAACCCAATATACTCTTACCTGATAACAGAGCGTTTAACAGTGATTTCATAATCTAGCTGTAGGGAGGAACCACGCCCTATATCAGCCTGGGTAAAACCATCCAGATCATTTAAAACATTACAATAATAACTAGCCGGTATCTCTCCACCTAGATTCACCTATCGTAAAAAATTGACAAATTTAAATTCAAATTAATATAAATGAGGAAAGGAGAGAACAAATTCCTGGTATTGGTAGAAGACAACTGGATAAGACAAGCTGACTGGAGTTCTGCTATCATGATCACCAAGATGTCCCTGGAAACATACTGATAGGCATCAATACTGGAAAGATTC